>CM050167.1:136913134-138225634 GCA_027410445.1 Discoglossus pictus | reverse complement strand
TTCTGTCGGAATATAATATAAATACCAGAAATTCTCAAATATCTGCCAAACTGGCTGAAATTTCCAGACAAGATTTTATTTTTTTTAATAGCAAAACACCAAAACCCCCAAAAATTGAAAAAAAAATATAACAAATTATGTGTTTCCTGATAGATTTGTAAAACATTTTTTATAAGTGTAAAAACAAATATATTTTTACAAATGGAAAAGAACAAAACATTTTTTTAATGAAAAAATGCATATAAAATGTTTTTGCTCTAATTTAAAGCTATACAAAGTTGATTTTCTTGTACAAAATATATTTACATTTTAAAGTCTCTATTATATTTCTGAATAAGTGTCATGAAGGCGTAGGGCAGAACCAGCTAGAAAAATGAAATCACATTTCACTGTAGCTGCTATATCAGTTTTGTATTCCATTTTATATAATAAAAACCCAGCAAAGACAGGGTTAGAGATTAAAGAATCTGGCCCAGGAGATTTTAATGTCAGATTAGGACTACCTGGCCCATTTACTCCGCAGAAGAACCAATAGGCCAATTTTATATGCCCATTTTATAGACCTAAATGCATATCCCTGATGTAAACCTTCGTGGATGAAACACTTAGTATCCCCCAACACACACACACATTAAATTAAGGTATTGATGTGCACATGGAACAATATGTCATTGTCATGTCTCATTTATTTATTCTTACTACTACATTATATATGTTTTTAGTATAAATAAAAAAAATCTATTTTGATCATTTTGTTTTGATTAGTTTTTATAAAGACATTGCAGGAAGGTGACATCACTGACCCAATATTGGCACAGTCACAACCCTATTTTAAATAGACTATAAGAAATAAATCTTTCTGTATTTCATAATAAAGAAATAAGTGTTGCTGTTATATTAAAAGTGGATATTAAAGGATTACATCTCAGACAAAAAAAGATAATTTTCATGGCGAATGTTAAATAGAGATTTCCAGTGGAGGATTTAAATTCCTTTTTCTTTTCTTTCAAAATTATTTTATCCTCTTTCCCAGGCCAACAGCAAAGAATATCTTGGTTTCTGAGAATTTTTGAGCAGATGGCTATGTTACAGTAACAGCATCATATGTGTGCCTTTTGGCATAAAGTACAGTTAAATAAGGAAAATCTTTTTTATATTTTTAAAGCCTTTGAAATATATGTGGCTTTGATTTTTTTCGAAAAAGCATGCTGTTTGATAAATATTTTAGTACAATGAGGCCTGGTGAAGTGAAATATGGAAAATTGCTCTGTTTGCGGTAGAGATTTGGGGTGATAGGTTTGGGATCTGCAAGATTTATTAGCCAAAGGTCTAGATTCACTAAGCTTCACAGGGCCTGTGGTGCAGATTGAAAAAAGGCTCTGTTATCTTTTATCCTCAGGAAACTTGCCAACACAACCTCGGCAAATCGATTTTACTGTCCTTGTAAAACACCAGTGTTGTGGAAATTAAAGAGAAGTCGTGGAGCTGGTGAATGGAGGTTGACAGTGCAAAATCTGTTTTTGCTATTAGACTATATCATTATAATATGTAAATATATCATTAAATAAATGTATATTCATATCTATCTATCGATCGATCCATCTATCTACACCTTTACTCCAGGCTCTATTCAGTGAGCCCCAACCCTATAGCTGGTCCATGTGCTTTGGACCATGCAGAAGCTGCACCTATGTTGAAGAGAGGGTTGAGGAGCAGAATGGAGGTGCTATATCAGAGATTATTTTGGATTTTTGGAAATATAGAGAAGCTGCCTTGTAGCAATGGCAAAGCTGTATGTGTGCCCCATGCAGCAATCGTAGACTGCAAGACAAAATGGTGGTGTAGTGATAGAACTGTGTGTGAAAATTATACAGGAATAGTAGAGGGACTGTAGGGTCCAGAGGTAGTGACCGAATATTATCTTGGATATGTACAAGAATGGCAGATACAGCTACATTTAGCACAATTCAAATATTGGTCAGTACTGGAAAACCAGTGAAGCCTGCAAGGTAGCAAAGCATATATTCCAACAATTGAATTGCCGAAGAGGGACACTAATATTCTTGAAACATTCTGGACTATTAGGTATGTTACTGTCATTCTGTACGATGTATAAACTAAGTTTTAGAGATATACACACTTTTTTTCTTTTTTGTCCATGAATTTAACTTTATTTTTAAAAAGTTCCATTTTCATACAATGAACTTATATTGCAGTTTATAATTTGTTTTAATTTTTTTATATAAACAATTTAAAATGTATTTTAAATACAAAACTATACAAAATACATGTACTAAAGAAGAAACCTGATGCCATTCCTCTTTGAACCAGGTGGAAAAGGTATGGATGGAAGGGGGCCTAGTTGTTATGTTGTTGTTTTTTAAATATATTGGTCCCATAGAACCCATTGTCTTGTGAATTTCCTCAATGCTAAGTGATCAAAATAAAAAAAAAAAAATTCAATCTGTCTATTGCGTGAAATTATTACTTCTATCTCCTCCCATTTAGGAAGTTGAGCGTTTTTCCAATTCTTTCCAATTAACCACTTTGTAACCGGGAGAATATTTATATTAATGGCTACTTCTATCTTTTTCATATATTGAGGAGTCATGTGAAAAAGAATCAACTCCAGAGTCACCTGTATCTCATGCCTTATTATTTTTTAAATATACATGCCACAGTCTCTCCAAAATCTTTTAATTAGTTCACACTCCCGCCACATTTGGGCCTGTGTGCCCGAACTATCGCATCCTCTGCAACATTTGGACAATTTAACATCAAAGCATAATTTTAGATGTAAACGAGGGAACAATAAACCACCTTTGACAAAGTTTAAACTGAACTTCTTTGAATGAAGAACAATTTACCCACTTTTCTGAATGAAGAAGTGTATTAAACCACCTTTCTTTTGTAAAGTTTATGGCCAATTCATTTTCCTATTTCTGTATAGCTACTGTTTTATTATCATCTTTTATTGCTCTAATAAGCTTATAATATTTAGAGGTAGTCCCATCTTTATAAGAGCTGTGAGCTTTCTCAAAATGAGTCAAGTCTCTTATGTTAGGCAGGGCAAAATCAGAGTCAATAATTTGTAGTTTCCATTAAAGGAAACATAACCATTTATATTTAGATATGTTATATGTTCTCCTCATATTATCAAAAGATCTAAATATACCATCATTATATAGATCCACTAAAACAATACCATTCAATTGATCCAAGTTACCATAATCAGTCAAAGATAATCTGTGTTTTATTATCTCAATTGGTGTAATCGGAGAAGGAAGCAGCATTAGATTCCATCTTCGATTGCATCTGTGCCACGCTTTCACTGCAGTTTGGGTTACCACTGGCAATTTCTTTAGAGTTTTCTTATCCAAATTTTTATACCAAATTAAATATTCAATCTTAAGATTTTTGGAGGGAGTTGCTTCAATCTCCCAATACGCTGGTTACCTATCCTGATCCTGAGAGATATACAGTGCCTTCAAAAATTTTCACCCCCCTTGACATTTTTTGTGTTTTGTTGCCTCACAACCTGGAATTAACATGGATTGTTTGAGGATTTGCATCATTTAATTTACAGAACATGCCCACAACTTTGAAGATGTATTTTTTTTTATTGTGAAGCAAACAACAAACAGGACAAAATAACAGAAAAAGACAATGTGCATAACTATTCACCACCCTAAAGTCGCTTTGGATAAGTCTCTATGAGCTTGCCACATCTTACCACTGGGATTTTGCCCATTCCTCCTTGCAAAACTACTCCAGCTCCTTCAAGTTGGATGGTTGCGCTTGTGAACAGCAATCTTTAAGGCTGACCACAGATTTTCTATTGGATTGAGGTCTGGGCTGTGACAAGGCCATTCCAACACATTTACATGTTTCCCCTTAAACCACTCAAGTGTTGCTTTAGCAGTGTGTTTGGGGTCATTGTCCTGCTGGAAGGTGAACCTCCTTTCTAGCCTCAAATCACGCACAGAGTGGTACAGGTTTTGCTCAAGAATATCCCTGTATTTAGCACCATCCATCTTTCCCTCAACTCTGACCAGTTTCCCAGTCCCGGCTGCTGACAAACATCCCCACAGCATGATGCTGCCACCACCATGTTTCACTGTGGGGATGGTGTTCTTTGGGTGATGTGATGTGTTGGGTTTGCATCAGACATAGTGTTTTCTTTGATGGCCAAAAAGTTCAATTTTAGTCTCATCAGACCAGAGCACCTTCCTCCACACATTTCGGGAGTCTCCCACATGCATTTTCACAAACTCAGAACTTGCCATTTTGTTTTTTGTTGAAAATAATGGATTTTTTTCTAGGCCACTCTGCCATAAAGCCCAACTCTATGGAGTGTATGGCTTATTGCTGTCCTATGTACAGATACTCCAGTCTCTGTGGTGGAACTCTGCAGCTCCTCCAGTATTACCTTAGGTCTCTGTGCTGTCTCTCTGATTAATGTCCTCCTTGCCCGGTCCGTGAGTTTTTGTGGGTGGCCGTCTCTTGGCAGGTTTGCTGCTGTGCCATATTCTTTCCATTTGGTTATGATAGATTTGATGGTGCTCCTGGGGATCATCAAAGATTTGGATATTTTTTTATAACCTAACCCTGACTTGTACTTCACAACATCATTGTCACTTACTTGTTTGGAGAGTTCCTTGGTCTTTATGGCAGTGTTTGGTTAGTGGTGCCTCTTGCTTGGGTTTTGCAGCGCCTCTGGCATTTAAAAAAAGGTGTGTATATGTAATGACCGATCATGTGACACTTAGATTGCACACAGGTGGACATCATTTCACTAATTATGTGACTTCTGAAGGTAATTGGTTGCACCAGAGCTTTGTATGGGCTTCATAACAAAGGGGGTGAATACATATGCACATGCCAATTTTCTGTTTTCTATTTCTAAAAAATAGTTTTATGTATATATTTTTCTAATTTAACTTCACCAAGACTATTGTGTTCTGATCCATCACATACAATTCAGATTAACAAAACATTGCACTTAAGGGTGTAATGTAACAAAATAGGTAAAAAGTCAAGGGGGTGAATAATTTTGCAAGGCACTGTACACACTTTACAGGTATAGATCCTATAGGAATTACACTATCAACTTCTATCTTTCTTCTAGACTGATAGAAAACAACAGAAGAAACCAGGGGAATTGGGACATGGTTTTCACCCTTAAAGGACTGCTGTAGTACAACAAAAATGCACTTGTTTGTAAAGTATGTACCACACTAACAACATCAACAGCTATATAAACCATGAACATAAAAAGATTTGGGAAAATCTACATTTTTGAAGACTGTTTAGTACAGGAATGTTTGAGTACAGGAATCCATTTTGTCTTTGTGGCTATGGTAAGGGAGGATGGAAGAGGGAGGAGTCTAGTGCATTTGTTAGATAGTAATAGATAGTAAGTTAACACCAAACCACTTCCTCATCACTGGCCCAGAGACAGACGACTTGTATCATTCAATGCAACCACAGCTCTCAAGAAAAATAAATACCTCTCTCACACATACAACTTCCAGAAATGTATGATGGGGGATTCATGCAGGGCCCTCTAGAGCATCACCATTTTTTTCTAATTGAAAACTAGCTTTATGACATTTTCCCTGCTTAATTAGGATCTTTGACAGATTCAACATTTTGTATATAGTGGTCATTAAAAAATGGAATTTTCGTTTAAAAAAGGGACATAATGGACACAATGAATCCTTGAAAGGCGGGGCTGTTCTTCCAAAAAGAGGGACAGTTGGAAGATATGAGATAGAGGTGCAGTGACTATATAGTGTGAGGGGTCTATGCAGGAATTATTACTACATACAATAGACTCTCAGTTAACCAGAACTCAAGCAAACCAGAAAAAAATAAAATAATATTGTACTTTAAAAAGAAATGAAAATTTACGGGGCTCAATAGATGTCAGGAGCCCGGGTTCAGCTCCGCTCCCTCCAGCCAAACGTACCTATGTCTAAGTGAAGAGTGAAAGCTGCTGCTAGAACAGCCCTCACTGACAAATATACTTAGCAATGCATCCTATGTGCAGCTAATCTAGGCCTCTTTTATATGTAATTCTCAAACAAACAGAAACTACATTTATCCGTCAGCTACCAATCCCCAAGGGTGCCAGTTAACTGAGAGTCTACTGTACTGTATATTATATTGCTATAAAGAGCCAGCACTTTCCATAAAGTAGGGTGGGTACAATAGGCAAATTGCAAAGGTAAAACTACCATAAGGTATATAGAAACAGAAATATAATGAAATGAGGACATTTGGTGCAATACAGTTGAGGTTTCTGCCCCAAACAACTTACAATATACATGAACAGCAGAAGAGATTTCAGGGTATGGTAAACATGCTGTGACAGAGCTGTGTATGTGGGTTCACTACAGGAATAGTATTGGAGCTGCAGGGCAGGGAAGGAGGTGCAATAAGAGAGCAGGATATTATCTTTATCCTTGCTCCTAGATAACAGCTCTAGAATAAATAAATATATATAATCTATCTATCAACCAATCTCTCTCTATATATTTATATATATATATACTGTATTTAAAGATTTACTATTTATTTATTTACAATATATATATATATATATATATATATATATATATATATATATATATATATATATACCTAGATAACAGATAAATAATAATATATATTATACGTATATAGCATATTTCTGCCTTGTGAAGATATACAAAGCTGCTCCATAAATGAACAACGCAGAAAAAAACACCAATTTGCCCCCAAACTACAGATTTTTTTGTCATTGTTGAGCTGCACACAGCGTGCAACGGGGAAAATTTATACACATGGTGCATGGCTGGATAAACTGCACTCTGGCAACAACATAGGCATTTGCATAAATTAAACAAAACCTCTGTCTCCTGGCTACAAAAATAGGGCAGAAACGAGGTTTTACAAGCGTGCTATATTGTGAAAATAAATACATATTTGAACAAAAATCTTGTGTTGTTTTTCTGCACTATTTTGATGACTGAAAAGTGAAGGAAGAGAGATAAAGGAGAAAAGAGTGATGGTGGAGAGTGCAGAGAAGGAAAGAAAAACAGAAGAGGATAGAGAGAGAGGAGAGACTGAGAAAAAAGGAGAGTGAAATCAATGAGAAAGACTAGATGGAAGAGAGCTAGAGAACTAAAGAGATGAAAAAAGAGAATGGGTGGAACATGTAAAGAGAGCGAGAAAAAAGACTGAAGAGAGGTGGAGAGTAAAAAAGAGAAGGGAGAACAAAACTAAGAAAAAATTGTGAAATCAATGAGAGAAAAGGCAATGATTAGAGAGGGAAGACAGAGAGAACTATACAGAGAAAGAAAAAATGAATAAAGATAGTGGGTAGAATGTGGAAAAGAGGTAAAATGTAAAAAGTGAACAGAGTGGGTGAAAAGATGAAAAATGACTAATGAAATGGTGGAGCGTTAAAATAAGAGAAGGGAAGACAATACTGATAAAAATGAGAGTGAAATCAATGAGAGAAGAGAAAGACTAGAGAGGAAGAGAGAGAGAGAACTATAGAGAGAAAGGAAAAATTATGAAGAGAATGTGAGAAAAGTGAAAAGAGGCGAGCGAAAAGACTGAAGTGAAGAGTAAAAAAAAAGAAGGTGAGACAACACTGAGAAAAATGAGAGTAAAGTCAATGAGAGAGAGGAGAAAAACTTGAGAAGTAAGAGAGAGAGAGAACTAAAATGGGAAATAAAACAAATTAAGAGAGTGGGTGGAACGTGAAAAGTGAGAAAGGAGAGTGAAAAACAGAAGGTGAGAGAACTGAGAAAAATTAGAGTTAAATTAAAATGAAGAGAAGCACTAGAGGGGGAAGAGAGAGAGTACTAAAGAGAGAAAGTAAAAAGTCAACAGAGCGGGTGTAAGGTGAAAATAGGGAGCAGAGCATGAAAAGTGACTGAATACAGAGGGGGAAGTGAAAAAAGAGAGAGAGAAGGTGAGATAACATAGTGAAAACTCAGAGTGAAATCAATGAGAAAGAAAGAAGAGAGAGAGAAGATAGAGAACTAAAGATAGAAAGAAAAAAGTGTGAAGAGAGTAGGTCGAACATGAGAAAAGGGAAGAGACTGGAGAGAGAGATCAGAGATTCAAATAGAGAGAATGAGACATCTGAGAAAAATGAGAATGAAATCAGTGAGAAAAGTAAGGGAAGGAAAATAGAGTGAAGAGAGAGAGGAAAACACAAAGAAAAAAGAGAGGGGAGAGAATAAAGAGATGAGAGAAAGCAAGAAAACAGACTAAAGACGGGAAAATGAAGAGAAAGAAAAATAGAAAGGGAGGATGGGAGAATGAAGAGAAAGAAAGGAAAATAGGGAAATGGGGGAAAGGTAAGACTAAGAATAAGAGGGAAAAAAGACAGTACTATGACTAAGAAATTAGAGGTAGAAAAGTGAGAAAAGGTAAGAAAGATTTTTAGAGAATAAAGAGAGAGAAAATAGGAACAGGTATAAGTCTCACAGAAATCGTGAGAATGAGAGAAAAGAAAAAGACAAGAGAGAGTAAGAAGAAAAAAGAGTGAGCATGGAAGAGATGAAATGCAGAACAAAGGTGTATACTTTTCTAAATGTTTATGTTTCAGATGTTAGAGAAATAACTATTTCTCATAAGTTTATGTTCTCAATAAACATTCAAAAAAACTATTTTTTTTCAAGTTAGATGTATACATTTCTTCAAAATTGTGAAATTACATCATTGTCATGCACATTTTAATATTTTTTTTTATAGATCCAGAGAGGTTTTTTTTTTAACTAAACATTTTTGGGGCACAAAACCATAAGTTATGTTATTTAAATAAATAACTTGCTATAGTTGCAAGTGAACAACCAGGCTACATTCAAACATTTGCCAAGATTAACTAAGCTTTGCACCAGCTGCAAAGCAGATCACTGATGACTGTAAAGGGTCGAGACAGGCTGTTTTGGGAGCCTGAAAAGAAGCCCTCCACCGACATACATTACACTTTGGAAGAATATTTATATAGATTTTAAGAGCCTATATACTGGCCCTCATTCAATTGCGATTTGGCCAATTCAATAGTGCTCTAAATAAGCACATAACATATTTTTTTTAAATAAGTTTTTAGTAAGTGAAAACCTTGCTTTTGGATAGATGTTTACTAACTAAAAACTTCTTTAAAAAAATATGTTATGTGCTTATTTAGAGCCCTATTCAATTGGCCAAATTGCAATTGAATGAGGGCCATACTGTCTCTTAAAATTACATTTTTATATATATTTCCAAAGTATAAATATGGAAAAAAATGTATATACATGCTCTTAAAATGTATATATATATATATATATATATATATATATATATATATATATATGTGTGTGTGTTTTTCCAAACTATAATGGGTCTTTGTGGAGGGATACTTTCGAGTTCCAAGAAACAGCCTGTCTCAATCCTAAAAAATCCTATAACATTTTCCTGGCTCCTATATTTTCCATATATGTATATATATATATATATATATATATATATATATATATATATATATATATATATATATATATACCGGTATATATCAAGCTGCATTTCAAGTAGCTATCTATCTGTCTTTAAATATATTTATCTATTATCTCTCTCTCTCTCTCTGTATATATATATATATATATATATATATATATATATTTATATTTATTTATATATTTATTTATGTATATATATGACTAAGAAGATATACTAATAATATGATACTTTATTTATGTCTGCCTTTTTCACAAGGATTTCACCAAATATCTTCAGATTTTCTGTCCGTTTTCTCATTTTGACCATTTGGTGTACAAAACATTTTTCAATTGATAAATGTAGTGCCAAATCAAGATGAAAAAAAAACTTTCTGTGACCAACACAAGAGTCTTACAAAAAGAAGAAACAGAAGGAACTAGTGGAACAAAGAATTATCCAAAATGTAAACAGATGGAGAGAAAACAAAAAGATACAAAGCTGAGATGGTAGCATCAAGGACAGAAATAAACAGATGGAGATAATGTGGGAATGAAGGAATAAAGTAGAGAAGTTGGAGTAGTAGATCAGAGGGGGGAAACAGAGAGGGCAAGAACGCATGACTAGAGAAAGCTTACACCATTCTCATAACTAGAAAAGCTAGTAAAATTATAGAGTAAAATGCTGAGGTTAAATGAGGTAAAACTTGGAAAGAGAGAGAAAAAGTGAAAGGGGGGATGAGGGCTGAGAGAAATCGAGGAGAGAGAAAAATTTCTTCCTTAAACTTTCCCTATAAGTATATATATATATATATAAAGAAGTATGATACAGAAAGTAAACTAAAGAGCAAATTAGATGGAAGAGAAAAAAAAGGTGAGTGTGAATGAGAAATAGAGAGAATATATCAGAGCGATGTATTAAGTAAGATACCAAACTGAAAATAACCAGTGGGAAAAAAAAAAAAATATATATATATATATATATATATATAGAAACAGAGAATTCAAATAGAAGAAAAAAAGAAGTGCAAAAAAGAAAAAATAATTTTGTGGGTGAAATAGATAAACTTTGTGTGCCTACATTGTGCCCATAGTATGCCTTCTGTGAAGGGGCATTTAGCTAATCCTCTCAGGGAGCCAGCAATTGGTAGCTGGCCGCCCCTCCCCCTTCCACCTGGTGAATCTCAGTCATGCCATACCCAAATGGCTGGCACTGCCCACTCAGCATGTGCTCTGCACCCTCCCCCATCCTTCCACAGGGCTTAGACACTTCTCTAAAGCCTGGTCTGGGCTGAGCCAAACTGCCCGTCTGCAGCTGAGGCTGCCTGCAAAGCACTGAGAGGGGGGAGGCCTCTCTGCTCATGCCAAGGGGGATTTGGGCAAGAGAAGGATAGGCGGGCACCCGAAAAAAAAATCTTCTGCCAATGTTGATCCTAAATGATTTCACTGCTGCTTCTGTTCCCTTTCTATACTCTCTGCAATTTCACTCATCTCTAGCCCCTTTCTCAGTCCCCCTCTTCTTTCTCTCTTTCCTCTGAATACATTATTTTTCCTCTTAATGTGTGCATGATATCTCTTCACACGAATCAGTAATTCCAGTGTCACTAGGAGAGGAAGACTTTGGCCTGTGTCACATATCAAATCTTATATGTAATCCCAAACATTCAGCTAATACATCTCTCTATATTTGAATCTAAATGACTCATTTGACTTATTTCAATAAACTTAATTTAATCATGGAATGGTACAAAGTCCAGCACAGATAACTTTCTCCCCTCTTTTCTCCTTGGAACATACTTCCCTTCTATCCACTTGTTCTTTCTTCTGTTTAATTTAAAAGTCACTTTATCAATGGGTTGCCCCTACTCGTTACTTGTTTTTCTTTTTGTCCCTTACTCACTGTTTGCTCATTCATATCTATTTGTATTATAATTTTAAATGCATGTCAACAGATACAGGCCGTACTATACTCTAGAGCAAGGTTAAAGCATTATGATGTTACAGGGGCAACAAGGTACTCAGGAGCTGGGTTACTGCAATAAGATGTTACAGGGGCAACAAGGCACTCAGGAGCTGCGTTACTGCAATAAGATGTTACAGGAACAACAAGGTACTCAAAGACCTGGGTTACTGTAATGAGGCACTCAAGACCTGGGTTACTGTAATGAGATGTTACAGTGGCAATAAGGCACTCAGGAGCTGGGATACTGCAATAAGATATTACAGGGGCAATAAGGCCCCCAGTAGCTGGATTACTGCAATAAGATATTACAGTGGCAATAAGGCACTCAGGAGCTGGGATACTGCAATAAGATATTACAGGGGCAATAAGGCCCCCAGTAGCTGGATTACTGCAATAAGATATTACAGTGGCAATAAGGCACTCAGGAGCTGGGATACTGCAATAAGATATTACAGGGGCAATAAGGCCCCCAGTAGCTGGATTACTGCAATAAGATATTACAGTGGCAATAAGGCACTTGGGAGCTGGGATACTGCAATAAGATATTACAGGGGCGATAAGGCACTGGGAAACTGGGTTACTGCAATAAGATATTACAGGGGCGAAAAGGCACTCAGGAGCTGGGTTGCTGCAATAAGATATTACAGGGGCTTTAAGGCACTCAGGAGCTGGGTTGCTGCAATTAGATATTACAGGGGCAATAAGGCACTTGGGAGCTGGGATACTGCAATAAGATATTACAGGGGTGATAAGGCACTGGGAAACTGGGTTACTGCAATAAGATATTACAAGGGCGATAAGGCACTGGGGAGCTGGGTTACTGCAGTAAGATATTACAGGGGCAATAAGGCACTTGGGAGCTGGGATACTGCAATAAGATATTACAAGGGCGATAAGGCACTGGGGAGCTGGGTTACTGCAGTAAGATATTACAGGGGCTTTAAGGCACTCAGGAGCTGGGATACTGCAATAAGATATTACAGGGGCAATAAGGCACTGGGGAGCTGGGATACTGCAATAAGATGTTACAGGGGCAATAAGGCACTGGGGAGCTGGGATACTGCAATAAGATATTACAGGGGTGATAAGGCACTGGGGAGCTGGGATACTGCAATAAGATATTACAGGGGCAATAAGGCACTGGGGAGCTGGGATACTGCAATAAGATATTACAGGGGCTTTAAGGCACTCAGGAGCTGGGATACTGCAATAAGATGTTACAGGGGCAATAAGGCACTGGGGAGCTGGGATACTGCAATAAGAAATTACAGGGGCGATAAGGCACTGGGGAGGTGGGATACTGCAATTAGATATTACAGGGGCAATAAGGCACTCAGGAGCTGGAATACTGCAATAAGATATTACAGGGGCGATAAGGAACTGGGGAGCTGGGTTACTGCAGTAAGATATTACAGGGGCAATAAGGCACTTGGGAGCTGGGATACTGCAATAAGATATTACAAGGGCGATAAGGCACTGGGGAGCTGGGTTACTGCAGTAAGATATTACAGGGGCTTTAAGGCACTCAGGAGCTGGGATACTGCAATAAGATATTACAGGGGCAATAAGGCACTGGGGAGCTGGGATACTGCAATAAGATGTTACAGGGGCAATAAGGCACTGGGGAGCTGGGATACTGCAATAAGATATTACAGGGGTGATAAGGCACTGGGGAGCTGGGATACTGCAATAAGATATTACAGGGGCAATAAGGCACTGGGGAGCTGGGATACTGCAATAAGATATTACAGGGGCTTTAAGGCACTCAGGAGCTGGGATACTGCAATAAGATGTTACAGGGGCAATAAGGCACTGGGGAGCTGGGATACTGCAATAAGAAATTACAGGGGCGATAAGGCACTGGGGAGGTGGGATACTGCAATTAGATATTATAGGGGCAATAAGGCACTCAGGAGCTGGAATACTGCAATAAGATATTACAGGGGCGATAAGGAACTGGGGAGCTGGGATACTGCAATAAGATATTACAGGGGCGATAAGGCACTGGGGAGCTGGGTTACTGTAATAGGATATTACAGGGGCGATAAGGCACTCATGACCTAAGTGACTGTGAGAAGATGTTACTTTGGTAATAAGGCACTCAGAAGCTGGGCATTCAGGAAATGATTACTGCAATAAGATGTTTCAGAGGAGCTAGTAATTCTGCAATTTAATGTCAAAACTTAAAGCTTGAAATCAGTTTTGGTCTTGCAGGTAGGGATTTATTGGGTTTTGAACACATATTTTTAATAAATTAATTAAACCTTCAATTTTTTTGGCTTCAAAGGGGTTAAGAGGCACAGTAGGGGTGGAGAGGAGGGGAGGGGAGAAGCATTTTGTGGATTCTGGCAGCTCTGTCCTGCTGTACAGCCACAGCCAAAATCAACATACGCAGGAAAATGGAGTCTTATTCCACATTGAGAACTAGAGAGTCTGAAATGGCTATTAATAACCTCACCCTAGCACTCACAAACTCCTGCCTCACCTTACCAGTCCTCAGAGCCCCTGAGGCTTTGCCTGATAGTCTGGAGTCAAAGGATCACCCTAGGGGCCATATTCAATTGAGTATTTAATTCTCTGATAGGAACGTGACATTTTTCATATTAAGTTGAAATGTAACTACCTTCGAGCAGTTACCAAAATTCACATGTGTTTTTATGCAAATATGCCTGTAGCTGCCTTGCTGAGGCAATAACTATATAATATAGCAAACCTGACTGAAATGTGTGAGTGGCGGCCATCTTTAATCCTCACTTGATAAAGTCTGTCATTTAACAATGGCTAATATCAAATAAATATTGTATATTAATAACATCTTAAACATTTGAATTTTCTGTAAACATGTTAAATATAGTATTATGAACATTTTAGGGAAGTAATTTATGTTTTTATTTGTTTTAGGTTAATAAACATGTGTAGTTCAGTCATAGCCCCTGTCAATAATCCCATTTTCATCCACTACTGCATTATTAGGACATTTTTCTAAATGTGATTTTACAAAATTACTAACCATGAATGCTAAGACAAACTGGGCAATACTGAAGTGTAGATGTGAGCTGCTTCCTCTACTATGACTTAGAGGTCATGCTGATTTGCAGAATCTATGCACTCATAATAATAAGACTCTTTGGCGCAATGCTTTGTGTGAACAAACATAGCAATACAACAAAGCATTTTTTTTTTGTCTGTGATTGGCTGATCATGCCACAACCTTGAGTAAACAAATGTATGCTATGTTAGACTAGAAGTTTATAAGGTTATCAAAAATTGCCTTTATATAAGAAACTAGCGACTTGCCCGTCAAAAAATGACGGCAATAAAATTGTAAGGCAGGTAATGCTGTTTGCCACACAATGTAAGGCTTTTGGTCCTCTGAGTACCTTCGGCAGTCATTGCGAGGCTCTCCCCTGGTGTACTTTTGGTTCTGTGAGCACCCTGTGCGTTCAGTGTGAGCCCCGCGCTGAGCGCCTTTGCTCATCCCGTCGCTCGCAATGAGCACCTTTGGCACTCATTGCGAGCCTCTCCT
The DNA here is from genome assembly GCA_027410445.1 of Discoglossus pictus. Taxonomy (NCBI): domain Eukaryota; kingdom Metazoa; phylum Chordata; class Amphibia; order Anura; family Alytidae; genus Discoglossus; species Discoglossus pictus. Next base: position 138,210,669 of record CM050167.1, on the reverse strand, counting down.
CTGGTATTTTTATTTTTATATATATATATATATATATATAAATATATATATATATTATTTAATAATAATAATTAATTCATTAATGAAATAATACATTAATATACTTGACCTATTTGTAATTAATATATCCAGCAATCAATATCCTGAAGAGCTAACAATCTGTTTCGGTTTTCCTGCAGCATACAATGTACATTTGGACTGTTGCTGACCTGAGGTGTAAGTGTCAGCAATGTGGCAAGTGTGCAGTATAAATAGGCTGCGTGCGCGAGGGCAGACCGTTTGTTTAGTTGTGTAAAGCGTCATTTTAGAATGGTAATGTTATTAGTTTCAAGTTAGTGTTGTAAAATGGCGGCGATTGTGTATGTGTTAACATAGTTTGTAATAGTGTATTTTGTACCTTGTACGTTCCTGGGTAAAAGTCATATGTGCCTGGCAGTGTTTTGCATGCTTAGAGGTCGCGTAGCCTCATTTTTTCCTCATGTGTGTGGTCTGAGCACTGACAGGCTGAACCCCCTCTGCAGCAATGCTGGCAGCACTCATACGTCTATTTCCCAAAGACAACCTCTGAATATGACGCTGAGCATGTGCACTTAACTTCTTTGGTCGACCATGGCGAGGCCTGTTCTGAGTGGTACCTGTCCTGTGAAACCGCTGTATGGTCTTGCCCACCGTACTCAGCTCAGTTTCAGGGTCCTGGGAATCTTATTGTAGCCTAGGCCATCTTTGTGTAGAGCAACAATTCTTTTTTTTCAGATCCTCAGAGCGTTATTTGCCATGGGGTGCTGTGTTGAACTTCCAGGGACCAGTATGAGAGAGTGTAAGAGCGATAACACCAAATTTAACACACCTGCTCCCCATTCACAGCTGAGACCTAGCAACACTAATGAGTCACATGACACCGGAGGGGGGTGGGCTAAATGGGCCCACTTTGGACATTTCCACTTAGGGGTGTACTCACTTTTGTTGCCAACGGTTTAGACATTAATGGCTGTGTGTTGAGTTATTTTGAGGGGACAGCACATTTACCTTGTTATACAGGCTGTACACTTACTACTTTACATTGCAGCAGCGTGTCATTTCTTCAGTGTTGTCACATGAAAATATATAATCAAATATTTACAAAAATGTGAGGGGTGTACTCACTTTTGTGAGATACTGTATATAGATGATAGAGAGTATGATAATGCACCATTCCTGTGTCAGTTTTATAGTAAACCCTTAAAGTACTTGTCTTGCTAAAAGTTTCAAATGAATACATACTGTATCCTTTCATTTTGATTATCATGTTCTAAATGGCAGTTCCCTGTTTAATGGCAGTATTAGACATCTAGGAGGAATAGAAGTAACCTTGAGTTCACAAAGATCTTTGTTCAGTTTCGTTGGAAGACTGGGACACTTGACAAAAGAAATGGCTGGCCAACAATCCAAGTTGTCGCCTAAAGGTAATATTTATTTATACATTTTTAATTCACATGGCTTACATAGGTGATTTAAAGCCACTGTTACCTTTATAAATATACAAAACTAACTTTTTTTTTGATGTAGTCCTCTAGGTGAGATGGGGCATGTGATATGCAAATATCTGCAATTACAGGATCAGATGTCAATTAACAGTATCATACCTATAAACTAATAAACCATGCAAATGGCATCTGTAATTGAATTAAAACATATTTCAACAGTTTGAATGCTCTTCATGCATATTGAAATGTAAATCATTTTATAAATATTAGTTTATTACAAGCCCATGTTAAAAGATCCCCATATTAATAGTATGCACTTTTGAATGGTAATGGGCAATCTTGGTAATGGGAATCTTCTTATAGCCTAGGCCATCTTTATGTAGAGAAACCATTCTTTTTTTTAAATCCTCAGAGAGTACTTTGCCATGAGGTGCCATGTTGAACTTCCAGTGACCAGTATGAGAGAGTGTGATAGCGATAACACCAAATTTAACACACCTGCTCCCCATTCACACCTGAGATCTTGTAATACTAATGAGTAACATGACACCTGGGATGGAAAATGGTTTATTGGGCCCACTTTGAACATTTCCACTTAGAGGTGTACTCACTTTTGTTGCCAACGGATTAGACATTAATGGCTGTGTGTTGAGTCAATGTGGAGGACATGTTCTTACATTTTTCCCAACATTTTCCATTTGTTTTATTTTTTTGTTATTGTTTGTTTGTGAACATTACAAACCTTTAATATAATATACGATATAGTATGCAATATCCAATTAGCCCTACAGAGAAGAGAAATAAAATAGAAAGACATGAAATGATTTATTTTATTTGTATAATTTTTTCCCTATTATCTAGTCAAATTATTTAGAAGACTTACTTTCAATAATGGATATCTGTGTTCCCTTTAACTTAATAGAATCACACTACACGTTCTTAAGACTTTAATATTAACACAATTAACAGCTGTTTGTGCTCCAGAGAAACGTGACTGTTACTGTAAGAAGTGCCTGATCCAGAGAGGAGTGCTTGCTCCATGTGATGTACATGCTCCAAAGAGGAACATCTATTCCAGAAAATACTCCTGCTCTCCCCACATAAGAGTATATGCTTCAGATAGAAGGGTTGTTTCAGTTAAGAATTCATATTTTTCATGTGCTATAGTGATGTGCTTCTACCCCCCCCCCAATTTTTTTTCTTTAATGAAGAGTATTGCACCATGCCGGATGGCATAATCTAGAGAAGTGAACATGTTCCAGTGAATAGAAATCTTCTAACTACAAGTGTCTACCTCAGAAATGAGTGCTGATCTAATGAGGCATGCCTGCTCCAGAGAGAAATGCTTTCTCAAGTCAGAAATGCATGTTCCAGTGAGTAGTGCATCTCCAGTGAAGACTACCTGCTCAAGACGAGAATATGGCTCCAGGTAGGGACGTCTTCTCCACTGAATGGTGCCTACTCCAATGAGTAGTGCTGCTCCAGGAAAAGCTGATTTCCAATTAATAATGTTATACCAGCGAGGAGTCCTCCACAGGCAAGTAACGCTGCTCTATTCCTCTTCCAGAGTGAAAGGACTGTGATATTCTAACAATTGATGTGAATCACAATAAACTAATAATTAAATAACTGGAAATAAATACTAATTGCTTCTATTGTATTTCTTTCAGTCATCTGAGTCTGAGCATGTCTAGCCAACTGTACAAAAAACAATAAAAGCAATGCCTCGGGTGCTAATCAAGTAATTCAGGCAATGATGTCTCATTAACAAAAGATTACAATCTTGGTTTATTGGTGGACCGAAAGGCTGACTAGGAGCCAAATATTTCAAGTATTTTCAATTTTAGTTTACATTAGGAAAAAGTATTTTTGTAAATTGATAAAGTACTTGTTATTACCTATAGTTTTAAATAATACTTTATTGAGAACCTATATTGTGTTACTTTATAGAACATATTTAATTGGATTATTTAAAACAATTTAAACTAGTCTACAAATTACCGTAATTCAATATAAAATTATTCTCAAGATTTTACTTAACAGAAAAAGAATGTTGAGAAATAACAAAAGCACGAGACACGCATCATAAACTTGTTAAAGAGAGGTGTACTTCTTGACATTTGTCACTTATTAAAATGCTTGTCCATTAAAAAGGAATCACTGTAAGCTGCAATACTCTGATTATTTATCTTGAATACTTGGCACTCCTTAGTAATTATTTAATTCCCCTTCTGGATCGCTACCTTGTTCTGGTGAAGGGGCTTGTATACTTCAATTAAGCTGTGAGCTATACCATATAGGGTCACCCAAGATGGGTGGGTCATAGCAGAGAGACATAACAATTGTGCCTGGCATGCTGAGGTTCATAAGGTCACGGAGAGTCAGACATGACTGGTCGACTAAACAACATCAATTATTTGATTAATTATATACTTGTTATGCTGCTGGTTGCTTAACAGGACAAGGATTCACAGGACAGAGGTAGAGAGATCAAACTTCACATCGGGGACCAGGTCCAGTCTGATTAGCCAAAGAACAGCAGATGTTGGGTCCATGGTTAAGTGCTGGAGACAGATATCAGAATTGGGGTCACTAGCAGAAAATTGAAGCAGGATGTAGACTGTAGAAATGACAGAACAAGCAGAAAGTCAGGGAAGACAGTGGTCAAAGGGATAGTCAAGGTTAGAAGCCAAGGTCAGTTCTGGGAAATCCAACACAAATAATAGGGCACACCAATTACACGTTATCGAGCATTGTGGGTTCAAATTGAAGCTCTTCTGTAACTATTCAGGTTTTGATTAATAATTTATGTCTAATTCATCACGGAATAATGTGCTCTGTACCAGTAACTTATGCACCACTCTGCGATGACACATTGTATGTTGCATATTGACAGTACTGCAGAATGGAGGAAGCTAGAGTGAGTAAGTAACTTGAAAAATTCTCTGAATGATCTTGACGTTTTTGACCTCCAATGTATTGTGTACTCAGCTGGAATGAAGCTTGTTAGATGTGCAGGTCTCTGGTACATTTCCATACATTTAATTCCCACACCCCCACCAGGAAACTTGGGGCCTGATTCAATTGCAAGCCTGCAACTCGATCGTTGGAGACGGTATGTCTGCGGGTGTGTTGCAGGCTCCCGTTCATCTCTGATTATAAAGCTATTCAATTGCTCAAGCCTGCAAGTTTCTGGCCCAAAGCCCAAACCATAAACCATGCTCTGGTTCGTAGCAGTTCAGGGCGGGAATAAGATCAATTAAGCAAGACCTTAACCTCTCATTTTGAATCGGCCAATAGAAAATTATTACGGCAGTAAAATCTGGAGGTTACATGTCAATCAATTAGGTTTGGGGGTCCGATATGCAATCAGACTCGCAAAACCGCAAAATACAGAATTATGAAAATGAATGGCAATAATGTTCTAGTCCATGTGGGTGGCCTGATATGTATTAACTCATTGAAACCCGAGATTGATTTAGCCCCGAAATTAAAATAAAAATACATGTTACTTCCTGCCAATTTGCAAGCTTGAGACTGTTGGGCAATTAATTATAATGTCTTTCATCGCTTTGCCTGTTATTTACAATGCAGTATTGCTTTTTTATTTGTTTTTACAGTGCTATGAACAGGTGTTTAACCCTCTTGCAGGTCCTCTCTAGCACTCATAGGATTTTCTCCTTTATTTTCCACTTAAGGGTGTGAAAACTTTTGCAGGCTTGGGGAATTGGAGCAATTAAATAGCGATTTGTAATTTCAGCCATCGTAACTCTTGCGAAAGTGTAAGATCAAAGGCTTCTGGAGTCTGTAAGTTAAGGGTTTAACCATCAAATTTTTTTAAAGACTGTAACTCGTAACCCATTTGGAGCCTGCAAAAAGACACCAATTGAATAGCAAATTAATTTGCGCCCTCACTTATGGGCTCCAGTAACATGCGAAAGCTCAATTGAATTTGTCTCTAGGAGCCTGAAAATGCTGATGGCAAGAAATTCCCTTTTGCCTACGATAGTAAATTCTCTGAAGGTTTCAGGGTGTGCCAAGCTTGTGGATCAACTCCTTTCTTGTTTAGGAGTGTAATGGGAGGTTTGAATAATCCACAATGAACCTGTGGTAGTAGTTGGTGAAGCCTATAAATCACTGAACCGGTTCCAAATTGATAAAGAACTTTGCTTGGATTCCTTTAGAAGCCATGGCGATTAATGATATAGCCAAGAAACGACACAGAGGTTTGTTTAAATAAACAGTTCCTGTCCTTGGAGAATAAGCAGTTTTCACAAGGCCTCTGAAGTACTTGGCATACATGATCATGGTAGTGGGAGGGGTGACAAGAGTAGATGATGATATCACCCAAGTAGACTATGATCCATTTATTGATCATATCAGAGAAGATCTTGTCACAAATTATCCAAACACAACAAGGGCATTCCACACACCCAAGAGCATTACTCTGTATTTGTAGTGACCAGTTGTGTTTACTAAAGTTTCCCACTTGCTACCTGATTGGATACAAAAAAAGATTAAAGACACTATTTAGATCCAGCTTAGTATGCATACAAGCCTTTTTTTTTAGCATTTCAGAGAAATCTGTGTTAAGATGAAGGGAATAGTATATGTTAAACTTTGTTTTATCTACAGTAATCTATACAGGTTTGCCAGCTTCCACTCTTTTTTTACGTGGAAACAAATATGGTCTCAGTTGAAGATTGGATTTTTGGATGTCATCTCAAGCTATGAAAGTGATTACAGGTGACCTCAAGGTGTTGTTGTTTGAGGGAGTAACTAAATAGGAAATTTGTAAAGCCGATGAGGATGAAAGGTCTCAGCTTGTTTCCTGTTCAATACATCAAAATGGGAATGGTAACAGGATGGTAAGTTTATATCAGATGCTGCTTGAATGTTAGTGAGTAGCTTCTGTGCTTTCAAAAACTGTGAATGACAGAGACAACTCCATGTTGTAAGCTGTCCAGAAATCCAGTTTATGCTGGGCTTATGTTGATTGAGTCATAAAAGGCACAAGATAACAGCAGTTGTGGCTTAATATAACATTTCTAGTATGATTCCTTCTTGTCTGAGATATCCAGCTCCTAAACCCAGAGGTAGTTTTTTCAAGGTTATGATGTCTGAACCTAAGAGCATACCATCAATTAAGGAGATAGTAAGTGGCAGAGTCATGTTCTGGGGGAGGTGGATCGTGCTTCTTAGCAAAGGAATTGGCTATAAAGCATCCTCCTGATTCAGATTCAACAAAGGTTTGGGTATTGAGGGTATGGCCCTCCCAGCTGAGGTGGTAAATGCAGAGAAAATGAACATCAGAGTTTTGACGCCAATTGCAGTTTAGGTGGAGCTCCTGTTAGCCTATGTGTTTTACTTTTCCTAGGAAAGTGACATTTTTGTCACTAGGAATCCAGACCCTCCACAAGCTTCAGTGAAGTTCAGATAATCCAGCCTCATGGGTTCTTCAACAGTCAAATGTAAACGTGGAAAAGAGGGTACATTGTTTGGAGTAGAGAGTGGGAATCATTGTTTGTTTTATAGCCATCTGTCTCTCTTGCTGTCTCCCAAACAGCCACTCAAAAATGATATGTTTAGAGACATAATGCCATCCAGATGTTTTGGGGTGCCTCTATTTGTAAGCTTGTCCTTAAGAGTATCTAAGATGTCTTGGTGGATTGCATTAAGTTTGACATTATTTGGCCATCTGAACCACAAGTGTAGAATTCCAAGTAGTAGTCAGCAAGTGATCAGAGTCCTTGTCGGAGAACCAACACAGCTGCGGCAACAGATACTGTTCCTCTGGATGCATTGAAGATGCACTTGAAGACTTGAATGAAGGTATCAAAATCATCCATGGAGGAATTATTTTCCCATAGAAGACACAGACACATCCAGCCAGGAGTGTCATGACAAATGCCACTCTAGATCCATGTGTTGGGTAGGTCATCAGCTGGAGCTTGAACTCCATCTCACCCTAGTTCAAGAAAAGCTGACAATAATTGGGTTATCAGCTGGATTGGTAACACTGGTTCACAGCTGGAAAGAGCTGCTAAGCATTTTTGTTCAGAAGGGGAAATCTAGGAGCAGGGGCTGGCTGGACAGCAGCACAGGAAGCTAGATGGGGAAAAATTTGTTCAAAGCCATTATTTCTTCAATCCAACTTCAATCTACAGCAGATAGGTATTGTGAATACCAAGTAGTTGGCCTTGATGAGACAAGGCCTTCAATACTGCATAATATAGGAATGCATTTAATTGAATAGCTAAATTCAAATCTTTAGGGAACTACTAGGGCATTGCTCCGTTGCATAGATCCGGAAGGCCTCTTTTTGGGAAAAGCTTTCTGTATCTACTGTATTACCTGCTCTTCATTCCTTAAGACTTCTAACCCATCCCTTTGCCAATAAAATCACATTTTCAACCACTATCCATAAAGTCTCTCACCAATGATTGATTTAAAACTTATTTATATTATTAAGATGTTCCAAAATTCATACTTTTAATTTCCAAAGTTATATTAATTTCTATTCATTTGTTTTTACCCTGTAACATGTATACTACATATTGTATTACAACTAATACAATCTTTAATGTTATCTATATCTTTAAAAACATTTTCCTACCCTATTTTGCCTACATGCCTTACAAGTTTACCAGTTGAAAAGGCCACCAGGTTTTTGGAAAAAAAATCACTACTGTTAGCTTTTGAGTTGTCTTCCTAACATTTATGGTACTAAGAGCTATAGCAGTGCTCATTCAGATGTGAATATCTCTTTTAGAAATGAGTGCTACTGAAGTGAGAAATGCCTGCACCAAAGTGAAGTGCTTCTGGAGAGAGCAGTGTCTGCACCCAACAGAAGTGCTAATGCCAAAGCATGCTGTTCAAATTAGAAGTGTCCGTAAACAAAATATGCACCTGCCACGACTTCCTGTTATATTGATGAGTACCTGTAATAGTAATGAATGCTGCTCCAAAAAGGAAGTGGTTGCACCAGAATTGACTTCACTAAAGAGAATTACTTGCTATAGAAATACTTGATGTGATTATAAATTAATGCCTGCATGGTACCTGTGCCTGTACCAGAGTAGAGTGATCAATATCTTACCCAGAAAGAAGAATTTTTATTGTACTGTTGTGCCTGCACATAAGAAAAATGCTGGTAATGTACTAGAGAAGCATGCCTGTGCTAGAGAGCAGTGCATGCACCAGAGTGAAGAGTATGTACAAGGGAAGAGTCCCTGCACCAAAGAGTAGTGCCTGCTTCAGAGGCAAACCTCACATAAGTAACTCTTGAGGGACAGTCCCACTTTTCAGGAGAAATCACTCTGTCCCTCCGAAATGTACTGGCCGTAACTACCGATTTAGAAACAGCCAATAGTAAATGAGACCGTCACCATTACGTCAGTAAAACATAGAGGTCATACATCAATCAGTTAGCGTTTAGATGTCCCATATGTGATCAGACTTGCAATTCGGCAAGGTACAAAATAATAAAAATGAATGAAGGAAATGTTCTAGTCCATGTGTGTGGCCTGATATGTATTAACTCATTGATTCCCGAGATTGATATGACACCGAAATGAATCATGCAACTATCTGAGAGCACCACAGCAAACTGTAGAGTTGTCACCACTTACATTTTTTTTGTATATTCTTTCTTTATATTGCTCATATTCTTGTGGGGTTAAAGCACAACAATTACTAGACATCCTAGAATCAGAAGTCAGTGATTTTCAGTACAGTTTAGTGGCCTATTATGAAGAAGGACCTAGACTATTTTGACCCGGCATAACCCAACAGACCATGGACCCATATCACCCTTGACTTTTTTATGGGAGAAGCAGCTGAGTTTAGGATTTGGTTCCTCATCCAATTTTTCATAAGCTACACATCAATGATGAGTTGATGTGACTGAAGTAAATGCAATATCACAGAACTGATGCATTGAAGGATCTTGAACAGATCAATAAAGTAAGGTTCCAATGTGGATGACAGCTGATGTAAATTGAGATATTTATTAAATAGCCATTTAGCAGCAGTTTTCAGAGATGGGGATATGTAATGGCAAACAGTAACAAGATTTTGGACCTTCCAATCTGCAGCAGGTTCTTCAGTAGAAGGAGGGACAGGGAATGCGATGGGATAACAGCATAATTAGCAGTAAAAAAATGTCCTTTTGATGGAATCATGTACAGTTATTTAGACAAAATTGTATTAGTGGAAACCAATCTGTCCAACACTACTAATGGTTTAAGCTGTAGTAGATTAGTTTGGTCATTCCTTGAAGCAGTTAGATGATATCCTAGCCAAGAACATAACTCTCTCTACAGTTGGAACTGTCTGCAGGATACAATGTTGAGTCTGAATATCTCTTTCATAAATAGGTCTATCAGTCAATAATCCCACCTGTAAGGATCTTGGCATCTTCAATTAAGCAGGCTGGTTGGAGTCATGATCCTCAGGTAAGATAGATTTATGAGCTATGAGGAGTAAGGATTAAGTTATCTGTCAACTGGTCTCTGATGGTTGTTTCATACCATTATTATTGTTTTTATATCTCATAATAATATATTGTGTGACTATCTCATATTTATAGTTTGTACTAGCGACTTGCCCGTCAAAAAATGACGGCAATGTTATGTATATGTTTGTCAAGTTGTTTAGTTATTAACATATATTTTTGACACTTGTAAGTATTTTAATATGAACGTGTATTTTTGTAAAATGTTGATGTAATGGTTTTTTAAAATGTAATTAGTATCTGAAGAATTGTTAACTTGAATATACATTGAATGAATAGGAAAGCCAAAAGTAAAAAGCCTTGTTTAAACGTTGCAAATTTTAAGATGAAGTTTAAAATATATGTAAGCAATAACCATCAAAGTATATATTTTTAAACTTGAACTTTATTTTTTATGTAAGTTTAGAAGTTGACAAAACATTGGTATAATTTTGAACATTATAAACATGAACATAGTGAATACATTTTGTAAAGTAATTTTTTATTGAAAGTATTAACATTTGAATGTAAAAACAATTGACATTTAAATTAATCAGTATTAAAATTCAATTTCTATCACAATAATTGTTAACTTGAATATACATTGAATGTAGAGGAAGGCATACAGTCAAACTCTTCTTAAAACGTACGTAATTAAACTAATTTATTACTGAGCACATAAATTGGCGATAAACATTAATGTAGGTAGTAATCTTAAGATAACAGACAATATTTACATTGTGACTTAAAAGGTGCTTGACCTCTTAACATCCACTTTGTAATATGTTGAATGAAATAACTTGAAAATATATTTTTTAAACGTGTAACATTAGAAACATTAACATAGTGACTTAACATTTTAACATAATTTTTACTAACAATGCAAGGCAAGTATTTTGTGAGGCGAATCATTCATAAACATGACTTCCATTAATTATGACTGAATTAAACAACCAATTGTTATGTATTTTGCAATGCTTTTAAAAAATCTTGGCATCTTTAATTAGTATCCTTCAAAGTTATAGTACTTCATAGTAGACAATGTTTTTAGTAAAAATACGTCCATCTTCTAATAAATCACCTTGACTTTCATTGTTTTCAATGTAAACTTTAATAGCCTGTGGATTTTTGCACCTTGACAACGCAACGTACAATTGACCATGTGCAAAAACTGGTTCTTCCAAGAAAATACCCACAGATTTGAAAGTTTGACCTTGTGATTTATTAATGGTCATGGCAAATGCCATAATAATGGGAAATTGTCTTCTTTGAAGTATAAAAGGGAGACTACTTTCACTTGGTGCTAAATCTATTCTTGGTATGAAAACTCTCTCTCCTCTATGGGTCCCAGTTAAAATTTCAGCATCTATAAAATGGTCCTTTAATTGTTGAACAATTAATCTTGTGCCATTGCATAGGCCTTTTTTGGGATTCATATTTCGCAGTAACATGATAATTGCACCTTTCTTTAGCTGCAAAATATGTGGTGGCATTCCAGAAGGAGTTAAAGAGTTTATGAATTCAGTCGAAAAGTTAGCCTGACTTTCATTGTCATCAGCAAGTACAGAATCAGCACTGTGATAATTTCTTTGTGGTGCATACATTTTTTTTAAGATTTTATTATTGAGGATTAATGCATCTTTATTTTTACACGTCAGTATGACTTGGTTGGCAAGCTCGGAATATTCTTCGTTATTTATGCTCCCTTCAAATATAGCCGATATAATATCTTGTTGACAAATCATATGAGGTGGGATCTCTACAGTGTCGTCAGGTAAATGTAGTATTTTTTCTGTTCTGCCTTCTCCAATTTTAATAAGCCAATCATTGAAATCAGTTTGGCCTTCTGATCTCATATTTTGTTGCAGTTGAAGATGGGTAAAATGTTTCCATACTGTACTTGACTTTATACATGTTTCGATAATGTCAGTTCGATTGCCATGTACAACAACAGGTAATGTTTGTCTAAAATCGCCACCCAACAACATTACCTTTCCACCAAATGGAAAAATATTATCCATGACTTCACGAAGCAAACGGTCAATACATTGGAGGGCATAGCATGACATCATTGTGGCCTCATCTATTATAATTAATTTACATTTCTTCAATTTCTTTGCTTGTAAGGATGTCATGCGAATATCTGACACAGAATTTTCTAAAATAGGCACTGGCAGTTTAAATCCACTATGAACAGTTCTTCCACCTTCTAATAAAAGTGCAGCAATTCCAGTAGTGGCAAACGCCATTGCTATTTTTCCTTGTGCTCGTACTGAACTCATTAATAAATTGTACAAATATGTTTTTCCTGATCCGCCAGGTCCATCAAGATAGAAATAACGCTCTGTCACCATGTCATCATCTATAGCATTTTTAATGGCATGAAATGCTTGCAATTGTAGTGTATTTAAAGTTGCAAGTCTTTCTTCTGTTCTTTCTGCTTGTAGTTGAATGTCATAGTCTTCAAAGTTAATGTCATCTATAAGACCTGGATCAGGCAAATTAAAACTTGCACAACTTAATCCATGAGTTAAAAAGACTTCTTGGATTTCCATTAACGCTTTTAAGTGTGCAATGGGTTCATTGTATCGTCGCATAAAGTCTTCAGCCATATTACTTTTAAAAGTCTCCCACAAAGCTAATGCATTTGGAGCATTTGAGAAGATACAAATAAAAGCAAATTGTTCTCTCATCTGTCGCGGCATTTGACATTGTGCTGCTTCTTCTAAGCATCTTTCCCACTCTGTATCATCAGCGAGTAAGTTTCTATGTCTTGCAGCTAAATGGAAGGATTCATATACAATGTCATTAACAGTTCTTAAGTGTTCAAAACTTTGTGCTCCAGGAACATTTAAAAGTAATATCCGTAAGCAAAAACGTTCAACATCTCTTGGACTGACTGTGTAAATTCTTGGAATAATTTTATTGCCTCTGGTTTTTCTTGGTCTCCATAATCCATTCACAAAAACATAGTGATATGGAATTTCAATATATAAGTATTGTGTTGCTTCAGCATCAGTGGAATTTAATGCAAACCATGCAGTTAGTGTAGTGTGACGATCTTCACTTTGGGCCAATGCATTCATTTCATTTCCAGCATGGAAATAGACTAAATGTCGTTGTGGCAAATGTACTGCTAACCTATATACTGCATGTGATCTATCATGCATTTCAAATTTTAAAAGCCGCCACATAGCTTCTGGCGCACTGACATAGCGAGCATCTACATGAGATGCAAGTTCATCATGTACTAACTCACTACTTTCAGGGTTGTCTGCACTTTTGACGACTACAGTAGCTGCATCGTAACCTTTGTAAATATATTTATAGACATATTTAATTGATTTGATGGAAGTGCAGGCTTCTACGTTGATGTGGGCGTTGTACTTCATGAGTAAATGTGGATTGTAGGGTACTACATATCTATTGTCCACTTTTTTCCCACGAATAATGGCACTATCTCCTTCTCTTCTTTTATAAAGTGGATATCCATCACAATTGGCATAGGTTTTGTCTCTATAATCTTTGGGAAATTCTTTGGAACATTTATTATTTTCCATACATGGTGATTGTGGATTAAGGTCACCACAGGGTCCATGAATCATGCGATGAGTAACAATCTCATATAGTCTACCATATAGTTCTGGATCTGGTAGTTCAGCAACAATGACTGCATCCACTTTGTCTGAAGTATCTAATTTATCTTTTTCTTGAAGTATTATTAGAAGATGTGCATGTGGAAGGCCTCTTTTTTGAAATTCAATGGTATATACATAAGCAAGACATTTGCCAAATAACTGATTTATAGTGAAGTCACGTATTAATTCATTTAATTTAATCTTAAAAACTCTGGCTACTAAATCTGGTCGATCTGAAGCAGTTTGTCCAAGAAGTAGATTTAGTGTAATTTCTGGCCATTGTGGATTACATGTAAATGTCACAAATAAATCGGGTTTGCCAAATTTTGTCACAATAGCCATAGCATCATTGTATCTTTCTCTCATATTCCGAGGAGATCCTTGAAAGGAAGATGGTAAAATGATGGCTTTGCCAGCTGTCATGTCTCTGCTTGTAGCCACGTCAGCAACATAGTCCATGAGTCCAGAATATTGTTCTACACGGAGTTTATCTTGTTGATATTTGATAAAGTTTAAATTATTTGCCTCAACTTGCAAATATGAATCAATAATCCATTGTTGTGTTAGTTTCCCACCACATAAAATTGGATTAAATACATTGCGAATGGCAATTTGAGCTACTTTAAATTCAAGCATAGAAACATTATTTCGGATTCTGCCTTTAGCATTTGGGTAACTGGGAAGAGTTAATTTTGGTTGCCAACCTGCTTCTCCGTGTGGGAAAAAGATGGGATATGTCATTGGATCTAAATTTGGACTTAAGATACTCATATTAATAAACGGTTGGTCCTCATTTCTAGGATATATTCGTATGTCTCTTTGAAATGGTGGTTCTCCTTCATCATTGTGAAACACCATTGCAACCTCATTTGTTGTTGGCAAGTTATAACGACGTTTATCAGTATGTCTGTCTCTTTTAAGCACCATATTAACCTTCGGCATTGGTAATTGATGTGTTTGTGAATGAAGTAGTTGTTCATTTTCTACTTCTGCCAATTTTTTATAAGCTTTACTGTAGGGATTGTTGTCCATAATATTATTTAGCTCTATGAAAACAGTGGGTAAGCATTTTTTATTTTCTTCCATCTGCATACGTTGGTCAACAGCTTCCATTGTATCTAGGACATATAGTTGAGCGAATTTTCTTTTATTTCCTTCCTCTGGATGTAAATGGGAAGTGCGATGATAAATTTGTCCTTGGACTTTAAAACAGTAAGGACCATGTCCTGGTACATTAGCAGCCAATGTTGCCCCCATAGATGCAAATGATATGGCACTATTGTAGGATCTTATGTTTGTCTTAAAATTTTTGTAATTTGGAAAAGTAGGTTCAGTCAGAATATTTAGTAAATAGGTTGGAAATTGTTTCCTTTGTGGAAGTTTGAACTTTCCTTTTTGACAACAACTAATAAATTGTCCATCTCGGGGTCTCTCCTGTTTAAAATAATAAGCCTCACAAAATTGACATTGAGTAGTCATGTCCCCACAACTATGAACCTCTACTGCTAAAGACTTCATTAAAGGACAATTTGCAATGCATATTGGATGTTGACTTTGATATTCATCCGATGAAAAGTCATGAAATGTTTCAACAACAGGTTCTAAATGTTTAGTTTTTTTTGTACATTTTCTTGGTATATGTTGGACTTGTTCGGTTGAAATTTCCTGTAAGTTTTTAGTAAGAGTTTGTAAATGCTTTTTTTTGGTAGTTTTTTTTTTTGGTCTGTCTTGACTGGTATGTTGTAAAATGTCATCTGATGTTTTAGGAACAGTTTGTAAATGCTTTATTATTTTTTTATTTATTTTGGTTGTATGTTTCATTTTTGCAGCGGATATTCTTTTATTTGCAAGTCTTTTGCGTTCTTTTTCTCTTCTAATTTCTTTCTCCTCCGGTGTCTGCTGGGCGGCCCATCTCTCTTGTCTTTCTCTAGTTTGACGTCTTTTCTTCTCTTCTTTGGTCTCGTTATCAGCCATATTAATCTGTAAACGGAAACAAATAAATGTAATTGTGTATATTTAAATTTGTAATTCCTATTAAAGATGATTGTGCACAATTGTTGAAATAAAAGGCAAATCATGAATGTATCATTGATATTTAGTTAAATTTATAATTCCTGTCTTCAGTGGCTCAGAATTTTTCCAATGGAATACTGCTGTAAATAAGCATGTAACATTTTTATTTAAAATAATGGTTGTATTTATTCAAAACTTTGTTTGTGGATAGATATTTACCACTGCAAAACTTCTTTGCTGAAAAAAAAAGTGATGTGGTTATTAAGCTATGTATTGCATAGTAGCAATTTAAATAAAATAAGTGAGATAGTAAATTAATTAATTTATTTTTCTGTTGAGACGGATGCAACTGAAACCAGTTTCTTTAGTGTTATTCTTTAGTAGTTATTATAGTTTACCTTGGTTGAAGTGTGATTTAAATCCGAATGTTTGTTGCTCCTCGTTTCAAAATCGTTGTCCAATGGTGTGGTCCTCTGTCGGAAGTCCTCGTCCGATGGTGTGGTCCTGTCGCGATAGCCCCTGTCCGATATTGTGGTCCTGTGGCGATATTCCTCGTCCGATGTTGTTGTCCGTTGGTGAAAGTCCTCGTCCGATGGTGTGGTCCTGTGTTGAAATTCCTCGTCTGCTGGTCTGGTCCTGTGTTGAAATTCCTCGTCTGCTGGTCTGGTCCGAGTCCTCGTCCGATGGTCCGGTCCGGTCCTGTGGAAAAAGTCCTCGTCCGATTGTCTTCACGCAGTATCTGTTGTAATGTAAAATAGAAAATGTTGTTTGAGTGAAATGTCTTTTAAATAAGTAAAAAATGTATTAATTTTGCTGTATTGTATCAGTTATGTTTATTTTTTTAAAAATTTTTTTTTTTAACTTTCTGTACAATCCCAAGACTTTTGTTATTCTTATTTAAGGTTCTTAGTAAGGCTTGTGGGTTGTGATATATTACATAAGAATATGAATTTATTTTGCTATGTGTTTATGTTAGTTTTTGTACAATCCTGTTTTGTGCGCACCAATTGTGGTATACTTATTTAACCTTTATTTGGATGGTTATAGTTAGTGAAACATGAAATAATATAATTAATGTAGTTTGCTATGTGTTTGTGTTAGTTATTGACAATCCTGTTTGGTGCACATCACTTGTGCAAAACTAATTTCTTCTTGATTGTACAGGTTATAATTTGTTAAACATTAAAGAAGAATGTTAATATAGTTTGCTATGAGTTTGTGTGTTTTTTTATACAATGCTATTAGGTGCACAACACTTTTGTTATTCTTATTTTTGGTTATTTGTAAGGCTTATAGGTTGTTAAACATTTAGTCCCTCATTCAATTGCAATTTTGCCAATTGAATACGGCTCTAAATAAGCACATAATATATATTTTTTAAAGAATTTTTTAGGTAGTGAAAACCGTGCTTTTGGATAGATGCTTAATAACTAAAAACTTCTTTAAAAAATATATGTGATGTGCTTATTTAGACCCCTATTCAATTGGCAAAATTGCAATTGAATGAGGGCCTTAATAAGAAATTCTGTTTTGTGTGTAGCAGTTTGTGTGTCATTGAATTGCGATTTGGCTAATTGAATTGTGCTGTAAATGAGCACATAGCATATTAGCATATTAGTTAAAATAATTTTGTAGTCATTGAAAAACTGTATTTTTGATATTTTTTTATTAACTAAAACCTTAGTTTTAAGCTATTGTTATGTTGTTATTTAGAGCCCTATTCAATTGGGCAAATTGCAATTGAATGAGGGCCTTTGTGTGTACCATATGTTGCATAGTTTGGCCCTCATGCAATTGCATTTTTTACAATATAATAGTACTGTAAGGCCGTAATTGAATTGCAATGTAGAAATTTGAATAGGGTTCTAAATAAGCACATCACATATATTTGTTAAAATAGCCATATTTAATTTTCCAAAATAGCAATTGAATAAGGGCCTTTGGTTACTGCATTTGTTATATTGTGAGCTACTTATTCAATTGTGTTTTGGCCAATGGAATAGAGCTCAATATCATCATAGAGCATATGTTTGTACGGAATTTTGTATTTAGTGAACTTGTATCCAAAAGGAACGTGTTCACAAAAGAAAAATTTCCTAAAAAATATGCTCTGTGCTTATATAGAGCCCTATTGAAATGGGCAAATCACATTTGAGTGAGGCCCTTGGGCATTAAAGACATATAGGTCCTCATTGAATTGCAATTTTGCCAATTGAAGAGGGCTCTATATAATTACATAACATATTTATTGAGCAAAGTTTTTAGTTATTGAAAACCTTGATTGTGGTTAGAAGTTCATTAACTAAAAAGTTCTGTTTCCAAAATATGTTATGTGCTTATATAGAGCCCTATTGAAATGGGCAAATCACATTTCAGTGAGGCCCTTGGCCATTAAAGACATATAGGTCCTCATTGAATTGCAATTTTGCCAATTGAAGAGGGCTCTATATAATCACATAACATATTTATTGAGCAAAGTTTTTAGTTATTGAAAACCTTGATTGTGGTTAGAATTTCAGTAACTAAAAAGTTCTGTATAAAAAAAATGTTATGTGCTTATATAGAGCCCTATTCAAATGAGGAAGTTGCAATTGAATAAGGCTCATGGTTATTTCTTGTTTATACTTAATACTTTACCTTGATAGAAGTTTTGAATGACAGACGGTCCCCTCCTGCCAATCTTAATCCGCCGGTCTTCTTTTAGTGTCTGTTTGAAAAAGAAAGTGAAATAGTTATTTGTATATTTATACCACACAGTGCACACATTCATCACGCTTACACAGCAGCTCCACACCACTAATGCTGCAGCAGCATCAACACAGATTGCCAGCTCTTCATCACAATGCTTCAAAATAGGTACACTATATTCATTTACTAATGTATTAACTCTTTTATTTTGAGTGCAATTAAGTTCTAAGTTGCATTTTTGAGGTCCTGGGTGCTTCCTGTTTGTGTAGGTAAGGTTTTTATGTATGTGCTGTGTGTATGTATTGTGTTTGTAATTTTGTAATGTTCGCGAGTTGCGTCCGAGTGTTGCGAGGCCGTAATGTGTGTGAACGTGTGTCGTATGTTGTTTGCGAGTGTCGTAATGTGTTTCAACGTGTGTCGTATGTTGTTTGCGAGTGTCGTAATGTGTTTGGACGTAAACTTTTTTTTTCAAGGGTCGCAGTTGCTGCAACTGAAGACCTCGCTTTGCGAGGTCCTCAGTTGCTGGCATGGAGCGCCTGCGGCGCTCCAAGCCAGCAACTGAGGCCCTCGCTTCGCGAGGGTCCTCAGTTGCTGGCAAGGAGCGCCATGCCAGCAACTGAGGCCCTCGCTTCGCGAGGGTCCTCAGTTGCTGGCAAGGAGCGCCTTCGGCGCTCCATGCCAGCAACTGAGAACCTGGCACAGTGCCCTCGCTACGCGAGGCCCGCGACTCGCTGCGCGAGTCGCGGCCCTCGCTTCGCGAGGCCCGCGACTCGCTGCGCGAGCCGCGGCCCTCGCTACGCGAGGCCCGCGACTCGCTACGCGAGCCCGCAGCGTTAGCAACAACTCGTACGCTCACAACTATATATGTGATTGAAGATTTATTATAAAAATCTAATATAAATTTTTAGATAACTATAAATCGGACAAATACAGTATATAATAAAAACTCTTAAATAAAAAAATGTAAAGGTTGAGTTTATTTATTTGCGCTTTCTCAAATCATATTGCCTGCTTTCAAGCTGAGTTATCACATATATAGTTGTGAGCGTACGAGTTGTTGCTAACGCTCAGGGCACTGGCCGAGTGTCTCAGTTGCTGGCATGGAGCGCTGAAGGCGCTCCATGCCAGCAACTGCGACCCTCGCAAACTTCACGTCGCAACCCAAACAGCACGACACACACATTACGACACTCGCAAACAACATACGACACACGTTCACACACATTACGGCCTCGCAACACTCGGACGCAACTCGCGAACATTACAAAATGTAAAACACAATACATACACACAGCACATACATAAAAACCTTACCTACACCAAGAGGGAGCACCCAGGACCTCAAAAATGCTACTTACACCTTGATTTTACTCGAAATAAAAGAGTTTAGAGACTAAAAAAAAATCTAAGCGAGAGAAAAAATGGCCGCCGAACAAAACGAAAACGAGGCTACAGCACTCTAAACTCGCAAAACACCACAGGAAACTCGCAAAACACCACAAGAAACTTGCAAAACGCCACAAACGACCTACGGATATTCATACCACACAGTGCACACATTCATCACGCTTACACAGCAGCTCCACACCACTAATGCTGCAGCAGCATCAACACAGATTGCCAGCTCTTCATCACAATGCTTCAAAATAGGTACACTATATTCATTTACTAATGTATTACATATTTCATTATTATACACCAAACAGCATTAGCTACCTTACAATTTCATTGCCGTCATTTTTTGACGGGCAATTCGCTAGTTTAAAATAACATATAGAAAAAATTGACCACAGTGATCGTTTAATGAATTGATACAATATTGCTGAATGGTGTGACTTGATATTTATAGATCTCATTACATTTGTTGTATGCTGTCTTTAATTTATTCCCTTGCTAAATACAAACCAGATTGTATACAGATCAAGCTCTGTGAATAATTGGTTGTAAGGGTGCTACTTGTGGTGAGAAGCCGGCAGGGATAAGTACAAGCCGGACAAAGACACCCAAATCTGGGTATATAGACAGTCTTGAACCTAAGTTGAGACTTAACTTATTAGGATCCAGTAGATGCCACAGGAACAGGACTGGTTTGAAGTAAGGTTGTTAAGGAGAGGTCCAATAGATGGACATAATTTAGTGACAGACTAAAGGTCAGTAAGGGGGGCAGACTCGTATAACACAGGAACAATCAAAAAGACAATAATGGTGGCAGACAGACATAATCAAGAATTGGCAAAAGGTGACAAAGGAACCAACTGAGGTACACCATGCAATAATGGCAGCAAAGTCACGAATATTCAAAAATCAGAGGCGAGCAGTCTTCCTTAAAAAAAGGTTACTGAGCAGCATCTGAAACTGAACGAGACTACAGAGAATTCCAGGACTTCAGACCACTTTTAAGACAGGTTTTCATTTGCTTATTTAATAAGAGATTATTAGAAGTACAATCAGAAACTGTAAATTAAAATTATGTTTCGCTTTACATTTCAACTTTAGCATTGCATGTACCACATAGAGAGATGCTGTTCAGGAGGCTGTTCTCTTTATTTGCCTCCTTCCCTGCAATGGGCACTAATAGACAAGTCAAGTGGTAGATCTGCTCCCACCCTCTGGTCATCTAATAGGGGTAGGGAGAAGCAAGTGCGGCTAAAACATTGAATTATTTTTCATAATTCCAGGGTACTTTTATCATTTTACTTTTAGAATGCCAAGAGGTCAGGCAGCTTCAGGGGTAAAATTAACATATGGTTAAATCATTTGGGCCCTATTAAACTGTTTAACTTGTAGTTACTGTAGTTCGTAATGTAGCCCGCAAAAGTTACTGCTATTAAATTGGTCACTTTTAGCTACCCGCAATCTATTTGGGGGTTACAGGCTAAAAATCCCTACGGGCTGTCAAAATCGTAACTCCGACCCAGCTAAGCCTAAGCCTAAAATCGCAAATCGCTATTAAATTGCTACAATTCCTTAAGCCGGCAATTACCTTCACACCTATGGCAAATGTAGCCAAAAATCCTACGAGTACTAGAGAGTACTTGCAAGGGGGTTAAACACCTGTTCATAAAACTAAAAGCAAATAAAAACACAATACTGCACTTTAAAAAATGGGGAAAGCAATGTAAAACATTATAATTAATTGCACAACAGTCTCAAGCTTGCAAATCTGCAATCAAACATTTTTTTTTAGGTTTAATTTCTGTGTCATATCAATCTCAGGGAATCAAGGAGTTAATACACATCCATCCCTCCACATGGACTAGAACAGTATCAGCATTATTATTTTGTACATTGCCAGATTGCAAGTCTAATCGCATATGGGACATCAAAACACTAATTGATTGATGTTTACACTGACATCATGATGACGGTCTCATTTACTATTGGCTGTTTTTAAATCAGTAGTTACAGGCTAATTGATCATGATCATGCCCTGAAATGCTAAAGTGCATGGTTTACGGTTTGGGCTTTTGGCCATGTAGTTGTGGGCTTGTTCAATGTAATCAAGCTGTAACTGCTGCAAATGTAATGAGGCCCTTTGTATTTAAACATGACAGCACATTTGTATTGGATGTGGTGAGGGCAATGCAAATTTTATATGGACTAAGTGCCAGCCCAACCATTTCTGCCTTCTTAAACTCCTCTCACACACCTGATCCCAGCATGTCCTAGTGTATTTTTGTCACTCTCTCCAGGTTGTCTGCTGTGTTCTGAAGTAACTACTGCCTGTCCCAGCATTGCGGAGTGTCTCCTAAATGTGCCATAGTATTATATGCCTGTGCCAGCTATTCCCATGGACCTTGTTAGTGTGTCATTATCTTATTCCAGCTTGCTTGCTGTTGAACCTTTGCTTGTCCGATCATGTACAAACTTTACCTAACCTAAACCTGCTTGTCTAGCTATGTTCTGCTTCTGGTGAT
This sequence comes from Discoglossus pictus, assembly GCA_027410445.1. Lineage (NCBI taxonomy): Eukaryota > Metazoa > Chordata > Amphibia > Anura > Alytidae > Discoglossus > Discoglossus pictus. The sequence continues at coordinate 138,188,456 of CM050167.1, read as the reverse complement.
TCTGTTCTGTATTTAGACACTAACGATAATGTTATATAATCTGATGGTGCAAACCGATCTACGGATGTTAATGGAGGATGTTAAGCGGAGGATGTTAAGTGTCAAAGATGATGCTCACGTCCCACAAATATCTGCAGATTCATGTGAAAGAAGGTTCATGTAACCCAAGGCCTGTCATCTCTGGTTTGATTGTCCATAGCTCCCTGCTACACTAGAATGGTTTTAACAGGTAATGAGGTGCTGGTAACAGTCAGATGAATGGTCAGAAGCATGTGGCAAGGCTCAGATCAGGGATTATTGCAGACAAATCACAGAAAAATTTCAGGTCCAGTGACAAAGACTTGGGCTCAAATTGACTGGTGTCTTGTCAGGGTTTGCCTTTGCAAATTACATATGACAGTTTTATTTAGATAAGAGTTGTACATGAGGGTTTGGGGAAAACAGGACAGATTTTCCCAACTTTAGCAGGGACCAATTGCTAGTCCATAAAGGGAGAGCGATCTTTTTGGTTAGATATGCTGCTCAGATTGGTAGCAGCCGAGAGATAGGCCTGCATTTTGGGTAGGCGATATTAAAAAGGAAGATGGACAGTGGTTAACAGTTCTAACAGAAATTTCTCCAGAAATGTTGGCAAAGCTGGGACCCAATACTCCTCCTCTAATGCGTGTCACAGCAACACTATCAGAAGCATTCCTTTCAGAGCGGAGTGTAGGCTGAATCCTGAAACTTGGCCCATTAAAGGTAACCATAAATTATGGCAAAGAGAATAAAACATCAGATTTATGCAGATAAATGTTGGATCTAAGTTCTTTTCTGTATATAGAAGAATCCAACCCCATAAATCATGTGACTGAGATTTCTTATTATAGGTTCTCATATATATACTAGAAACAATGATAAATATAACACTGAGGGATTGTTGTACCAGAAAACAAATCAATAGGAAAATCACATGAACAATGTGGCAGGAAAACATAACCATTATGTTTTTTTAATGCTAACCGCCAGAAAAAAAACGTATGCATGAGGAATTCCAGTCAATGTGCATCTTCAGCCATAACAACACCAACACAACAGTTCTTAATTATGTCTGATAGACCATGGTGGCAGGTGGTGACCAAGGTTCTGCCAGACCCTCCAACTCAGTGGTTTGGGTTCAGAATTAATTTACACAGTCACCTAAATTGTGGTGTCCCTTTTGTAGTAACATTGCTACGGTGGTAGTATATTCAGAAATATCAAACACCTTATACTTGAACGCCACAGGGTTGTTAAACAAGAGACTTTCTACTCCCATGCCAGAGATGCCCAGGCCAGGTCTCAACAAGTGCACGAGGTCACTGGACATAGTAAGCGTAAAATGAAAGTCTTGTTCCAAAGAGAAAGATGAGCTACCACCCAACTGCCCACACAATTAGACCTACTTCTTTGTATGACTTGTTGATAACAGTGCCTTTCCTTTTAGTAGTTGTGACCAAAACCATCAACCATCAAAAACATTTAGTAACAGACAAAACAGATTACTATGGAATCTTCATCTGCAGCAGGGGCTGGTTCTTTGTATTCACTACCATTGAATTGGATCACTGTCATGAACAGGTACCCCTTTAACCCAATTCAGACATAAACATCTACAAGTAGTAACTCTCTTAATATATTTAGACCACTCTGAGGTGGGTATACAGCTATGTTAGGATTTTAGTTAATTTGTTCTCTGATTGACCACCTCTGACTTTGTTTTTTTCTTGTGTTAGGATTTGTCTGTGAAACTTTCTCATAGAGGTTTAGAGTGATAATGCCAGACAGCTAATTTATGGGATAGTTGAAGAGTCAATTATGATGTAAAACTACAGTCTTAACTTCTGAGTCCATCTTCAAACAGAAGCAAACGGAGCCAGGATCAAAATATGAACGTCTGAATGACAACAGACATGTAGTAGGAGGCCAATGAGACAGAGGAGCCAAGACGGGAAGACAAAGGCCAAACATGAAGCTGAAGCCATGCGTAGCGTAGCATCATAGTTTCAGTTATTGCTTGAATTATCTCAGTAACTTTTGTGATCCCTGATGAATATTGCCAAAAGTAGCAGTGAGGCTACATGAACATACTAGCAACTATGCACAGTGACAGTGACTTTGGTTGAAGCAGTACCTGTATTCAAATGTGCAATCCGCAAAAATGACAACGTGATGGGTAAGAGGATTTTCAAAGTGTTGAATGGGGAGTTGAAAAGTGGGCAGAAATTCTAATGTAGTGTCCAGTCGAATGCTCCAGGCATTTGTTTTTGCACACTGGTGACTCTTAAGAAGCAGGTATCACTTCCCTCTACAGCATAGGTACAAGCAATTATCTGAGTGCCTACACTATTCTGCTTCATCTAGTGAGTTGATAATAATCTCACCCTGTTACCATTATCTGATCTTTATGTCCATCTAGGTAACCATAACTATCATTTCCTTGATGGAGCCTGGGATGTCCCTGCTCAACTTTGGAGCTTCTTAGACATTTAATGTAAATATCTATCAGGGCTTTATAATATCTTTGGCTATTATTTGTAATCCAACACTATAGTGCCCTACTGCCAATATACCAGCTCAGTCTAGAGCTAGCATGAACTGATGAAGTAGACATCTCTTGAAACATATAGTAATAGAACAGGTACACTTCTGGAGACAGATAGTCCTTGCTCACACACACATTCTTTGATTGAGTACTAGTGCAAATAATACTTATTAGAGCATAACCACCATTTTCTGACTAGGGACTAATTGCTGGCTCTCAAAAGCTGATATAATTGATGAATTGAAACAGCTGTCCTTCCAATCCAGTCTATGGCATATCCATGGACTCAAATAGAACAACTCAATTTTATTAACAGAGTCAACTTTGGGTCCAAGAGCAGTCCTAAGCTCTTTGACTTTGTAGAAGCTATTTGCTGGATACTACGTAACAAACTAAAGTGCCCCAAAGTCATCCATTATTTGGACGACTTCCTGTTCATAGAGGCACCAAACTTTATGCTTGCCAGTTTGAAGAGAACCACAAACCTCTTCGATGAGCTTGGCATATCCTTCTTCCTTGCAAATAGGATCACTATCAAAAATTTTAAATCCTTTCACCTTATAGATGAGATTTATGACATTAAAGTTATTTACAAAGCTGATTTTATGGGATAAAGTCAAGAAGTGGCAAATAGAAGATCACCTTCAACACTCAAAGTGGCCACTATAATTACAGTATCTTGTCATGCCATCTGTCCTATATAAGACCTGTAGTCTTCCAAATATTCATCAATTCTTTCAGCAAGCTACATAAATCATTAATTGCAGTTTACCTATCATTTCCTCTATTTTTGAACATCAATAGCAGTAGGGGTATACTGTTCTCCAGAGACTCCATGATAACCACTAGCTTGGTTTTGTGGTCTCAGGGTATGGTGTAGAGATGCCCGGAAGCTTGAAGCAGTTATAAACTGGCCATATCCCATTGAACTGAAAAACCTACAGAATTTCTTAGAACTGTCAAGTATTAGAATTTCAGTAATTGCACATGTGATGGCTATGGAAAAGGTTTGGATATATGAATGGGAAGCACACATAACTGAGCCCCTAATCCATTTTCCAAAAAAGCAAACATTTTTATAAATCTGCACAAATATACCAATAGTCCAAAATATACAAATTTACCAGTAATGCACAAGTCACACTCCTAACTGATTAGCACAACTATACAAAATAAACAAACAAACAAAAAAATAGAGGTGCTCAGTCAGAGAACGTGCTAACCTTAATAGTTTAGCTCTATGGACATGATAATCTATCCTGGAAGCCGCCTCTTTTAGCTCACTTATGTCCCTTCATAGAGAGACATATCCTGTAGTATATCAGTCTAGTCTCACAAAATAGAGTGATCCTGCCCAGAAATATCAGGCAAATCTACCGTGAACAGGAGAGACAGCAAACCGCAGACGTGTTTTGGCCTTGATAGGGCCTCATCAGTGGAGTGCAGGTGAACTCAGTGGGCAAGTGGTCCATGTCTGGAGTCCACTATCACCCTTAGGGAGACTAAGAGCTAAGGATAATTTGAATAAATAAAATATAGGTGCTTAATCAGAGAACAAACTAACCTTAATAGGTTAGTTCTATGGCCATGATACGCCACTCTTGAGAGCAACCTCTTTTAGCTCACTTGTGCCCTTCACAGGGAGAAATATCCTGTAGTATATCAGTCTGGTCTCACCCAATAGAGTGATCCAGCCCAGAAACACCAGGCAACTCTGCCCTAAATAGGAGAAACAGCAAACCCAAGACATATGTTTCAGGAGAATTTTCAAATTCAATGCTGCTGTAATTACAGCATTTAAATTAGAGTTAAACACCAGGTTGGTACAGGAGGAATATTACATGTGGATAACATCTCTATTCATTTTTAAGACTACCGTATGAATTGCCACTTTACAATAGGATTAATTGGAGCATGCTCCAGTTGGGTAATTAACTCCCTTAGGGTCCAGGTTAGCTAGCAGTCCAAGATAGATATAGTCTGCTAATTTTAAGATTTTCTCCACAATACATTTAAGCTCATTACTTACAGAGCTGCTATTGTTAAGTTTAGTTTGTCCTACAATGGTATTCAATATAGGGCCCAAAATACGTCAGAAATGTGTGCAAGATGTAATTCAAGGAAACATCAGCAATCTTCACCAAACAACCTGAAGTAAAAAGACCAGGAAAAGAGGACAGAGGAACTAGGGCATGGGTCAATAGAACAAGGGAGGAGAAAGAAAAAGTACATTAGGGAATCATATTAAACTGGTTAACAATAGAATCCCACTCACATGAATCTAAATAAATATATCCTCAATAGCACTTGTTCTACCAGACTAGCAACCAAGTGTACACATCACCAGATAATTATCCTCTTAAAGAAACAATATAATGTCCTAACAAGAACTAGTTGTTATGCACTAATAATTAATACAATTCCTATTTATAATAACAATATTCAACATTAAATTCACTTTAAAGAATAGAGTATCAGCCCCCAGTTGCTCTTCTCGACCATGAGAAGGTCATCAAGAGGGAAGGGTGTTAGGCTTAGAAACAGGACCATATGGTTTTAAGAACAATTAGATAAGAGACCAAGCTGTCCTCTTAGAAAAAGCATGCTGCCAAGGGAAAACACTTTAACACAACAAGTATCCAGCTAATGGAGAGCATTGTACTGATATAACATTGTGCCTGAAAAATTTACTCTGCCAGCTACATAAAATCCGCCTCCTAAACATCTTCAAAAGTAAGTTTATTATGGAATGTTCTCTTTTTTAATTCAGTTAGTTTTAATAATACTCAATGCCTAATTAAAACACTTGTATTCCTGTTGATAGAGCATTCGAGTAGTCATTTAAGGGAACCAGAACATACAGTTTGTATAATGTTTGGTTTGTAAATGTTATATACGGAATGGAATAAAACCTCAAACTTAACAATATTAGCAGCAGTGTAAGCCATGAGCATGAAACATTTTTTGGGAAAATCTGATTTATTATTACACTCTGTTTATGAATACAGGAATCCATTCTGTGTTTGTTACATCACATCCTGAGACCTAGATTGAGTGTGTGGGGGGAGGGGGTGTTTGTAGTTATCAGTAGAGGGAGGAGTGGGGAGGAGGGAGCAAGCAGAATTCTACAGCCCTAATTTGATAAGTGAACTGAATAAGATTGAAATAGACAATACACCCCTTGCCCCTCACTGGCTTATATGCAGACACATTGCATCATTCAATGCAAGAATAGCCCTCCAGAAATGTAAACACCTCTCTCACACAACTCCCACCAATGTATCATGGATCCCTCCTGCAGAGGCACCAAACTAAAAACGAATTGTATTCCTTTTTTTTTATTAATTATGCTCTTTGTTTTTTCATTAGGCAGTGGTTCTTTAAGGCACCAAGATAGCAAGATGACCATTTAACAGCAGTGATCAGGTTATGCACCAGTTGCAAGCAAAACTCCTCTTTTACACGTTTTGTTGCAAGCTTCATCAGAGTAGCTGTGATTCACAAAAAGGAGCTGTTCCTTTTTATTGAACTATAATGATCTTTTAAGATCCATGAGGACATTGTGAATTTTGCTGTTTGTGATATACGTAAAGTCCCTCATAGTCATCCATCCAGCTAACCATAACTATAGTCTATATTGGATTAGGCATAGTCCCATTTATCAGATTTATTGTTAAATTACCTTTGTGTCAGAGAATGGCAACGTTCCTGTTCATGGTGGAGAGGTTCACCAAAACTCCTCCACAAAGTCACAGACATCATCATTTTCTATACTTTGCCATGTTAGGACAGCAATATTAGCACATAGATGCTCCCTTCTCACCCATAATTACATGACTCTCTTCAAGCCATGTTTCCTCCAACAAAAGTCACAAGTGCCAGCAGTCATTCAATAGACCCAAGACCTCCAAGCCCTCTGAGATCATCTAAAGAAGTATTTCCAAAACAAATGTATTGAAAAGAACTCAGTGAAAGGGTTCCAGTGATGAATTTGTTTTGGAAATACTTCTTTAGATGATCCCAGAGGGCTTGGAGATCTTGGATCTATTGAATGACTGCTGGAATCCCATATCCCTACTCCTGTTCCCCAACATTGGACAGCAGGTTATAATCCATTGTTAACAGGTCCTCAAAATGCCTCCCCAGTATCTCCTAACTTCTCTTCAGTACTCTCAATGGTAGCACAAAATTATAAATGGTGAAACGTGTTGTGGTAATATTCTTTTGAAACTCTTGGTCACACGTAAAAACTTGCCTAAAGAAAGCCTTAACATGGTCATTCATAAACAAAAGGTCTAGTTCAAGGTTGGAAATTGGGTATGACTTTCTTTACAATCTGTAATAGCCCTTTAAAGTCTTTACACCAAGGAACCACATATGGTATAATTATAGATAACAAGTATTTTATCAACTGATTGTTATCTAATCTTGAAATTTGCCATTCAGTGCTGTTAGGAAGACTTTCTGATCCACCCACAAACTGAAATGCATGTATTTTGTTAATGAAAGATCACTGGCATTGTGGCAGAAGCAGACACAAGAGACTTTTGCATTGATTATTGCTTGTATTTGAACTGTATGTTATTTGGGCATAGTGGATTTTATTAGACTGGTTCTGGCCCTTTAAATGCTCGGACAAAGGATCTGCAGTTTTGCTATGCCTTTCGGATGCAGAGTGTGAAGAAAAACCCTGTTTTATGGTTATTTTATTCTTATGGTTAAAATATGATCACATTGCTATACTGTAGATATGTTGGTCTGCTAGCCTAAAAGATAATCCTATCACAGGGGCTCCTGTGATAGGAAAGTCTATTGTGTAAAGTGTTTGTGAGAGATAGCACAAAGAGAAGGATCATCTAATCAATGTCTGTATTGTATAAAAGTAGCCAGGTAGCCTCAGGGAGGTGTGACCACACCTATTGTCTCTCTATGTGTATTGTGTGGCCAAATAGGGGGATGTGTATTACCTGTGAGAAGAGATGTATATATACTTCTGGATAACAAAATAAAGACAGTATTATTTGACTCCCAATTGAGTGTCGTCCAATATGGGAGGTTGGGGCTTGTGAGACTGCAGTGCTTCTTGGATATTTTACCGTATACCAGCAGAGATACTGGACTTTGTGTTCCAACTCCGTTACAGGCATTTTACTATTTAGTCCATTAAGTCATTGGGTCCATTGTCATGGCTGCTCAATATGCAGACATGCTCAATATGCAGGTTAACAGCAATCATAACAATGGACCAAGTACCTCAAGGACCAATGCCAATAATCAATAATTAACAAAATAAGTAAATTTGAGTTTGTGGGTGGACCAGGAAGCTCAAAATGGCAATCTTCAGGGTTAGTTTACTGTAGATTTTTTTTTCCATTTTAGATATTGTACCCGAAATTACCTGAATTACAGTTATACAAGTTTACCATTTTTCGGAACATTTGTGATGTAATTTTAAAGGGATGCACGCCAATTAAAAACATCTCTGGCTTGTGTTCTTTATAAACAGGACGGTCTCTGGCCTAACATAGGTATTCTTCCCTTTCTCTGAGTGATTTCCCCTGCTTGCCACTTACCCCCACTCTTTGCTTGTGACCCCTTTACCTCCAGAATTTGACTCTGACCACTCTTGCCTGCCTCTTGACGTTGGACTACAGATTGACTATAAGTGCCAAGCCAAACCATGCAGGTCCTTTTCCAAACTAAAAAGCATTAATACTGTTCTACATTGTTTTATAGTGAAAATGATAAATCTACAACGATCTAGCAGCCTGAAAAATGTCCCATGATCGATGGCTGCCATTGCAGAGATTTTAGTTTTCTATATTTCAATGGTTTCAGCCACCTCCACATGGAACAGATATGGACATACTTGCTTTGCAATGTGATTTCATCAGTTCAACAGCAACAAAAGTCACAATCCAGAAAATATTTGATATAATTTAAAAGAATTCGAATGTAGCCAAAGACTCTGGCTAGGAGCTGTGGGTGTAACGTATAAATGCACGCGAACTGCAGTTTAAATACTCTAGTGCCAAAATCATATTTTTGCAAGCAATATTTTATCCTTGTAACCATAAAAACCTGCTAAATTTAACACAATGACAAAATATGGAGAAAATATGCAAAATTTTAAATAGGCCATGTGGTTTTTGTTAGCAATTATTCTATGGGTTATCTGAACAAAAGTATTTTCATGACTTAGGGGAGACTTTTACAACTGCTATGTTATTCTATAGGGAAAACGCAGGTGGAATAGGCTCTGTAGAATAACATAGGTACTGGCAGTACCTCGCCTCACTTGTGAGCAGGCTCCATCTTTAATGAATATATCCCTGAGTTTCTGTGCAAACTCTCACATGGACTTTTCCTTATTCTCTGATTGCCTATAAACCTCCCCCAATCTGTCTTTATACAAGATTATTCACGTGCAGTGATTCCTGCCCAGAATATTCTCTATTTAACCCTTTCTGTATAGCATTTCTTACTTTATTTTTCACATCCCTTGAATGTGTACCACATGGGATGTGACACTGAACCGTGATCTAACAAGGCAGAGTGGAGCACACACGTGCTTGCGTGTTCCAGCTGCCACAAACATGTGCGCTGCTATCTCTGGCCATGCATATTCATGAATGTTGCTCTGCGAGGGTATATGTTTCAGCACATCTGGTGCAGAGAAAAGGAGGGATCACTGAACATCTGTGCATTAAACATGGGACTGCCCACGCTGTACCTGTGCTGTGTGCAGCTGCCTCGTGTATACTTGTGTTTTGTACATCACGGTGTATTAATGTGTGTGTGAAGTGGAGGATGGCACTGCAGCTGCCTGGTGTATACTTATGTTTTGTACATCCCGGTGTATTAATGTGTGTGTGAAGAGGAGGATGGCACTGCAGCTGCCTGGTGTATAGTTGTGTTTTGTACATTACAGTATATTAATGTGTGTGAAGTGGAGGATGACACTGCAGCTGCCTGGTGTATACTTGTGTTTTGTACATTACAGTATATTAATGTGTGTGAAGTGGAGGATGACACTGCAGCTGCCTGGTGTATACTTGTGTTTTGTACATTACAGTATATTAATGTGTGTGAAGTGGAGGATGACACTGCAGCTGCCTGGTGTATACTTGTGTTTTGTACATTACAGTATATTAATGTGTGTGAAGTGGAGGATGACACTGCAGCTGCCTGGTGTATACTTGTGTTTTGTACATTACAGTATATTAATGTGTGTGAAGTGGAGGATGACACTGCAGCTGCCTGGTGTATACTTGTGTTTTGTACATCCCAGTGTATTAATGTGTGTGAAGTGGAGGATGGCACTGCAGCTGCCTGGTGTATACTTGTGTTTTGTACATTACAGTGTATTAATGTGTGTGAAGTGGAGGATGGCACTGCAGCTGGATGGTGTATACTTGTGTTCTGTACATCCCAGTGTATTAATGTGTGTGTGAAGTGGAGGATAGCACTGCAGCTGTCTGCTTGGTACCTCTGCTGTATTTATATACCATGGCACAGCAATGTGTATGGGAGGGGATGGTACTGTGAATGCCTGCTTGGTTCACCTGCCTGTTTGGTATATGTGTTGTGTGTATATGCCCTGATGTAGTACTGGGTAGTGATATCCTGAACAGTTCGCCCGCGGACTTTTTGCGGCGATTTTTGCATGTTCGTGTTCGCAGCGAACGGCGAATACATGCTCTTTTGGGTTTGCCCCCGATTCTTTATCATTGAGGAAACTTTGACCCTGCACCTCACAGTCAGCAGACACATTCCAGCCAATCAGCAGCATACACTCCCTTCAAGAGCCTTCCATCTGAAGGACAGCAACCCAAAAAGCCCTTTTTAGTGCTAGAACATCATTTATTTTATTTTATAATTTTTTTCTATGTAATCTAATTGCATATGCCTGCCTGCCAGCATGTGTGTGACAGGATAACACCTAACAGCTTATATTGTGCTCAGTGAAATAAAACAACACTTTTTTTGACTGTAATAGATTGAATATCAGTTGCCTGCCTACAGGCGTGTGTGTGAAGCCTATTGCATCTACTCTGCCAACTTTTGCCAGTGCACAGTGATACGTCATATCTGGTGCAACCGTAGTGTACAGTGACATAAAACAACACTTTTTTGACTGTAATAGATTGAATATCAGTTGCCTGCCTACAGGCGTGTGTGTGAAGCCTATTGCATCTACTCTGCCAACTTTTGCCAGTGCACAGTGATACGTCATATCTGGTGCAACCGTAGTGTACAGTGACATAAAACAACACTTTTTTGACTGTAATAGATTGAATAGCAATTACCTGCCTACAGCCGTGTGTGTGAAGCCTATTGCATCTACTCTGCCAACTTTTGCCAGTGCACAGTGATACGTCATATCTGGTGCAACCGTAGTGTACAGTGACATAAAACAACACTTTTTGGACTGTAATCGATTGAATATCAGTTGCCTGCCTGCAGGCGTGTGTGTGAGGCCTATTGCATCTACTCTGCCAACTTTTGCCAGTGCACAGTGACACTCATATCTGGTGGCACCTTAGATTGCATGCGCAGTGCCCCAAATTTGAAGTGGGAGGACCGACCAAGCATCTTTTTCCATCTCCCGCTTCCAAAAATCCATGCCATATACACGTCCCCTGATAGTGGACGTAACAGGGATTAAACCGATAGGAATAGTACTACTTAACAGTACACACCTTATAATAACGCAGACAGAGGCAACGCGTATAATCTTCCATGCTGTGCAGTGGAAGCCCCCAGACTCTGACCTGTGTATAATATTCCATGCTGTGCAGTGGAAGCCCCCAGACGCTGGGAGTCTGAAGAAGAGGAGTCAGAGGAGGAAGGTGGCTTTGAGGAGGTGGAAGTCCAAACACAGCAGGCGTCCCAGGGGGCTTGTTGTCACCTTTCGGGGACCCTTGGTTGCTGGGTGGAGGAAGAGACCTTCAATGACATCGGTGAGGACAAGGAACGGGACATGGCTAGCTTGGTATCCAACCTTGTGCAAATGGGGAGTTTGCGGTTGGGCAAAGGGACTGTTTGCGGTTGTTTGCGGTGTATTAAACGGGGAGATTGGTCTGTTACTGTGAAGCGGGTGTAACCCTTACACTACCTGATCAATACAACATCATACCTGATGTTTTAGAGCATGTTATTCCAAACAATTTAGGAATGTTAGGTGATATATGCCATTTATGGCTTAAAACCAGACTCTGCATCAACTATGTAATTTTCCGTGGGAGTTTTGCCATGGATCCCCCTCTGGCATGCCACAGTTCAGGTGTTAGTCCCCTTGAAACAACTTTCCCATCACTATTGTGGCAAGAAAGAGTCCCTGTGGGTTTTGAAATTCGCCTGCCCATTGAAGTCTATGGCGGTTCGCCGCCGTTCACCCGTTCGCGAACATTTGATGAAGTTCGCGTTCGCTGTTCGCGAAACCCAAAATTTGATGTTCGCGACATCACTAGTACTGGGTAATTTCACACATCCCAACTGTCCCTCTTTTGGGGGGATAATCCTTTTTTACCTCCCGGATGCCCCTCCACGGAGTTAGCCTTTCTCTGGTTCCTCCTGTTGATTTCAAGGCACTGCCATTGGTGGTGTTATCGACATACAAATATATTTATGCAATATATATAAAGTATGTCAGAAGTGTCACTACATGTAGACATTTCTCCACATCTACACACATCAGTAACTTGTATCAGCCTAAAAACGTGCTGTCGTCACCTGGTCCTCTTTATCTACTGAGAAACAACCAAATGATAATGTACCTGAGCCTTATAGTATATCAGTGAGAGAAAGAATGTGAGTATACATGACACTCCTAGCCCCTGATGTAGTTTTCACTGCTGCATTATCTATACATGTCATAATATAGACGTATGTGTGAATGGGAGCTTGGGCACTATCTTATCCTGCACTGTTCCTGTGCAGTGTATACATCTCATAGTGTAGTAGCACATGGGGTAGGCTGGCACTGCCTGTACTGTTGCTGGGTGTACATGTCATGATGTAGTAGTGTATGAGAGGTAAGCTGTCTCTGCCTTTTTGTTTCTGTGTTTGGGTATACATGTAATGGGGTAGTAGTGTATGAGGGTAGGCCGTCAATCCTTACTGTTCCTGTGCATGCATGGCATGGTGTGTGAATGTGAGGCTAGTAGTGCCATGTCCTGCACTGTACATGTATTGTACATACATCACTTCATGTAGTATGAGTGAAGAAGGCGCCTGTGCTGTTTTAGTATTGTATACACATATGGCATAGTGTAGTACTGTGTGCGTGGGAGGCTGTTGTGTAACATTATTTTGCAGTGTGAAATGGTTGCACTCTCTGTACAATACCAGTGTTGTGTGTACATGTCAAATAGTAGTAATGTGTGAGGGGTAAGCTGTCATTGCCTGTAGTGTTACTGTGTAGTTTATACCTGTCAATGTGTAATAGTATATGCGGGTTAGTGTGTTTTGTGTACATGGCATGGTGTAGCAGGATGTAGATGGTACTGCCATGACATGTACTGTATTTGTATTGTGTATAAATCACGCCATGTAATGTGTATGAGACAGGAGCATGTGCTGTTCCAGTAGGGTATGTACCCGTCATAGTGTAGTACTCCATGAGAGGGAGGTTTGCCGGCGCGGAGGCAGCCCAGGCACGCCGGGTCTGACGCAGCGCTGCGTGACCCAGCGGAGCGTGGGCGCTCCGGATTGCCTGGGAGGAGGAGGAGGGACTTAAGCCCGTTTCGCGGGCTTCCTCCTCACTCCGCGCCGGCCATTGATCTGATTTGAGGTCTGCACGCTGCGCTCTCTGCATATAGGAAAAAAGCAAGTATATAGGGGGGCTCAGTATATAAGTGGCCCCCGATCTCTCTCCTACCTACCCTCCCCCATTTTAAGTTGCCCCTGGGGAGTTAGCCTGGGCACTTTTAGTAGCCCCCCTCTCCCTCCCCCTGTCACTTGGTCCAGTTAATAGGGCCCCAGGCACTTATCATTGCCTTTCATTCCCCAGCAGCATTCCCTGCTCTATACGTCCCAGGGGAGTGTGTCACATTTGTCTCAAGTGGGTGGCAGCTTATTATGGACCCTGGGGAGTTAGAGGCCTTACTGACCATGGTCAGAACTAGGGCATTGAGTCATGGGGTTAGGTGGGTTCAGGACAGAATGGACTCAGGCCCTCTAGGGGGGGAGGCTGACGCCACTGAGGCACAGGCCCGCCCTGCAGTGACCGGTAGCCTGGGCCAGGTGGACAGGCCTCATAGCCTAGATAGCCTGACGGAGCAGCGTGCTAAGCAATAGGGCTAGGAGCAGCGGGGAGGGCACGGATATGGTTCTGGAGAGTCAAGAGCTCATCCCCCCCACCGCAGAAAACTAGGTGCCAGCGGGAAGCGCGGGCGAGGGCCTAGACATCCGGCCACCACCCAGTGTCTTGTCCGATGGCCCACAGCAGAACCAAGGTTCAAGCGACACCCCTAATCAGCCTCGAGGCTCCTAGGGGAACAGCAAAAATACAAGCAGCTCTAAAAAAGCTCCTACAGGTTCTCACCGATTGGCCCCTGCGGTCCCCACTGCTGCACCCACTGCCAGCGCTGCAGGTGTTTCGCAGGGACGACGCAACACCAAGGGGGAGCCCCAGAAGAAAAGAGAAATGACTAGAGGAAGAAGGGATCAGGTGATGGAGGAGATGGCTGCAGACGACAGCTTGGTGGTCATCGACGAGGTTCCGGTAGCGGCCAAGGTGGCACGGCAGTCGCGCCCCACCAGGGTCCGGAAGTCAACGAGCAGGTACAGTCCCTTGATTTTCACCTCAACACCAGCCAGGAGACAGAAATCCCCTGACAGGAGAGCTAGGCCACAGCGCAACTCACCCATCCCTGACATCATTACGGATACAGGGACGCCCATAGTGACTCAGGGGCAGGACCGGGGTAGGGATAGCATTGACCACCGAGCCGGAGGGAATCCTTACGCCCTAGCGTAGCCGCCGAGTCTGAGTACTCCTTTAGGGGGGAGCGGACTGCGCGTTCCATAACGAGGGATAGACACAGGAGAGCTAGTGATTGTTCTTCATGCTTCCCCAGAGCCAGAAGGAGATCCAGGTCTCGGAGCAGACGGTCTTGCGGGTGCAGCTGTGCTTGCACAAGAGGGGGTGAAAGGAGCCCACAGCGGTTGAGATGTGCAGGGACGCCCGCTCGTCCAGACCGGTAGGTCGCACCCAGGATGGCAGCCGCACCAGGGCAAGGAGAATCAGGTGAGAAGCTGACAAATTTCAGGGAGCCAGGGGTGGCAGTACATGGAGCCTCTCCTAGGGAATCTCAATTCTTGTCGTCCCTAAAAGCCCTTATAGAAACCCATAACATTGCCGTCTCCGATGCGGAAGTTGGTGCATGGGTGGGGGGCTTGGCTGGGAAGGCGTGTGCGGAGCCATCCCTACCCGTTAGGTCACCCTGAACGGAGTTTACCAACCCCACTACAAACACGACGATCGTGGGGCCGCACACCGAAGGAGCAGAACAGGACAGGGGCAGAGGAAATGTGACGGATGCGGCCTCAAGGCCGTCCATCGTTTGCGCCCAGGACAATCTGGGGACGCATTTAGCCTTGGACGTCAAAGAAAAAATCTGGAGACGGGAGTACATAGAGATATTTTCCCTGTTGCCAATGTCTCGGATGAACGAGAATCCAGAGAGGTTTCACAGGGAAGGAGATGACCGGAGGCACACTTTCAGGCGTGTGCCAAGAACGTTTGACAACTGGTTACAGGCATTTGCCATCATGACCTGCGTCATGGGAGAAAGACACCCGGAACAATGCTCCGGGCTGTTCGTGTATATGGAGGAAATCAGCAATGCATATCTGACGTATGGTGGAATGGCGTGGTGGCGTGGTGGCGATATGACGAGGAATTCCGGCAATACATGTCCTCCCGTCATGGCATGGAGCGACAAGGCGGTGGCCTATTGGCTGAACATAATGACACCAATGCGGGCAGTGCCCTTTCACGGAAACCCAGGCGGGGCTAGAGGCCCTGCCGCTACGAGCACAGCTGGTTGAGGCGTCTGTCACTCATTCAACGAAGGCAACTGCAAGTGGGCACCAAACTGCCGGGTCAAGCACGTCTGTGCGAATTGTGGAGGGGACCACGCTGCCTCAAGATGCACCAGACAAGAGGATGAATACAGGGCTGGAGAGCCCGCTCAAAAAGGGGCGGACCCCCATACAGCTGGGCGCAATGCTGCCGTGGCTAGAACGCTACGGTAGGTTGCCAACAAAAGCCGGGGCGGCCTCCCTACTACAGGAGGGTTTCCAGGAAGGGTTCAAGATTCCATGCTCTCTCGTCCCGCTCGAGTAACGTCTAAAAAACCTGAAATCGGTAAAGGAGTTTCCTGGGGTAGCGGCAGAAACAATCCGGACCGAGGTAGAACTGGGTAGGATGGCGGGGCCCTTTCCCTTCATCCCCTTCCAGGGTCTGCTGATTTCCCCTCTGGGCGTAGTGCCAAAGAAGAAAGCAGGAAAATTCCGCCTCATCCAGCATCTATCCTATCCTCCAGGTTGTTCCGTCAACGACGGGATTGACAAGCAGTACTCGTCAGTGTCGTATGCCCCTTTCGATAGGGCCACGGACCTGGTTAGGCGGGCAGGTGTCAGGGCTAAGATGGCGAAGGTGGATATCGAATCTGCGTTTCGTTTGCTCCCGGTACATCCTCAGAGTCATCGGTTCCTTGGGTGCTTCATGGACTGATAAGACTTTGTGGATCTGTATCTCCCCATGGGATGTTCTATTTCTTGTTCCTACTTCAAAGCCTTCAGTACGTTCCTGCAATGGGTAGCACAAACCGAGTCGGGCTGCCAAGGGATTACCCATTACCTCAATGATTTCCTTTTCGTGGTACTGGCGGGCTTAGACACATGCGACTTCATACTGCGCACCTTCGCAAGGATATGTCAAGATTTCGGGGTTCCACTGGCAGAAAAGAAGACAGAAGGACCGACCACGGATCTGACTTTCCTGGGGATTCGGATCAATTCGGACAAGATGGAATGCAGCTTGCCGTTGGAGAAGGTGTTGGACCTGTCTGCAGAACTGGCGGCCCTGGAAGGCACAAGGCGAGTGTCACTGCGGCGGCTGCAATCCATCTTGGGAAAGCTGAATTTCGCGTGCAGGATCGTTCCCATGGGCTGTATATTCAGCAGAAGAATTTTGTTGGGGACAGCCGGGATATCTCAGTCGCATCATTTTATAAAGGTGTCCGGGGCCATGAGGGAAGATGCACGAGTGTGGATGGCGTTTCTACGGAACTTCAATGGGAGCACCCTGATCCAGCCGAGCAGGGTGACGAATGGGCAGCTAGACCTATATGCGGGCTCAAGTATGGTCGGAATGGGAGCCTATTTTAGAGGTGCATGGTGCGCAGCACCATGGCCCGAATCATGGGTCAAAGGAAGGCTTACAGAAGATCCTACGGTTCTGGAGACGTTCGTCATCACCACGGCGGTTCATCTGTGGAGCAGGGGCTTCAGGAACCGGCAGGTCCTTTTTCAATCAGGCAGCCCGAAAACGGTCCGGGTAGTTAATAGCCTGATGGCTGCATCTGGGTCGTTGATAAGGGTCATACGGCACTTGGTTCTTTGTTGCCTGCGGGCTAATATCTGGTTGAGGGCGGAGTGTATTCCTGGCCTTAACGTAGGGATGGTTGATGCCCTTTCTCGGTTACAGGGAACCCGGTTTCGCACACTGGCACCGGCGGCGAAGGACAAAGGAGAGGACATACCTTCAGAACTCTGGGAGTTTGGAGTCGTACGGTAGCTGGTTACATCAGGCAGTCGGTAGCGCCAAAGATGTGGGTGGCCTACAGGAAGGTGTGGAACATGTGGAGCAACATGGTTGAGGAGGCCGGTGGCGAGGGTTCAAAAGAAAAAGCCAAAGGAATTCTGTTGAATTTTTTGCTTCGGAGCGCAGAGAGAGGTGCTTCCAGGGCAACGGTGGCTCGGCAGTTGACGGCCCTAGCATTTATGTTCAGGTTGGCAGGACGGAAGGACCTAACGAAGGAGTTTGTGGTTTGCCGGGTGGTTAAAGGCATGTTCAAAGGGAAGCACCGGACGGATAGGAGGCGCCCGATCACTTTCTCCCTGTTACTATGCCTGGGGGAGGCGTTGGGTGTGCTATGCAGGGACTCCTTCGAATCCCTGCTTTTCCGTACGGCCTTTTCGTAAGAGTTCTTTGGTGCTTTCAGGATCAGGGAACTGGTCTCGGAAAACAGGCACGGTTCGGGGGGGCTGCAGGCGGAGCACATCTGTCTGGAGGGTGACAGATTGTTGGTATGGCTGAGGAGGTCAAAAACGGATCAGGCCGGAAAAGGAAGGGAAGTGGTCATATACAAAACTGGAACGGAGTGTTGCCCCCAGGCAAGTGTGAGATTGTACTTGGAAAAAAGGCCAACGGGGCCAGGCACACTGCTATTGCATGCCAATGGCCAGGCCTTGTCACGATTTCAATTTGAAAGGATGCTGAAGAAGTCCTTACGGCAGTTAGGCTTGGACCCGGCGGACTTTAGCACACATTCGTTTCGGATCGGAGCCGCTACGGAGGCGGCAAGGCTAGGTCTCCCCGAGAGTATGGTTAAAAGGATTGGGAGATGGGAGTCGCATCGTTTTAGGTCATACATACAGCCAGAAAGGGTTGTCTAATTGGAATTTGTTTTATGTGTTGCAGAAGTTAAACAGCTGTGGATCGTCGGCCATTCCTACATGTATTGGGCTCACCGGTTAGTCGCAGTCACTGGTGACAAGGTCCAACTGGGCTTTCTGGAGACGAGCATGCAAGTAAGATGGTTCGGGTTTCGCGGCTTGAGATGGACACAGGTGAATGGCCTGTTGGAGAGCAACGCTCAGCATCACGGTAGCCCACACATTTTAATTATACATGCCGGGGGCAACGGTTTGGGGGTAATGCCTATGAGAAAAATGCTGAAAGATATGAAGAGGGATGTGAAGTGTTGGCTAGAACGGTTCCCAGGCTTGTTCATAGTGTGGTCCGAAATGATCAAAAGGAGATCTTGGCGGAACGCAAGGGATCCGGTTTCGGTGGATAGAGCAAGGCAAAAGATAAACAAGCAGATGGCCAGTTTTGTAAGGAGTTTGGGTTTTATTACCATTAGACACCAAGAATTCGAAGGCGTAGGCGCCGATGACTTCTTTCGCCCAGATAAGGTCCATTTAACGGAGATAGGATTAGAGCTGTTTATCCTGGGGCTTAAGGATGGGGCTAGCCGGGCCTTGGCTTTATTAGGAGAGCAAGAGGGGAGATCACAGCCTCAGGAGGTATCCATCGCCTGCTCTGTGGCGGGAGGTGAGGCACCCGGCCCACCGGCTTAAGTGGGCGTTGCCCTGCCTCATGGGCGTGCTTAGGAAAGCACTGGGAGGCTCTGGGCGCGGGCCCAGGGCCTGAGGTTACTGACCGGGCCGGGCTCCTCCTCCGGGATGTTATTTGAGCTGTGATTTAACAATGTTAATCATGGTAAATGGTTATTGGTTTATGGTTGCTTTAATAAAGCTGTGGCCCGTAATTTTCCCAAGATATACTGTTTAAGTGTGTTTATTTATTCTAAAGCCCATTGGATCTTGCCAGGGTCAAGGTAATAGGTGCACTGTACCTATGTTGTGTACATATTTTAGTTTGGTAGTATGAAATGTTGGCACTACCTGTACAATAGCTGTGTTGTGTAAACTTGTTATGGTGCAATAGTGCATGTAATGGGGAGATTGGCACAGCCACTGCCCACATTGTGTCTGTGTTATGGCAGATGACGAGAGAAAAATATACTTGTGTACCGGATTGATTCAAAGAAATAAACAGACATGCAACCTAGATTTGATTGCAGATAATAACCAAAAATGTCCCGTCTAGTCTGCCTATTTTATCTACCTAAAAAAGTGTTTATGCTTTTCCCAGGCATGCTTAAATTCCTTAACTGTGCTAACATACCAACTCTACTAAAAGGTGCTCCATTTGTATATTACTTTTTTGAATAGTAGTACTTTCTCACATTACCCCTAAATTTTCCATATTCCAACTTCCAATCATGACCTTTTGTTCTTGCATTCATCTTTTTCTGGAAGACATTTACCTCTTGAACGTTATTAAATCCTTCCACATATTTTAAGTTTTCTATCACAATACCCCTCTCCCTTAAATCCTCTAAGCTATACATATTAATAAGTTATACATTCTCAAGTCATGAAATCTCCTTATAGTTTTGTCCTTTAGACCGTGCACCATGTTAGTTTCCCTTCTTAGAATCTTTTCCAATTTGTTGATGTTCTTTTGAAGATTTAGAGCCACATTCAATTGGCAGAATTTGAGATCCCGTAGCCCATAAGTGAGGTTGCATGATATTTTGCTATTCAATTGGCGTCTGTTTGCAAGCTCTGATTGGGCTACGACTTACGGGCTTGAAAATATTGCGTCGATCTAACTCGTAACTTACAGCCTCCAGAAGCCTTTGATCTGTCACTTTCGTAAGGTTAAAATCGCAAATCGCTATTAAATTGCTCAATTTCCCCAAGCTCGCAAACGTATCCACACTCGTAAACCGCAAATGGAGGAGGAAATCCTACATGTGCTTGAGAGAACCCACAAGGGAGTTAAAACCAGCACTGTAAATGCAAATAAAAAATCCCTAATGCACTGTAAATAACGGGGAAAGAGATGATAGACATTAGAATTAATTGCACAACAGTCTCAAGAACGCAAATCGGCAGGAAATAAACTTTAATTTTATGTGTCATTTCAGGGTTAAATCGATTTTGCTATCAATGAGTTAATACATCAGGCCACCCATATGGACTAGACCAGTATTGGCATCATTTTTATTATTCTTTATTTTCCTTTTTTGTGAGTCTGATCGCATATCGGACCCCCGAACCTAATTGAATGACAGGTAACCTCTGCCGTAATTCGGACAGTCTTATTTCCTATTGGCTGATTTCAAATGGGAGGTTACAGGCTTGCTTAATTGATCCTGTTCCCGCCCACATCTGCTCCGAAACAGTGCATGGTATACGGTTTGGCTTCAAGCCCGCAACTTGCGATCTTGAGCAATAGAATAGCCTCGCAAACGGAGGGGAACTGGAGCCCGCAACTCACTCGCAGACATGCGGCAGTCTGTGATCGAGTTACGGGCCTGGAATTGAATGTGGCCCATGGTCTCCAGAGCTGGACAGGTGTGGTCTATAGGGTGACATTAGTAAGTAGATTTTACCAATACACCCAAGCATTCTGCTTGCTTTACCACAGCTTTGCTGCATTGTTTATCTACTTCTAAATGCAATATAATAACTCCCAAGTCTCTTTCCTCTTCTGTTGCAGTCATCAAATGTGGTTAAACAGAGAGAATTAATTAAATCTAACCAGAGAAAAAGTATACAGGGAGGAGAGAAAGAGAAAGTGAAGGAATAAAAGACAGAGGGAGGAGAGAGAAGCAGAGAATAAGTATTTGTATTGTACAGAGTGAGACCCCCAGACATGCAGTCAGAACATTTTTGTGATACCACTGCCCCTATGAGGTTGGCACAGGCAGTGCCCATGGGCAATCCTCACCTGACCCCTGACCCTTTTCCCACCCACCCCTCCCTTCCTCTGAAATGTCTCTCCTTGCCAGTCTGAGGTTCCCACAGCCCTGAAAAGACAGCTGGCATCACCCCCCTCTCCCATGTTTTGTTCTGATTCGCTGGGCACTGCAAGGTTGGCAGCATCAGGTACTATATGCCAACCACTCTGGCGTGCTGTCTGCTCCTCTTTAACTCCTCATCTTCCTCAATCCACCAAAGTGGCACACTGTATGCCCTGACCTTACTACCTTATATGCCCACTTTGGGCTAGTCCTGTTCAAAATACAGCATCACATAACGATGCAGAGTGTATATGTATATATATATATATATATATATATATATATATATATATATATATATATATATATATATATATAAAATGGACGTAAACACACTACTTTGTATAATTATGCTAAATATCTCTACACAATGATAATGAACACAATACACTGTATAATGATGCTGAGTATGTATAGCGATATTGAACATGCTGCCTGTATAATGTTGCTGAGTATCAATGCACTAACTATGATTATGCCTTGCCTTATAATAATGCTGAGTACATCTGTACCCTGTTAATGAATATTACTGCTATTCCACATATCTACATTTCCCAAAAAAAGGAGCTACTGTATATATATATTTCTTTAGGATTTTATTTTTTCGGTAAAGTTTTGGATGAGGTGTTAACAGGGAAATCTAAAAGTAAGAAGTATGGGATTGGGAACCTCTAAGTGAAATTAACCCCCTTACTTTGTACAGAGAACATCCTCTGCCCCCCTCATAACTGTACACAGTAACAATGCCTTCTCTGTTGGCATACACTGGCACAGTGATGTGAGGGTTGCTATGGTATTCTATGCCAGTCTGAATTGGCTCATTGTTATATTTCATGGGAGGGGTTGGGGGTTGTGTGCAAGGCAAGATGGTGAAATAATTTAGAAAGGGTAAACTAGAACTATTATAGATCTTGTTAACTTTACTTACGAAAAAGCCATGTGTGTGTACATATGTACGCATAAATAATGATATTAAATCACACACATAGATAGATAGATAGATAGATAGATAGATAGATAGATAGATTCATAAAATATAATATTAATTATATTAATATTTATTATATATTTATATTAATTTAAATAGCATTGCCGGGTGTATATCCAGAATATGCGTTAGATAAAGAATTTAAATGGCCGATGATGCATAGCAATCAGAGCACTAGAAAGTCAGACACATTACATGGCCCAGAACATATTCCAATTGCAGACAGAGTGCAGAGTAAAGGGCACTCAACCAGGCATAGAGAGGCATAGGTTGGCACAGAGCAGGGTGCCAGACTGGCAGCTTGTCCTAGAAGCATCTCAAAGATACAGAAGCATTTCTATCAACCCTAATTTGCAGAGCATTACAACTCTATAAATATAAGATCTGTGGAGCACAGGATTCTGCAGAGCAATGTACTCCTATAAATGTGTACATGTCTATTGTGCAGAGCATCGTAAACAATGACAATTCAGTTTGTAGATAATTGCACATTTTTTAAAATTCAGATCTGCAGAGTATTGCATGCCAATATAATCTCAGAACTGCAGAGCATTGCACTCATATAATGCTTGTCTGTGCTGCCCCTTAGTGGTTAAAGTGTATTATAGGTTCATAACAACAAAATTGGGGCACAATTTGAACAAATAGGTGCGCCTGGCATTTTGACGCTATATTGTCTTGTGGATAAGATCTGACCACCATGTTACAGGATACATCTCTGTTGTGTATGGCACATGTCAACTAAAGGGACTGGATCTTAAGTGGGCCAACTCCTGAAGGGCGAGCTTCAGTACGTAGCGCTGTTCATTCTCCGTCTAATGCTCTATTCATTTATGTATACAACCTTTGGGTTGTATCCATTTGTGTGATAGCATAATTCAGATATGAACCCCTTGTTCATTGGGTTATTATAGACCTGCTGCAAATTGCGGACAATGTACAAGGAGGTTTGATCTTAAGCTCAAAGACAGGGCCCTTCGTTTTTTGTTTTTTTTTGCATTGTGTTTATATATCTCTACGGAATAGGTTGGTGCATTACAACTAAAGGAAAAAAATAACAATAACCCCAAAATGTGCCAAGCATTTCAGGGCTAGACTTGTTGGGGTGGACAAAAATATATGAACGCTGTATTTAACCGCTGTATCTCTATCATACATATAGTTGGTGTAATTGCGAGTTTGTGTGTAATGCTGGCAAAGTTACTGGCTTGCACATGCATGCAGTGCATGCTGCGGCCTGCAATGAGCGCCCGAAGGGGGGGAGGTAGAGGGGGGGAGAGGCTCCCAATGAGCGCCAAAGGCACTCATCGCAAGGCCTGCAATGAGTGGCAAAGCCTTTGGCACTCATCGCAGGAGGTGGGAGAGGCTCGCAATGAGCAGAGGCCCGCAATAGGCCCAGGGGGACAGGCAAGGGACGCAATGGGCGCAGGGGGAGAGGCAGGCAGCCTGTAAGTGAAGTTGCAAGCTAATTTGCTATTCAGTTGGTGTCTTTTTGCAGCCTTGGAACGGCTTCCGAGTCCGGAGGCCGCAAAAAGACGCCAATTGAATAGCAAATTAGCTTGAAACACACTTACGGGCTCCCTGTCTCCACCCCTGCGCCCATTGCGGCCCTCGGCTGTCCCCCTGGGCCTATTGCGGGAGAAGCAGGGAGCCCGTAAGTGAGGTTGCAAGCTAATTTGCTATTCAATTGGTGTCTTTTTGCGGCCTCGGAATGGCTTTCGAGTGTGGAGGCCGCAAAAAGACGCCAATTGAATAGCAAATTTGCTATTCAATTGGTGTATTTTTGCTGATTGGCTTCAGAGTTACTGGCTTGAAAAAAAATGGCGACGGTTAAACCGTAACTAACAGCCTGGTACGAAAATCAATTTCCCCAAGCCCACAAATGTTTTCACACCCGTAAATGGCAAATGAGACAGAGGGAGAGGGGGGCAATGACAGAGAGGGGAGGAAAAGGGGGGGTGACAAAGTGGGGGGGGCAAACGGGAGGGAGAGGGGGGAAAGAGACAGAGGGTAGGGAGAGAGGGGGAAAGAGACACAGGGGAGAAGGGACAAAGAGACACAGGGGAGGGCGAGAGGGGGAAAGTGACACAGGGGAGGGAGGGGAGAACGAGACACAAGGGGGGGGGGAGTGAGGAAAAAAATCAATATTATCCTGTCATTTGTGACAGGAGGCCTGCAATGGGAGCCAAGGGCGCTCGTTACAAAGCCTGCAATGGGTGCTGAAGGCGCTCATTGCAAGGCTCGCAGAGAGGAGAGAGAAGAGAGAGGACACAGAAGGAGGGAAGGAGAGAGAAGCCGTGCATAGCGAGGCTCACATTGCCCAGCTTGCCGAGCATTGTGTAGCAAACAACAGCATTGCGAGGCTTGAAAATTTTATGCCGTCATTTTTGACGGGCAAGTCGCTAGTCACTAATATAATTGTCGTCAACAGAGTTTGAGTGTAACACTCGTAAATTTGCAAGTTACACATGTGCACTATGCCGCATGGCGAGAAGGAGAGGGAGGGAGAGAGAAGAACGGAGAGTGGGACAGAGAGAGAAAGAGGGAGAGAGAGGGAAGGAGGGAGGGAGAGGTAGGCAGAGAGAAAGAGAGAAGGAGGGAGAGAAGGAAGGGGGAGAGAGGGAGGAAGAGAGAGAGCTAGGGAGAGAGAAGGTGGGAGAGGGAGAAGGAGGGAGAGAGAGAGAAGGAAAGAGAGTGGGCGCCCAAAAAGAGAGAGAGTGAGCACAGATAGAGGGAGACGGCGCAGAGAGAGAGAGAGAGAAGATGCGCAGAGAGAGACACAGGGTAAAAAGGGAGAGGGCGCACAAGAGACAGAACACACAATTTTTAATACAAGATTATATCGTCATTTTTGACAGGCAAGTGACTAGTATTTAATATATACTCTTTGGAAAAACTACACTGCACAACACAGCCTTGAATGTATTATCTTATATATGTAATTATGCTGTACCAGATTGCTTTCTACTGATTAACTTCCTGAGATGGGGAGAGACTTTAAATGTAGAATAACCTTCTTTTAGCACAATGGTAATGCAGCAGCTATACACGGCTAGTACTTTGTATAGGACTAATGGAAAGCTCCTTCATTTACACACCCTGTTGAGAGAAAATAGCATACAGAATCAGCTCAGAAAATTAAATGGAATCTCACAATAAAGAATAATTGCAATAAAAATTCAAAATGTAAAAGTTCTGTTTGTTTTTTTGACTATGATTATTTAAAAGGAGCTACATGTATATATATATATATATATATATATATATATATATATATATATATATACTTATAGCCATACATTTGCCAAAACATTTTAACAGGAACTAAGAGAGAGGTGCAGAATTTCCACCCCAGGGCTGTCTGCATATTTCTATAATAAAATCCTTTGTCTCAGTTTCCAGGATGAAGAAAGCTTTTTCTTATCCTATAACAATAGATACCTTTCACCCCCTCCCCCTCATGCCCCACACCAGCCCATCCATCCCTCCTTGTATCCGGGACACCAGAAGAAACCGTTCTTATTTTCATAACTCTGAAATAATATTAACAGTGGAAATACAGAGAGGAGAACACATCAGTTTACCCGCCTGAGGCAGAAAACTCCATTCAAAGACACCACTGTTTTATCTCCTTAATTAGTTTAATTAAAAAGAAAAATTGCGTAACTGTTACTAAATTTGTGTGAGGGGGAGGCCAGCACTGCCACTGCCTGTGCTGCAATGTGTTGTGTGTGTGTACATGTTATGGTGGAGCAGTGTATTTGTGCGAGGGAGGCCAGGGCTGCTAGTGCCTGTACTGTGTATACATGCCATGGTGTACTGCTGGGTGAGGGGGAGGCTGGCACTGCCACTGTGCTGTGTTTACATGTCATGGTGCAGTGATGTATGTAAGAGGGTGGCTGGCCCTTCTGCTGCCTGTGCTGTACCTACACTAGGTATACATGTCATTGCGTATGTAGGTATGTTAGTGGTAAGGCTCCTGCTGCTGTCACGTGTAGTAGTGCATATTATCTGTGCATGTTATGGCATGGAACCATCGCTGCTGGCCTATATTTACTAAGGTTGTCTATACTTCCATAGACTGTACTTGTACCAATATCATGGGTGTAGGAACTGGGGGGGACAATTCCCCCCTAGAGTTTTCTATGTTTTTATGTTTGTATATATAAGCTATTTTACGGCCTGTATATACAATGAGCTGTATCCCCCCCAGAATTATTCTGGCTCCTTCACCCCTGACCAATATCATAATATAAATAAGTGTTGGGACACCCTGGCATTGCCACTAGATGCACTTTTCCTGTGCTGTGCATATATACAATTATCATGGCAGAGCTTCTCTTGGTAGAGCAGGTGGAAAGTACCAGGCCCCACAACAGCGTGAAGGGTGATTCTTAATTTATTAGCAGAGACGGAAGATAATTGTTTTTTACAGAAAGGTGATCTGATAATTATATGGATGATTTGACTAGCTACATATATTTTGGGCTTTTTATTGACCTATATAGGCACATATCTTGTATAGAGATGTTTAAAGGTGAAGCCCAACATTATGTTACACTGGGGCCCTCCATTCACTAGTCCTGTATTTTATGGTATAGTAGTGTAATGGGCCACATTTGGATCACTATATTTTTTTGGTGAAGGGGCTTGTGTACCTAAATGAAGTTTTGAGCTATACCACAAGATAAGCAGGTCATAGCAGAGAGATCAGACCAATCATGCTCCATTGGAGAAGGAACTGACAACCAACTCCAGTATCTTTTCAGAGAAAACCTTATGGATTAGTACAACCATAGAGATAGTGATTGTGTCTGGCGTGCATACACATACAGGTGTCGTGGCTTAGGATTATATTTGAAGTGGAAGCTGCCATTGCTGCTGTATGTGCTCAGTACACATACCTTATATCCTGGTTTACCAGTGTGTTTGAGGAGGAGGCTGGCACTGCTGCTGCCTGTTCTCTATATACATATGATAGTTAAGCAGTGGAAATGAGGGGGAGGCTGGCACTGCCACTGGCTGTGCTGTACCTGTGCTGTATATACATGTCATGGTGTAGCGGAGCTGGGTGTCCCCCTCCGTTGCTGTAACACCTTCTCTCCCCGCCAGCTGTTTGAAGTCTCCTGCGCTGCTCCCACATCTGTTCCTTCTGCAAATACAGTTGCTGGTCACCATCTGGACTGAGATTTTGGCTACCAGCTCCCGGGCATCCCCCCTCCCCGAGAGGATGCCAGGCATATGGGCTCTGTTTAACCCTCATAGTGCCAGAGCAATGTAAAATTGAATGCTTCCTCAGTGCCTTATTGCCCTTAAAATATATTGCAATATCCCAGCTCCTGAGCGCTTTATTGGTCATGTAACTTCTTATTATACTAGCAAATATCTTGTGTCCTGTATTGACCATAAACATAATATTGTAGCAACCAATATGCTTAATACTTTGTTGTCTTACTACAGTAACCTAGCTCATGAGGACCTTATTGCCCTGTAACATCTTATTGCAGTATCCCAGCCCCTGAGTACCTTTTTGCCCCTGTAACATCTTATTGCAGTATGCCTGCCCCTGAGTACCTTTTTGCCCCTGTAACATCTTATTGCAGTATGCCTGCCCCTGAGTACCTTTTTGCCCCTGAAACATCTTATTGCAGTATCCCAACCCCTGAGTACCTTTTTGCCCTGTACCATCTTACTACAGTAACCCAGCCCCTGAGAGCCTTGTTGTCATGCAACACCTTATTAAAGTAACCCAGGCCCTGAGTGCCTTATTGCCTTGTAACATCTTATTGCAATAACCCAGAGCCTGAGTGTCTTTTTGCTTTTGTAACATCTCTTTGCAGTAACCCAGCCCCTGAGAGCCTTATTGCCCCTGAAACATCTTATTGCAGTAACCCAGCCCCTGAGAGCCTTATTGCCCCTGAAACATCTTATTACAGTAACCCAGCCCCTGAGTACTTTCTTTCCCTGTAACATCTTCTTACAGTAACCCACTCCCTGAGTGCATTATTGCCCTGAAACATCTTATTGCAGTAACCCAGCCCCTAAATGCCTTATTGCCCCAGTAACATATTATTGCTTTAACCAAGCCCCTAAATGCCTTATTGCCCTGTCACATCGTATTGCAGTAACCCAGCCGCTAAATGCCTTTTTGCCCTGTCACATCGTATTGCAGTAACCCAGCCCCTAAATGCCTTATTGCCCCAGTAATATCGTATTGCAGTAACCCAGCCCCTAAATGCCTTATTGCCCTGTCACATCGTATTGCAGTAACCCAGCCCCTAAATGCCTTATTGCCCTGTCACATCGTATTGCAGTAACCCAGCCCCTAAATGCCTTATTGCCCTGTCACATCGTATTGCAGTAACCCAGCCCCTAAATGCCTTATTGCCCCAGTAATATCTTATTGCAGTAACCCAGCCCCTAAATGCCTTATTGCCCTGTAACATCTTATTGCTGTAACCCAGCCCCTAAATGCCTTATTGCCCTGTATCATCTTATTGCAATAACCCAGCCCCTAAATGCCTTATTGCCTCAGTAATATCTTATTGATGTAACCCAGCCCCTAAATGCCTTATTGTCCTGTCACATCGTATTGCAGTAACCCAGCCCCTAAATGCCTTATTGCCCCAGTAATATCTTATTGCTGTAACGCAGCCCCTAAATGCCTTATTGCCCTGTAACATCTTATTGCAGTAAACCAGCCCCTAAATGCCTTGTTGCCCTGTAACATCTTATTGCAGTAAACCAGCCCCTAAATGCCTTGTTGCCCTGTAACATCTTATTGCAGTAAACCAGCCGCTAAATGCCTTATTGCCCTGTAATATCTTATTGCAGTTACACCGCCATTGAGTGCCTTATTGCCCATGTCACATCGTATTGCAGTAACCCAGCCCCTAAATGCCTTATTGCTCCAGTAACATCTTATTGCAGTAACCAAGCTCCTAAATGCCTTATTGCCCTGTATCATCTTATTGCAGTAACACCGCTTTTGAGTGCCTTATTGCCCCTGTAACATCTTATTGTAGTAACACCGCCTTTGAGTGCCTTATTGCCCCGTCACATCTTATTGCAGTAACCCAGCCCCTAAATGCCTTATTGCTCTGTAACATCTTCTTGCAGTAACCCAGCCCCTAAATGCCTTATTGTCCTGTAACATCTTATTGCAGTAACACCACATTTGAGTGCATTATTGCCCCTGTCACATCTTATTGCAGTAACCCAGCCCCTAAATGCCTTATTGCCCTGTAACATCTTATTGCAGTAACACCCCCTTTGAGTGCATTATTGCCCCTGTCACATCTTATTGCAGTAACCCAGCCCCTAAATGCCTTATTGCCCTGTAACATCTTATTGCAGTAACACCCCCTTTGAGTGCATTATTGCCCCTGTCACATCTTATTGCAGTAACCCAGCCCCTAAATGCCTTATTGCCCTGTAACATCTTATTGCAGTAACACCCCCTTTGAGTGCATTATTGCCCCTGTCACATCTTATTGCAGTAACCCAGCCCCTAAATGCCTTATTGCCCTGTAACATCTTATTGCAGTAACACCGCCTTTGAGTGCCTTATTGCCCCGTCACATCTTCTTGCAGTAACCCAGCCCCTAAATGCCTTATTGCCCTGTAACATCTTATTGCAGTAACACCACATTTGAGTGCATTATTGCCCCTGTCACATCTTATTGCAGTAACCCAGCCCCTAAATGCCTTATTGCCCTGTTACATCATATTGCAGTAGCCAAGCCCCTAAATGCCTTATTGCCCTGTTACATCATATTGCAGTAACCCAGCCCCTAAATGCCTTATTGCCCTGTTACATCATATTGCAGTAACCCAGCCCCTAAATGCCATATTGCCCTGTAACATCTTATTGCAGTAACACCGCTTTTGAGTGCATTATTGCCCCTGTCACATCTTATTGCAGTAACCCAGCCCCTAAATGCCTTATTGCCCCAGTAACATCTTATTGCAATAACCCAGCCCCTAAATGCCTTATTGCCCTGTAACATCTTATTGCAGTAACACCCCCTTTGAGTGCATTATTGCCCCTGTCACATCTTATTGCAGTAACCCAGCCCCTAAATGCCTTATTGCCAGGTTACATCATATTGCAATAACCCAGCCCCTAAATGCCTTATTGCCCTGTAACATCTTATTGCAGTAACCCAGCTCCTGAGTGCCGTATTGCCCTGTAACATCTTATTGCAGTAACCCAGCTCCTGAGTGCCGTATTGCCCTGTAACATCTTATTGCAGTAACCCAGCTCCTGAGTGCCTTATTGCCCTGTAACATCTTATTGCAGTAACCCAGCTCCTGAGTGCCGTATTGCCCTGTAACATCTTATTGCAGTAACCCAGCTCCTGAGTGCCGTATTGCCCTGTAACATCTTATTGCAGTAACCCAGCTCCTGAGTGCCGTATTGCCCTGTAACATCTTATTGCAGTAACCCAGCTCCTGAGTGCCGTATTGCCCTGTAACATCTTATTGCAGTAACCCAGCTCCTGAGTGCCGTATTGCCCTGTAACATCTTATTGCAGTAACCCAGCTCCTGAGTGCCGTATCGCCCTGTAACATCTTATTGCTGTAACCCAGCTCCTGAGCGCCGTATTGCCCTTTATCATAATATTATTTTCATTATTACACTAGCAAATATCCTAAGAACTGTATTACTGATAAACATAATATTGTAGCAACCTTAGTACTGTGCAGCCCCTGTGGCTCATTTCATACTGTACTGCTCCTGTAATGTACGGTAAATAATTTGCATTTATGATTATTTTACATAAATCTTTAAAGCCTTCAGCATTTTCAGTGAAAGAAATACTTCACCATCACTGATGTGTCAGTGGTGACTCCTTACACTGTCAGAACTATATGTAAAGTTCAATTATCATTACTGCACCAATCACTCACCCACTCCTTAATAACTACTCATTACCCCCAGCCCTAATTCCTTTAGACAGTTAGATGATCAGTGTGGTGTGAACTGACAACTTTTTCCTGTTTTATTAGCCTCAAGTTGGACAAATCAAAATTAGTGAATATGCTTTTTAGACTAATATCCTGTACGAACTGGAAGTGTCTCAACTCACTAATGAGAAACGTGTCATTTTAATAAAATAAATAGGCCATAATCTCAGAATTAGAGTGCGATTGTGGTGACACATAGTGGTGGGGAGTGGGAACTGCAGCACCTAGCAACAATGGTCACACACAAGCCTGTAATAGGGAAATATAACAAGGCCTTATGGTTCCAATTGTACTTATAATAATATGGATCACAGAAACTAGTGAAGCTATTCCAGTGTGGGCAAATAGCATGTTGTCCCTGGTCCAAAAGGCTATACCAGATTAAAATACCTGTCAACTGTCCCTTTTGACAAGGACAGTCCTTTGTTTTGTCCCTCTTAGCCTCCCAAATGTCCCAAGTTAAGGAAACCCTTTTTCCGGCCCTGACCATGTTCCACTTTATCTGTTTCCTAATGTTCTTTTCTTTCAAAGTCTATGAGAAAGATAATGCCCCTCTACTTTCCTCCTCTCTTGTTACCTCCTCTCATTCCTGCCTTCAGGACTTTTCTCGTGCTGCCCCTATTTTATAAAACTCCTTGCCTCGCTCCACTTGACTATCCTCCTGTCTCAAATCTTTCAAAACGCCACTAAAAACTCATCTACAGTGCCTTGCAAAAGTATTCACCCCCCTTGGCATTTTTCGTGTTTTGTTGCCTCACAACCTGGAATTAACATGGATTGTTTGAGGATTTGTATCATTTAATTTACAGAACACGCCCACAACTTTGAAGATGTTTTTTTTTTTTTTTTTATTATTGTGAAGCAAACAACAAATAGGACAAAATAACAGAAAATGTCAATGTGCATAACTATTCACCCGCCTAAAGTCAATACTTTGTAGAGCCACCTTTTGCGACAAGCACAGCTCCAAGTCTCTTTGGATAAGTCTCTATGAGCTTGCCACATCTTACCACTGGGATTGTTACCCATTCCTCCTTGCAAAACTGCTCTAGCTCCTTCAAGTTGGATGGTTTGCGCTTGTGAACAGCAATCTTTAAGTCTGACCACAGATTTTCTATTGGATTTAGGTCTGGGCTTTGACTAGGCCATTCCAACACATTTACATGTTCCCCTTAAACCTCTCAAGTGTTGCTTTAGCAGTGTGTTGAATTTGAAGTTCAATTTTAGTCTCATCAGACCAGAGCTTCTTCCTCCATACATTTTGGGAGTCTCCCACATGACTTTTCGCAAACTCAGAACGTGCCATTTTGTTTTTTGCTGAAAGTAATATCTTTCTTCTGGCCACCCTGCCATAAAGCCCAACTCTATGGAGCGTACGGCTTATTGTCGTCCTATGTACAGATACTCCCGTCTCTGCTGTGGAACTCTGCAGCTCCTCCAGGGTTACCTTAGGTCTCTGTGCTGCCCCTCTTTAATAATGCCGTCTCTTGGCAGGTTTGCTGTTGTGCCATGTTCTTTCCATTTGGTTATGATAGATTTGATGGTGCTCCTGGGGATCATCAAAGATGATTGGATATTTTCTTATAACCTAACCCTGACTTGTACTTCTCAACAACATTGTCCCTTACTTGTTTGGAGAGTTCCTTGGTCTTCATGGCGGTGTTTGGTTAGTGGTGCCTCTTGCTTAGGTGTTGCAGCCTCTGGGGCCTTTCAAAAAAGGTGTGTATATGTAATGCCAGATCATGTGACACTTAGATTGCACACAGGTGGACATCATTTCACTAATTATGTGACTTATGAATGTAGTTGGTTGCACCAGAGCTTTTTATGGGCTTCATAGAGGGGTGAATACATACCCACATGCCAATTTTCTGTTTTCTATTTCTAAAAAAAAGGTTTATGTATATATTTTTCTCTTTTCACTTTACCAACTTAGACTATTGTGTTCTGATCCATCACATCAAATTCAGATTAACAAAACATTGAACTTAAGGCTGTAATGTAACAAAATAGGTAAAAGGGGGGTGAATACTTTATTTAAAGAAGCTTATCACCTTCAGCCTTAATATATTGTACCTCACCTTTCTATACCTCACCCATACCCCCTAGACTGTAAGTTTGTGAGTTTTCAGTCTTGTTAGGTGCTTTAGAGAAAGCGCTTTGTTTGCTTGAGTTTAAACTCATTATCAGGACCCTCCATCTTTTGTAATTTGTTAAGTTTGTTTTTGACTTGTATCTACCCTGGTTAGCGCTACGGAATATTTTGCCACATTACAAATAAAGGCTAATAAATAATAAGATAGACATCCTGAGTGTCAGTTCTACAGAAAATACAGAGTGTAGAATGATGCACAATTTAGTTTATTAATGTCCATAACAGTGGTAACATAACATAATAGTAAATAGTATATCAGAAATATGAGTGTTGCTGTTTGGCCATTTGAAATGCTGGGAGGTGTGGATTAATATACTTTTCATCATTCAAATGGTTAAAGATAGAAACTTGCTAGTTTTACAATTACAATGGCTTGATCTCCAACAACATATCCAAACGCTGGATCCTTTTTTAAATATTAAAATAAACAAAATGTATTAACAAGTGTTTAAAATGTATTTTTGTACTCACTGAATCCTTCCAAATAGTCCCAACAAAGGTCTGCCCCCTGTAACTCATTGACACAGTGTCTCTTTACTACTAGATGTCCTAACCAATCACAGATTGTCTCTCAGCACCATTTCAAAACATGTCTGTAATTGGCTAGAACATCTAGTACCAATAGAAACATTGTATGCATGAGCTGCTGGGGGGAGACTTTTTAGAAGGTTTCAGTGAGTAAAAACAGGAATTTTAAGCTCTTGTTAATAAAATGGTGTTTAGATATGCACAGAAAAGCGTGGGTAGTTTATTATTCAAAGCACACATCTACTGACTGCTAAATCTCTTCTCCCTTAAATCTTAGCAAAAATACCCTGAGAGAATCTGAAGAAAGAAAGAGGGACATAGCCAAGCTGGGATAGAGGGGTTTGGGACCGCCCCTTTAAAAAAACACGTTTGAGGACTGGCAGAGACAAAGTGTTTACGGATACAATCAGTTTTTGTTTGTTTGTTTAGTTATGAATTAACAATGAAAGAGAAAAAAATATATAGATTTTAAAATTTACTGTTGCAATTAGCACTGCTTCCAACAGACCCGCTTCTCTCCACCCACTGTTATGTGTCCACGTGCTGAAAGATTATCTGCCCAGAAAGCCATACTATCTTTTCTAACCAGTGTAGGTTTGTCTGTATTAGCCAGAAGCAGGCGGATAAGTCATTTTATTATAAAAACAGGTAAAGACTCCCACCAGGACAGTTCTCCTGGGCAGATCATCCGTTTCCCTGAAACAAATCATAGGGGGTAGAGAGGGGAATAACAGAAGACTAAAACACAAAATATACATTTTAATAGATAACTTGATTTTTTTCGTCTGATTTTATTCTTGATCAGTAACTACATAAGCACATTAAACCCTACTACTTGACTAATACAGTGGACCTATCCTCTACTATGGGCATAAACCAGAAAAAACATAATTAATTACATGTAAAATACTTCTTAAATTTATAAAAATTGAAGAGAACACAATGAGAAGTTAGACTTCCTATTACAATAATTCTCGTATTTACTTGTTTCTCTCCTAAAGGTCTTTAACGTTACTATTAAGGGTGGACCCAGGGCCAGATCTACATTTTTAGAGCTCCTAGGAAATGAAGTGGAGGAGCTCATAAAAGTGCATGCGCACTCCTTTTTGTCTCTTCTGTGCATGTATATTGCTCTATCCTCCATATACGTATATATATATATATATATATATATATATATATATATATATATATATATATATATATAGTAAATAAATAGTACATCTGTGTTCACATTTGAATGTCTAAAACAACCTGCTTCCAGCTCAGAATTCCGAGAAAAACTGTTATTACACTGCATTCTGGGAAATTGAACTAGGACATGCAAATGTGCCCACAAATGCCTCGCTCTTCAATCCTTAGCCATTATCAAACATGGCTTCCTTTAAGCTTATATATATACAGTTGTGCTCAAAAGTTAGCATACCCTGGCAGAAATTGTGAAATTTGGGCATTCATTTTGAAAATATGACTGATCGTGCAAAAAAAAATATTTTATTGAAGTATAGTGATCATATGAAGCCATTTATTATCACATAGTTGTTTGGCTCCTTTTTAAACCATAATGATAACAGAAATCACCCAATGACCCTGATCAAAAGTTTGCATACACTTATTTCTTAATACTGTGTATTGTTCCCTTTAGCATCAATGACACTGTGCACTATTTTGTAATAGTTGTTTATGAGGCCCCTAATTCTTGCAGGTGGTATAGCTGCCTATTTGTCTTGGCAAAATGCCTCCAGGTCATGCAAAGTCTTTTGTCGTCTTGCATGAACCGCACATTTGAGATCTCCCCAGAGTGGCTCAATGATATTAAGGTCAGGAGACTGATGGACTCATAGACATAGCATTATATTAAATAGCATGTGGATGATAAAACTCCAGTAATATCTCTCTCTCTGTCTCTCTCTCTCTCTCTCTCTCTCTCTCTCTCTCTCTCTCTATATATATATATATATATATATATATATATATATATATATATATATATATATATATATATATATATACGGTATATATATATATACTCTCAAACTTACCATTTCCAAGCAGTGAGAATTCACAGCCATTTCCTCTCCAGATAAACTGCAGTATTTATTTTATTTTTTTACTACAGAAACCATTTTTTAGGGTTTTTTAAGCTAAAAAACTGGAGCCCTTCACAGAGAAGTGCCCCTAGGCAGCTGCCTAGATGGCCTAATGGATAATCTGGCCATGAGTGGAGCTAAATATTTGAAGTTAAAAACCTGAAAAGTTGTTACTAGGAACCTGGAACATAGTCCTTCATAGACATCTGACATACATCAGACAAGACTGCATAGGGGTGTGTTTCAACCACGGCCCACGATTCCCAGGCCTAGGGTAATGCAATGAAATATGGACTGAACTGTCTATATGAAAGAAAATATTCTGTAAGTGTACTTTGCATTTTCTGACACTGTATAGTTACATAGAAACATACATACTTGTGTGGTAAATTTAGGGTTGGGATGTTGCAAAAGGGAAGAAGTAGTAACTGGGTCGTTAGTGGAGAGCACAAATCTGTATAGGCCTAGGGCAGCATATTACCTAAACTATAGGAAAGAACTATAATGTTTATTCATATAGTTGAATCTCTAAGTATATTCTTCCATAAAAAAGTTACAAATGATTATTCCACTCACTGTTCTAGTTTGCAGTGAGAATCAGCAAATCACAGGTCATACCCAAGGGCTCTTCCTTGTGAAGCAGCTTTGGTGTGAGCTTATTAAGCACTTTTTTTTTGTACACTTGTTCCTATATTGGTGGGGAAAGCATTACAAACTTTATAAATGATATATATAAGAGAGACAGTAAAATAAACAAGATAAATTCTATCTTACAATGACTTAATTTACCACAGCTAACAGCAGCTAATCTACAGGAGTTACATAAGAAAGAAATAACAGAGAAGTAGAAAATACATTGTCAATACAAAAAAAGGGAAATCCTGATTTTACAGGTCTTTACTATAAGAAATCTGTAAAATTTTAATTGCACATTTGATTAAGGTGTATCACCACATGCTACAGAAAAAAGTTTGTACCCAAAAATAACAACATGCTCATATCACAGTTATATTAAAATTATATAAGGACTAGGAAATTGCCCATCAAAAATGACAGGAATTAAATTGTAAGCCTGGCAATGCTGTTTGCCACACAATGCGAGGCTATGGCTCCACTGAGCACCTTCAGCGCTCATCGCAAGCCTCTCCCCCGTGTACTTTAGAGGCCTCCCGATGAGCGGCTTCTCTGCTCATTGCTGTTTTTGAAACTTTCCTGCTTTGCAATGATCACCTTCGGCGCTCATTGCAATCCTCTCCCCCTGTGTACTTTATAGGCCTCGCGCTTGAGCACCTTCGGGGTTCATTGCAAGCCTCTCCCCCCCTGTAGTTTAGGGGCCTTGCAATGAGTGTTACTGCCTTGAGGTACGTCTTACTGCCTTGGCTTAAATGTTACTGTCTTGGATTAAGTGTTACTGGCTTGCTTTAAGTGTAACTTGCTTCGGGATCTTTTTTACTGCCTTCGATCTCATTTTCATCCTGTTACGTTTTTCGTCTGCCATTTTTTTTTCTCGCTTAGGCTATTTTCGATCATGAAAAAACTGCAAATATGCCTCAAATTAACTTGCAATCTCACTCACAGGCTCCCTGGCTCTCGCCCTGTGCTGTGTGTGAGTGTGTAAGTTAATTTGAGGTATATTTGGATTTTTATGGTGGTGTTTTCTGT
Source organism: Discoglossus pictus (assembly GCA_027410445.1). Classification (NCBI taxonomy): domain Eukaryota; kingdom Metazoa; phylum Chordata; class Amphibia; order Anura; family Alytidae; genus Discoglossus; species Discoglossus pictus. Next base: position 138,150,826 of record CM050167.1, on the reverse strand, counting down.
TTGGTGGTTCGGCCGTTAAATTTGTAATTTTGCGAAGATGCACAACTGCATGAATCGGTTTGCAAGGGCCACAGTTGCATTTACGTGCTTCAGCGCTGATTGCGAGCCCTGCAATGAGCGCCTTTGGTGCTCATTGCAGCCTAAGTCCCACATGCCTCGCGATGGTGCCTGCGAAGCTCGTTGTAAGGCCTGCAATGAGCACCTTTGGTGCTCATTGCAGCCTAAGTCTCACGTGCCTTGTGGTTACATGCCTCAACTTTGGTGCTCATTACAACCTAAAAGTCCCATGGGCCTCGCAGTTACATGCCTCAACTGCTCGTCTCGCTTGCATGCCTCTGCAGAAAAACTCAGGCAACGGAGTCATGAAGGAAGAGAAAGCAACTCCCTGATCAAGGTAAGTAGTAAGAGGGGGCTGATGAGGCTGGAGTGGCCATGAAGCAAAGGCTCAAGGGGGAGGGGGGCAGAAGCATAGGCTGGTGAAGGGCTTTGAGCATAGACTGGGGGAGGGCATTGAGCATAGGCTGGGGGGGCATTGAGCATAGGCTGGGGGGCATTAAGCATAAGCTTAAGGCGGGCATTGAGTATAGGCTGGGGGGGCATGGAGCATAGGCTAGGGGGGCCAATGAGGATCGGCTGGTGGGGCATGGAACATAGGCTGAGGGGCCATGGAGGATAGGCTGGGGGGCATTAGCATAGGTTGGGAGGCCATAGAGCATAGGCTGGGGGGGGGGGGGGGCATGAAGGATAGGCTAAGGAGCCATGGAGCATAGGCTGAGGAGCCATGGAGCATAGGCTGAAGAGCCATGGAGTATAGGCTGGGGGGCCATGTAGTATAGGCTGGGGGGCCATAGAGGACAGGCTGGGGGAAAGCCATTGAGCATAGGCTGGGAGGGCATAGAGCATAGGCTTGGGGGGCATGGAGCATAGGCTAAGGAGCCATGGAGCATGTACTCTGAGGGGCATGGAGGGTAGGCTGGCTATGCTGTTTGTCACACAATGCGAGGCTCTGCCCCCTCTGAGCACCTTCGGCACTCATTGCATCGCTCTCAATGATCACCTTTGGCACTGATTGCGAGCCTCTGCCCCGTGAAGTTTACGGGCCTCGAGATGAGCTCCGAAGGCTCATTGCAGACGGTGTTACTGGCTTCCGCTATGGGCTTCTTCAATCTCTTTCCATCCTCCATAGGTGGCGTGTAATCGGGCAAATGACATCTCGGACGCAACAGAGGACCCTTAGAGGGACCCTGAAAAGGCACTATGCAATGAGCGCACTTGGCGCTCATTGCAGCAAAGTGCTGTGAGCCTAGGCCCTACGGGCCTCATGATGAGTGCCTGTGGCGCTCATCGCGAGCCTTGCAGGCCTCGCGCCTCAACATTCGTAAGATCCACAACTATTATATGTGATTTGTACTCAGTATAGAACCTTTAGGAGAGATGACAAAAGACTAATATTAAATGTTTAACTGTATATTATAGGCAAAATAAACTAGCCTTATATGCTGAGGATGTACTAGTGTTTATGTCATACTCTACCAAATGTATTGAAAGTACTCACTTTATTTGAAACTAAACTTAAAGGAACTTAAAGGGACTTAAAGGAAATTAAACAATATCCAAATTTTTAACTATTAATATTGGAGTAAGTGAAATAAAAAAAACATCAGACAGATCTTTAAATATACATGGTAAACAAAATATATACAAGTTTACAAAAGCCTATATCAGTCTATTTATCCACCACTATATAAAGATATATATGAATTAATAAATACATGGTCATGGTCAATATCACATTTCTATGTCAATTCAATAAATATAAATCTACTTCCAAAAATGTTGTATGATTTCAGATATTAACTAATAAAAAATATTAAAAGTAGCTTAGAGTGCTTACAAAATTGTATAATGATGTTTATATGGAATAGGCAAAAGCTAATCTTATACCACTATATCTTATCTGTGCAATTCCAACCAATTATGTACCTGTGTAATACAGATATAAAACATTAAACAACACCAAAATGGACCGTTTTAGAACATGAATTAAGAAGTTGGGAAAATATTTACTATATTTATTCTTTATAACATGAGAGAGAAATTTAATAACAATTAAGCCACTCATTTTCTTGATTGAACACAGTCAAAATTTGGTATCAAGGTAAACATTATACAAAAACTAATTTAGTTACAGAGTAAATTAATAGCAATATTACTGGAAAAATTTAGCAGAGATATAAACCATTCTTCAAAGTTTCAAAATTACTAAATAAAGGGAAAGCTTGTTTAGATTACATTATTGACAAAGTGTCATTATTAACTTGGCTGGATGTGAAAGAAAAATGTGCATTGGAAGACTTGTATATGGAGGTATTTTCTATAATCAGTGAATTTGCCAAAAAGTATATAGGTGTCTATATAGTAGGCTCAAAATGTCAATTTGAAATATACCTCCTATCTTGGAATTATGGTTTAAAAGATTTGTTGGTTTCTAAACGAATCATACAAACCATTACCGTGCATTACCAAGTGGGAGCATGTTACAACAAAATGTAAAAACTGGAGATTGGGAACAAATATTAGAGACAGCAGCTGAATGCTCAATTAATGCCACATTTAATGAGCAGGCCTATAAAATGTTACATTAAATTTATCAGGTTCGTACCGTCCTGTACAGATATTACCCATCCATCAGTGATTTATTTTTAAGGGTTGTATAGAACCTGTTTATTTTAAACACATTTGGTGGACATGTCCAGAAAAAGAAGAATATGGAATAATACAAATGTATTGCTTTCCAGGATTATCCATTGTACAATTAAGCTAACTGCTTGGAACGCTTTATAGAAATTTACTAGCGACTTGCCCGTCAAAAATTACGGCAATAACATTTGAAGCCTGGCAATGCTGTTTGCCACACAATGCAAAGCTCTCTCCCTCCCTCTAACTTGTGTGGCTCGCGATGAGCGGCTTCGCAGCTCATTGCTGGCCTCAGCCAACCCGCAACTTTCGTGTCCCGCAATAATCGCCTTTGGTGCTCATTGTGAGCCTCTCCCCACTTTCTCACCCCTGTGTCTCTTTCCCCCCTCTCCCTCCCCTGTGTCTATTCCCCCCTCTCTCCCTCCCCTGTTTTTTTCCCCTTATCTCCCTCCACTGTGTCTCGCAACCCCCCCCCCCCCCCCCCCCCCTCCTCTGTGCTCCTGTTTGCATTTATGGGTGAGAAACCATTTGCAAACTGGGGAATTTGCTAATTTTTCCCAAGACCGAAACGTGTTTCTGCTTTACAGGCTTGAAAAAAAATTACCGCTTTACTTCTGACATTTTTTTCTTCACTTAGCCGTTATGAGACCTCCCAAAAACAGAGATTAAATAGCAAATAAGCTTGCATCCTCACGTACAGGCTCCCTGCCTCTCCCCCTGTGCTGTGTGTGAGGTTGTATAATAATCTTCCAACGGCTTCCAAGTTACGGGCTTAAAAAAAATGGAGGCCGTTAAACCGGTAATTTTTTTTTAAGCCGGTGTCTCATAAACTGTTCCCTGCCTCTCCCTCCCCCCCCCCCCCCCTACATTACAAAACACTCATTGCAGCCCCGTCAAGCAAGTCACGTACAGGCCTCGAGATGAGCACATTTGGCGCTCATTGCAGCCACATCAAGCCAGTCACGTACGGGCCAGTCAAGCCAGTTACGATCGGCGCTCATTGTAGCCCCCGTCAAACCCGTAACTTTTGGGCTTTCGGCACTTATTGCGCATGTGAAAGCTTGTAACTTTTGATACAGCGTTACCGACAAACTCGCTATTGCCACAACTATTATATATGATATGTGAATGGTTTAAATATAAGAGAAAACACATGCAAATTTGGCTTATGCATGTCATGTTGAATACACATTTAATTACCAACCCACCCCATCCCCTCCTTTGTTTCTTATAAATTAAAGTTATTTTGTTCATATAGCAAACCAGATATATATATATATATATATATATATATATATATATATATATATATATATATATGTATATATATATATATATTGTAAAAAATAGATTCAAGTTTCTAATGCGTCCAAGGTCATGAGACTGGCAAGTGATGAGGTTGCATGTGTGCAATGCTCTGCACATGATGATTGGTTTTGCTTGCTGCACAAGGTAGTGGCCCACTGATTGTTTATGCAATACAGGTATGTTGGCATACTGCATGTGTAAAGCTGTGGTAATGAGTTTGGCATGGTGTGCGATGCTCTGCATAAGGTAATGAGTTGGCACATTGTGTGTAATGCCCTACACAAGATAATGAGGTTGTATGTGCAATGGTCCACTAACTCTGTTAGAAGCTCTTCAAAAAAAAGGCAAGAATATTGACCTTTTGAGATATATTCACTAGTCTGAGACATCTACAATCCCTATGATATTCTATGGAGCCCAACAACAAAAGAACGACAACAGTGCCAAGCTGATGGACTAAATAAACAAATGAAGTGGTGAATATGTGCCTCTCTAGTTAGAAACCTACATATAGCAGTTGTGCGTAATGCTCTGCCATTGTTCGGAGGGTGGCTGTGGTGATCTGCTCAAGTTAATACAGCAAGGCTTGGTGTGACATTTTCTGCACAAGCAAATGTGGCTGGCAGTGTAATGCTCTGCACAAGGTAATGAGATTGGCAGAATGTGCTTGCAATGCTCTGCACAAGGTAATGAGGTTGGCATGCTGTGTGTGCCATGCTCCTGGGGGCCTGCGCCAGTCTCTGCGTCAGGATTCCCTACTTGCCTCCCTAATAGAGATGCCAGGATCCTAATTGTAAGGCAGGGTGACGGGGGCACTGAGAGACCCAGATGCGCTTCTTATAACAGATGGTGCTGGCATTCCCCATCCACTGCCTCCATGCCAGCCTCCGTGCCACCTGCACCCACCCTCCCTTTCTCTCTCTCTCTCCCTATAGCCACAAAGTGGTTATTACAGAGCCAGCATTTAACCCTTTCTTTCTCAGATAGACCAGGCACCTGTATGCCTCCAGCTGGTATATACCAGGCCACCCGCACCCCTGATACAACATGCTGTGGGATGGCAGGTGCATGATGCTGGAGTGCTAGGCAGCATGGCTCACGCTCTGCTTTCCCATGTTTGTTTCTCCCATGCCTGTAGTTTACACTCCAGATTCCTCTGTTCCTCTTTCAATTTTTCCTTATTTTTTCTCCTCTTCTCTGTGCTTTGATCTCTCTTCCCATGTAATCCATTTCCAAAATCTCTAAGAATCTGCTCAGAGATTGGCATCTGAGACTGGATGGTAACAGCACAGCATTTCCATACACAGGTCATATGTCTTTATATAGCAGCGTCTATAAATACAATCAGACAACTATGTGAATCCAGGGAGCAATTTTAATTTGGTGTATAGGTAATGAGAACCGATACCTTATGACTGAAGTGTACACTGATAGACTGCGGTCATGAAGAGGTTAACCGGCACACTGGCTTACTAGGTCCCTGCTTAGCGATGCTCTGCGGGTGCACTGCCTCAAAGGAGTTACAGGGGAGAGAGCATGCTGCATTCCTGCCAAACCTTCCATTTGGTTCAGTAAATATTTAATAGCTGTCCGGACTCCCCGAAGCATCTTCACAAATGAAATGGGGGGAGGCTGGCACTTACCCTGCCCATATTGTACTTGTGCTGTTTGTACATGTCATGGTGCAGCAAAGTATGTGTATGGCAAAGCTGGCACTATATCTGCCATGGCCGCACCTGTGCATACAGCAAGATGGAAAGGCTGGAAATGGTGCCAGGCCTGCACCTGGTTTGTGTCTACAGACTAGGATATGTGTATGGAGTGGGAAGAGGTCATAAATCATGCCATGGTGTTGGGAGAAGAGACTACATAGGTCTGCATTCAAAGCTTTACTTTAGAGAAGCATGCCCTAAAACCTATGTTATTCTATAGAACCTCTAGTATAAATCACTCCAGGGTTTAACGTGGACATCTTATCTGACTAGTCCTCAACACCAAATATTTGTAGAATACCCACGGTGGTCATATTTTTTTTATGATAATTTGAATTCACTACATTTCCAAGGGACATGTAACACTACTTTGCTTTCACAAATTTAAAAGGGCTCATTTTAAACATTATAATAGTTTATTTGTGCATGAGAAACCCATAAGTAAAACAGATTTAAACTTAATTGAAACAAAGAGGAAATGCAGAGAACATACTTTAGTCTGTAGATCTCATTAGTTGGCAAAGGCCTTTATTTTAAGAGAACATTGACATTATCAAATATCCTCTGATGCAAGCACAAGGGGGGGGGGGTGGAAGAAATTTCCCCTATTCCTTATAATATTGGCAACATTTTAGAAGGGGGGGGGGGGGGGGGGGGAGAAACAGCAACAACAATATAAAGCCACCACACTTTACATCTATACACAATTTTTTTTTTTATTCTGCAGAGTTTAACATTTTCTTCGGTTAGATTTTAATTTCACAGGAATGTGTTCTTGGATTACTCCAGTTGACATTCACAGTCTCCATCTCAGAAAGTTGATATTCAATAACCAAAATGGCAGATTCTACTGTAGCATGATCATATACAGTCTTCCTGTTCTCTTACCTGTGCATAATAACTGGAAGTTAATCAATCTATCTATAGTCTTTTTTCAATTGTAAACTAAAATGGTCCTTTAAAAAGCGTATTTACGTTTCATAGATTATGTGTGCATCAGATAGGAGATTCAGTTTGCAAGCAGTTGGTTTTCAGAGTTAAAACCCCCACTAAAATTAGAATTCATAATTTGTTTTGGCCAATCATAGGCAGCTAATACATTGTATCAATCATAGATAGCAACTTGCACAGGAAGGAATTATGGGATGTGTAGACCCCTGAACAAGGAAGCAGAGATGAGTCAGACAATGCTGTGTAGATCCCTGTATTGTGCTGCCGCTGGATTGAATGTTAGTAAAGGGTTATAAAAAAAAAAAAAAAAAATATATCCAAATGCAGTGTTTCTATTGGTAGGTACCATGTGCCTATGTAAGCAGCTCTGGGGTGTGGAAAACAAGTGTTATAATGAAATAAAAAAAAGAATGTGTATGATATAAGCAGCGTGTGTTAGATTAGAGAAACTTAGATATACCGTATTGGTCTGAATATAAGCCGCACCTTTTTTTTCCCGATTTTTGAGCTTGCGAGTTACGGGTGCGGCCTATATTCGCGACTGTCAAAAAGACATTGCCGATTTGTGAACTTAGCTTGTAACGTGTGCGGCTTCTATTAGCGAATGCAACATTACTGCCGATTTGCACGATTGCGAGTTTAGGGTGCCAATTTTCGTGCTTTAGACTGCGGTATTGAATAGCGATTTACGCTTTTAGTGATTCTAATGTCCTGTAACCTACAAAAAAAAAGCTACAGTGCTAACTAGAAAGCCTGTTTCTTGCAATGGCTGATCACTTTGAGAGTCTTTTTCTCTCCAATTTTACGGGTGCGGCTTATATTTGAGTTCTATCTTTTTTCTATTTTTTCCCCTTGAACTTTACGGGTGCGGCTTATATTCAGACCAATTACGGTACTTTTAACTTGTCAGGCATGATACAATATCTAGATTGCATGGAGCAACATAGCAATTGAAGGTCACATTTGTTAACATAGCCAATTACAGAAGATGGTAGAAAAACTTGATAATCCAGTGGGCTATATTTAATGGTGTAGAGTGGGCAGCCATTTGTTATTTAGCTACTTAATGGATTCTGCAACAAACCTTGAATATGAAATATAATGCAATTTTATTCAAAAAAAGTCAGAAGCAGATTAAACAGTATTCAAAGAAAAAAAAAAAAAAAAAAAGACAAAATACTGACAGATCTTGCAAATATGAAGTCTACATTTCTTATGCAATTAGTTTCCAAATGCCTTTAGGTTTTACACAGTAAAGAGTGAAAAAAAAATTGAATACAAAGAACAGTTTTCACTTTTCCAGGTAGATTTGACACATTTCCAAAATAAGCACAAAGTACAAGTTATTATGGTAGTCTAATAAAATAGATCAGTTATTAATTTTTAGTTTAAGAGCAAATGATTATAAAAATCAATTACATTTAGATTATGAAGGGAAGTGATCAACAGGAGCATGAAAGTTAGGAGACCAGGATGATCTTCATGTAATCCATGTTTAAAATACACAATTACCATCTCACACAGTGGGATTATTCAGTATAAAGAACATGCCAAGTTGCTATAAGAATACAAAGACTTTAAATAATAAGACAGACTTGTGTTAATTTAGCATGTTCTTCATACTTATCACTTTAAATATAAAATTACATGCAAGAATCCTCAGCCTCAATCTAACATTGCCACTCCATTTTTAAGCCACCAATTATAACTGTGTGTACTTATTTCAGAAGTAACGAGACCTCTGCGGTGACAGCTCAATATTGGCTTTGAGCGACAAAGGGCAATGGCATATTGTTTGTATAAAAAAAAAAAAAAAAAAAAAAAAAAAAATTAAAAAAAAAGCAACGTACGCATATTTCTGGAAGACTGTTAAGGCCATCTAGGTCAATATAGAATTTACAATGAGAAATCAAAGAGGTTGACTGGTAAATACTATACTGAAGTCTTTGGGGCCTAACGGGAAAAAAAAATTAGTTTTAAACACCAAAAGCAAGACTTCTGACTTACTTTAAGAACCAAAAAATGGTTTATTCTAAAACAAAACCGTGAGGATGTTGTGGCAAATGTTTTTTTACTTTAAAATTCTCAACGGAGTTTAGAGAAGAAAACTGCATGTGAAATGTTTCCAGATGATGTTAAAATATTTACAGGCGTCTGGATTTAGGGGGAACACTCGGGATTAACTCCTCCTTTGGCAAATGGACCAGAAATTCTATGTAGAGCCTCTGACAGAAGTTTTGTCCTTGACAATTTATAGTGGTCCATACAGCACTTTTAAAATGAGGCAATTTCTTTTAGAGAAGTTATTTTCAGGAGGAAAGGTTAAAAAAAAAAAAAAAAAAAATTAAAAAAATTATTAAAATAAGCCTGTGTTTGATTAAAGAATAATGATAAATAGGGGGATGGTTCCTTGATCAGCACAATGATTCTATATAGGGTAAACGGGTAGTGCAGAGCCACGAGTCTCCGTACTGACAGTGTATATAGATTAGGACTTGCAGTGCCAGAAGCGCAAAATCCATAGCTGGCACAAACTACACTAGGACTATATATATAACAGTACAAGCACTGCCCTGTGTCAGGGATTGCACAGATTAAAAAAAAAAAAAAAAAAAAAAAAAAAATTGGCAAAGGAAAGATACATTTGCCACAGATACCATGAATAAATATACTTCCCCAATTTACAAAACTGACTAAAAAGGAACATTAAATAAATAGTTTAAATAGCACATCCCTGTGGGATACCAGAATAGGACTGGAGAGTGCATTACACAATAAGTCCACCAGAGGGCAGAAGAATTTAACATCCCCGTTACAGAAGCTCCGGGTCGTTTGGTTTTGTATGACAAACCTTAGTTAAGCAAAGGATTATGGGTTATAAAACAAGAGAACCTGACATATAGTCAGACTCCACATTCATGTTACTTATTTTTTCTCCCCACTAACTGGAGCTTCGTCAAGACGAGGCCAACATTTTTTTGCTTGCCATTTAAGCAGATTTGTTACCAGGTGCCATTTTACCTAGGAGTCTGCAAAACTGACACCTTTCAGGGGGATTGGGTTCAAGCAATTAAGTGGCCATTAAACAGGCCATATGTCATACACAATACTGTTCATTTGGTCAGTTGCCAGTGTCATGAGGGTTTTTACAGGTGCAAGAAACCCTCTCCACTACCAACTGGAGGAGTCTTCTCAACATCTTCATACCGAGTCATGCAGTCACATTCTTCTATAAGTTCCACCAGAATCTGGGAGGTTCTACCACCATGACAGTGCAGGGTCACAAAGCTACTCCTGGAACGGCTGGGCATGCAAGAGGCGCAGGGCTGAGCTAGACCAGCTGGCCAGCCAGGCACGTAGAAAGAGTTGCACTGGCCAAAGCAGAACCTGTTGGGTACCCGCACTGGATGGCAATTTTTCTGCCAAACAACCTGTAATTGAAAAAAAAAAAAAAAAAAAATAGAGGTGACTACTTTGCATAACAAAGAAAATAAATAATTATTATTCAGGAGCCCTGAACAGACACTGCATCACCTTAAAGGGGTATAAAAGGCTTCTGGGTCGCACTAGGATTATTTATTTATGTACCATTTACATTAACTATTTTTCTGCCAATTTCAAACAAACTGTACCGGTGTGAATTAGCCCTCTGCAGCTCATGAAGACAGTGTCAAATTAGCCAGCCAGTGACTATCTAAGCAGAATGTCACCGATTGGCTAGTATGATACTACTGTACTATGTTTTCATGAGCTACAGAGGGCAGACCTAAGCAGGTATAATTTGGAGGATTGTAGGTAGGTGGATGGATAGGAAGAAAACATAAGTTAGTTAAAAATATATTGGAGTCCTACAATATTTCAGGATACATTGTTGGCAGCCAGCAGAATATAAAGAACAAAACCCCCTTGCTGCCTCATTGTACATGTATCAGCTCAATAGCTTTTCATACAGAGATCAGGACAGACATCATAATACTTTGTCTTACCTGTACAAAAGGCAGTGCCTGACATTTTGCTCGTGTCATGTCCTCTTGATCTATGTGCAGAATCTGGGTTGGATGTGACTTTGCACCATTTCTCTTTGTAGCTCTCTCCCAGATCAGCTTTCTCTTCCATGCTTCCCGAGCCTTGAGTCCATACGGGTCCACCGTTGGCTCCTGCACTCTTTTTTGAGGGTCCTTCCATGCCTGGAACATTTTCCAAATAGGGGGGCGTCCTGACCATTGTGGGAGCGAGCTGGCAGGAGTTTGTCTATTACCAAATAGAGGAGAGTCTGTGGAGGAACCATGCAAAACACTTGGTACTTTGATAGAAGCGGAGCGAGGTCTTTCATCTATTGTGTCCTGGGAAATATAAGCAGACCCCTCTTCATTGTAAGGGGCTGCCCTCACCACAAGGCAGAACAGCAGTAGGAGGGCTCCAGTCTGGTATATCTGCATCTTCTTATGGGGCTGTTCTTGAGTGTATAGGGTCTGGGGATTGTCCCCTTTCGTCTGGCTTGTTCAAGGGTCCGTTGAAGAGACCCTGCAGTCGGAAAGTTGCTGTATGATCTGTTAAAGGAGAGAGTGAAATCTCTTTAAATACCCATTAGAATCATGGTGTTCTGAATCATATGGAGAAAGATGGAGCAAAATCTCGCACCCTGTTCACACCTAGTCAAGAGCAGAAGAGGTTGGTTTTAAACTGAAACAATACTGCAGGTTTCAGTTAGTTCATTGGATGGTGTGAACCAGACCTGTTAGATGGACTACTGTTTGAGTTTCATGGGGCACAGGTGCTATGGTGTCTGTACAGGGGCCTGGAACCCGTCACTGCTGCTCATTGCATGGTGTCCATGCTATAGTGCATAGGAACATTAATATCACTTATGATTTCAATCTAGAGGGGGGGAGATATAGATACCAAACAATTATAGATTACCTCCTAGAGGTGGATCCAATACAAAGGAGCAGGGTATATATAGAATTTGATATCTCGCCCTACACATTGTAGAGCGGCTTAGCCCAAAATTCCTCAATCTAATGTATGATCAATATTTTTGGTTGCATCTGAAAGAAAGTAATTGAAAAGTTCTCTGTGCATTTACTTTTAAGATTTGTCCCATTGTTGGCTGATCTACCATCTACTGGTCAGGCAACAAATTAAAGAATTGTATTAAATGTGCTGGATGGAAAATATATTATAGATTGGTTTGATAAATGCAAGTTGGCACTTTAAAAAAAAAAAAAAAAACAGTTTATGTAGCCATTTTGTGAATGCATGTTTTAAAGCATAATTGTGAGAGAGAAAAAAAAACACAAAAATTCAAAAAACACATGTTTACATCGACACTGGAGTCATTAATTAATGCAAGTATTTTCAATACCGGCTGCCTTAAATACTTCAAAGCTGTTGGCTTTCTTTCTAATAACTCATTAAAACTAGTTCTTCAAAAGTGTATCATATAAATGGGACAACAGTGTACATTTAAACATCTAGGTGATAGTTTCATTCTGGGGTTGGGGGGGGGGGGGGGGGGGGAGACAGGTGCCACGCTAATGCCCAACTATGGTGGCAGAGTATTGAATGTACTTGGCTCATAGAAAGAACAAAAAAAAAAAAATGTTTTTCTAATTAAGTTCACTCCACAAAGTACGATAAGTGGAACTCTCCTGTTTTGTCCCCCACGGCAGTGGTGTGCAGCAGCCACAAGGTGGCACGACTGGAGAGCCAAGACGTTGTTCAATTTGAGGGCTAGACTTGGGGATAGTGGCAGATGATAAAATTGACATAGTAAAATAGTCCTGGGCTCAGCTTGCACACTACTTTACTATGTAAAGCTTGTCATCGGGCACTACCATAACCCCGAACACCCAAATCTAACCCTTAAAGTCTTGCCGAGCCATGTCAATGCTGGCAGGGACAAAACAGGAGAGATCCCAACAAAACAAACTAGATAGATAGATATCCTAGATTGCCGCTGGTATTTAATAGGGCCCCCACTGTATTTTGCACCTGCTGTAACTCTTATAATAAGGAACCTTTTTATACTGTTCCTGTACAGAGAGATTTGGGTAATAACACCTGTCATTTAAAACCACTCACAGCTACCTTGAAAGTATAACAGGTCAAATAAAATTAAAAAAAACTTTTTTTTAAATGCTTTACCCTGTACAGCGGTCTGTCCCCACCCACCATCTTTCTTCTCATTTCTGAGAAAACTGCTAACCCCCCCTTTAGCAAAATAAGATTATAAAAGCCCTAGAAGTTGTTCCAAACCTACAATCAAAGCTTTTGTATGTGCAGGGTTTAGAGGAAAAACAAAACAACTTACATACTCAAATATGCTTGTTATACAAGATGTTACTTACAAGTGGAGTGGTATACAAGTGGAATTTTATATTTCAAAATGTAACCCTAAACTAAAAGGGAAATATTAGCAGACTGGGTAGAGGCACCCCATAACAAGAATAAAGAATAATAACAGCAATTGTAATAAAATAAACACACATAGAAAACAAAAAAAAATTATATATATATATATATATATCTATATATCTATATATCTATATATCTATATATCTATATATCTATATATCTATATATCTATATATCTATATATCTATATATCTATATATCTATATATCTATATATCTATATATATCCTTACTAAGACCAACTCTCACCTTTCCTTGCCTTGAAACAAACTACAATCTACCTAGCGTTATACATTAATTAATATAGCCTGTGCTATTGAGCAAGTTAATTGATAAATCAGGCACTGCTGCGGACACCCCGCCCACCTGTCAAACGCCCAAACAGATTGTTGCTCAGGCACTACACTTCCGCCACACACTAAGGACCCCACATCCTGACAGCGGTCTTGGTTTCCAAGATGGCGGCGCCCTTGCAGAAGTGCTGGTCTCGGCTGACCTTGTTATGGCCGGCTGCTGGGTATCATGCAAGGCCGAGGATTTGGGGGCTCGGGGGAATTTACAAGCCGGATCCCGAGGACCCGCGCACCAAGGAGTGGCACAAAGGCTCGGCTTATGAGGCCAAGCTGTACGGCCGCCATGGAGCAGCCTCTGGGGTGAAGCCTGAGAGTCTGTGGCCGAGTCCAGAACAACTTAGAAAGATGGAGGAAGAAGAGAAGGAGTGGTGCCCGAGCCTGAGGGAGATGCTGGAAAAGGTGGAGGCCCAGGAGATGGAGCTGCTGAGACAGAAGGAGGAGAGGTGAGGACATAGGGAGGGGAGCGCTGGGCAGTGTACAGTGAGTGTCTGCTACAGTTGGGAGACCTGTGTGACTGTCTGACATGGATGTGTCTTGTATCCCATAAAGATTGACTGCTCCTTGGAGAGGGATCTGTGTCATGTCATCTATGACTAATATTATATTTTGGTAGCCAATGTGTAAATTTGGCCCTACAGACCCATTCATTGGGAAGTTGTATACTGTCCTGAGCGGGCCACTGGAGGGGCGCCCTGTCATCTGTAGCGCTTGAGCGACCGCTTGAGCGGCGCCCTGTCAACTGTAGAGCTTGAGCGGCGCCCTGTCACCTGTAGAGCTTGAGCGGCGCCCTGTCACCTGTAGAGCTTGAGCGGCGCCCTGTCACCTGTAGAGCTTGAGCGGCGCCCTGTCACCTGTAGAGCTTGAGCGGCGCCCTGTCACCTGTAGAGCTTGAGCGGCGCCCTGTCACCTGTAGAGCTTGAGCGGCGCCCTGTCACCTGTAGAGCTTGAGCGGCGCCCTGTCACCTGTAGAGCTTGAGCGGCGCCCTGTCACCTGTAGAGCTTGAGCGGGCCACTGGAGGGGCGCCCTGTCACCTGTAGAGCTTGAGCGGCGCCCTGTCACCTGTAGAGCTTGAGCGGGCCACTGGAGGGGCGCCCTGTCACCTGTAGAGCTTGAGCGGGCCCCTGGAGGGGCGCCCTGTCACCTGTAGAGCTTGAGGGGCGCCCTGTCACCTGTAGAGCTTGAGGGGCGCCCTGTCACCTGTAGAGCTTGAGGGGCGCCCTGTCACCTGTAGAGCTTGAGGGGCGCCCTGTCACCTGTAGAGCTTGAGGGGCGCCCTGTCACCTGTAGAGCTTGAGGGGCGCCCTGTCACCTGTAGAGCTTGAGGGGCGCCCTGTCACCTGTAGAGCTTGAGGGGCGCCCTGTCACCTGTCGAGCTTGAGCGGGCCCCTGGAGGGGCGCCCTGTCACCTGTCGAGCTTGAGCGGGCCCCTGGAGGGGCGCCCTGTCACCTGTCGAGCTTGAGCGGGCCCCTGGAGGGGCGCCCTGTCACCTGTCGAGCTTGAGCGGGCCCCTGGAGGGGCGCCCTGTCACCTGTCGAGCTTGAGCGACCGCTGGAGGGGCGCCCTGTCGGCTGTCGAGCTTGAGCGGCGCCCTGTCGCCTGTAGAGCTTGAGGGGCGCCCTGTCGCCTGTAGAGCTTGAGGGCGATCCCTGGAGGGGCGCCCTGTCGCCTGTAGAGCTTGAGTATCACAGTCGGGTGTCCTACCATGCATGGCTTGTATGACATATTGTGTAGAGTGCCTTCTTTGAGTAAATCTCCTCTATTGGTGTGATTCCCTGTACACTGCTGAGTGTGTCCCTTCTGTTTGGAAGGGGAGTGTGGCCCCCTACAAAACAGTTTTCTCCTTTTAATGCTAATATATTTCCCATTGGAGGAATGCTCTGTCCCCCATATAAATGTATTGCTTGGTGATGTAAAGGTGACGTCACCCATCTAATCTACCTATTCTGATGTCTGTGTGAGCACTACAGTTTAAAATAACGTTCACATCTGTAACAAACTACATTAGCAACTGTGCAAGCCATAAACATGAAATCATTAGTAGAGAAATTATTAATTTTAGCAGACTCTTCTAGTGTATAGAATAGTCCATGTTGTCTGTATTCAGCATTTCCTGCTAACTTTGAGAGCATGTGCTTTTGAGTGAAGTGAAGACGGTGACACTTATTTAGAGTATGAGTTCATATTTTTATATTTTACGCCTACTTCTGTCCCCTGCTCATGCTTAAATGGATAAACAAGTTTTCTGGATTTTACTAGTTCTATTATATAACTATATATTTATCATGATACAGGACCAGTAGGCTCTAGAACACTCATCGGTTGGGTCCTTGTTTTGGGTAGGTATGACTGCCCTAATGACATTGGGCAGAGTACACCTTATTGGGGGAACGGGTAAATATTTTATAGGGGATTGTACAAAAGGCAAGTCAAAGAATAAACAGAAAAACACGTCTACATACCCAACCTGAACCTCCCTCCCCTTTGAGTCTCTCCCATTGTCCAATAATGTCCAGGGCACCAGGCCCGGGATGCTGAAGTCTGCTAATCCGAACTGCGCCTGCCTTCCATGAGTAATTAAGTGTGACTGTGGAACCAGTAAGTCTCATCTTTTAGATTGCATGTAGGCACATCTCCAACCCGGGGTGTAAGCAAGGGCTGCTGGAGCCAGGAGGTGGAATGGCTCAAAATTGGATGACTGGTACAACTGTCGCTTGCTTGAGTCACAAACTAAGAGGAACAGATGTGAGGTTAGCTGGGGCTAAGGGTGCTGGATCCTAGGCACTGGTTAGGGTATCATGTCCATTATGAAGAAGTGGTTATAAACTCTGCTTGTGGTGCCTAAAAACAAACACATAGTCCCTGTACCTAGTAAGATCCAGAAACCTTCCATATCCCTTTTAGAGATTATACCGAAATTGTCATGAGCTGGACAGGTATTACTACCATGTCTCTGTACACAATCACAGTATACTACAAATAAAACAAATACAATAAAATAAAAGCTTTTATGCTTACAGCTTTTGTGCAGCGGTCCTTATAATCCATACAATATTTGTTATGTTGCTTTGACCTACACTCAAGATACATTGCTATACACTGCTGTGTTCTTATCTATAACCTGATCTATAGACTTACTGACCTATCAGGACATTATTCACAGTGCTGGTCTGTTTCTCACTTAAATCTGGCCAATTAATTTAGTCTTTCTTGTTTTTCTATTCTTTTTTTTTTTTTTTTTTTTTTTCACCTCTTTTTGTTTGCTGTTTTTAGATGGATCAGTATCGCTTTTTGACTTGATAAAGAGAGGCATTATCTCTCAAAAGCTCGTCGCTTTATTATGAATATGTTTGTCCAATAAAAAAAGGTATCACTGTTCACTGCAATACTCTGATTATTCAACTGGATTACTGGACATTCACGGCTACCTCACTCTTCATATATATATATTATAGTACATCTGTGTTCACACCTGAATGTCTAAAACAAGTTTAAAAACCTGCTTCCAGCTCAGAGTTCTGAAAAACAGTTATTACACTGCATTCTGGGAAGCTGAGACATGCAAATGTGCCCACTATCAAACATGGCTTCCTTTAAGCTTATGCATGCTGTATTACATAGCTTTAATGCAAAGCCAAGGTTGGATTAAACACAAGCTGTGTATCCTATCCATGTACAGCTGTATCACGCTTAGTGGCCATCATCAGCGTGGAGCGGGATCTCAGCTTGTGTTGTGGAAATTATGAGTAGGTAGTTCACCACAACAATCATTTATAATATGGTGGTCAAAAGAGTGATAAAAGCCCTCCACCGTACAGCAGTACAGTAAAAAAAAAAAAGTACATCTGTGTTCACATTTGAATGTCTAAAGCAAGTTTAAAAACCTGCTTCCAGCTCAGAGTTCCGAGAAAAACTGTTATTACACTGCATTCTGGGAAGTTGAACTGGGACATGCAAATGGTTAATATATATTCACCTCTACCACTTCTGCTTGGAGATTGACATGCAAACATCACCCTTTAAGTGAGCCCTAAGCCTTCCACTGTAAAATCAGATAATGATTTATGGTTGTGTAAAATTAGGTTCCCTCTGTCATAAAAAAATCACTTAAAATTTTCCAATTGTCCAAGTAAACTTGTCTGCCCACACCATTTTGGAGGAGAGGTGTTCCTGTTGGTTGGAGAACTTGCCTGTACATCTTTGTCCTGTATGGTGGATGCTCCCACATTCCTCCCCTGCAGAAGTTTGAGGTCTATCCTTTACAGAATAATTACTTCACTAATAAGTGTAAATGTTCTGCTGTGCCATGACCTAGTGACTTATAAATTGCAGGGGCCTTGAATTTTGCTACTAGCTCCTAATGTTTTGGATTATTATACATTTATTTATATGCAGAGACCATTCCCTGGCTTCCACCATTTTTATCATTACGAGTATCCTTCTGTTGGGATGCTGTTCTGCCGCTCCTCCTTTCCTATTGAAACTGGGAACGGAGGTAGATATCACACATTTCTTTGTGCTTCTTCATTGTTCAAGTGCTGGCAGTCCAAAATAGGGAAAATGTCTTTTCTCGCTTGTCCAATCCCCCAACCCACATCAAACACACCATACACTTGCAACATTTTCTTTAAGACTTTTAGTGTCTTAATAACTAGTTTGCTTAGTTACAGAAACCCAAATACATGCAGCTGTCACCCTGAAAGAGAGAACACGACCTCCCACAGAGAGAGTCTATTCTGTGTAGCTGGCAGTGGCCATTTACTTTTCTTTAAACATAATGCAGAAACAGTTATTTTCTTTAATCTCTTAAAAAGATAGTCTTGTTGGCATGCTATTATGATATATATGTGAATGTGTTTCTGAGAATATTTACCTTTTCTCTCCAAACATAACCCGTCAACTTCCCAAAGTGACCTTTCAGTCTACACTTATTTCGTGGGACATCCGGTTTCCCTGTAATACTTTTTGCTCCTATTTCCCGTTTTTTAGAGTGTGCTTTTTTTGTCCAAACTCTCTCTATTAAATCATTCAAATAATGAGAATGCATTGATGCTACAATGTAGCTGTAACAAACATATACAGAAGTCCTACTAGTGGCTCAGTGCATTTCAGACCGCACATCCAGAATTTAGATAAAGGGACAAGCATGTATTGTGTGAAAACCTGCTACATGATAGCCCTTCTTTCTTCATGCAATTTTTCGGTATCTCCATCTAATAATGTTTTCATTACCTCTTTCCCTGGCAGGGAACGCTTGATTGCGGCCAACATGGCAAAGATGCCTCAGATGGTGGCAGACTGGCGCAGAGATAAGCGGGAACTGAAGCAGAAGCAACGGGAAGAAAAGGCCCGTAGGGAACGTCTTCTGGCCCAAGCCCGTGAGAAATTTGGCCTAAATGTGGACCATCGAAGCCCCAAGTTCCAAGAAATGGTAAAAGAACTGGAGAAGGAAGAGAAGAAGAAGCAAAAGGCCTTGAAAAGGAGGCTAAAAGAAGAGGCAGCAGCAGGCAGCCCCCCAACTGCAGAAACTGCCTCCCAAAAAAGCTGATTGCTCTGGAGCTTGTTATGTATACAGCCTCTGCTCCATCCTAAATCAGGTGGAGTGCTCATGTGAGTTATACCTTCTGACTGATGGTCACTGAATCTTACTTTAGGATGGCATAAGGACATCTCTGTTGGGTCCCTACAATTCTAAGATGAGCAGAATACCTTTCCTATGTGGGATTATGTTTAAGACAAACTATCAGGCAATGACATCTTGACATCTACAATCTCTACAATTGACATTGTGCCATTAAGACCTGTATATATGGTAGTAACTATTTTGAGATTTTCTAATAAATTCTCATAGTGGATTTTGTTTCTCTTTTTTGTTTTTTGCTTATACACTTACTATTATTTGGAGTGAAACAAACATGGCTTGATGATCTAATTAAATCACTTTGTGGGTGTGTTACCACTTAATTTCACTTGTATATAAAGTACTTATCCTAATGAACCAGATATGGTCATATGTAGTCTTATGTATGTAGGAGAAATAACTCAAGTGTACAAAAAAAATGTTTATTTCACACAGAATAAAACAGAGTCGTTTACCTTACTAAATGTATTTATAAATGCCCCCCAAACATTTTACACTTATGAACACTTTTCGTGGTGTTCTCAGGAATGTGTAGAACCAAATCATTGCCTCAAAGAGACACTATAGTGGTTAAACAAGTCAGCCATTTAGACTTTTATAAGTTGCATATTTAAAGGGTGTTATGAAATATTAATGTTTTCTCTTCCCAGTGCCATTTTGGCCTTCCTTTCCTACTGTGCAGCCCCCAGAGTGTGTCCATGTTTAATAGGTAGGCAGGAAGTTGTGAGACTCCATAATGCAGCCTCGCTTGACCATCTAGACCAATAGGAAGCTGCTAGCTTTCTGTATGCACTATAAAAAGTAATATGGATTTCCAAACCCTTTTCTCATCTCAAACAATTATATTATCTGACTTCCTATTACTACAGGGTCAGGAGGAAGGAGACCAACATTGGGTTAAGCAGATGGAAATTTAAAAATATCCCTGTTATAGAATTGACATATTACTAACCGGTCTTTATGGACCCACATGCAATTTACACTTTTAAATGGTCATGACTTGTTTTACAAAACATCTTTTTAAGGAGGGCTGCTAAACTATAAATAAGTACCTGTTGAGACCTTTACATATACAGACTTTACAGCAATTAATACATTAGTGATAAATTAATTGTTAATTTATTATCCTGTGTGGCAGGGGCATAATTACAAGTGATCAAAAGTAAACAAGCACGCTGAAGTATGACTATCGCTGCATGCCTGTGCACGGACAGGAGACCACTCGGCACGCAGAGGCATCCAACACCACTACCTGGTGCAGTAGGGTAATTTTCAGTTCAATGTGGGCATCATCACTCAGTGTATTCTCCACCTCATCATCAGTATGGAGTGCTTCTTTTAGGAGGGTAGAATGTGCTGTCTTCAGTTTGAATGTATGGCACTGCACTCGTTGTTATAAGGAGCTGGCACCATCTGTGCTATTCTCCTCTGACTCCGGGGCTTTGAGTTTAGTGAGAGCGGCATGAATCCGGAAGAGAGTACGGGACTCCATTGAGTAGTTTTTATAGTTATTCCTGGGAAAGAGAAGAGAAGTGAGACATCTTGGGCGAGGTCAGGGGGAGAGTGGAGCCCAGTTAGGCATCAAGTTAATATCCATTTTAGAAACCGGTAACAGTGAAAAACATCCAACTTCCATTCTTTCCCTAATATAATCCAGTTTATTCATTAACATACAAAATAGATCTATAAATGAATAAAACCAATGAAATCAGGAAAAGTTGGGAATACTACTAATGCACATACTGTAGCTGAGAGGTTAGGAAACTTTGCTCTTAAGGATTATTAATGTCTTCTATTTTTATATTTGTAATGGGGTCTAGGTGGAGTGGGCAGGGAACGGCAAGGATAAAGGCAGACTCCACCATGGTATATCAGGGGTTCTTGATGGATTAGGTTACTATTCTTGGTCATTCCAAGACAATAGTGTCTAACTAACCATTCTATCATGGTAATAAGTTATGTTTATTTTACTTAAGGAGAAATTAATACAAGCAAAACACATCTTAAAAGCTACATGTCAAGATAGAAGCAGTATGACATCATGAATGTGGAATATAATGAAATCAGTGTATATAGACATACAGAGAGCTTCATAAGGGGACGGTTTCCCCCCTATGCCTAAGAACGGGCAAAATCATAGAAGGAAACTATGATCACCTGAAGCGCTAACATGATTTTCACTATAAAGGAGAACTGCCAGAGGAAGCTTTAGGTGTAAGGAACGACATCTCAATGTTTATTTGCTATAGTACAGTGTTTTGTTGTTTACATGTATTACAAATTTGTATAATATACTTCACTGGATCCTAAAATGTGTTTTTCTTACTTATGGTTCACAAAAAAGTCCTGATAGGCCATTTTGGATCTATCCTGTTATAGTTACAGCAGCAGTTGCAGCAAGGAACTGCTAGAGGGCGCTGCCGATATTTGAGAGAAGTTCTAAACTTAGAACGTTCCCTTAACCCTAACAGTTTACCTAAACCTAATGCTATGATCTCTACACTGAAATAATCGACAGCGCCATCTAGCGGTTGTTCGATGTCACTGCTGCTGTAACTATAACCGGAAAGGACTGCCATTTTTAAGGAGCATAACACAACTCCCCTCAGGACTGAAATGAAACCGGTATTAGCACCTCTAGAATTAGATGGATAAATATTCTGGTATTGGAGGACAACAAGATACATACTTTGCACGGCGTAGCAGTGGAATAGCATCCTCTCCTCTCCTTTGCTGCATATAGAGGAGGCCAAGCTCTAGCAGGGAGTTTGGAACCAGATGGTAATCAAACTTGATCTTCTTCTCACTGTAAAAAGAAAGACCTCAGATTAGGATGCAGGTGCACTGCATGATACACTGTTATCTTTAGATTGTAGGTAGAAAGTTTTCAATCTTGTAGGGTGCTTTGAAAAAAAGCACTTCCTGCAAAGATTCTAAGCTCAAAACAGGGCCCTCCATGCTTCTGCAGTTTGATAACATTATATTCTTCCTTGTCTTTATCCCCTGTAATGCGCTACGGAATATGTTGGCGCAATACAAATAAAGATTAATAATCTTACATAGCACTAATTTCCCTCTATTACACTCTGGCACTTTGCATTTGAATATATGCCAGCTTCGTGCACTTGCTACTATGGTTAATTGGCACCCACATGTTTCAATATGGGGAAGGGCTTGACAACTTATATGCGTTTCAGCATAATATTTCCTCATTAATTCTGTCCTACACCAAAGCGGAGATTAGCAAAATTGGTAGGCACTGATCTCTTCGCTATAGATGTTCTACTAGCCAATTGCCTGTCAAAAAATGACGGCAATAAACTTGTAAGCCAGGCAATGCTGTTTGCCACACAACGCAAGGCTTTTGATCCTCTGAGCACCTTTGGCACTCATTGCAAACCTTTCCACCCGCCTACTGTACGGGCCACTCATTGCAGATAACCTGCAAGTTTTGTGCTTGGGAATGCCATGTGTCTCTTTCCACCATCTCCCCCCCCATCCCTTCCTTGTGTCTTTCTCCTCTGTGTGTCAGCAAAATGTTTGTGCTGACTGCCATTTGTTTTATTTACAAAGTCCCGCGTGCCTGGTGTTGTTCGTGTAAGTGTTACGGTCTTCGACGTAGTGTATTTTCTAAGTCCCACGTGCCTGGCTTTGCTCAGCCTCGTTTTCATGCAGGTTTAGATTTTTTTTTACGTTTTTCGTCTGCCATTTTTTTCCTCACTTGGCCAATTTTGGATTGACGAAAAACCCCAAATATGGGTAAAATTCGCTTGCAACCTCACTCCCAGGCTTCCTGGCTCTCCCCTGTGCTGTGTGTGTTTTTATTTTGTTTTTATTATTTTTCGTGTTTTTCGATTTGGCCATTAAATTCATATTTTTCCAAGGTCGGAATTTTTGCTGCATGCTTCAATGCCTCAACTGCTCACCTCGCAGGAGCGCTCATTGCAGCCTAAGTCCTGTGTGCCTAAATGCCTCAACGGCTCGCAAGCGCGACGACAAATCAAAGTTTGACAACTATTATATGTCATGATTAAGCAGTGTTGAGCATCAACTTTCTTGTAGAGTTTCTCATGGCCATGGATACTTGAACATTTCAATGCTAGCGATCAAACTTTGCACATAACTAGGCAACTGCTGGCCAATTATGGCACGCCTCACAAATTCTGTCTACATTAGCAGATGCCTATAATGATGCAGTCTGATACAAAATCCCCCCCCCCAAAAAAAAAAAACTGGATACCCAAAGTAACCATTAGTGTTGCTTAGCAGGTTTAGTCATTTGGTTTAATGTTTCCCCCTAACTTTAAAAGATCACTGTAGTTAATGAAAAAAAGACACTTATTTGTCAAGTATGTAACAAACTAACAGCATTAGCACAGACGTTTTAGGAGTATGGGAATCCATTTTGTGTTTGTTACATCCTTTCCTCGAATCTGTACTATGAGGATGTGTATTGGCCATCTGAGGACGGAGGGTTGGGAATGAGAGAACAGAGAGCCATAGTTAACGTAATGTAAAGAAAGATTGAAATTGACACCATATATGGGTCATGGATCCTCCAGTGTCCTGTAGAGGCTTTTAATAATAGTTCAATAGTGAATCAGAGTACAGTTTTTCTAAGAATAAACTGGCTGTATATCTTTTTCCCCACTTAAGTATGCTCTTAGTCAGACATATACATTTTTGGGCATTGTACAGTGGTTCTTTTTATCATGACTTCTTGTTTAGCATTTCTTTTCGAGATGCTTGCTATCTCCATTAAAGGACCATGTTGGTCAATTAAATGTTTTTCTATATGGTCTTTTAAACAACTAAACCTGATAATGACAACATGCTTCTGTATGGCAAAAAAATACAACTTTACAATCTGCAACTTTTATAGGCAAATTTTTTTTACAGCAGCCTTTTACAGCAGGAGATGTATCTTGCATATTCTTCATCAATAGCTTGTGTCTTTGTAAATGAATGTGCTTTCCATTAGATTTAACGAAAGAGCTGACAAATCCCAGATAAAAGCTTCCTCAACATACAGAGTCCCCTAACACTCCAGGATAAGTAGAAACGGAAATTAAAGCTTTATTTTTTTAGATTGAAGGCTGTAGTATTTTTTACATTCTAAAAAATATTTGCCTGTTTTCAGATTTGTTTCCTCTAAAATATGTTAAAATATATCTACACTGACTGGCCCTTTCATGTATCTATTGTATCTAATATATATCCACTCTCATCTTTACTCGGAACAAAACTTGTTCAGCTCCAGTCCTGAGGGACAGAATCCAGAGCCGATTTTCAGGATCTATGTGAGCATGAATAATAAATCAAAATGATTGATCCACATGTGCTCCAACAAGATATCCTGAACATTTGGAGGGATTTCAGCCCTCAAGCATACTGCACTAAATTTTAAACAAGCATGGTCTACACTATTAATCAGTGTTGTATTTCACCAATGGCACTGCCTGGCACACTCATGCCCCGTTGAACACTCACCTCTGGTAGATGTGGGTAAAGCATTGCTCGGCCTGGGCCAGCCTGCCCCGATGCTTCAGACACAAACCCTTCAGGAGCAGAATGGAGCAAAGATCATCTTCTGTGTACTCATTCACTGTATGGGATGACACGAACGGGTTAAATACAGAGTATGTGTTAAACTGATCTTTGGCTGCTATGGTGGCTGAGATACGGCGTTAGAGAATGTATTGTACAGTTTGCTATTGCAAAACAAACTAAATGTCAATACCGAAGCAACAGGGCTACATTCCTAGAATGAGTCGCGTCCCAATTGTGGTTATTGGCCAGATCATAGTTTTCCTCAGCACAGTTCAGAGTCATCCTGTCCTCAGATCAATAGATCTATATAGATCTACGTACCTGGCTCCTGGTGTAGGCGGCTCTCTGCCTGGCACAGGGTATTCAGTGCATCTTCTGTTAGCTGGGCATCTTTACCCAGAACAGAGAACCCATTCCATAAGTACATCATCTCCTGGAAGAGAGAAGAGGGAGTCATTAAAAACATTATTTATATGAGTAAATTATGGGAAATGACTCCTAGATCCTTAAGTTACGACTATATATATGCATTCATGAAAAAAAAAAGCCAGTGATATGTTTAAAACACAGCCTTTTTAATGCACAACAGAAAAATGTATCAGTGGTGCTTTAACAAGTGGGTATGTTGGTGATTATTGCCATGCTGAAGTATATTGGTATCAGTTTCTTGAGAGATTCTAGAAATAAGACAATTTAAAAAAATATATAAATAAATAAGAAAGTGACATTGGTATAAGACAAGGACTATGAGGCAATGTCTAATCAGCTGTTAAGATGGGTGCTGCACAGCTGCCAGCAAATATTTATCTGGTCAGAGTACTGATCACACAAGAGCTTCTCAGCATCTGCCCCTAGCGAGAGGAATCCATGTGAGAGGAATGCTTGTTCCTCGCAGTCACTTATAGGGACATGGAACACAATTCTCGTTTCATGTTGTGTTTTGCATGAAAAATATATAAAGTAAAACCTGTTTAAACTTCACTGATACTAGAACACATATACATCTGTAGATTTCACTGGCAGACAAGCATTACTCATACTCAGATTACTTCTCATTGGCTAACTGGGGCAGTTTCTTTCTGTCTTGAGTGTTTGTTTCATATGCACCTAGGCCTGGCGAGGTTGCTGTTTGAACCAATAATGGGACTTCCCAAAAGCAAATACACAGATTGATGTGAAAGCCGTCCATGCCACATAAACCATTGTGCATATCCAATGTGCTAATGAAGTTTTTAGGCATAAGTAGAGTTTTGAGATGTTTTATGACTATGCTCTACTTGTTCTGGCCATAAATCTCAATGCAGCACAGGAATGTAAGAATGCGGACAGCAAGGAGCAAGACTGGATTCCTCCTACTTAAGACAGATATGGAGAGTCTCCTGTAGGATTACTAGTCTAACCACATAATTACTGCTAGCTGGCTTAGCTCTATGGGCACACATGCAAACACTCGCCAAGACAACTCTGTGACACTGTATTATAGGCTTACTGTTACAGGTTTAAGTTTGTGTAAGTACTAATATATCATTAAAGTGTTTAAAGGGACATGGAAATAATTATTTCTGCTTTTGCATCTGAAAGAGGGTATTCGTTAACGTGTCACAGTGGGTTTTATTTATTTCTCAAAAAATAAACAGATTATTATGTTTAATTCCACTGGGGGAATAAACAGTAATGCAGCTGTTTTTTAGTTTTTCTTTTGCCGGAGCCATACTCTGTGAAGGGTGCACCAAGTACAGGTGCCAAACTATGTCTGAGAGGTTAGGAAGATCACCACCCCCCTCCCCTTTGGTTGTGTCCTCCCCACGGCCCCTACCAGAAGGTGCAAGTTGACAAGTGTTAAGAGGACTTTCAGTCTCTCCTTGAAGGTGAGGGGCTCTTCACCGATAGTCTTCTGGTCGGAGCCCAAAGACTCTTAAACTCAGAGGGGACCTGGGCTTGAAGGCCATATGACCCCTCCAGACTCTACATTGTGCAGAGGTGGGAGTGAAAAATAAAAGGTGCGCAAATCAAAAAACAAATCTCATGTTTGTTTAACAGTGCTGTGGTCGGTGCTGTTTTCAGTAAAGGGGGGGAGGCAGTGGGAGCCCTTTGCAACTTTGGCAAACTTCTGTTACAGGCCAAAAAGGGCACGCATATGTGCTCCCTCAAGCAGTAAGGTGGAGAAATGGGCAAAAACAGGGACCCCAAAACAAAAGATTATTGAGGAGGGCCTGAAAATGCTTAAACGACATGTGCTAGTGCCAGTCTGGGAGAAGATACTGTTCTTCTCCTAGGCCACAGGCAATGATGCCTACCCTAGCCAGAACAAGGCTCCCTCTTCCTACTTAACAGGTGCCACCCTTCACCTACCCTTTCAGAGGAGGTAATACATTTGATCTTTGCCAATAGATTGAGAAACAGTTATGTAGCTGTTCCACTTATACTTGTGTAATGAAATGTACATAGGAAGTGCATTTCCTGATAGTTTCAAGGGTGTTATATACCACATACTCATTTAGCTTATGGTGAGCAAAATAGTGATAGAAGCTCTCCACAGAGTACAGCAAAAAAGAGCAATACATTTGTGCAGGAGTCAGATAACCTACCCACAGGCACTACTTTTTCAAACTTTTGAATCTCATCAGTGTGGAGCTGCTTCCTAACTCATGCTGTGAATTTTGCAAGATTATCAACCTGAAATTAACTTAGCTTATGGTGGGCAAGCATGAGTGATGTTTCCTGACCTGTGCAAATCCATTCTGTGCTGTGCTATAATAACAGACATATGTTGTATAGGAGCCATGTTTAAAATGGTATTCGGTAAAAGGGTAAAATGCATTGTGGGCTCATTTGCATGCCACCTCCTAGTTTCACATAGTGCAGTCCAAGTCCACTGTATTTCTTGAGATTCTTCACCAGGAAATAAGTTTATTAAGATATTGTTAGGCCTGCAGATGTACACACAAAATGTACTATTGTTTCTTCATACAAAACAAAATTGTAATAATATTGCTGACCCCAGCCAACCAACCTTGCACAAAAGAGTACAAACCATAGTTGTCCATGTGTATGGTTTCTAACATTATACTGTTTCACAGTGTACATGTCACATGCTAAAGGCAAAATAGCAACCCAGAATTCTGCAATGGAGGTTTTGTGTACAGAGTAAAAAGTACAATTCGGTTTAATTTTGTCCATCTTTTGTACTGTTTTAAAGGCACAGTGTCACACCCAAATAATCAGTTTCTTCTTAAAGAGCATACAAATGTGTGAATTCATGATTTATTCAGCATTGTGTGAATATCTCAGCAATGCTTTACTTTAGAATAAAATAAATAGCACACTGTATAGCCAGTCTCGTGTTCATTAAGAAGAACTACTTGATATTTGTTTAACAGTCCCTTTAAGCATACATCCGTATCTCCTTTCCATTCAAGATAATGGAGGTGCCTGACTCATAATGAAGAAAACTGCACAAAAAATACAAACAATATGTTTTAAGCCATTGATATATTGAGATAGGCCCCACCCTTTATAATGTTTAACTGTATACTTGCATTTCATAGGAGTGAGAGGGCACTAATGTTCGGATGTGTATGACCTGTAGGTTGGGTATGGTCGCTAGCCATATACACATGGTTATAACATGTTTTTTACCTTATACACACACAGAGACAGTAATATATAAATAATAAGTACCAGAGCAGGCACTGGTAGGATGGCCGGGTCACTAGCCTGGTATCTTCGAGCTTTTCTAATAGCAAATTTTTCAGTAGGTGGAGATTTTCCAGCTATTTTCTGTTTCAATGAGGGCACAAGTCTAAGGGAGACAAAAAAATGTTAATGTTAAAACAGAGGTCATTGTATCTATACCATGCCCTCCAGACTTCTGTACTAATTCTGTAAACATGCCCTAGTTACAAAATTAAAATAGTCTCCCTGCACTGCTACCGATTCTGTTATTGCTGTTTTCAACCCTCTCACAGATCTCTGCACCTCCACCCTGCCTTTTACTATCCTCGTTATGTCCTGTATTGACACTTGCATGACTTAAACCCAGGGGCGGCTGGTGCATAGGGGCAAAGGGGCAGTCGCCCCCCCAAAAAATATCAATCACTTTAACAGTGTATTTTAAATTTATATAGAGAATACAATTTAATTATATCTGTAGATCAGCTTTCATATCTTCTTTCATATGATTTTGTTAAAAATATGTATCTATCACTTTGAATGAACCCTTTGTGTGCCTTCCCCCTTGCCTGGTGTCTCTCTCCCTAGTGCTGCTATATTACAGTGTGTGTGAGTGTGAGCGTTGAGCTCTAACGCTCAACTTCAGTATATACAAATTCAGTGTTCAATTAAATGTATTAATTTTCCTGACTGGCAGCTTGCAGCTTCAACCAATCAGTGCTGTAGGCTTCTTGGTTGCTAAGAACATCCCCTCTGAACGTTATCTCTGAGCACCCGCAAGCCCATGGAGTCTTGATGTGATATCTAACATTAGGAAGGCTATAAAAGTCCCCATGATTACAAACCCTTTCCACTCTGTTTGCCTGACTGATCCTCCTTGGCTGGACCCTGATCTACCCAACCTCAAAGTAAGTTTGCCTAATACTACACTACTCAAGCCCCCTAGTCTTAATAAACCCAGGGCCCCCAACTACTGCCCCCTTCTACACACACCCTGCCCTCTGATGCCCTACGTTGCCCCCACCTACACCCCTGATGCCTCCTCTTGCCCTCTGATGACCCCAACTACCCCCGCCCTACTCTGCCCCGCTACCCCCTCCTTCCCTCTGATGCCCCCATCTAGGCCCAGCTACCCCCTCCTGCCCTCTGATGCACCCATCTAGGCCCCGATGCCCCCTCCTGCCCTACACTGCCCCCATATAGGCCCCACCACCCCCTCCTGCCATACACTGCCCCCATCTAGGCCCTGATGCCCCATCCTGCCCTACACTGCCCCCATATAGGCCTCGCTACCGCCTCCTACCATACACTGCCCCCATATAGGCCTTGCTACCCCCTCCTGCCATACACTGCCCCCACCTAGGCCCCAATGCCTCCTCCTGCCCCCATCTAGGCTCTGCTACCTTCTCCTACCCTACACTGCCCCCATCAAGGCCCAAATGCCTCCTCCTGCCCCCATCTAGGCTCTGCTACCCCCTCCTGCCCTACACTGCCCCCGTCTAGGCCCTGCTTCCCCCTCTACTTCCAATCTACTCTTCCCCCCTCTCCCTCCCATGTGTCTCCCCCCCCCCCTTTCCTCCTGATCGTCCTCCTCCTTCGTTTCCCCTTATCCTCCTCCCCTCCCATTCACCCCTTATCTTACTCCTAATCCATTTCCCCTTATCCTCATCCTCCCTTTCCCCCTCTCCCATGACCCCCCCCCCAACCAACAATAACCCCCCTTTCCCCTCTCTTACATTGATCTGCTGGGCTCCTGGTGCTCTCTCCCCGGCAGCGCGTCTTCTTGGTGTGTCCAGAACGGGTATATGCTAATGACGTGATGTCACATGCGCGTCACATCATTATAATATCCCGGTTCCGGACAGGGGAGAGAGCGGCAGGAGTCCATTGGATCAAGGTAAACCCCCCTCTTGGTGGGTTTTTAATGTGGGTTTTTAAGGTCCAATTGTGGCCTATATAGTCCCGCTTGACATAATAGTTTTTTTTTAGTTACGGTTGGGGCCTATATTGTCCCGCTTTGTATAATATGTGTTTTTTTGGTATGGTTGGGGCCTAGATAGTCTTCCTTGGTTTCATAAGTGTTTTTAAGTACGGTTGGGGTCTTGCACTCTCTGGATTTGTTTGCTTGTTTTATATCACCCCCAGGTCCAAACACTCTGCGGCTGCAGACTATTTTTGACTACTACACTTGAAGACACCCTGAGAAGGAGAGTCAACTGTTGGTGAGTGTCATTGCATTCATGCAGAAGAAAATTATATTATTTGCCTGAATCAAAAGATTCTAGAATTTTTGAACAGTATTAAAAAGTCAGAAGGTGGAGTCCATTTCAATGGGCACGGCAAGTATAAGGTCATTGGGAGGGGCATATAAACGTCACTATGACACAAGGGGGAGTTTTAAAATGGGTGGGGTCTGTGTATGGGGAGGAGCCAAGTCTTGATCTGGCGCCCCTACAATTTGAAAGTTCACCAGCCGCTGCTGCTTAAACCCCCATCCAACCTTGCAGTCAGCACACACACTCACACTTGCTACTCTATAAATGCACCTCAGCTCACTCTCTTCAATGTTAGAAACTCTTTACCTGAATAGTTCAACTTCATTCTCTCCGAAGGGACGTGGTTCATCAGGCGATAGCATGCTAAGAAAGGCAGCCTTCATATATACGTACATGGCCTGGGCAAAGAGAGGGACAAAATGGTGAGATTTAAATGTACACGGTCACCCCAAAATCAAGTGTTTTTAGTCTATTCTTACAAAGCCTGAAAACATTTTTTTATATATTGTGAATTGTTCCTGAGAAATTCAGTGTTCTTTGTGCTGCAATTTTTTTTGCAAATGAGTGGTTCATGATTAGTATGTAGTACTTTGATGTGCCAATTAGAATCAAAGCATGCTTGCCTATCTCTGTGGTGCCCAAAACATTTCAGTTAGATCCACCCCACTCTTATCAAGTATGCTGTGCCAAAAATTAGGATATTGAGCCTCACATTAGCCAAAAAGACAATGCTGTATAATATATCTAGAAAGATTTACTGTAGAGAAAAAAAGGCTAGTACGATGTATAGCCAGTTTTTAATGTTCTGCAAGATGAAACCAACCTCCTGTTGGGGTGAGAGTAACCTTTTAGGGATACAGAGGAACAGATGGAGAAGGATAGTTTGATACTAAAACAAGGGAAGGTGGATGTTTGTGAATGAGAGATGACAAAACAGGAAGGAAAGTACAGAGCTGGACACAAGATTGTGCAGATAGAATGCAGAAAAAGATGTGGAGTGAAAAAGAAAATGGAAGAGACAGAATAGAGGGTATCCCTAGAAATAAGGTGATAATAAGGAATGGAAGAGAAAGTGGAGGTGGATAAGAGTTGAGAAGAGTTGATAAGATGAGAAGAAGACAAGACTATATTGTGTACCTTGGACCACCGATTCTCTTTGCTCAGGAGGTCTGCGTAGAAGTATGCCACTTTCCACATGCCTTTATATGCAAAGCACCACATGAGCTCCCAGTAACACATGTGGTGGAACTGCTTCCAAGACTGCTGCGCAGAGCAGCCCTCTTCAAACCAACGTATTGCCTGCAGAGGAAGGGAAGGGGGCTGTCAAAAGTGGAATATGACTGAAGACAGAGACTGCAAGAGGTTTGTTTGGATGGGGATACAAGAAGAGAGAAGGAGGAAGAAAATAGGTAGCCAACAACATTAGAGATAGAGAAGTAAGAATCGAGAAGGGAATAATAAAAAAATGAGGAGTGGAGGGTTGTGAATTAATAGAAATAACAAGAGAGAGAATTGTGGAATATGTAAGGGAGGGTCACATCTGACATGCTCGATGTTCAGGTTCTCACCTCATCAATGTTGCCTTTAATCTCTTCAATCCTCCCAGCAAAGAAAAGAAAGATGGCACTCTGAAAGGAGAGAGAGAGATACACTCACAATCAAAGCCAGCAAAGCATCAAGCTCCCAATAATGATGGAAATTAGATAAGCTTCCATCAACTAGGCTGAATGGGAGTCAACCAAACAAAAAACAAATATTTGTCCCTTCTGCTTACCTGTGGATAGCGACTCAAGTATGGCTGTAATAATGATTCTGCTTCTGTTACACTGACATCTCCAGTCCCTGTGATAATGACACAAAGGTAAGAGACAGCACCTCCTACTTACTGCACAATGACAAACAGGTGTGCTTTCTGTGACATGCAGTCCCTCCCACTCACAGGAGACATACAAGACAGCTTCTCACCCAGAATGAAGTTAAGGAAGGTGTAATAACAGAGTAAAAGCATCGTGCACAGCATGGAGCGCAGGTTAGTGGATGTGGCGCCTTCATGGAGCTGAGATAAGCCATACTCCTGAGGAGAGAGAGAGAGAGAGACGAGGAGAGAGAGAGAGACGAGGAGAGAGAGAGAGACGAGGAGAGAGAGAGAGACGAGGAGAGAGAGAGAGACGAGGAGAGAGAGAGAGACGAGGAGAGAGAGAGAGACGAGGAGAGAGAACGAGAGAGAGACGAGGAGAGAGAGAGAGACGAGGAGAGAGAGAGAGACGAGGAGAGAGAGAGAGACGAGGAGAGAGAGAGAGACGAGGAGAGAGAGAGAGAGACGAGGAGAGAGAGAGAGAGACGAGGAGAGAGAGAGAGAGAGAGAGAGAGAGAGAGAGAGAAAAATGGCATAAATTAAATGACAGGGTATGAGAATATAAGACTATTTAAGAAACATAAAAAGTAGAAAACAAAGAGTAAAATAAGAAAAATAAAGTAAGAAAAGAGGGATAGAAAGGCTGCCAACAAGGGCAATAAGACATGCAGAAGGGGACGTCTACCTAAATTTTAGACTCCGACAAGACTAGGACCCTCAATTCCTACAGTACCAATAATATATATATATATATATATATATATATATATATATATATATATATATATATATATACATATATATATATGACTTGTCTTAGTCACTGCAATCTCTTGCATGCTCTATTGAATATGTTGATACTGTATAAGTAAATTAAATTATTAATAGTAAAACAAATATGTGAACAGATTGAAAGCTAAGGGGGTGACAGATTGTTGGGGAGGGAGACATATAGAGCAAAATATTTTCAAAAATGCAGTAAATTAATGGGAAGAATGAGAGAAAGCAGCATTCAAGAAACCATGTGCCAGACAAGCATGGAGGTTGAAGAAGTCAAGTAGACAGCATGCAAGGGAGGGAGATAGCAAGCAAAGATGGCAGCCAGAGAAAGACCAATGTAAAGAAAGTGAGGATGGGAGACAGCAGACGTGGGAAGAGAGAGATCACCTAGCGTTACCTTATCACCAGAAAATCCTGCAAACTCCAATAACTTCAGGATCCGCGGGGGAAAGAGCGAGAGTGTCTGTTGGTAAAAACAGAGAGTCAAAGAGCAAGTCTGCGAGCAAGTAACACACACAATCAGCAAGAGAGAGTCCACTTCAGGAAGAAATGTATGTGCCAGTCTGGTAGACAGGGATACTAAGTTTTAAAGTGAGAAGAAACCGAGCACACAGAACTGAGATATAAAGAAAAATGACAGTGATCATGAGGTATATAAAAAAAAAAACAGCAATGAGAGTGTCTGATAACAATGCAGATCACATTAGTCAGGGCACACATAACACATTTACCAAGTTGAATGCTCCGATCCCCAGCGAGACTCCTCCTTCCAGATGCACATGAGCCTCCCCTTTCTGGAAGTTGTTAGACTGAATGAAACTATTCAGATCCCTATAATACGGTAATATACAGAAATAGGGAAATTAGTAAACATTTGTACCTACCCACATAAACGTATATGCAATGAAAAATGAATAATATAAGTACAGATAGTGAGCAAAAGGGCCAGGGGGCTGAGTGGGGCATGTAGGGAGACAAATGAGTAAGTAGAGAAAGGGTAGGGAAAAGGATAGAACAAGAGAAGAGAAATAGAACGGGAAAGGACGGAGTGAAAGTGGGAGTAAGAAAGAAGCAACTAAAGAAGAGGAACAAGGATTTTTCAGTGTTTTATTTATGTAGTTCTTTTTTCCTCTGTAATTTATTTAATTGGATGGGTCTATGGGGGATGGGGTCCATAAGGACCTCTATGGAAGTAGTTAGGGTTACATGGAGGTCAATGGTATGGTGTTAAGTTTAGGTAACATAGGGGTCCATAAGGATCTCCATAGTTATAGGAGTTAATATTAGATGACATGTCTACTGCTTAGCATACCATAGGGGCCCATATGGATCTCCATGGTATGGGGTTGATATTAGGTGCCATGGGGTCTATAAGGACCCAAATTTTTATACTTCGAGGCCCCTCACGGGATTAATGGGCTTGCCACACCAAAGCACAACAGGTGGAGGAAGGGGCCCAGGCTCATAGGGGGTAACGTGCTAATGTATTGTGTTCACGATAGATAGCGGTTTAATATGTAGTGAAACTGATCACACACAGGCATGATATCATTTAACTGGGGTTGTTATAATACCAGAGGTTCAGTAAATCTCTTGGAGACCTGAGTAGTACTAATGAGCCATGGTACTGTAGATTGTGGCTCATCTCGCATCTTGTTACTACATTCTCCCCCCCCCCCACCACCTGTGTGCACTCACAAAAATCCACCACCCAGCCCCTCCCTTACTCTTCATCCTTCTTTTCCTCTGTTCATCTTCTCTATCTCTCCTTTCCATTTTTCATCTTCTTCCCTCTCATCACCACATTATCATTTTTGACTACTTTTACATAAGTTATAAATACAATTTCTGCACCGTATATTAGCAGGCATTTCTTACCTGTATATGATGTAACTATTTCGAACCTTCATTCCACCTTTAATAAAGTTGATCATATTTTCATCCTGAATACAAGAAAAAGGCGAGCCATTAAGAAAGGAGTCTCCTCCACCCACTGCCGGGTAACACAGACAGCAATGGGACATGGAGTCTGTCCCTCCCAATGCAGGGTAGCATAGTCACACAGACCAGATCAGTATTATTACACTTTAATTATAACTTCTAACGTGATGGGAGAATACTTGGCTTTTTGCTACTATACATAATATAAAGCCAAAGACACACATCCTTTCCCCGACATACACACCTGCAGGAAGATGAGGGCTGCTCTCTGCAGGAGACATTCTGCGTAGCAAACCTCTGCATGTAATTCCACTGCAAGACAAATGACAAAACTAAATAATCTATTATTGTACAAAATATAAACAGAGATTCCTCATCATTATACAATACTGTGTCTTTACTATCTGCATATAGAAATTTTACTTCACTATAAAGCAATCTTTTTATTATTAGTGTATAGATTATTGTTGTTCAGTTGTAAGCCACTGCTCCTCTGAGCACCCTCAAGCTCATGTTCATTGCTATAATTACCTCACCTATCCATTTTCCACCTCTGCCATCCCCTTATTTGTGTGCATCCAATCTTTCACAGCATCACAGTCTTCTCAAGTGAATCTTGTCTTCTCATGATTTGGTCAAATATTTGAGCTCTAACCTTGTGATCAAACCTTCCAGTGAACAGTTTGACTTCCTGTAGTATTGATTGATTCAATCTTCTAGCTGTCCAAGGGAATATACATTTTTCTCCAGCAAAAAAACTCAAGGCGTCAATTATAAAGCGCTCAGACGTCTTTATGGTCCATCTCTCACATCCGTATGTTAGTACTTCGAATACCTTAGTTGTAACTATGCTGAAGGATCATTTTACAATACAACATGTTCATCATCAATGTATAGATACCCAGCATCAGTATACAGTGCTGTGTAAACATTTAGTGCATTTATTAGTGTAGCATCACTATACCGTATACATTATCTGTATTAGATACTCAGCATCTTTATATATTGCAGCGTGTTCATTATCAATGTATAGATACTCAGCACCACTATACAGTGCAGCATATTCTACATAGCAGGTCTTACCTTCTGTAAATAAATCTGCTCCAGATTTGTTAATCAGTGATGTTTTCTTCCTAAACCTGATAAATAAATGCACAATATGAATTAGTCAGCTCTTGCGGTATCATTTCTACCAATAAATTAAGATGTGAGAAGAACTAAATACAACGGAACATTTACCAATCCTCAGTCTATAGTATGTAATCAGAATATATTATAGAATAAGCCCAGACATTAATGTTAATCTGATTATGTACACAAGACATTGATCAAGGGGGGGTCTTCTGTGCCCCTCAAAAATTGTGCTCTTAATGTCCCAAACCCTGCTACTAATCATTATCTTAGAATGACAAATAATGTAATCATATAAGGTTTCTTTTTGTTTTGGTTCAGGGCTGATCAGCTTAGTGTGTTGGGAGTCATCCACTGTCAATGATCCACCTTCTTATAAAGGTGTTGGCCTCAAACTTCTGTCAGCTATCTCCCTCCCAAATTGTCCCCTATAAAAGACCCACAGTTCTGTATAAAAGAAATGAGTTGGTATAATGTTTATAAATCTATGAACATGTAGAGATATTAGTGCAAAGTTTAGATAAAATGCAACATCAGCAGATATGTAAGCAAAAAAGGCAGTTTGGAAATCATGCTAAATTTTGCTGACTCTGCTGGTGTTATGGGCTGCTAGTTTATCTGTAGCTAGGATGGGATTTTATCCTACTGGGGATAACGGAGTTCTATTGGCAAGTGCACTACAGCGGACCCTCAGTACGCAACTACCTCCAAACTTGTCGATTTTGGTATTCATCGCGTCTGGATAAGCAAAAAACCTTGGTACTCGTTATGCTACCTTGGTTCTAGTGGCACTTGCAAAAAACAATTTACATTACTACTTATGGGAGTTTGGTGCTCATCGTATTCGCCGTGCCTTCTGGAACCAATTAACGATGAGTACAAGGGTCCACTGTATTTAGTGAACAGAGTAGAGATTTTAATGAACCCTATAGTTTCTCCCAGGTATCTAATCCTTTAAAAAACAAAAAGACAAAATGTGTCTCACCATAAAAGAAGAATTGATAAAAATAGTTACACTTAAAGGCTGCATTTATTTAAATTCTGGTAAAACATTTCACACATAACCAAGTTAAGGAGAATACTATAAATATGACATGTCAGTGGTCCTTTAAAGAGACTTGTGGAGGTTCCAAATTCAGTTTAAATAACAAGTGCTTTACCAGCTGAGTTATTAATAAGCCTATCTGATCTACCCACTAAGGATAGTTTAATATGTTATTGCTAATGGAGTGACTGTATTGTGTTCAGTATAAAGTTATGAAATGAAAACATTGAGCATGCCCAAACCCCAGAATGTATATATGCGTATTAGGCCAACTGCTCCCAACACAAAGGCCAGGGTATGGGAGATTTTTTTCAGTAGAGAAAGTGATAACAATGGAGATGGGAGGGGGAATGGTTGTATAATTGGAGCTTTTAGTATTTGAAGCAGGAAGTTGTAATAAAACCTGCACTTCCTGCTCCTGCAGAAAAGTAAAAGCACTCCTCCCATACATGCAAACTTCACCCATGTGTCATGACTGCCAGATCTATGGAGTAATGTATCAGAGTGATTCAGCTGAAGTGTAATGTACCACCGCAGCCACAGATTTGGTGACGGAGTTTCTTTAATAAGAATATCACAACTAATATTTGCCCAAGAATAAACCTGGAAATGGAATGAAGCACCAACCATAACCTTGTACATCTATTTCTGTTTATTCGACACAATCTATATTCAGCATATAATCACAGGGGTGTGTTTCGGCTAGGCCCACAAGGCCCTTTATCATGCTGCCATGTAATTGCAACTCCTGGATGCAAACATATCTTCATAAGGGATACAGTAAAACCATTCTAGTCTATATTATAATGATATTATCTTTTATTTGTAACATATTCCGTAGCGCTGATATCAATACAAAAGGAAATAATTCTAACACGTTGTGAAAAAAACAAACAGTTGCTAAGGCAACAGTGTGAGTCCATATTATCAGGAAAAGGAACTCCCATATTTGCATATCATACATGGAATTATATCATAAGTTACAACATATCATTTTGAAGAACTTGTCTTGATAAAGGGATAAATATTAAATAAAAAATAAATAAATCCAGGCTCATATATTACATAAGATATTAACTGTTGTTTTCAAATATTCTTTGATGGCAGGTAACAACCAAAATAGCTATCTAGTCTGCCCTTTCTAGTTATATAAAAGGCTTGGCTTAATTATATCTTAAGATAGCCAAAGGCTTATCCCAGGCATGACTGTGTGCCTTTCTTATGTTTGTCACTACCACTTCCACTGGTTTGACGTATCTACTACTCTTTCTGTAAAGTAGTACTTTCTCACAATACCTCTTAATATTCCCCAGGATTCCAAGTTCATGACAACATCTTCATGAATTGCTCATTTCAGGAAGATACTCCCCTCCAGAACTTTATTATATTTAGTAACGGTTTCTATGATGTCACCTCTCTCTTTTTACTATGAGTATAATATACCTATTCATCTCTGTACTTTATTTTATTAATAAGTGCTTAAAAGTTCTGTTTTTTTCTGCTCAGGTCTTACAAATAGTTCCTAATTAGTTTCTCTTCTTTGCAGCTCATGAAGACACTGTACTTTTAAGTACAGGATGTGACATGCCTCAAAGCAACCAATCAGTGACAACAGTCTGCAATATGCTGCTTGAAAGGACGGGATCGTTTGGAACACTGCACTTCACAATCTCTGTATTCATCATCTGCATGAGCTAAAGAGGGCAGATTTAAACAAATACAAATTGTACTCTTATTATCATTGTTTATTTGTAACGCACCAACATATTCTGTCGCGCTGTACACATTAACACATTGCACAAAATCGAGGGCCCAGTGTCCAGAGTGCTTTCCCAAAGCACTGTGCAAGATTAAAAATGTGCAGACTTACAATCTAAAGGGTATAAAAAACAGAGCTTCGAAGCACTTCTTAATTAAAGTACATAAAAGTAAATAGGTATATTATAGTTCTAATGAAATCCAGAAAGCTTCCATGTCCCTTTAAGGCCTCAGAGTATTTGCTTACAAGTATTGTCTTTCGGACCAAGCCCCGTTTTGTGGGATGCCATTGTTTTGTTTCCTTACTTGGTTACCTGGTTTGACACATGGGTGTCTGATCCTATTATACATGGCATTCCTTAAAAGAATAATGTGGCCCTATTTCAAGATGCAAAAGAACTGAATGGATATCTTATCTGTATCCAAGGTCCCCTTTCTCCAGGTGACAAGTCAGCTTAGTAAAACACTGGGTGTCCACAGCAACATTTAATCACATATAACAGTTAAATTAAATGCTGTATTTATCTGTTATTTTACATTTCTAAAACATGTTTTCCCATTTGAAGTAAAGTTCTTCAAAGAGCATATGTGGATCTTTAAAAAGTGACATAGTAGATATAAAGTGTATGAAGTAAATAAATAGAGCTAATTGGTTATTAAACTTACAATTACATTAACATTTTAAATGGATGCATTACATAACAGAGTTTAAAAATGTGGTATTTAAAGTAAAAATTAAAAAATCCTTCCACTCTCCTAATCTTGCATTATATCACAATATGGGTCGATAAGCCAGAAGATCATGCCCAGTTGGTATAAAAATGAACAACGATAAGTCTCTGACACAATTACTAATTATCTCTTATGACTACCTTCCACTGTGAAAGATAATTAGTCACAAGCTTAAAAAAACTTTATTATCAATTATCTTACACTCAAATAATTTAAGAAATGGTCATTATATTTATTTATATGTATACTTTTAATTTCTGCAGTGACTCGTCACCTTACATGGTGACTGGGGAACTCCTATTAAAAATGACATTACAATGACAGTGTCAGGTGACAGATTATGCACGTCTAATGACGAATGCCAGGACGGTCATGCTCTGTCTATGTTTGCAGTATTGTATAAAATTAGCACATTGCCACAGGGTGTGTGGGGCAAGTAGAACAGCTGCTGAAATGGTAAGAAGTGAGAGTGGAAGAGGGTAAAAGAGAAGGAATGGAAGAGAGAGAGAGAAAATGGAGTAAAGAAGCAGACAGGTACCAGGAAAGGGAGGAACATAAAAACAGGAAGGAACTGAGAAAAGGGTGAGCTGGACACGAAATGTCTATATGCAGAAAATATTCTGTCTGTAAGGGTTCCTGGTACTTGCTGACTGTATAGTACCGTAGAAACATACATACTATGATTTTTCTAGATGTGTGGTAAGCATGATTGGAATGTTTCAAGAAGAAAGGAGAAGGAGTAACTGGCTCATTGAAGGGTGCCCAAATCTGAAAGGGCCTAGGGCAGCAAAAAAACGGAAACACGCCCATGGAATTTAGAGACATTTACGTATATTAGAAGGGAGATAAGACCAGACAGCATATTTGTACATATACAGTGTTACGTCACGAGACCACGGTCCTGCTCTCGGGAGAGCTTGCAATCTAAGAATTTCATTCCTAACATACAGTCACTAACAAGATCTGGTCTTTTCAATGTAAAAAAACATTTTTCAAAATACATCACTACCTTACACAAGACACAACTAAGATTCTAATACATTCTCTCATCATATCTCCCCTCGATTATTACTGCAACTCTCTCCTTGCTGGCCGATCCACCACCCATCTTTTTCCACTCGAATCCATAATGAATGCCTCCGTTAGATCTACCATAAGCAACGCTCAGTGTCTGCAGCACCTCTGTCAGTCACTCCACTAGTTTCCCATAACCTCCAGAATAACATTTTAAATCATAACCCTAACTTACAAAACCCTCAACAACACTGCACCCCCATATATCGCTGCTCTCATCTCAAAATATTCCCCCACCCACCATCTTCCTTCTGCTAATGACCTTCTTCTATCCTCCACTCATCTGCCTCCTCTCATCCCCGCCTTCAAGACTTTTCTCGCGCTGCCCCTATTCTCTGGAACTCCTTGCCTCGCTCCACTAGACTATCGTCCTGCCTTAAATCCTTCAAAACCTTACTAAAAACGCATCTGTTTAAAGAAGCTTATCACCTTCCTAACATTTATCTAACCCGCCTGTACCACACCCAAAACCTATAGATTGTAAATCTGTGAGCTTTCAATCTTGCATGGTGCTTTGGAGAAAGCACGAAGGACACTGGATTCTAAGCTCAAACACAGGGCCTTCCAATTTTTGTAATGTGTGAATATTGTTTTGCCTTGATCACAACATATGTATAGCGCTACGGAATATGTTGGTGCGTTACAAATAAACGATAATAAGAAGACTAACAGCAGAGTTTAAATATAAGCTCATAGATAGCCTGAAAAGTCCCTGGCCATTATATAATTAAAATGTCAATAGGTCATTAAAGAGAAGTCCAACAACTGCTACCACTGGAGGAATGTGTTATGGATTTTTGAAACAAATATAATTGAGACTTGGTAGTACTTATTTAACCGTTACAATGCATTATAAGTACTGAAAGCCAAATTTGCTTTTACAAATATTTTTTCTAGAGCACTTTATTTTTTTTTTATTGTAATATAATTCTAAAATATGACTTACCTTTGACATATTTCCTGAGCCTGCTTCATTGTCTGTCCAGCATTGACAATGTCTTCATGTTCAAAAGTCATCATTGCTTGCATTTCCAAGATGGTGCCGTATACAAGGCTATGGTACATGCTGTCTTTAGCCCTGTGGAGAGGGAACAGGGGAGCAGAGAAGAGACTATGTAGGAAAAAGCATGACTGAATCAACAATGTAATATGTTAAATAGGCAACATTAAGTAGAAACATGTATTTTACTTGGTCTAAAGCGTACACTTCTTTGGTTACTCTTGTGTATATTTTATTTTGGTATGGCCTCAGTTTGTCAGTCTTATTATATCACTTTTGATAAGATGGATTCAGTACTCAAACAGTTTCCTTGTTCACAATAGTCGGTAACTCAGTCACTGCGATAGTTTTCCTGGTTACCTTCCTGTATTTCTAGTCAATAAAATATATTGATTTAAAAGAAAAAAGGAGCAGGGAAAAGTAATGCATTGGTGAGAAATATATACTTTGTCCCATAGCTCTCTCCTGTCTGTGTCCCCCTGCAGTGGGAGGGACAGACTCCATGTCCCATAGCTCCCTCCTGTCTGTGTCACCCTGCAGTGTGAGGGACAGACTCCATGTCCCATAGCTCCCTCCTGTCTGTATCACCCTGCAGTGGGAGGGTCAGACTCCATGTCCCATAGCTCCCTCCTGTCTGTGTCACCCTGCAGTGTGAGGGACAGACTCCATGTCCCATAGCTCCCTCCTGTCTGTGTCACCCTGCAGTGTGAGGGACAGACTCCATGTCCCATAGCTCCCTCCTGTCTGTGTCACCCTGCAGTGTGAGGGTCAGACTCCATGTCCCATAGCTCCCTCCTGTCTGTATCACCCTGCAGTGGGAGGGTCAGACTCCATGTCCCATAGCTCCCTCATGTCTGTGTCATCCTGCAGTGGAAGGAGCAGGCTCCATGTCCCATAGCTCCCTCCTGTCTGTGTCACCCTGCAGTGGGAGGGACAGACTCCATGTCCCATAGCTCCCTCCTGTATGTGTCACCCTGCAGTGTGAGGGACAGACTCCATGTCCCATAGCTCCCTCATGTCTGTGTCACCCTGCACTGGGAGGGTCAGACTCCATGTCCCATAGCTCCCTCATGTCTGTGTCACCCTGCAGTGGGAGGGTCAGACTCCATGTCCCATAGCTCCCTCCTGTCTGTGTCACCCTGCAGTATGAGGGTCAGACTCCATGTCCCATAGCTCCCTCCTGTCTGTGTCACCCTGCAGTGAGAGGGTCAGACTCCATGTCCCATAGCTCCCTCCTGTCTGTGTCACCCTGCAGTGGGAGGGACAGACTCCATGTCCCATAGCTCTCTCCTGTCTGTGTCACCCTGCAGTGGGAGGGGCAGACTCCATGTCCCATAGCTCTCTCCTGTCTGTGTCACCCTGCAGTGGGAGGGACAGACTCCATGTCCCATAGCTCTCTCCTGTCTGTGTCACCCTGCAGTGGGAGGGGCAGACTCCATGTCCCATAGCTCTCTCCTGTCTGTGTCACCCTGCAGTGGGAGGGGCAGACTCCATGTCCCATAGCTCTCTCCTGTCTGTGTCACCCTGCAGTGTGAGGGTCAGACTCCATGTCCTATAGCTCCCTTCTGTATGTGTCACCCTACAGTGGGAGGGACAGACTCCATGTCCCATAGCTCCCTCCTGTCTGTGTCACCCTGCAGTGGAAGGGACAGACTCCATGTGCCATAGCTCTCTCCTGTCTGTGTCACCCTGCAGTGTGAGGGACAGACTCCATGTCCCATAGCTCCCTCCTGTCTGTGTCACCCTGCAGTGGAAGGGACAGACTCCATGTGCCATAGCTCCCTCCTGTCTGTGTCACCCTGCAGTGGGAGGGTCACACTCCATGTCCCATAGCTCCCTCCTGTCTGTGTCACCCTGCAGTGGGAGGGACAGACTCCATGTCCCATAGCTCCCTCCTGTCTGTGTCACCCTGCAGTGTGAGGGACAGACTCCATGTCTCATAGCTCCCTCCTGCCTGTGTCACCCTGCAGTGTGAGGGACAGACTCCATGTCACATAGCTCCCTCCTGTCTGTGTCACCCTGCATTTGGAGGGACAGACTCCATGTCCCATAGCTCCCTCCTGTCTGTGTCACCCTGCAGTGTGAGGGACAGACTCCATGTCCCATAGCTCCCTCCTGTCTGTGTCACCCTGCAGTGTGAGGGACAGACTCCAT
This sequence comes from Discoglossus pictus, assembly GCA_027410445.1. Classification (NCBI taxonomy): domain Eukaryota; kingdom Metazoa; phylum Chordata; class Amphibia; order Anura; family Alytidae; genus Discoglossus; species Discoglossus pictus. The sequence continues at coordinate 138,106,781 of CM050167.1, read as the reverse complement.
GTCCCATAGCTCCCTCCTGTCTGTGTCACCCTGCAGTGTGAGGGACAGACTCCATGTCACATAGCTCCCTCCTGTCTGTGTCACCCTGCATTGGGAGGGTCAGACTCCATATCCCATAGCTCCCTCCTGTCTGTGTCACCCTGCACTGGGGTTACAGACATTTATCATTGTCAGTGTTACCCTGTCAGATATAGATAGACTGGGTGTAGTCTCACTTCCAGAAGGGAGTGTTGGTTGCTGTTCACACAGTTACAAGGAGGGTGTGTCACCAGTATGTTTTTAAGGCCTTGCAAGAAAATTATTTTGTCTGCTCACCTCGGCCGCAGGAGCTCCAGACTCTCATTAAACTTGTTCCCCAAAAACAGGCCCAGTGCCTCCATACATTGACTAAGATCCTGGGACAGATCCAAAGAGGACCTGCAATGGTAGAAAATATAAATGAGACATCTTTTCACAACATTGTTGCTCCTGTAATACACATCTCCTGAGGATCCTACTGCCCTGTAACATCTTATTTCAGTAACACAGCTCCGGAGTGCTTTATAGCCCATATAACAATGTATTGCAGTAACTTGCTCCATATATCATCTGATTTGGAACTGAAAGCTTTCACTAAAAGGGGATATATAACCATCTTATAAATTAATATATTAATGCTCTATCAAGACTGGGAGAGAAAGTGTTAAAATTATATAACCTGCAAAAAGATACATCTTAAAATAAAAGAAAAGATTGAAATATTTGGATTAAATCTTAACGCAATTGGGAATATCCCAATAATTAAAATATATATAAGTATGGAGATAAAAGGGCAACTTTGATGGGTGCCATTATTTAATGGAAAGTTCTATAACATATAACCTATATTACTAAGCTTAGCTATTGGCATACAGTATAATTAATTTTATTAAACCTATGGCAATCCAAAGGCAACATAGACTGTTTCATAAAACCCCATCTTTCGTTATGTTAGCGAAAATCCATGAAAGGATATACATATCAACATTCACAAGCAATATAGGTCTAGAATTGAGTCATCTTTCCCTTCTTTGTGATTGTACTAATTATTACTTACAACATGTCATTTGGAAGTGAAAGAAAATGCTTTAATTGATCATCCCAACTAACAAGCATAGCGTTATAAATATTGTAATAATAATTAGTATAACCTTCCAGACCTGAACTCTTGTACCACGTCAATTTCTCAATCACCTTTGTTCATTTTCTCTCTTCTTTTTAAAGATTATTTTTATTCATGTGCAGAGATTTTTAGTTTGTTTAAAAACAGACAAACTTCTCATTAACATTCTAAACCTTTTTTTATTTGTTCTTCACTTTCTTTTAAACTTTTTTGTTTTCTTACTAATTCAATAAAACCGATTATTGATCAAGAATAACAGCCTGATTTATTGTATTGGAACATTATTAACAAAATCAAGAAAATAAACATGTATGTATTCATCATACAAACTAGTATTGCAGTATCTCTGCTCTCAAATGCATCATTGCCCGCAGGAGTACTTTTATAAATTATTAACCCAATCCTTAGTTGATTCATTACACCTACATGATACTCCACCTTATTTAAACAAACTGCTCCACACTGTATACAGGTGTGGCACCCATCTTTGTTGCTAAAGAGGGATGCTAAATCAGTAGAAATAATATTACACTACAAATGCTGTAAAGCACTTGGGACTCTCAATACTGTAATAATGTACTTGTGAGCTGTTACTTTAAAAAGATGTTGCCAAAGGAATAAAGTCTAATATGTCAGTATTATGGCATCTTCTTGTGTTTAATATGACATGTGTAAATATGGCGTACATAAAGTTAATGTGTGTGCAAGGACAGTGAATTTATATTAGTGACTGCTATTTTATTATATATTTATTAATATTATATATTCATTATAATATTTTATTATATATTTATTTATAATATATTATATATGTATTATTACATTTTATTATACATTTATTTATAATATATTAGATATTCATAAATTATAATTTTATTAGATATCTATTTATAATATATTACATATTTATGTATAATATTTTATTAGATATGTATTTATAATACATTATATATTTATGTATTACTACATATTTATTATATATTTATTTATAATATATTAGATTATATACCATATTTATTTATTATAATATTTTATTAGATATCACATATATAGTTGTGAAAATGCGGGTTGTTGCTAACGCTGCAGCCCTTGCAAAGCGAGGGCCGCAGTTGATGGCAAGGAGCGCCAAAGGCACTCCTTGCGCTGGTGATGAGCTGGCATACGACCCCCTATGACTTTGGGCCAGCAAATGCAGACCCTCGCAAAGCGAGGGGCCGCATTTGCGGAGGTGGAGGCTCCCACGTCGGCTGCCATGAGCCACAGGCCGGACTTACACCGGAAAATTTACGGACTTACCATCCAAAAATACGAGCCGCGGGACTTAGAAAAAAAACATTACGACCTCGCAAAAATACGACCTTAACGCCCGAACCGTGCGCACATAAAAACATTCAAAACACAATAAAATACACACAACAAATACATAAAAAGCTTACCCACAGCAAGGGGGTGCACCCAGGACCTCTGCAAGTGAAGTACAAATTAAAGAGTTCACACACACACACACGAAAATCTCTGAAGCAAGAGAAAAAATGTCAGCCGAAAAAAAAAACGAGGCTACAGGACCCTAAACACGTAAAACACCACCAAGCACATACGGATTTTCAAAAAAGCCGTAAGAGGTACAAGATACACCATTAGCAAGGACGCTACATCATACACAGCCGCGTAGCACATACACATTAGCCGCCATTTTACAACACTAACTTACACAATGCAGAAGTACACAACTACCCAAACGGCTTCCCCTCGCACACGCAGCCTATTTACACTACACACTGCACACATTGCTGACACTTACACCTCACCTGAACAACACTGCAAACCTACATTGTATGCTGCAGGAACAGCAAAACAGATTGTCAGCTCTTCAGCACAATGCTTCCTGCATATATTACTTCCAAATAGGTAAAGTATATTCATTTATTAATTTATTAATTATTTCACTACTATACACAAACGGACAGACAAAAAAAAAACACAATAAACACAACACCCATTCACTGCGCGTCTCCACCAAATAGCATTACCTGCCTTACAATTGTATTGCCGTCATTTTTTGACGGGCAAGTCGCTAGTTTATTCGAATATTTTGTTATATATTTATTTATAATACATTATATATTTATTTATAATGCATTCATGTATTATAATATTTTATTATATATTTATTTAGAATATATTATATATTTATTTAATATTATATATTTATTATAATATTTTATTATATATTTATTTATAATACATTACATATTTATGTATTATAATTTTATTAGATATTTAGGACCTATGCTGTTATATTTGCGCATTTCTGGAAGCGCGCCAACGACAACTCTAGGGACGCAAGCCCAGCACGCCGGGTACGTGGTTATGGGTTTCGCTTATGGTTTCAGAGTTAGGGGTTTACTGTCAGGAAGTGAGGTTTAGGGGGTTAGGTTTATGAAGTGAGGTTTAGAGGGTTAGAGTAAGAGGGTTAGGGGGCGTACTACCTATTTTTGACAGCTACATAGGGACACGAGCGCGGCCACATCCCTAAAGTCGTCAGCGGCACGCTTCCAGCACAACCAGAAAAGCGCACATAAAACAGGATAGATCCTTATTTTGAATATATTATATATTTATTATAATATTTTATTAGATATTTAAATGTATATTATACATTCATGTATTATAATATTTAATTATATATTTATTTATAATACATATTTTTTATAATATTGTATTATATATTTATTTATAATATATATTTATAATATATTTATTTATAATATATTATATATTTATTTATTAGAATATTTTATTATATATTTATTTATAAAAGTATTATTTACAAAGTATTTTAAAATATACTATCACTACAGAACTAACAGATTTTGTCTGGTGCAGGAGAGATAAGGGAAGATAATGTATATGTCAGTGAGGTGAGGGCGCAGGGAAGAACAGATAAAAGTAAAGAGTGAAAGGGAATGGAGCTGGTAACTGGATTTAGCAGAAACAACAAAAATCTGGGGAAATGAAAGAGAGAAAATAGTCAGTGTTGGAAGCAGCAATAAATGGATTGTGGGTGAAGTGATAGGGAGCACACTCTGGGGTCCCAGATCCTGTATGTGTGCACCCTATCTTAAGGAAACCCTAGACCAGAGGCGCAGTTAGTGAATTAAGGGCAAAGCAGTTTAGGGGCCATACTTAGGGGAATTAGGTTTGGGGACCTAGGAGATCCCCAGGGTTAGGTGATGTAGTGGGCACCTGTAGGAGTCAATTCAAAATATATGTAGTAGGGTGATCAGATCAACTGTCTATAAAATAATTATCTGCCTCTCTAAAAAATACAAATCCCCCTTTACTCCAGTTACTCATCTGTGGGCTCTGGTGCTTTGCACCTGCTGCACCAGCCCTAGATATAGTTCTGTAATATGTCCCTATGAAGCATATGTGCTGCCCTGAGGTGATGTTACTATATGTGAGCCCCCAGACACCCCTACAAGATGTGTGCACACACAATAGTACTAATGTTATATATGCGAGTGCCAATGATGCCCACACAGTGCCCAAGCCCCCAATCTTATTACCTGTCTCCTGACCCTGGCTCCCCACTCATGCTGCTCCTGCACCGACTGTCTCACTGACAGACCCCGCCCACTGACACCTGTCCGGAGGCGTGACAATGCAAACCACGCCCACACAAGCTGACACGTGGCTTATGCAGGTATGACGTAGCCACACCCTTATTATCAGGCATGGGAGGAGCGTTTGTAACCACGCCTCTAGTGGGAGTGGTCAGTCCAATCACAACACCTAGCATTATGTTCAGTGTATTCTGTAATGCAGATTATTATCTCTAATACTAGAATATTGCACGTCAAAAAATGACGGCAATGAAATTCTAAGTGAGCTAATGCTGTTTGGTGTATGGTAATGAAATAAATAATACATTAATAAAGGAATATACTTTACATATTTTGAAGTAATATATGCAGGAAGCATTGTGTTGAAGAGCTGGCAATCTGTTTTCATGTTGCTGCAGTATCAGTGCTGTGGAGCTGCTGTGTAAGTGTGAGCAATGTGTTCAGTGTAATAGTGTGCGTGCTCGAGGAAAATCCATTAGGGTAGCTGTGTACTTCTGGATTGTGTAAGTTAGTGTTGTAAAATGGCGGCTAATGTGTGTTACACGGCTGTGGCGTCCTTGTTCTTGGACCTTGTACGCCTTTTTCGGAAAATCCATATGTGCTTGGTGGTGTTTTGCGTCTTTAGGGTCCTGTAGCCTCTTTTTCTCTTGCTTAGGTGATTTTTTTTTTTTCTAAGTCCCGCATCTCGTATTTGTTTGTCAGAAGTCCGTAAATGTTGCAAGGTCCGCAGTTGATGGCAAGGAGCGCCTTTGGCGCTCCTTGCCAGCAACTGAGGCCCTTTGGCGCTCCATGCCAGCAACTGAGGCCCTCGCTTCGCGAGCCTGCACCGTTAGCAACAACATGCATGCTCACAACTATATATGTGATAGTGTACATGCGAATTTAAGGGAGTGTCTGCTAATGGGCACCATGTATTCTGTAATGATGATGGACTGTATACTGACTATCTATACCCTGATAATGATCACACTGCACTGTATAATGATGCAGAGTATCTATACACTGATAATGATCACACTGCACTGTATAATGATGCTGAGTATCTATACACTGATAATGACCACACTGCACTGTATAATGATGCCGAGTATCTATACACTGATAATGATAACACTGCATTGTATAATGATGCTGAGTATCTATACACTGATAATGGCCACGCTGCACTGTATAATGATGCTGAGTATCTATACACTGATAATGATCACGCTGCACTGTATAATGATACTGAGTATCTATACACTGATAATGATAACACTGCACTGTGTAATGATGCTGAGTATCTATACACTGATAATGATCACACTGCATTGTATAATGATGCAGAGTATCTATACACTGATAATGATCATATCCGCTGGGGAGGAAGAACGGCACCTTCGGCTCCCTGGGGTACACACTGTCGCTGGGGAGGAAGGACGACACCTTCAGCTCCCTGGGGTACACACTGCCGCTGGGGAGGAAGGACGACACCTTCAACTCCCTGGGGTACACACTGCCGCTGGGGAGGGGAATTAGTTGGAGTATTCCACGTGGAGCGGTTTCTGTTTCTGGGACAGTCTATCTGCATGTGGCCCTGCTGGTAACACGTGTGGCACCTAATGTGCTATGGTGGGGTTTGGTAGTTCCCACCACCCGGACGCAGTGCTGGGGGGGGGGGGGGGTTAATGGTGGGAGGTGGGTTAGCAGCTCCCAAGATGGACCGCTCCCGTGCCCGCTGCTTTTCCATTATGTATTTGTGGACATCTGTCATTAACCATTCCAAGGTTCTTATGGGAAGCGTACCTGGGAAAAAGGCCAGTCTGCTTTGGAGTTCTCTTCCAAACTCAGTCTGTGTGCTGTCCGTAAGAGGTACTGTAACCGCTGCCCGGTCTCCCTCCTCCTCATCATGGAACGCTGTCCGAAAACTAGCCGGTTCCATCCTGCTGTAGCCAGGGGTGCTGTACGGATACTAGCGTTGCCCTCAATTTGTACTCCACGAAATGGTGTCTCCTGTAGCTGTCCTTCTGACCGTGGGAACAATTCTGCCACTTGCCACCAAATGTAACGGAGTTGGAACACGAATCCAATATCTCCGCTGGTATACGGTAAAATACCCAAGAGGCACTACAGTTTCACCATTCCCAAACTCCCATATTGGACGACACACAATTTGGGAGTCAAATGAATACTGCCTTTATTTTGTTATGTGCAGAACTATATATACCCATCTCTTCCCACAGGCAATCCACATCCCCCATAGTTGGCCACACAATACACATAGATGGACAATAGGTGGGTCACACCTCCCTGAGGCTACCTGGCAACTTTGATACAATCAGACATTGATCCGATTAAATTTCTTTGTTCTTCTGTCTGAGAATGAAAACACTTTATACAATAGACTTCCTTATCTTATGAGGAGTCTCTGTAATAGGATTATCTATTATGCCAAGGTCTGCAATAGTCTGGGCTAATATTCTGCAGAGCATAAACCAACATACATACAGTATAACAGTAGGATCATATTTTAACCAAGAATTAAATAACCATAAAACAGGGTAAAACAGTGATGGGTTCTGTTACAATGATCACACCGCACTGTATAATGATGCTGAGTATCTATACACTGATAATGACCACACTGCACTGTATAATGATGCTGAGTATCTATACACTGATAATGATCACACTGCACTGTATAATGATGCTGAGTATCTATAAACTGATAATGATCACACTGCACTGTATAATGATGCTGAGTATCTATACACTGATAATGACCACGCTGCACTGTATAATGATGCTGAGTATATACACTGATAATGATCACACTGCACTGTATAATGATGCTGAGTATCTATACACTGATAATGACAACGCTGCACTGTATAATGATGCTGAGTATCTATACACTGATAATGATCACACTGCACTGTATAATGATGCTGAGTATCTATACACTGATAATGATCACACTGAACTGTATAATGATGCAGAGTATCTATACACTGATAATGACCACACTGCACTGTATAATGATGCTGAGTATCTATACACTGATAATGATCACACCGCACTGTATAATGATGCTGAGTATCTATACACTGATAATAATCACACCGCACTGTATAATGATGCTGAGTATCTATACACTGATAATGATCACACTGCACTGTATAATGATGCTGAGTATCTATACACTGAAAATGACCACGCTGCCCTGTATAATGATGCAGAGTATCTTTACACTGATAATGATCACACTGCACTGTATAATGATGCTGTGTATCTATATACTGATAATGACCACACCGCACTGTATAATGATGCTGAGTATCTATACACTGATAATGATCACACCGCACTGTATAATGATGCTGAGTATCTATACACTGATAATGACCACACTGCAATGTATAATGATGCTGAGTATCTATACACTGATAATGATCACACTGCACTGTATAATGATGCTGAGTATCTATACACTGATAATGACCACGCTGCACTGTATAATGATGCTGAGTATCTATACACTGATAATGACCACGCTGCACTGTATAATGATGCAGAGTATCTATACACTGATAATGATCACACTGCACTGTATAATGATGCTGAGTATCTATACACTGATAATGATCACACTGCACTGTATAATGATGCTGAGTATCTATTCACTGATAATGACCACACTGCACTGTATAATGATGCTGAGTATCTATACACTGATAGTGATCACGCTGCACTGTATAATGATGCTGAGTATCTATACACTGATAATGATCACACTACACTGTATAATGATGCTGAGTATCTATACACTGATAATAAACACACTGCACTGTATAATGATGCAGAGTATCTATACACTGATAATGATCACACTACACTGTATAATGATGCAGAGTATCTATACACTGATAATGACCACACTGCACTGTATAATGATGCTGAGTATCTATACACTGATAATGACCGCACTGCACTGTATAATGATGCTGAGTATCTATACACTGATAATAAACACACTGCACTGTATAATGATGCAGAGTATCTATACACTGATAATGATCACACTGCACTGTATAATGATGCTGAGTATCTATACACTGATAATAAACACACTGCACTGTATAATGATGCTGAGTATCTATACACTGATAATGATCACACTACACTGTATAATGATGCTGAGTATCTATACACTGATAATAAACACACTGCACTGTATAATGATGCAGAGTATCTATACACTGATAATGATCACACTACACTGTATAATGATGCTGAGTATCTATACACTGATAATGAGCACAATGCACTGTATAATGATGCAGAGTATCTATACACTGATAATGACCACACTGCACTGTATAATGATGCTGAGTATCTATACACTGATAATGACCACACTGCACTGTATAATGATGCTGAGTATCTATACACTGATAATGATCACACTGCACTGTATAATGATGCTGAGTATCTATACACTGATAATGATCACACTGCACTGTATAATGATGCTGAGTATCTATATACTGATAATGATCACACTGCACTGTATAATGATGCTGAGTATCTATACACTGATAATGACCACACTGCACTGTATAATGATGCTGAGTATCTATACACTGATAATGATCACACTGCACTGTATAATGATGCTGAGAATCTATACACTGATAATGACCACACTGCACTGTATAATGATGCAGAGTATCTATACACTGATAATGACCACGCTGCACTGTATAATGATGCTGAGTATCTATACACTGATAATGAACACACTGCACTGTATAATGATGCTGAGTATCTATACACTGATAATGACCACACTGCACTGTATAATGATGCTGAGTATCTATACACTGATAATGACCACACTGCACTGTATAATGATGCTGAGTATCTATACACTGATAATGATCACACTGCACTGTATAATGATGCTGAGTATCTATACACTGATAATGATCACACTGCACTGTATAATGATGCTGAGTATCTATACACTGATAAAGATCACACTGCACTGTATAATGATGCTGAGTATCTATACACTGATAATGATCACACTGCACTGTATAATGATGCTGAGTATCTATACACTGATAATGACCACGCTGCACTGTATAATGATGCTGAGTATCTATACACTGATAATGATCACACTGCACTGTATAATGATGCTGAGTATCTATACACTGATAATGACCACGCTGCACTGTATAATGATGCTGAGTATCTATACACTGAGAATGATCACACTGCACTGTAAAATGATGCTGAGTATCTATACACTGATAATAATCACACTGCACTGTATAATGATGCTGAGTATCTATACACTGATAATGATCACACTGCACTGTATAATGATGCTGAGTATCTATACACTGATAATGAACACACTGCACTGTATAATGATGCTGAGTTTCTATACACTGATAATGACTACACTCCACTGTATAATGATGCTGAGAATCTATACACTGATAATGAGCACACTGCACTGTATAATGATGTTGAGTATCTATACACTGATAATGATCACACTGCACTGTATAATGATGCTGAGTATCTATACACTGATAATGATCACACTGCACTGTATAATGATGCTGAGTATCTATACACTGATAATGACCACGCTGCACTGTATAATAATGCTGAGTATCTATACACTGATAATGATCACACTGCACTGTATAATGATGCTGAGTATCTATACACTGATAATGATCACACTGCACTGTATAATGATGCTGAGTATCTATACACTGATAATAATCACACTGCACTGTATAATGATGCTGAGTATCTATACACTGATAATGATCACACTGCACTGTATAATGATGCTGAGTATCTATACACTGATAATGAACACACTGCACTGTATAATGATGCTGAGTTTCTATACACTGATAATGACTACACTCCACTGTATAATGATGCTGAGAATCTATACACTGATAATGAGCACACTGCACTGTATAATGATGTTGAGTATCTATACACTGATAATGATCACACTGCACTGTATAATGATGCTGAGTATCTATACACTGATAATGACCACGCTGCACTGTATAATAATGCTGAGTATATACACTGATAATGATCACACTGCACTGTATAATGATGCTGAGTATCTATACACTGATAATGATCACACTGCACTGTATAATGATGCTGAGTATCTATACACTGATAATGATCACACTGCACTGTATAATGATGCTGAGTATCTATACACTGATAATGACCACACTGCACTGTATAATAATGCTGAGTATCTATACACTGATAATGATCACACTGCACTGTATAATGATGCTGAGTATCTATACACTGATAATGATCACACTGCACTGTATAATGATGCTGAGTATCTATACACTGATAATGACCACACTGCACTGTATAATGATGCTGAGTATCTATACACTGATAATGATCACACTGCACTGTATAATGATGCTGAGTATCTATACACTGATAATGATCACACTGCACTGTATAATGATGCTGAGTATCTATACACTGATAATGACCACGCTGCACTGTATAATGATGCTGAGTATATACACTGATAATGATCACACTACACTGTATAATGATGCTGAGTATCTATACACTGATAATGACAACGTTGCACTGTATATTGATGCTGAGTATCTATACACTGATAATGATCACACTGCACTGTAAAATGATGCTGAGTATCTATACACTGATAATGATCACACTGCACTGTGTAATGATGCTGAGTATCTATATAATGATAATGATCCCACTCCACTGTATAATGATGCTGAGTATCTATACACTGATAATGATCACACTGCACTGTGTAATGATGCTGAGTATCTATATAATGATAATGATCACACTGCACTGTATAATGATGCTGAGTATCTATACACTGATAATGATCACACTGCACTGTATAATGATGCTGATTATCTATACACTGATAATGACCACACTGCACTGTATAATGATGCTGAGTATCTATACACTGATAATGATCACACTGCACTGTATAATGATGCTGAGTATCTATACACTGATATTGACCACACTGCACTGTATAATGATGCTGAGTATCTATACACTGATAATGACCACAATGCACTGTATAATGATGCTGAGTATCTATACACTGATAATGATCACACTGCACTGTATAATGATGCTGAGTATCTATACACTGATAATGATTACGCTGCACTGTATAATGATGCTGAGAATCTATACACTGATAATGATAACACTGCACTGTATAATGATGCTGGGTATCTATACACTGATAATGATAACACTGCACTGTATAATGATGCTGGGTATCTATACACTGATAATGATCACACTGCACTGTATAATGATGCTGAGTATCTATACACTGAGAATGACCACGCTGCACTGTATAATGATGCTGAGTATCTATACACTGATAATGATCACGCTGCACTGTATAATGATGCTGAGTATCTATACACTGATAATGATCACACTGCACTGTATAATGATGCTGAGTATCTATACACTGATAATGATCACACTGCACTGTATAATGATGCTGAGTATCTATATACTGATAATGACCACACTGCACTGTATAATGATGCTGAGTATCTATACACTGATAGTGACCACGCTGCCCTGTATAATGATGCAGAGTATCTATACACTGATAATGACCACACTGCACTGTATAATGATGCTGAGTATCTATACACTGATAATGATCACGCTGCACTGTATAATGATGCTGAGTATCTTTACACTGATAATGATCACACTGCACTGTATAATGATGCTGTGTATCTATATACTGATAATGACCACACTGCACTGTATAATGATGCTGAGTATCTATATACTGATAATGACCACGCTTCACTGTATAATGATGCTGAGTATCATAACACTGATAATGATCACACTGCACTGTATAATGATGCTGTGTATCTATATACTGATAATGACCACACTGCACTGTATAATGATGCTGAGTATCTATATACTGATAATGAGCACACTGCACTGTATACTGATGCTGAGTATCTATACACTGATAATGATCACACCGCACTGTATAATGATGCTGAGTATCTTTACACTGATAATGATCACACTGCACTGTATAATGATGCTGAGTATCTATTCACTGATAATGACCACACTGCACTGTATAATGATGCTGAGTATCTATACACTGATAATGATCACACTACACTGTATAATGATGCTGATAATAAACACACTGCACTGTATAATGATGAAGAGTATCTATACACTGATAATGATCACACTACACTGTATAATGATGCTGAGTATCTATACACTGATAATGAGCACACTGCACTGTATAATGATGCAGAGTATCTATACACTGATAATGACCACACTGCACTGTATAATGATGCTGAGTATCTATACACTGATAATGATAACACTGCACTGTATAATGATGCTGGGTATCTATACACTGATAATGATCACACTGCACTGTATAATGATGCTGAGTATCTATACACTGATAATGATCACACTGCACTGTATAATGATGCTGAGTATCTATACACTGATAATGATCACACTGCACTGTATAATGATGCTGAGTATCTATACACTGATAAAGATCACACTGCACTGTATAATGACGCTGAGTATCTATACACTGATAATGATCACACTGCACTGTATAATGACGGTGAGTTTCTATACACTGATAATGATCACACTGCACTGTATAATGATGCTGAGTATCTATACACTGAAAATGACCACGCTGCCCTGTATAATGATGCTGAGTATCTATACACTGAAAATGACCACACTGCACTGTATAATGATGCTGAGTATCTATATACTGATAATGATAACACTGCACTGTATAATGATGCTGAGTATCTATACACTGATAATGATCACACTGCACTGTATAATGATGCTGAGTATCTATACACTGATAATGAACACACTGCACTGTATAATGATGCTGAGTTTCTATACACTGATAATGACTACACTCCACTGTATAATGATGCTGAGTATCTATACACTGATAATGACCACACTGCACTGTATAATGATGCTGAGTATCTATACACTGATAATGACCACACTGCACTGTATAATGATACTGAGTATCTATATACTGATAATGATCACACTACACTGTATAATGATGCTGAGTATCTATACACTGATAATGAGCACACTGCACTGTATAATGATGTTGAGTATCTATACACTGATAATGATCACACTGCACTGTATAATGATGCTGGATATCTATACACTGATAATGATCACACTGCACTGTATAATGATGCTGAGTATCTATACACTGATAATGATCACACTGCACTGTATAATGATGCTGAGTATCTATACACTGATAAAGATCACACTGCACTGTATAATGATGCTGAGTATCTATACACTGATAATGATCACGCTGCACTGTATAATGATGCTGAGTATCTATACACTGATAATGACCACACCGCACTGTATAATGATGCTGAGTATCTATACACTGATAATGATCACACTGCACTGTATAATGATGCTGAGTATCTATACACTGATAAAGATCACACTGCACTGTATAATGATGCTGAGTATCTATACACTGATAATGATCACACTGCACTGTATAATGATGGTAAGTATCGATACACAGATAATGATCACACTGCACTGTATAATGATGCAGAGTATCTATACACTGATAATGATCACACTGCACTGTATAATGATGCTGAGTATCTATACACTGATAAAGATCACACTGCACTGTATAATGATGCTGAGTATCTATACACTGATAATGATCACACTGCACTGTATAATGATGGTGAGTTTCTATACACTGATAATGATCACACTGCACTGTATAATGATGCTGAGTATCTATACACTGAAAATGACCACGCTGCCCTGTATAATGATGCTGAGTATCTATACACTGATAATGATCACACTGCATTGTATAATGATGCTGAGTATCTATACACTGATAATGATCACACTGAACTGTATAATGATGCTGAGTATCTATACACTGATAATGACCACGCTGCACTGTATAATGATGCTGAGTATCTATACACTGATAATGATCACACTGCACTGTATAATGATGCTGAGTATCTATACACTGATAATAAGCACACTGCACTGTATAATGATACTGAGTATCTATACACTGATAATGAGCACACTGCACTGTATAATGATGCTGAGAATCTATACACTGATAATGACCACACTGCACTGTATAATGATGCTGAGTATCTATACACTGATAATGAGCCCACTGCACTGTATAATGATGCTGAGTATCTATATACTGATAATGATCACACTGCAATGTATAATGATGCTGAGTAACTATACACTGATAATGAGCACACTGCACTGTATAATGATGCTGAGTATCTATACACTGATAATGACCACACTCCACTGTATAATGATGCTGAGTATCTATACACTGATAATAATCACACTGCACTGTATAATGATGCAGAGTATCTATACACTGATAATGATCACACTGCACTGTATAATGATGCTGAGTATCTATACACTGATAAAGATCACACTGCACTGTATAATGATGCTGAGTATCTATACACTGATAATGATCACACTGCACTGTATAATGATGGTGAGTTTCTATACACTGATAATGATCACACTGCACTGTATAATGATGCTGAGTATCTATACACTGAAAATGACCACGCTGCCCTGTATAATGATGCTGAGTATCTATACACTGATAATGATCACACTGCATTGTATAATGATGCTGAGTATCTATACACTGATAATGATCACACTGCACTGTATAATGATGCTGAGTATCTATACACTGATAATGACCACGCTGCACTGTATAATGATGCTGAGTATCTATACACTGATAATGATCACACTGCACTGTATAATGATGCTGAGTATCAATACACTGATAATAAGCACACTGCACTGTATAATGATACTGAGTATCTATACACTGATAATGAGCACACTGCACTGTATAATGATGCTGAGAATCTATACACTGATAATGACCACACTGCACTGTATAATGATGCTAAGTATCTATACACTGATAATGAGCCCACTGCACTGTATAATGATGCTGAGTATCTATATACTGATAATGATCACACTGCAATGTATAATGATGCTGAGTAACTATACACTGATAATGAGCACACTGCACTGTATAATGATGCTGAGTATCTATACACTGATAATGACCACACTCCACTGTATAATGATGCTGAGAATCTATACACTGATAATGAGCCCACTGCACTGTATAATGATGCTGAGTATCTATATACTGATAATGATCACACTGCAATGTATAATGATGCTGAGTATCTATACACTGATAATGATCGCACTGCACTGTATAATGATGCTGAGTATCTATACACTGATAATGATCACACTGCACTGTATAATGATGCTGAGTATCTATACACTGATAATGAACACACTGCACTGTATAATGATGCTGAGTTTCTATACACTAATAATGACTACACTCCACTGTATAATGATGCTGAGAATCTATACACTGATAATGAGCACACTGCACTGTATAATGATGCAGAGTATCTATACACTGATAATGACCACACTGCACTGTATAATGATGCTGAGTATCTATACACTGATAATGACAACACTGCACTGTATAATGATGCTGGGTATCTATACACTGATAATGATCACACTGCACTGTATAATGATGCAGAGTATCTATACACTGATAATGACCACACTGCACTGTATAATGATGCTGAGTATCTATACACTGATAATGACCACACTGCACTGTATAATGATGCTGAGTATCTATACACTGATAATGATCACACTGCACTGTATAATGATGCTGAGTATCTATACACTGATAATGATCACACTGCACTGTATAATGATGCTGAGTATCTATACACTGATAATGATCACACTGCACTGTATAATGATGCTGAGTATCTATACACTGATAATGACCACACTGCACTGTATAATGATGCTGAGTATCTATACACTGATAATGATCACACTGCACTGTATAATGATGCTGAGTATCTATACACTGATAATGATCACACTGCACTGTATAATGATGCTGAGTATCTATACACTGATAATGAACACACTGCACTGTATAATGATGCTGAGTATCTATACACTGATAATGACCACACTGCACTGTATAATGATGCTGAGTATCTATACACTGATAATGACCACACTGCACTGTATAATGATGCTGAGTATCTATACACTGATAATGATCACACTGCACTGTATAATGATGCTGAGTATCTATACACTGATAATGACCACACTGCACTGTATAATGATGCTGAGTATCTATACACTGATAATGATCACACTGCACTGTATAATGATGCTGAGTATCTATACACTGATAATGACCACGCTGCACTGTATAATGATGCTGAGTATCTATACACTGATAATGAGCACACTGCACTGTATAATGATGCTGAGTATCTATACACTGATAATGATCACACTGCACTGTATAATGATGCTGAGTATCTATACACTGATAATGATCACACTGCACTGTATAATGATGCTGAGTATCTATACACTGATAATGATCACACTGCACTGTATAATGATGCTGAGTATCTATACACTGATAATGACCACACTGCACTGTATAATGATGCTGAGTATCTATACACTGATAATGATCACACTGCACTGTATAATGATGCTGAGTATCTATACACTGATAATGATCACGCTGCACTGTATAATGATGCTGAGTATCTATACACTGATAATGAACACACTGCACTGTATAATGATGCTGAGTATCTATACACTGATAATGACCACACTGCACTGTATAATGATGCTGAGTATCTATACACTGATAATGACCACACTGCACTGTATAATGATGCTGAGTATCTATACACTGATAATGATCACACTGCACTGTATAATGATGCTGAGTATCTATACACTGATAATGATCACACTGCACTGTATAATGATGCTGAGTATCTATACACTGATAAAGATCACACTGCACTGTATAATGATGCTGAGTATCTATACACTGATAATGATCACACTGCACTGTATAATGATGCTGAGTATCTATACACTGATAATGACCACACTGCACTGTATAATGATGCTGAGTATCTATACACTGATAATGATCACACTGCACTGTATAATGATGCTGAGTATCTATACACTGATAAAGATCACACTGCACTGTATAATGATGCTGAGTATCTATACACTGATAATGATCACACTGCACTGTATAATGATGCTGAGTATCTATACACTGATAATGATCACACTGCACTGTATAATGATGCAGAGTATCTATACACTGATAATGATCACACTGCACTGTATAATGATGCTGAGTATCTATACACTGATAAAGATCACACTGCACTGTATAATGATGCTGAGTATCTATACACTGATAATGATCACACTGCACTGTATAATGATGCTGAGTATCTATACACTGATAATGATCACACTGCACTGTATAATGATGCTGAGTATCTATACACTGATAATGACCACACTGCACTGTATAATGATGCTGAGTATCTATACACTGATAATGATCACACTGCATTGTATAATGATGCTGAGTATCTATACACTGATAATGATCACACTGCACTGTATAATGATGCTGAGTATCTATACACTGATAATGATCCCACACCACTGTATAATGATGCTGAGTATCTATACACTGATAATGATCACACTGCACTGTATAATGATGCTGAGTATCTATACACTGATAATGAGCACACTGCACTGTATAATGATGCTGAGTATCTATACACTGATAATGATCACACTGCACTGTATAATGATGCTGAGAATCTATACACTGATAATGACCACACTGCACTGTATAATGATGCTGAGTATCTATACACTGATAATGATCACACTGCACTGTATAATGATGCTGAGTATCTATACACTGATAATGATCACACTGCACTGTATAATGATGCTGAGTAACTATACACTGATAATGATCACACTGCACTGTATAATGATGCTGAGTATCTATACACTGATAATGACCACACTGCACTGTATAATGATGCTGAGTATCTATACACTGATAATGATCACACTGCACTGTATAATGATGCTGAGTATCTATACACTGATAATGATCACACCTGCACTGTATAATGATGCTGAGTATCTATACACTGATAATGATCACACTGCACTGTATAATGATGCTGAGTATCTATACACTGATAATGATCACACTGCACTGTATAATGATGCTGAGTATCTATACACTGATAATGATCACACTGCACTGTATAATGATGCTGAGTATCTATACACTGATAATGATCACACTGCACTGTATAATGATGCTGAGTATCTATACACTGATAATGATCACACTGCACTGTATAATGATGCTGAGTATCTATACACTGATAATGATCACACTGCACTGTATAATGATGCTGAGTATCTATACACTGATAATGATCACACTGCACTGTATAATGATGCTGAGTATCTATACACTGATAATGATCACACTGCACTGTATAATGATGCTGAGTATCTATACACTGATAATGATCACACTGCACTGTATAATGATGCTGAGTATCTATACACTGATAATGATCACACTGCACTGTATAATGATGCTGAGTATCTATACACTGATAATGACCACACTGCACTGTATAATGATGCTGAGTATCTATACACTGATAATGACCACACTGCACTGTATAATGATGCTGAGTATCTATACACTGATAATGATCACACTGCACTGTATAATGATGCTGAGTATCTATACACTGATAATGATCACACTGCACTGTATAATGATGCTGAGTATCTATACACTGATAATGACCACACTGCACTGTATAATGATGCAGAGTATCTATACACTGATAATGATCACACTGCACTGTATAATGATGCTGAGTATCTATACACTGATAATGACCACACTGCACTGTATAATGATGCTGAGTATCTATACACTGATAATGATCACACTGCACTGTATAATGATGCTGAGTATCTATACACTGATAATGATCACACTGCACTGTATAATGATGCTGAGTATCTATACACTGATAATGATCACACTGCACTGTATAATGATGCTGAGTATCTATACACTGATAATGACCACACTGCACTGTATAATGATGCTGAGTATCTATACACTGATAATGATCACACTGCACTGTATAATGATGCTGAGTATCTATACACTGATAATGATCACACTGCACTGTATAATGATGCTGAGTATCTATACACTGATAATGATCACACTGCACTGTATAATGATGCTGAGTATCTATACACTGATAATGACGACCCTGCACTGTATAATGATGCTGAGTATCTATACACTGATAATGACCACACTGCACTGTATAATGATGCTGAGTATCTATACACTGATAATGATCACACTGCACTGTATAATGATGCTGAGTATCTATACACTGATAATGATCACACTGCACTGTATAATGATGCTGAGTATCTATACACTGATAATGATCACGCTGCACTGTATAATGATGCAGAGTATCTATACACTGATAATGATCACACTGCACTGTATAATGATGCTGAGTATCTATACACTGATAATGATCACACTGCACTGTATAATGATGCTGAGTATCTATACACTGATAATGACCACGCTGCACTGTATAATGATGCAGAGTATCTATACACTGATAATGATCACACTGCATTGTATAATGATGCTGAGTATCTATACACTGATAATGATCGCACTGTACTGTATAATGATGCTGAGTATCTATACACTGATAATGATCACACTGCACTGTATAATGATGATGAGTATCTATATAATGATAATGACCACACTGCACTGTATAATGATGTTGAGTATATATACACTGATAATGATCACACTGCACTGTATAATGATGCTGAGTATCTATACACTGATAATGATCACACTGCACTGTATAATGATGCAGAATATCTATACACTGATAATGACCACACTGCCCTATATAATGATGCTGAGTATCTATACACTGATAATGATCACACTGCACTGTATAATGATGCTGAGTATCTATACACTGATAATGACCACACTGCACTGTATAATGATGCAGAGTATCTATACACTGATAATGATCACACTGCACTGTATAATTATGCAGAGTATCTATACACTGATAATGATCACACTGCACTGTATAATGATGCTGAGTATCTATACACTGATAATGATCACACTGCACTGTATAATGATGCTGAGTATCTATACACTGATAATGATCACACTGCATTGTATAATGATACTGAGATTCTATACACTGATAATGATCACACTGCACTGTATAATGATAAAGAGTATGTATACACTGATAATGATCACACTGCACTGTATAATGATGATGAGTATCTATACACTGATAATGACCACGCTGCACTGTATAATGATGCTGAGTATCTATACACTGATAATGAGCACACTGCACTGTATAATGATGCAGAGTATCTATACACTGATAATGACCACACTGCACTGTATAATGATGCTGAGTATCTATACACTGATAATGATCACACTGCACTGTATAATGATGCTGAGTATCTATACACTGATAATGACCACACTGCACTGTATAATGATGCTGAGTATCTATACACTGATAATGATCACACTGCACTGTATAATGATGCTGAGTATCTATACACTGATAATGAGCATACTGCACTGTATAATGATGCTGAGTATCTATACACTGATAATGACCACACCGCACTGTATAATGATACTGAGTATCTATATACTGATCATGATCACACTGCACTGTATAATGATGCTGAGTATCTATATACTGATCATGATCACACTGCACTGTATAATGATGCTGAGTATCTATACACTGATAATGATCACACTGCACTGTATAATGATGCTGAGTATCTATACACTGATAATGACCACGCTGCACTGTATAATGATACTGAGTATCTATACACTGATAATGATCACACTGCACTGTATAATGATGCTGAGTATCTATACACTGATAATGATCACACTGCACTGTATAATGATGCTGAGTATCTATACACTGATAATGATCACACTGCACTGTATAATGATGCTGAGTATCTATACACTGATAATGATCACGCTGCACTGTATAATGATGCTGAGTATCTATACACTGATAATGATCTCACTGCACTGTATAATGATGCAGAGTATCTATACACTGATAATGATCACACTGCACTGTATAATGATGCTGAGTATCTATACACTGATAATGATCACACTGCACTGTATAATGATGCTGAGTATCTATACACTGATAATGATCACACCGCACTGTATAATGATGCTGAGTATCTATACACTGATAATGATCACACTGCACTGTATAATGATGCTGAGTATCTATACACTGATAATGATCACGCTGCACTGTATAATGATGCTGAGTATCTATACACTGATAATGACCACGCTGCACTGTATAATGATGCTGAGTATCTATACACTGATAATGATCACACTGCACTGTATAATGATGCTGAGTATCTATACACTGATAATGATCACACTGCACTGTATAATGATGCTGAGTATCTATACACTGATAATGATCACACTGCACTGTATAATGATGCTGAGTATCTATACACTGATAATGATCACACTGCACTGTATAATGATGCAGAGTATCTATACACTGATAATGATCACGCTGCACTGTATAATGATGCTGAGTATCTATACACTGATAATAATCACACTGCACTGTATAATGATGCTGAGTATCTATACACTGATAATGACCACACTGCACTGTATAATGATGCTGAGTATCTATACACTGATAATGATCACACTGCACTGTATAATGATGCTGAGTATCTAGACACTGATAATGACCACACTGCACTGTATCATGATGCTGAGTATCTATACACTGATAATGACCACGCTGCACTGTATAATGATGCTGAGTATCTATAAACTGATAATGATCACACTGCACTGTATAATGATGCAGAGTATCTATATACTGATCATGATCACACTGCACTGTATAATGATGCCGAGTATCTATACACTGATAATGATCACACTGCACTGTATAATGATGCTGAGTATCTATACACTGATAATGATCACACTGCACTGTATAATGATGCTGAGTATCTATACACTGATAATGACCACACTGCACTGTATAATGATGCAGAGTATCTATACACTGATAATGATCACACTGCACTGTATAATGATGCTGAGTATCTATACACTGATAATGACCACACTGCACTGTATAATGATGATGACCACACTGCACTGTATAATGATGCAGAGTATCTATACACTGATAATGACCACGCTGCACTGTATAATGATGCTGAGTATCTATATACTGATAATGATCACACTGCATTGTATAATTATACTGAGTACCTATATACTGATAATGACCACGCTGCACTGTATAATGATGCAGAGTATCTATACACTGATAATGACCACGCTGCACTGTATAATGATGCTGAGTATCTATATAATGATAATGACCACACTGCACTGTATAATGATGTTGAGTATATATACACTGATAATGACCACGCTGCACTGTATAATGATGCTGAGTATCTATACACTGATAATGATCACACTGCACTGTATAATGATGCTGAGTATCTATATACTGATAATGATCACACTGCACTGTATAATGATGCTGAGTATCTATACACTGATAATGACCACGCTGCACTGTATAATGATGCTGAGTATCTATACACTGATAATAATCACACTGCACTGTATAATGATACTGAGTATCTATACACTGATAATGATCACACTGCACTGTATAATGATGCTGAGTATCTATACACTGATAATGACCACACTGCACTGTATAATGATGCTGAGTATCTATACACTGATAATGATCACACTGCACTGTATAATGATGCTGAGTATCTATACACTGATAATGACCACGCTGCACTGTATAATGATGCTGAGTATCTATACACTGATAATGATCACACTGCACTGTATAATGATGCAGAGTATCTATACACTGATAATGATCACACTGCATTGTATAATGATACTGAGTATCTATATACTGATAATGATCACACTGCACTGTATAATGATGCTGAGTATCTATATACTGATAATGACCACGGTGCACTGTATAATGATGCAGAGTATCTATACACTGATAATGATCACGCTGCACTGTATAATGATGCTCAGTATCTATACACTCATAATAATCACACTGCACTGTATAATGATGCTGAGTATCTATACACTGATAATGACCACACTGCACTGTATAATGATGCTGAGTATCTATACACTGATAATGACCACGCTGCACTGTATAATGATGCTGAGTATCTATAAACTGATAATGATCACACTGCACTGTATAATGATGCAGAGTATCTATACACTGATAATGACCACACTGCACTGTATAATGATGCTGAGTATCTATACACTGATAATGATCACACTGCACTGTATAATGATGCTGAGTATCTATACACTGATAATGATCACACTGCACTGTATAATGATGCTGAGTATCTATACACTGATAATGATCACACTGCACTGTATAATGATGCTGAGTATCTATACACTGATAATGATCACACTGCACTGTATAATGATGATGAGTATCTATATAATGATAATGACCACACTGCACTGTATAATGATGTTGAGTATATATACACTGATAATGATCACACTGCACTGTATAATGATGCTGAGTATCTATACACTGATAATGATCACACTGCACTGTATAATGATGCAGAATATCTATACACTGATAATGACCACACTGCCCTATATAATGATGCTGAGTATCTATACACTGATAATGATCACACTGCACTGTATAATGATGCTGAGTATCTATACACTGATAATGACCACACTGCACTGTATAATGATGCAGAGTATCTATACACTGATAATGATCACACTGCACTGTATAATTATGCAGAGTATCTATACACTGA
The DNA here is from genome assembly GCA_027410445.1 of Discoglossus pictus. Classification (NCBI taxonomy): domain Eukaryota; kingdom Metazoa; phylum Chordata; class Amphibia; order Anura; family Alytidae; genus Discoglossus; species Discoglossus pictus. Next base: position 138,081,827 of record CM050167.1, on the reverse strand, counting down.
TAATGATCACAGTGCACTGTATAATGATGCTGAGTATCTATACACTGATAATGATCACAGTGCACTGTATAATGATGCTGAGTATCTATACACTGATAATGATCACACTGCATTGTATAATGATACTGAGATTCTATACACTGATAATGATCACACTGCACTGTATAATGATAAAGAGTATGTATACACTGATAATGATCACACTGCACTGTATAATGATGATGAGTATCTATACACTGATAATGACCACGCTGCACTGTATAATGATGCTGAGTATCTATACACTGATAATGAGCACACTGCACTGTATAATGATGCAGAGTATCTATACACTGATAATGACCACACTGCACTGTATAATGATGCTGAGTATCTATACACTGATAATGATCACACTGCACTGTATAATGATGCTGAGTATCTATACACTGATAATGACCACACTGCACTGTATAATGATGCTGAGTATCTATACACTGATAATGATCACACTGCACTGTATAATGATGCTGAGTATCTATACACTGATAATGAGCATACTGCACTGTATAATGATGCTGAGTATCTATACACTGATAATGACCACACCGCACTGTATAATGATACTGAGTATCTATATACTGATCATGATCACACTGCACTGTATAATGATGCTGAGTATCTATATACTGATCATGATCACACTGCACTGTATAATGATGCTGAGTATCTATACACTGATAATGATCACACTGCACTGTATAATGATGCTGAGTATCTATACACTGATAATGACCACGCTGCACTGTATAATGATACTGAGTATCTATACACTGATAATGATCACACTGCACTGTATAATGATGCTGAGTATCTATACACTGATAATGATCACACTGCACTGTATAATGATGCTGAGTATCTATACACTGATAATGATCACACTGCACTGTATAATGATGCTGAGTATCTATACACTGATAATGATCACGCTGCACTGTATAATGATGCTGAGTATCTATACACTGATAATGATCTCACTGCACTGTATAATGATGCAGAGTATCTATACACTGATAATGATCACACTGCACTGTATAATGATGCTGAGTATCTATACACTGATAATGATCACACTGCACTGTATAATGATGCTGAGTATCTATACACTGATAATGATCACACCGCACTGTATAATGATGCTGAGTATCTATACACTGATAATGATCACACCGCACTGTATAATGATGCTGAGTATCTATACACTGATAATGATCACGCTGCACTGTATAATGATGCTGAGTATCTATACACTGATAATGACCACGCTGCACTGTATAATGATGCTGAGTATCTATACACTGATAATGATCACACTGCACTGTATAATGATGCTGAGTATCTATACACTGATAATGATCACACTGCACTGTATAATGATGCTGAGTATCTATACACTGATAATGATCACACTGCACTGTATAATGATGCTGAGTATCTATACACTGATAATGATCACACTGCACTGTATAATGATGCAGAGTATCTATACACTGATAATGATCACGCTGCACTGTATAATGATGCTGAGTATCTATACACTGATAATAATCACACTGCACTGTATAATGATGCTGAGTATCTATACACTGATAATGACCACACTGCACTGTATAATGATGCTGTGTATCTATACACTGATAATGATCACACTGCACTGTATAATGATGCTGAGTATCTAGACACTGATAATGACCACACTGCACTGTATCATGATGCTGAGTATCTATACACTGATAATGACCACGCTGCACTGTATAATGATGCTGAGTATCTATAAACTGATAATGATCACACTGCACTGTATAATGATGCAGAGTATCTATATACTGATCATGATCACACTGCACTGTATAATGATGCCGAGTATCTATACACTGATAATGATCACACTGCACTTTGTAATGATGCTGAGTATCTATACACTGATAATGATCACACTGCACTGTATAATGATGCTGAGTATCTATACACTGATAATGACCACACTGCACTGTATAATGATGCAGAGTATCTATACACTGATAATGATCACACTGCACTGTATAATGATGCTGAGTATCTATACACTGATAATGACCACACTGCACTGTATAATGATGATGACCACACTGCACTGTATAATGATGCAGAGTATCTATACACTGATAATGACCACGCTGCACTGTATAATGATGCTGAGTATCTATATACTGATAATGATCACACTGCATTGTATAATTATACTGAGTACCTATATACTGATAATGACCACGCTGCACTGTATAATGATGCAGAGTATCTATACACTGATAATGACCACACTGCACTGTATAATGATGCTGAGTATCTATATAATGATAATGACCACACTGCACTGTATAATGATGTTGAGTATATATACACTGATAATGATCACACTGCACTGTATAATGATGCTGAGTATCTATACACTGATAATGATCACACTGCACTGTATAATGATGCTGAGTATCTATATACTGATAATGATCACACTGCACTGTATAATGATGCTGAGTATCTATACACTGATAATGACCACGCTGCACTGTATAATGATGCTGAGTATCTATACACTGATAATAATCACACTGCACTGTATAATGATACTGAGTATCTATACACTGATAATGATCACACTGCACTGTATAATGATGCTGAGTATCTATACACTGATAATGACCACACTGCACTGTATAATGATGCTGAGTATCTATACACTGATAATGATCACACTGCAATGTATAATGATGCTGAGTATCTATACACTGATAATGACCACGCTGCACTGTATAATGATGCTGAGTATCTATACACTGATAATGATCACACTGCACTGTATAATGATGCAGAGTATCTATACACTGATAATGATCACACTGCATTGTATAATGATACTGAGTATCTATACACTGATAATGATCACACTGCACTGTATAATGATGCTGAGTATCTATATACTGATAATGATCACCCTGCACTGTATAATGATGCAGAGTATCTATACACTGATAATGATCACGCTGCACTGTATAATGATGCTCAGTATCTATACACTGATAATAATCACACTGCACTGTATAATGATGCTGAGTATCTATACACTGATAATGACCACACTGCACTGTATCATGATGCTGAGTATCTATACACTGATAATGACCACGCTGCACTGTATAATGATGCTGAGTATCTATAAACTGATAATGATCACACTGCACTGTATAATGATGCAGAGTATCTATACACTGATAATGACCACACTGCACTGTATAATGATGCTGAGTATCTATACACTGATAATGATCACACTGCACTGTATAATGATGCTGAGTATCTATACACTGATAATGATCACACTGCACTGTATAATGATGCTGAGTATCTATACACTGATAATGATCACACTGCACTGTATAATGATGCTGAGTATCTATACACTGATAATGACCACACTGCACTGTATAATGATGCTGAGTATCTATACACTGATAATGGTCATGCTGCACTGTATAATGATGCTGAGTATCTATACACTGATAATGACCACACTGCACTGTATAATGATGCTGAGTATCTATACACTGATAATGACCACACTGCACGGTATAATGATGCTGAGTATCTATACACTGATAATGATCACACTGCACTTTCTAATGATGCTGAGTATCTATACACTGATAATGATCACACTGCACTGTATAATGATGCAGAGTATCTATACACTGATAATGATCACACTGCACTGTATAATGATGCTGAGTATCTATACACTGATAATGACCACACTGCACTGTATAATGATGCTGAGTATCTATACACTGATAATGACCACACTGCACTGTATAATGATGCTGAGTATCTATACACTGATAATGATCACGCTGCACTGTATAATGATGCAGAGTATCTATACACTGATAATGACCACACTGCACTGTATAATAATGCAGAGTATCTATACACTGATAATGATCACACTGCACTGTATAATGATGCTGAGTATCTATACACTGATAATGACCACACTGCACTGTATAATGATGCTGAGTATCTATACACTGATAATGATCACGCTGCACTGTATAATGATGCAGAGTATCTATACACTGATAATGATCACACTGCACTGTATAATGATGCAGAGTATCTATACACTGATAATGATCACACTGCACTGTATAATGATGCTGAGTATCTATACACTGATAATGACCACACTGCACTGTATAATGATGATGACCACACTGCACTGTATAATGATGCTGAGTATCTATACACTGATAATGACCACACTGCACTGTATAATGATGCAGAGTATCTATACACTGATAATGACCACGCTGCACTGTATAATTATACTGAGTACCTATATACTGATAATGACCACGCTGCACTGTATAATAATGTTGAGTATATATACACTGATAATGACCACGCTGCACTGTATAATGATGCTGAGTATCTATACACTGATAATGATCACACTGCACTGTATAATGATGCAGAATATCTATACACTGATAATGATCACACTGCATTGTATAATGATACTGAGTATCTATACACTGATAATGATCACACTGCACTGTATAATGATGCTGAGTATCTATACACTGATAATGATCACACTGCACTGTATAATGATGCTGAGTATCTATACACTGATAATGATCACACTGCACTGTATAATGATGCTGAGTATCTATACACTGATAATGATCACACTGCACTGTATAATGATGCTGAGTATCTATACACTGATAATGACCACAGTGCACTGTATAATGATGCTGAGTATCTATACACTGATAATGACCACACCGCACTGTATAATGATGCTGAGTATCTATACACTGATAATGATCACACTGCACTGTATAATAATGCAGAGTATCTATACACTGATAATGACCACACTGCACTGTATAATGATGCTGAGTATCTATACACTGATAATAATCACACTGCACTGTATAATGATGCTGAGTATCTATACACTGATAATGATCACACTGCACTGTATAATGATACTGAGTATCTATACACTGATAATGATCACACTGCACTGTATAATGATGCTGAGTATCTATACACTGATAATGATCACGCTGCACTGTATAATGATGCTGAGTATCTATACACTGATAATGACCACGCTGCACTGTATAATGATGCTGAGTATCTATACACTGATAATGATCTCACTGCACTGTGTAATGATGCAGAGTAACTATATACTGATAATGATCACACTGCACTGTATAATGATGCTGAGTATCTATACACTGATAATGATCACACTGCATTGTATAATGATGCTGAGTATCTATACATTGATAATGATCACACTGCACTGTATAATGATGCAGAGTATCTATACATTGATAATGATCACACTGCACTGTATAATAATGCAGAGTATCTATACACTGATAATGACCACACTGCACTGTATAATGATGCTGAGTATCTATACACTGATAATGACCACACTGCACTGTATAATGATGCTGAGTATCTATACACTGATAATGACCACACTGCACTGTATAATGATGCTGAGTATCTATACACTGATAATGATCACACTGCACTGTATAATGATGCTGAGTATCTATGCACCGATAATGATCACGCTGCACTTTATATTGATGCAGAGTATCTATGCACTGATAATGACCACACTGCACTGTATAATGATGCTGAGTATCTATACACTGATAATGATCACACTGCACTGTATAATGATGCTGAGTATCTATACACTGATAATGATCACACTGCACTGTATAATGATGCTGAGTATCTATACACTGATAATGACCACACTGCACTGTATAATGATACTGAGTATCTATACACTGATAATGAGCCCACTGCACTGTATAATGATTCTGAGTATCTATACACTGATAATGATCACACTCTACTGTATAATGATGCTGAGTATCTATACACTGATAATGATCACACTGCACTGTATAATGATGCTGAGTATCTATACACTGATAATGATCACACTGCACTGTATAATGATGCTGAGTATCTATACACTGATAATGATCACACTGCACTGTATAATGATGCTGAGTATCTATACACTGATAATGACCACACTGCACTGTATAATGATGATGAGTATCTATACACTGATAATGACCACGCTGCACTGTATAATGATGCTGAGTATCTATACACTGATAATAATCACACTGCACTGTATAATGATGCTGAGTATCTATACACTGATAATGACCACGCTGCACTGTATAATGATGCTGAGTATCTATACACTGATAATGATCACGCTGCACTGTATAATGATGCTGAGTATCTATACACTGATAATGATCACACTGCACTGTATAATGATGCTGAGTATCTATACACTGATAATGACCACACTGCACTGTATAATGATGCTGAGTATCTATACACTGATAATGACCACACTGCACTGTATAATGATGGTAAGTATCGATACACTGATAATGATCACACTGCACTGTATAATGATGCTGAGTATCTATACACTGATAATGATCACACTGCACTGTATAATGATGCTGAGTATCTATACACTGATAATGACCACGCTGCACTGTATAATGATGCAGAGTATCTATACACTGATAATGAGCACACTGCACTGTATAATAATACTGAGTATCTATACACTGATAGTGGTCATGCTGCACTGTATAGAAGAAGACACTCAATTAAACCACCATATAGTCATATATTAGAGAATCAACAACACCAGAACGAGTCAAAAATAAAACAACAAAAGTTTAATGAAATTAATTAAAATTGGTTAAAACATAATGTGTGCCATAAGATAAGGTCATGGCAGAAAATATTTGAATAGAAAAATAGCTAATTATAAGTACTTGGCTAATATTAGATAGCAATGTTGATTAACAATAATTAATAAATTGCACAAGAAAAGTTGTAAATTACCATATATAAAGTACAATGCCATAAAAGTGCAAGTGCTTACATACTTCATCTATAATATATACAACAAATCATATCCAATCAAAAATAACCACTTATATTATATAAATAACAGTATTGTAAATAACTCCACAAAAATTATGTATAAATAAAAGTGCAGCATAATAAAGTGCTTGTGCTTGTAAAACAAATATGTACAAATATTTGATCTTTCCCCCAAAAAATAACGCAGTATATAAATGAATAAATATGACCCCAAAAAATGTAAATTAAAGATCAAAGTATATTATGTAAATACCAATATGTGAATTACCCCAATTGACAATAATAAAGTGCAACACAATAAAGTGCCTGTGCTTATAGGATGTACATATATACAATCAATCCCTAAATAAATGATAAATGAAGCACAGTATGTAAATAAATAAATGAAAAATCCTAATCATAAATCCCTACAAATACTGGTATGGTGGCTTGTGTCACTTGCTCCCTTATATATCAGAACTACTCTAAAATATCCACGTAAGTGACACCCTATGTTAAAGTGACGGCTTTTGGGGTCCACCAACTACCCCCTATAAACAAAAGGATGAATATACTACTCTCATCTCCTGTGCTAATCAAGAAATGAACAAATAAATAAATAAAAAGTATATTTCTGCCTTGGAGGAAACCTTTGGCGAAACGTGCGTGTCGGCAAAGGCACCAAATTATTTTGCACTGATGCCCTCCTTTAACTAGTCCTGCCACTAAACAATGCTGAGTATCTTTGCACTGATAAGTGCCATGCTGCAGTATATAATTATGATGAGTATCTCTAGATTATAACATACGGTGCTGAGTAGCTGCATTAACCCTGACATTGGTAATAACTTACTCTTTCTAAGACAGTTTCCTTGCCATACTGGCCACTGCATTTTATGCTGTAGATCACAAGCTGATTTTTGCTCTAATTGACTACTTCTCCATGTCTCTCCCTTCCCTCCTATCGTTTTCTTAAGAACTCCCCAAACCGGATTCTCCAGGATATTAAAATAAGCTTCGGTTACATTAACTGTTTTGTGTCTTACAACTTCCTACTCTTCATTTTCTTTAAAAATAATTTTTTTAGTGTGGCACAGTATGAAATAAAACATAATATAACTGTGTTTTTTAAATAACTACTTCATGCTTTTGTGTAATAACATATGTATTGTCATATTGAAAAGTGTAATCTTATTTTCCTGTTTGTCCAGATTAAACCAGACTATTCACACTGTAACATCCTGCTGATGAAAGAGGTGCACGCTAAAGTATTTAGTATAGAGTGATCTGTTAATATTTATACAGTGTCAATAGTCATTTGATTTAAAATGATAACACATATATTCTTTTAAAGAACAAGTGTACAATGTAATATACATATGTTTGTAAACTTTGAGTCTGTCTAAGAGTCCAATTAAGCAAAACAAAAAAGCTTTGCTGGACCCTGTAGATATATATTATACATTGGTGGAAGTAGAGTGTGAGAGGGGTGCTTACATTGCTAAAGAGCTATGCTAAAGAGTAGTCTGCTGACCTTTCCTTTTATCTGCCCGCCAGCACTGGACAGCTCGCGTACACATTTTTTCATTTGTTCATAGGGTTAGAATTAGGGTTTAGGGGGTAGGATTAGGGTTTACCTTTAGGGGTTAGTGTTAACGGTTAGGGTTAAATCTAACACTTACACTAAGAAGAAATTGGAGAAAATCTAGAACAACCGCCTCACCACTTAGTGACCGCTGGCTGCCACTGCTGGCAGGGAGATAACAGGAAAGATCCCAGCCTGCTATAAAACTTTTGACGGGGAATCTGGCATCAGCTTCAGACAGATCCATTTGTCTAACAAAGCCTTCTTATTGCCTTATCCCCATACCTCCCTACACTTATAGATAGAAAACACACTCTCATGATCCAGCTCTCAGGAAATGATATAACAAACACCGTAACGATTACTTTACTCATAAAGAGTCATATTAAATTCAGATTTTCACAAAAAAAAGTTTAATGTCCATAGCTTACACACAGCTGCTAATGTTATCAGTTTGTTTTATTCCTCACAATGAAGTATTCCAAGCTGTAGCAGCTACATTCATTTATCTGTGTGTTTCAGCAGGTCACATCACCATCAGATGTCTTATAGTAATAAAAGGCATAAGGAAGTGTTATGACTAAAGTGACCTGTCATTCTGCCTAGGGGCATCTGTCTGCAGTGAAAGCCAAGTTGCTGCACAGAAAATGACTTATGGGAGTTTCTATGTCTTACACAGCCATATCCAGGAAATGCTGATTGTCTTGGGGGTGAGAAACAAAACTGAATTGCACTTTTCATAAAGATACTTAAAGGACCACTTAATTCAGCACATTTTGTACCACATCGCAGTAAAGATCTCCTTAAAGGCATGTTAAAATATTTTAAGAATTTTTTTAATTTGTGCATTTCTCTAAAGTAATCTTTGCAGAACATGGAATGCTGGATTCAACTAAACAGGTCAGAACTGCTATAAATCACTGTCATCACCGCGTGACTCAGCTGTCTGTTATGAATCATGCAACAGCCAGTAGGCAGGATACACTGAGTTTGCAAACAGGCTTAAAACTTTAGATTTTTTAGATGTTATTAATGTAATTAAAAAATAGCTAATTTTAACATACAATCTTGTGCTCTTTCACACAATGATAAGCACTTACATTGAGGTAAATGGCCCTTTAATCTCTTATCTGCATGACATGCTAGGAAATGTAGTCTTGTTTTAAGATCAGTTATACCAATTGCAGCAAAAGAACTACAACTCCGACAATCACAAAGGATTGACTGTGGGATCAGTCCATTTTCTAGGGAGGATCACAAAGCTGGGATTTTCCATGTAAGACAACTTTCAGAGAGTGCTGAGAGTACCATGAGCATCAGAAAAGTGACCCCTGGTGGACAAAAGTGGTCATAAGGGGGGCATCATCTGCTCCTGGAGTGGGAAAGGCTGTAGGAGGAATGTGAGGAGCACCTGAAAGCATTTAAGGTGTGGGCGGCACTCCTCGAGCCACAATTCTCTAGTCACTAAAGAAACAGGCCATCCCCCTTCTTCCGTTTATTTGAAGAGTTTTCCATTTCCTCCTTTTTTCTGTCTGTTTTGTTTTTGCGAATGGTTTTGTTTGCTTTGGTGGATCTATTAAGGCAGCAAGCTGCTGAAAAAGGGGAAGAATGGGTCCATGCCCAGCTGCTAAAGAGCTTCTTACCTTCAGTGGGGCAAACCCCCCAGACGGTTTAGCAGTGCTAGAGGGCCTTCTGAGAAGGGGGTAGGGCTGGAGAGTCTTAATACAGCTTTACCTGCTGCAATGTCGGTACTGGGGGTTATTGACCTAGGGCCTCATTCAATTGCGATTTGCCTAATTGAATAGGGCTCTAAATAAGCACATAGCATATATTTTTTAAAGAAGTTTTTGGTTAGTGAAAACCTTGCCTTTGGATAGATGCTTACTAACTTAAAACTTCTTTAAAAAAAATATGTTATGTGCTTATTTAGAGCCCTATTCAATTGGCCAAACTGCAATTGAATGAGGGCCCTAGTGAGCAACCTAGTGAGAAAAAAGGTGTCTCAATCAAGGTGGCAGAAAACGCCTATGCCACATCTTATCTGTCCTCAGCCTATGGTATTGGTAAGCATGTTCCTTTAGAGGTAAAGCAGCATATTAGGAACAGGGGCTTCATTGAGCTCTTTCTTTGTGTGATATTAAGAAAACAGAAGATGAAAGGAATATGTTACATATAAGAATTCCTGAAACATCGGCTAACTGGTTGTAGGTGTTTACAATTAAGACATGCAAAGCAGCCTGAGCTGTGTTTCAATTTGTTTGCTTTTTTGTATGATATCGCTGAGGCACATAGAAAGTTTGGGGATTTAATGTGGTGGCAGTATGTCTTTCTGTCACCGCATCCATGATGGTTAAACATCATGATGCCAGCACGGTCCCAGGTTCAGTCCTTTCATGAGAGGGCCGGCATGGTGGAGTGTCGGCCTACCAAAAAGTTTGCTTCTCTTTTTATAATAGGCAATGCAAGTGGGGATATGGGTGCAGATTCAAACACTTCTACTTATTTTGTTTTGGGACTTATGTCACAAACAAATGCTTTAAAAAGAAAGCTGCTGCTGGAACCAGAGAAGTGACCTCTGCCAAAACGTAAAACACCAGTGCAGCTGGACTGGCTTCTTCCATGGCTACGGCGGTACAGCCAAGTTAATAGAAAAACTTGGACTGCTAAGTTATTACAGTCAGGTATTGGGGTAGCTTTCCTTATTCCTGCTCTGGGGGTTATGGGGGAGTTCATCCCAAAAATCTTCTTTTGGCTTTGCGTTTCCCTGAAGTGGTGAGGGATAAGTTAGCAAAAGAGGTTGGCCTGTGTAGAAGGGTTAGTCCTTTTCTTGACTCTCCTCTTCATGATTTAGTTCTGTCCCCTCCTGGATTGATTCCCAAAAAACAGTTAGATCAGCTTTGAATGATTCATCATCTGTCCTTTCCTAAAGGAGCGTTAGCCAATGATGCGATTTATAGAGATCTGGTAGCGGTGTCTTAAGCATCATTTGATCACGCTCTTGAAATGGTCAAATTGGCTGGGGATTTGATTTGTTAGTCAAAGCTGATATTGCTATGGCACTCAGGTTGCTACTAGTTCATTAGGGGCCAAAGGCCTCTGTGATGTCACTTTGATGATGTCTTCTTTGTGGATATGTGCCCTCCAATTGACTGCTCTATCTCCTGTCCTTTTTTTGAGATGTTTGGTTTGTTCTTGGAATGGTGTGTTGAAGAGGTTTCGAGTTAGCATCTGTTTACCCACTATTTGTATGACTTTTTGTTCATGTCATGGCTGCCTTTCCCTTATGCATGAGGCTTCTAAAGACTTTTGAAATACAGGGAAGGTTTTTTTGGGGTTCCATTGGCTCCTGCCTCCAATATCTGGTTATTACAATTGATGCCAGTTGTGGGGAGGTACGGTTGCCTGAGGTTAAGATTGTGGAGCTACGGATGGACCTGCAAGGACTTACAACCAGTGATTGGCAAGCTTCAGTTTGTTTGCAGAGTGATTCTTATGGAGGGATCCTCTGTAAAAGATTAGCTTTATCAGCGACTGGTGTTCTTCAAATGTTTCATGAGATTTGATTGGCTTTGCACGAGGATGAGGCGGTTTGGATATTTTTTCTGCAATCATTCAATGGCAAGGCCTTTTTCTTGAAGGAAACATTAATGGAGCTTGGTTGGGGGAAGGGCTAATAAGAAACTCAGCCTTCTTTAAATTGTTTCATTTTGTATTGGCACCGTTTCTATGGGAGGATGAGTTGAGGAACTACTTTACTGTCGTCCATTTGGACAATTTAGGACCGGCTACTTCCAGTCCTGTTATTTGTTTGCTCCGGCATCTGATGTTCATAGCTCAGTCTAACTGTGTAAGCAAAACTCATCCCTAGGGTCTCAAATTGCATGGCCTCTTTGGCAACAATTTTGGGCTACAGTATTTGACTGTGTTAATCATTTTGGGCATCCAGATGTGTTTGTTTTTCATTTGGTTGGGAATGATTTGAGGTGTTGCCCATATAGGCACATTTAAAATGGATGCAGGGGGATTTCTATCAAGTATTGAGCAGCTGCCCTAATGAAACATTGTGTGGTCCAAGATGGTGAAGAGGAGACATTGGCAGGTTGCATTGGATACCGCTAAAATTTAATTTTGCAGGAAAAAAGTTAATAGGGCCATAGCTGCTTTTGTAAGAAAGATGGGAGGCGTATCTATCCGCCACACAGTACTTGAAACAGATGACTAGGACTGTATGTTTCTCAAGGTTGGGGATCATCTGGATATTCTGGGCCTTGGCCTGTTTATTACTAATTCGATGGAAAGAGTGTCCAGTTTGTTGGGGTTATAGCTTGGGAAGCACTCAGGAGGTGGTACTTGTGTCAGGTGTTTTACTGCTGGAATGTGGCTGGAGACAGCATGAGGCCTTGGTTCAGTCATGACTTTAGTGCCACCTTGGGGTGAACCAGGCATGATGAAGGTTGGGCTGGCCAGGTGTATCAGCCCTCAGTGGGACATGTCTGTTTAGCTCATTGCCGGCAGAAAAACGTGATGAAGCTGTAACCCTTTGGTATTATGATTTCAAATAGACATTGTTACCTGTTATGTTTATGTTAATAAAAGTGGCGGCTGTGGACTCCTAAAACTCAAATTTGTGTGCGGGTATTTATTTTGTTCATGTACATCATTTAAGAACTGATCCATTTAGACAGTTTGAGGGTTAAATGACCCCAGTTGGATAAAATTGGACATAATGGGAACATGGCCAAGCCCTGGCCTGGGAAAGACTGTAGGAAGAATGAGATAGGCGAGCATGAAATTATTTAAGGTGTGGGAGGTTCTCCTCAGGCCACAATTCCCCAGTCACCACAGGAACAGGTAATACCCCTCCTTGTTATCTGAAGTGTTTTCCCCTCCCTCCTGTTTTCTCTCTCACCCTTCCCTAATGGTTGGTAGTAGGTGATGAGTGTGGTAAATGTTTTATTTCTGTTTTTGAACTATTGTATTTAAGTAACATTAAAAAATAGGGAAACGAAGAGGAAGGGAAACATTCTCATTTAAAGAGGAGGAGTGGTTAGTCTAAATGTATTTAGGCTTATCACACGAAATGTGAAGGACACATAAAAATTCGATATTACTGCTAATTTTCATGTTGAATACCAGGCTAAATAGCGGCCAGTTTCCCAATTTGTCTTCTGTGGAACTCTGGTGTCCCATGAGAAATGTACCCCTGTTGGGTTCTGTGTGTGGCAATCTTTGTGGTAGAGTTGAAAGGGTCCTGGAGAGGTGTTATGAGAACTGGTGAGGGAGATTGGGGTCCGGGTGCCATTTTGGGGTTCTCTATGAATTATTCTGGAACTTTGTGAGACATTTTGAGGTTCTAACAATGGTTTGTGTGGTTCAATGGGTGCCATCCTGAGTATATTTCATTAATTAATACTTACATAGCATAAAAAGAGTTCCCTCACTAAATTAGGTTTGAAAACTCCAGCCAATTGCAATGACTCTAAACCAGCACGTCAGGATTTTGAGCTAACACTGGGTGATTACAAGTGAGACAAATTATTATTAAACTAATAAATTGCCCGTCGCAGCCTCCATACGTGGAGCATCCCATGGAACTCATGTACATGTAACAAGGTATGAAAAGCCTACTTATATGCTGCCTCCCTCTGGTACAAAACCAAATTACACTTCAGAGCTGGAGGTAATGGCAGCAACGTCTTCCTACATATGTTCAAAATGGTGTGTATTGGGCCAGGGCATAGACCCCAAACAGCAGCCTTAGAGACACGCTACCTTCCTTCCACTTTGGCTTTTTGTGTATATGTTTAACAGCATGTTTTCACACTTCATTTATTTGAGTAATCGAGTGCAGCCTTAGAGTGACATATGTATGTAAAATAAGCCAAATATTGCAAACAATTTAAAACCCAAAGCATTAAATAATAGTTATGTGTTCATATATTGCAATATATTAAATTGTACTGTAATTTTATGAAACTACAGCCAGGATGTGTTTCAGTGAAATTAAGGCAAAAATAATGATATAGCATTTACCGTCCCCAAAATGAAAAGGATCATTCATCTAGTTCATAATTTATATTTCTGAAGAGTTGTGATTGCATCATTTGATGCAAGGGCTGGACTGGTGAGCAGGAATGGGTGATGTGTCTATTTCAATATTATCCATTTATCTTTACAATTGCTCTCTGTTCCCTCGTTCCCCATCTCTTCACTGATAGCCAAAACATACACCCTCATGATGCAGCTCTAGGGATGTGATGTAACGAACACAAAATGGATTTCTGTACTTATAAACAGAGTCTTAATAAAAAAAACATGTTTTCCCCAAAAATGCTTTCTGCCCATTGCGTACACAGCTGCTAATATTGTTAGTTTGGTATATACTTCACAAACAAGTGTCTTTTTCCCTGAACTACAGTGGTCCTTTACATGCCATGAGAACATTTGTATAGAATGTCAACCACTTTGAAAGGATGTTCAACTAACAATAAGTGGCTGCATAAAGATGTCAAATATTTTAATATGTATAGGATTCTAGTAATTCAAAGCAAAAGTGCATTTCTACTGCCACAAAATCTTACTCAAAGCCCAAACAGATGATTTGCCTGTAAAATAAACATATTTACTATATTATATATTTAAATTATAATGGATAGATGCTGTATTTGAAGTAAACGGAAAATAATGTTAGCAATTTTACATTGCCATAAACAGCCCGTTTCTCTTTAAAGGTAAATAGGCACTCGCTTGTCAAGTATGTACCAAACTAACAATATTACGAGCGGTGCAAGCATTTGTTTAAGTGCAGGAATCAAGTTTGTGTTTGTTACATCACTTCCTCAGAGCTGAATCATGAGGTAGTGTGCTTTTGGTTATCAGTGAAGAGTGGATCGGGAAGGAGGGAACAGAGTAACTAACTCCGTTAAACGCATATAAACAGCAGACCCCTTGCATCATTCACTGCAACCATAGCTCTCCCTCACACGCACTTCTACCAATGTATTATAGATCTCTCCAGGGTCCTGCAGAGACATCATTTGATTTTTTTCTAATAAAAAAATAGTTGTATGACTTTTTTTCCTGCCTAATTATACTCTGTCAGACTTAAATGCTAAACACATTTTTTTTTTTTTTTTATTGTGTGGTGGTCCTTTAAAAGGTATATCTAAGTTTCCCTGTTTTTCCCTTACTCCAACACACACTGCTTATATCAGACACACACATTACACAGAGTCAGTCTATGTACAGATTTATTTTTAGATAAAACTTGTTTTCCACGCCCCCAGAGCTGCTTACATAGGCACCTGGTACCTACCAGTAGGAACACTGCATTCAAATACAGATTTTAACCCTGTACTAACTTTCATGCAAGCAGCAGCTCAAAGCTAAGATCTACAGATCAGTGTCTGATGACTCGTACTTCCTTCTACAGGGGCACTTCACATCCCATGATTCATTCCTGCACAAACTGCCATTACTGATGGCTATATTGTATTAAAATGTGTAGCTGTCTGATTGGCCAAAACAAGTTATGTATTTTATGCTAATTTTAGCAGGGATTTTCAGGAGTGATAAAACAAAAGCTATTGCTTGCAAACTCAAGAGATTTAGCATTCGGGTGATTTTGTTAATATTTTTATATTTTCATGCAAAACTAGAATTTAGTGTTTTACATGCAAGATGACTGATAAACAAGAAAATCTGTGATGACCTGCAGAACCAAAACCATTTCCACCCTCCTTTTCTTTGTTTGTCTTCTCATAAAGAGGCAACATTTGAACTGGATGCAGTAATCTACCAAAAGTAACTATTTCTGTTTTCAAACTACGGTACCTGCTTTCAATAAGCACCTTCAAACATCCATGTGGCAAGGAAAGCACCCTAGACTAGTACTCACTCTACTTCACTGAGCAAGTATATTTTAGTATTTAAAATGACCTAAAATGCATGAGTATACCGACAGCTCTTTACAGATGTTTGTGTTTAGTCATGTCCAACTGATCTCATGGACTGTAACACCATGCTCATCCACATTGACAGTTTGACCTTTATGACTGCCTCTGGGAATGCCCATCTAGCCAATATTTCTGGAAAATGATTTACAATTATTATAAGTAAACTCATCACAATTGGGCATTTTTTTTTTTTTTTATATATCTTCAATTAAAGTATTCTCATTCATCATAACACCAGGATCACTTATTATAACAGATAAAAGAAGCTATTTTATCCCATTGGATCCAAATTTCCCCACCTAGCCTTAATATCTTTTCCATCTAAACCTTTTATTCAATATTGAATTAAGATGAAAATACAAAATACTTCCTCAAAACTTGCCAGCCATATATATATAGTCTATCCATAATTATCAGAAAAAATGCTTTCTCTGCACATCATGGTATATACCTGAGCAATTGTTAGGAAAATAACCTGCCTCACTGAGTTTGTAAAATGGTGGTCTTTGTCTACATACACATATGAAGAATGAGATGGCTGTGAGGGTCCAGTAATATAGATGTATAAGAGTATTGAAGTATGTAGCAATACCTTATTTATCCTTTAGATACAATTCTTGAAATTGTCTCACGATTATGTTTGCAGTGTAGTAAACTTATTGGGCAGTTCCATACATTGTCTGTCCATACCTACCTACAAACTAACCTCCTACCAATATCCATCCATCCTATCCATCCATCCCCAGATCCTTGTCCACTTACCTTTCTACACATGGTCCAAACCACGAGACAAATCTAAAAATGACCAACTTCTATAATGTTTAAAATCTTATATCACCTTGTTGCTATAAGAATGGCCTTATTTTGTAGACCTTTTGGTGACAAGAAGCCAGTGGGATGGCGGATCAGAAGTTTTGTTTTTAAATGACCACTAAATGACGTAGAAACATAAACTAAACTGTCAGGTTAACTGATATAAAGTGATATAAGGTTGTATTGTTTTTGACTTCTAGAAATCTTAAGTAGTTAAATTACTTTAAAATCTAGGACCATTGTAAATCTTTAAATGTATGTCCAGTGATAGCTGTAATTTGCTGCATTTAAATTTTTTTTTTTATAAACATATATCTGTTATAAGTTAGAGCTTAAATACTGCCACAAAGGTAAACCACCAGAGTGAAAAAAAAAAAGTTGAGCTTGAGGATTGACAGTTCTTTAAAAATTCTAGTTATCAGTGACTTTTAGTCTGGTTGAAGTCATTAACAATCTGGCCATGCAGACCATAAGTAAGCTTACTCTAATATTTTGTTTTTATTCTAGTAAACATTTTTTAGACTACACCAATTAATGTACTGTATTGGTTTAACTGAAGTGAGGCTTATGCCAGAAAAAAAAAAAAAGAAATGACAAAAAACATCAAATGTGAGATTTAAAAAAAGTCAAGAAAGACCATGTGGACACAAACGTATTTAATTAGAAATTGAACCAACATCTGTACATTCCAAAACAAAACTGATCCATACCGTTTGTGATGGAGAGCCCTGCCAGGCTATAAATTAGAGGCAGAAATCAAACTTTGGGATAGAGGGGTACACCTGTATTTCAAATAGATTTTTTTTACCCTTTCAACACATCACAGGGCACAATGGAATGAAGCAGGTCTTGGCAAAAAATGTAACACTGTACCTTTAACTGTAGTCAGAGGTACACGGCTGAGCAAAGCACATCTGCACAGCCATATTAAGGGTATTCTGCAGGTTGGAATAAATAGCAAATCTGGATTCCGTAAACTAGTCTAGACATTGAAATAATGCAAATTCAATGCTGATTTTTACAGCCACCCAAGACTGTCCAATAGTTTACATTTAATACTTGCATTTCTATGGTTCACAACCAGTTTCTAGAAAGCCCAGTTCCTAATGAGACATAAGAAAACTTACTGCACCTGCAATATTAGCAGAAGACTGGCTGAGCACCATCAGTGACAAGTTTGGGACAGCAGTGTGAAAACTTCTGGTTTCTATACAGCTTCAGTAGTTGGAATAAGGTATGATGGCAAAACACTGATTTGTTTGATACTGCATAGGGAGAGTAAAGGAATCTCTGTACATTAGAATAATCTCTAAAAAAGGCATCCAACAGATCATCCATAGTGACCAGTTTTTGGTAGTGTTAAAGGGGATTTGTTTTGTAGTGGGCCTAAATTAAACTCGAGCTTTGTTAAGCCTGTCCCAGCCGGAGGTTGTACAGGGACCCACCAGGAACAGAAGGCTTAACCAGTTTCCTTACAGTAGAAAAGCGGATGACAAGTACTGCTATCGAGATTGAAGGGGAGTAGACTAGGAGCTTGAAGTGAAAGGCATGAGAGAAAGTACTAGAATGAAGAGGTGACAAGGAGAGAGGAGATGGGGAGGGAAGATTGACAGGCCATCTTCCAATAAAGGGTTAAAACAAAAACAGTAAAAAATATATATAAATTCAGAGTCTCATAGAGACAGAACTATCCCATTTCCCCTCTCCTATCTAAGACATGAAAGCCCAGGGAAGGGGAGAGCACAAGGTAGGGTGGACAGCAGTGTACTGCCATCTTTAAAGCTCGTCTTTTAGAGGTGCATCCTCTTCATCTTCTTCATCTTCCTTTTCGTCCTCTTTCTCTTCATCCTCTTCATCATCATCATCAGCATCTTCCTCTTCTTGAGGCTCTTCCTCCTTTTTCTTCTTGTCTTCCTCCTCCTGTTTCTTTCGCTCCTCTTCATCCTGTTGCTCCTTCATTTTCTTCTCTGCTTCCTGTGGGGTTGGAAAAGGTGAGAATTTAAGTTTATGCTTGGGTTTAGGAAATCTTAGAAAGCAATTTTGCATAGTAATGGCAGGCACATTGTTCGGTTACTAAAATAGAGTAGATAGGCAACCTTCCTGTGTATGGACAACTGTCATTGAGGAGCAAAGATCTCACTATAGGACATCACTAATGTTATATAACAGGAGCTAAATGTTCAAATTAGGTAATGTCTAATATCCATATTAGGACTTAAAAAAATAATTTCCAAAAAAAAGAAAATCTTTCAAACACTGCTGCTCGTCTTTGCCCAGAAAGATTGTGTCCAACAAGTTAACACTGTCTACTAAACAAGGTAGTAACATATTGCTGTCCATTGGCTGGTGACTTGCTGTGTTGAAGCGGTTGCTTTAATAAGCTTGCGTGGTTGAGGCAGACTGTTTCTGGGTCCTTTCCCGATCTGATTTTTAAAATCCTTTATACCCATCTCAACTAACCTACCCTACACTTGAGGTTAGAATAAAATAGACTTCAGTCAGCCCCAAATTACTGAAATCATAACATTGCCATTAACATTAAATCTGGATTTTAGTGACCATTGCATAATTAAATGGCTTCTCTTGTTAAGTCATTACAGTGACCCTTTACGCCAAGGTAAAAATATAGTATGTGCCTAATTAGTAGAGCTTTTTTTCAGTTTTCAAACAATACTACAGATTCATAGCTTCTGAATATACTGTATCTCAGCAAATCATGTAGCACAAGGCTGGAGTGAAATATTGCAGGGTGTTTGAAGCATTGATAATCCCGTCATTACTAAGGGAATATACATGGAAATAGATAAAAACCTACCTTTGTAACACCCCATGTGTCATTTGCATATTCTTCAGCATATTTCTCATCATTTGTCAAGAGGAAGTTATCAAAAATTGTGCCAGATTTTACCTGCAAGAGTTAAATAAAAGTTGTATGTAAAGACACTATGAAACTAGGAGAGGACAGTACACATGTAGGAAGAGGTCATCTTTCATTTTTTACCTGCCACAAGTCAAGGCCAAGAACACCAAAGCTGTCATATTGATATATGGTAGGATCTGGGGTGTACTCTGGGTTATCAATCTCTGGGTGGACCCACTTTCCTTTGTATGAAGGGTTGTCAATTTGACGCGGTTTCCACTCTCCCTGGGGAGAAAAGATTTTACACCATATAAATACAGAATGCTACAATAATTGTGATGCTAAAGCTAAAATCAGACTGAACAAAGAACCTCCAAGCAAAGCATTTGCCATTTGTCCCACTCTTAAATGTAAAGTGTTTATTTAACAAACTTTGCTTTCTTTAACTACCAAAATATTTTATTGTGCCATTATAAAGCACATAATGGTTTTAAAGTTGTAAAGCAATATTTTAACAAAGCAAACCTCTAAATACTAGAACAATTATGATCTTATACCAGTCCTATCAATAGAAAGCTCACCTTGTACTCCGGATTCTGGATTACAGGTGGCTCCCACTCGCCATCCATTTCCTCATCCCAGTCCTCTGGCTTCACAGCATCTGGGTCAGGAATGTTCTCAGGCTTGTCCCAATCCTGCAAATACAAAATGTGTGCTATAGCTTAATATTAACACACAAGTATATATTAAGACTGTTCAGCATGCAAGGTCCAGCATTATATAAATCACTACCATGAAGCAATACAGTCCCAAGGACAAGTCACTCATCTCATTCCTCCTTTCTCTAACTTCACTCACTCCCCCTCTCCTGTTATCCATGCTTTAGTGCTGCAGTGATGTGCTGAAGTGAGATTGGATACTACCTTACTACATCCTCCAAACTTCACACATTTCTACCCAGACAAATGTTACACCTGACAGATTGCAACAGAACAGATTCAAATCTTCAGTTTCTATTCCTGTCCAGATGTCTGCCTCTCCCATTCCCTTAAGATTGAAAACTCACAAATTTACAATCTAGAGTGCTTGGGGGGGGGGGGGGGGGGGGGGGGGGATTGCACCATGTACCCAAGATTTTAAGCTCAGACAGGGCCCTTCATTTTGCCGTGTGTCAATATTGTGTTTTATTTTATATGTTAGAGTGTTACAAATAAAGGACAATAAACTAAATGCAGGTCTCAATTAAGATAACAGCTGCATGTTAACCCAACTTGTTTTACAGTGCGGTACAAGCTAAAAAAATCTGAGAGTTCCTCTTTAAGACATCTTTTTTCTGGAAGAAATTCCTAAGGCCATGTTAACAATACTCACATCCAACCCTTAATACTGACCTCTGGCTTCTTGTCATCTGGGTCATCGACCTTTTCCCGTTCATCCCAGTCATCAGGCTTCTTTGCCTCAGGATCCTTGATCTTCTTGGCAGGCAGAAAGTCCCAGTCCTCTTCCAGATTACCAGACTCCACCTTGCTGTTATCTATCTTTACTTCATAGGTATTGTCTGGTCGGACAATAAGTGTATACAAGTGGGTGTACACATCATCCTGAGAAAGGGAACAGAAGCTTTACATTATAGGCTGCAAGAAGGGATGACTCGACATGCATGTATAATCACCATTAGGATATGTCCCTGTTAGCCAATGAGCTGCACAAGAAATGTCTGGCAACCAGCGAGCACTGACTGACGGACACGCTCTAAACGTATTAAAAAACATTAAATAACGGCTGTTAAAATGAAACTAGATGCACAAGTATACTTTAGGTTATAATGTTTGTAAGCCATTACTTTCATAGGTTTCTGCTAGACTTGCTGGGGCACTTCACTCCAATCATTTTGCACAACAGACAGGGAAGCAGGTGCAGCCATCCTGCTGTGTGCTCAAGGCAAAGCCAAGAGCCACAAATCTTACATTTATGTTTCTACCAGATGTACTAAGCATAGCTACTACCATTACAATAAACCATTTTAAACATAATAAATCAAATATACTTATTCATGTAATTTCATTTTAACAGCCATTTAGTATAGTAAAGTGGGCCTTTACCAGACAAACACTCACTGAAGTACAAGTCATTTAATCTTTTTGATGCATTGTTAACCTGCTCTCATATGCGTCACTTAATTGAAAAGTGTCCCATCTAAACTACACAGAAGTACTTTAACAATGAAATAGAATTCACAGCAAAGTCCTAGTATGTACTGTCACCTACCTTGCAGCGGATATCCTTGTTGATCTGCAGGTTCTTTCCCTTGTACTGGAAGATTACATGTACTTTCTTGGTGGGTGGGCCACAAATATCTGGTCCTGTTTGAAAAGGGAAAACCATTATTAGAATTTAACGCCAATTAGATGTTCAAAAAGTATTAAGTGCAAAATAAATACAATAGCTTGAAACCATAATGGATGCCCTGCTATTGACATAAATCTTGTCTGAAATGTTGCAAGAAGAGTAATGTTTATGAGCTATACAGATACTCACCAAACATGATGTTGTATTCTGAGTCTCCATGCATGTCAGATTGGTCCAGGCCAGATGGAAAGAGCTTGATATATCCTCCTCCACAGTCAATGTTCTGCTCATGTTTAACAGAAAACTGAATTACCAATGTCTGGTCTTTGTTTGAGAAGGACTCAAACCTAGCTGACTGTGCATAAAAACGAGCATCTTGGCTTGTCTGGATACCTAAGAAAGAGCAGAGGCAATGTTACATTGTGCACATGTTTTGGACTAACCCTACTTCTACAAAAAAGTGGTAGATCTGCCCCTCACCTTTGTCCTTGTCTGCATCGCCGTAGAACTTTCCTGCACTCACTTGGAATTTGCCATAATCACTTTTATGTTTTGACTCCACCCATCGGTCTGTCCATGCATCTGAAATGTTATATGGTTACATAGTAATTAAGGTTGTAAAAAGACTTTCAGTCCATCAAGTTCAACCTTTTAATGTAGAGTTAAGCATATTACAGACCAAACATTAAAACCAGCAACACACGCACACTTACCTCAACTCCCTTCCTGCAAACAGTGCTATTCACCAAGATTATAAAAACCACTGTGGTCAGTTTATTTCTTTGAACAACAAAGTTATAATTGGTAAACTATTTTGAAAGTAAAAGAAACCTTTACACTTATTTTCTATAGAAGTTATTGTTGGAATCCATTTTCTTTTATCAGCTGATCCTGGCTCTCAGACAGATAGGAACTTCTTGGGAAAAGCCTAACCCTCCTCAGAAAGTTGAACAGCAACCAAAATGGCAGACCCCACAACTGCATATACATCATTCTTCGCTGTGCTAAAGTTTTAATATGACCACAGCAGCCATTTAGGAGACATTGAAATCTATTTACGCTTCGTTACATTCTTCATCGCTGCGTGTACCACTGTATGGTATAGATATTATGCATACATGTCCTTTGTATACGGAATTTGATAGTTTTATCAATTAAATTTTACTAGCAAGCACCCATCCCACATTCAGTACTATTAAGTATTACATTCTGCTACAAGTTTGAGGATTTTTTTTGGTGTTCATGTTTAACTTTGGCACAAGTACCTATACTTTGTGCTTCACCTATTAAAAACAGAACTGGAATGGAGCATTTATAATTCATGTAAAGATGATCAAAAAAGTACACAAACGAAATTCATCTAACTATGTATATATGATGCAATAACTTGGATATTTCCATTTAATAATTCATCTAGTCCACTATACTATATTTAGAGCTGCATTGGTAAGCCAATTGATTTTAAGTGAACCATTCAGCACGTAGCCTTGTACGGTCATGTACTAAAATGTAATTGTGCATTACAAATACGCAATTACATAGCAGTTCTGCGGGAGTCCTTCATACGATATCTGAAATGTACATCTGCCTATGCTTTCTCTTTCGTTCTGAACAGCTGAGGGGTGGATAAGTCAGCCATTGATGGGTGGATAAGTCCCCCCACCCACTCTGCTGCTTCCAGAAGATTCAGCTGGTCTCTATACATCTGCACAGTAACTGAGGAAGGGGAGGAGGGACTGAGATATAGATGTAAGCAGGTAGAAGTGTTTGCAATGTAAATACCAAGTGGCTTACAATGCAAAATATATATGCAGTATTACCCCCACCCCCAGAAACTGCGCTCTGCAATGGATTCTGGGCAAAATGGAAAAATACATCTAATGCATTATGTCTATTGATTTAAAAATGAAACTCTTAAGCAATGCAGAGCGTAAATATGCAAGGTCAATTTACAGATCTGATTGGAGAGTGGATTAGGCACATTACAGGACAGCATTTGAGGGTCAGTAGTATCCTGGTTTCCCCCACAAGTGTGCATGACTATTATAAAGCACTGGCACCATACACATATCTCCTGCTATTGATCACTAGTCTCTATCTTGCAAAACCTATAAGGATGAACCATAGGTCACTGACCCTTTGCACTCTGATTACTGGTGGCGACAAGACCAAGGACAGGCACTGCCCATCTCAATACCTAGGCATATTAATAGCCACTCACCAATTTGCCTGAGAATGTACCTTGTGCTTTATGAAAGTCAGTATTTATACTTATGAATTTGTGTAATCAGATGCCAGGTCTGAAAAAGAAATCTCAAGTAGGGTGGCTAGTAACACAAATGTAACCATCACAATGTATTTACAGTTTCAGTAGTTAGGACTTGCATGTTTCAGTGGCCTTAGATGTGCACAGATTGAGGTTTTACACGTCATATGTAAATGCAGTAACTTGTGAGACACTAATTACAGAGCTGTCAGCTTCCTGGGGATTTCCTATTTCCTCCCATGCAAATCTTTGGTTTCATGCCATGAATGTAAATCTATAGATGCACAAACCCTACGCTATGGACATGTAATGTAGTCCAGGAGGCAGGTTAGTCCTTGCGTCTCCTGCATTTAAATACTGACTGTTAATGGCTCGAGGACATTCAGACGGGACTGGAGACTACAAAATGTCTGACATGTAGGGCATCTTATATCTCTACAGCAAGGCAGCCCCTCACAGTGATGATACCATACTGCAATGGGAGCTAATACATTATTATATTAATCTTATCCTATATAATATATTGCCCTTACAACATGTAATACTGACAGGATGGATGTACAATATTCTGTATTAAGGGGGACATGAACCTCCCCTGACTTGCACACGCAAATTACATATATACACACATACATCCCTCACACTCGCTCGCCGCCTCACATACCTCCATCGTTGAACTCTTCTTTGAAATGCACGGCAGGCTCAGCAGACACGAGAGCTGCAAGCAACGGCAGGATGAGGAGACCGGCGTGGGCCATATTGACCGCCCTGAGAAACCTGTCACCGGCAGCGACCAAGAACCACTTAGGGAGCTGCTGTCTTCGCTAGCTGCTTTTATATCTCTTCTGTGCTCCCTCCTCCTCACCGCCTGAACATTGGCTGCCTCCACATCGGTGTCCGCATATTATAGGCTGCTCGCAACTGTCACTCAATGTACCCAGATGGCTGCTTCTGATAGGCTAAGATGATTACCAATCAAATTTCACCACGCAGTGGGCCTCCTACTAGTCGTCCGGTGGTTGGCTGGGGATGCGGAGACTGGAGAAGTAAGGGAGGTCACATGGTCTGAGCAACTGGAGGGCAGACCACGTGATCTTGTCCTTTGAGGCGTTCGGTGGGTGTGACTATATTCCACTGTTGGGGCAATTAACATAATTTACAGGATATTTTTTGCAAACTCTCTAATTACAGCTCAATAATGAATCTAAATACACCACGCCTCGCACACTGCACTTTATACAGGCATTTTATTGACTTGAACATAATATAAAATAAGTCATTATTATTAATTCATTGTAATCAATATTTATCAGATAGTGTATTCAATTCAACTGCTACTTTATAAATGGAAATGTAATAATATAATACGTTAGCTAAAATTCAAGTTGTTGATTCAACATTTTAGCATGCTTGATTGATTATTTCTTAGAAAACTAAGTATGCAATTGATTAATGATTTCTATTTGATTTTCATTGTTTAGTTGTGACCAACTATCCGTGACCCTATGGACCACAGCACACCTTGTGTATGTTTGAGCTTATCCATAAGGTTTTCATGGCAAATATACTGGAATGAGTTGCCAGTTCCCTCTCTGGTGGACTGCGATGTGTCTGACCTCGCTGATATGACCTGCCCATCTTGGGTGACCCTACATGGTATAACTCACAGCTTCATTGAAGTGCACAAACCCCTTCACCATGATCACAAGGTAGCGATCCAGAAGGGGTCTATTTAACTAAGCACCCAGATTTATAATTCCATTCAACCATCATATTGATGGTGCTTTTTTATTATTGTATTCATGGGTTATTGTGACGTCATGCTTATTAGTCACTCAAACTATTATATATCAAACCATCAAAAATGCTTCTTTAAGAGTCATCTGCCACTGTAGTTTACGGTTCTATAAAAATGCAACAAATGGACCTGATTTACTAATTTTCACCATGAAGCGCCCCAAGATTTTAAGACTAATGATAGCAGAAATCGTCACCTTAATCATTAAGATTGCCTTATTATAAATTAGGTTTTTAAAGTCTTGCCCAAGTGTTTGCAAATAAGCCTGTGAAGCAAACTCTGATGAAGTGTAACTGCAAAAATTACTTATCATTGATTACAGTAGATCTTTATATTCACCACTAGTCGTCTGTCATTTATGACGGGATAATATATATATATTTCCCCCCACCCCCTTCGCCTGTATCTCTTCCCCCCTCTCTCTCCCCTGTGTCTCTTCCCTCCCCCCTGTCTCTTTCCTCCCCCTTTTCCCTCTGTCTTTTTCCTCCCCCTCTCCTGTGTCTCTTTCCCCCCTCTCCCTCCCCTTTGTCTCTTCCCCCTCCCCCTCCTCTTTGTCTCTTCCCCATCTCCCTCTCCTGTGTCTCTTCCCCCCACCTTTCTCTCCTGTGTCTCTTCCCCCCCTCCCTTCCCTGTGTGTCTCTTCCCCCCTCCCTTCCCTGTGTGTCTCTTCCCCCTCCCTTCCCTGTGTCTCTTCCTCACCCTCCCCTGTGTCTCTTTCCCCCCTCTCCCTCTATTGTGTCTCTTTCCACCTCCCCCCTCTCCTGTGTCTCTTCCCCCCACCTTTCTCTCCTGTGTTTCTTCCCCCCTCCCTTCCCTGTGTGTCTCTTCCCCCTCCCTTCCCTGTGTCTCTTCCTCACCCTCCCCTGTGTCTTTTTCCCCCCTCTCCCTCCATTGTGTCTCTTTCCACCTCCTCCCTCCCCTATGTCTCTTTCCCCTGTGTCTCTTTCCTATTTCCTCCCTCCCGTGTCCCTCTTCCCCCTCCTCCCTCCCCTGTGTCTCTTTCCCACCTCTCTGTCCCTTTCCTCTTCGCGCGCCGCGCTTTGTGCATGCGTGGCTGGTACCGCACGGTGCGCACTGCTGGATGTACGGAATTCCGTACACATTGTTTGTAATGTGTGCATTCCCCTTGAGCATTACACACACTTTACAAACTATATTAGTGATGTTGTTATAATACAAACCATTAGAAAATGTATATCACTTCATTTTGTACACCATATGCCCAGCAATTTTATATAGATGCTGCAAGAAAAAATGCACAGAAAAAAAGACATCCTAACTCTCACAGCTTAGCAAATATTGCCCTATGTTCAGTGAGGGGGTTATCTAAAAATGTTTCACCTTTCCACCATTCTGCTAAATGACACCTTTGGGTTTGAACGCTCACTACGTTACGACTGGAAATTTGAGTTGATTATCAAAACTTGGTACTTGCAATCATCCAACATTGTGCATCAACCTGGAGTTATAGTGGGGAGGAGTAAGACAATCTATTAAAGGTGATTGATCAGACACAATGTACATGATCTATTAGGGATAATAATCTATGAGGGAGGTAATTAGGGGTAAAGGGTGTGGCATGTAACAGTGCAATATCTATGAGGGTGATCAGTGGGTGTATGTGGTAATTATCTGATCAGTGTCAGGGTAGTTGATTTGTACAGTGGCGCACCACTTTGAAATGCAGATAACTGCAGTCCCTCCCCTACCAGTCACACATATTGTGTAGTGATATCTTTCTTTCACTATATCATATGCTGTAATGAACAGTAAGATAAACAACTTTGTGATATATTTTTTTGTTTTAAGGAACATTTTTTCTAGGTGAAATCATACTTGCCATATTGTTTTTTTTCCTATATTGCTTGCTCTTCCATGGCATACTATACCCTCTATTGTGTAGTATTATTATTGGAACAGTGTGATAAAATCCCTGGCCTAGGCTGGATGAACAGTTTACAGATTGTCTTCTCTTGGTTTTAAGATGCCACATACATTGTCAGTGCTAAATGATAGTAACATATTGAAAAGTAATTGTATCACACTCTGCTACCATTAATAACGATATGTAAACTAAAAAGAGAGGCGGCGCTAATGTTTAGTATTGAAAATGTCACACTATTGGAGATTTACCTTGGCTGTTCAAATATGGGTAGGAGGAATAACACAGAGAACCAAAAAACAACAACCAAGTAGCTTATTGTGTGACCAAGATACAACACATTGTAATGCACATATACAGCCTTATTAAATTGCAATTCGGCAAATCTAAAGGGCTCTATATAAGCACAGAGCATATTTTTTTACACAAGTTTTTAGTTAGTCAACTTTTATCCAAAAGCAAGGTCTTCACTAACTAAAAACTTCTGTAAAAAAAATATGCTCAGTGATTATATAGAGCCCTTTAGATTTACACCCTTCCTGACCGCTGAGGTTGAGATCTGCTGGAGCCAAACAGAGCAATGTTCAAAATATTAAATATTCTGTGTTGCTGGTACAAATTATCAGCCTTATTAAATTGCGATTCGGTAAATTTAAAAGGGCTCTATTTAAGCACATAGCATATTTTATTTACAGACGTTTTTAGTTAGTGAAGACCTTGCTTTTGGATAGAAGTTCACTAACTAAAAACTTCTGTACAAAAATATGCTGTGTGCTTATATAGAGCCCTTTTAAATTTACAGAATCGCAATTTAATAAGGCTGTCTATAATTCTTTTGTTTTCACCAATTTAATGCCAGAGTATAGGGCCATGGCTGTAGACATCTGCTTTTTAGAAACTGTGGAACAAAATACTAGACAAGGGTCTGTTGATCTGCAAGTCCTGCAAAATATATACTCAGAAACTTTGAACTATAGCAAGGTGTATAATGGCTACCATTTCATACATCCTGGAAATGGTAGTGTGGCTTTGTTAACCTAACAGGATCTATCCTGTTATGGTGTTGGGACAGGTCCGCTGCTCCAACCACTAGATGGCGCTGCCGATATTTAGCAGCGCTGTCGATATGTGAGAAAAGTTCTAAGCTTATAATGTTAGCCTCATCCTTGAACTTACCCAAACACCAACCCTAAGCCTAAACCTAACAGTTTACCCAAGCCTTGACTCTATGATATGGCACTGGAATATAGGCAGCGCCATCTAGCGGATGCTTACCGCCACTGCTGCTGCCTTGTGCTGCCATAAGAGGATAGGACCACCTAACAACTGAATGGGTTACAACAAAAACTTTTAGCAATAATAATTTGACAGAATGTTACAGTGTCCAGCCTTTGCATCCTCACTATTCCCATGCCTGGATGGTCAGATGTTCACCTCTTATAGCAATGGGACACTTTCATGCTTGTGTGTGTACTAATGAA
The DNA here is from genome assembly GCA_027410445.1 of Discoglossus pictus. NCBI lineage: Eukaryota > Metazoa > Chordata > Amphibia > Anura > Alytidae > Discoglossus > Discoglossus pictus. The sequence continues at coordinate 138,051,812 of CM050167.1, read as the reverse complement.
TTACCTTTTATCTTTTACCTCTTTTACTTGGCCAACCCTTTTAGCCATGATTACAAAGACCCCTCTAGCTCTTCTTCCACCCACTAGACTATAGAAAATGTCAAGAAAGAGCTGTCAATTAGCCCAACAGGTTGTTGGTGGCGTGAAGGGACAGGGAGAGGCTGGTGACAATTAGAGCCTCTCCCATTTACTCTCAAAGAACATAAATATTGTGAAATTATCTGGAAATGTCCTGTGCGTATACACTGTATTGGGTCAGGGATGCATACACGAGGAGTAAATTTAGTGCTCTGTTTTTCTCCATCTCAGTCCCTCTAACTGGGTGGTGCTGATCAAACTTCATGTTATATCCCATATATTGTTAGCTTGGGGAATGGCCTTCAGAAAATGCTTAATGAATTGCATCAATCAGTGCACTTTCTATTCTGGACAATGATTGGATAATTGGCATTGGTGGCACCTTAACTGGTCTTTACAATCACAAGTTCCAGCTTTGAATGTGTAAACAGACATAATGATCTTTTATGCATAAGCATAGGCTTGGTTATTCCAATAAAATGCAGGTATAATTCAGGTTCCAATAAAATATCAGGTTATTGGACTTACCGTAATTTTTCACAATTGAATGTATGTTCTTAGATTTTCTTAATTACCTTTTATTCAGTTATTATAATACTAGTAGTGATCTACAATATGTTGAAGCTCTTTGCTTTGCATACTAGTGACAGGGTTATCAGTGTCCATTCATTTCTGTGTAGTTTCTTTCTAAACACCATTAATACACCCTTCACATTTTCACGTGTATGTCTGCTTCTTAATGACCCACTCTTATCTCTCATGAGGATTTAGTTGTGAATGCTGAATTTATTTCCTTATCAATATTGATGTTAAGAATTATATCATTAAGGACTGAATTACTTACTCCGGTTCACACTGCCAGTTTTAATATAATTAATAATGACAGACATAACTTGCTGATTGGTTACTTTCCAGAGTACATATTCAACGTTCTGCAATCTGTAGCACAGGAAAAACTAGTAGAAATAAAGGGTACCATTATTATATATGTGCAACGCTCTGCAGATGTTAGAAAGTGTATGGGTGTATATCACAACATTCTCAGTACTTCTGTGCAATGCACTATTTGCTATCAGTACACATGGTTGATTGGATTTCAACAAAAGGCCAATAGGACACGTATTGCAAGAAATCAAGGGATGCCAGGTAAAAGATCTTAGGATATTATCTTTTCATTTCTTCCTCCATTTCCCTTTATCTTCTCCCTCCCCCTTCTTCCTTATTTTCACCTCACCCATTATCTCCTTTTATCCATCCCTCCCTATATCCACTGCCTTTTCCTATTCCATATTCTATTTACTAAGACTGGGGTTTTATTTCAGTGAAATTTGTGCCTTCTTTGGGTTATTTTGAACTAATATTACAGTCCATGAATGATTTGCCATATTGTCCAGTTCTCCTTCCTTGGATTGCTTGCATTCACATCTTGAAATTCTTACATGAATGGACCACTGCCCAATGGAAAACAATATGACTTTAAGTCTAAGAGCATAATTAAGCAGGGCAATAGTCATACAGCTAGTTTTACATTTGAATTTAAAAAAAATGTTACTGTGTTTACATTTCTGTAGATGTAGATCCATTTCCTAAAGCAAGTAATCTGTTTCTGGGCCAGTGAGGAGGAAGTGTGTGTTGTCAATTTCAATGTTATTCTATTATCAAACACTTCTCTCTAAGTTCCATGGCTTATACAGTGGTCTTTTAATTCGTTGTGTCCCAGATTTCCCCTCTCTTGATGCCCATTCACTATTTTATCCAAACATTAATTTCTTCTGTCACCTAGACCAGTGTCTCTCTACCTTTTTGCTCTGAGGACTGGCTTGGTTGCCTTTCCATTTAACAGAGTGATACAAGGTTTTGGCAGATTACATTTAATTGTTAACATACATAAACGTTTAATTTATGTGAATAAGAGTACATTTCAAGTGCATTTTTACCTGTAACTGTGACTAATGGTGGTGATAAGTTCAAAGTGTTAGGATTTCCTCATCCCTATTTATCCTTAATACGATTTTAGGGGCCAGCTGTTGAGAACCACTGACCTATCCCATATCAATGATACACATTCCCCTCTCTCGACTTCCTTTCTTTGTTTCTTCACATGCCAGGTCTTGAAAAGTGATTAAATAGACGTGGGACACAACCCTTTCTTATGCATTTAGAAGAGCATGCTTTAAACATTACCAAAATTATGTTTTGTATGAAAAAATATAAATTAAAATCTGTTTAAAGTTCATTAAAACAACAGGAAATGCACACAACAGATATATATTTGTAGATTTAATTGGCAGACAAGTATGACTCTTACAGTTATAGCACTGATCATTTACTGATAGAGCCAGTGAAACTTATTTTTTTAGGCATTGGGAGCTTTATTTGAAAAATTCAAACACACAGCGGTCTATTAAGAAACACCCTTATTCAGATACAAAAGAGTTCAACATGCTTTCAATGTTCCTTTAAATCTGTCCATATAAGTAACATTGCTGTAATATATACCTGGGACATCCTGTATGGCTCCCTGTCTGTATATAAAGCTCAGTAATATTTTATATATGTTAACATGTCCTGCACTTTTGCTTGTATATGTGAGATGTGCTGTGTGTCTATGCAATGCTCTGCAGCTTTGGCATGATGTATACGTAATTCTGGCAGTGCATATTGGTCAAGCCCTGAAGTCATTTGCAATAGTATACACGTGCAATAATCTGCACACTTCCCTGGCATTGTATTAGCGCAATGCTCTGCTGAGTTCCTCCTTCCTTCGTCTTGTCTTAAGCATTACTTAATCATCACTGTGCACACACAATGGACCTGAGTTGGCTGGTGTGCACACAGCTCTAGGGATTTATATGAACAGATGTATTCTAATGCCATTCTTTCCCCTGGTTATCTATTCTATACACACAATATTTACTCTAATAACTCACAGGCAGAAACATTGCTCCACCTCCACTACACCTGCTACTAATTAAAGGACCACTGTAGTTCAAGAAAAAAAAGACACTTGTTTGTCAAGTAGGTGCCAAACCAACACATTGTTCAAGACTCTGTTTATGAACAAAGGAATCCATTTGGTGTTTGTTACATTACTTCATGAGAGATGCATCCTGGGTGTGTGTGTTTTTAGCTATTAGTGGAGGGAGGTGTGGAGGAGAAGAGTCTTTGTTATATAACACCCCACAGCTCTCAAAAAAAGTAAGCACCCCTCTCACGTATACAAAGTCCACCTACATATCATGTATTCCTCCAGGGTACAACAGAGGCATCAACATTTTTTGTTTCAGATTAAGAACTAGTATATATACAGTGGCCCTTTAAGGCAGTTCTAAATTAACTTTTCTATATATGAAACCTTTCCAAATATCGATCAATCTATTAAAAAATTAATTTAAAAAAAACATTATATGTAATTACGCAGCAGTGGAATCTACCATTTTGGTTTCTTTTCCTTTGGTGGGATGGGATTTGGAATGCACAAGAAGTTTCTGTCTGTGACACTTAAAACCTTTAGTACTTTCAACAGGACTAATGGAAGGCTCATAGCTTACAAAGACACATTGTTGCAGTCAGAATTAGATCAGAAAAAAATAGAGTAAAGAAAAATTGCATCTAAAAATTAAAAATGTAAAGGTTGTGTGTATTTTTTTTCATAGTAATTCAAAATATAATATATATATATATATATATTAAACAGACAACCAGCGTTATTGGACTTCAATTTATAATTATAAAATTACACATATCTATAATTATAGCATAAAAGGGACTATATGCCTTAAACATTATAAAAAGACACATATGGAAATAAAGAATGCTAAATCATTATCTTACACAATATTATATATAACTATATTATTTTATCAAGTTGGAGAGATCATTTCACACTTCATAGAATAACATATAAATTGCAATAGTCAAAGCTCTTTCTTCTGTAGCTCTCAAAGTGATCACCAATCTCTATGTGATGTCATTTTGGAATTGTTATTATGAAATTATATATATTATGCAATTGTAAAGATTTCACTTTACTGAATCTCAATTGCTATAGTTATTTATTTAAATTTAAAAATTCTTTTAAAACAATAAAGAGTCATTACACAACAAAAATTCAGTAAACTGACATAACAGAATTTTACATTTTCACTCCAGTACCGAATAAAGATATATATAAATAAAATCAGCACATTCCTTCTTCTTGTATGTTCTTGAACAATTTGTCCTCAGAGAAAAGAATATGTTTCCCTTTGTCTCATTTGTAAGTTACATTTGCATTGAGATGGCAACTTGGGATTGGCTACTGTGGGTGCACTGTCATGTCGTGCCCATAGGGCATGGGTGTAAATGCTGGCAATTTGGCAAATCAGAGGGATGGGGACTGTAAAGAGTAAATTGAATTGTATCTCTTTGTATCTTTTTGAAACATGTCTTGCACCCTCCCTATTTTAAGGAACTCATGCATTTATTTCACAAAGTTTTTTTGTTGTAACATGTGGCAAACATTTACACAGAGTCTTATACGGCACAACCCACAGGACGGGTCTCTTTGCAAAACTAATGCAGAAAGTCTGCTGCAAATTTACACTACAAAATATCAGCAAGCCAGTGCTAATTTACAAGAAGAGTAGTAGCTTTAGAGTAAGGATGTGCAAAATGGAGAGAGATAGAGATAGGAAGAGAAGAAAGAAGAGCGGAAGATAGTGATCCTGTCTGGAGGGCAAAAATACAAAGCATTATTTTTGGGTAAGGAACATAGCTGGTGGTACTAGTGTGGAAGGATGTATCAATATGAAGGCAGGATGCCCAAAGTGTTTAGCGTTACTTACTACATGTCCACTCACTTTGGACCACTGCGTATCCCAGAACCCAAACTATCCCACCTCCAAATGATCCTGGGGCCCGCCCAGCTGTAGGCCATGATCAGCAACTGAGGAGAGTCGCCGGGCTCAGTAAATATAAGAATGGCCAATGACCCCTAATTGCTGTACAATGATGCAGGCAAATCACAAACATTTTGAAGAATTGGAAGTAAGAGAGTGCCAATCCATTTTCATAAATAAGGAAAGGTTCAGATATAGCTGGGTGATTGTTCAAGAAAGCCTTAACACAAACGAAGGGGTACCAAACACACTTGGTACAATACAATCTTTCTCTACAAATCTGTTCAGTCTTGGACCGTATCAACTATATAGTCACATGATCATCATGGATCCCCACATTCGAGTACCTGAGGCCACCTACACCTTGTCTGTTTGCCGAAACCAACTCTCCAACCTTTGAACGCACCAAAAAAGGCAAGAGAGAAGGCTCCACAGAACAGCAAGGCTTCATAGTTAGTAGCACAGACCTCTTCCAAAACCACAGACAACCTCAACAGGAGGGAAAAGGTTATAGGTCACCTGTCATCCCATTTGGCCATGCCTTATGTTAAAGGCATACATATTTTTGGAGTATGAATGTATCTGATAGAGGAGAATCAGTAGTATATGCAAACATTTGAAAAATACCAAAATAAACATTTAAATACTTACCTTGAAGTTAGCAAGATATCTTGTAATTTCTGACAGTTGAAAATAAGGGATACCACCCTCTCCAAACCCAGGCTAAATTAGCATTCATTTGACAAATTGTTTTGGCCAATCATGAGGAAGCAGAGGCTGAAATATTTGGGGTTGCTGTCTGTGCTGCAAAGCAGCCTAGGATATGTAGTCAGCTTCATATGAAAATGAATAGTACTTTCTAACATGTGCCAATCTGTGCAGCACATTATCACCACATTACACCTGCAGTTGTCTGTGCCCTGCATCACTGCTGCTGGTGTTTACATTTCCCATAAGGAGACAGGCAGAGAGAAATAAGCTGTGACACCAGCAACCATGTGACTGGCAGCCTTTTGTCCTGGACCCAGATGCTATGCAACCTGTGCCCTCCTGGTATGTCAGCGTCCTAGGGGTGTGCAATTCCAGATAGCAGTACCCAGCATATAGATATGTAAGTACATTCAACTTTTCAATATAATTAATTTTTCTACTAATCATTGGGAAACATTTGAAACACAAGAAGCTTCGGTATACCTTTAAACCTCGCCTTTTGTCTTGAGAGTCATCACTTCTTGGCTTAATCAAGATTTCCTTTGTCAGGTCCTCAATCTTGGCTAATTTAAGAAAAAAGCAAAGGCTGCAGCAGGACAACCCACTATTGAGGGAGAAGCTCTTTGTTCCTTGCACCGCAATAGAAACCGGAGCAAGATTCCCATGCTCTTGTCATCAGAGTCAGCTCCATCTTCCAGCTGAACCTGTTCATGCCATTTGTCCCAAACTCACTTGTACGTTAGCAAGTAGTAGTAGTAGTAGTAGATGGAGCCAGATAGCGCCTCACCAACAACACTATCTCTCTGCTCTATTTTCCCACATGTTCTGAAAGACCTCGCTGTCCACCTTCACCTCAGGGCCAGCAACCTGAAGCACTCCCATTGAAAGCGAGACAAGGCGTCAACGATATGGACCATACTTCGCCCTACACCATATGTTCAAATGCAGGCAACTCTGCACCAAGTGCCTCACCAATTGTTCTACTGGGATGGATGATTCTGGCAAGGAATTAATAGCCTGCACTACAGCCATATTATCTGAAAAGGAAACTATTTTCCTATCCCATAAGCTACAATGCCATAGAAACAGTGAAATAACGATGGGAAAGAGCTGGATGTGTCCCAACTTGCAGGCAAATTTTCTCACTCAAATTATTATTATTATTATCATTTATTTGTAATACGCCAACATATTCCGTAGCGCTATACATAAGTTAAATTACAGGCAATGACAAGTTCAAGATTCACACATTGCAATGAATGGAGGGCCTTGTCTTTGAGCTTGGAATCCGGTGTCCATAGCGCTTTCCCTAAAGCACCTTTCAGGATTGAAACTCGCAGACTTACTCTCAAAGCCATGTTCACCTGATGCATCTGTATACTGTATATTTCAAGATCAACCTTAAAAATTCCAAGGAATGAAGACAGAAAAGCTAAATATACCATTACATCTTCCTTAATAGGAGCCACCACCCTAATAGAGTGATATGAAAGGCGAATACCCACCATGGCCAATACCAACCACCCGCCAAAAATCCCTCCCATGGGGATGATTCGAGTTAAGTTAAGCTTGCCTAACAGCAACTCCCTTAGCAGCTCTAAGAGTGGTCATCTCCAAACTTATGTCCTCAAGTTTATCCACTGGCAAACAACACTCTATATTCCAGGAATCAATCTAGAGGGAGGGCCAACCATTTTGTCATCCACAAAGGGGACCCCAAATTCGAGGTTCAAGCAATGGAAAGTAGACTTGATATGCCAACAAACCTTCTAACCGTATGGGCCCACAAACGTTAAGTTGTCCAAATAGTGAACAATGGAAGAATTTTGCTGAACCCCACTCAATGAATGTGCTGAATCTGCCCCCAAGTAATATTCCAAGAATTGATGACTCTCAGGCAGAAATGGTAAAATGCAGATTCCACTTTAATAACAGCACCTCTACCCTCACGACGAACCAGCGAGGTGGCCATATCAAACAATACATATGACACGTAAGTGAATTACTTGTCAATTCCATCATTCACAGAATAGCCTTTGGGATAGGACAGGCGATGAATCAACCTTTACTTTCCACACTCCTTCTTAGGTACCACACCCAGAGGGGACACCCTGAAAGGAGGCAAAGGTGGGTCATTAAAAAGACCAGTTATCTGAGCTTTTCTAACCTCCTTATCTATTTTTTTACGCACCACACAAGGAAACTCTGAAACCAACTTAAATGTGGCAGAATCTCAGACAGATTCCCTGAACCTGAAGGCATGTCAATTCTACTCCAAACCCCTCCAAAAACAATCTAGCCATATCCACCAGACACATTAGAGAAAAATTCAGGCCACGGCTGCATTGCATGAAACAAAACTGACATCCTGTCCTTTAGAACCTGACTCTCGTTGTAGCCTGAAGCTTTTAGATAAGGCATGATCTCCTCCACAACTCTAGTAGGTTTGGGTTTGCTAACAGTTGATTTTGAGAGTTAACACCCCTGAAAATCCCTGCTAAAATTAGAATAACAATTCATAATTCATTTTGGCCAATCACAGGCAGCTATAACATTGTTTCAGTGATGGCAGTTTGTGCAGCAAAGCATCATAGGATGTGTAGTCTTTTTTTCCCCCTGCACAAGGAAACAAAGAGCAGCTCAGACATGCTGTGTGGATTTCTGCATTGTGATGCTGTAGGCTTGAAGGTTAGTATAGGGTTGAAAAAACGCACACAAATGCAGTGTTTTTATTGGTAGGTACACTGCACTTATGTAAGCAGCTCTGGGGGTGTAAAAAACACATTTTATTTTTAAATAAAATAAATCTGTATGTGTTTAGAATGACTCTGTCATGTGCTCTGACTCTGATATCCAATGCATATAACACCATCAACATCATTGATTCTTCTAATACCCAAATAATCCCTTACATCTGCACAGAATTATCCAAGTCATCCGTCAGTCCTCCATGGGGCATAAGGCCAAAAGATCGCCATGTATGGGATCCATTTCAACCCTCCCAGAAGGAGTGCCGCTATGAATTACGGAGTGGCCCAGAGTCACTGTCAGCACTATTAAATTCGGGCTACGTGTTAAATGCAACAAAGTCAGGCCAACGAGTGCTAGAGAGGACCCACGAGGGGGGTAAAGTCCAATACGTAGCACTTTAACTGCAAATAAATACACACTACTGTACTAATATTAAAAGGGAAAGTGATGTTAGGTCTTAGAATTAATAGCACAACATTCAAAAGCCTGCAAATAGTCCCCGAATTTTTTTTTTTTTCATGTATGTTTGTGTTATATCGATCCCGGCAATCAATGTGTTAATACATATACTGTAACTCGCATGTGATAGAATATCATATTTACAGCTTTATTAATATTGCAATATAACTGGAATGCAGGGACGATCGTAATTCGTAATTGAAGCCCGTAGAACTTTGAAATCCAACCTCCATTTTTCTGTGACGCAATTATGACGATCTCTGTTTCCATTGGCTACATCTAAAACCGTAACTACGGGTTTGCCTAATTGATCAATTACAATGCCGCAAATCTGACGGCCGACAAATGGTTTACGGGTTTGCGTCTCAAGCTTGTAACTCGCAGCCCCTTCTAATTTAATAGCACCGTAACTCGGCCAAATGTCATGCCCACAGCCATTACAGGTCTCACGTTGCACTTACGGTGCTCAAATTTAATGGGGCTGTGTGTCAGCAGCAGCTGTCCTAAATGGTTTGACAGGAACTCACCCTCTGCTCGCTAACTGCACTAGTACCCCATGCCCCGTGCTGATGTTGTGCTGACCCAGCAAAGCATTGAGCCCATTTAGCAAGGCATGAGTCCGTAACTGAGTATTCTCTTACTCTGATTACCCACATGATCTGTGATGACCCCCCAGATTACAAACCTACTAGGTTAGGTAAATGTACGGTCAAACCTGTGGCGCCACGTTAAGTGCAGCAGGATCAGTTGATGTAGACAGATCACCAGTAGAGATGTCGCGAATAGTTCGCCGGCGGACTGTTCCCGGCGAACATAGCATGTTCGCGTTTGCGGCGAACTGCGAACATATGCGATATTCGACCCGCCCCCTATACTTTATCATTGAGCAAACTTTGACCCTGCAACTCACAGTCAGCAGACACATTCCAGCCAATCAGCATCATACCCTGCCTTCCAGACCCTTCTAACTCGTGGACAGCAGCCATTTTGGAATCATAACTAACTTGCAGTCTTACTGAGAGGAGGCTGAGTGTAGGTGATACTGCATCAATAGGGAAAAACATAGCTAGGCTACTGTACACAGTGTCCAATACAGTCCTGAAGGACTCTTTTGATCTCTGCTGCAAGGACACCCCTGTGTCTATTCCCCCCTTTATCATCATCCTCCCCTCACCTTAGCACCCAACCCTAACACCCCTCACACTTATCCATAACAACCATCAACCTAACACCTAACCCTAATACCCCTCACACTTATCCCTAAGACCTAACACCCCTCACACTTATTCCTAACATGCCTCACCCTAACACCCCTTACACTTATCATTAACACCCCTCACCCTAACACCTAACCCTAACACCGCTCACACTTATCCCTAACACCCCTTACCCTAACCCTAACACCCCTCACACTTATCCCTAACACCTAACCCTAACACCCCTTACACTTATCCCTAACACCTAACCCTAACATCCCTCACACTTATCCCTAACACCTAACCATAACATCCCTCACCCTAACACCTAAACCTAACACCCCTTACACTTATCCCTAACACCCCTCACCCTAACACCTAACCCTAACACCCCTCACACTTATCCCTAACACCCCTCACCCTAACCCTAACCCCCTCACACTTATCCCTAACACCCCTTACCCTAACCCTAACACCCCTCACACTTATCCCTAACACCTAACCCTAACATCCCTCACCCTAACACCTAACCCTAACACCCCTTACACTTATCCCTAACACCCCTCACCCTAACACCTAACCCTAAAACCCCTCACACTTATGCCTAACACCCCTCACCCTATCCCTAACACCTAACCCTAACATCCCTCACCCTAACACCTAAACCTAACACCCCTTACACTTATCCCTAACACCCCTCACCTTAACACCTAACCCTAACACCCCACACACTTATCCCTAACACCCCTCACCCTAACCCTAACCCCCCTCACACTTATCCCTAACACCCCTTACCCTAACCCTAACACCCCTCACACTTATCCCTAACACCTAACCCTAACATCCCTCACCCTAACACCTAACCCTAACACCCCTTACACTTATCCCTAACACCCCTCACCCTAACACCTAACCCTAAAACCCCTCACACTTATGCCTAACACCCCTCACCCTATCCCTAACACCTAACCCTAACATCCCTCACCCTAACACCCCTTACACTTATCCCTAACACCCCTCACCCTAACAACTAACCCTAAAACCCCTCACACTTATGCCTAACACCCCTCACCCTATCCCTAACACCTAACCCTAACATCCCTCACCCTAACACCTAACCCTAACACCCCTTACACTTATCCCTAACACCCCTTACCCTAACCCTAACACCCCTCACACTTATCACTAACACCTAACCCTAACATCCCTCACCCTAACACCTAACCCTAACACCCCTCACACTTATCCCTAACACCCCTCACCCTAACACCTAACCCTAACACCCCTCACACTTATCCCTAACACCCCTCACCCTAACCCTAACACCCCTCACACTTATCCCTAACACCCCTCACACTTATCCCTAACACCTAACCCTAACATCCCCCACCCTAACACCTAACCCTAACACCCCTTACACTTATCCCTAACACCCCTCACACTTATCCATAACACCCATCAACCTAACACCTAACCCTAACATTCTCACACTTATCCCTAAGACCTAACATCCCCCACACTTATCCCTAAACCCCCTCACCCTAACACCTAACCCTAATACCCCCTTACACTTATCCCTAACACCCCTCACACTTATCCCTGTGTCTCTTCCCCCCCTTATCATCAAGGGAGGGGGGAGGATGATGAGGGAGGGGGGATGAGACACAGGGGAGGGTGATGAGGAAGGGGGGAAAGAGACACAGGGGAGGATGATGAGGGAGCGGGGGAAGAGACACAGGGGAAGATGATGAGGGAGGGGGAAAAGAGACACAGGGGAGGATGATGAGGGAGGGGGGAAAGAGACACAGGGGAGGATGATGAGGGAGGGGGTGAAGAGACACAGGGGAGGATGATGAGGGAGGGGGGAAAGAGACACAGGGGAGGATGATGATGGAGGGGGGAAGAGACACAGGGGAGGATGATGAGGGAGTGGGTAAAGAGATACAGGGGAGGGTGATGAGGAAGGGAAGAAAGAGACACAGGGGAGGATGATGAGGGAGGGGGTAAAGAGATACAGGGGAGGATGATGATGGACGGGGATGTTAGGTTATTTATGCCCTTTATAAATTAAAACCAGACTGTGCATCAACTATGTAATTTTCCGTGGGAGTTTTGACATGGATCCCCCTCCGGCATGCCACAGTCCAGGTGTTAGTCCCCTTGAAACATCTTTTCCATAACTATTGTGGCCAGAAAGAGTACCTGTGGGTTTTAAAATCCGCCTGCCCATTGAAGACTGTGGCGGATCGCCGGTTGGCGAACATTTGCGGCGGTTCGCGGTTCGCGAACCGAAAATGTTATGTTTGCAACATCACTAATCACCAGTATCTTCTTGGCTGGACTGCGTGTCTCCACTCCTCATCCGTTCTCCACTCCTGCCCCTTGCTGAACAAGAATGCCAACAGGTCCAGAAACATCTGGACCTGTTGTTAGATCATGATCTGTATCTGGAAGAACTGCTAAAGCAAGAGGAAAGATTACTATACTGCCTCTGTCTGTTGGGTCTGTGCCCTTGCCAGTGTATTGGTGTCAATGACCTCACACTGCGCAAACCTTCTCATAATATACTGTATCTCTATCTGATCCTCATAATACCTGATGCAGCTGTAACCTCAGATTAGACTACTTTGGAGAGTATCTATTAATCTGCCAGACCCACCTACCTGACAATAAATGCCACCCACACGCCCCAGCTGTGTGTGCCACCTTGTGTTTCTGTAACAAGGCTAAACATTCAAGGGTATGTAAACTTTTGATAAGGGTAATTTGGGTGATATCTTTTATCATTATAATTTAAAAAGGAGCCAAACAACTATGTGATAACAAAAGGATTCATATGATCGCTATCCTTCATTAAAAAATAAATGCCAACATTTCTGCCAGGGTATGCAAACTTTTGAGCACAACTGTATCTACTGAACAGCTTGTAACATGAGTACATTAGTGATGAACTGACAGAAACAGTAGGAAAAAGCTGAGTGGTCTGTTTAAAGTCTAAGCACATATTAGCTTGAGATGAGGTCAGCAATACAATCTGATACTATAGTGAGCTCTGATTCCTTTGGAAGTTACGTCCTGTATTAACCCAATATGAACTCAAGTCGTACTGTAATCTTGATTTCTATATTTGTTTTTTTTTTTCAAGCACGTTATGTTTATAATTTCAAGCTTTTTATTATTTCAATAAACTTGTTTAACGATTACTTAATCTCTTGTAAATATTTTGCAAATAGGTCAGAATCAGAGGCGGAGCTACCGCTGGTGCAACCACGCAAGGCACCGAGGCCCCTGTAGCCTGTGGCCCCCACAATCCTCTGTGGCCGCCGCAGGCCATTGTGACCCTCGTGGGTCTTCTATGGCCCCTGCGGAATACCTTTGGCCCCCGCGGGACCTCTGTGGCCTTCTTGGATCCCAGTGGCCCCCTGTGGCCCACTGTGGCCCCCTGCAGGCCCTGTGCCCCCTGCATTTTCCCTCAGCTTCCTGTGGCCCCTCGCAGACCATTGTGGCCTCCCTCAGCCCCCTGTGTTTCCCCTCAGCCTCCTGTGGCCCCTTGCGGACCTCTGCAACCTTTCTCAGCCTCCTGTGGCCCACCGTGGCTTCCCTCTGCCCTTGTGGCTCCCTCAGTCCTTGTGGGCCCCTGTGGGCCCCGCGGACTTCTCCGGCTTCCCTCTGCCTTTTCAGGGTCCCTCAGTCCTTGTGGACGCCTGTGGCCCCCCCACAGACCTCTGCGACCCCATGGACCTCTGTGGCCCACTTTGGCCCTCTGGCCTGCCGTGGCCCCTCCTCACCCCAGTGGAGTGCAGGTAAGAAAGTATTTATATAGGTATATATATATATATATATATATATATATATATAAAATGAATAATATATTAGTAAGCTCACTTGCATGTCTAAACGGCAGGGACATGCAAATGAGAATACAATTTCAATCCATAAATAGCAATTTTATATATTGATCCCTTAAAGCATATGCCTGCTGTGTTATACAGCTTTTAAGCAAACCACCGGGTTTATTCTGACTTTCCCAAAAGCAGACCCCTTGCATCATTCACTGCAAGAATAGCTCTCCAGAAATATAAATGCCCCCTCACACATATTCTTCTACCAATGTATCATGGATCTCTATAGGATGCTGCTTAACCAAGCTCTGACTCAGGTTCAACATTTTCAAACAAATATTGTTATATTCATTGTGCGGTGGTCCTTTAAATATTTCCAGTCTTTTTTGCTTCCCATTTGAAAGCCAACATCAGTCCATTACCAATCAAGTATACCATGCATTTCTATGCCTGCCCCCATTCACCACAGACTATTATCACAAACCATACAATTTAAAAAAATCCTGAGTACTCATTTTGCAAATAAAAATAACCAGTGTTTTCAATGTATAATTTAACATCTAGGGCTTCAGTGTCCCTTTACAAATCCTGCCTCATATTTATAAGACCTTGTTTTGCCTATGAATTGTGTTTACTTGGGTGCAGTATTAGGAAATAACCAATTGCCTTACTGTTTACTATAGGCTGGCGTTCTATCTGTGGCAAGCAGTTACGTGGAAGCTACAGAGCAAGCAGAATTAAATAGATTTCACTCCAAATTGCATACTTCAGGCCATTTGAAAAAATCCTATTTTATCAATGTCGAGAATCAATGACATAACGATACTTACCAAGGGCATCCAAACCATTTTGCAAATACTGTAAATGCACCCCTGACTTAAGACACCAAATGGACCAAATTGCACATGAACCTCTGAGCCTAGATTCCCATATCCCGTTTTTATTTCTCTCTTCTGTTTTCCTGTAGTTAAAAGCGGTGTTAGTAAAAAAAACATTTAAATGTTTGATTGTTCCATTTTCATTACTTGCAGAGCCTGCTAAAATTAAAGATCCACTTGAGTACAAAACCTTCTATGATGCATTTATAAGAACATGTCTTATACAAAACCAAAATTTTGCATGCAAAATAAAATTACATTAATTTAAGAAAAAACAATAAAGCATCACAAAAGCATATAAAGAACAATGTGATTGACCCTCTTTTAGAAGTCAACTGAGAGGAAGTGGAGAAGGCCTTTAATAGTTTTTTTCCTATCTGATCTGCATTACATTGAATGGGGGTGCAAGTATTTTTGTAGTTTAGACATCCATAAAGCTAGCTGCAACTCTGTTTCCAGGAATATGACAGAAGAGAGAGGAGAAGAAAACGGTTCAATTGTGTCTAAAATTAATGTAATTTATCTACAATATAGACCTCTTACTTTGCATACAAACATTTTTTTCTGTATTGTTAAGAAAACAACCATTTAAATGCATGATATACTGTATGCTTTTGTACTAAAGTGGCTCTTTAATATCTTCTCCTTGCATATATAGCTGCTAATATTATTGGATTTAAACTTCACAAACATCTGAAGTTTGCCCAAAACTATAGTGGTCATTTAAACCAGTGGCCCACCAGCTTTTTGGTCTGAAGACTGGCTGGCTACCTTACGCTGCTCATTGTGACTGTCTTTGAGATCCAGAACATTTTAACAGGTTGATATTACATTTCATTTCATACTGATTTGAATAGAGTTCAGTTTAACAGCAGTAAGATTTTCCATAAGCTATCAATAAATATGGGTAATGGTAGTGGTATGGTAAAACATTTGGTTCTCCTCATCCCTCTTTGTATGTAAGTTATTTTTCAAATGCAAATACAGTCTGTCACGACATGATGTCAATTCTCCATCCATGCACAGGGTCCTTTCTACACCTTATTAACCGGAGCAGACTGCAGACTTTCTACCACCTATGTCTTAACCAGAAGATTGTTATTGCCCTGAAGAAGTGAGCCTGACAAGCTCAAAGAATCATAGAGTTTGACCAAGAGCTACACAGATTGGTAGCAGAGAATCAGCTTCTACTTCAGCCAGACACCAACCCCCATCTGGTTGTGTTGAAGGAGCGACTGAGTGATGTGGAGGTGTTGGCGAGGGAAAAAGAAGCTAAACTGCATAAGATGGAGAGTGTCCTCAGCAGTGTGAGGCAGGAGGTGGTGGAGCTGAAGGTAGAGAGTGGGAGCAGAGATGTCAAAGTACAAGTCAAGGAGTAAAAGCTTCACAGTGCACTAGTGGATCACGAGGCCATGATCAATAGTATAACACAGGAGTTGCAGAAGAAGAAATCCTCTAGGAGATGAGAGCCTGGACCTTCTTGAAATAGTCAGGAAGCAGAAGGCTGATTCTTCAATTGAGAAGCTGGACATTTGGCATAAAGAGAAACTGAATCTACAAAATGGCACCCAGGCACTATGGAATGCCTTAATGCAGATGACACAGAATAAGACAAAGGATGCACATGATACTAGAGAGGACTGGGGGTGAGCTGTTACATAGTGTGCAGAAGTTACTGCAAAGTGAATGGCAGTATCCACAACTGGAACAAAAGTCAGATCTCCGCTACCATGGTTTTGAAGACCAGAGCTGCCTTCTGAAAATAATGGAAAAGGCAGTGAAAGGGCTAGAAGAGCAGAAGCTTTAATAACTACAAGAAAGTCTCACCAATGCAAATGAGAAAGGACGAATTCACAGAAATGGCAGTCACCGTGGTGCAGGAGGTGATTGGCCTGCGTACACCACTTAATGGCATTGGTTGCCCAACCCCATAGTGTCGATCTGTGAAGGAGAATGCATGACAGAGTTTTACCAGGGATTTGCTTGGGCCACAGATATTGCAAAGCTCCCTTTTTCCCCAGGAGGTGTGAAAGAGTAAACTCCTGGAGGAAACTATATAGACTTGAGCTAATAAATGGGTGTGACCAGGTTTATGCATTGCACCCTAGCAGCATGAGAGGTTATGCTGTAACTGAGGCAGGTTCCAATTGGGCCTTCAGACTTGGAAAGCAAACTGTGCGAAAACTTTGGAGCTGTAAAGGAGGAACCCAGAGAGGCTTATTGGAGCTGTAAAGAGGGACACTAGAGAGTCCATACTGATGTCTGAATCTGGAGAAAGACAAAGACAGAAACACTGAGGTTTGGAGCTGATGAGCAAGTTGCAGAGTGGAAACTTGGACTTAAAAGTGAAAGGCCAGTAATTGAATACAAAACTATTAGACTGTTAGTTTTAGTTTTGCTCCATCCAGGGTTAGCTGGATGTAAGCTTTGATAGTTAGGAACTGTCACAGTGAGGTTAGCGCCCTGATGAGAGCTAGGCCTGTTATTTTCTTTTATTTGTTTTTTGGTGTAATTTTTGTATTACTCACAAATATATGAAAGTAAAGTTTGAGAGCCTCCTGTAAATGTGTTCCTCTTTCATAACTGCACAGACCCAGTGGGAGATAGATAGCTTGTCACAATATATATATATATATATATATATATATATATATATATATTTATTTGCTATAAAAAGCATGATTATTGGAGTACTTATCACCTGAAGATCTTCCCAGCTGGATGAAACATGTTGGGTTAATACAATTTTAGATTTCATTTAAAGATTGTGAATTTTCAGTCTTGTAAGTTGCTTTGGGAAAAAGTAGTATGTACATATGATTTTAAACTCAAAGACAGGACCCTCTACTGTGTTTATTGTTGTATGCCTCTTTGTATATAATGCACGTATAGCCCTACAGAATATGTTGGCATGTTACAAATAACAGATACAACACAACAACAAATTAGAGGCGCTCAATCTGAGAACGAACAATACCTAAGTAGGCTTGTCCTATAGGTCTGGTTACCTACTCAGAGAGCAATCTCTTTTAGCTCACTTGTGCTCTTCACAGGGAGAAATATCCTGTAATATATCAGTCTGGTCTCACTCAGAAGAGTGACCCAGCCCCGAAATACCAGGCAATTCTACCCTGAACAGGAGAAACAGCAAACCCCTGACGTACGTTGCGGCCTCTGTGGGCCTCATCAGTGAGGTGCAGCTGTCCTCCCTAAGGCACAGTGAGTAAGGGGTCCAAGTCTGGTTCCATTTATCACCCATAGGGTGAGAAAAACCCCTAAGGGTCATTTGCATACACAACAACAAATTAGAGGTGCTCAATCTGAGAATGAAAAATATCTAAGTAGGTTTGTCCTATAGGTCTGGTTACCTACTCAGAGAGCAACCTCTTTTAGCTCACTTGTGTTCTTCACAGGGAGAAATATCCTGTAGTATATCAGTCTGGTATCACTCAAAAGAGTGACCCAGACCCGAAATACCAGGCAATTCTACCCTGAACAAGAGAAACAGCAGTTCACTGACGAGGCCCAATGAAGGCCGAAACATACAACTGGGGTTTGCTGTTTATCCTGTTCACTGAGAATTGCCTGGTATTTTGGGGCTGGGATACGCTAGTGAGTGGGACCAGACTGATATACTACAGGATATTCTTCCCTGTGAAGGGCACAAGTGAGCTAAATGAGGTTGCTCTCAGAGTAGGTAACTAGACCTATAGAGCAAACCTACTTAGGTATTGTCCGTTCTCAGATTGAGGACCTCTAATTTGTTGTTGTGTATACAAATAACACATAAGAATAATTTAATATATTAATACCCAATATCAAGATAGACCTGTTGGTCCATATTCCTTGATAATCTTCACCGTAGGTACTTCAGGTAAATACATCTTATCCATCATAACAGAAGATTAGTGTCATTGTCTTAAAGTCTGTTTTTAACATTATTTTGTGAGTGCATATTTGGCTATAATAATAAACGCTACACTATGAGGCTATTTTGTGCTTGTCTTTCTCATTTGTTTTAGGTTTGAAAAAGCATACTGTAAATAAAGGATTTATATGGTCATTAACATGTTATAAATATTTCAACCATTCAAACCTCTCTTTTGCACAGTATCCACTATGCCCTTTAGATCTGAACACAAGGCTCTGTTAGATATTACCTAATAGATGGTTATCTGTGGTATTAGGAAATGAGCACATTGTGAATTTCCATCCAAGGTAAAATATCAGCCTCTAAATGCTATGTGTGATGCAATGGGAGTGCAGGACTGAGGTGGGACCACTGCCCCTCAATAAACAGAAAATGTTGCCCAAGAAAAGACATATGGCTGTTTTCTGCGTCCAGACTTCAACTGCTAGGCTTTTGCAACCAAACCACGGGGTCTGCAAGAGATTGAGAGAGTTGGAGGTTAGGAAACTGAGATAGACAGATTAGGAACTGACAGGAAACTGTTAGGGTCTGACTTATTTCTATTTTAATTTTTAACTCTTGAATTGTATGCTGATAGTATGGATTAATAATTAGGATTATCTTCTGTCATGTATCATTTACCAATATTTATAATTTAAAAGGTCCACGGTAGTCCTATATTTATGTTTGTGAAAAGGGTTAACATATTTTTTTTTTAGAATGTTAAAAATACAGACATTATTTTATTAACTTTTATATGCATTTAAAGGACCACTGTAGATTAGCAATAACTTCACGCTTGTGAAATATGCAACAAACAAACAACATCAGAAGCTCTATAACCCATGCACATAAAAGCTTTTTCAGATAAAATCTCCATTTTATCAACTGCTGCAAGTGCATGGAAGCTGCCATGAAATTATCACTTCCTTCTCCTGCCATGCATTGGTGACTACAGATCATCAGCCTCATTAAATTGCTACATTTTTGAAAATAGCTCATAGCGTAGCACACATGACTTCGAGCTATTAAAAGGGCCTTTTAAACCTCCCTGCAGACGACTTGTGGGGTAAGCCTCAGGACGGACGAAAAATGCTTACAGGACGTGAACGTGGAACTGCGCAGCCCGCAAATCCTTTGATCTGTCAAGCCTTTAACCGCTACTTGTTAAATTCCGGTATTAAATTGCAACGAAGTCCCCCGCGAGCTAGCATGTAACACGCAAATGGAGCTCAAAGCCCTACGAGTGCTTGAGAGGACCCGCAAGGGGGGTAAAGTCAAATATGTAGTACTTATAATGCAAATAAAAACACACTGCTGTACCTTTATTACACATGAAAGTAATGCAAGGTCTTAGAATTAATAGCACAACATTCTCAAGCCCGCAAATCAGCCCCAAAAAATACTTTATTTCATGTTAATATTTCATGTTATATCGATCCCTGCAATCAATGTGTTAATACATATACTGTAACTCGCATGTGATAGAATATCATATTTACGGCTTTATCAATATTGCATTACATCTTTAATTCGGGTCCGAGCGCAACTCGTAATTTTAGCACGTAGGACTTCCCCATTTTCAGTGACGTAACACTAACAATCTCTTCTTCCATTGGCTCCATCTAAACCCGTAACTGCGGTTTACACTAATTGATCGTCCGCACGGCCGAAAATCCAACGTTCTACAAACAAGCTACGATTTGAGTTTCAAACCCGTAGCTCACAGCCCTTTCTAATTTAATAGCAGCGTAATTCGGCCAAATTTCAAGCCCGCATCCGTTACAGGCTTCACGTTGGACTTGCGGTCCCAGATTTTAATGAGGCTGCAATAAGGCTTGCAATAAGTCCCCTGCAGGCAGTAAGACAGAGAATCAGAATTAGGCATATTATTAAAAAAGAAGATTTTTTATTATTAAAGGGCAATTTTCCTGACTGTAAGTGCTCTTATATGTTGTAATTTTTTTTAATTACTTTTCCTTGTTGTTCAGTCCTTCAATCGTGTCCGACTCTCAGTGACCAAAAGAAAGCATTATGCCAGGCATATCTGTCTGTGTTTCTGGTTGTGCTCATCCATTTTTTTGGCAAAGATACTAGAGGGGTTGCCAGTTCCATGGGTGACCCTTCATAATATAGCTCACAGCTTCATTGATATATACAAGCCCCTTCACTATAACCAAAAGGAATTAATTACACTAATAACAGATAAAAAAATGTTTTTAAGTTTTAAGTCTGATTACATATATGGTGTATCCTGCCTTCTGGATGTTGCATGAGTAATAACACCGCACTGTGTGATGATTGTCTATAGGGATAGCAGTTTTTTCCTGGACTCAGGTTACACTGCACTGACCAGTTGACCCATAGCTAATATGTTAAGGGTTCTATTTTTTTATTTGATCTCTACACAGCTTCAATTCCAGTGAGGCAAGAGAGCAGAAACCGGAATTTTCTGCCATAAGAAATTACAAAAATCACAAGGTTTGTTCCCTTAAAACTGGAAATGTAAACAGTCTTACCATTTACTTGAATGGGACAAACACACATCTGCAACCTGATTGTCTGCAGTAATGCCACAGCATGTGGGTAATCTAATACACATGTAAACACAGATTTTATTTGGCTTCTCAGTGAAAAACACATTTATTTCAAAAACCCCAAAAGTTCTTCAACATGCTTTTTGGAGATCTTTACTGTGGTGTGGTCCAGATTGGGCTGAATTAAGTGGCACCTAAATAAACATATTGTTATTTCCTGTGACTCGATTTGCAGCTCTGATCAAGCACTACATATCCTCTTTTGCTAGCCTCTAGGAGGCTTCTGTATAAAGTATGGGATGTGCATGCATGGCTCTGCACAGAGCTGCTTGGGGCTCGCTCACAGAGCATGGGGGAACAGTATGCACTAACACTTTACATAATTTACATAAAATCCTACTAGACTCAGCAGCAATGGAGGACATGTAGTGCTTAATTTGTGATGCAAACTAAATGACATGGAATAAACATAAAATGTTTGAATTGGAGTTACCTGATGTTTTATAGAAGATGACTATTTTTCGGAACAATCATTTCTTTGCTTCTCTTCATCTTCTGCCATCATTGCTCATCAGTAAAGGTAAAGTTCTGTTTAAAATTGTATTTATTTATGTATCAGATTCACGGCTGGGAACAGATATTCCAATATCAGTTCATTCCTATGGAAAAAATGTATTCTATATTCATCCGATTCAGTTGTATCTGCCCCTCAGGAACGGATTAATGGCTGTATGTTTCATTTAATCAATTCTCATTCTTTATTATACTGCCTACATAGGAAGTAAGCCTTTAACAAAAAAAAGTTTCATACAGTGTTTGTTTCAGTAAAAGCTTGAAGCAGAGCTAACAAACTGCGGAGATCGTGGGAAATAGACATATACTGGGGAGGATGACAAAGCTATGAGTGAGATAAGACAGTTGATGGGTAGTTCAGTGTAACTAGCACTAGAGACTTGGTAATTTATAAAATGTTATTATACTTATTGTTCCTTATAAGAATGAGTCTCAAGGTGTCTGATTTACATTTTCTTTCTCTGTTACACACCTCTCGGGCAGCATATACCAGCTCAGCCAGGTAGGGACATGTGACCAGTATATCATGACCAAATCAGAAATAACCAGTATTGATTCTGTGTGCAGGATGGTGCTCACAATCAGATTGATGGGAAGACTTTTGTATGAATGATTTAATTTTTAAAAGCTTGTTCTTGGTAGTAGCCATTTTAGGCACATATCTTAGCTGGGGCATCATGTCCATGGTTGCTTCTGTATCCAGTTAACCATTTAAATACGTATACATACAGACTCATGTCACATTATTATGACCACTGCCTTTTTTTGACATCACCAGCGTGTAGTCAATGAAATACATCACTTGTTGTGAACTGGCTTGGTGGGTATATAGGGTGACATATAGGCATTCTGCAAACATGTCAACCATTGGGAAAATGTGCGATTTATTCAGCTTTGGAAAGGGGATGGTCATTGGCTTCCGGGGCAAGGTTGGCACTATTTCTGAAAAAGCGCAGTTTGTGAGCTGTTCACGTGCTGCTGTGGTTAAAGTGTACCGTGACTGGACAAACGGCACCATTGTAAATAAACGGCGTGGAGACTGTGGAGCACCTCGTACCATTGATGTCAGAGGTGAATGTCGGCTGTGAAGGTGTGTGAGGACCAACCGGCAAGCTACAGTTGAGCTAGGGGGCAACCAGACATGGGTCAGTACAGTGCCCTCTTGCATGTGGGGCTCCAAAGCAAACAGCTGGTCACTGCACCAATGTTGACGAGGGTTCATTGTCAGAAACTGCTTCAATTTGCACAACAGTACTGAGATTGGACCTCTTATGTTTGGAAATGGGCTGCCTACTCTAATGAGTCACATTTTCTGCTCCATCGACTGGACAGATGTTAACGTGTCTGGTGCGAAACCTCAGAGAACAAACACTCTGCAACCATTGTTGGAAGAACACAAGCTGGTGGCAGCAGTATTATGGTTTGGGGAATGTTTTTTTTGGCATTGTTTAGATCCATTCATAACTCTATAAAGCACTCTCAACCAATTGGGTTATCTATCCATCCTTGCAGATCAAGTACGCGCATACATGACTGTCTTCCCTGGATCGGATAGGATCTTCCAGCAGGCCAATGCAACATGTCATATGGCCACAATTGTCCAGGAGCGGTTGGAGGAGCACAACAAAGACTTCCAAGTACTTCCCTGGCCCCCAAATTCGCTGGACTTGAACCCCATTGAGCACCTGTGGGACTACCTCGATCACCATATTTGCTGTATAGATCCTCCACCACACACTCTTCAGCAGCTGTCGGATGCACATCAGTCTGCATGGCTCCAGATACCCTTACCAACCTTCCAGCATCTTATTGACTCAATACCATGCTGTCTAGCTGCTGTTTGTGCTGCACACATTGGTTATTCAGAATAATAATATGACTGGGCCATCTATAAACTAAACCTACGGCGTAGGAAGTCATCTAGGAGCATCAGTGAAGCTATTGGCTTGGGCCTAAAGGCAGAATAATACACACACGACTTTAACCTATAATTTACATGTGGCAAGATCCCATCACCTTGAAAGAATTAAATGGCCATAGTAACA
The DNA here is from genome assembly GCA_027410445.1 of Discoglossus pictus. Classification (NCBI taxonomy): domain Eukaryota; kingdom Metazoa; phylum Chordata; class Amphibia; order Anura; family Alytidae; genus Discoglossus; species Discoglossus pictus. Next base: position 138,027,952 of record CM050167.1, on the reverse strand, counting down.
CTTTCATAACACTGAAGTAATAAAAACTACTTTTTAATAAAAAAAAACATTGTTAGGCTGGATCTCCACTCATCTTTTTCAGATTATCACCCACAGCTGAATTCCCTGCAACTGCCTATTTACTGTGCAGCATTACTGGCATGATCTTGGGAAATGTGTTGCATAAAATGATAACATAATGTATTTTGTATAGTATAATGCAGGATTCCTATATGCTTTTTTCATTGTAAATATCACTTTGTATTCATTGTTTGTCACTTGTTTCTCTAATACATATTTTGTCACAGTATTTTGATTTATGCACACAGTATATGTTTTATTTGTCTGTTTGATTTTTCACATGCCCAAAAGAATATATAACTTGTAAGAATTTACATAATATTTCTTACACATTACTTGTATGTTTAACTAGTCTCTCTTCCACTTTGCTAGAACAAACATTGCACAAACATGAGATGCATTTCACGGTAAACATTGTTGCCATGCATTGTCCTTACAATAGGGAAAAGTGAAGAGTACTTGCTTACAATAGTATATTATTACACTTGTCTGATACTATCAGCTTGATAGTTACCTATGTTCTATGTGCATGATTTATCTAATTACCATACGTTTCTTAAAATGACTTACACTAGAGATTTACAGACTTATTAAATTGCAATTCGGCAAATTCTAAAGGGCTCTATACAAGCATAGAGCATATTTTTTTACAGAAGTTTTTAGTTAGTGAACTTCTATCCAAAAGCAAGGTCTTCACTAACTAAAGACTTCTGTAAAAAAATATGCTATGTGCTTAAATAGAGCCCTTTAGAATTTGCCAAATTGCAATTTAATAAGGCTGATAGTAACCTGCGCCTCCTGCCTGAGACACCAGGACTTTCCTTTTCTGTAGAGAGAGGGGGAAATAGTACCAGATAGCACAACATATACTGTATTATAGTGGAGAGACCTGGGTTACATACCACTTCACCACTGGAGTGCGGCCTTACTTTCTTCTGTTCCTTGGAATCATATTGACAGCTAAACAAATATAAAAACATTTCCACAAATAACCAATTGCAATCTCTGCAAACAGCAAGAAGGAAAACAGATTGATAGACAGCACTGAAGTACCAATACGCAAAAAACATAATAAAAGGGCCACTTAATTCAGTACAATGTGGACCACATCACAGTAAAGATCTCCTAAATGCATGCTGAAATATATTCATATTTCACTAAGAAATCAAATAAATAAAATTACATATCAAATGCCACTTAAAATGAATCCCACAATTTTAAAAGGATAGATTATAGTTTTTTTTTAATAAAAAGGATGGTAGGGAAATAGATAATATGGAACATTTTCTTTAAATTTGCATTGAATCTAACACTAATAAACACTGGTATTTTTATGCTCAAGTAAAGAGTTATATAAACAAACTTAGGAAGGAAGATCTGAATTTTTGGGAGGGTGATAAATCTACAAAGTTGAATCAGGATTATTGTAAAGGTAAACAGGCATGAACTATGGGCCTCATTCAATTGCGGGACGTAACTCGATCGCAAATTGACCAAGCAAGCAAGTTAGTCCTCCTTCCCGCTGTTTGCAAACCATGCTATCAGCAAGCATTCGCAGGCTTGAACATGATCGTGGCCGCAAAGCCGTAACTCGCGTTTCAAGCCCGCAAACTCAGAGCACTGTAAGTGCAAATATCAATTCAATCCAGCACTGTGAAGCACTGTAAATTATGGGGAATACAATGGGTGACATTAGGATTAAAAGCACAACATTCCCAAGCTTGCACATCGCCAAAATCAAATACTTTATTTCATGTTTAATTTCCATCCAAAGTCCTACGGGCTTGAATGACCTTCAAGCCTGTAACTCGTTATTCAAGCAGGTAGGACTTCAGTTGAATATGGAGGTTGGATTCCAAAGTCCTACGGGCTTGGAGGTTGAAGCCTGTAGGACATCTGACGGAAAATAAACATGAAATAAAGTATTATATTTTGGCGATGTGCAAGTTTGTGAATGTTGTTCTTTTAATTCTAATGTCAACCATTGTGCTCCCTATCATTTACAGTGCTGGATTGATTTAATATTTGCATTTCAAGTGCTACGATTTGTAAGTAAGCCCTTTGCGACACCTCCATGGTACAAGTAAAGCTGTGGTTCGCGTTTAGCCATTTATGGGCTTGATGGAAGGGCAATCAGAGCAATTGAATAGCGATTAGGGATTTCTTGCAACTGTGAAAGATCAAAGGCTTTGAGGTAAGTAACTTGCGATTAGCAGAATCCCAATCGAAAGTAGCGCTCAGCATGTAAACCGATCGGAGCCCACAAACGGGAGGCAATTGAACAGCAACGTAGCTTGCGCTCGGCATTTGCGAGCCCAGATCTCTAAAACGTAGCAATTAAATGAGGCCATATGTATATAGAATTATCCTAGATCAATTTTGGCCAAAAGAATTAGAAGAATTTAGTTTATAAATGGAATCAACTTTTTCCAGATATTGAAAAGGATGAAGAAATATTTAAAAGTTTTAGTAGAGTAAGAAATATATATGCCATCTGCTGATTTTTACGAACAACAATTTAAGATTAAACATCAAGGCTACCATCTTGCAAAAATTTTGCTAAGAATAGGTAAAATTATATGCACTTATTTTGGCAGTGTGGTAAAGTGTTTGGATTTTGGAAAAAAGTTCAGGTTTGGTTGGGGAATAAGTTAGGCATGGACATCCTACTGGATGCTCAAGTGGTCTTTTTTGGAGTTATAAATGGCAAAGTATGCAAAGAATGGAGATTTGTGGAAATTCTTATTTTTCTAGTGAAGAAACTTACAATGAAAAACTGGATAAATACGAGAGCTCCACTAATTATAGAATTAAAACAAATGATCTTGAAGCAGATGATTCTTGGCCAATAAGACAAAAAAAGAAAGAAAGAATTTCAATTAAAATGGCATAGTTTTTACGAGAAAAATAACTAAAATAGAAAATAAAGACAAACCATGCCTAAATTCAAGTTTGATATGTTGAGTATTTAAGATGTCTCACGGACAAAAAAGATTCTGGTTGCTTGAGAGTTCTGGTTGCTTGTGTTCTGGAGAGTCTACTGTATATTATACATTCAACTATTTAAGGCATATTTTTTTATGGTTAGAATTTTATTTATTACATTGGGAGAAGAAATAATAAATTGCTAGAGATCGATTTTTTGTGTGATTTGTGATTTATTACTCTTGCAAATTTATTAAAGGAAAAAAAAAGATAAGGAACAAAAAAAAAAAAGAATTCAAATAAATTAAAACTGTGTTTGTATTACTGTATGTCTGTATGTTTGTATTATTGTATGTCACTGACATGCCCCAAGCCAGACACCCGCTACAGATCCGTGTAGTGAGCAAAAGACAAACAATGGTTAACCCTCAACTGATCAATCTGTGCAGAGTAGGGGATGCTGGAATCACCTAAACAGGTCAGTGTATTCCTGAGTGCAGAGAAAACTGCTATAAATCACTGTCTTCATCACGTGGCTCTGCTATCTGTTCTACTCATGCAACAGCCAGTAGGCAGGGTACACTTTATTATATAAACAGATTTACAACTTGGTCCTTAAATGGTCCTTTAAGCGTGAAAAAAGTAATACATCTAGATTTACTTAGGAAAAAATAATTTTGATTCCTCTGCTGGGTTCCGGAGGGATCCATGATACACTGGTGGAAGTTGTGTGTGTGACAGGAAAGTTTATATTTCTGGGATACAGTGCCCTGCTTCTGAGCCACTGAGGGGAAGGGGTGTGGTGTCAATTTCACTCTTATCCAGTGATCAAACAATGACTCTGGGCTTCTGCTTGTTCTCTCCTCTCTTCACTGATAGCCAATACACACACCCCATCATCCAGTTCTCATGATGAGATGTAACAGACACAAAATGGATTCATGTACTCACAAATAGAGCCTTCAGAAAATTCTGATTTTCTCAACAACAACAACATTTTTTTTTACATCTGGGACGATTGGTTTGGAGCCTGCTGGTCACCACTGAAACCCTCTCTCTGAAAGAGATATGTACTCTCTACCATTCTCCCATGTTTACCTTTCCAGTTTCTGCTAATGCCATCACATTAGACATTGAACAATGGACTGTACATCTTGATAAACTACCTGCCTGTGGGATTACCTAGCTGTGGGCAGGAAATTCAAACACACTGTATTAAGTGAGTTAACTTATTTAGAAGGGAACTACCAGCTCACCTTGTGATGGGATTAACTCACACACTCCTTAGGTTGGACAATGTGGTAGAGCTGAGTCAGCTGATTACAGGCAAGTAATATAATTATGTTTGTTGGTTGAACCAGAGTTGTATTGTTCTGTTTTGCCTATTAATGTTACATAGTTACATAGGCCCTCATTCAATTGCAGTTTGGCCAATTGAATCGGGGTGTAAATAAGCACATCACATATATTTTTTCAAGAAGTTTTAACTTATTAAGCATCTATCCAAAAGCACGGTTTTCACAAACTAAAAACTTCTTGAAAAAATATATATTATGTGCTTATTTAGAGCCGTATTCAATTTGCAAAATCGCAATTGAATGAGGGCCATAGTATTTAAGGTTGAAAAAAGACTTTCAGTCCATTAAGTTCAACCTTTTAAGATCTCATCTGATCTGCAATATGCGGATTAACTATTAATTAATTAGTTGTATATAAAAAAAATAAAGAAAAAATAATCAATTCCCTCCTGATCCCAGACACCGGCGACCGGATTTCTCCCTCGATCAATACTGCCTCTCTAATTATCCATGATAACCCTGAATTCCCTTTTTAATTAGAAATAAATCCAGTCCCCTTTTTAAAGTTATCTATCGAATCCGCTGTCACCACCTCCTCTGGTAGAGAATTCCACAGATTAACCACCCTTACTGTGAAGAACCCTTTTCTTTCTTTAAGGTGGAATCTTTTCACTTCTAACCTGAAACGATGTCCTCTTGTTAGTTGAAAACCTCTTGGCACAAAAAGCTCACTTGACAAATCTTTATACTGACCCTGAATGTATTTATATAAGGTAATCATATCCCCTCTCAGATGCCTTTTTTCTAGAGAAAATAAGTTTACTTTGGTTAGTCTTTCTTCATAACTTAGCCCCTCCATTCCCCTTATTAGTTTTGTTGCCCTCCTCTGTACCTTTTCCAGCGTTAAAATGCCCTTTTTATGAAGTGGTGCCCAAAACTGTACTCCATATTCCAAATGAGGGCGTACTAGAGATTTGTATAGTGGCAGCATGTTCTGTTGAAAATAAAGTGAACAGTACCCTTTTGGGACAGAATACAAGTGTCTGAACTGTATCTCTGGGGATCCAAAGGAAAGACTGTGACCCCTATTCAATTGAGCAATTGTTGTTTACTGGAGCCCGTAATGTAGCCTATAAACTAATTTGCTATTCAATTGGCGTCTTTTGCGAGCCACAATCTACGGGATACAGGCTGAAAATACCTGCTGTTGTCAAAATCGTAACTTACAGCCCATCTAAGCCTTTGATCTTTCCAGCCCGAAAAAGTTAAAATCGCTAAAATCGCAAATCGCTATTCAATTGCTACAATTCTTCAAGCTTGCAAATGTTTACACACCCGTAAATGGCAAATGTAGAAGAAAATCCTACGAGTACCAGATAGGGCTCGCAAGGGGGTTAAACACCTGTTGGTCGATTTGTAATTGCAAATAAACCATTCATTTCTAGTATTTTGTAAATTTTCGAATGGCTAGTCTAATCGCATATGGGTCCTGAAAATGCTAATTGATTGACGTATTATCTCCATGTTTTACTGACGTAATGATGACGGTCTCATTTTCTATTGGCTGTTTCTAAATGGGTCGTTCTCGGCCTTGTTTAATTGATCATGATCACACTCTGAAATGCTACATACCATTGCATGGTTTACAGTTTCGGCTTTCGGCGATAAATTGCGGGCTGATTCAATTGAATCCCTCTCTAATTGTAGCAGATTTCAGCAATTGAATAAGGCCCTATGTGCCTAGGAGCTGTAGCACTTCCATGGGAAGACAAATGGATTCCTCCTTGCTCAACTAGCGGACTCTACTGTTTCAGCTGTAATGTGATCCATGTTCCTGTGTTCTAGCTCCTTTGATTGCTACATACTGGTCGGCGTCCCAGAGCATTGTCGGTTCTGTTGTACTCCGGAGGCTGATCTGAAAATAATGTGTGCCAATACCCCTTACTTGATATCAGTAAGAAGATCCTTGCTGGTGGCGGTTGGAGACCAGCTAGAAGCCAGGTGGTTGTGCAGTGACAACGTCTATGGCTTATACAGCTGCTATTATTGTTAACTTGGTACATACTTGACAATCAAATTACTTTGAGACAAGTTCATTAGAAGAACATACAGTAATATGGGAGTTCAGTGGTCCGTTATAAGTACAGTGTAAGATTCCATAGCAATAAGATAACAGAAATGTATCAACTGCAGTGTAACAAACAAAAACAGACATAATCAGCATGCCGTCATGGACAAGATAACAAAGGATACAACCAAAGAGGTGGATTTATCAAATTAAACTTATACCAAACTAGTGGTATCATATGGTAAAAATAATGCTGCAAGATACCAGCTGATGTACAAAGTCATACAATGTTTTTAAGCATTACTTATGAGATATTTTATTTATAATAGAAACAAACAAGAATTGTGTAAATACAGGCACTAGCATTTGTGGCACAGGAGACTGTGTATGTATAACATATTTTCAAATGAACAATTATGTTTCACACCTAGCCCAAGAGTACAGTTTAATACGTTCATCTGTTACTACCAGCTTCACTGATAAATATACCTTTGTTCGGATTGCATAATTCAACTAGCTGCCATGCGTTTCTTAAAATGACTTACACTAGAGATATAGTTACCTGCGCCTCCTGCCTGGGACACCAGGACTTTCCTTTTCTGTAGAGAGAGGGGGAAATAGTACCAGATAGCACAACATATACTGTATTATAGTGAATGGACCTGGGTTACATGCCACTTCACCACTGGAGTGCGGCTTTACTTTCTTCTGTTCAATTGAATCATATTGACACCTACACAAATATAGCAAGGCCTAAACCACCTCAATAAACCACGCTCATTGCAGACGTCATCTAATCTGTCACTTTTGTGCCTAATTACGAACCTCTGCCCACTCTCTGACCCGTGTCTGTTTCCCCCCTCTCCCTTCCATATGGCTGTTTCCCCCCTCTCCTTTCCATGTGTCTGTTTCCACCTCGTTTCCCTGCCCCCCCTTATTTCCCTCCCTTTTGTTCCTTTCCCCCCCTCTCTCACCCCTGTATCTTTTTCCACCCTCTCCCTCGCCTGTGTCTTTCTCCTCTCTGTCTCTGCTTAAGTCTTGCATGCTGAGCGCCGTTGCTTTGATTTTCAAAGTCTGGCGGTTCTCATGAGTGAAGTTTGCTTGTATTTTCAAAGTACTGCGTGTCTTGCGTTGTTTGGCTAAGTGTTACATGTTTCTGCCTCATTTTGATCCTTTTAGAAAGCATTTACATTTAACCGATTTTCGATCTCTGAAAAATGGCGATAAAGCCTCAAATTGGCTTTCAACCTCACTCACAGGCTTCCTTGCTCTCCCCCTGAGCTGTGTGTGAGGTTTTTAAGTTGTTTTTTGTCGGTCTTCCGAGTTACGTGGTTGCAAAAAATATCGTCCGTTAAAGCTGTAATTTTTTTCAAAGTCTTGCGTGCCTCATGATCAGCGCCAAAGTCCTATTGCCTTCGGCGCTGATCGCGGGCATTGCCATGTGCGCCTTCAATCTCTTCCTCCATCGGTGGAGCGTCCTCGGGCAAATTACAGCTCTGAAGGGACAGATGACCCTTAGAGGGACCATGAAAGGGCACAACTGCGACTCCTGCAAAGAGAGCCATTGGCGCTCATTGCATCAAAGTCGTGAGTCACTATGGTGCTCATTGCAGCAAAGTCGTGCAGGCCTCGCCATGAGCGCCCATTGCGCACGCGCAAGCCCATATCATTTAACATTGCGTGACGAAATCTCGCAATATAACTATTATATGTGATATCGACATTATCTAACTATATCTTACTGTCTTTTTCTTATTTGTTAAATTTCCATTAAAGTAAACTGAATTTGTGTCACTATGTTATCTTTTTCGTATTGATTACATAACCCGTTTGGTTCCCCTAAATTAAACTAAACATCTTCAAACAAAACAACTATTCACAATTATGTTCACATATATATACACATATAATTCAAAATAGTAATGACATTTCCAACCTTGTCAGAGCGGTTTCTCCACTCCAAATAGAGGGATTCCTTTCTAGGTTCCAGGCCCCCATCATGACCGCCGAGCCCCGTCCACCCCAAGATATGTTAATTGTGTGAACGCAAGGGTTGTCCCTCTCTACTCTCCAACCACAGGACCCAAACCTCTATGTACTGAGGAATAGAGTCTTCCAGAGTGCGAGTCATTTTTTGGTTTATTGCCTTATAGTTCATTTTGTTTTTAACTGTTGACAGATCAAGTTTATCAGACTTCCAGTTCTTTCCTATATGGTTTATATACATTTATTTTTTCAATTTAATATATATATATATATATATATATATATATATATATATATATATATATATATATATATATATATATATAGTAAATAAATAGTAAATTTGTGCTCACATTTGAATGTCTAAAACAAGTTAAAAAAAAAACTTGTTTCCTGCTCAGAATTCCGAGAAATATAGTTATCACAATGCATTGTGGGAACCTTGGCAGGGACACACAAATGTGCCCATAAAGGCTTCGCTCTTGCAATCCATAACCATATCAAACATGGCTTCCCTTAAGCATATGCCATCTAGGAATCCCAGCCAGGTACATCTGTTTCAAGGTTACTGCCTATCATTAGTATGGGGCGGGATTCCAGCTTGTGTTGTGGATGTTATGAGTAGGTAGTTTACAACAATCATTTAACATATGGTGGGCAAACGAGCGATAGAAGCCCTCCACCGTGCAGTAAATAAATAGTACATCTGCGTTCACGTTTGAATGTCTAAAACAAGTTTAAAAACCTGCTTCCAGCTCAGAATTCTGAGAAAAACAGTTTTTACACTGTATTCTGGGAAGCTGAGACATGCAAATATGCCCACCAAGGCAATATATATGTGTATATTTTTTGAACGGGATAGTGCCAGGATAAATAAAGGGAATCTGTCTGGAGCATATTATCCAATGTGAGTTCCAACTACATAGTGGTAAATAGAAATACACAATTTTATCTGTACTGAACCAATATGCACCAAATACAGCTGTATAAATCATAATTATCTGCCAATTCGATCTAGAGACCCGTATACTCTGTGCTCACATAGAGGAATTTCCTGTTGCATTTCCTGCTAGTTTCCAATAAGTTTAAAAAGATTTAAAAAAATATTATTTCATGACAAAAGACACATTTATAATGATTAAAACATGCACTTTTAAAATGCATGATAGAAAAAAAAACAATTCAATGTTCATTTGATACAGCAGAGGTACAAAGAAACTCAACATACCAGTTCATGCTTTCCATCACATATATAATTGTCATAACTGCGGGTTGCCAAAAGTTGTTGGTAAAGCTGCGGCCCTCGCAACATTTACGGACTTACGATACACAAATACGAGAAAAAAAAACATTACGACCTCGCAAAAATACGACTTTAACGGCCGACCCGCGCGAACCACAAAACATTAAAAACACAATAAATACACACAACAAACACATAAAAAGCTTACCCACAGCAAGGGGAGGGGGGGGGGGGGGGGCATCCAGGACCTCTGCAAGTGAAGTTACACCTCCATTTAAGTTAAAATTCCAGAGTTTAGACACCCGAAAATCACATAAGCAAGAGAAAAAATGGCAGCCGTAAAAAACGAAAACAAGGCTACATGACCCTAAATACGCCGGACGAGGTCCAAGAACAAGGACGCTAAATCACCAATAGCCTCGTACCACACATTAGGCGCCATTTTACAACACTAACTTACATAATGCAGAAGTACACAGCTACCCTAACGGATTTTCCTCGCGCACGCACACTATTTACACTACACACTGCACACATTGCTCACACTTACACAGCAGCTCCACAGCACTCAAAACACACAGCAACATTAGCACAGCAACGCTGCAGCAACATCAAAACAGATTGTCAGCTCTTCAGCATAATGCTTCCTGCATTTATTACTTCCAAATAGGTATATTCCCTTATTAATGTATTATTTAGTTAATTACCATACATCAAACAGCATTAGCTCACTTACAATTTCATTGCCGTCATTTTTTGACGGGCAATATTCTAGTTTATTTATAGTCAAGCACACTAGGCCCTGCCTATCCTTCTGTAGAGTAGAGTTCTAGGGTCAGTGGCCTCAATTAAGGGACTGTCCCTGTAAATGACGACATCTAGTTAACTAATATGGAAATCAACGTAATTAATGGTATATGACAGGAAAGTTAATTTTGAAGTTAGTATCGCAGAGGACCATTTTTTATCACTCAATTTCCTTCTTTCACCATTTTATTTTCCAATGGCAGCTGTCCCACACTTCCACTGCTAATTCTTCTTGTTCGGTGCAATAGTATCTTATAATGGCAGAGACAGGAAACCATATCTAGAATTTAGTTGGATCCAGTATTGAAGTACTAAGGACAATTTGATCCTATCCTGTTATGCTGGCGCAGCACAAGGCACTAGCAGTGGCGGTGAGCATACGCTAGATGGCGCTGCCGATATTCCATTGCCATATCATAGAGTCAAAGCTTAGGTAAACTGTTACGGTGATGGGTAGGGTTGGGGTTAGGGAGAGGGTTCGTTTAAGGGTTAGGCTAACATTATACGCTTAGAACTTCTCTCACATATCAGCAGCGCTGCAAAATATCAGAAGCCATTTAGCTGTTGGAGGCTGCACTGCAGGGGCGGACCTGTCCCAACAATATAAGAGGATTGATCCAACACTTTTTATAGTAGGCAATATTTATTAGTGGACCAACAGAAGGTCATTGAAAGGTGACATAAATAGCTTCTGAAAAGCCTCCATAAATTTATTTTTCACTGATGATGTACTTTAAAAAGATATCCATTAATTAACCAGTACCAAAATCCTAAATGTTTCTGTGTATATGTCCCAATAAAGCAATGTGTGATCAGCTGAAAAACAAAATAGGACTTACAGAAATAAAGGTGGAAAATCATATCAGACTGGTCTCTTCTATTCCCTAAAATGTTGTTTATGGTTCCTCAACAATGAAGGGACTCCTTCCCTGGCTACTAAAAAACACGTCTGGCTACTGGAAATCTGTAACAAGTAAAATCTATGGAATCACTGTTGATATGGTTAGGGTTATTGTAGGGGTCCTAGTAGGGGGTTAACATTATAATTATGCTTAATCTGAGGTGTAAGAAATGTGCATTAGAGCAAGTCCAGGGAGCTGATATTGTAACCTCACATGATTCTCAGTAACCACTACAATCAGATAGACAGATAGATACCCAGATAGATAGATAGATACCTAAATAGATAGATACCTAGATAGATAGATAGATAGATAGATAGATAGATAGATAGATAGATAGATAGATACCCAGATAGATATATACCTAAATAGATAGATACCTCGATAGATAGATACCTCGATAGATAGATACCCAGATAGATAGATACCCAGATAGATAGATACCTAAATAGATAGATAGATACCTCGATAGATAGATACCTCGATAGATAGATACCCAGATAGATAGATACCTAAATAGATAGATAGATACCTCGATAGATAGATCGATAGATAGATACCTAAATAGATAGATACCCAGATAGATAGATACCTAGATAGATACCCAGATAGATAGATAAATAGATAGATATCTCGATAGATAGATAGATAGATAGATAGATAGATAGATAGATAGACAGATAGATACCTCGATAGACAGACAGATAGATAGATATCGGATCTTTCCTGTTGGCTGGCTAACAGGAAAGGTCCAGGATACCAAAATAGTAACAGTCCGAATTTTTATCCTCATTCATCTGTTGGGAAGCTGCTGCAGTGAGGGTTTCTGCATGAAACTTCTCATAGAGCAAGTATCAAGATGACGTAGAGCTTCGACCCTTGTTGTGTGACGCGTTTCCGATGAGAGTCCCAAGATGGCTGTCACTGCACCAGCCTGAGCCATTTCCTACTGGGGAGGCGCATGCGCAGCGAGGAAGCCGGCAGCATGGCGGATAACACAGTGTCAGATCTTCTGCTTCAGAAGCTGCAGGATGGAGACCCGGGAGGCCTGGACAGCCTGGATCTGGCAGCAGAGCTGGGAGTGGATCATCAGCAGGTGGTGGGAGCTGTAAAGAGCCTGCAATCCTTGGGAGAGGTGAGAGGAGGCAGGATGTTATGGGCTGATGCAATAGGAGTGTCACTTATGTGTATGGTGGTATATGGGGATGGCTGGGGCAGTAACTGGTAGGGTGTATGGTGGTATATTGGGATGGCTGGGGCAGTAACTGCTAGGGGAAGCCATACAGATGAGCAGGGTGTGACATGATAACCTATGTTATACTACACTTATCTAACCAGTGATTACCTATATATCCTCTTACTACATTTACCATGACAAGCTTCTGATGGACTGGTGTGTCATTATGCCACTGATTAGTGACTAGGAATATTACTACCTGAGCTGGATGATGCTTAGAGGGACAGGGTCTGACAGATGTGCCTGGTGTGCTGAGGTCCATAGGGTCATGGAGAGTCAGACACGACTGAATGACTAAACAACAACAATATTACCACCAGGCCTGGGGCTCACTTGGCTTCAGCTGAAATGTCAAAATAGGCTTCTATATAGTTATGGATTTCCAGCCACTTCTTATTATTGCCACCATCTCCATTGTATAGATTGTAAGCTCTTACTAGAGCCAGGCTGTACCATATGTAACATATCACATTAGTCATATATACTCGCTGTATACCCTGTACTAAGTGCTACAGAACATGTCATTCAGTTATGTCTGACTCTCAGTGGCCCTATGGGGCAGCACACCAGACACATCTATTGTTATATATCTGGTTGTGCTCATCCAAAAGATTTTCATGGCAATGATATTGGAATGGGTTGCCAGTTCCTTCTCCAGTGAATCTCGATTTGTCTGAACTCTCTATGACCTGCCCATCTTTGGTGACCCTACATGGTATAGTTCACAGCTACACTGAAGTACACAAGCCTCTTCACCATGACAAGGTAGCAATCCAGAAGGTCACTTAATGAATAAAGGATAATAATAATTGCTTGGCTGCTAATTACCCAGAGTGCATGAGTGCTGCCGGCACTGGGGAGCTACAGTTCATTGAGGGAACCTTGGATGCCAACATGTACTGTGACATACTGAAGCAGAGCATGATCCCCTCCCTTCGGAGACTGGGCTGCAGGGCAGTATTCCTACATGACAATGATCCAAACACCTCCAAGAAGACCACTGCCTTGCTAAAGAAGCTAAAGGTAAAGGTGATGAACTGGCCAAGCCTGTCTCCAGACCTAAACCCTATATAGCATCTGTGGGGCATCCTCAAAAGGAAGGTTGGGGAGCTTAAGGTCTCTAACATCCAGCAGCTCTGTGATGTCATCATGGAGGAGTGGAAGAGGACTCCAGTGACAACCTGTGAAGCTCTGGTGAACTCCATGCCCATGAGGGTGAAGGCAGTGCTGGAAAATAATGGTGGCCACACAAAATATTGACACTTTGGGCCCAATTTGGACATTTCCACTTAGGGGTGTACTCACTTTTGTTGCCAACGGTTTAGACATTAATGGCTGTGTGTTGAGTTATTTTGAGGGGACAGCACATTTATCCTGTTATACAGGCTGTATACTCACTACTTTACATTGTAGCAGAGTGTCATTTCTTCAGTGTTGTCACATGAAAAGATATAATAAAATATTTATTTTATAAGATAGGTAACCCGGCTCCTGTATTAACAATGGAGCTGACAACAGCAAACATCATGCCATTAAATGAATCCTTATTGATATGCAGGCCACTGAATTCATAGCTCTACTAAAAGGATGGGCGAACTCTTTCATCTAACTTGAAATTATGGAAAACTGAACAATATCTGGTTTTAATGTACGTTTTACCTGCTTAAAAATATTTATCTACATCTAATATTTATCTTGGTAGATTATTGAGGCAGAGCAGAAGTCCAGCAAGCGTTGGGAGCTAAGTCCTGAGGGTGAAGAAATTGCACGTGAGGGCAGCCATGAAGCCAGAGTGTTTTACAGCCTACCCAAGGAGGGGCTTTCACAGGTCGAGCTCATGGTAAGGTTTCCATTTTCAAAGGTATTACTATATGCAAATGTATTGATATCTAAAGTATAGGGACATGGCAGATTTGGGGTTCAGTTAATGTACCTTCCAGGCAGTAGGAACCTGATTCAGGGTCACAGGACTTTAACTGAAACGGCTTTATCAATGTGCTATGGCACATATGCTAACGTGTGCATTATATATTTATTGAACAGTAAAGATTGTTATTCAGATTGCAAGTTGACTAAAATTTGGAAACCTCCTTGTGAACATTGAGGTCATTGAACATAGAACATTAAGTGCTGAGAGATAACGGCCTGACTTAAACAATACATAGCGCTTCAGCTCCTTATTTAATCATACAAATAGAGGTTTAGGTATACCAAATAGTAGATTCCAGTTTGGAACTATAATATATGGTCACTAATCCCATTTAAATGTCTATTGGTTTTTAAAATGATTTTAATTTAAAATGTTCTCCACTATCTAGATAAATCAGTAATTTTTGCTCTCGTTTGTATACAGCGCTAAGGGGAAATACAATTCCTGGAACCAATATTTTATTACTATCTCCTATAGGGGAAATTGTCATTATAGCCCCACCAGAGCTACTGCTGCATCTTAGTAGATATACCCCAAAGTATGCTTCCATCTCAGGAAGTAGATCAGCAGAAATCAAAACGGTAGACTGCACCATAAGATAGTCACCAATATAGTTGTGAATCTGCGAGGCTGTCCGGAACGCTTACTATGTCGGTCTCGCTTTGCGAGCCTCGCAAAGCTTTACTTGCGAGCTTCTTGAAGTCAGTAACAAACACTTACACCAAGGCAGTAACACTAATCACGAGGCCCCTAAACTACACGGGGGAGAGGCTCGCGATGAGCACCCTGAAGGCGATCAGTGCAGGGATTGCGATGAGCGTCGTAGGTGCTAAAGCGCGAGGCCTATAAACTACACAGGGGGAGAGGCTTGCAATGAGCGCCGAAGGTGATCATTTACAAAGCAGGAAAGTTGAAGTACACGGGGGAGGCAGAGGACTGTTTATCAATCTGATATTTTAAATATTTGGCATGGTAGCAACAGAGATGGATAGATGAAGTAATTGAAGCAATGAACATGCACTGGAGGATACTCATAGAGATACTGGTTGACAGATGTGCTTGGTGTGCTGCGATCCATAGGGTCACAGAGAGTCAGACACAACTGAAGAAGAACAGTAAATATTTACATTGACCTGTTGTGTTATGCCCCACACAGAAACTGCCCTTTGGAAAGGTTGGCTTCAGTAAGGCCATGTCTAACCGCTGGATCCGGCTCGACAAATCGGCAGCTGGGGGCCCTCGGGTTTTCCAAGCGGTGAGTGTGTTGTGGATTGGATTTCCTTCTTTTGTCTTTAAAGAGACATGGAGGGCTCCCTGTTTTTTTAATATTAAAATAAGCTGTTTATGTGTTTATTTACATATGTAAATATTTTTTTTATTAACAAGTTTTACTCACTGAAACCTTCCAAACAGTCCCTGCAAAACTTCGACCCCTGTAGCTCATGCATGGATTGTATCTATAGTACTAGATGTGCTAGCCAATGACATATTGTGTTGCTGAAACACAACCTGCAGTTGGCCAGTACGTTTAGTTTAATAGACACATTGCAAGAGCTATAGGAACGCACCTTTGCTAGGAAGGTTTCAGTGAGTAAAAACGGAGCACGTCATTAGCACGTCATAATAAAATGATAATTATGTAAATAAACATTTAGTTTATTTTGATATTTAAAAACAGAGTGTACTCCATGTTCCTTTAGATTATTGGTCAAATAATTTCTCTATTGTTTTCTATAATTCTCTACAATTTGTTACCTCTCCTTTCTCTATTTATGTCGCCTCCTCCGGCCATTCTTTCCATCTACATCATTGTGTAAGGTTCTTATGTCTATCCTTTGTACCCTGTGGTCTTCTCCCGGACGGGCCCACCAGCCTCACGTTCTTCCCATGTCTTTGTGTTGCAGGTGGATAAGGTGGAGGACACTGTGAAGGACAAGCTTCAGATGGTTCTGCAAGGAAAGTCTGACAGTGTGAACGAGAAGGACAAGAATGAGCTGAAGAAGAGGAAGCTTCTTAATGAAGTGTGAGTACTAAACACAATGACAATTTGAGCTGGGATATGGCATCTGTGGCATATTAGAAAATAAAATTCCACTTCTTAAAGTACAGTCAAGGGACTCTAAACTTACAGGATATTTCTCTGCAGTATCATGTAGAGCAGTCAAAATCAAGTTTGATACTTTTAAATCTTGCAGTGTTAGCTTTTACAGCCTTCAAAGTGTTATTTGTAATTAAAGGCACTCTGTCAACCCCAAAATCAAGTGTTTTTTTTTTTTTTGCTTATCTGATTTATTCAAAAGTGAATCAGTCATGGGAAATTCCATGTTGTTGCATTTATATGCACATGAGCGGTTTACATAATAATTGGCTGCTTTGATGTGCTAGTTATGATTATAGTTTTCATGTGAGTAATGGCAAAAGTAAATACCTGCAATGTTATCTGGCAATTAGACCCCTCTCCCATTCTTAAGAATTACTCTGAGACTGCCATTAGCATACTGAGCCACAAAATCAATTCTTAATATTTCAGAAATAATTTTTTGTAGCGAAAACAGCTAGACATTTTTAATACTCCTTTAAAATGAAATCAACTTTTTGTTGGGGTCCATTTATGCTACATCTGCTAATATGTTGAATTGATGGGGACAATTGTCAAATACTAAAGAAACCATATATTATAAACTCTTTCTAAATACTTACGCATTCTTCCGTGCAATAATACATTTTGACTTTTTCTTTTCCACTACTAGTATCTCTGAATAAACTTAAGGTGTATTTAGTTCGTATCCTTTTATTGTACATTTGTAATGTGTCTGCACTTTGCCTTTGCGTACACAAGATGGCAGTGTGGCTCTGTTCATAGGATAGGTTATTTAACCCAATATGCGTTTTGTTTGGAATGGAACTCAAATATATAGTATGAATTAACCATGTGAGTACCAGGAGGGCCTGAAATTCAAAATGGCAACATTTAGGTTTATTTAAATGGACATGGAACACAACTGGCTTTTTCAAGCATATAAAAGCATGTTTTAAACTTTAGAGAAGTTTGCATGAAAAATATTAAGCAAAACCTGTTTTGGCTTCATACAAACAGGAAATGCAGAGAGCTTACTTAAGTTTGTCTCATTGGCTGGCAGTAGAGCAGTTAAACTTCTGATAATGTTTTTGTGGACTAGGACCTTTTTATTTAAAAAAAGAAAATCCACCATGACACATTATCAGTCACCCTCTTTCTGATGCATCAAAGAACACATTATTTCCATGTCCCCTTTATACATTAGGCTAAATCTCGTTTGTCATGTCACAGACTCTATCATCTTTCTCTTTACTGTATTCATTTGGAAACAGTTGAGTGTCTATATAATTTGATGCTGTAAATGGTGATGATAATAAGACTTTGTTTTACAGGACGGTTAAGTCATACTGGGTTAAGAAGGGGAGCACTTTCAGCACAAGCATCACCAAGCAAGAAACAGATCTTACACCAGAGATGATCGCCAGGTAAGTAGGAATTCCAGACTTTAAGTCTGTTGTTTCAGTGTGAGACAGGCCCCCATTCCATGTAAGAAAATAACCTGCGCTACCGAGGTATCACATCACACACGTGAATCTAACTTCTGAGAAGTGCCATCAGAGTACTCGAAATGTCCCTAATATCCTTAGTCCCAGGTGCCTATCCCATAACTATTTTAAAAATGTATATCCTATGGTTCCTGGAATGATATCCTATCTTGCTAATGTTTACTCTGAAGTCTCTTCAGTTCCTAAAATAATAAAAAATAAAAATAAAACAAATAATAAAAAAAACTATGGGTATCTTCATCTATTCCATAAAGGCACAAAAATCCATCTAAGCTGTGATGCTTCAAATCCAACACTGTGAACACTTAATTTGTTATGCATTTTAGGCTTGATTTCTCAAATCTGACACAACTAAGGGGACAATATCGCTACCCCCCACAGTGTGGGTAAAAAGCAGGAAGCACATGCTCAGTTGGTATAAATTAATGGCAGAATCACACTTAAAACCCTCTGGGATTACACTGAGAATGAAGCAATTGCTGTACAGTGACTAAAACATTAGCTGTCTGAAAGCTTTGAGGCTGACAGCGTAATTGAGCATGGAATAAGTTGTTAATTAATTTTCCCTGCTGGATCACAGAGACCATCATGATACATTGGTGGAAGTTGTGTGAGAGGGGAGTTTATATTTTTGGAAAACAATGCTTGCATCTATTGATGCAAGCTACCTGCTTCTAGCATGTGACGTCCATTTGTCACATTCCAATAATCTAAAAAAGCCTTCTCGCCTCTCCCTCGTTCCTCCTCCTACCATCTTTTGTAGTGAGAGACATTTTATAAAAGGTTTTGGAGTATTTCCAAAAAGAATTGCAATACTTATTTCAGTTTATTTAGATTTCAGAGCCAGTAGAGATGTTATCGTTTGACACCATACAGTAGGTTATATCTGTGTTCTGTAAGAAAAGTAAGAGCCACATGTGAAACTAAACTCTGATCGAACTGATCACTATGAACTTCTTTTCTGTCCATTGAATCCTTCTGCATTATGTCCATATGTTATAAGACCGACCACATTGAGAATATTTGGAAAACCTGCTTGCAATGATTATTAAAATATAACCTTGTGCTCAAAGAAATGCTAAATCACCATTCTAGAAATACAGTTTAGAATATAAATATAATAATGGAGCATCTCAGAAAATGTGTTTTCTATTTAAAGGGATATGGAAGTAGGTATGTATTTATTTACCTGTGTGCGCTTTGTTTTATTATGGATCTTTTAAAAGCTAATTTTTTTTGTTTCTTTTTTACAGCCTAAAATCATACAAATAGCACCTGCATGGGCCTGTGCTCTGTTGCATATGCTGACACAGACTCTTTAGCCTATGAGTGACCACATCATGCTGCTGAGACATGTTAGGCTAGGACACTACACTGCACATCTGGCCCTACAGAGACTGTGCCTACAAACATTGCAATGAGCTATTTGTATGATTTTAGGCAGTAAAAGCAGAGCTTTTAGGCACTTCTTAATAAAATAAAGTACATAGAAATAAATAGATGCACAGGTATATTCTATACCTAGTAAACTTCAGAAGCCTTCCATAAGCCTCTATTTCTTCTTTTTTGCTATTTTTTTTTTTTTATGTCATTCTCTCGTTTCTAAACCTTTATGTCTATTAGCCAAATACTTCATATACTGTATCGGTGAGCTTGCTCCTAACATCACCCTTCTTCATCTCTATACCCAGTGGTTCTTGGAGAGATAAGCAGTTCAAAGCATACAACTTCAATGCTCTGGGTGTGATGCCAGAGTCCGGCCATTTGCACCCCCTTCTGAAGGTGCGCACTCAGTTCAGACAGATATTCCTTGAAATGGGGTGAGTACCAATCCTATAAATCAGCCTATATCTATATAATATCCCTTCTATAAGTTTTACCTGCATTGTTCCTGCATGCCTTTCATGTTTGTTTTTTATTGCTATTGTTTAGCATACCAGAAGTAAATAGTATATTTTTATTATTGTCTCAGCTTTACAGAAATGCCCACAAATAATTTCATTGAGAGCTCGTTCTGGAACTTCGATGCTCTGTTTCAGCCACAACAGCACCCGGCCAGAGATCAGCATGACACCTTCTTCCTGCAGGGTAAGACTGCTTCCTCCCTACATGTTCTTTTTGGGTATTCTGTACAGTGGGAACTGATTAGTTCTCGGTTAGACTTACTGTATATACTCGAGTATAAGCCGAGGCACCTAATTTTACCACCAAAAACTGTGAAAACGTATTGACTCGAGTATAAGCCGGAGGGGGAAAAGAGGGTCCTTACCCCACTGATCATCATCCTCCTCCTCCCGCCCCTTTATCATCCCCTTCCTTCCCCTCCTCGCCCCCCTTATCAGCCTAGGCTGAGATTGGATTGATGAATAATACTGTGGAAGTAAAGACTTGAATTTTTGTATATTCTTCCTTATAAGTCTTACTTTATGTATATGACATAGTCAATACATTAATATTGTTCTAAAGTTGCACATAGCTCCTTTTCTCCATATACACACAGTGTAATATAAAAAAAGAAAGAGGTTGAACCAGAATTGAAGTGCACCTATAAGCTAAGAAAGAATCCATATTAGTGCCCACAATATCTGAAAAAATTAGCAATACAATGGATAACAAGCATATTTTTTTATATATATTTTCATTGATTTTCTCATCGCCGCTTTCCATAAAGTTAATAAAATATAATTTTTGCCCCAATTTAGTAAAAATTCATGTATTATTAGTGTTAAACACTGTGGGGAATATTACGGCTTAAAATCTTACTCCATTAAGCACTTTTAGCTGGTCAGTGGATATTCCTGCTGCTTTCATTTGTGTCCAAAATCATTAAATGTGTTTTTATTAATGGTTAATGCCCAAATAAATCGCCCACCCCCTGCCCAGCTAGATAAAGGTGTAAACCTAGTTCAAGTAGTTTAGGATTTCATACATAAATATTCATGTAAGCAAAATAATAATAACAAAAAGGATTTTACTTTCAGATCCTGCTGATGCAACAGAGTTTCCTATGGATTATCTAGAGAGAGTAAAGAAGGTTCATACTGAAGGTGGTTATGGATCACAAGGGTAAGATTTCCGAGTAACATAGTGTATGAATAGATGTCACAGGTCACTTCTGTCCGAACTCTGCCACTTCCAACCTCCATGTATCCTATCTTATTTGTGCTTGCCAATTGGCTCGGTTTTCTTGGTTGCTACATTGTTATAATTGTTTTCTCTACAGTTACAAATACGACTGGAGTATCTTAGAGGCTCAGAAGAACCTCCTGAGGACGCACACCACCGCTGTGAGCGCTCGTATGCTCTATAAACTTGCACAGCAGGTACATACTGACACCGGTGCCGGGAAGGCAGATTACTGTTACCATTAAATTCTGTATTAGAAAAAATGGAAGCCACATTCACAGAGTGTTTATTTTATTTGTTTAAAGGCATATCTAAGTTTCCTGGATTATGAATACATCATGATAGAGAAGAATCAGTAGTGTATGCAAAAACAATTTGCATGAAAAAAAAATCCCAAAATAAACATTAATAAACTTACCCAAAAGTTTGCAAATTTCTTTGGTTTTCTGGCATTTGATTTTGAGAAGGAACGCCCCTGAATATCCAAGCTAAATTAGTATAAAATTCATAATTCGTTGTGACCCATCAGAGGCAGGTACCACATTGTTGCAATGTCTCTGGATTTAGTCTCTGCAGCAAAGCATCATAGGATATGTAGTCACAAGGAAGAAGGGTAGCAGCACAGACAGTACTGCTATAGACTTTTGCACTGTGCTACTGTTGGCTTGAAGGTTTCGATAGGGTTAAAAAAAAACTTAAATGCAGTGTTTCTATTGGTTACTACCAGGTGCTTATGTTGGCACCTCTGGAGGGTAGAAAACTATTTTTGTACAATAAAATAAATCTGTATGTGTATTTTCTGATATAAGCAGCATGTGTTAGATTAGAGAAAAGTACAAACGGGGAAACTTAGATATACCGTATATACTGGAGTATAAACCAAGGCACCTAATTTTACCCCAAAAAACTGTGAAAACGTATTGACTCGAGTATAAGCCGAGGGTGCAAAAGAGGGTCCTTCCCCCATTATCATCATCATCCTCCTCCCCCCCCCCCCCTTATCATCCTCCTCCTTCCCCTCTTATCATCATCATCATTCTCCCCCCCCCTATCATCCTCCTCCTTCCCCTCTTATCATCATCATCATCATTCTCCCCCCCTATCATCATCATCATCATCATCCTCCTTCTCCTCCTCCCCCCCCCCCCCCCCTCCTTATCATCATCTTCTTTTCCCCATAACCTCCTCCTTACTGAACCCTCTCTAATCCCTATCCCCCTCTCTCCTTACTTGCTACTATGCTCCGATGAGCTGATGCTGATCTTGACGTCTTCTGTACCGGCATATGCTAATGACATGACGCGCATGTGACGTCGCATCATTAGCATATGCCGGTATGGAAGATGTGCTGCAGCGTCAGGATCGACATCAGCTCATCGGAGCATAGTAGCAAGTAAGGAGAGAGGGGGATAGGGATTGGAGAGGGTGCAGTAAGGAGGAGGTTATGGGGGAAAGAAGATGATGATAAGGAGTGGGGGAAGGAGGATGATAAGGAGGGTATGAGGAGGATTTTTTTTTTCTCACTCGAGTAGAAGCAGAGGGGGGCTTTTTCAGCGTAAAAAAAAATGTGCTGAAAAAGTCCACTTATATTCGAGTATATACCTTTTAACTTTTATTTTTTATTTTTATTATTTATTTATTTTTATTCTTGTACAAACCGACCAAAAAAGTGGGGAAATAAGGAATTGCAGGAATACCTGCTTTCTCCCAACATGCAGTTCTATATGTAAATGCTAAAAAATATAGTGCGTTTTGGGCAGTCTTAAAGTATCCGTAGCTGTTTAACTTGTTTGTATATCCCAGCAGAATAATAAAGAAATTCATTTTTTAAAATGCATTGCTATTGGATGCACCTGCACTCTATAAATCTATTTTTGAATTACAAAAAAATAGTTTTAAAAGATGCACTTCCTTATTACTAAAATTCAGCTTTACATAAATCAGATCCTGCAGAAAAATATTGTTTCGAATATACTGTCTGTAAATGCACAGTAGAAAATTAGAGAATTTTAGTGAACCAAAGGAAGCTCTTTGTAAGTTAACCCTGGTCAACCCCCCTCACTCACCTAAAAAGGTAGTTTTATTTTATTCTACAATGTGTATTCTTGATAAAAATATAGACATTTTTAAGTTCTGAAAACCTATGCAGTGGATAAAGGTCTTTTTGGAAAATAGAAATGTGTTTTTTTAGGAATTTACTTTTGGTTTCCCCTTTTTTTTTTTTTATGTTTCCATCTAATTTATCTTCTTTTTTATTTCTCCTCTGTTCTTGCTGTTTACTTTTACTGTAACCTTTCTTCCCTTTCCCCGCCACCCTTCTTTGCATTTCCCTTTCTTTACCCCATCACGCTTTTCTCTGTTTAATCCTCCATTTGATTCTACCCCACAGAAGGAGTTTACACCAGTAAAGTATTTTTCCATTGATCGGGTATTCAGGAATGAAACTCTGGATGCCACTCACTTGGCAGAGTTTCACCAGATTGAAGGAGTGGTATCAGATTATGGTCTAACTCTGGGAGACCTCATGGGCGTCTTAAAGGAATTCTTCAACAAACTAGGTGTGTTCCTCTAATGCATTTCTTTTTCAACTTTGTTCAACATTTTGTTCTTAAAGGGACATTGTAGGATTTTTTTTTTTGCATTTGAAAGAAGGTATTTGTTAATGTTCCACTGTGTGTTTTTTCTTTTTTTTCAAAACAGAATTTTTTTTTTTTTAAATGTTTAATTGCTTTTGGGGCGTGTCCCTATCAGCCAGTGAGCAGTATTATAGATGTTTGAGTCATGCTTGTCTGCCAATTCAATCTACAGACATATATGAATCCTCTGTGCACTTCCTGTTCGTTTCAATTAAGTTTAAATGAGTTTTACTTAATATTTTTTCTTTCATGCAAAACACCACTTTTATAATGTTTAAAGTATACTCTCTCTTCTCTGTTCCATTTTTTTAAGTTTCCTGTAATGATGAAATAAATGAGACTGAAACTATCTCTAGATCAGCTAATAACAAATACAGAAGGATCCTTTATCTAAGATGATACATGTACAAAAAAGTGTCAGATTCACCCACAATAAACCTTTTACTTTTCTATTTTTTAAAAGGGTCGAAGTTGATATTTTTTATTTTTGCTAAGCAAATAATTGTATAGATGAAGGTTTGGATTTGTTTTTCTTTAAACAAGACATGGAACACAACTGTTTTCTACAAGCATTTAAAAGAGTTTGTTTTAAATATTATAAAAGTATTTTTTTTTATGAAAAAATATCTAGTAAAACTTGTTTAAACATCATTGAAACAAACAGGAAATGCAGAGAGCACATTTTAAACTGTACATCTCATTGGCTGATAGAGGGCAAGCCCCCAAGAACAGATAAAGGGACATGGAAGGTTCCTGGATTTCACTAGGAATATCATATACTTATGTATCTATTTACTTTTATGTACTTTATTTTATTAAGAATGTTTGTTTCTAAGCTTCTCTTTTTGTGTGGCTAAAATCATACAATTTGTACTTTTTTTGGATCTGCCCACTGCAGCTCATGAATACACAGACTGTGATGTATGGTGTTTCTGTCTGTGACCTCTCTCGAGCAGAATGTTGCCACGGATTGGTTACCATGATACAGAGCAACCCCTGTACTTAGATGTACACTGTCTTCATGAGCTGCAGAGGAAAAAAAAACTGTTTTGGAACAATTGTAACATTTTAGGCAGAAACAAAAATAACTTCAGTTCTTTTTTAGTAAAATAAATAAAGTGCAAAATAAGTAAATAGAAACATAAGTATATCATATTCATAGTGCAATCCAGAAACCTTCCATGTCCCTTAACATTTTTTAATGTCTCTGTGCTCTGAAAAACCTTATAAAATACCCTCTTTCTGATGCAACTAAGAAAAAAAACTGTCTGTGTCCCTTATAATATTTTAAGATGTAAATCTGTAAAAAACTGAACTATGGGAAGTGATCTGTTTGGCTATAGCCGTTACTTTGTGCTTTTATACATTAGTTATGCTAATCTCTAGTGTATCTGTATCAGACCATGGATATGAAAGAACTGAATGGGGCCACATAGCATAGAAACAGTAAATTGCATGGGCTTGAATCCAACAGCTCCCAGGCTTTCTTTCTTCTTAGTAAGGCAATTCTTCTATTTGTGTATTATTTACCTTGCACACAAGATCTGATATAAGAGTATATATGTAGAAGGTTAGTTATTTTACTTTTGTATTAATACTTTTTTATATTCTAGGAATCACTAAATTGCGTTTCAAACCAGCCTATAACCCTTACACTGAACCGAGTATGGAGGTGTTCAGCTACCATGAAGGTGAGACATTATCTCCTGCTGTGCTTATTAACATTTTTGAACGGAAGTGTTAGGTTATTGAGTGTTGATACCTTTCGCTTGGAAGTTTAGGTATTTTGAACATAAAAATGCCACCTGCTTATGAAGTATGTAACAAAATAACATTAGCGGGTATGCAAGACACGAGCATGAAAGCATTTTAGAGAAAATGTTTTATTTATATAACTGTATCATGTGGGATTCCATCTTAAACTGGTTGAGGGAGGGTTATCCTATGGGGTCTTAATCTACCATTGGGTTCTGTAGTCAAGGGGTGTATGAAGAGGGCATTTTTAACACTTGTTAATAAAAGGATATGTAACTATGCAAATACAATGAACCTTCAATTTCCCTTTAAAGGAAGTTATTCAAACATACCGTATATACTTGAGTATAAGCCGAGTTTTTCAGCACATTTTTTAATGCTGAAAAAGCCCCCCTCGGCTTATACTCGCGTCACCCCGCTCCTGCTGCTCTCTGAAGCGTCTTCCGGCTGTGTCAGGACCCGGCATATGCTAATGATGTGACATGCATGTGATGTCACGTCATTAGCATATGCCGGGTCCTGACAAAGCCGGAAGACGCCCAGAGAGCAGCTGATGAAGGTAAGAGAGGGGTAATTGGAGAGGGGGAAAGGGATGATGAGGAGGAAGATAAGGGGAGGAAAAGAGACACGAGGGAGAGGGAGGAAGAGACACAGGGGAGGGAGAGGGGGGAATAGGCATCTTTATAGAGGGGGGGCACAGAGGGCGCCCAAGAAGGGGACACAGAGGGCGCCCAAGAAAGCAGCGCGTTTACCACCCACGGCCTATACTAGAGTCAATACGTTTTCCCAGTATATACAGTATTTGTTTAATTTCTGCACTAAATGGGATCTGTGCTGTGTCACTTTAAAATAGAGAGAAAGGCACGCACCCTATACAAAGAGAGAAGTACTAGCTAACATGAGCCACATTTTCTCAGTGCTGTTACCATTAGGTAATCAACACAGATTAGATAAAAAATCAAATACATCTGTCCTCTATTAATCGCTTTTTCTATTAAATCCCAAACATGTCATGTAGTTATTTGATTCATCACCACACAGTTGCTCCCCCTCCCACTACTAATTGAGGATTAAAGTCTTATATAATATAAAGCTTCTTACTGTAAATGACCGCCAGGAATCCTGGGATCCGGCTACATCTCATCTGGCCACACATAATATAAAATGACAAATGCAAAAATGGATCTTGGAGGAAAATTATTACAGTTTTACACACAATATTTTAAAGTATTTTTGGCTGCAATTTGGAAATAGGCAAATTATATATAATTCTATTTTACAGGTTTGAAGAAGTGGGTTGAAGTCGGTAACTCTGGCGTTTTCCGTCCTGAAATGCTGCTACCAATGGGCCTTCCCGAAGGGGTCTCTGTTATTGCATGGGGGCTCTCACTGGAAAGGTGAGCAGTGTGAACAGCAACATTTATTATGAAAAAGTATATGTGTGTGTGTATGTGAAAACTAAGAGCATTACATCTAAATAATCAAATAAAATTGCATTGTATGAGCACTACAGTGATGCTCTAATGGGAATATTTAGGTAAAATGTTTTCATTTTATATAAATGTTTTAACTAGGTTAATGTAACTAATTTTATTTTCCTCCATGACATTCTGATATACAATTTACACTTAATTTCTAAGAAAGCACATTCTCAGTCTCTGAAACCTCTCCATCTTCCTGTTCTCCCTCATGATAACTTGCCCAGTTGTGACCTTAAGTCATACTCAGAAGGGGAGTACTTAATACTGCCTGTGTGGTGCTGCTAACAAGCAATGACATGCTACAGAGGCATGCAGCGGCATTGACACTGGTAGTGGGAAGTGCTTCCTCTGTGAGCATGACTTAAGGGTACAGCTGTGAAAGATGTCAGCTGTCATGAGGGAGAACAGGAAGACTCCAGATATTGAGTCAGGGAGCTTCTTAGAAGTAAATTGTATACTTGTATATAACAATTAAAAGGATATAGAAGTTTCATGGATTAATACAATTCTGCACTCCTTAGGCATAAAGCAGCCTATATGTATGCAGCACATCTCATAAAACATTTTTTCTTTGTATTAATATCTAAAAATCCTTTTAATGATGACGTTGACACCTCCAGGGGTGTCTACACAGCCCTTTGATTCCCCCCTCAATCGGCATACAGCATCATGGGAGCAATATTAACCCAATATTTACCTGCTGTTGCTTGCTCAGCCAATCTCCTTGCAGCTTCCTGTCTGTATGTCAGCAGCAATACATAGCACGTATCAGTGATACACTACATATCACAGGCTGCTTTGCAGCACAACCAGGGACCCAGAGTTAATTCAGAAGTTTCAGCTAACCTGATTGGCCAAAACAAATCATTTTAAATATGATGCTAATTTAGCCTGGGTTTGAAGGGTGTTAACCCTAGTGTTCAACTGTCAGAAATTACAGCAGATTTTACTGACTTCAATGTAAGTGTTTTAAATGTTTATTTGGGGATTTTTGCATTCAACAAATGTTTGCATACACTACTAATTGTCTTCTATCAGATGCATTCCTAATCCAGCACACTTACACATTCCTTTTAATCTTTTTATATACAAATGTGAACACAGATGTACTATTTATTTACTGTACAGTGGAGGGCTTCTATTGCTCTTTTGCCCACCATATTGTAAATGATTGATGTGGTGAACTACCTACTCATAAGATCCACAACACAGGCTGAGATCCCGCTCCATGCTAAGGATATCCAGTCAGCTTGAAACAGCTTTACATGGATTGGATACTCAGCCTGTGTTTAATCCAACCTTGGCTTTGCATTAAAGCTGTGTAATACAGCATGCATAAGCTTAAAGGAAGCCATGTTTGATAATGGCTACGGATTGAAGACCAAGGCATTTGTGGGCACATTTGCACGTCCCAGCTCAACTTCCCAGAATGCAGTGTAATAACTGTTTTTCTCTGGAATTCTGAGCTGGAAGCAGGTTTTTTAACTTGTTTTAGACATTCAAATGTGAACACAGATGTACTATTTATTTATACTGTAATATATATATATATATATATATATATATATATATATATATATATTATATTTTATATTCTTTGTTTTTCTCTTTACCTCTCTGGCCTCGTGCATTCACCAATTCACCACATTCTTATAGTTAGTTATTAGATTTTCATGGTGTGTTTGTTTATTCATGTCACCATTTCTATACCATTCAGTTTGATGTGTGCACTTGGAGGGATTGCCCTCCTTTTTGGGATGCATTGCTTTTACTTGACACT
Organism: Discoglossus pictus; assembly: GCA_027410445.1. Classification (NCBI taxonomy): domain Eukaryota; kingdom Metazoa; phylum Chordata; class Amphibia; order Anura; family Alytidae; genus Discoglossus; species Discoglossus pictus. The sequence continues at coordinate 137,999,133 of CM050167.1, read as the reverse complement.
AGGTGGCACCTAGAGTACAAATCAATCACGCTGGCTCCCAGTTTTCCATACTTTCAGAAATATTGTTACTTAACCTTCTTCACGTAAAAAATCCTCTAAGCCTACTTATCGGCCAAATCAAATTGTTCATTCTTAGAAATGTCAAATACATGCAAGCTCTCAGCAGACACAATTGTTTGAAATTATATTTTTATTATATAATGTCTCCAGCTGTTCACAGATACTTTTGTGTTTTTAAAGAGACTCTAAAATACATGTTATTCCTCTTTATTGACTTTGCAAAGACCCCTAATGAGATACCAATATACTCAAGACACAAAATAGTGAAAACAAACATTTTAAGTAGAGAGCAGACACTGTAGAATTGGAAAATATTTGTCATTAGTAGCTGTGTGCGACAGTATAAGCATTTTTAGAGAGAATGTCTGTTGGTACATGAAAGCCGCCATGATGGTAGTTACAGAGCAGGACTATCACGTGTGCCTACAAGCTTCCTTTTACTGTGCATGGTGATGACAATGTGGCTGCAGGTGACATCAGACATGTCCTATATAAATGATGAAGCTTGTGTGGGCCTGTCTTGCATTAGCAAGGTGGAGGCCATGCTATTAAGGGAGGCCTGAGAACCACAACATGGCTACTCCCATTTTGGAAACTTTATAGCCTTAATGATGCATATGTAGAGATACACCTTTTTATTTTTGTATCGATACAGCAAAATGGAATAATGATCAAATTGACAATATTTTGAAAAATACTGTTAGAAAGCAGACTGACTAGCAACAGGGTTTCTTCCATAGTAGGTTGACACGTCAAAAAGAATAAACTTTGAAGCAAAAGTAATTTCTGATGGAAATTTCTCCATTCCAAATTAACTTTGGTATTGACAAAAATGGTGCAAAAATATAAATTATCTTAATGAAAAAATACCAAGATCATGCCTTTCTAATACTGCTTGCTAACACAATTCCATCTTTTCTTTTGTCTTTCTCCATAGGCCAACAATGATCAAATACGGGATTAACAATATCCGTGAACTGGTGGGCCACAAAGTCAATCTGCAGATGGTATATGACAGCCCAATATGCCGACTGGATAAATAGAGCGACCGGGCTGCTGCGGTTCTTAATAGTTTCTCCTTAGGGGAACATGTGGAGCATATTCCAAAATCCTACAAATATTTATTTCCACTATCCATAAAAATATTAAGGCATTTTTTCATAATAAACATCAACATTTATTAAAACCATGTCCTTATCCTTCAAATCTGTTTTATGAAGCTTCCAAATAGTCCTTTTTGATTTTTTTATATTGATTCTTTGTCATCTTTCACTTCATTTACCAAAAATTACAGTTCAATATAATTTGGTTATTTTAAAAGCATCAGTAGTAATGTTTTTTTTTTTTTTTTTTAAAGGGATATGGAGCACTACAGTGTTTTTTTCCCCCCAAGCATTTAATACAGTGTTTTAAACATTTTTTTTGCATTAAAAGTGTTAAGTAAAACCTGTTTTTGCAATGAACCGTAAATGCAGAGGTAGTCTGTAGAGCATATTGGCTGGCAGAGGAAAAGAAAAGTGGGATTTCTGAATGTTTTTATGCTCTGAGACCTTAATTTGAAAAATGAAAACACAATGCAACACATTATCAAATAACCTCCTTCTGATGCAACAAAGAAAACAAAATGTTTCCATGTCCCTTTAAATAATCATATGTTTTTATCGATTTTTCCACATCCTTGATGGTATCAAGCAATGTATAAAATTATTTGTTTTCACGGATTGAGGCAGTGCACTGTATTATGGACAGTGGGTAGTTTGCTTGTTTGTGGTTACAATGTTTGACGCCACCTATAGTTTGGGCAAGATCGCTAGCAGGGAAAATGAAAGGACCACTGTAGTTTGGGAACAACTTCATATGTGTGATGTATTTTTAATAAACTAACAACTGCCATGAGCATAAATCATTTTAGAGAAAATTGTATTTTTTAGCAGTTTCTGTTTGTACGTGTAGGCTTCCATATTGGATTTCCTAAACCTCTCCTTGCTTGCTGGATCCTGGTAGTGAAGGTGATTCTAGTGGGAGCTGTACTTTTTTAAAGCAAAATATAATACAATAACTAAGTTAAAGGAAGTGTCCATGTGAAAAAATATATCCCATTATCAAGACAAATGGCTTACTGTAAATATTACACTGCAGTGGTCCTTTATCATTATCTCTACAACCACTGTTTAGCGTAACAGGGCGAGAGACCTTTATCTGAATCATAGTCACCCCTTCTATAGACTTCAACCCTGCCTATGACCTTTCACATAACTCAATTTTCCAGTTTCTATGCGTAATTCCTCTCATTATATCAATATTTGCTTCAACCATTCTCTAACTTATTTTACTGTTTTTTTTTTTAAATATTAGGCAAGAGATTGTACTAAAGAGAATATGTTTGAGAACTTCTCCAATCCTATGTCCTAAGATGTATCTACTGTATGTCATCCTTTTGTAACATGGCCCATGGTTGCTTATAGAGTGAAAGAGCCAATATAAAATATATTTATTTACCCAGCAAATTTATTTTTGGGTTTCTAATCCATACTGTCTCCCTCTGCCTTGTGCAATCACAATTCATCTAAAGCTCCTCGCCATGTCTATAAATGTTATATTATTTGTACTACAGAAATGCTAATAAAGGGAAATGTCTAGCAGCATAAAACAGCATTTACTTGTACTGTGTATAAAACAAATAAACAAGCAAATATACCTGATACTTCTGCTTCTGTTTTGTAGACAATGTACCAGGGGTCTCCATCTATTTCTGATCAATTAAAGCAGCGGTTCTCAACCTTTCTAGTGCTGCGACCCTTTGATAAAATTTCCCAAGTTGTGGCGACCCCTAACAGTAAAATTATTTTCGTTGTACCTTCATCGCTGTAATTTTGCTACTGTTATGAATTGAAATATAAATATTTGATACACAGGGTGTATTTTCATTCTTACAAATTTAACAAAATTAAAGTGTAGTGATTAATCGCAAAAACAATATGTAATTCTGGCGACTTGCTCTCCCCCCCCCCCCCCCCCCCCCCTCTACTTTCCGGGCCTAGCGAAAGAGCACCTTCGCCGCTCATTAAAGGCCACAGCATGCAATGCGCATGCGCATTCCTGTAACTTTGCGACCGTTACAGATAACACCCCTGCGTCTCTTTCTTCTCTCTCCTTCCCCCTGCATCTTTCTTCTCTCTCCCTCCCCCTTTGTCTCGTTCCCCCTCTCTCCCTCCCCCTTTGTCTAGTTTCCCCTCTCTTCCCTCCCCTGTGTCTCGTTTCCCCTCTCTCCCGCGCCCGGTGTCTCGTTTCCCCTCTCTCCCGCGCCCGGTGTCTCGTTTCCCCTCTCTCCCGCGCCCGGTGTCTCGTTTCCCCTCTCTCCCGGTGTCTTGTTTCCCCTCTCTCCCTCCCCTATGTCTCGCGTCCCCTCTCTCCCGCGCCCGGTGTCTCGTTTCCCCTCTCTCCCGCGCCCGGTGTCTCGTTTCCCCTCTCTCCCCCTGTGTCTCTTCCCCCCCCCCCCCTTGTTTTTTTTCTCCTCCCTCTCCCCTGTGTCACTTTCTCCCCCTTTCCCTTCCCTGTGCTTCTTTTGCCATATACGGGTGTGATAACATTTGCAGGCTTGGGGAAATTGATCAATACTAGATGCTGGACTAGACCACAAGATAAAATGAGATACTACTAAAATGATCTGCCCCTTTTGGATCGCTAACTTGTCGTGAAGCGGCTGCACTTCAATGAAGCTGTGAGCTATACCATGTAAGGTCACCCAAGATGAGCAAGTCATAGCAGAGAAGTTAGACAAATTTCGGTCCACTGCAGATGGAACTGGCAACCCACTCCAGCATTTTTGCCATGAAAAACTTGTAAATAAGCCAGACACAAGATATGCCGCAGCCCATAGGATCACGGAGAGTTGGACACGACTGAACGACCAGACAACAATAAGAATTTATTACTAACCATTGTTATCAATATCTTGTAATTGATATTATCACATGCTTATACTTAACTTAATTTCACTGCTAGTAACTTGCCAGTCATAAATGATGGTATCATGTTATGTTCAATTGTCTGTTCTGTTTCTCTGTGCACCCTCTGTCTCTCTCTTTCCCCCTCCCTCTCTTCTCTCTCTCTCCATCCTTCTCTCTGCCTCCACTCTCCCCTTCTTCCTCTCTTTCTGTGCCTCCTCTCCCTCTCTCTGCCTCCTTTCTCCCTGCCAGTGCCGCAGCTCTGCTGCCCATGCTCATTCATGCTGTTCTGTCCTGCATGCGCAAATTGGTTGCAACTGCACTTGCGCGACTACCTCCAGAACGCACCTCGCAGGAGTTACTCTAATAAACTATTATAGGTGATGGCGGTACAGTCAAGCTTTGTACTTGTATATGTATTTGTAAAACAGACATAAAAAAAAGAGAGAGCCGGATAGTACTGAGTTTTCAGCCATTCTTTAAAAAAAAAAACTCTGTAATCCTTTTTTATCTTCAGAAAAACCAAAAAAGCAGCTAAAGCAGAGAATCTACTGTACAAAGGTAAAACATGCTATAAAATTTATGTAGCCCATCCTAAAGATACCTCAACAGAAAGCTGAGTTTATAGTTCTCCTTACAGTGTTGGACTGGTAATGTAGACAATTGTTGTAGGGTATACACATGGATAGGGATAGATATAACTGCTCTGCTGCCTTATACCTAATTTGTAAAATCATCCAAGAGAACTTATATAAAGGAGGGAAAGTGAGAAAAAGGTGCATTTAGGGAAGACGCATTGAGAAAAGAGAATGTGAGAGAGGGGACGTGGAGGAGAGGTACAGGTTACACAGAGGGGCACAAAAGGGTGACTAATGAGGGCAAAAGCAAACTAGAGAAGGAGGTACATGAGGGGCAAAATGGATAGGTTTTGGAAGTGAGGAAAACCTTTTTACCGCCACACTTGGTTCTTTGCCTTTTTAGCACCAGCCTGTCTGTATTTGGGAGGTCTAAAAAAGCATGTAGTTGATTGAGCATTTGCATCTGGGTTTCTTGTAGGACAGCTTTATAATGAGTTTATACTACTTAAATAAAAAATAAATAAATGCTTATAAGATGCCTTTATAGACTGAATAGAGGAAATAAAGCATTAAATCTATTTCATAAATGTAATTTTTTTTTCTTTTTCTAAAATGCCAATAAGCTGCCAATAAGCAGACTTGCTTTGAGTCATCCACTTGGATCACAATATGTACTGTGAACATCACAATGCCTGCTCAGTATAAATAGGACAACTCTCCCAGATCTTACTCAATCAGCCTTAGCCTCTTTTGGTTATTACTTTCTGGTCTATGATATCCAGATATGGCTAGGAAAGTAGCCACAGGGTGGTGGTGCCATTCAAGGAACAGGACTGCTTCCCAACTGGCTACATCAACCATATACAAACAGAGCTAAGCAAAATGGTGCCAGAGACCTTTCACATGTGCTAGAGTTGATGACCTGGAACTGTCCCATGATGGAGTAAAAGGTAGGCTAACAATCCGGGAGAGGTTTTAGGGCCTTTATTTCTACAAGAGGGTGTAGTGACTAATTCACTAATTAACCATCTACCATCTTTCAATTACTTGCCATTTTTTTCTATTAATTCACCATTTATTTCATTAAGCCTTTATTCTGTAAGCATGCAAACTGTATAAACGTGGCAATGTATAAACGTGGCATGTGTATGGTAGCTCAAGGGCAGGATTGGTATCTCCTTTTGCCTTTTATATCAGTCTGTCATTTTCATGTTGTCATACCCATGCTGAAATCAAGAACTGTACTCAACACCCTATGACCAGCTTTGCTTGCCTAGCCTCGGTTACCCACCCTACAGTAAAAAAGCAGATACTGATCCAGATCCTGAAAAGCAGTTATGAGAACAGTATTTGTAATAACATAACCTCTTGCAGACTCCTTTCATAGTATCTGTTTTAGACAATTGTACAGACAATTAGCCTTGCTTTTAATTCTGCTGTTTTTGCAGCCAATATTATAGTACTACATAGTTATCCCAGCTAAATGTAGCCCATCTGCACCTGTCATAGACATTTTGGACTATTAAAAATTATAATTACACTAACAATATGTTTTTTTTATAATTTATTAAAAATAGAACAACAATTAAAACATATTAACAGCAGCCACATCATTTAAGTAATATACAATTGGCTATAATCTAATTGGAAATGGAAATATTACAGGTGTAAAAGAGGCTTATCACACTAACAGCTAAGCACTAAGCTAATGATGTCTAGGATATGTAAGGCTCATTCAATAAGAAATCAGGAAAGATGGTTCTCTTGGCCAAAGGGTTATTCTTGATTGTCAAATTGTATGTTTGTATTTAATATGGTAAATAAAAAGTACATCTGCGTTCACACCTGAATGTCTAAAGCAAGTAAAAAAAAACCTGCTTCCAGCTCAGAGTTCTGAGAAAAACAGTTATTACACTGTATTCTGGGAAGTTGAGCTGGGACACACAAATATGCCCACAAATGCCTCGCTCTTCATTCCGTAGCCATCATCAAACATGGCTTCATTTTAAGCTTATGCATGCTGTATTACACAGCTTTAATGCAAAGCCAAGGTTGGAATAAACACAAGCTGTGTATCCAATCCATGTACAGCTGTTTCAAGCTTACTGGCTATAATATGGTAAATTCCATGACATGTCCACCATATGCATCTAAAAGTGCAACATTACAAAAACCTGAATTTTAGAAAATAAATATTAAAGAGGGAGAAAAAAGTGTTATATGTATGTTATATTGATGGGACAGGCCACACTCACTTAAGATATTTTAAAAGTGCTTGGCATGGAGAAGCAAGTACTGTAGATTTTCTGTGCAATAGCACCTTAGGTTGCCAAAGGGAAATAAAAATGTTATTTTTTTCAACAGAATTAAACATTAAAAAAACAAACTTCACATATGATTTGGTTTAAGCGCTATATTTAACATGACATGTCATTGTGTATGTTTTTGTTGGGTAGTACTCATCAATAGAGATCTTTATTTTACTTAGAAAACCTGATCGCTCTAGCTTCTTCACACTACATACTTCCTCAACACTTCAAGTGGCCAAAGACCAACAAACATGATGAACAAACCTTTTATGCGAATGATATTGTGATTTATTAATGATGACCCTGGCTTGAGCAAAGTGATCAAATACTGTATTGTAGATATATGCTTTATATATGTACATTGTTCAAATAACAAATACATACTGTATACCAGTCAGACTCTTGTAATTTCTTTTGAAATCTTGGAGTATTCAACTGAAGAAAGAAAGAGGGTCATGGCTGAAATAGCAAGACTTGCCCTTAAATATGTGAATATCCCTTAAAAATAGGGACATTTAGAAGACTGAAAGGAAAATAAGGAATTTTCAACAGAAATATGGCACTCTGATAATAGTATAAAAAATGTAAGAGTATTTTGAGACATTTTAAATAAATTAACAAGGTATTTGATTGCAATGTTCAAGCATTATGCAGATAGTTGGTCATCTGAATGTAGACTCCGTGTCAGCAGCTGGTGTGTCTCCCAGGACTCCCCCACAGGTATACACACCTCACTCTGTCCATGCAAGCTATAAATGTTCATCTTCGCTGCTGTGGGGGATAACTGGGCCTCATTTGTGGACCTGTATAAATTGACACTCTGATCCTTGTCTTCTGTCTGTGGGCCTAGGATGCAGTCTGTGGAATGAGACATAGTACAGTTGAGTCATAGCAAGTAGGCACCATCTTATCTAAATATCATTATATATGCAACATTCATCTGCTGAATTAGACATGCATTCTTACACTGTCCTATAACATTTCACAAAACCAGAAATGTTAAAACTCATTTTAACACTCAAACCTAGTTTATCCTCTCATTTTCTTTTATGTATACTAAAATAGACAGCATTTCTTAGCAGCATCATAGCAGAAGCTTCAACTACATCCAGTTAAAATTATTATACATTTAGAAAAATAGGAATATCTAACACATGCATAAGCAAGCACATGCAAGTAACAATATATTGCACTTCCCTATGGTGGTTTCATTATATTTAATCAGATATAGTTCATTAATAAAAGAATAAACTGCATTGGACGCTTATACAATAAGAATAGAAGTGGATCTTTCTTGTTATTGGTGGTTTCATTATATTTAATCAGATATAGAGACAGATTCAATTGAGAGATTTTGAGATCCGGTAGCCTGTAAGTGAGGTCGCAAGCTATTTTGCTATTCAATTGGGGTCTTTTTGCGGGCTTGGAGCGGCTTCCGAGTTACGGCCTTGAAAAAATGGCGATGGTTAACCTTGCAAATTACAGCCTCCAGAAGCCTTTGATCTGTTGCAAGGCTAAAATAGCAAATCACTATTCAATTGCTCAATTTCCCCAAGCCCACAAATGTATTCACACCCGTAAATGGCAAATGAAGGAGAAAATCCTGCGAGTGTTAGAGAGGACCCGCAAGGGGGTTAAACACATATTCATAGCACTATAAATGCAAATATAAGATCAATACTGCACTGTAAATAACAGGGAAAGCGATGATAGACATAGCACTGTAAATGCAAATTAAAAAAGCAATACTGCACTTCAATAGACGGCTAAAGTGATGTAAGGCATTAGAGTTAATTGCACAACAGTCTCAAGCCCGCAAATCATCAGGAAATTACATTTATTTTTATGTTATATTGGTCACGGATATCAACGAGTTAATACATATCAGGCCACCCACATGGACTAGAGCTGTAATGGCATTCATATTCATAATTCTTTATTTGGAGGATTTGCGAGTCTGATCGCATATCGGACCCCCAAACTTAATTCATTGACATGTAACCTCCATGTTTTACTGCCGTAATAATGAGAGTCTCATCTTCTATTGGCTGATTCGAAATGGGCGGTTATGGGCTTGCTGAATTGATCATGTTTCAGCCCTGAACTGCTCCAAACCAGTGCATGGTTTACGGTTTTGGCTTTGGGACAGTCATTTGTAGCCTTGAGCTATTGAATAGCTCCAGAATCGGAGACAAACGGGAGCAACACACCTGCAGACATTCGGCTGTCTGCGATCAAGTTACGGGCTTGGAATTGAATATGGCCCATAGTAAGTAAAAATAAAAAAAAGAAGAAACTGCATTGCAAGCTCTTATACAACTGGAAAAGTTTAGATTTTCTATATAAAAACTTAAAAACAAGTAGATATGTATAAGTAAAAATAAACAGTAGCATTATATTACAAATAAGTGTGGTTATTCAGTTTGATATTTGGTGCTAATGTTTCATGATATATAAATGAGAGAATGTACCTACCTGCTATGTCATGGGCCAGGTCCTTAATAAGGTGTCCCACAATAGCATATGCCACAGCCACCACCACCAAAGCTGCCATGAGGAGGTAGAGGACAGCTTTGGGCAGGGGTATGAGGTCATGATCTGGGGGCTTGTAGTCAGTGTAGGTTGGATTTTCATTACCAATGGAATACTGGTACACAGGGTGGGTCCGGTTTGGGGTGAGGTTGGAGGTGAGGTTAAGCATCTTCAGATCAGACAGATGTTCCATTGATGTAAGAAGATCTGTAGTTAGAGAACACCAACACAACATGACATCTCTCATTCTTGGAAGGTGGTAACACAGTGACAAGGACATCATGCCAAGAGAGAGCTAGACACAAAAAGTAAGACTAACACCATTCCTGTATTATTTGGTGGAACATGTTATTCAATTTTGGGGGGTTTAATGCAAGTTAGATAAGTGCTTCACATTGAATAGGTTGTCTAGAATAATATATGAATTTGAGCAGTTGCAAGTTAGTAGTGACACAACTCTCACTTTATATAGCAAAATACATGAGTCACTTTCTCCATGTTATGTTACTAGCCTTCCTCTGCATTGTAGCACAGTATGTACTCTGCATCAGTTCTGTAGATTCATCTTTCTAAAGCTTACAGAATCTCAATGTCTGATGCATATTGTTTTAACTACTTTTAAATAATAAGACGTTATAAACTGAAATGCAGAAAATAGAGACTTCACCATATTTTCAAAGCAATATTCCTTACAATAAAATGATTTATACATTTCTAGAAATATTTAAATAAAGCCTAAAGCCTAAAACAGCAAATTATATTCCCTAACCAAAAATATTTTTTTGTAATTCCCCCTTTTATTCCTTTAACTTTTTGTGTAGCATGTTTTTGATCAATTTCTCCCAGTCAACAATAAAACATTTCTTATTATCTCATTTCAAGTTACACATTTACAGTGAGAGGACCTTTCCTACAGCTGACCTCCAGCAGTGGCGGCCATCAGCCACTAGGTGGCGCAGGCAAAATGTTAGTTAATTTCCTAGCTTGGGTTAGGTGTTAGGGTTCGGGTTAGCTGTTAGGATTTGGGGTTAGGAATTAGGGTTTGGGGTTAGTTGGTGTTATGATTAGGGGTTATGGTTATGTTTAGGGTTAGGGTACCGGCAGATGATAAGCTTTACACTACCAAGAAATTCACTAAAATCTTGGCCACGCCACCGAGTGGCCGGTGGCCGCAACTGCTGGAGGTCAGCTAACTGGAAAGATCCCAGTGAAATGGCAGCTTTTGATTGGCTACTGAGGTCACACAGTCCCCGGCACATGTATTTAAATAGTTGTATTTTGCCAACTAAGCGTCATGGGAGGCTTTAAGGAAATTATTAAATAGTATTTATTTGAAAAAAAGTATTTGGACTGTGTCCTCCCATTTTAGGCACTATAACGTAACCAGATGGTCTTGTAAATATAATGGAGGAAGTTTTCCCAGTAAATTGGCTCAAAATGTGTACCATGGAGACCCATTCACAACATATCTGTGAGAAAATACAAATTTACTGAAGTAATATAAGCTGAGCAAGATAAATATATCAGTAGAGGCAACAGAGCAGGGCTGTCCTAAGGCCTGGGGGCCACAATGTTTCCCTTTCTTGCCCTCAACTTCCCCAAACTGAACATTGTGGGACTGGGCCCAAAACACATTTTACCCGACCCAAGCTCCTGGTGCAAATGTGTGACCATTTTCCTGTTTCTCCTACTCTTACTCTCACCATCATCAGCAAAACCTAATAAAAATGTAACATATGTAATATATGTCTGTCTGTCTGTCTATCTATCTATCTATCTATCTATCTACTTTTGTATATTTTCCCATATCTCTATATATGTGGCTCCTCATGTGATGATGTTGGACACCACTGTCCTATAGGGTTTCTATAGAGAGATATCTTTATACCTTAGTGAACACGTCCCATTGAATTACAAAGGAAGAGGTTTTACCTCTCAAGACACATCACATCTAAGTGAATACAGCTAATGGTTCTACTTGAATCATCACAATGCCACCAAGTAGCAGACATAGTACAAGCTATACAGGGATATGGGAATTGTCGTGGTCAACGAAATATGCAACTGAGTGAAAGGAAAGGATTACTTGGCTCTGTAAAATAATAGCAATAACTATTATTTATCTAAAATAAGAACTTTAAGTGAATATCAGAGAAGGATTTCCATTCAACAACCCTCTATCTGTATATAGGAAGTTATTCTTCCCTAGTGTTTCCTCAGCTCCCTGCATGGAATGGCGTCTGTGTCTCTCTGTATACTACTGTATAATGTAAACTCTACAGCTCTGAGTTTCCTGCTGCTCCCAATCATATCTCTTGTGTCTGTGTCTCTGTATATTAATGTGTAAGTTCTGCAGGACAGATTTCCCTTCTTCCAGTGGTACTTTTTTGCCTATATCCCTGCCCCTTCTCCCAATTAATTATGCTGCCTCAGGAGTGTACCTGGGTCTCTCTGTATATTCAAGTGTAAGCTCTGCAATGGAAGGATTCCTTTCTCTCAATGGTTCCTCCTATCCCTGCATTGTACGTGTGTCCCAGTATATTAGAGTGTAAGCTCTGCAGTACGGGAATTTTATCTCACAAGATTAGGATTCCCATCTTCCAATGATTTATTCTCTCCCTGTATTGTATCGGTGTCCCTCTGTATATTAGAGTGCAAGCTCTGTAGGGCAGCATTCCCTCCTTCCAATGATGTATTCTCTCCCTGCATTGTATCTGTGTCCCTCTGTATATTAGAGTGCAAGCTCTGTAGGGCAGGATTCTCTTCTTCCAATGATTTATTCTCTCCCTGCATTGTATCTGTGGCCATATGTACATTAGCCCTCAAACTGGGAAGAATAAATATCCCCTATATAAATATGTACATCAAACCATTGCTCTAAACTATTGTAATTATGAAAACTTAAAAAACATAAATGATAATCATAAGTAGCGGATAGCCCAAATACTCACCATAAAACGTCCAGTAAGCAGCAATTGTAAAGCACTTCCTTCCAAGGTGATTATTGTACACAAATTCTAATGTCCCTCTCCTTACAGTTCTAGTGGTAAGTCTTACGCATGAAGATAACCAGGATCTCACATGAATGCTCTCTGCTGCCAACTCCTCCCTGCAGTGTGCTGTGTGAGCCCTGTGACTTGGTGACATAACCCAATGGCAGGATTACAAGGGATAGGACTCTCTGTGAAAAGCCAACTGTTCCTTTAGTATAATTCCCTCTGCCACATAACAACAGCCAGAACTGAACAGATTGTGTTGTGAAATACAACAGTGAGATTTTAATTTGAGGTTGAACACAATTTACAGCCGCATTAAACCCAACTATCCTACTATTCATTAAAAAAAAGCAGGTTTAATTCATTACAAAGGTGTACAAATCTTATTTGTCATCTGGAAGCATCTGCAGCATTTGCAGTGTTTGAGCAAACACAGCCCCACAGTGCTCTAGTATCTGGTTTCATCTAGCAAAGTATTAAATACAGTTGTATTGGTCATGATTGGCTGACAAAGTGAAGGTATTTTAGTAAAGGAATATAGTCTTGCAAAATAAAAAGCTATTAGATTGGCTAAAGTAGAAGATGAAAAGTTAATTGCAATGGTGAGTAAGACTAACCCTAAAATGTTGTTTCAACTATATTAATGGAAAGAAGGCCAGGAAAGAAATTATTGAAACCTTAAAATGTGACCAGGAAAAGGCAGATGAGCTAAATACGTTATTTCTATATGTGCGAGAGAGGTACCAGTGGTTGGGACACTGACCAAAATTGGGGCTACACTACCTTCACCAAATAATAGGTACCGGTGGTAGCATATATTAAGAGTATTATAGAAACAGGGAAGAAAAAAAAAGGATTGTAGAAGCAGGAAAGCAACCTAATTATGCAATATATAAATCTTTAGTACGCCTTCCTTTGGAATGGCAATACAGTTAATAAGGGTAATAGATGGACAAAGCTATGAAGGCAGAATAATGCAATTAAACTTATTTTCTCTATAATAAATGTGCTTAAGAGGGGATGATTACCTTATATAAATACTTCTAGGATCAATGTAAGGCTTTGTCATGGTACTTTTGTGCCAAAAGGTTTTCAACGTGAGGACATCTCACCTTAAGGAAGTAACACCTCATTTGTATTGTAATCTGTTTTGTCCCATTGTTTGCCAGATACAGTTAATGTAGTCTATTTGAGGTCTGGACCACTAGACATGGAGACAGCATTATGTATATTTGGAGGTTGGCCTCTTGTTCACAGGTGCCAGACAGGATGCCAGACTATTAGACCCCATGTGGAGTCAATCTCCTGTGTTTGTCTGCCACTCCGTGTCATTGTTGTGTTGTATACACCCCCTCTGTATCTACCCACCATAAATATTGTTGACTTTCCAAAAATAAATCAGTTCACTGCTGGAGACATATAGAAATGGTATGTTCTCTTATTTGCTCCTGGTGGCTGCGATACTGAATCTATCTCCACCCTGTAAGTAACTTGTCCTGGTCACTACCACAGGAAGGTAACAGAGACTCCTGGAAATGCTGATTCCTGATGGAGAGACCATGACTGATTCAGAAGCCAGATATCAGGGTGCTGGTGTCAAGGTTTCCAAGAACCCAACGGTCCTTGTGGGTAGTTATCCTGTAGTCTATAGCAGGTGGCCCTGGTCAGTAATAGCCCCTACGGGATCGGCATTTCTGGTTTGGTGTTAAAACAGGTCATGGCAATTTTTTGTCCTGTGTAGCCGTGCATGACATTACAATGATTCTATACATTTCATAGACTTTATAGCTTGTTTCCTCTAATAAACTAAGGCCCCTATTCAATTTGCAACAGTTACAGAGCAATTCAATTGATTAAGCCCGCAGCTACCTGTTCGAAACCCTAAACCGTAAACCATGCAATCGTAAGTAGCATGATCATGATCAATTAAACAAGGCTGTAACTACCGATTTAGAAACAGCCAATAGTAAATGGGACCTTCATCATGACGTCAGTAAATCATGGAGGTTAAACGTCAATCAATTAGCGTTTAGAAGCCTGATATGCGATCAGACTCGCAATTCAGCAATATACAAAATAATAAAAATGAATGAAGGAAATGTTCTAGTCCACATGGGTGGCCTAATATGTATTAACGCCTTGAGTCCCAAGGAAATTAAACGTAAAAAAAAGAATTTTTGATTACAGATTTGCGAGCTTGAGACTGCTGTGCAAGTAATTCTAATGTCTTACATCACTTTAGCCGTCAATATTGCTTTTTTTTAAATTTGCATTTACAGTGCTATGATCAGTTGTTTAACCCCCTTGCGAGTTCTATTTGGTATTCATAGGATTTTCTTCTACATTTGTCATTTACGGGTGTGAAAACAATTGCGGGCTTCAAGAATTGTAGCAATTGAATAGCAATTTGCGATTGTAACATTTATGGGCTTGAAAGATCAAAGGTTTAGATGGGTTGGGAGTTATGATTTTGACAACCGCAGGGATTTTCAGCCTGTAACCCGCAAATCATATGCGGCTAGCGAAAAGACGCCAATTGAATAGCAAATTAGTTAACAGGCTACATTACGGGCTCCAGTAACTTAGACTTGGAATATTTTGAAACCAAAGTGGACGCGCTCAAACTAAGCATTGATTTTTCCACTGCTACAGATGAAGGGATTGCCACAATTGTGTATGATCTGCAAATTAAGTATTAGAGATACACACCAATCTCAACAAAAGGGTATCTCATATATAAAATGTTATATACCCAATAGAAAATGTATGTGTATGTGTATATGAACACATGGAAAGATCTCCTTTTACTGCACACTATACCAATAATTGTATAAAGCTAAAATAATGTACATTTTCATTGGATACATTTAAAACATTACCTTTATTTATTCATATAATAAAAAACGTAAAAAAATGATTACGTCTATAATGCATTGTTATTTTTTCCAAATAAAAATCTAGTTTATTAAAGCACAAACCCTTAAAATATTCATCTAATTTGCACCATACATACATTTTTCCACATGTATTATTGTCATTAGAAATCTAAAATAATTTTAAAAAATTAAACAAAATACCATACATATTTAAACATACAATCTAGCTGAGCTGTGAATCTCAATATTTATCCTCAATTATTAGAAATAACCTCAGTCGTTATATTTTAAAAATTTGCAATGTATATAATAAATTAGACCTTCAAAGTGTCAGATAGACTAGAGATTAATATTTTCTTGAAGGTGAAATGTCCTTATAATCCTTTAATCACTGTGGGCCTCATTCTATTATCGGCCGTAAACCGGCCGTAAGGCTGCGATTCCTTGCAGGGGTCCCTTTACCTTGCAATTCAATTAAACGGCCCCGCAAGGATCTCCCCTTACGGACGGCCGTAAATCTTGCTACCGGCCGTAAGCTCTGAAAACTTAAAACTCAAAAATAAATTCAAGCCTGCACTGTACAGCTCTGTAAATGCTAGGGATCATATTGGGGGACATGAGGATTAAAAGTAACCCACTCTCAAGCTTGCACATCAGCCCAAACCCGAGTTCAAATTAACTGTTTATTTTCCGGCTGCGGCGTGGGCATGTCTGAGGTGCTCCAAGCCCTATGGACTTTTTACATGGATATTTGACGTATATTAAAAAATAAATATTTTACGGATTTGATTATAGGGGAATTTTGTGCTATTTTTGCTAACACCTAAAATCACTTTATAGTCTTCTCAAAGTGCAGGATGGCTTTATTTGGGCTATATTTCGTGCTTAATTGGTGCTAGCGGGACCTCTTTCCTGCAAGTAAGCTGCGGCTCGCTTTTAGCCTTGCAGAGAGGGTTCCCGGAGCAATTGAATTGCAAATAGGATTTTCTTACAGCCGATTTCCTTGCGGCCGTTTTAGATCAAAGGCTTTCCTCCGGCGCGAGCGGCCGCAAGAGATAGCAAGGAACCGGCCGCAAGCCTACCGGAATCCCCGGCCGGAGGGGAATAGAATAGCAGAATAGCTTGCGGCCGGTCCTTGCGGCCCCGCAACGGCTGCGGCCGCTTATAGAATGAGGCCCTGTATGTGTGATATCTCATTTAAACATTTTTCATTATTTCGCCAAAGTGACCTATCCCTCATTCGCTTTAGGTGTGACTGTGTCCTCCATCCGTCTTATGGCTATAATATTCATTCTACTGTGTAAATGATCTCAATAAGTCATGACTAATACAACTGTACATTCAGGGGGTAAACTCCTTTTACACTGGCATATCTGCTTTTCTTATACCAATATTAGGCCAATTCTCAAAGCTATACACACTTAAAACCACTCTGAAAATTACAACACATTCTATTATCTACTTCGAGTTCCTCGCCCACAATCACTAGGGGCAGTGGTGTAGCTGGGGGGACGCACTCCTGTGCCTCCCCCCTGGCTCCCTCCTACTCCCTTGTCTCTCCAATCCTTCTCTCTCTCCTCCCCTTTGTCTCTCCCCTCTCTCTCCCACCTCTGTGTGCTGGTCCGGGTGTTGGTTCCTTCCCCTGTTGGCTCCTCCTCTCCTGGGTCAGATAACTCAGAAGAGAGAGCAGGGGCCGGCAAGGGAAGAGCCACCACCCAGGCCAGCATACAGAGGGGAGAGACGAGGGGAGAGGGACAATGAAGAAGTGGAGCGGCAAGGGGAGAGACAAGAGTGGGGGGAAAGACGAGGGGGGAAACAAGGGTGTGATGGGGATAGACAAGGGTAAGGAGAGAGAGGACAGAAGAGAGAGGTATAAGGGAGATGGGGGAGAGAGGGAGAGACAGAAGGGTGAGGGAGAGTTGGGGGAGAGGGAGAATGGAGATAAAGAAGTGGAGGGAGAGAGAGAGAGAAGGGAGGAAGAGAAGAGGGAGAGTTAGAAAATGGAGAGGAGAGAGAGAGAAGGGGGAGAAAGAAGGGAGAGAGAAGGGGGAGAGAAAGAGATCAGGGAGAGAGAGGAGAGATAAGGGAGGGAGAGATAGAAGAGAGAGAGAGAGAGAGAGAGAAGGGATGAAGAAAGAGAGAGGGAGACAGAGAGAGAGAGAGGAAGGGAGAGAGAGAAGAGCAGGGGACAGAGATAAAAGAGAAGAGTGAAAGAGAGAGAAAGAAGGGAATGAGAGAGAGAAGGGGGAGAGAGTGAGGGAAGGGGGGGAGGTAGGAGGAAAAGTGACAGTTAGCAAATGGGGGAAGAGAGTGGTGTGTGAGAGAGAGAGGGGGAGGAGGAGGACAGATAAAGAGGAAGAAGATTGAGACGGTTCACCTTATAGATATATATTCTACATTATGTCCACAGAAGTATATATATATATATATATATATATATATATATAAATAAATATATATATAATGTATAATATTATATATTTTCTTTTACTTCTGTGGGCATAATGTTGTATATATATAAAAAGGAACCATAATATATATATATATATATATATATATATATACATATTCACACACATATATATATATATATATATATATATATATATATATATATATATTACTAGCGACGGGGCAATACAATTTTAAGCCAGGGCAATGCTGTTTGACACACAATGTAAAGCTTTTTCTACTCTGAGGACCTTAGGCGTTCATTGCGAGCCTCGTGCTGAATGCCTTCGGCGCTCATCGCGTGGCTCCTAATGAGCGCCTTTGGCGCTCATAGCGAGCTGCTCCTCTCGTTTACTGCTGGTCCCATGAGCGCTTTCAGCTCTCATCACAAAGACAAATATATATATTTTTTTTCTATAATTATTAATTAACAATTTACTTAATACATTTATATACTTGGCCTATTTGTAATTGATATAGCCAGCAATTAATATCCTGAAGAGCTAAGTATCTCTTTTTATTTTCCTGCACCATACAATGTACAGTTGGACTGTTGCTGCCCTGAGGAGAAAGTGTCAGTGTCCCAACTGTGCATTATAAATATGCTGCGTGTGCGAGGGCAAACCACTGGTTTAGATGTGTAAAGCGCCATTTTAGATTCGTAATGTATTAGTGTTGTAAAATGGCGTAGTTTGCCTATGTGTTACGCGGGTCGCAAGCATTTTCCGTGCTTCTTAAGTGTGTATTTTTGTACATCGTATGTCCCTGGCAAAAGTCGGACGTGACTGGCGGTGTTTTGCGCATTTCCGGGTCGTGTAGCCTAGTCTTTATTTTTTTCATCCGTCATTTTTTTTTTCACTTAGGCGATTTTCAATATCCTAAACTCGTTCAATTCGACTTTAATTAGCGTGCAACCTCACTGGCAGATGTCATGGCTGTCCCCCCATGCTCTGTGTGTTTTTTTTTGTTTGTATTTTTAATTTTTGTTGCTGTTTCTGAATGTACGCATTTCGGCCGTTAAGTTTGTATTTTTGTGACCTCGTATTTTTTTTTAACTCCCGCGGGTCGTATTTTTTTTTTTCTAAGTCCCACGGCATGTTTTTTTTCAAAATGGCGCTTTTCTAGGCTTTTTTTTACCGGGATTGAGGCGGAGTAGAGCCTCCACCTCCGCAAATGCATGCCCCTCGCCTCACTTGGCGAGGGACGCAGTTCTTACAAGCTCGCTTCGCGAGGGACGCAGCTCTTGCAAGCTCGCAGTTTGATAACTATTATATGTGATATATATAGTAAATAAATAGTACATCTGTGTTCACAATTTAATGTTTAAAAGAAGTTAAAAAACCTGCTTCCAGCTCAGAATTTAAAGAAAAACAGTTATTACACAGCATTCTGGGAAGCTGAGCTGGGACATGCAAATGTGCCCACAAATGCCTCGCTCTTCAATCCATAGCCATTTTCAAACATGGCTTCCTTTAAGCTTATGCCTGCTGTTTTGCATATTATATATATTATTTTTTTAAATATATTTTTGTACTGTTTTATATATATACTAGCGACTTGCCCTTCAAAAAATGACGGCAATAAAATTATAAGGCAGGTAATGCTGTTTGCCACACAATGTAAGGCTTTTAGTCCTCTGAGTACCTTCGCGCTCATTGCGAGCCTCTCCTCTGACTTACTGTTGGTCGTCTGAGCACCTTCGGGGCTCATTGCAAGCCTCTCCCCTTGTGTACTTTTGCTCCTCTGAGCACCCTGGGCGTTCATTCTGAGCTCTACTCTGAGCGCCTTTGGCAAAGCGAGTCTCTCCTCTGCTCTGTTTTTTTTTATATAAATATATTGATAATAATTCATTAATTAATTAAATAATAAATTAATATACTTTACCTATTTGTAATGAATATATCCAGGAATTAATATGCTGAAGAGCTAACAATCGCTGTTATTTTTCTGCAGCATACAATGTACATTTGGACTGTTGGTGATCTGAGGAGAAAGTGTCAGCAATGTGTCAAGTGTGCAGTGTAAATAGGCTGCGTGCGCGAGGCTAAACCGTTTGTTTAGATGTGTAATGCAGTATTTTAGAATGGTAATGTTATTAAGTTTCAAGTTAGTGTGTGTATGTGTTACGCGGGTCTCAAGCATTTTGCGTCCTTCCATTAGTGTATTTTGTACCTCGTACGTTCCTGGCTAAAAGTCGTATGTGCCTGGCCAAGTTTTTCGGGTTTAGGGTTCGTGTTGCCTCGTTTTCGTTTTTTTCGGCGGCCATTTTGTCTCTCGCTTCGGCGATTTTGCAGTGGCGAAACTCTGCAAATTCGACTTAAATTTGCGTGCAACCTTACTCCCAGACGTCCTGGCTGTCCCCCCGTGATATGTGTGATGTCTTTGGTATTTTTCGCGTTTTTGGATGTGTGCAGTTCGGCCGTTAAGGCGGTATTTTTTGCGGGTCGTATTTTATTTTCTCTAAGTGGCGGTTTCCTTTTCAAAGTGTTACGAGACGTAATTTTTTCCGGCAATTTTTTCAAAAATATTACGAGTATTAAATAGGACTCGCAAGGGCTTTTTCAATCAATTATAAGAGCCCTAACAGCTAATAAACATGCAATACTGTACTTTAAAAATATGAGAAAGCAAAAAAATACATTAGAATGAAGTGCAGAACAGTCTCAAACCCACAAATATGCAATTAAAAAATATTCTTTTTTATGTTTGCTTTTTGTGCGTGAAATGAATCCCGGGACTTAAGGGGTTAATACATATCATGGGGAAGTAGATTACAAGCTTGTTTAAATATTGTCATACCATATGAAAACACCCCTTGAAATCTGACTTAAAAAGACAGGGTTTACGAGTTCAATTTTGCAATCGTAATTTGCGATCTGAAGCCAATAGAATACATCTAAACATTTATTTTAAAAAAACACCCACAGTCAAATTTGTGAGCAGCAAATACAATATTGCCCAATGTTACAAGCTTATTGAATGGACCAAAATAGAGGCGCTCAATCAGAGAACAAACTAACCTTAATAGGTTAGTTCTATGGACATGATAATCCACTCTGAGAGCAACCTCTTTTAGCTCACTTGTGCCCTTCACAGGGAGAAATATCCTTTAATATATCAGTCTGGTCTCTTTCAAAAGAGTGCCCCAGCCCCGAAATACCACACAATACTACACTGAACAGGAGAAACAGCAAACCCATGCCGCCAGTCAAATTGGATCTCATGTCCGTATTTGCTTGGTTTCTTTAACTCTTTGCTGTGTCACACTGCTTCCATTACTAAAACACTTTGCTTTAGTTTCTTTATTGCTTTGCGATGCCACATTTTGTTTATTACCATAACACATGTCATCCTCTAATTATAAGAGTATGTATATTTGATGTATTTTATCTATCAAGATTATGTTACCATCCACATTTGTTCTTTCTCAATAGTGCAGATAACACCTATTGTATCAAAATTAGAAACCCATTTTTATTAGGTCTCTCACTCAGTATTAATAATTTTACTATATTATATAATATGAATAAATAATAAAATAACACAATTATTTAAACAGTATATCTTAATTCATAACACCAATATGAGCCAATATAATTTTATCTGAATTTATATATATATATACACAGTATACTGTATATATATATATATATATATATATATATATATATATACCGTATATATATTTATTTATATCCGAAATAGGGGTGGAGCTACTACAGGTGCAGGCAATGCAATGCACCGGAACCCTGTGCCTTTGAGATGCCCAGTGTTTACCTTGCCACGTCCAATCTGCAGACTGTGACTGTATGAGCTAATCTGTAAGAGCCAATCATGTGCCTATAAGACCCAATCTGCATCATCCTATGCCTATAAGTGCTAATCTGCAGCCTGTAGCTGTATGAGCCAATCTGTATCCTGTGCCTGTAAGAGCCAATGTGCAGTCTGTGCCTGTAAGAGCTAATGTACAGCCTGTGGCTGTAAGAGCCCAAGTGCAGCCTGTGCTTACAAAAAACAATGTGCAGCCTGTGTCTGTAAGAGCTAATGTGCAGCCCATGCTTACAAGAACCAAAGTGTAGCCTGTGCCTATAAGAACCAAAGATCCCAGCAATAACCTGTCTCCTTCTCCTCCTCTACATCGCCAACATCCCATTGGGCACTCAAATCTTCTCAGTACACTTAAAGTGAAGATAAATGATCTGTTATTTGATGTAATTATTATATTTTATTTATTTCTGTTTAGTTTTAAGTTTTTGCATCAAAAAAATGTCCGAAACGGATTAAGGACAAGAATTGAGGTACCACTGCATATATATATATATATACATATATATACTGTATAGTTATGAGTTGATACTGGAGGGAGGCCAGGAAGCGCAAAAAAAATAAAAGCAGTTTAAATTATCGCCTATGTATTACAGTTAAATAAATGTAGTAACTTGGATGTATATCCCTTATTGTCATTAAATTCTTTCATTTAAATCATGTAAGGGCAAGCCACCCTTATATTTAAAATGTTCTCTAATATTTATTTCAAAATTACTCTTTATCAAGGCATCTTTTACATTTTATGTTCTTTTATATGAAATAATAGGCCTCTCAGTTATAAAACTACAGTGATGGAAAAAAGTATTTGATCCCCTGCTGATTTTGAACGTTTGTCCACTGACAAAGAAATGGTTAGTCTAAAATTTTAATGGTAGGTGTATTTTAACACTGAGAGAAAGAATAACAAAAAAAAAAAGGAAAACGCATGTCAAAAAAGTTATAAATTGATTTGCAGGTCAATGATGAAATAAGTATTTGATCCCCTTTCAATCAGCAAGATTTCCCAGGAGTCTTTTATACAGGTAACAAGATGAGATTAGGAGCACTCTCTTAATCACCATGGCCACGACCAAAGAGCTGTCCAAGGATGTTAGGGACAAGATTGTAGACCTACACAAGGCTGGAATGGGTTACAAGACCATTGCCAAGCAGCTTGGTGAGAAGTTGACAACAGCTGGTGCGATTATTCACAAGAACAAACATAAAATAACTGTCAGTCTTCCCTCGGTCTGGTGCTCCATGCAAAATCTCACCTTGTGGAGTTTCAATGATCATGAGAATGGTAAGGAATCAGCCCAGAACTACATGGGAGGATCTTGTTAATGATCTCAAGGCAGCTGAGACCATAGTCACCAAGAAAACAATTGGTAACACACAACACCGTGAAGGACTGAAATCCTGCAGCGCCCGCAAGGTCCCCCTGCTCAAGAAAGCACATGTACGGGCCCGTCTGAAGTTTGCCAATGAACATCTGAATGATTTGGAGGAGAACTGGGTGAAAGTGTTGTGGTCAGATGAGACCAAAATCAAGCTTTTTGGCAACAACTCAACTTGCCATGTTTGGAGGAGGAGGAATGCTGCCTATGACCCCTAGAACGCCATCTCCACCGTCAAACATGGAGGTGGAAACATTATGCTTTGGGTATATGTTTCTGCTAAGGGGACAGGACAACTGCACTGTATCAAAGGGACGATGGACGGGGCCATGTACCGTCAAATCTTGGGTGAGAACCTCCTTCCCTCAGCCAGGGCATTGAAAATGGGCCATGGTTGGGTATTCCAGCATGACAAGGACCCAAAAGACACAGCTAAGGCAACAAAGGAGTGGCTCAAGAAGAAGCACATTAAGGTCCTGGAGTGGCCTAGCCAGTCTCCAGACCTTTATCCCATTGAAAATCTGTGGAAGGAGCTGAAGGTTTGAGTTGCCAAACATCAGTCTCGAAACCTTAATGACTTGAAGAGGATCTGCAAAGAGGAGTGGGACAAAATCCCTCCTGAGATGTGTGCAAACCTGGTGGCCAACTACAGGAAACGTCTGACCTTTGTGATTGCCAACAAGGGTTTTGCCACCAAGTACTAAGTCGAAGGGGTCAAATACTTATTTCACTCATTGACCTGCAAATCAATCTATAACTTTTTTGACATGCGTTTTTCTTTTTTTTTGTTATTCTGTCTCTCACTGTTAAAATACACCTACCATTAAATTATAGGCTAATAATTTCTTTTTCAGTGGACAAACATTCAAAATCAGCAGGGGATCAAATACTTTTTTCCCTCACTGTATTTGTTCTAACATTTTTATATGATTTCCCTTATCTGATAGGCCTCTAGATTAAACCACAAGATTAGCCAAATTTGCTCTTCTTTCTTCACATTACTACCCTTGCAGCCCTATTAAATTTCCTCAACGTGTAAAACCGTAGCCTGTAACATAGCTTGTAATACTTGCAGCTATTAAATTTGCTGCGTAAAGCAATCTGCCAACGACTTACGGGGTAAAGGTGAAAAAAACCTTCGGGATGTCGGAAATTGCACTCCGAGGCTGCAAATCCTTTGTTCTGTCAAGGCCCTAAATGTTACACTCCAATCATGCTATTAAATTGCAACAAATTAACTGGCTTTCAAGCCTGTAACCCGCAAATGGAGCCAAAAAGCCAACAGGTACTAGAGAGGACCCATATACACACGCTACTGTACTTACAATTAAAGGGAAAGTGATGTTAGGTATTAAAATTAATAGCACAACATTCTCAAGCTCACAAATCTGTAATATTAAATATTTTTTTTAATGTTTAAATTCCATGTTATATCGATCCTGACAATCAATGTGTTAATACATATAATGGAACTCGCATGGACTTGAATATCATATTTACTTCTTTATTAATATTGCATTACTTCTGGAATGCAGGTCCAATCGAAACTCGTAATTGAAACTTGTAAGCCTTTGAAATTTAACCTCCATTTTACAGTAACATAATGATGACGATCTCATTTGCCATTGGCTCTGTCTAAACCCGTGACCACGGGTTTGACTAATTAAATTGATCATGTTCACGGCGGCACATCCAACGCGCAAAAGATGGTTTACGGGCTTGCGTCTCTGGCCCATAACTCGCGGCATGGTGGAATTTAATAGCTCTGTAACGCAGCTGAATCTCAAGCCCGCAGCCTTTGCGTGCTTGCGGATGCTGCTACGGGCTTCAAATTTAATAGGGCTATTGGTCATACATAATACTAATACCTCTCTTGCTCTTTTCTTTACTCTTTGACTCGCTTTTTTCAGAGTTTTTTTTAGCATAACCCCTTTCATGACATCTATCCATTCATTTTTGTTACACTCTTTTAAAGGTTTCATGTTCATTACATATTCTCTTAATTCTAGTAAACTGATTATATGGAAGTAATTTATTTCCTGGCAAAGCAGAGAAGCCCCCAAGTAAAGACTGCATGTAAATACATGTACGGGGCAGTTTGGAGTATGACAGCCTCACAATACTTGAATTTAAATAATTTAAATTTGCAGGATTGTGTGGAGAAGGCTCCACAGGAATAACGCACATGGAATAGTTTGTAGCATAAAAGTCTCACATTGCATGAACTGAAAGATATATAGCTGCAGGAGTAGTGAGCTGACATATGCCTGTTGTGGGTTACCCCTTAAAGAGAAAGTCTACTTAGTACGTTGCTAACGATGTTGATATAATAAAAGCAGATATGCCATTGTAAAAGGAGTTTACCCCCTGAATGTACAGCTGTATTAGGCATGGCTTATTGAGATAATTTGTGCAGAAGAATGAATAATCGAGGCATAACAAACTCTCTCATTACTAAGCAGGTGATGGAGGACAGTCACACCTAAAGCTAATGAGCTATAAGTTGCATTTGTGAAAAACATTAAAATGTTTAAGTGAGACATCACACATACAGCGATTTAAGGATAATAAGGACATTTCACCTTCAGTTAAATAATTATCTCTCATTTGGATAGACTATACTTTGCTATATGGCACATTTTGAATGTCTCATTTGTTATACACATTGCATATTATTATAATATAAAAAGAGATTATGTCTAATCATTGAGAATACATATTTGCTCTGTTGGGTGAGCTCAGCAGTTCAGCTAGAATATATGTTTGTATAAGTATGTATGATATGTTGTTTGTATTTTTTAAATGCTGTTTACATTTCTAATGTCAATAATAAACGTTAAAAATAATTATATGTATGGTGCAAACTAGATGAATATTTTAAGGGGTTGTTCTTTAATAAACTAGATTTTTTTACCTGGAAAAACAAGATTGGAATAAATATTTGAATTAATACAAAATCTAGGAGCACACATAGATAATCTAAATAGTTAACATTTAAAGCAGTAGCGGGACAATTAATAATGAAATATAATTTACCAACTAAGAGTACACACACACACACATATATATATATATATATATATATTTATATATATATATATATATGTGTGTGCGCGCGATACTCTAATGTGCTAAACAATAGATTACCATTTTGTTTAAATAGTAGAGTGCATGTGGATATTTGTTATGTAGTGCTCAGTGTCACACTATCAAAATGGATAGTTGATTATATATTATAAATATATACCATAAATATCTATCTATCATCTCTCTCTCTCTCTCTCTCTCTCTCTCTCTATATATATATATATATATATATATATATATACAGAGTTCTCTCTCTCTCTCTCTCTCTATATATATATATATATATATATATATATATATATGTATATATATATATATATATATATATACAGAGTTATACAATGGTGTTATATGAGCCACTCTGCAAAGGCTCTCTTTCTTGAGCAGATGATTAGATTTGATGATCGTTTTTAAGCAAAAGGAAAACCTGGAGTTCTGCAGACCAGTGATGACAAACAAAAGTATTGGACTATTTTTTTTGCTCCACCTATGTTTAGCTATATGGAAGCAAGATAGTGAGACCTGTTATTTTCTTTGATTGATCATTTTGTTTCACTAGTTATACAGTAAAAATAGTAGAATGTGTGCATCACCCGCATCCCTCCTTAATAAAGTGAACCTCACCCCCTAACATTTTACAAATGTGGATGGTACATGACTGGGAGTTTTACTCACCATATGGCAACTCATGCTACAGTGTTTACACCACAGGGTATATATCATAGTTTTACTATGCAGGTGATTATAGTCTTTTATAGGAATCTGTTACAGAGCTGTGAGAGCAGATCTGGGCTGCCTTGAATGCTGGGTGATCCATGTTCTCTCTAACCATGGTGTGCATAGTGGCTAGAGCACACAATCTTCAACTATATAGTAGACTACACAACCCAGACAAAAATACCTCCCAGCTGTCTCCTCTTTTGGATGACACTATTCATGGGAAATCCCCCATACCACTTAGCATTCAAAATGCCCCTCTTTTAAAAGGAAGCTCCCACATTTAAGGGCAAACCCTGTTTTCCGCCTGGTCATCTCCACTTTCTCTTCTTCTTTCTGTTGGTTTCTCTCAAAGTGTAGAAGAAAGATAGAAGTCTAGAGTGTCACTTCTACAGAATATACTGCATGTCTGTACAGAGCTCTTCATGCATCTTACAGAATGAACGTAACACTACCTAACAGTGTATAATTTCAAAGAACGTAAGTGTCAGTCTTTCGCCATTTGAAATGCTGGGAAGTATGCTCACACTGGCTCAGATCCATCTTTACAAATGGGCATGCTGGGCAGATGGGGGCTGCAGTATAGGCTTGCAGTCACCTGGGGGTCCCCACTAGCATAGGGGCAGCCCTTTTTTAGCAAAGAAGAAATAGCAAATACTGGAACAATGACATTTATAAGCTGGTCTATATGATAAGCTTGAGCTGCTGCTTGCAGTAGTTCTTTAAATACACACTGCCTATCCTGCCAAACAGTGACATTTCCAGGGACAAATATTTTCCAGCCTCAGTTTGAAAAAGAGGGACATCTGGTCACCATATTACTAGATAAGATTAAACTATGCGGTGCAGAATTCCCTTCTCCTAGTGGGTCTTCCTCTCCCAGTATTGGATGTCTCATGGTATATTAGATTGCAAGCTCTACAAGGCACAATACTCCTCTAACAGTTTAATGTCTCTATGGGGATTGATTTCTCAATATATCCCCTCCATTTAAAATATATCTGATTAGTACACTAAATTGCCTATAATGTTGCAAATAGTGTATACAATAAAGGAGTAGAACATCAATAATCATGTAACAACAGAAAAGTGATTTTATGTTAAAAACATATTTTAAAAATAATACTGTCTGCAGCTTTGTATTAGGGTGACATAATTAATTAGCAGCCTGAATCACGTTGTACTGCAGGATTAGCAGCCCTGTCATCTGTTCTCACTGTAATTTCATAGGAAACTGAACTGACGTTTGGATGGTAAACTGAGTCACGAATTGGACACTTAGTTCTTTGATATTAAAACGGTGACATCTCTTAATTAGTGATATGACCCTTTGTTATGTGTTTAAAGTGTAATTACAATTTAATGTGACTTCACACGTTACTATAACCAGGAATGGATAAGAGAATTCCAAATCCCAACTGTCACACTTTGAAAAACTCCGCGCCTTTTCAGACCAATCAAAAGCTACAAATGAACTTCGCGCTCGAGGAGCCCTATTTGTCCAATCACAGTAGTTCCCGTTCGAAGTCTGACGTTTATCATAGCAACGTAATTCCTTGGCAACCGTGCCGTATTCAACGCCTTACATCCGTTCCCGCCTCTTCTTTAATATCTGTGTCCAGTTAATCTGTGTCCAGTATATTGAGGTGGTTTTGTGAGGATGTAAAACCATGAACTTTACTTAACATTAACTGCTATTTTAAAAGGACACGTCAGAATAGAAATAGATTTATTAGATATTTGATACAACTCCTCCACACAAAACCTCCAAACTATACATCTAAATTACGTTTTTTTTACTTATCCACATTGCTTCCATAAATTTTGGTTTACATGCACATTTATTAATTCAATGCAATTATATTATTTTTCATATTATAAATATAACACTAGCAAATATGTATACATACTATAAATACACACACAATATATTCACACACATTATATATATATATATATATATATATATATATATATATATATATATATATATATATATATATATATATATATATATATACACACACATATAGTCTGCTATACATACTAAAGTAGAACTGTTATGGTTAATTCATTTTCAAAAGCATTAAAAATAGATAAATATTGTATAATGTATGCAGTAAACAAAATATTACAGACCTCTCCTGTTTCCTGTTATCCGCCCACCTCTTCATTGTTGGCGATGTTTTCATTACTAAATTATTCCGGAGACACACAACCTTTCAATTTATTGCATAAAATCAGTGTGACCATATGTAAAATAGTGGTATAGTTTTCTAACTACAATATATAACTGCAAGAAAATATACATCTCTGTGAAATTTCACTTCATACAATTAGATGCTATCTAATATACTATGCCACTAATTAGTACATATTGTCACACAAAAAAAACCATGTGTATAATATATATTTTTTATTTTGCTCATAAAAAAGGTTTGTAATCTTAAAAGGGACATGGAACACAATGATTTTTTTTGTGTGCATTTAAACACTACCAAAGTAGTGTATTGTGCATGAAAAAAATATGAAGTAAAACCTGTTTAAACTTTTTCTGTTTCAAGAAAATCATTTTGAAAAAGAAAGCACACAGTGATACATTATCCAATATCCAATTTAAAATGCAACAAAGAGAACTGCTTTCAATGTTTCTTTAAACATAACTTGCCCAGTAACTCCAGTAATTTCACTTTTTGTTTTACATATTTGAAAAAAAGTTACTTAACTTTATTTCTAATGCTAGAAAATTAAAGTAATTTTCTCTCTCCAGTTTATATACGACATAACATGTCTGACCATGTTACAGACCCATTAGAAGGCCATGAACCACCATTTAGCCCCACGTATTCCCAGTTAGAGAGTGTTGGTCTATCTTCTAACCAGGCACCAACTAGGTGAGAGTTACTGTCTACAAAAATCTACTTACAGTGAAATAGTACAAATTCACTTATTTGTAATAATTCATAAAAAATAGCATACATTAATATATTGTGATCAGTGGTTATTTTCAAGAAACTAGCTGAAAATGAAATGATTTGCTGTTTTTTATATATATAAAAAAAACCTTATTAATACATTATGTATCTATCCATCTATCTATCTATCTATATATCTATCTATCTATTAAAAATGTTCTGTTGTTTTTTTTAATGCAAACATTTTGGGCTGTAATACTTTGTTTTCTTTATAACCTGATTGTTTGCACTTGCAGGTCTCAGAGCCCCGCAATTTTCAATCCTATGTCAGATCTGGCAGCTAGCAGCAACTCAGAGGTGAAATCCTCCAACTATTTTGCGGCCCTGGAAGCCACTGTGGAAGGTCTGCAGAACCGAGCACAGAATTTGATAGATAAAATTAATGAGGGCCGTAACCAGGACCAGACACTGATAAAAAAATGGAATGATAACATCTCAATGAAGGTGCCTAATTTTTGTTTTTATAAAAAAGTAACATATTTGTACAAAATAGTGGATCTATCCTGTTACAGTGCCTTGCAAAAGTATTCACCCCCCTTGGAATTTTTCATGTTTTGTTGCCTCACAACCTGGAATTAACATGGATTGTTTGAGGATTTGCATCATTTAATTTACAGAACATGCCCACAACTTTGAAGATGTTTTTTTTTAAATTTCTTTTTATTGTGAAGCAAACAACAAATCGGACAAAATAACAGAAAAGTCAATGTGGTTAACTATTCACCCCCCTAAAGTCAATACTTTGTAGAGCCACCTTTTGCGGCAATCACAGCTTCAAGTCTCTCTGGATAAGTCTCTATGAGCTTGCCACATCTTACTGGGATTTTTGCCCATTCCTCCTTGCAAAACTGCCAAGGCTCCTTCAAGTTGGATGTTTGTGCTTGTGAACAGCAATCTTTAAGTCTGACCACAGATTTTCTATTGGATTGAGGTCTGGGCTTTGACTAGGCCATTCCAACACAATTACATGTTTCCCCTTAAACTACTCAAGTGTTGCTTTAGCATTGTGTTTGGGGTCATTGTCCTGCTGGAAGGTGAACCTCCATCCTAGCCTCAACTCACGCACAGAGTGGTACAGGTTTTGCTCAAGAATATCCCTGTATTTAGCACCATCCATCTTTCCCTCAACTCTGACCAGTTTCCCAGTCCCGGCTGCTAAAAAAGATCCCCACAGCATGATGCTGCCACCACCATGTTTTACTGTGGGGATAGTGTTCTTTGGGTGATGTGATGTGTTGGGTTTGCGCCAGACAGCATTTTCTTTGATGGCCAAAAAGTTCAATTTCATCAGACCAGAGCACCTTCCTCCATACATTTTGGGAGTCTCCCACGTGCCTTTTCTCAAACTCAAAACCTGCCATTTTGTTTTTTTGCTGAAAGTAATGGCTTTGTTCTGACCATTTTGCCACAAAGCCCATCTCTATGGAGCGTATGGCTTATTGTCGTCCTATGTACAGATACTCCAGTCTATGCTGTGGAATTCCTCCAGGCTTACCTGTGGTCTCTGTACTGCCTCTCTGATTAATGCCCTCCTTGCCCGGTCCGTGAGTTTTGGTGGGCGGCCATCTCTTGGCAGGTTTGCTGTTGTGCCATGTTCTTTCCATTTGGTTATGATAGATTTGATAGTGCTCCTGAGGATCATCAAAGATTTGGATATTTTTTTATAACCTAACCCTGACTTGTACTTCTCAACAACATTGTCCCTTACTTGTTTGGAGAGTTCCTTGGTCTTCATGGCAGTGTTTGGTTAGTGGTGCCTCTTGCTTAGCTGTTGCAGCCTCTGGGGCCTTTCAAAAAAGGTGTGTATATGTAATGACAGATCATGTGACACTTAGATTACCCACATGTGGAAATCATTTCACTAATTATGTGACTTCTGAAGATAATTGGTTGCACCAGAGCTTTTTATAGGCTTCATAACAAAGGGGGTGAATACATACTCACATGCCAATTTTCTGTTTTCTATTTCTAAAAAATAGTTTTATGTATATATTTTTCTCATTTCACTTCACCAACTTAGACTATTGTGTTCTGATCCATCACATACAATTCAGATTAACAAAACATTGAATTTAAGGCTGTAATGTAACAAAATAGGTAAAAAGTCAAGGGGGGTGAATACTTTTGCAAGGCACTGTATGTTGTTGGGACAGGTCTGCCGTTGCAGTGCGGCCTCCAACTGCTAGATGGCGCTGCCAATATTTTGCAGCGCTGCCGATATGTGAAAGAAGTTCTAAGCTTATAATGTTAGCCTAACCATGGAACTAACCCTAACCCCAACCCTAACAGTTTACCTAAGCCTTGACTCTATGATATGGAACTGGAATATTGGCAGCGCCATCTAGCGGATACTCACTGACACTGCTGCTGCCTTGTGCTGCGCCATTATAACAGGAAAGGACAAAAATAGTTACAATCTTTTCCCTGCCAATAATCATAATAACATGTATATACAAACAGAATCATTTCATACATTCCCCAGATGTCATTTGAGCATAATTGAGTACAAGTAAATTGAAATCTGAATATTCTTGTTTTCTACCTTGTGAAAATTTAGCAAGGAGCTGTTCAATCCTTTGACTAGACACTCTCCTACACATAAATTAATTTAAAGATTATGTGGCTCTAACATGTTTTTGTAATCAGCTCTGAGCACATTATTCTAACTACATTTAATCCCCCAAGAGATCAGGTAGCTGGAGCAATTAGTTAGAAAGCTGTACAGAACATCCTCTCCCTTGATTTGTAACGCTTGTTGAAGTGAGATTTAGCACCAGCTGTTACAGAAACAAAGGATTCATGGTTAAATAACATGATCCACATATGAATATTAGATGTATTTGGCATTCCATTTTGCAGCAACAGTGTGCATTAATGCACTAATTTGGCATAACTAGTGATATGAAAAAAACATCACAATTTCACAAAAACATTTAAATGGTGATGTGATATTTCAACTAGTTTTTAAATCCGCTATCACAGTTAAGCAGTGTTAGTAATGCCCATTTCCACTTGGGAGACAGGGAAAATTTAAGCTGTTTATTGGCTAGTATTTCCCCACTTTTGGATATTTTTGTCCCTGTTTTGATAAAGTAGACATTGTAACAACAGTTGGATCAAGGACTATATATGAGAAGTGTTGCTCCAAAAAATGATATACAGCGTCTTATCTACCCTCAGTGTTGGAGAGCCACACAAAGGCCTGGAGTTTCTTTCTCTGCACTGGTGAGTCAACCAGGAGAACTGAAGAAGTTATAGTATTGCAGGGATATCCTCAAATCATGGCCTGTGTATTGCTCTGCAGAAAAAAAATATTGCCTACCCCTGGGCTAGTGTAACAAGCAGACATCAGAAGCCTCCCAACTAACTAATATCAGTTTAAAAATAGTTCTTGCAACTGGAAATATAAAACCCAGAAGAAAAGAATACATTCATTGTTACCACACACACATACACACTTAAAGGGATATCTAAATTTCCTGGATTATGAATGCATCTGATGGAGCACTTGACAACGGCAGAGCCATAGCAACATAAAGTGTATGCTTGCTAACGCAAGAAGTTTGCCTGGGAAAATGGACGAGCTAGAAATATCAGCAGTACAAGAAAAATGGGGCTTAATAGGCATTACTGAAACATGGTGGGATGAATCTCATGACTGGACTGTTAATCTGGATGGTTATAACCTATTTAGGAAAGATAGGGGAAATGGTAAAAGAGAAGGAGGGATCTGTCTGTATGTTAAGCCTGAATTTAAGCCTATAGTCAGAGAAGATATTTATGCTGGCACTAACGGCATCATTGAATCTTTGTGGGTTGATCTAAATAGTGGAGGAGCTAATTCTAAACGCATATTGGTGGGAGTATGCTATAAACCCCCAAATATAGCTGAAAGTGAGGAAATACAGTTATTGTTCCAGATTGGAAATGCAGCTAAGCATGGGCAAGTTCTAATAATGGGAGACTTTAATTACCCTGAAATAAACTGGATAAATGAGACCAGCAGCTCAGCTAAGGGGAGCAGGTTCTTGAGTACACTCAGGGATCATTATCTGGCCCAGGTAATACAAGAACCTACTAGAAATGGGGACATCTTGGATTTAGTCATCACAAGTAATATTGATATAATATCAAATGTTAAAATAGGGGAACCCTTGGGGAACAGTGATCACAACACAGTATAATTTGAGATTGAATACAAAAAACAGAGTTGTAAGGGGCCAACAAAAACTCTAAATTTTAAAAGGGCTAACTTTAATAGGCTATGGGCAGCAATACTACATATAGACTGGGACAAAGAACTTACAGGGAAAAATACTGGAAATAAATGGACAACATTCAAATCCTTACTAAATAAACATACTCATCGGCATGTACCATGTGGAAATAACATGAATAGGAGTAAATCATATCCCATGTGGCTTAACAATGACTTAAAGATCATGATGAGGAAAAATAAACATGCATTTAAATTATACAAGAAGGAGGGAACAGAGGCAGCTTTATGTGACTATAAGGAAATCAACAAGGCTTGCAAAAGGGCTATTAGACTGGCTAAAATAGAAAATGAGAAGTCAGTTGCATTGGAAAGTAAGACTAACCCTAAAATATTTTTTAAATATACTAATGGGAAGAAGGCCAGGAAGGAAGCTATAGGAACATTACAATGTGACACAGGCCATCTGATAATTAGTGACCAGGAAAAGGCAGATGAGCTAAATAGGTTCTTTTCGTCGGTATACACAAGGGAGGTACCAGTGGTTGGGACACCGCAACATAATGGGGCTACACTACCATCACTAAATAATTGGTTAACGATGGAAGAAATCCAAAAGAGATTGGAGAAAATAAATGTTAATAAAGCCCCAGGTCCTGATGGAATACATCCAAGGGTACTGAGGGAGCTGGGTTCTGTAATAGCCAAACCATTATATCTAATCTTTCAAGACTCACTCACTACAGGGTCTCTCCCGGATGACTGGAGAAAAGCAGAGGTGATACCTATATTTAAGAAGGGATCTAGAGCAAATCCGGGGAATTATAGACCAGTGAGCCTCACATCTGTAATTGGGAAGCTTTTAAAAGGGTTAATAAGGGACAGAATACAAGAATATGTCTATTTGAACAAGATCATAGGTAGCAGTCAACACGGATTTATGAAGGATGGGTCGTGTCAGACCAATCTAATTAGTTTTTATGAGGAGGTTAGTAGGAACTTGGATCGGGGCAACTCAGTGGATGTAGTCTTTTTAGATTTTTCAAAGGCATTTGATACAGTGCCACATGGAAGACTAGTGAGCAAACTAAGGGGTTACGGGAATTGCAGTAAATATCTGCTCATGGATCGAGAGCTGGCTAAAAGACAGGAAGCAAACGGTTGTTGTAAATGGAACATACTCCGATTAGTCTAATGTGATAAGTGGGGTTCCTCAAGGTTCAGTATTAGGTCCTCTCCTTTTTAACATATTTATTAATGACATAGAAGTAGGACTCGAAAGTAGTGTCTCCATTTTTGCTGATGACACTAAGTTGTGCATGGTAATAAAATCAGATAATGATGTACTTTCCCTACAAAGGGATTTGCATAAATTAGAGAAATGGGCGGCTAAATGGCAGATGAGATTTAATAAAATAAATGCAAGGTTATGCATTTGGGAAGGAAAATAGCCATGCAATCTATAATCTTAATGGAGAAAATCTAGGGGTATCAGATATTGAAAGGGATTTGGGAGTACTAGTGGACAACCACCTAGGTAACAGCGCTCAAAGCCAAGCAGTAGCTGCAAAGGCAAGTAAAATATTAGCATGTATTAGGAAGGGTATAGAAGCAAGGAAAGCAAATATAATTCTGCCACTATACAAATCCCTAGTACGCCCTCATTTGGAATATGGAGTACAATTTTGGGCACCACTTCATAAAAAGGAAATTTTAGAGCTGGAAAAAGTATAGAGAAGGGCTACAAAACTAATAAGAGGAATGGAGGGGCTAAGTCATGAAGAAAGACTAACCAAACTAAACTTATTTTTGCTATAAAAAAGGTGTCTACGAGGGGATATGATTACCTTATTTAAATACATCCAGGGTCAATATAAGGCTTTGTCAAGTGAACTTTTTGTAGCAAGAGATTTTCAACTGACAAGAGGACACCCTTTGAGGTTAGAGGAAAAAAGATTTCACCTTAAACAAAGAAAAGGGTTCTTCACAGTTAGGGTGGTTAAACTGTGGAATTCTCTACCAAAGGAGGTGGTAACAGCAAATTGCATAAGACAACTTCAAAAAGGGGTTAGATATATTTTTGAATAAAGAGGGCATTCATGGCTAACCTAGGGCCTCATTCTATTATCGGCCGTAGGAGATGCGGGGCCGCAAGGACCGGCCGCAAGCTATTTGCCCATTCTATTCCCTTCCGGCCGGGAACTCCGGGAGGCTTGCGGCCGGCGCCCTTTTAACCCTAGCGGCCGCACGCGCCGGATGAAAACCTTTGATCTTAAACGGCCGCAAGAGTTTCGGCCGCAAGAAAATCCCGGTTGCTATTCAATTGCTCCGGGAACCCTCTCCCCAAGGCTAAAACCAAGCCGCAGCTTACTTGCAGCAAAAAGGTCCCGCAGGCACACAAATAAGCACATAACAAAGCCATAATAAAGCCATCCTGCACTCTGAGGAGACTATAAAGTGATTGTAGGTGTTAGCATTTATAGCACAACATTCCCCTACACTCAAATCTGTAAATATTTTTTATTTTAATTTATGTAAAATATCCGTGGAAAAAGTCCAGAGGGCTTGGAGCACCTCAGACCCGCCCACGCTGCGGCCGTAAAATAAACAGTTAATGAAATCTCGGATTTGGGCTGATGTGCAAGCTTGAGAGGGGGTTGCTATTAATCCTCATGTCCCCCATTATGATCCCTAGCATTTACAGAGCTTTACAGTGCCGTCTTGAATTTATTTTTGCTTTTAAAGTTTTCTGAGCTTACGGCCGGTTGCAAGATATACGGCCGGCCGTAAGGGGATATCCTTGCGGCGCCGTCTATTTGAATTGCAAGGTAACGGGAGCCCCGCAAGGAATCGAAGCGTTGCGGACGATTTACTCCCGATAATAGAATGAGGGCCCTAGATAACTAGAGAAGGAATATTGATCCAGGGAGAAATTTGATTGCCGGTTTCTGGGGTTAGGAAGGAATTTTGCTTTTTTTCTCCTTTTGAGACAATTGGCAAAGTTTCAATGGTTTTTTTTTTCTGTTTGCCTTCCTCTGGACCAATTAACAATTAATAATAAATAGTCCACATTAAAAAGATCAATAGAGATCTAAAAAGGTTGAACTTGATGGACTAACTCTTTATTCATCCTCTAATACTATACTATTAATAATTATTTAATCAACAAATTAATTAATAACTAATCCGCATATTGCAGATCAGAGGAGATCTTAACAGGTTGAACTTGATGGACTGAAAGTCGTTTTTCAACCTTAATTACTATGTAACTATGAGGAGAATCAGAAGTGTATGAAAAAAATATTTGCATGAAAAAATACCAAAATAAACATTTAAACACTTACCTTGAAGTTAGAAAAATCTATTGTAATTTTTGACAGTTTAAAATCAAGGTTAACACCCCCTCCAATTTGTTTTGGCCAATCCGGTTAGAGAAAGATTTCATAAATAGCACTGTTAGTTGCTATTGCAACACCACACAGCATTGCCAGGAAGCAGGGATGAGTCATATACCAGCAGTGACAACACTGCTCTTCTATTGGCTGTGATGCAAAGAAGCATAGGATATGTAGGCAAAGGAGCCTGGGAAATATAGTGTATCATTTACATGTGACTAGAAGCTGTAAGGAGATTGGCTGAGCAAGCAACAGCAGGTAAATAGTGGGTTAATAGTATGCTGCATGCTGATTGGGAGGGCTCCAGGAAGTTGTGTAGACACCCCCTGGGGGTGTTGCATGCTGATTGGGGGGGCTCCAGGAAATTGTGTAGACACCCCATGGGGGTGTCAACATAATCATTAAAGGGATTTTTAGTTATTAATAAAAATAAAATGTTTTAGAGCTTGCCAACTGTACCAACGGGAGGAGCACCAACATGACTCCTCTTCAAACTGACTGGGAACTTTGGAAAACTCAGTGGATCCTTGTGGGAACTTCCGACTGTCCACCAATTTGTATAGCAATAACTTGTGACTACTGACCAATTCTGACCAAAGTTTCTGGGCTGTAATATGAGGATAGTGCTGAGACAAACTAAGCAGGGTAAAGAACTGTAATCCCCTTAGTGTGGTGCTGCACTGCTTCTAGCAAAAATAGTCTATGAAGCTTTCCATTATTTTATGTTATTCAACTGTGACAAATGTCTTGTTTCTGTAGGGAAAACCTGGTTCAGATGTTCAGTTGCTGTGGGAACAAGAATAGCCCTGTTATTTTAAGTTACAGGTGAAGGAAAATGTTTAATTGGCTATACCACCAACTACTCCAGAAAAAACCATCAATAGTATGAACAGACAATAAGGACTGTCACATTTTTCCCTCCACTGGACAAATTAGTTAACTGGGGTCTGATCCCATGTAAGTGGCTTGAAAGGCTTTCACAACCCAGGGGAAGGGGTCTGCATTATTCCCAAAATTTCTGCCTTCGCGCTATAGGAATCCTCCCTCAGGATTGTGAACGGAGGGCTACTCAGTATCCAGGATGCAGATCTGAATCACTAGAAGGATCAGGATCACTGACTCAGCATGACCATCATGGTTTGCTCTTCACTGGAGCCAAAAAGACAAATCCTACCTGCAGATTCAATCTGGTTCTTTAATTCCTTCTTCCAGGCTCAGAATACAAAGTGATTATAGCCCAGTAAAAATGATAAAGGCCTTTCCTCTGAATTAAACACACCATTGGGGGGGGTGAGAAACTTCAACAATTCTCAGCCTGGTTGAGAAATAGCCAATAGGGAAAGCGCCTGCATAGGAGCATTGCTGATCAGTTCGTGACAAGCTAATCAGGAGGGATCTGACAACGTGGGGCTTTGGATTTTCCATTCTTGGAAGTGGACCTATGGGATGTTGCCTACATTGCCCGTGTTCCGACTGGCTTCATTTCAGCATCATCAGCCAATCAGGGAAGGGTCAGAACAGAACGGGAATACAAATTATTTCAGCAGCCAGACTTACTGGCGCCAATGCATATATGGAACAATAGAGGAGAGGAACAGGGGATAGTAACCCATCTTATTGTGGTCACAGCCAGACTGGGCAGACACAGGGGGCCATCTCCATGGAGATGGATGGCAGATCCTGACAACATAATACAATATAGTAAAAATTAATTATTCCAGCACAATGCAAGTTAAACAGGTTAATAACATATTTTGCTTCTATAAAGGAACATCTGCCATCCAGACTTAATTAGTGAAGTACCCACTAACAAGTACAAAGAGCAGGAAGGGAATTCCTAATAAGGGCCTGGGGCTAACCCCCTCCCTATTGTTTGAAGTGTTCACCCAGTTATGTTAATTTTTCTGTGCCTATAAATGTGCTGTGTGTTCATCAATAAAGGAGTTTTAATGTTTACTACATAATTCATGTGTACATTTCATTCTGAGAGAATAATAATCCTTACTATCGGGCTTCTTACTGGTGAACCTGCATTGGACTGGGTGGCTCTACTGATTACTGCTATCTACTGGGTGCGGCGTGGATGTAATCTGGGTTAGTTCTGTTCCTGCTATCGGAACCAGACAGTCCTACTGGGTAGGTGTGAACTAGGTTCTTATCAAGCCCAACAGAAGCAGTTGGTCATCACAGTATGTTATGAGGGTAAAACAGTCATATAAACAATATAACATTAATGTGATATATAGTGCTTTTTAATATCACATAATGGGCCACAATAAAAGCCTTTGTGGGGAACAACCCGTTCTCATGCCGCTGGGCAATTCAGTCTATTGTTTCCCCAGATGGCTCCAATGCTTCCATGGAGGGCCACATCCATGGTGGCGTTCCTCCGGTCCCCAGTCCTGAAGATACACGCTCAGAGGTGAATTCGGCTGAGAGCTGGTGGTGACTACCCTGGGCCCCTGCTGGCACTCCCCCTCTCCCCTGCCTAGTTCTGGAGGGTTGGTCCAGCAGGGATGGTACGATCACCTGTGTCCCATGGTGGCAGCATTGGGGCTGCACTCCTCCAGCGGACTGCACACCAGGCCAGAGAAGAGGATAGCAGTATCCTTTGGGAAGTGTTCTTCCCAGAGCCCCCATGCCTTGAGAGGCATAGGCCCTGGTATAGGACAACGTCCAGGGTTCCCAGCAGGGCAAGCGATAGAAGCTCTTAGAGGAAGTGGGAAGGTTGGTCTTCAATCTATATATTTTATTTTCCATGGGGAAAAAAAGCTTTAGATGTAAAATGTTTTTATTTTAAATGCATGACAGCCAGTTTTGGATCACAGTGTCCCTTTTATATTGACTAGCGCATCTAGCGCTTGTTGATGGGGAATAAACATGATTTATGAATGGTTAAAAAATATATGTCTACATAAAAGGGTCACTTGAATGTATATTTTTAGCTTAATAGCAGATACTTATAGACAACAGGTAAGTTGATTATTTTTTTAAACAACAAATTTATAAGGGGTGTATTTTTAAAATGTATGCAAAGAGAAGCATCTCCACCATATATTGTATTCAGCTCTTTAATAATTGGTGGGAGACATCAACTCCATGGATTAAACTGCAGTGTCTTATCACATCTTCTTGTTCACAGGACATTCATGGCAGTGATCTTTTATTGCTTCTTCTACAATGTCTGCTGATGATTGGGCAAGATCCCTTGAAAACTATGTCCATTACTAGACATAAACTCTAGATATTAACCATAAGCATTATGAAACCACTTTAAATGCCTGGTAATAGAGGTAGACACTCTGACACAGTATTGATTTGGAAATGGGATATGAATGTGGGGAACTCTCTTGTCTGATATTACCTGATCTCCTGCCACCCATGACCATATTGGCCTGCTGGAGATTTCAGCTTTGTCCCCAGCCTTATGCTTTGGGCATTTTCACAAGAAATAAAAGGAAATGCAATGTACATCATCTATATATAGCACAAATAACATGGTAGTACAGTACTATAACAGAAAACAAATGCATTTGAGTATGCAACATAGAAATATCACCTTATTCTTTGAATGATAAATGTGAACGCTGCTAACAGGTAAAATACATAATTATTGTTAAATATTTATGCAATCTTCCCTGTTTCTTTGCAAGGTCACAGAACTGTGCCAGCGTCTCGAGGATAGAATGTACCAAGTTTATGATCACCATAACAAGCTATTACAGGACAGACTTCAGGAGCTCCCGGAAATTATTGATAGAATTGGGCAGCTACAGGCAGAACTGAAACAAGTCTGCCAGACTGTAGTTACCGTCTACAAGGACCTCTGTGTGCAACCAGAAATCTAAAAGCTAAGTTGTATCATATTTTATGCTGGTGATCTTTGGATACCCCAGAACAGGAAAGAGCGCAAACTGATTTCACTCTTCTTTTAAATATTTCATAGTTTTAATCTTGTTATAAAGTTACTATACTTCACTAACTTTTGCACAAAATATGCACATTCACATATTTCACTTACACCGTTAGGCACACACATGTTATTTGTTTTTTCAAATTAATCTACTTTTTTTTCTCTCTTGTGAACATACTCAACTAAACAATATCTGCACTATGTAGTAATGGACAGCACATTTGGTGAAACCCATTCAAAATAAAAAAGAAATGATTAGTTTGTGAACGATAGAACAGGTAAAAAACAAATTGTGTTATTGCTTTAAAAATACTTACAGATATTCCCCTGCAATATTGAATATTTCCAAATAAGCTAATTATTTGTGATCTGAATTACACTTTTCTTTGTAAGTAGTATTGAAGGTATGTTTAAATAATTCCTGTATAATTTAACAGTTTTTATCAAACAGTTGTAATAGATTGTAGTAGACTCTCTTTATTACTAAGATGTACACTAACACAACTCAACCTTTGAAAGGAAAACTGACGGATGATATAGTAAGATCATTTATAATAAACTGTTTCATAAAACATTTCTTGGCTTTTATTTCCTTGAAATGCTTTTCTTAGATTTAAGAATAAACATGTTTATCTGAGAAATCTCTGGCAATCTGTCTGAATTGATGTGATAACACTAGGAATGCCAATATTGAGCTTTTTTTGTTGCAAGTAATGATTTTAGTAAACCCCTCTGCCCCCACCCCCAAAAAATACCTTGGTGCTCTTGACAGAAACAATGCTTCCAAATCAGCTGCTGGCAAGTTGAAAAAACAAACAAAATCTCTGCAACTGCTAATAAATGATCAGGATTGCAGTTCAGCCTTACTTAAATTATGGCAAATGTACCCTTAAAGGAAAATTCAACATTGCCTTGGTCAGTCTGTTTCAAATCTTACCCAGCCTCAAATGCTCTCTGGAAACTAATCTTTAGGAGAAACCTTTGGCCTACAGAGAGGTGGAGCTACCTGCACTGGGGAGAGGGGGACGGGTAAACCTGCCATGGTCTGCTGAGGCCCGCCATCCTCTTCAGCCCTCCCGCACCCCCCCAAGACCTTCCCGCGGGAGTGCAGCATGTGTCTGCAAGAGCCCAAGTGCAGCCTGTGTAAGGGCCAATCTGCATCCTGCCTCTGTAAGAGCCATTGTGCATCCTGTGCCTGTAAGAGCCAATCTGCAGCCTGTGCCCGTGAGTGCCAATCTGCAGCCTGTGCCTGTAAAAGCCAATGTGCAGCCTGTGTAAGTGCCAATGCACATCATGTGCCTGTAAGAGCCAATG
The DNA here is from genome assembly GCA_027410445.1 of Discoglossus pictus. Taxonomy (NCBI): domain Eukaryota; kingdom Metazoa; phylum Chordata; class Amphibia; order Anura; family Alytidae; genus Discoglossus; species Discoglossus pictus. The sequence continues at coordinate 137,956,563 of CM050167.1, read as the reverse complement.
TTAATCCTGTGCCTGTAAGAGCCAATGTTAATCCGGTGCCTGTAAGAGCAAATCTGCAGTCTGTGCCTGTAAAAGCATGTGTGTAGCCTGTGCCTGTAAGTGCAAATCTGCATCCTGTCTGTAAGAGCCAATCTGCAGCCTGTGCCTATAAATGCCAATGTGCATCCTATGCCTATAAGTGCCAATGTGCAGCCTGTGCTTACAAGAACCAAAGTTCCCATGAATAAACTCTCTCCTCCTTTACATCACCACCATCGTATTCGGCCCTCAAGTCCTCTCAGTACAGATAAAGTGAAGTTAAATTCTATGGTATTTGATGTAATCATTATTTATTTATTTATTTATGTCTGTTTAGTTTTAAGGCTTTGCATAAAAAAACAAGACCATCAGTTCAAAGTAAAATGTGCAAAATCTGGAATCCTGCCTACTGAAATGGATTCTTTCAATTTACATTCCTATGGGAAATGCTTGTTTGAACTCAATCTGTTTGGTACTCAACCTGCTCTCTCTCTCTCTATATATATACATTTGAATGTCTAAAACAAGTTAAAAAAACTGTTACCAGCTCAAAATTCAGAGAAATTCAGTTATTACACTGCATTCTGGGAAGCTGAGCAGGGACATGCAAATGTGCCCACAAAACACTCTTCAATCCATAGACCAAAGCCAAGGTTGGATTATACACAAGCTGGTAATCCTATCCCCATACAGCTCAAGCTTCACCTGGCTCACTCCATCAGTCTCCCCATGCTGCACTCTCATACGGTGGCCTACACTTCAGTCACACTCCTAGACCTGGGACCAAGCAAGGTGGAGGTGTGGGCATACTACTTTCCTCTCGCAGCACTGCATACCACCAGCCCCCTCCGTTCAATTCTCTTCCTTTGAAGTTCACACTGTCTGCTTCTTCTCACCCTGCAGTCATCTATCGCCCATCTGGACCACCCTCTCAATTTCTGGATAATTTTGCTGCCTGGCTCCCTCACTCATTCTTGGTGATTTAAACATCACCACCGACAAACCCACCTCCCCAACAGCCGCAAAACTTCTTTTACTCACCTCTTCCCTTGATCTTCTCACAATGTACAGAATCCCAAAAACTCACCATGATGGAAACTGACCTTAATTTTTACCAATCTCTGCACAACCTCCAATCTTGTCATTACAACACTCCCTCTATGTGACCACCACCTCCTTACCTGCAACCCCACCACACCTCCTATGCACTGCCCTTCTACACTACCTCCCCCCAAAACTCACACAAACCTGTGAGCACTCGACCCTCAACACCTTTCCTCTGTGCTACAACCACTTCTCTGTCCCCTCACCTTCCTCAACTGTCACCTCACAATACAACTTGACTATCTTCCACACTTAACACCCTGGACCCCCCAACCACCGGCAAACACCCTAACTCTCATCCTCAACCATGGCATACTACACTAACGCTACATCCAGAGGTGTTTCCGCGATGCTGAACGACAGTGGAGGAAATCTCGCACCTATGCAGACTTCCTCAAATTACAAATGTATTTTGCGCTTCTACTTCTCTGCCCTTAATCTTGCCAAACACCACTACTCATACCATACTTCATATCAAATCTATCCTCCAACCCCAAACGTTTGTTTTCCACATACAACACTCCTGCCCTACCCCACCTCCTGCCACTTCCTGTCGCACAGCTGATGACTTTGCCACCTACTTTAAAAACAAAATCAAAAACATCTGAATCAAACTCTCCTTCCAGCTTGGCCCCAACACACCCACATCCCAACAACTCCTAGCCTTTACCCTTCCCAATTCCCACATCCATCATGAACGCCTTTGATGCTGTAACTGAGGATGAGGTCTCCAGTCTACTTACATCCTCCCACCTTACTACTTCTCCACATGACCCCATCCCTTCAAAAAATATTACTCCCCTCTCTACCACCCTTATCCCAGCCCTCACATATATTTTCAACCTTTCTCTTAACACTGGCAAGCTTCCTACTTTAAAACACGCCATAATTACACCCATTCTTAAGAAACCCACATCTGACTCAGCTTCTCCATCTAACTATCGCCCTATATCTCTACTTCCCCTGGCTTAAAAATTACTCGAGTGACTCGTTTACTAACGCCTTACCCAATTTATTTTCTCCAACTCCCTCCTTGAACCCTTCCAATCTGGCTTACGAACTCAACACTCAGATACAGCTCTCACTAAAGTCACTAATGACTTACTCACCGCCAAGTCACTATCCTAATTCTTCTTGATCTCTCTGCTGCCTTTGACACTGTTGACCACGCTCTTATCCAAATTATCCACTCTCTTGGCATCCGTGACACAGCTCTCTGGTTCTCATCCTACCTTGAAGAGCGAACATTTAGGGCCCTATTAAATTCTCCCTCGTAGTTCTCTCGGTGCTCGCAAAGGCAGTTTTTCTGCTGTTTGCGAGTACCGAATCTCTCGCAGCCTGCTTTGCGATATGACTGCGAGAAAATGGCCGAGAATAGGCTCCGAGAGAGCTACGTAGCCTTAAATCTATGCATGAGTCTCGCATATCGTAAGAATCCCTACGTGGACACAAAGTCCACGCAAGGGATCCGAAAGCCTCTACGTGCTGCCTCGGAACAGCCCGAGACAGCAGTGTGAGGCTCCCCCCTGCACCCTCTACACATCCCCATGCTGCAGGGGTCTCTATCACATTAACCCCTTGCAGCGGGGGTCCCCGATCTGCATAGATCAGGCCCCCCGCTGCATTTAAAACTTTTAAATTCCCCGCCGCGGCTCCTTAAAGGGGCCGCGGCACACTATTACCCAATCCCGGCCGGGGCACCTAAAATTAACCCCCCTCTATGCTGGGGGTCCCCATCGGGACCCCCGAAGTGTCCCCACATAAACCCCCTGCAGCGGGGCACCGATCGTGACCCTGCTGCAATTCAATTTTAAATTTCCCGCCTCGCGGGTCCTCAAAGGACCGTAAAGGTCCTGAAAGGACTCGCACTAAAAATATTAACCCCAGGCAACTATAATTACCCCATTAACTCATGGTAGTCAATACAGACCACCATAAGGCCTAAATTAACCCATTAACTCATGGTGGTCAATCCAGACCACCATAATGCCTAAATTAACCCATTAACTCATGGTGGTCAATCCAGACCACCATAAGGCCTAAATTAACCCATTAACTCATGGTGGTCAATACAGACCACCATAAGGCTCTATTTAACCCCATCAGTCCCATAAGGGTATATTATTACCATTATGGGCCTGTTACAACCCAACATTTACCACATAAGTGCCATGATGGTCCTCAAGGACCATCATGACACTAACTACAAACACTACACTATAACCCCCAATAAACCATTTAATCTAAACTAACCCCCCTCTACACTAATCTATTAACACTTACACTACCTACCTACACTACCTACCCCCTAATAAACCTCCCCAACACTCTAATTACAAAAAACAAAAAACCTACAGTACAGAAAACAAAAAAACCTACAGTACAGAAAAAAAAAACATTACAACCCCACCCCCACTACAGAAAATAAAAAAATACATTACAACCCCACCCCCCACTACAGAAAATAAAAAAATTACACACCTGAAAAGGAAAGACAGATAAACACAATACAATACATACATATAATACATTACATACAATACATGACATTACATATAATATATTAAATATAATATATTACATATAATATATGAAATATAATATAATAAATATAATACATTACATACAATACATGACATTACATATAATATATTAAATATATATTACATATAATATATTAAATATAATACATTACATACATTACATACAATACATGACATTACATATAATATATTAAATATAATATATTACATATAATACATTAAATATAATATATTACATATAATATATTACATATAGTCCAAATAAAATACCCCCTATCTATCTAACATACAATCTATTTAATTTAAAATAAATCCTAACTATATCAAATACATCCCCCTATCTATCTAATATACAATAAATCCTAACTACATACACAGACCCTTATTCTAAAATAAAATAATTACAGTCCTAACTACACAGACCCTAATTCTAAGCTAAAATCAATAAATTAAGACCACTTACCTTTAAGATTATATTGTTATATTTAATATATTATATTTAATATATTATATGTAATATATTATATTTAATATTTTATATGTAATATATTATATGTAATATATTATATGTAATATATTATATGTAATAGTTTATATGTAATAGTTTATATGTAATATATTATATGTAATATATTATATTTAATATTTTATATGTAATATATTATATTTAATATTTTATATGTAATATATTATATTTAATATATTATATGTAATATTTTATATGTAATGTATGTAATGTCATGTATTGTATGTAATGTATTATATGTATGTATTGTATTGTGTTTATCTGTCTTTCCTTTTCAGGTGTGTAATTTTTTATTTTCTGTAGTGGGGGGTGGGGTTGTAATGTATTTTTTTGTTTTCTGTAGTAGGGGGGGGGGGGGTTGTAATGTATTTTTTTCCCCTGTACTGTAGGTTTTTTTGTTTTCTGTAAGGTAGTTTTTTTCCCCTGTAATTTGAGTGTTGGGGAGGTTTATTAGGGGGTAGGTAGTGTAGGTAGGTAGTGTAAGTGTTAATAGATTAGTGTAGAGGGGGGTTAGTTTAGATTAAATGGTTTATTGGGGGTTATAGTATAGTGTTTGTAGTTAGTGTCATGATGGTCCTTGAGGACCATCATGGCACTTATGTGGTAAATGTTGGGTTGTAACAGGCCCATAATGGTAATAATATACCCTTATGGGACTGATGGGGTTAAATAGAGCCTTATGGTGGTCTGTATTGACCACCATGAGTTAATGGGTTAATTTAGGCCTTATGGTGGTCTGGATTGACCACCATGAGTTAATGGGTTAATTTAGGCCTTATGGTGGTCTGGATTGACCACCATGAGTTAATGGGTTAATTTAGGCCTTATGGTGGTCTGGATTGACCACCATGAGTTAATGGGGTAATTATAGTTGCCTGGCGTTAATATTTTTAGTGCGAGTCCTTTCAGGACCTTTACGGTCCTTTGAGGACCAGCGAGGCGGGAAATTTAAAATTGAATTGCAGCAGGGTCACGATCGGTGCCGATCGGGGCCCCCCGCTGCAGGGGGTTTATGTGGGGACACTTCGGGGGTCCCGATGGGGACCCCCAGCATAGAGGGGGGTTAATTTTAGGTGCCGTGGCTGGGATTGGGTAATAGTGTGCCGCGGGCCCTTTAAGGAGCCGCGGCGGGGAATTTAAAAGTTTTAAATGCAGCAGGGGCCTGATCGGTGCCGATCGGGGACCCCCGCTGCAAGGGGTTAATGTGTGGGGGCTGCGGGGGTTCCTATGGACCCCTGCAGCAAGGTGTTCATGTGAGGACACTTCGGGGGTCCCGACAGGGACTCCCGCATTGAGGGGGGGTTAATTTTAGGTGCCTGGGGGGGTTTTGGAGTACCCCCCACGGCCGGGCTTATGTGGGGGACGGCCGCAGAGGTCCCTTTTAGGACCCCCGCAGCACTTGATGAGGAGTGGGAGCCTGCGATATCATATCGCAGGCTGTCACTCCTCATGTACATTTACGCAGTGTAGATACGTACGGCCCTGCTGCGTAGCTCATACGTTGCTCGCAGCAGGGCTAATTTAATAGCATTGTAAGTTAGAGAAACTGTGCAGTACATAGGGCTTAAGTAGAAGCCTCTTATTTACGAGGCTGGAATTTAAGGAGTCTCTCCTTCTCTGGTAGCTCTTCTTTGCCTCGCCTTCTGACTGTTAGCGTATACCAGGGTTCAGTCCTCGGCCCCCTCCTTTTCTCCATCTATACTTCAAAGCTACAAGTCGCTTTGGATAAGTCTCTATGAACTTGCCACATCTTACCACTGTGATTTTTGCCCAATTCCCCTGGCAAAACTGCTCCAGCTCCTTCAAGTTGGATGGTTTGCTCTTGTGAACAGCAATCTTTAATTCTGACCACATATTTTCTATTGGATAGAGATCTGGACTTTGACTAGGCCATTCCAACACATTTACATGTTTCCCCTTAAACCACTCAAGTGTTGATTTAGCAGAGTGTTTGGGGTCATTGTCCTGCTGGAAGGTGAACCTCCATCCTAGCCTCAGATCACGCACAGAGTGGTACAGGTTTTGCTCAAGAATATCCCTGTATTTTGCACCATCCATCTTGCCCTCAACTATGACCAGTTTCACAGTCCCAGCAGCTGAAAAACGTCCCCACAGCATGATGCTGCCACCACCATTTCACTTTGGGGATGGTGTAATTTGTGTGATGTGATGTGTTGGGTTTGCGCCAGACATAGCGTTTTCTTAGATGGCCGAAAAGTTCAATTTTAGCCTAATCAGACCAGAGCACTTTCCTCCATACATTTTGGGAGTCTCCCACATGCCTTTTTGCAAACTCAAAACGTGCCATTTTGTTTTTTGCTGAAAGTAATGGCTTTCTTCTGGCCACTCTGCCATAAAGCCCATCTCTATGGAGAGTACGGCTTATAGTCGTCCTATGTACAGATACTCCAGTATCTGCTGCGGAATTCCTCCAGGGTTACCTTTGGTCTCTGTGCTGCCTCTCGTATTAATGCCCTCCTTGCCCGGTCCGTGAGTTTTGGTGGGCGGCCATCTCTTGGCAGGCTTGCTGTTGTGCCATGTTCTTTCCATTTGGTTATGATAGATTTGATGGTGCACCTGGGGATCATCAAAGATTTGGATATTTTGTTATAACCTAACCCTGACTTGTACTTCTCAACAACATTGTCCCTTACTTGTTTGGAGAATTCCTTGGTCTTCATGGCAGTGTTTGGTTAGTTGTGCCTCTTGCTTAGGTGTTGCAGCCTCTGGGGCCTTTCAAAAAAGGTGTATATATGTAATGACAGATCATGTGACGCTTACATTGCACACAGGTGGACATCATTTCACTGATTATGTGACTTCTGAAGGTAATTGGTTGCACCAGAGCTTTTTATGGGCTTCATAACAAAGGGGGTGAATACAGTACATACTCACATGCCAATTTTCTGTTTTCTATTTCTAAAAAAATAGTTGTATGTATATAATTTTTCTTATTTCACTTCACCAACTTAGACTATTGTCTTCTGATCCATCACATAAAATTCAGATTAACAAAACGTTGAACTTGAAGGCTGTAATGTAACAAAATAGGTCAAGAGGGGTGAATACTTTTGCAAGGCACTGTATATCTCTCACTGTTGACAATGCCATCATCACCTCCCAGGCTCGTTGTCTTGGGGTTCTGTAGGACTCTGCCCTCTCTTTCACTCCTCACATACAATCCATAACAAAATCTTGTCTTTTTCACCTAAGAAACATTGCTGAAATACTTCGCTATCTTACACAAGAAACAACTAAAATCGTAATCCACTCTCTCATCTCGACTACTGCAACTCTCTCCTTGCTGGCCTCCCCATAACCTGTCTCTCTCCACTCCAATCCATAATGAACGCATCCACTAGACTCATCTACCAAACTCAAAGTTTAGTGTCTGCAGCACTCCACTGGCTTCCCATAGTCTCCAGAATAAAATTTAAGATTATGACCCTAACCTATAACGTCCTCAGCAAAAATGCACTCTCTTATAGCTCTGCTCTCATCTCTAAGTACACTCCCAATCGTCTTCTTCGTTCTGCTAACAACCTTCTTCTTTCGTCCTCTTTTACCTCTCACTCCTCTTCATAACTTTTCTTGTGCTGCCCCTATTCTTTGGAACTCCTTGACTCACTCCACTCGACGATCCTCCTACCTCAAATCATTCAAACAATCACTAAAAACTCACCTGTTTAAATAAGATTATCACCTTAAGCCTTAATGTACACATCACATCTATTATCCTTCTATACCTCTCTCATTCCATTTAGATTGTAAATCTGCAAGTTTTCAATCTTCCTATGTGCTTTAGTGAAAGCTCTGTGTACATTTGATTTTAAGCTCAAATACAGGGTCATAGAAATTTGGGGAGTTGGTGCTTAACACCTGATGAGTATAATAATATAATTATTAAAAAAAACGTTCATGTGATATTTTTTAATGTGAGCTGTCTACCCGGCTTGCTCTAGAGTGATTTAAAAAAAGAAGTTAAAAATAAAAGTTTGTGAACCATAAACCCTAATAGTTGAAAATATATATAAGGTTGCTGCCTCTGGTAATGTGATATGTGCTTTGAGTGAGCGTGAATCTGGAGGTCTATTGACCAAGTGTATGGGATGTCATAATGTAAGGTATATGGATCTAAATTGTTGATAGATATGTTGGTGAAAAATAGCCACTATAAGTGTCTAGGGAATACTAGTGGTGCAAAATGTCTAGCTGTAGCTGTGCATTTGAGTGTTGGTGACATATACCAGTGTCTAATGGTAGCTAAATTAGAGAAGAAGTGCTAATTAGGGTTATGATATATAGCGTATATGGTATCAGAGATATGGTCCATATGCACTATTGGTGACCCATTGTAATTGGCAGTCTAAATTCTTGGGAATAGCCAGAAAAAATTGAATGATTGGAAGTTATCCTCATATAAACAAAAAATTTTGTAAATCATTGGATAAACAAAAAGTAAAAATTAATAACTATTGGGTAAGTAAAAAACTTTTATATTAAAAAAGCGTCAACCAGTGCCATAAGGGCTATTCAGTATGTGGACAAAGCCAATAAGCTGAGGACTTATAGTTGCAAATGTGTCAGTATATAAATGTAATCCTTAGTATATAGGCCACTTGGTCACTGCAGGGCTCTGATTTGCCCCTTGATTTACACCAAAAAATTGTGCAAACAAAATTGTGTCATGGGGGTATTGCCCTGGTGGAGTTACCAAGTTTGAGGGCCTTACAATAAAGGAGACTAAGGGAGAATAAATATATGTCTCCAAAATAATTTGATCAACTTAATATACAAAAAAGGGAGAGCCATAAAGGCTCTTACTTACTGTTCTACAGATGCAAAAACGCCTCTAAGTCCACAAACTTGTAATCTGGTTGTTCGCAGGAGTGATATGGCTCTTGCCGACCGGTTTCATTACCAATATGGTAACTTCTTCAAAGGCTGCCACTTCTCTCATTTGCCCTTCGCGGGCTTTTTATTGAACGAAGGCCACGCCCCCCGAGAACGTCATTGGATGCGGCCGCTATGAGCGCCGCGTCATATGACGTCATGACGTGTGTAGAATAGAAACAAAGCAGACGTAAGTCTGCGTTTGTCTTGATTGGCCTATACTTGTTTTGAAATAGTGAGCGTGTCATAGGACGCTCTAATGCTGGAACTCAATGTCACTACTCAACCTCCCTGCATCTCGCTGCTCCGCCTAGGTGCGGCCAACAGACTTACATTGTCACTATCTGCGCTACTGTCCTATCAAGCTTAAATGTAAGCGTGTGTTTAACTTGTCTTACTATACTGTATAATCGTGCCATGAATGGAATTATACTACATTCTATAGTTGATTTTTGTGTTCATAAAACAATATGTGATCATAAAATAGGTGTGATGATGACTTGAGACTAGTGGATAAATCTTAAAGCATTTGAAGTTTAAATAGGTGTGCAGTCTTGTTTAAGTCATCTAGGAATAAGCTAAGAAGGGGGTGAAAAGTGAGTTGTGTGTACTCCATATTAATTTTTAATTTTTTAACTAATGTTCATATCTCAATTATGCACTAATAAAGCCACTGAGGTGTGTGTAAAAAAGAGATGACTTGTGTGTCAAGGTTAGTATTTAACCTAAGTATTAAGAAGATATTAATTTGTGAATGAAAAAATACAGGGTCCTCCATTCTCTTCTCTTTATTGTGTTAATATTGTTTTGACTTTAACTTACCCCTGTATAGCGCTCCGGAATATGTTGGCATGTTACAAATAAAGGAAATAATCACATATAATAGTTGTCAATCTGTGAGCTGTTGGCACGATTGCTGCTCGTAGGGCCGCAACTGCAAACCTCGCAAAGTGAGTCGAGCCGTTGAGGCACGCGGGACTAAGGCTGCAATGACCTGGCGCTCATCCCAAGACACGCAGGACTTAACGGCTGTACCCCCAAACTGGAAAAACATGCAAAAACACACAAATATGCCTCAGATTCGCTTACAAACAGCACAGGGGGGCAGCCAGGGAGCCTGTGAGTGAGGTTGCAAATTAATTTGAGGCATATTGTGCCTTTTTTCACAACTGAAAATTGCCTAAGCGAGAAAAAAAAATGACGGACGAAAAACTTACACAACTAAAACGAGGCCGAAGGACATAAAACGAGACCGAAGGACGTAAATATTAGCCCTAAGCCTTAACGCAAACCAGTAACACTTAATACAAGGCTGTAACATTTAACTCAAGCCACTAACACTGAACCCGAGGCAGTAACACTTAACTCAAGGCAGTAGGCCCCTAAACTACAGAGGCATATAATGTACACAGGTGGAGAGGCTTGCAATGAGCGTCAGAGACGCTCATTGCGAGACACATTTTGAACGCCGAAGGCGCTCATCGTGGGGGTCGCAATGAGCCCCGAAGGGGATCATTGCAAATCAGGAAAGGTGCGGCTTGGCAAAAACAGCAATGAGCGGCAAAGCCTGTAAAGTAGATGGGCGAAGAGGCTTGCGATGAGCGCCGTAGGTGCTGTGAGGGGCCATATCCACGCGTTTTGTGGCAAACAGCATTGCCAGGCTTCACATTTTATTGCCGTCATTTTTTTGCTAGTAATAATAATAATAATAATAATAATAAATATTATGACAAGCTTTCTAGAGGCATGTTTAGTACCCTCTATCACAGGATTCTGCAACCTATGGCTTTAAGCCACATTGGGCTCCATAAAAGTCAACAAAAGAAGAAGCTGATGGAGGGTGTCAAGCTTCCAATGGCCATGCTGGCAGAGAACTCTAGGCCTCAGCTACTCGTTGCCTTCTAGTACAGAGGATATTTTTGAAGACATACTTTTAAAAAAAAAAGTTTACGTTAAAGGAAGTTATATGGGTATTGGGTGATTCTATGTACAATAGTTTCAATATTTCATGAGGAAACTTACTAGGTTTTACAATTTTTTTATGTGAAACAACTCCAGAGTGTTATAAATCATCTCCCAATGTGTTATAAGAACATAATACAACCAAACTAAAATATCACATTGTAAAATAAAAAATGAAAGAAATGCAAGTTAGATAACTTTTATAACAGTTTCATATTTAAAGTTTGTAAGCCAAAATAAAGAGATCACAACAAAATAATTCTGAATATATTTTAATTCTGCAAATGTAACTCCAAATAAGCTTACTACTTTTAATTGTTATCTTCATGGACAGTTTTTGCAATGTTTGGAGTTGAGCAATATCAAATAAAATGTCTTTATGCATTACTATATTCCTGACTGTATGACAAATAAAATGTATTTGGATCTAAACTAAAGTTTAAGTAAGTGAACGACAGTGAAATTAATGGACTATAATTATCTGGAGGATGGATCAAAAAAACTGAATATGAAAATCTCCCTTTGCTGAGCAAAACAGATTATATGACAAAAAGCCACATAGTTTGCAGCTAGATCGTGTCTCTTGGAGGAGGATGGCATGAGATAACCATTACAATTATTTAGAGTAATCAGGAGGTTACGGCTCTCTTCTCAACATCATTTGCCAACAGTGAAAGCCTGCAGTCCAGTTATGGCTCTTCCAAGGATTAATGCATGGACATCATGTGTACCTGGAAAAACATCTAGTGTTAATTTCGCCATTTTGTTTTCTATAGACCTGGGCGTCAGAAATTGGTATTTCAGGTTCTCCGTGCAAGAGATTCAGAATATTACACTACAAGGCTGTGCGCCCCAATAGAAACCTTGTCATCTCTAAATCTGGGTTAAAAAGGGACACAGATCCTGCCACCTCAAAAATGGGATACAAAGCCTGGCACCTTTAAGTACTGGAACAATAATCCAGCACCAGGTATGTGCAAAAATTAAGGGTTGCAAAGAGTAGCATTCCTAAGGCGGACATACAGAGCCTTGCAAAAGTATTCACCCCCTTGACTTTTTACCTATTTTGTAACATTACAGCCTTAAGTTCAATGTTTTAATAAACTGAATTTTATGTGATGGATCAGAACACAATAGTCTAAACTGAATTTTATGTGATGGATCAGAACACAATAGTCTAAGTTGGTGAAGTGAAATGACAAATATGTATACAGAATTTTTTTTTTTAGAAATAGGAAACAGAAAATTGGTATGTGCATATGTATTCACCGGAGGAGCTGCAGAGTTCCACAGCAGAGACTGGAGTATCTGTTCATAGGACGACAATAAGCCGTACGCTCCATAGAGTTGGGCTTTATGGCAGAGTGGCCAGAAGAAAGTCATTACTTTCAGCAAAAAACAAAATGGCACGTTTTGAGTTTAGGAAAAGGCATGTGGGAAACTCCCAAAATGTATGGAGGAAGGAAGGTGCTCTGGTCTGATGAGACTAAAATGTTACTTTTCGGCCATTAAAGAAAACGCTATGTCTGGCGCAAACCCAACGCATCACATCACCCAAAGAACATCATCCCCACAGTGAAACATGGTGGTGGCAGCATCCCGCTGTGTGGATGTTTTTCAGCAGCCGGGACTGGGAAACTGGTCAGAGCTGAGGGAATGGTGCTAAATACAGGGATATTCTTGAGCAAAACCTGTACCACTCTGTGCCTGATTTGAGGCTAGGACGGAGTTTCACCTTTCAGCAGGACAAAGACCCCAAACACACTGCTAACGTGACACTTGAGTGGTTTAATGTAAATGTGTTGGAATGGCCTAGTCAAAGCCCAGACCTCAATCCATTAGAAAATCTGTGGTCAGACTTAAAGACTGCTGTTCACAAGCGCAAACCATCCAACTTGAAGGAGCTGGAGCAGTTTTGAAAGGGGGAATGGGCAAAAATCCCAGTGGTAAGATGTGGCAAGCTCATAGAGACATATCCAAAGAGACTTGGAGCTGTGATTGCTGCAAAATGTGGCTCTACAAAGTATTTAGGGGGGTGAATAGTTATGCACATTGACTTTTTCTGTTATTTTGTCCTATTTGTTGTTTGCTTCACAATAATAAATAAAAAAAAAAAAAACATCTTCAAAGTTGTGGGCATGTTCTGTAAATTAAATGATGCAAATCCTCAAACAATCCATGTTAATTCCAGGTTGTGAGGCAACAAAACACAAAAAATGCCAAGGGGGGTGAATACTTTTGCAAGGCACTGTACATAATAAGTGTAGGCTCTACATTCTGCCCATATGTTACCTTCATATGTATTCACAGCCTCCAGATTCATGACGTGCCGAATGATGTGATACTCGTCCGAAATGCCATTTCCTCCCAACATGTCCCGTGACTGTCTAGCGATATCTAGAGACTTTCCACATGAATTCCTCTTCAGCATAGAGATCATTTCTGGTGTGGCTCTAAAACATTCATGTGAGAGAATTTAAAATTTTTAGTTTAATGACAATTATCAAATACTCAACATCTGTTTAATTCAGATCATCTGCACTACAGCTAATCAGAAACAATAGGATATAAAATGAAACAATGTAATTAACAAGGACATATAAACGACTTGTGAACGACTAAAAGGACACTTATAGAGCTTACAAATATAAGCTTGACTGCTTGTACATCTTACCAATATAAGTATGACTGCTTATGTTGCTGCTATTATTAGGCATTAAATGAGCAAATTTTTTTCTTGATTCCCAGCAGGATTCTGCTATCAACAGGAAGATTTATCAAGGTGAAGTTGGATTTTTCAAATCCCATGATTTTCCACTCTGGTATTAGTATACCATATCACAAAATTGTTATATAGCAAGGTATTGGAAAAAATACATATGGTTCTACAATTTATTAATAAGTTAAAACCAAGGATAAGAAGGGTAAACTAAAAACAATGCCTTCCATGTGGTCTAAAGTACCCAAATCAGTAGGTTAATCAATATCTCATATGTTATATTTTATAAATTTTTAAGGATTCTAAAGTGCTACTGTTCTGTTAAGCGTCCAAAACACTATTAACACAGATAAATGTCTGTATAAAGTGTATATTTTTTCTCTCCCTATGTACACCCCATAACTGTCAATTCTAGCCTAAATGCTTCTAGTTCGTGAACGTTCTTAATACTTGAAAGTGGCTATATCACATGGCATATAGTTATCAAAGCTCTATGACTGATCCAAGAAAATAGCCTTAATGCTGTGCATGTTCGTGTAGGATAGAGCGGGATAATCTAGGGGGTCTTATTTGGAGATCACATTAGGAGGGCGCGAAGAACAGAGCACCATGCGTCTATATGCGTGCCATTGTGGGTCGCATATGACACTCCGCCTACGCCTGACGCGTTTCGACGTCACAGAGGACGTCTTTCTCAAAGGGTAAACAGGGGGGTGGCATCTATGCGAGGTTTATATACGCTGCGGTTGCTAGGGTATCCGTGAGGACCGGAAAGTGTTATAGATGAAGGTTGGGAGATAAAGGGGCGATTAGTAGGATATAATATAATAAACCTAGAAGTTAAATAGGCTAATGGCAAAGCTTAAAATAAGTAGAAGTGATGGTATATTTATTAGATATATAGAAGAACTACCAAGTGAGAAATAACCTAATATGAACAAAGAATTCATTAAATGATGGAAGTGATATGTTATGTGCTCTAAGTGACTATTGGATCTAAATAGTTTATTCCAAAGGAAGTACAATTGTAATCATTATGTGACCTAATGATTAAAGATGGACCTACATGTAAATTAAATAAAGGTCCTGTGGATGTGCACTCATGAGTGATCTAAATAAATAGAGCGCAGTGTTAATGTAGAGGAACAGTGGAATTCCTTTATTAGTTAGGTAAGGAAAATTATACATGTATCAGATGCAACTAAACTAAGGGTGCACATATAAAAATAACAAGTGTTAAAAAGTAATAACAGACTGATAGTGTAATACCCAAGTGGGATAAATATGGGTAACCACCTAGATGACTCATAGCAATCCTACTGTGAGTCTAATAAAAGAAGTGGACATAGTCCCAAAATTTAAGTCTATAGTGGAAATATATCTAATAATGATAGTAGCTATCACTTAGATAGATTCTCACTTGGATATCTCTTTGTCATATATATCCCATTCAGAATTTATCCCCAATTTTTAGGTATAGATCATGACTAAGATGAATTTTTTACTTGAATGTCTCTTTATCAAATATTTAGCAATCTTATCCAAACTTTCAAATCAAGGCCGTAAAGTTAAAACCCTCATTAAGACCATGAGGAGAAAAGGCCTTCAATTTGTAGATCCAAAGGGCTTCACAATGAAGGAGTTTACGGTCAATGTCTCCGTCTTTGATTCATAGTGACTTTATCAATGGCAATAAATGATAAAACTTTACTTAGATTTTTATGATAAAGTCTGACATGCCGCGCAATAGGGGTATCCAGCATATGTTTTATACTCAGTACATGTTCCCCTATCCTACGTTGTAGCTGGCGGACAGTTTTACCAATATAGATCTTCTTACAAATGCATACTGCTACATAAACTACACCTGTGGAACAGCAGTTAAAGAAATCTCTGATCTCATATTTGATGTTTGTTGTTG
Source organism: Discoglossus pictus (assembly GCA_027410445.1). Lineage (NCBI taxonomy): Eukaryota > Metazoa > Chordata > Amphibia > Anura > Alytidae > Discoglossus > Discoglossus pictus. Next base: position 137,940,877 of record CM050167.1, on the reverse strand, counting down.
GATGCTCAAAGATTTTTTTGGGTATGATGTAACTACAATATTTACATCTGCCACATCTAAAGCAACCTGATAGAGGTTTAAGCCACATTGTGTTCTGTCCTTTTTCTTTGAAGGTACTATGTACCAAAATGTCTTTAAGTTTTTTGCCTCTACGATATGTAACTGAGATATCCGTTGTTAGTACATCTGTGAGGTCTTCATCCCCTTTTAAAAGATGCCAATGTTTTGCAAGTGACTCTTTCACAATTTGGGAATCATATCCAAAGGTCATGATGCAGCAGATGGGATTGGAATCTTGTAAGATGTTTTGTGGACGCTTTTTTCCATGTAGCAGATCAGTTCTATTACAATTCCAAGCATAATTAAATGCTGTTTTGAGACAATTCTTTGAAAAACCTCTTTCTTTGAATCTTTGTCTCAGTTTATCTGCCCCTATTTTTAACTCTTCGTCCATGCTGCAATTCCTTCTAATACGAAGGTATTGACCTTTTGGTATTCCTCTCTTAAGAGGTTCGAAATATTGGCTTTCCCACTTCAATAATGTATTAGTGGTAGTGTCCTTTCTATATGTGGTGGTGGATATTTTGCCACTCTCATCTTTTTTGATCATTAAATCAAGGAATGTGATTTTAGAGTCATTGATCTCATATGTGAATCTGAGGCCTAGTGAATTGGTGTTAAGCTTCACCATAAATTCATCAAACTTACTTTTTGTACCTGTCCACACCAACAGAATATCATCTATGTAGCGCCTCCACACTAATATCAAGTCAGTGTATTCAGAAAGGGAATCATTGAAGATTAGTTTTTCTTCCCACCATCCCAAGAGTAAGTTGGCATAACTTGGGGCGAATGGAGTACCCATGGCTGTTCCTTTAACTTGATGGTACCATTTACCATTGTAGGTGAAATAATTATGTTTAAGGACATATTCTAGTAAGGCTAGAAGGAATTCATTACATTTTTCAAAATGAGTGCCTTTACTTCGAATTGGCAGTTATGGGGTGTACATAGGGAGAGAAAAAAATATACATTACTTTATACAGACATTTATCTGTGTTAATAGTGTTTTGGACGCATAATAGAACAGTAGCACTTTAGAATGCTTAAAAATTTATAAAATATAACATATGAGATATTGATTAACCTACTGATTTGGGTTCTTTAGGCCACATGGAAAGCATTGTTTTTAGTTTACCCTTCTTATCCTTGGTTTTAACTTTTTAATCGTCGTTGTGAGGTATAAGTACCTAATAAATTGTAGAAACATATGTATTTTTTCCCATACCCAACAGGAAGATTTCACAAATTCAGAATTGAACCAGTTCTCTCTCTAAAACTGATTTTCATATATAACTAACTAAAATATCTGTATTTGAGGATATCCCTACTTGAACATAGTGGGCTCCATTAAATTACTAGACCACTGATTAACCTGTGCTCATACAGAATATCCGCAAATCCTGTTAATGTACCTGATGTTCATGGTTGGAAACAAGACTTTTGGTGCAATAAAGATTTCATAGGCTAAACTCCTAACCTCATGATATTCACCTTCTTAATTGATTTAAATCATATCTGCTACTATTATGAACTGGAATTCTCTCTAATTTTCTTGTTTGTCATCATGTTCTCAATAGATACAGATCACTGATCTTTACTGTAGGTTAGTATTCCAAATGTAGGCAAGAAGTACATGGCAAGAATCCATCTATTTAGAAGCCTACAAAATGCAGTTCTGATTATAATATTATTTAGCTTTACAAAAACAGTGAAATTGCCTACAAAGAGTTTTTTCAGACCTTCGTAAAGTGAGAAAATAATTGTGCACATTTTTTGCCAAAGTCTCATCATTGAAAAACCACACAGAGTTACTGGTACTTACTTTCCCTCATCTTTCAGACGACCAAGTTGCAGACATGCCTGTAGACCTAGAGAAATTTCTGTCATCATATCTGCTAACTTCTTTTGGATAAGTTGATTCCTGGCAAGAGGTACCCCAAACTGTATCCTATAAAAAAAAAAAGTGAAAATATAAGTGCAACACAGTTATGCATAGGACAATGTCACTGTGCCAAGAATAAGGAGCAGTCTATGCTTTCACTTGCCCACAGAGTGCTAAGGGGCAGGCTCTGGGTTCCCACGTCGCCCCAAGCGCTAAGGGACAAACTATGACTCTGCGTTCCCGTGCCATATGCAGCAGTAAGGGACAGACTAGGCGTGTTCCTGCGTTGCGTGAAGCGCTGAGGGACAATGTGTCAAACTATAGCCCTTAACTCTTGCGGCTATTAAATTGGCCCCGTAAAGCAACCCGCCAACAACTTGAGGGGTAAGGGCAAAAAAATGCTACGGGATGTCGAAAATTGCACTCTGCGGCTGCAAATCCTTTGTTCTGTCAAGCCTATAACAAATTCACTGGCGTTCAACCATGTAACCCGCAAATGGAGCCAAAAACCCAACGGATACTAGAGAGGACCCGCAAGGAGGTTAAAGTCCTATCCGTAGAACTGTAAATGGAAATACAAACAGCCTACTGTACTTATAATTAAAGGGAAAGTGATATTCGGTATTAAAATTAAAAGCACAACATTCTCAAGCTCGCAAATCTGCAATATAAAATACTTTATTTTCTGTTTAATGTGTTATATCGATCTCGGCAATCAATGTGTTAATACATATAATGGAACTTGCATAATTGATCATGTTCACGCCCACACATCTAATGTGCGCAAAAATAGTTTACTGGATTGCGTCTCATGGTCTAATTGAATAGCTCTGCAACACAGACGAATTTCAAGCCTGCAGCCTTTGTGGGTGTGCCAATGCCGCTACAGGGCTTCGAATTTAATAGGGCCGTATGTGTTCCAGTGTTGCACTAAGAGCTAAGAGAGACAGGCTATGCGTTCGCACGGAGCGCTAAGAGACAGACTATGCGTTCCTGCGTCGCACTGAGTGCTAAGATACAGTCTATGTGTTCCTGCGTTGCACTGAGAGCTAAGAGACAGACTCTGTGTTCATGTGTCTCACTGAACGATAAGACGCAGGCTCTGCGTCGCAAGGATGAGTAAGGCAAACTGAATGCTAGGGGAGACTGTCTGTCACGGTCCTATAGATATTAAATGATGAATGAACAGACTGCATCTAGCTGTGTAATACTGCTCCTTGAAGAACAGACTGTTCAATGTGCCACCAAGTCTCCCAATAAAGGGAAAAACATGTCTGCTTTCCTTTCACGGCACAAATAAGCAGTTACCTACACAACTCATACCTGTCCAAAGTGTACTGCCGTGCTGTTTCTAGACAAAACTCAGCTGCACCCAGGGCGCCCCAAGAAATACCATATCGAGCATTGTTCAGACATCCAAATGGACCCTGCAAAGCAAGTACAAAAAAATATTATTTTTTTTTGCATATAAAAGAGCATTTTTGTAACACTGTGTAACGGAACCCATCACTGTTTTACCCTGTTTTATGGTTATTTAATTATTATGGTTAAAATATGATCCTACTGTTATACTGTATGTATGTTGGGTTATGCTCTGCAGAATATTAGCCCAGACTATTGCAGACCTTGGCATAATAGATAATCCTATTACAAGGGCTCCTCATAAGCAAGAGAGGTCCATTGTGTGAAATGTTCACATTGTGAAGATGGAACAAAGGGAAGGATGATCTAATCAATGTCTGATTGTATCAAAGTAGCCAGGTAGCCTCAGGGAGGTGTGACCCACCTATTGTCCCTCTATGTGTATTGTGTGGCCAACTATGGGGGATGTGTATTGCCTGTGGGAAGAGATGTGTATATATATTTCTGCACATAACAAAATAAAGTCAGTATTCTTTGACTCCCTATTGAGTGTCGTCCAATATGGGAGGTTGGGGATGGTGAGACTGTAGTGCTTCTTGAATTTTTTACCATATACAAGCGGAGATATTGGATTCGTGTTCCAACTCCGTTACACACTGCAAAAGTAATTTTTACACATAAAACTTGTTTAAAATTCCTTGATATTAAAACACACATATATTTTTTTCATAATAGGTAAGCCCCACTGGCAGACAAGAATGACTCACATAGCTGTATTACTTTTCATCACTGACAGGAGAAAAAAAGCTCAGTTAGTTTAAGATGTGAATTGGTTTATTCTGCTCTAGGATCTTCATTTGAAAACAATACAATACATTGTCACATTACCAAAAACTAATCCAGATACAAAATAAAGTTACATGGTGAAGTGTACCATAAAGAAAAACTGGATTCAATCACATTAAACTGTGGCCTTCAATGAACTGCATTGTGTCTAATCAGATAAAGAACAAACGTGGTAACAAGTGGACCAACAGCTTTGTATTATGCGACACTTTGTCAGTTTTGGGGAGCTTTTGGAGTGTTCTTCATAGGCTTGAAAAATGTTGATCTAACCACAGTACATCAATTTATGTACTAACAACTGAAAGCTAAAAATCAAAAACTGTTTGATTTAGGGTATACAGTGGATTTAACTTGCACAGTGATATCTATATTGCACTTTAGTCATTATAACAGCTGATATACACTATGGTAGGTATGTAAGTCACTTACTAGAAAATTGATGCCTACACTGTGACCGTAGTAATTCATTTTGGATGTGCTGTTTTTTCCCTAATTCAGTTTGCAAATTCAGTTTGCAACATTTTAAATGTTTGCATTGTTACATAGTATAGTTACATAGTAATTCAGGTCGAAAAAAGACTTTAGTCCATCAAGTTCAACCTTTTTAGATCTCCTCTGATCTGCAATACGCAGATTTATTGTTAATTGATCCAGAGGAAGACAAACAGAAAAAAAGCCCCCAGTGAAACTTTGCCAATTGTCTCAACAGGGAAAAAAATATAAAATTCCTTCCTGACCCCAGATACTGGTGATCGGATTCATCCCTGGATCAATACTCCCTCTCTATTTATCCAGGATAGCCCTTAATGCCCTTTTTATTTAAAAATATATCCAATCCTTTTTTTAAAGTTATCTATCGAATCCGCTGTCTCCACCTCCTTTGGTAGAGAATTTCACAGATTAACCACCCTTACTGTGAAGAACCCTTTTCTTTCTTTAAGGTGAAATATTTTTGCTTCTAATCTTAAAGGATGTCCCCTTGTCAGTTGAAACCCTCTTGGCACAAAAAAGTTCCCTTGACAAAGCCTTGTATTGGCCCTGGATATATTTACAGTCAGGTCCATAAATATTGGGACATCGACACAATTCTAAATTTTTGGGCTCTATACACCACCACAATGGATTTGAAATGAAACTAACAAGATGTGCTTTAACTGCAGACTTTCAGCTTTAATTTGAGGGTATTTACATCCAAATCAGGTGAACGGTGTAGGAATTAGAACAGTTTGTATATGTGCCTCCCACTTTTTAAGGGACCAAAAGTAATGGGACAATTGGCTGCTCAGCTGTTCCATGGCCAGGTGTGCGTTATTCCCTCATTATCCCGATTACAAAGAGCAGATACAAGCTACAGTGTTCATTTCAAGTGTGCTATTTGAAGCAAGCCATCATTAGGCTGAAAAAAACTAAACAAACCCATCAGAGAGATAGCAAAAACATTAGGTGTGGCCAAATATACTGTTTGGAACAGAGTAAATACAGAGGGTTCACCACAAGATGTAAACCATTGGTGAGCCTCAAAAACAGGAAGGCCAGATTAGAGTTTTCCAAACAACACCTAAAAAAGCCTTCACAGTTCTGGAACAACATCCTATGGACAGATGAGACTAAGATCAACTTGTACCAGAGTGATGGGAAGAGAAGAGTATGGAGACGGAAAGGAACTGCTCATGATCCAAAGCATACCACCTCATCAGTGAAGCATGGTGGTGGTAGTGTCATGGCGTGGGCATGTATGGCTGCCAATGGGACTGGTTCTCTTGTATTTATTGATGATGTGACTGCTCACAAAAGCAGCAGGATGAATTCTGAAGGGTTTCAGGCAATATTATCTGCTCATATTCAGCCAAATGCTTCAGAACTCATTGGACGGCGCTTCACAGTGCAGATGGACAATGACCCGAAGCATACTGCAAAAGCAACCAAATAGTTTTTTAAGGGAAAGAAGTGGGATGATATGCAATGGCCAAGTCAATCACCTGATCTGAATCCGATTGAGCATGCATTTCACTTGCTGAAGACAAAACTGAAGGGAAAATGCCCCAAGAACAAGCAGGAACTGAAGACAGTTGCAATAGAGGTCTGGCAGAGCATCACCAGGGATGAAACCCAGCGTCTGGTGATATCTATGCGTTCCAGACTTCAGGCTGTAATTGACTGCAAAGGATTTGCAACCAAGTATTAAAAAGTTAAAGTTTGTTTTATGACTGTTAATCTGTCCCATTACTTTTGGTCCCTTAAAAAGTGGGAGGCACATATACAAACTGTTGTAATTCCTACACCGTTCACCTGATTTGGATGTAAATACCCTCAAATTAAAGCTAAAAGTCTGCAGTTAAAGCACATCTTGTTCGTTTCATTTCAAATCCATTGTGGTGGTGTATAGAGCCAAAAAGATTAGAATTATGTCGATGTCCCAATATTTATGGACCTGACTGTATATAAGGTAATCATATCCCCCCTTAGATGCCTTTTTTCCAGAGTAAATACGTTTAATTTTGTTAGTCTTTCTACTTTTTCCAGCTCTAAAATGTCCTTTTTATGTAGTGGTGCCCAAAATTGTACTCCATATTCCAAATGAGGGCATACTAGGGATTTGTATAGTGGGAGAATTATATTTGCTTCTATACCTTTCTTAATACATGCTAATATTTTACTTGCCGTTGCAGATGCTGCTTCGCATTGAACACCTAGGCGGTTGTCCACAAGTACTCCCTAATCCCTTTCAATATCCGATACCCCCAGATCTGCTCCATTAAGATTATAAATTGCATGGATATTTTTCCTTCCCAGATGCATAACTTTACATTTATTCATATTAAATCTCATCAGCCACTTAGATGTCCATTCCTCTAATGTATGCAAATCCCTTTGGAGGGAAAGTACATCATTTTCTGATTTAATTACCCTGCACAACTTTGTGTCATCAGCAAAAATGGAGACACCACACTCCAATCTCACTTCCAAGTCATTAATAAATATGTTAAAAAGGAGGGGCCTAATACGGAGACCTGAGGAACCCCACATATCACATTAGTCCAAACGGAGTATGTTCCATTTACAACAACCCTTTGCTTCCGGTCTTTTAGCCAGCTCTCAATCCATAAGCAAATATTTATGGCAATTCCTGTATCCCTTAGTTTGCTCAATAGTCTCCCATGTGGCACTGCATCAAAAGCCTTTGCAAAATTCAAATAGACTACATCCACTGAGTTGAGTTGCCTTGATCCAAGTTCCTACTAACCTCCTCATAGAAACTAATTAGTTTTTTTTGACATGACCTATCCTTCATAAATCCATGTTGGCTCCTACTTATAATCTTGTGTGAATAGATATATTCCTGTATATTATCCCTTTTAACCCTTCTAAAAGCTTTCCCACTACCGAAGTGAGACTCACTGGTCTATAATTCTCCGGATTTCCTCTTGCTCCCTTCTTAAATATAGGTATCACCTCTGCCTTTCTCCAGTCATCTGGTAGAGACCCTGTGTTGAATGAATCCTGAAAAATTAGATATAATGTTTTTGCTATTACAGAGCACAGTTCCCTCAGTACCCGTGGATGTATTTCATCAGGACCCGGGGCTTTATTACCATTTATTTTTTCCAACCTCCTTTGGATTTCTTCCTGCATTAACCAATTATTTGGTGAAGGTAGTGTAGCCCCAACCACTGGTACCTCCCTTGTGTATACCGAAGAAAATAACCTATTTAGCTCATCTGCCGTTTCCTGGTCACTAATTATCAGACGGCCTGTGTCACATTGTAATGTTCCTATAGCTTCCTTCCTGGCCTTTTTACCATTAATATATTTAAAAAATATTTTAGGGTTAGTCTTACTCTCCTTTGCAACTAACTTTTAATTTTTGATTTTAGCCAGTCTAATAGCCCTTTTGCAAGCCTTGTTGATTTCCTTCTACTTGCGTACTTGTATAATTTAAACGTTGGTATTTTACTCCTCATGTTCATATTTCATTCATTGCTAAGCCACATGGATTGTGATTTACTCCTTCTACTTTTATTTTCACATGGTATATGGTGATAAGTATGTTTATTTAGTAAGGATTTGAACGTTGTCCATTTATGTTCAGTATTTTTACCTGTCAGTTTTCTGTCGACAGTCTAAAAGTTGTATCACTGCCCTTAGACCATTAAAATCTGCCCTTTTAAAATTAAGTTTTTGTTAGCCCCTTACAGTTATGTTTTTTTAATTCAATCTCAAATGAGTTGTGATCACTGTTTCCCAAAGGTTATTTGTGATAACTAAATCCAAGATAGCCTAATTTCTAGTAGGCTCTTGTATAACCTGGGCCAGATAATGATCTCTGAGTGTACTCAAGAACCTGCTCCACTTAGCTGAACTGCCTGTCTCATTTATTCAGTTTATTTCAGGGTAATTAAAATCTCCCATTATTAGAACTTGCCCATGCTTAGCTGCATTTCCAATCTGTAACAATAATTGAATTTCCTCACTTTCAATTATATTTGGGGGTTTATAGCATACTCCTACTAATATTCTTTTAGAATTTGCTCCTCCGCTATTTAACTCTACCCACAAACATTCAACATTACCACTGGTTGTACCATAAATATTTTCTCTGACTATAGGCTTAAATTCAACATACAGACAAATCCCTCCTCCTCTTTTACCATTGCCTCTGTCTTTCCTAAATAGGTATAACCATCCAGATTAACAGTCCCGTCATGAGATTCATCCCACCACGTTTCAGTAATGCCTATTAAATCCCATTTCTTGTTAACTGCTAATAATTCTAACTCTCCCATTTTTCCTGGCAAGCTTCTGGCATTAGCAAGCATACACCTTATGAATCTGTAGTTCTGAAGTGCCTGCCACTGTACTGGAGTTACTTAGCAATATCTCCCTATTGACTATACTAACCCTCCCCCCATCTCCTCAACCATGACTAGTTAATAAGTTCCTTACCCCCTCTACACTTACTACCCCATTATGTCTATCTCGTCCCTCCCCCCACCTACTAGTTTAAAAACTCCCCCAGCCGTTCTACCATCCTATCCCCTAGCACAAAAGCTCCCTGCGCCCTCATCATTAAGGTGCAATCCATCCCTGCTGTAGAGATTGTACCCAAGTGAGAAGTCAGCCCAGTGCTCTAAAAACCCAATCAACTCCTTAATGCACCACATTTTTAGCCACGCATTAACCTCCCTATCTCAGAAAATACTACCTTGGAGGTCCTTGCCTTCAGCTTTTTACCTAGTTCTATAAAATCATTCTTTAGGACCCTCCATCTTCCACTAACTTTGTCATTGGTACCGATATGAAAACAGCATTGCCAGCCTTACAATTGCCGTTATTTATGACGGGCAAGTTCCTAGTATATTATATATATATATATATATATATATATATATATATATATATATATATATATATTTGTGGGCACATTTGCATGTCCCTGCTCAGCTTCCCAGAATGCAGTGTAATAACTTTTCTTGGAATTTGGAGCTGGGAATAGGTCTTTTAACGTGTTTTAGACATTCAAATGTCAACACAGATGTACTATTAACAAATAAGTAAAAGCAACTTCCCAAAATGGTCGATTGCACTGTCTATAGCGCTCCACAAGTGATATCAAGAGGACAGTGCAATTGAATATATAAAGTTGGCTCTTGCAGTGATGGGTATAGATAGAGAAAAGCGAAGTGGATATTAATCTGAGGTTATTCAATCGTCACCCCAAATAAATCCACTATGCGGGAAAGTGATGGAAATTAAATGCAAACTAGCGAATTGCCCGTCAAAAAATGACGGCAATGAAATTGTAAGTGAGCTAAATTAGTAAATGAATATAGTGTACCTATTTTGAAGCATTGTGATGAAGAGCTGGCAATCTGTGTTGATGTTGCTGCAGCATTAGTGGTGTGGAGCTGCTGTATAAGCATGCTGAATGTGTGCAGTGTAACACTGTGCGTGCGCGAGACCAAACCGTTAGCGTAGTCGTGTACTTCCGCATTGGTGTAAAATGGCGAGTAATGTGTGGTATAGGTCTGTATCGGAATATCCGTAGGTGTTTTGTGGTGTTTTGCGAGTTTAGAGTGCTGTAGCCTCGTTTTCGTTTTGTTCGGCGGCCATTTTTTCTCTCGCTTAGATTTTTTTTTAGTCTCTAAACTGTTTTATTTCGAGTAAAATCGAGGTGTAAGTTGCATTTTTGAGGTCCTGGGTGCTCCCTCTTGCTGTAGGTAAGTTTTTTATGTATGTGCTGTGTGTATGTATTGTGTTTTAAATGTTTGTATGTCGGCGTGTTGCGTCCGATGTGTGCGAGGTCGTAATGTGTGGTAACGTGTTTCGTAGGTTGTTTGCGTTCCTCGTAAAATTTAGCGAGTGTCGTAATTTGTGTGTCGTGTTTTTTGAGTAGCGACGTGAATTTTGCGAGGGTTTGAGGCCCTTGCCCAGTGACCTCGCCAGCAACTGAGTCCCTCGCTTCGCGAGGGGCCTCAGTTGCTGGCATGGAGCGCCTTCGGCGCTCCATGCCAGCAACTGAGGCCCTTGCCCAGTGACCTCGCCAGCAACTGAGGCCCTCGCTTCGCGAGGGGCCTCAGTTGCTGACATGGAGCGCCTTCGGCGCTCCATGCCAGCAACTGAGGCCCGTGCCCAGTGACCTCGCCAGCAACTGAGGCCCTCGCATCGCGAGGGGCCTCAGTTGCTGGCATGGAGCGCCTTCTGCGCTCCATGCCAGCAACTGAGGCCCTTGCCCAGTGACCTCGCTACGCGAGGGCCGGGGCTCGCTACGCGAGGGCCGCGGCTCGCTTTGCGAGGGCCGCGGGCGCGCTATGCGAGCCCGCAAGCGTGAGCAACGACTCGTACGCTCACAACTATATATGTGATCGTCTCACTTTGGAATGATATAGTTCTCCAATAGTGTCCTTTCTTCTTCCCGGTTGTGTCCAGAATAGTCCCAAGTGTAATTAATGTGTGTCCTCCAATAAATTCAACCCTGGTTGCGATGCTGCTTCCTCCAGACAAGTACTGTCCACAAAGTACTCGAAAAGCCAAAAAAACAAGAGGGGTGAGAGAGACAAGCGCAAAGCCAAACCAATCGTGAAATATGTACATCAAGGTTTATTATAGCAACTAATTAAAACCATTACACTCACATTCAATATGATATCAATTCACGTGATATACGAGATGATATTGTCCTGTCGTCCTTATGTTGCTTGGTGTTTTTAATCCAGACGGCCCAATGTTTAGTGTCTCAATAGTCCAATATGTACTGAAGCACTAAGACAGTTTCTATTATTTGTTTTCTATCCCTAATTGTAAAAGTATCACTGTAACAATTGATATATTGGATATTGGACTATTGAGACACTAAACATTGGGCCATCTGGATAAAAAATGACCAAGCAACATAAGGGCGTCAGGACAATATCTGTGACATTTCGTATATCACGTGAATTGATATCATATTGAATCTGAGTGTAATGGTTTTAATTATTTGCTATAATAAACCTTGATGTACATACTTCAGGATTGGTTTGGCTTTGCGCTTGTCCCTCCCACCCCTCTTCTTGTTTTTTTACAGATGTACTAATTATATATATATATATATATCACACATACATACATACCCTGGCAGAAATTGTGAAAATTTGGGCATTTATTTAGAAAACATGACTGATCATGCAAAAAAAATGTATTTTATAAAAGGATAGTGATTATATGAAGCCATTTATTATCACATAGTTGTTTGGCTCCTTTTTAAATCATAATAATAACTGAAATCAACAAAATGGTCCTGAACAATAGGTTTACATACCCTTAAATGTTCGGCCTTGTTACAGATACACAAGGCAACTAGTGCCTGTGTATAAATAATCAATGAGCTTGTTAGCTTTCACGTGGATGCACTGAGCAGGCTAGATACTGAGCCATGGGGAGCAGAAAAGAACTGTCAAAAGGTCTGCGTAACAAGGTAATGGAACTTCATAAAGAAGGAAAAGGATATAAAAAGATATCCAAAGCCTTAAAAATGCCATGTCAGTACTATTCAATCACTTATTAAGAAGTGGAAAATTCAGGGATATCTTGATACCAAGCCAAGGTCAGGTAGACCAAAACGATTTCAGCCACAACTGCAAGAAGAATTGTTTGTAATACAAAGAAAAATCCACAGGCTGCTCTGAGCTGTATGGTCGAGACCAAAATAGATCTTTATGGTCACAAATAAGCGCTATGTTTGCAGAGGGGTCAACAAGGCTTATAGTGAAAAAAAGTGTGTGTGGGGGGGGGGGGGGGGTGACAGCTCTAAAGGCACAGGGAATCTTGTGAAAATTGATGGCAAGATGAATGCAGCACGGTATCAGAAAATACTGGCAGACAATTTGCATTCTTCTGCACGAAGGCTGTGCATGGGACGCTCTTGGACTTTCCAGCATGACAATGACCCTAAGCACCAAGGCCAAGTTGACCCTCCAGTGGTTACAGCAGAAAAAGGTGAAGGTTGTGGAGTGGCTATCACACTCTCCTGACCTTAATATCATTGAGCCGCTCTGGGGAGATCTCAAACATTCGGTTCATGCAAGATGACCAAAGACTTGGACCTGGAGGCATTTTGCCAAGACGAATGGGCAGCTGAACCACCTGCAAGAATCAGGGGCCTCATAGACAACTATTACAAAAGACTGCACGCTGTCATTGATGCTAAAGGGGGCAATACACAGTATTAAGAGCCCAAAGTATGCAAACTTTTGAACAGGGTAATTTCATTTGTTTCTCTGTTGCCATGTTTTGTTTTATGATTGTGCCATTCTGTTATACCCTACAGTTGAATATGAATCCCATACAAAATCAAATAAATGTGTTTTGCCTGCTCACCCGTGTTTTCTTTAAAAACTGTACACCCACACACATATATATATATATATATATATATATATATATATATATATATATATATATATTTTCCAGATGGGATGTGTAATGAGTGAATTCTAGAATCACTTACTGTAGCTGAGAGAGGCCTCTCACACAATCCTACTTGCTTCCATGTGTAGTCAACGTATAGGTGAAGCTCTGCAGCTGGACACTAGAAAAGCCAGTTGTGATGCCAATAGGGCACCCATTTGTGTCTGCTATCCAGACTGTGTTTGGATGTTAGCTCAGCCGCAAGGCAGTGGTCATCACAGTCTAAGGCTAAATGAGCAAGTACTGTGAGGGTGGTTCTGTATATAGTGAGCAGGCATTGTGATGTTCACTGAGAGCATTATGATGCAAACAAATGTGTCTGGGTGACTCAAACAGCAGAAATATCTCAATGAATAAGCTGACAGATTTAATGTAAATCTTACTGGATGAGAGATGCACAACTTAACAGTGTGCCCTGTGGGATGGTACACACTCTGCGTGCAGTTTCTCGAGGTTTTGCTCACTTGTGACATTACAGAGGAGAAATTTGTTAATGCATATCAATCTGTACCTGCCCCTAAAGGCATGCTGGAACCACAATGCCTTGCACGGGAAAAACAACAACCTCAAGATGTAGGTTTCAGCCACAATTGGCTTTCCTCAGTGGGAAGCTACTGAGCTTCCTAGGTACAGTGAGGGGCCTTAGCTTGGGTTAGCCTCTGTTCCTTAAGGAGACCCAAAGGCATTTCATTACATTTACACAAAGTGAGATGCACACAACAGTGTACCCTGTGGAATGGTACCCACTTATAGTGAAGTCTCAAGATATAATATATGGTTTTAACCTAACACCACCAGAACAAATGAAGAGAAAAATAATTATCTAGCTTGTTGCAGCTTTTTTAACATTCTTGTTTATATGGTAGTAAAGAAGGAGTAACAATGAAAAACAACAAGTATGTGATCTCTCACCCCAAGTCCTGATGCACCTGGCAGCAGATTTTCCTCTGGTATTTCCACATCTTCCAATAAGATCATTCCAGTGGCAGAGGCTCGAAGAGAAAACTTGCCCTCTATTTTTGGTGTGGACAAACCCTTTGTACCTCTCTCTATCAGAAAGCCCCTGATTCTGCCGTCTTCACATACAGCCCAAACCACACACAAGTCAGCTATAGGAGAGTTTGTGATCCTAGGAGAAATTGTGCAAAAATGTACAGATAAGTGGAATATAATGCACAGCGTGATGCTGTTAAGATAGTGACTATTGTTTTGTATAGTGTACTGATTACAGTTCTATAAAGACACTAGGCAGTTCTACATAGCTGGTCATACCAGGTTTTGGATCCATTTAATGTGTATGATTTGCTAGTTGGGTTGTATCGTGCTCTGGTTTCCATTCCAGATGGGTCACTGCCATGGTTTGGTTCTGTGAGACCGAAACAGCCCAGCAATTCTCCACTTGCTGCAAAGACAGGTTAATTGAAGTGCTTTGTCTGCCCCTATTTCACCCAAATTACTACATCTTACATATACACAGAGCACTGTACACTGTAAACAACAACAGACCAACCCTCCTATTCTGAAAACTCATTTCAATACAAATTTTATGGATATTGCAATTCCACAACAACTATAATTTTATTTTCAGAGTGAATTTGAGTATTAATATTAGTTTTGGTGGTCAAAAAGATGGCCATAAAAGCAAAAAAGACTCTATTAATTAAAACTTAAACTTTATTAATGGATTTCAAAAAAAAAAATATGGTAGGATGAACAGGTAATAACTGCTACAAAGTTCTATTGATGAATGTTTCAAGCTTCTATAGGAAATAATGTTGCCAAAATGACTTTGTTACATTGTTTTAGCATCTTATAACAATTAAAGTAAAATAATACCTGGATATTGTTAAAATTCTACCTTTTTAAACTAATTGCAATAAACCTAATTATAGTGACCAATTAGCACTTTACTACTTTTGTACACATAAGTGCTTTTACTAAGAAGAACAACAAAAGACTTTCCCTTTGGGTTAGCCATGTGGCGGGTGCCCATCAAGCTGAACTTACTCAGCATAAACAGAAATGAGGCATCTACTGAAATTAATCGGAGAGAATGGGTGGATTTGGTAACACTCTCCAATTTCAAATACGTAGGCCCAACTTGATAAGCGCATGTCACACGACTAATTTTAATATTAAAATATTTTTTTTAATTACTCCAACAAGTCACAAGTCAAAAGTTGAAGTATTAATTGAGTCTTTTTTTTTGTTTTTTATCCAAAAACGAATGTTATTATTGCTATAAACATAGCACAAGGACGCCACAGGCAGTGGAGGTACAAGAAGTTCCCCTTACATATAATGGATACAGAATGGCTCTCTTACCCAGTCTGGGCAGGTATTTTTGTTTTTGTTCCTCTGTCCCATATGCATCAATTGGATGCATAACAAGAGATGATTGGACGCTCATCACCGACCGATAGCTGCTGTCCACCTTCTCCACCTCTCGTGCTAACAGACCATAAGCCACATAAGATGTACCAGCACAACCGTATCCTGGAAAGTTATGATAATAACACAGCTTAGATTTACATTTAAATTCTTGTCATTTGGAGACATTGGAGGGTTGTGCCCCTATAAGGCATATACTGAAGAATATATAAATTCACATGTCATGAAAAGAGAATGAGTTCATTTAATTCTCCAAAAATATTACCTTATCCAACATTAATACTGCACACAATTTACTTTTTAACAAATTAAAATATGTATATTCATAAACGTTATAAAAAATTGTGTATGAAAATCTTCTTTTCATACACAAATATGAGTATATATTTACACATTCAAATACTTAAAGGGTGGAAAGATTAACAAGGCCTGATCTCTGTGGTGCCAAAGATGTTGAGGATGAGATCAATGTGGTTTAGCTAACTTCGGTTTGATTCAGCTCCATTAGTAAATAAGATATATACTATCTCCATAGAAGGGGTAGAATGATATATTGTAAGTTATTATTCCATGTAACACACAGGCTATATATTACGCATTATAAAATGAATATTATAACATCACTATATTATCAGTAATTATAACTTGCTTGGGGGGTAGTTTCATAATCACTTTCAAATCCCCCATAAAGGCAGAAAATGTACAATTATTATTTTTGGAGATTATGAGATCTCGGTTTGGAGGAATATGATAATTAGGGTTCTGACACCAGGATGATTAGAACCATTACCAGTTGGGAGATTGATCTGTGACAACAAGGCATCATGCAAGAGGGACAAAGGGAAATGCAATTAGGAGAAAAGGGTAGCAGGCACACAGGGTAAGATGGAAGCTAGAGAGTGGTAACAGGGAGTAGAAAGAAAAGGATAAGCAATAGAAACATAGGGAGAAATACTGAGAAACAGAGGTGGATAGGGGAAGAGTGGATGCATAAATATAAGAGCCAGGAAACAATCTGACAGAAGAAAGAGCAGAAGTTATCAGGGCGAGAAAAAGGATATATGGAGAAAGGGAAGAAGGATGGAGTGGAGAGAGAAGAATGAGAGGATTTAAGTAAGGATTATATATGAAGGTGGCATCCCTTGCTTGCTACTTCTGAAACTACTATAATCACAAGCCATGTTTTTTGCCTTTTGCATCTGGTTGTGTGTATGCACATATATACATATTATCTCTGTTATTTTCTATCCCACATGACCCTATGTTGGACCAAACAAGGAATATGTTCACTGATTACTAGGTGTACTCAATACAAATAAAAGTGAACAAGCATTATCAGTTCACTCATGTTCAAGATCCGTATTTAACAAGTATTACACATTTTAACTACTTGTAAGACTATGTTATATTTAACAATACATAACTCCATACAGCTAATTTTTAAGTGTATGGCCATATGAGTCTACCACATAAGCATAATAGGAACTAGCAATTTGAATTTTTAATACTGAAACATACTTTCAGTGCATTGGAAGCTATCTACCGCACTTATTTAGATGTTTATTTGTTCAAGTTTGTGGTTTTAATGGTAACACTACTACAAACAACATGCTTACATTCAGGAACAATAGCGAAATCTGTATATTTTTCATTACATTCAGCTTTTCACATGACGTAGTTCCAGTAATAATTTCTATTGTGTGAATTGAACATGTGCCAATGAAAAAAGGAATTGTTTTTAAGGACTAAGCATTGTGTTACCTTTAATTGTGGATCCCAGAACACCAAGCTGTCCCATTTCTGATATAATCTCCCGGTCAAATACTGCAAATAAAAGTAACAGGTATATTACAGGAAGAAGAGGTCTAGCATTTGATGCTTGTGTGTGAGGGATTAGTACAGAAACTGTACAGAGGGATTCAGGGCAAGATGTAAAGAGAGCAAAAGGACAATAATAAGGAGGCTGCGAGACAAGATACACATGTTGATGTAATAAGTAAACATTAGCAGAGGCTGCAAATATAATCTCTCTCAGATCTACCTTCTTTTCTGTTGGCCATCAGGATACGTGGCATCAACTTTTCCTGGCAATAGGAGCGAAAACTGTCTCTAATCAGAACCTCTTCCTCTGTCAGCTGGGAGTCCAGACATAGGGGGTCTCGCCAATCAAACTGTACACGGGCTGAGGGGGAGACATGTCTGAATGGACCACATGTACTGAACTGGCACAGGATCACATGTGCTAATTTGAAATAACAATGATGCTATAAAGGCAGATATATGAAAAAAACACACTTACATTTTGAACTTTTCTTCTCATTGTGTGCCTGGATATCTATAAATGAAGCACACATATGTTACACAATATAACTGAACTTTTAAAATCATATATCTGAGAAAACATAGCAGAGCTTTTAAACTAAGTTATGCTTTTGATCTTTTCAATTTCATTACATTTAACAAGAACAAAATTAATTTGCCCAAATCTCCCTTTTGTTTCATTCACCATCTCTCATTTCCACAGCATTCCTCTTCATCACTACTCCAACTTCATTTTCTCTTCACCTTTAATTCTCTCTGTGATTAATTTCTTTGTTCATGTTTCCCCTTTTCTATCTCTCCTCATTTATCTCTTTCCCCATTTGCTCTAAATCCCTCCTTTTATTTTCCTTCTTCTTTCTCCATAATAACTCTTCGATAACCCAGGATAATTTGAATACAGCAGTGCAGTTAAATCTGCCTCTGAAATCGCCAAGCATTCTGATTTATTAGTAGTGTCACAAACCACCATGTACCAGTCAGGGTTGTGTGAAGTGTTTTCTTTGCATTGAGCCTCTGGCCTGGGGGATTCACTGTACTGGTGGTACCATGTTTAGCTCTGGGTATATTTACTATACTATAGAGGTGGTTGTTTCACTGTACTGTAGTACTGGGTGCATTGTAATTGTGAGTAACAGCTTGCTACAGTTGTTACGGTATTTGCCGGCGTATAAGCCGACTTTTTTGTCCTGAAAAACATGCCTCCAAGTGGGGGGGTTGTGCACTTTGTTTGCGCAGAGCTCGTGCCTCCCCCCTCCTCATTGTAATCCGCCCCTCCTCATTCTAACCCCCCCTCCTCAGTCTAAACCCCCTCCTCATTCTAAACCCCGCTCCTCATTCTAAACCCCCCTCCTCACTTTACCCCTCTAAATACCTTCCCCTCTCCCTTTCCCCTCACTTACCTTCATCTGCAGCTACTCCTCCGGGGGGGGTTGAGGATGAGGAGGGTGGATGAGGAGGGGGGTTGAGGATGAGGAGGGGGGTTGAGGTTGAGGAGGGGGGTTGAGGTTGAGGAGGGGGGTTGAGGTTGAGGAGGGGGGTTGAGGTTGAGGAGGGGGGTTGAGGTTGAGGAGGGATTTTGAGTGGCAATGTTGGGGGGCCGTCTTATACGCCCAGTCGCCTATTCATATTAAACATTCCTGTAATAGTTGTGGATCTGCGGGACTGTTTGTCACGCTTACGATGTTGGTCACGCTTTGCGAGCCGTCAACCACAAGCCTGCGGGGCTTAGGCTGCAATGAGTGCCGCAGGTGCTCATTGCAGGCCTTGCGATGAGTGCCGCAAGCGCTCATCGCCGTCGGCGCCGGCCTCTCATCTCCCCCTCTGCCACTCTCTCATCTCCCCCTCTGCCACTCTCTCATCTCCCCCTCTGCCACTCTCTCATTCACCCCTCTGCCACTCTCTCATTCACCCCTCTGCCTCCTCCAGCGCCTGGAACTTACCTGGAAACCCTGCCCGTACTCACCGTCTTCTCCTCCTCTGTGGCTTCTGTCCTATGGCCAGAACTACTTTCTGGATCAAGCCAAGCATCCCGCAGGTGGGATGTGCATGCGCAATGCACGGCTTGATCCAGAAAGTAGTTCCGGGCGAGGGACGGGAGCTGAAGATGTTGAGTGTGGCACTGCTGGCAGGGTTGCATCCAGGTAAGAGACACAGGGAAGGGAGAGGAGGGGGGGAGGAGACACAAGGGAGGGAGAGGAGGGGGGAAGGAGACACAAGGGAGGGAGAGGAGGGGGAACGGAGACACAAGGGAGGGAGAGGAGGGGGAACTGAGACACAAGGGAGGGAGAGGAGGGGGAACTGAGACACAAGGGAGGGAGGGGGAAGGAGACACAGGGGAGGGAGAGGGGGAAGGAAAAACAAGGGAGGGAGAGGAGAAAGGAGGAACAAAAGTGAGAAATGGAGAAGGAGGAGGAAAGGAGGTACAGGAGAGCTGGGGAAAAAAACACAAGGGAGGGAGAGAAGGCGGAAAAGGAGACACAAGGGAGGAAGAGGAGGGGGAAAAGGAGACACAAGGGGGGGAGAGGAGGGGGGGGGAGGGAAGGAGACACAAGGGGGGGAGAGGAGGGATGGAAAGGAGACACGAGGGAGAGGAGGGGGGAAAGGAAACACAAGGGGAGGGAGAGGAGGGGGGAAAGGAGACACAAGGGGAGGGAGAGGAGGGGGGAAAGGAGACACAAGGGGAGGGAGAGGAGGGGGAAAAGGAGACACAAGGGGAGGGAGAGGAGGGGGAAAAGGAGACACAAGGGGAGGGAGAGGAGGGGGAAAAGGAGACACAAGGGGAGGGAGAGGAGGGGGAAAGGAGACACAAGGGGAGGGAGAGGAGGGGGAAAAGGAGACACAAGGGGAGGGAGAGGAGGGGGAAAAGGAGACACAAGGGGAGGGAGAGGAGGGGGAAAAGGAGACACAAGGGGAGGGAGAGGAGGGGGAAAAGGAGACACAAGATGGCAAACAGCATTTCCAGCCTTAAAATGTTATTCCCGTCATATTTGATGGGCAATTTCCTAGTTGTTTTATAAACAGTTTGTGGACCTGTAACCTATACTATGTGACCTGGTCTATGGAGGTGTAATCAAATTACTGTTTACAAATACAGGTCTATGAGGTCCTTTGTGGAGCTGAGCCAATGCTTCTAATAGAACACTTTAAGATCTTCTGTGGAAAGACGCAAACAACCAGATACTAAAACCAGTCATATATTTTGTAACATCTCAGTTAGATTAATGTATCCCTCTGATCTAGGGACCTTAATAGTGTTACCAACTAGTTACCATTGTATTTTCCTATGCCATACCATGTTCAATAAAGAGATCTTCTGGTTAAGACATAGATGGTAGAACTATATAATGGGATTTTCATGCTCTGTTTGTGGCTGCTTGATCTGATGGAAGGCTACCGAAATTCTGTTGTCTGCTCCAGCTGATGAGGCGTTGAAAGGATCTCTGGTGGAGAGTTAACCCAGTGTCTAGACTGGCACTATGCTCAGAACATTTGTTGTTTAGTAATGTTCAACTCTCCCTGACCCTTAAGGTACTGTTAGCAAAGGAACTGGAGTGGGTTACCAGTTTCTCCTCCAGTGGACAACGATTTATCTGACCTCGCTGCTATAACCTGCCCATCTTTGGGTACCTTTCATTGTATAGCTCACAGCTTCATTGAGGTACACAAGCCCCTTCACCACGACAAGGCAGCAATCCAGAAGGTGATGCTTAGATTATACTTGTGATTTATATATTTTGAGGTAACATAAATGGCCCTATCCAGTCCCCTTTGAGTAACACTCTCCTAGCGATATATGGATTAAATTCAGAGAATTTTATTAAATTCAGTATCAGAGAATATCATAGGAAATGGAAATATTTATCTTTAGCTCATATAGTTCTCAGGCTCCACAATCTCTTGCAGTCCAGTACATGAGAAAGGGTCATTCTCTGATGTCAACTTGTTCCCTCTGCCCATTTACCCTTCCCTTTCAAGCTTACCTATATAACAGTATTATCATTATGCCAATTGTTATAAAACAACATATTCCGTAGCTCTATACAGGGGATAAGTACAAAGCAGAATACAATATTAACACATTGTAAAAGTATGGAGGGCCCTTTAAGTATGGGACCAGTTCTTACCTTTCCGTTTAGCGGCTGTACTTTCTGTCCTAATGGCACTAAAACGAATGCCCTGTCTTGCTGCAGTCAGCAGGCGTAAGGTGGTGCCCGTCAATGACATTGTGTCTGCTACAGAAAAATACAGATATATAATAAAAATAATTATAATGCTGTAATCGCAGAATGACCAGAATGCTTATTAGTGTTTGGCACTAGAAATATGCACATTGCTTCATCTCCCTGTACAGTAACACATTGTATATTAGAGAGTAAGCTCTGCGGGCAAGATGGTTCCTCATTTGCATGTATTTGACTTCTGTGTATATAAGCTCCACAGAACAGCATTTTATTTCCCCATGTCTCTCTCTGTAATCTTTGTCCCTCTGCATTTTGGAGTGTAAGCTCTGCTGATATGATTTCTTCTCCTATTACAATGCTTCCTCCTATGAGTGTAAGCTCTGCAGGGCATGAGTCCCTTCTCTATATACATTATAATGTAAGCTCAGCAGGACAGAATTCACTTCTGGGTGAACATTAGATTGTAAGGAGTCCCTGCTTTGCTTCTATAAGCTCTGCATGGCATTCCTTCCTCCTTGCTCTGTATTGTATCTGTGGCCCTCTGTATATTAGAGTGTAAGCTCTGCAGGGCAGGATTCCCTTCTGACAATGGTTCATCCTCCCTCTGTATTGTACATGTGCTGGATGAGTTCCTGCTAGGCTGTTTTACCCCTCTGTAAACCTTTAGCTAACATGCAATGCAAGAAATGACGGAGTGAAAGTTCTTTTACATGTCACCCAATGCCTTCACCAATCAGAGCTAAAGGAATGTGGCAACACCCCCTGCCCTGTCTGGGGTTAGACAATAATTAGAATTAGGTTATGTAGCTAGGAATGACAGGGACTGGTAAGGACAGGTACCATCCTGTGAACTAACAAACAATATGTTAATGAAAAAGAAAATTATTTCAATATATGATTTTCACAGGGACTCTTATTTCAGTGCATCTGTAAAAATGTATAATAAAATACAAGAAGCCGTCCGATTGCCAACCTCTGCCCGGGTACAAAGGTCCCCTCAGTGCCACAGCAGTTGTGTTATATGTCAGATTCCGATCATTTTTACACACGGCTTCTGAACTGAACTTAGAATATTTAATTAATGATTACAATTTCCTTTTAGTTCTATATACTGTAATTAGTACTGATGGCCTGATTTGTAACAAAGCACAAGACTGTAAATTAGCAATAAATGCCTCCTAATTCCATATATAATACGCCCAAACAAAAAGAATAATTTGGCTCCATGTAACTATTGTTCAATATAAACTCTCCCTATAACTCCTCCTACTGCGCCATATAACTGCTTGTTGTAATTCCTCATATTACTCCACAGATTCCCAACATAACATCTCCCATTAATCCCGGAAACTTCTCCCTATAACTCCTAATGTTCCAAATAACTTCTACATTTAGCAGATGACATATGGCATATTTAGCTTGCAATATAATATATATAGATTCTGGAATGGGTTGCCAGTTCCTTCTCCAGTGAGCCACAGCATACAGCTCCTGGTATTCCTAGGTGATCTCCCATCCAAGTACTGACCATCCCTGCGTGACTTCAGAGTGGTGTGACCTCTTGGTTCCCTGACTAGAATCAAACACAGGTTGCAGCGCTGAAAGCACTGAATCCTAACCACTGGCCCACCAGGGAACACATATATAAAGTTATATGTGTGTGTGTTGAGTCGTGTCTGACCGTCGGTGACCTTATAGACCACAGCACACCATGACTCAGGTTATGCTTATCCATAAGATTATCTTGGCAAAGATGGAGTGGGTTGCCATTTCCTTTTTCAGTGGACTGTGATTTGTCTGACATCTCTGCTATGACCTGCACATCTTGGGTGACCCTACTTGGAATGTCTCACAGATTCATTGAAGTACACATATATATATATATATATATATATATATATATATATATATATATATATATATACCATATTCTATGACTGCTGCCATTCAGCACCTTACAGTGTTGTTCAGTGCAGATTTGTTGTACTGAATTTATTGGGGAAAATAAGTAATCTCATCCATATTCAGAGCTGACAGGACAGACAGAGTTAATGTATTCAAGGAGAAAATTGTGTAAGGAGGGTGAGAATAGAGGTCTTGTCTTATTTAGTGCCCTTTCTATAGCATAAAATAATACCCAAGCAATACAGAGCCATACACGTTAGTCTATGCTTAGAAGGCATTCTTCAGTCGCATTATAACATGCAGATATAGTTTACTATTAAACACAATAATTAAAAGAACCCTAATGATCCCAACTCCTCACCTTATTCAACTCCTTTTAGGATCTTCCTTGGTTATGAAATTGACAAGTGACAACACATGGACCTTCCCCTTGGAGGAGTTTCGTGCCGCATATTTGTGACGTCAGAGGAAGACAAAATACGCCATCTTGAGTGTGGCAAATACTGCAAACAGATTAAACAAACGTCATTGACACGCATTGAGTTAGCCATTACAAAAGCGCCATGTTGAATGTGGCGAATACATAAATACGCATAGTTCACGTAGTTATGTATTTTAGACGAGAGTGAGTTTTTTGACCCAGAGGAATTTTCATTTGTGAGCTGTGCTTAAATACAATTCCTGTATTGTTAATAATTATATAGTAGATATTATGCAATTTAAATAATACAAGAAGTTAACAAATAATCTGTACAGGACACATAATCCATTTTTACAGCTGCTATTTTAAAGGCAATGGTAGCTAAAGTATTTTTTTTAACTTTTGCTTGTAGGTTTAAAGGGATCTATCCTGTTATATGTATGCACACATTTGTGGAAGCACGCTTGCGTCCTGTTCCCGCATCTAGCAGCCTTATTAAATTGCGATTTGGCCAATTGAATAGGGCTCTATATAAGAACAGAGCACATTTTTTTACAGAAGTTTTTAGTTAGTGAAAACCTTGCTTTTGGATAGAAGCTCACTAACTAAAAACTTCTATAAAAGACAACATGTTGTGTGCTTATATAGAGCCCTATTCAATTGGCCAAATCACAATTTAATAAGGCTGTAGATGTCCAAAGTAGGTAGTACACCTTAACCCATTAATCCTAACCCGAACCATCTAAACCTCACTTCCTAACAATAAGCAGCTAACCCCCTAAACTTCACTTCCTAACCCTAAGCCCCTAACCACTTACCCGGCATAACCCTAACCCGAAAACCCCTAACCACTTACCAGGTATAGAGACACAGCTACATGGGGACGTCCGCGGCACACTTCCCTGCACGTCTTCCACAAATGCGTGCGCACATATACCAGGATAGGTCCGTTTAATGTAAGGGGACAAGTGACTTATTTATGTATCTATGTATATACAGTATATGATGTATATCACATATAATAGTTGTCAAACTATGAGACGTCGTCACGCTTAGCGTGGTGCGTACGACTTAGGCGATGAGTGCTCATTGCTTGCAAGCCTCGCATAGCGAAGCGAGCCGTTATCTCAGAGCACTTAGGTGGCGCTCATCGCCTGCGAAGCGAGCCGTTAACTCGCAGCACTTAAGCGATGAACCCCTTTGGCGCTCATCGCCTGCGAGCCTTGCCTAGTGAGGCGAGCCATTAAGGCACTAAAACTCGCAGCACTAAGGCGATGAGCACCGTAGGCGCTCATTGCCTGCGAGCCTCGCGAAGCAAGTCGAGCAGTAAAGGCAATGAAACACGCGGGACTTAGCCACAAAGGAGTACCAAAGGCGCTCCTGCGAGCCTCGCGAAGTGAGGCGAGCCGCTCAAACATTGCAACACCCGGGACTTAGCCACCAAACACTTAGGAAACGCGGGATCGCCTTACGCTGCAAGCAGTTGACAGACGCTGGACTTAGAAAAAAAAAAATATGAGACGCAGGACTTAGAAAAAATAAGATATGAGAATGGAAAAATACAAAATTAACGTCCGAACCATGCAAACCAAAAAACTCAAAGAACACAGAAAATACAAAAAAAACAAAACAACAAAAACATTACACACAGCACTGGGGAACAGCCAGGGAGTGAGGTGGAACATGAATTTAACTCGATTTCGCATAGTTTCGGCACTCGAAAATCGCCTAAGCGGAAAAAAAATAGGCGCCCAAAAAAATGAAAACAAGGCTACACGACCGCGGACCGCACAAAGCACTGCCAAACGTGTACCACTTTCACACAGGAACAAAATACACTATTACAAAGGACAGCAAATGCTCACGAACCACTTAGGACATAGACAAACAACGCAATTTTACAACACTAACTTGCAACTAATAACATTAGGAATCTAAAATGCTTCTTTTCACAACTAAACCAATGGTTTGCCCTTGCGCATGCAGCCTATTTCTAATGCACAGTTGGGACATTGATGACACTTTCTCCTCAGGGAATGTACATTGTATGCTGCAGGAAAAGAAAAACAGATTGTTAGCTCTTCAGGCTATTGATTGTTGGATCTATTCATTACAAATAGGTAAAGTATATTAATTTATTAAGTAACTAATTAATTAATTGTTAGTTGGAAAAAAAAAATATATATATATATATATATATATATATCTGTCTTTCTGATGAGCGCCGACGGTGCTCAGAGGAGCAAGAGTACATGAGAGGAGAGGCTCGCAATGAGCGCCCCGTCATTTTTGACGGGCAAGTCGCTAGTATATATATAGTTGTCGTAATTGCGAGTTTGTGTGTAACGCTCGCAGGTTATGGGCTGCAGCTTTACAAAAGTGATCAAAATAGTGAGTTGATTATAATCTCTGAAAATTTTAAATTATTGTGTTTGTTGTCATGAAATTGCATTTATTTTCATACGTTTTTTACAAACAGACTGTTACAGACTGTTTCGAAGTTAACTAGCATACATTCTCAATCTTAGCCATGAAGCAATAAATCCTTGTTTACACTAGGGAGTTGATAATGTTTTCCTTTTATTTGTTGAGGTGTCTTTCCTCTGCAAACAACAACAATAGCTGCCCATCTTGGCTGAATCCTATATGCCTTGGTATCTCTCCTTCATGGTTCAGATATGTTTGTGAAATCAGTCCCCCTGCTCATTGCTTCTGGGTTCTTGGGAGAGAATTCAAGATGCAAGTAAAAAGTGAATCTTTAAAGACACTCTGCAGTCAAGATTTTCGTTCTTGAGAGTGATGGAAGTTTTCCTCATTCAGGTTCAGGTTCCACAGAAAACCCTTGATCACAGATGTGAATGATTTCCATGGAGTGCACTCTTTCAGATTCTATTTATCTTCAGTCAGTAGCTTCCTAATCTGCGGACCAACAAATATACCTTCTTTGAGTTTAAGGTCACTATGGTTGGGAAATTTTTGTACAATTGGCCAGAAAATTCCACTATTGAAGTATTGATCGTAAAAACTCAGCTTGTTGTTTTGATATGGGAAGATCTCTTGCAAAATCATGAAGTTAATTTTGCTGTATCAGGTAAGGCCCAATTTTCAGAACTGTATGTAGGGTATGGAACAATTTTAGGTGATGTGTGTGGTTTAAGGTCTGTCTTTGATTAAGATAAATCCATGTCTTTCCCGTTTTCTGGAAGCTAAGGTATGGAAGAGCTCTTTGAGGACCTGGCCATATAGCTTAAGGTGCATTTGGGTACTCAATATTGTTTATTGTCTTTTTTGAAAAGCCAAACCATGCCAACTGCAAATGCCACATATTTATTTATATTTAGCAGCACACACAACAAGTCCACTTTTTGTCCTGATAACCAACATGGCAGCTAAAATACAAGTAGTAGGCGTGCACAATCTTTGTTAAAGAACAACATTTTATAATATACTGTCCGCACACGTAGCAAAACGTATCTGATAAATAAATTAACATACCTACATCGCTGTCCTTTTAACATTTTAGCACTGAAGTTTACTGTGAAACTAACAACAAATATTTCCACAAACGTACAAGCAACAAAAGTGAGATAATGAGATGTGGTTCCTCACAACTTTATGTCAGGAGAAGTAAGCAGTGTTGTCAACCCGAACATTTATCTCTACATTAACAATAACTTACCTATAAATTACCTATAAAATGGCATGCCGGTCTTTTTTAAAGCCCAGATCTGAAATCGGCACCGACAAAAACAAGGTAGCTAATGTAGTTCATGTTACAAAACCTTGTAAACCAATGTTATTGGGAGGCTAACAAATTCAAACTATTTTAGCTAATTTTAAAGCTAGATGCATTTGGAACAGAAATGCTGTGATGCTTATTCAAACAGAAACTGCATCACCTTGCATTGTTATGGGCCAAAAAACAACATAACATTCCGAGAACGAACCCAAGAGAGCAGCCTCTTTTTGGTCACTTGTGCCCTTCACAGGGAATTAATATCCTATAGCATATCAGTCAGATCTCACTCAAAAGATTGACCCTGCTCCGAAATACCAGGCAATTCTTCCCTGAACAGGAGAAAGAGCAAATGCCAGACATATGTTTTGTTCTTTTTTTGACTTATCAGCTGTACTCCCTAAGGCAGCAATTCTCAAACCTCTCCTCAGGACCCACCAGGCAGGTCATGATTTTGGTTTAACACTATGTGAAGAGCATGTGACGATCCAAGGGTAGGGGCTATATAAGCCCAGGGCCACCTGCTTTAGTCTACAGGTTAACTACCCACAAAGACCGTGGGTTTCTTGGAAATCTCTGCACCAGCACCCTGATATCTGACTTCTGTATAGTTCAGGGTCCTTGCATCAGAAATCAGCACATCCAGGCTACCACGAGACTCCAGATCTGCTTCTTCTTAGGGGGCTTGATGTGACTTGTTGCAGTCAAACCTACCCCAGCAGGATCCTACAGAGTCTCTCAGTACCTCCCTGCAGCCATCCAGGAGAACAGAAACCAAATAAGATACATATGATTTTTTATGTCTTCAGAACAAACAATATTTATACCAGTTAGATACACAGGGGGTGTACACAATGTAACAATGATAGGGTGTGGCAGACAATTACAGGAGATGACCCCACATGGGGTCTAGCAGTACCTTGATAGCTGGCACCTGAGAACAATAGGGCTACCTTCTAATACACATCTTGCTGTCTCTGTGTCTGAGTGGTCCAGACCTTAGATGTAGTACAGGGCACTTGGGATTAACTTAATTTGCTAACAATGGGCCAGAGCAGATTACAAAACAATGGAGTGGCTGGAGTCAAGCTGTCTGTCCTTTAATGGGTTAAGCTCCAGAAACTGGATAAGGGGGTCCTTGACATTACTTCCCCCTTCCAGACAGTAGTTCTGTGGCTATGATCCTTAACGGATGATAGTCTTAACCTGCAGCCCAAGTCCAAGTTCCTACTCAAAGAAAAATTTTTGGTGTAATAAAAGTAGTAAGAGGTTTGCCCAGTCTGGGGGTGGTTGCCCATCCTTCAGGAAAGTGTCCACAGTCTCTAACCCCAATTTATGTAGGGTCTTGAGCCTCAACTTGCTCCTTCCTCAGGTTCCCAGGGCCAGTGCCCTCACCTGAACTCCCACACTTATCCGGATCCACCTGATCCATGCTGGGCAAGAGCTTCAGGATCTCAGGGATGCCCCCTCTCCTGATAGCCTCATACCCCGATCTGGCATCACACTCTCCATGACTGTCAGCCTTGGCACCTGGACATCAGCAGTCTCTGATTCAGGACAGGTAACAGTCCATGGGTAGTTGGGCAAACCTCAGGGCTTGCACCCTCCTCTGCCAACTGTTCAGTCTCCAGCTCCCCTTCTTTGTTTAGCAGCTGGATATTTTTTGGTTGTTGGCCATATCCCAGTGGCTGGTGCTGCTTTACACTGCTACCCAGTCTTGCATCTACCAGGGTCTGGACTTTTCTCCTTGCCTCCCTATCCTGGTGAGTTCCCAGCAGTTCCTCTGATCTCGCCTGTTCTGTAGCGGTCAGCTGTCCAGGTACCTTCTGGTTTCCTTCCTTCGCCTTATAGGGGTGTAGCCAATAATCAATTTCCTCTGGCAATGTATCCTTTACTAACTTAGCTGGGGTAGCATGGGGTAGCTCCAAGAACTTGAGCCAAGTACCACATGGGCCCACCTCCTCAAGCAGTTCCTGCAACCTGCAGGTATCCAGGTGGCTAAACATGTCATCAAACCAGTAACGGTCCCCCTTGGGCTTGTAGGTCTGAATACATCGCTGCCAGGTTTCTTCCTCCCTGCCAAGCCGCCGAAAAAACTTAACTTCAATCTTGCATAGGTCACCATATGCCATCCTTCAGCTGCTGGTTACTGCACTGAGATCTCACCACTGCCAACCAGTTGTGACAATCCATAGGTTCTTGAAAATCTCAGCACCAGCACGCTGATATCTGGCTTCTGTATCAGTTAGGGGCCTTGCATCAGAAATCAGCACTTCCAGGCTAGCAAGATACTCCATATCTGCTTCTTCTTAAGGAGCTTGATGAGACTTGTTACAGTCAAACCTACCCCAGCAGGATCCTACAGAGTCTCTCAGTACCTCCCTGGAGCCATCCAGGAGAACAGGAGCAAAATAAGAGACACACGATTTCTATATGTCTCCAGAAGTGAATTGATTTGTTTTAAAAAGTCAAACAGTATTTATAGCAGTTAGATACAGAGAGGGTGTACACAATGTAACAATGAGAGGATGTGGCAGACAATTACAGGCAATGACCCCACATGGGGTCTAGCAGTACATTTATAGCTGGCACATGAGAACAATAGGGCTACCTTCTAATCTTCTAATACACATCCTGCTGTCTCAGTGTTTGAGTGGTCCAGACCTTAGATAGAGTACATGGCAGATGTGATTAACTTAATTTGCTAACAATGGACCAGAGCAGATTACAAAACAATGGAGTGGCTGGAGCCAAGCTGTCTGTCCTTTAATGGGCTAAAATCCAGGAACTGGAAAAGGGGGTCCCTGACAGAGCAGTTATCATTCAATAGACTCTACCTCATCTGTATTCAGTGTTAAACTGAAATCATGCTCTGTCTGGTTGGTCTTGAGGAAAGGTTTGAGAACTGCCTCCCTAAGTCACAGTGAGCATGAAGTCTAACATTTCAAAAACAACAAATTCAAAGGGCATATCCATATTTGTTTTTGATGCAGTTGGATCAGCTAATGGTCCATTCAACTCAAACTGGAGCTCCCCAGAAACGGAAAGGTACAATTTAGCATCTCAAGCTAGGTCAGCCACAAAATAAAATTTGTATTGTTGTGTCCACATCCATTTATCTTCAGAAATCAATGCATTTTGTCAACTGTACAGTGCTGTTGCAATAACACTTCTTTGTAATCAAAATATCTTGGGTAATGCAATCAAGTGAAATTTAGTCTCAAACGTTCAAATGGCCGAAATCAGATTCAGTGATCTGGATTTGAACTCATGATTATGAATATCTTTCAGGAGCTGGAAGAATTTCTTATTTCCAAGGGAACTGTGTTATCTGTGGGTGTAAGTTAAACACTCCTTGCTCTGTGCCTGGAGACAATATTATGGCATTCCCGTCATCAGTAGTAAAATATATTGAGAGGACAGTGTAGGAGTTTGTATATGTGACGAAGTGCCCTTCGCCACTTTGTCTTGGAGAGGACTGTTTGCCAGCCTCCTGCCTTTTGACTATGGACCGGCATTTAAATACTTTATTTTCCTATGCAGAAAGGACTGTGATCTAACTTTTGAACCACTGGACCAATTTGTATCATTTTGACACATGTTTGTATTTGGAGTATGCTGATTCTGAAAATGTTTTTATGTGAATGTGATGCATACTTTTAAAGTTATGAAAAATGTGTAGAAATGTGTTACAGATTCTGACCATCCCCCCATTAGGTAAACACAGGGTGTCGCCAGGACTTGAACAAAGAGCCAGTATGGGGTTTCCCCAGGGGCATAGTCCAGGAGGAAACAGGAAGTGTCCACGGGGACAATCTGGGTGAGAATGAGCATAGTAGCCACGCCTGGGGGTGGCCCATGGGAGGAGTCTCATGGTTCCTACGTAGGGACGCTGTCTGATTGGCCATAGGTAATTAGGGGTTGACCAAAGGTAGTCACTGCCCCTACGGTGTATGTGGAAATGGTTTTTATACATGTCTTTGTTTTAATAAAGGAGTGAGTTCTACTTGACCCTTCAAAACGTAGTCTCATCTCGTTCTTTGAGGGCATTGCTATATCATACTGGGGATTGCTATGCTTTTGCATACTCCCTTGAGCTGTAACTACTGAACCCTTGTTCCTGATGTACTCTTCCTTGGAGGAGAGGTCCGGTGCGGTGCTTGTAGGCCTCGACGCAAACTAGGACGCGTCCATCAACGAAGGTACCCGGCCGGGGTGCCAGTAGATCCGTTACAGTATAAATTGGAAAAGAATGGATAATATATTGGGAATAAAGAGATACATTAAAGACATATTTTTAGATGGAGTTAAAATGTTTAAAAATCTGTACTTCTGTCTGTGATGGAAAATGGCATTTGGGTTAGCACCTTCTTTCCAGGAAGATTTACATTAAATCTGTCAGCTTATTCATTGAGATATTTCTGCTGTTTGAGTCACCCAGACACATTTGTTTGCATCATAATGCTGTCAGTGAACATCACAATGCCTGCTCACTATATACAGAACCACCCTCACAGTACTTGCTCATTTAGCCTTAGACTTCTCTGGTGACAACTACCTTGTCCATTGCTGAGCTAATATCCAGGCTAGCAGACACAAATGGATGTCCTACTGGCATCACATCTGGCTTTTCTAGTGTCCAACTGCAGAGTCTCCGTGACTATGTCACCTATACATAGACGTAAGGTAATTGACTCTAGAGCTCATGCATTACACAAGAGTTAGGGCTTATTGAAGGATTTATTATCTGGGATACATACATACACATATATGTACTGTATATACATATATATATATTTATATTTAAATATATTTTACTAGCGACTTTTCCGTCAAAAATGACTGCAATAAAATTGTAAGGCAGGTAATGCTGTTTGGTCCAGACATAAATTTTGTTGTTGTTCCTTCAGCGCTCATTGCGAGCCTCGCGCTGAGCGCCTTCGTTGTTTGTTGTATTATTTTTTTCTGATAGGCGCTTTTGCTGTTATTGTTTTGTTGTTGTTCTGAAGGCGCTCAGCGCGAGGCTCGCAATGGGCGCCTTCAGCGCTCATTGCAAGGCTGTTGGTTGTTTTTTCTGATAGGCACTTTTGCTGTTATTGTTTGATTGGCGGTGATCTGCTTTTTACGCTTATTGCAAGGCCTTTTGTGCTATGAGCATCATTGGCGCTCGTTGTGAGTGGCGCCGTAATTGTGTTTTGTGTTTATTGTGAGAGTGTTTTTTTTTTGTGTGTAAATTAAATAATAATAAATTAATAAATGAATATACTTTACCTATTTGGAAGTAATATATGCAGGAAGCATTGTGTTGAAGAGCTGACAATCTGTTTTGATGTTCCTGCAGCATACAATGTAGGTTTGCAGTGTTTTAGAGCTGAGGTGTAAGTGTCAGCAATGTGTGCAGTGTGTAGTGTAAATAGGCTGTGTGCGCGAGGGGAAGCCGTTAGGGTAGCTGTGTACTTCCACATTGTGTAAGTTAGTGTTGTAAAATGGGGGTGAATGTGTGTGGTACGCGGCTGAGGATAATTTAGCATCCTTGCTAAAAGTGTATCTTGTACCTCGTACGGCTGTAGCCTCGTTTTCGTTTTTTTCGGCAGCCATTTTTTCTCTCGCTTAGGGGATTTTCGTGTGTCTAAACTCTGTAATTTGGACTTAAATTGAGGTGTAACTTCAGTTGCAGAGGTCCTGGGTGCCCCCCCTTTCTGTGGGTACGAATGTGGGTAAAATGTATGTATTTTTTGTGTGTATTTATTGTGTTTTTAATGTTTTCAGTTGCGCGCGGTTCAGCCGTTAATGTCATATTTTTGCGAGGTCGTAATGTTTTTTTTTCTAAGTCCCGCTTCTCATATTTTTTAATGCTAAGTCCGTAATTTTTTCGTTCAAAGTCCTGCGTCTCGGCTAAATCCCGCTAAAAGTGCTACGGGTTTAACAAAGCGCCTTCGGCGCTCATTGCCTAATTGCTACGGGTTTAATGGCTCGCCTCGCTATGCGGCGCTCATCACTAAGTCATACGGACTCCGCAAACAGCGTGACGACGACTCGCAGTTGGACTATTATAATATGTGATTATGATAGACAATAAAATGTTAATCAGAAAAGGAAAATATTCCAGGTGTGCTATAAGTGTTAAAATACTTATCTTTTAAGTTATGTACTATATTTAAAAATAAAGTTGTACATAAAGCATAGTCATATAAACTTTAAACATTAGCTATCTTTTTATGTTAATTTTAACTACGATTGGGGAATGGTAGGAGCAAAGAAAGGGAGGGATAGCACTTAAGCAGACCTGGATGGAAACATTAGTTTAGGTTGAAAATCACATTAAGATACATTATGATTGTGTGGTATTGAGATAAAAAAAGTTGTACATAAAGCATAGTCATATAAACATTAAACTTTGGCTATCTAGATTTTTTGTTTATTTTAACTAGAATTGGGGAAGGATAGGAGGGGAAAAGGGAGTGGTACTGGTAGGACTTAAGCAGGTTCTGGTTAGAAAAATTAGTTAAGGTTGAAAATCACATTAAGATACATTATGTTTGTGTGGTATTGAGATAAAAAAGTTGTACATAAAGAATAGTCATATAAACATTAAACTTTGGCTATCTATCTTTTTTGTTTATTTTAACTAGGATTGGGGAAGGATATGAGGAAAAAAAGGAGTGGTACTGGTAGGACTTTGCAGGTTCTGGTTAGAAAAATTAGTTAAGGTTGAAAATCACATTAAGATACATTATGTTTGTGTGGTATTGAGAGTGTCCATAAGGACCAACAATCCAACAGACTGATATACTACTGGAAATTGTGTGTTGTGAAGGGCACAAGTGAGCTAAATGACGTTGCTCTCTGAGTAGGTAACTAGACCTATAAAAAAAATCCACTGAGGAATTTTTCGTTCTCAGATGAGCACCTCTGCTCTTTTTGTTAAGGTATTATCTAAGTCTGCTGACAACATGGTCACTATATAAATACACCTGATTTTACTTTTTATTTGAAGAAAATATGAGGTTTTCAGGTCTTTGCTGTGACACTTCTGGTTGTCAAGAACATTTTTTGAGAGCAGGTATTGGTAGGATTTTGGTAGATTGGGAGTGGGTAAACCAAGTAAGTCAACCTCTGGTCTCCTGTTAACGGGCTCCAATTATTGTTTCAATAAGTTGGTATATATTATCACAGAAACATACAATATAGGGGCATTCCCATAACATATGTTTCAGAGTTTCTTTGATTGCATCCTATATAAATTAAACCATCATGAGTATGCTATAATTGATTAAGACTAACAAGTGTTATATAGCATCTCATTACTGTTTTATATGAGTTTTCTTGTAGTTGAATGTGCAGGGAGACTCTACTCATTGAACAGATAATCATATCCCATTGTCAATCAATTAAAGTTTACAGAGACAAAAAGAAAAAAGAGAAACTTATAAATTATACTTTGCTAATGTGTTGTATTGTGATTAACGCTTTCACTCTCAGGTTATCCCATATACCCAGATATGGTTATTTAAACCTGAAAGTACTTATGGTTATACTAGGTATTGAGAGATAGAAATAGTAATCATACTCAAATCACAAAATGGCCATCAACAAATATGTAGCAAACTCTCATATCATAGAAAAAAAAATTACAGACCTAAGTGGCCAATAAAGATAATATAATTTGTTTAGTCGTTCAGTCGCATCCGACTCTCCGTTACTCTATGTACTACAGTACGCCAGGTGCATCTCTCAGTCACTGCCCCCTCTGAGCTCATGTTCATGTTCATTTCTTCAGTGACCTCATCTATCCATCTCCGCCTCTGTTGTTCCCTTCTTCTTGTGCCTTCAATTTTTCCCAGCATCAGAGTCTTTTCTAAGGAATCCAGCCGTCTCATGATATGGCCAAAATATTTTTAGCTTCAGCCTCATGAGCATACCTTCTAGTGAATAATTTGTTTTGATTTCCTGAAGTATTGATTTATTGGATCTTCTTGCAGTCCAAGGTACTCTAAGCAGTCTTCTCCAACACCACAATTCAAAGGCATCAATTCTATGGCACTCAGACTTCTTTATGATCCAGCACTCACATCCATATGTTACTACTGGGAATACCATATTTCGAACTATGCAGACCTTTGTTGATAGTTTAATATATTTACTTTTTACTAGCTTGTCCAAGCTTGCCATAGCTATCCTCCCCAGAAGCAAACATCTTTTAATTTCATGACTACAATCACCATCTGCAGAGATCTTGGATTCATGGAAAATAAAATCTTCGTCTTTTTAACGTTGAGCAGCAGGCCAACTTTTTGCACTCTCTTCTTTTACTCCTTTAGTTCCTCCTTACTTTCAGCCATCAAAGTAGTATCATCGGCGTATCTGAGGTTGTTGATATTTCTTCCAGCAATATTAATTCCGGTTTTGGATTCATCCAGCCCGGCCTAACGCATAATGTACTCTGCGTATAAGTTGTATAAATAAGGGGACAATATACAATCTTGTTGCACTCCTTTTCCAATCTTGAACCATTCTGTTGTCCCATGTTCGGTTCTGACCCTGGCTTCTTGGTCAACATACAGATTCTTTAGGAGGAGCATGAGATTATCTGGTACTCCCATCTCTTTAAGAGCATGCCACATTTTATTGGGATCCTCACAGTCAAAGGCTTGAAGTATATGCGTTTTTTTTGAACTCTCTTGCATTCCCTATTATCCATTGGACATTAGCAATTTGATCTCTTGTGTCTCTTCCTCTGCGGAACCTGGCTTGCACATCTGGTAGTTCCTGGTCCAAATATTGTTGGAGTCCAGCTTGTAGAATCTTAAGCATTACCTTGTTCGATAATTGGTGCACTATTTGGCACTGCCTTTTTTGGGGATTGGGATGTAGACTGACCTTTTCCAGTCTATTGGCCATTGTTGAGTTTTCCAAATGTTTTGGCATAAGGCAAGTAACACAGCAAAGCATCTTCCTGTATAATGGGAATTCCATCACCTCCTGCAGCGTTATTATCAGCAAGACATCCCAGGGCCCATATCACTTTGCTCTCCAAGATGTCCGGTTCCAGGTCATTGGACGAACTATTGAGGTCATCACTGCTGTTAAGATCCCTCCTGTATAGATATTCAGTTAATTCCTGCCACCTCTTCTTTATCTGATCTGCTTCTGTTAGGTCCCTGCCATTTTTGTCTTTTATCACACCCACTTTGGCATGAAAGGTGCATTTGAGATCCCCAATTTTCTTGAAGAGATATCTTGGCTTTCCCTTTCTGTTATCCTCTTCTATCTCTTGACATTGCTCATTGTAGAATACCACCTTCTCTCTTCTTGCTTTCCTCTGGAATTCTGCATTCAGTTGGACAAATCTTTTCCTATCTACACTACCTTTCACTTTCCTTCTTTCTTGGGCTACTTTCAAAGCCTCACCAGACATCTTACTTTTAGGGATATTCTTTGTTGCTGTTTCCTGGATAATGTTGCAAACTTCAGTAAAAAGGCATTCTATCTTCCATGTCTAGTCCCTGAAATCTAGTCTTTACTTCCACTGCATATTCACAAGGGATATTATTTATTTCATATCTGCTTGGTCTGATGATTTTCCCTCTTTTCTTCAGTTTAATTTTGAACTTTGCAATAAGAAGCTCATGGTCCGAGCCGCAGTCAGCTCCACGTCTTGTTTTTGCTGACTGTATAGAGCTCCTCCATCTTTGTCTGCAAACGATATAGTCAATATGATTTATATGTTGTCCATCTGGTGATGTCCATGTGTAGAGTTGTATCAGAGGTTGTTGGAAAAGAGTGTTATGACCAGAGAAGTATCAGATAATATAATATCCCTTAGTTAAGAAATGCTACAATAAAACTTAGCTTTTAATTAGATATCATGAAAATGTTATAACAAGTATAAACTAATTTTCACAAATAAAACACAACAATTAAAACTCCATTATATATAAAAAAAATTATCCTTAGCTGTCTGCTGGAGATTAGACCATAATGGTCAGTGCAGCACTTGGGACTTCAGTGATCCTCAAAATTATGGTAGACTAGCGAATTGCCCGTCAAAAAATGAAGGTCATAAAATTGTAAGGCAGGTAATGCTTTCTGCCACACAATGTAAGGCTTTTGGTCCTCTGAGTACCTTCGGCGCTCATTGCGAGCCTCTCCCCTGGTGTACCTTTGCTTGTCTGAGCACCTTCGGCCCTCTTTAAAAGCATCTCCCCTCTTGTACTTTTGCTCCTCTGATCACCCTGTGCGCCCATTGTGAGCGCTTATTGCGAGCCTCTCCTCTGCTAATTGTATTTTTATATATATATATATATATATATATTTTTTTTATAGTAATAAATTCATTAATGAATGAATTAAATAATAAATCAATATACTTTAACTGTTTCTAATTAATATATCCAGCAATCAATATCCTGAAGAGCTAACAATGTATTTTGATTTTCCTGCAGCATACAATGTACGTTTGGACTGTTGCTGCCCTGAGAAAGTGGCAGCAATGTGGCAAGTGTGCAGTGTAAATAGGCTGTGTGCAAGAGGCTAAACCGTTTGTTTAGTTTGGTAAAACGGCATTTTAGATTCGTAATGTTATTAGTTGCAAGTAAGTGTTGTAAAATGGCGGCGATTGTCTATGTGTTACGTGGGTCTCGAGCATTTTCCGTCCCTCCTAATAGTGTATTTTGTACCTCGTACGGTCCTGGGTAAAAGTATTATGTGCCTGGCGGTGTTTTGCGTGGTTATGGGTTGTGTTGTTTTTTGTTCCTTAGGCAATTTTTGAGTGCCGAAACTCGGCCAATTCGGTTTAAATTCGGGTGCAACCTCACTCACAGACGTCCTGGCTGTCCCCCCGTGCTGTGTGTGATGTTTTTGGTATTTTATTTTATTTGTGTTTTTGTTGTTTTTGGATGTGCGCGGTTCTGGGCATTAACAACAATCCAAAATCGGCTAAGCAAGGAAAAAAATGGTGGACGAAAAACGTAAAAAATTCTGAAACTGGATGAAAACGAAGCTGAGCAAATCCAGGCACACGACGGCAAAGACAGTAGCACACACCAACAACGCCAGGCATGCAGGACTTTGAAAACAAAACCAACGGCAGTCATCGCGCACCACGCAAACATTCAGCAAACACACAGAGGAGAAACACACAGGGAAGGCACAGGGGGGAGATGGTGGAAAGAGACACATGGCGTTCCCAAGCACTACACTTGCAGGTTAACGAAACCTGCAGTGAGAGGACAGGCTCACAATGAGCGCCAAAGGCAATCATTGCGAGCCCCGCCATGAGCGACAAAGGTGATCAGTGCAAAGCATGAAACTTTAAGTACACGGGGGGAGAGGCTCGCAATGAGCTCGCAATGAGCGCCGAAGGTGCACAGAGGAGCAAAAGCCTCACATTGTGTGGCAGAAAAACATTGCCTGACAATTTTAATCCCCTTCATTTTTGACGAGCAATTTCCTAGTATGTATATAGCGGGTGTTGCCCTGACTTAGTTAGTTACTATACTTGCAGGACCCACTATTAATCCTTTATCTGATAGTATATTAACTCACTGTACTGATTCTTAGTGCTCCAACTTGCATACAGGGTGCAAAATCAATGAATCTCCAGCAACACAGCATCTGCAGTCATAGGAGGGCGCCCTCTAGTGCCAGACGCACACGTTTTGTCTAAGCAGACTTCTAAAGAGGCCTCCTATTATTTTTAGGACATAATTATGGTGCTAGTAACTTACCTGTCAAAATTGATAATATTTGATGTGTGTCTGCTCCCCTTCCCCTGTGTCTCCTCCCCCTGTGTCTCTTTCCGCCCACTCCCTCCCCTGTATCTCTCCCTGTGTCTCTTTCCCTGCATGTCTCCTTCCCCTCCTCCCCTGTGTCCCTTTCCCCCTTTTGTCTCTCACTCCCTCCCCTGTATCTCTCTCTGTTCTGTGTCTCTTTCCCTGCATGTCTCTTTCCCCCCTCCCCTGTGTCTCTACCCCATCCCCTGTGCTTCCCCCATGCCCTGTGTCTCTCCCCGCCCTGT
This sequence comes from Discoglossus pictus, assembly GCA_027410445.1. NCBI lineage: Eukaryota > Metazoa > Chordata > Amphibia > Anura > Alytidae > Discoglossus > Discoglossus pictus. Next base: position 137,901,304 of record CM050167.1, on the reverse strand, counting down.
TTCTTTCCCCATCACCTGTGTCTTCCCCACTTCACCTGTGTCATTTCCTTCCTCCCCTTTGTCTCTTTCCCCCTGATTCCTCCCGTTTCTCTTTGCCGCCTCCCCTGTGTCTCTTTCCCACCTCTCCCTCCCTCTCCTGTATCTCTTTCCTCTCCTCCCTTCCTCCCCTGTATCTTGCTCCCCTCCTGCCTCCCCTGTGTCTTTTTCCCCTCCTTGCTCCCCTGTGTCTCCCCCCCTCCCATGTGTCTCTCCCCCCCCCCCCTGTGTCCGCTCCCGTGTCTCTTCCCCCCTCTCCCTCCCCTGTGTCTCTTTTCCCCTTCCCAGTGCGCAATGCACGAGCGATGCACACCTGTAATAGTTTCTATAGTGCGCATGCTCGCAGCCTGGAGCGTTACACACTACTGAAACTATGATATGTAATTATGGTATTATGGTAGGAGACTTGAATATCTCTTACTTTTCATATTCAATTTAAGTTTTTTCTAATTCCTGTTCCCAGGACGCATATAAGAAAGTTTAGTGTTATTTCAATTAGAAGATATAAGATAATATAAGGTAGTAATCACTTCAGTGGAATTATTAAGGCAAAGATTTTGAAACAAGAGCACCCATGCTGTTGAGTTTAATAAATTGCTGTGTATGAGAAGCTATGAGTACATAATTTAGTAATTCATGATCTGGGATTTGTTTTCTTTTATGCTTGTAAATGAAGCCACCTGGGAACCAGAGATTCATATTTGCTGACATCACCTCAAGGAGTTATGCATTGTATGTGTCAGGGGCAAGGTTGATATATTAAGTATTGGTTTTGTCCATTAAAGAGGGTTAGTTGTTGATTCATATTAATATTTACCTCTCAACACCAGATGTACCCCCTCTATTTTAGCACAAGGTTCCAACTGTCTCTCTAGCATATCCTCCTGGATATCTGCCCACCATCCCAAAATGTACATTTGACAAACTGGGCTCCTTATTTTCCCCTCTCTACTACATACAGCCTGTTGTCTTGGGGTTCTTTTTGATCCTGCCCTCTCTTTCATTCCTTATATAAATTCACTGACCAAATCTTCTCTATTTCATTTAAAAAAATATCTCCAAAATACATCTAACACAAGACACAACTAAAATTCTAATCCATTCTCTCATCATATCTCGTCTCAACTACTGCTACTCACTCCTTGCTGGCCTCCCCATCATCCACTTACCACCACCCAATCTATGATGTATGCCTCTGCTAGACTCATCTACAGTACCCAACGCTCAGTGTCTGCAGCACCTCTCTGTCAGTCACTCCACTGGCCCCCATAACCTCCAGAATAAAATTTAAAATCATGTCCCTAACGTATAAAGCCCTCAATACTAATGCAACCCCTTACAACTCTGCTCTCATCTCAACATGCTCCCCAGCCCTCCCTCCACGTCCGTTCTGCTAATGACCTTCTTCTTTCCTCCTCTCTTATCACCTCCTCTCATTCCCGCCTTCAGGACTTTTCTTGTGTTGCCCCCTTTTCTTTGGAACTTCTTACCTCGCTCCACTAGACTTACCTCCTGTTTCAAGTCCTTCAAAAAATCACTAAAACACAACTATTAAATGATGCTTATCACCTTCATACTTAATATGTCCAATGTATCTATCACCTTCCAAATCCCTTGGATTGTAAGTTTGCGAGTTTTTAATTGTATAGCATGCTTGAAAAAGTTCTCTATATACAAGATTCTAAGCTGAAAACAGGGTTCTCTATTCATTTAATCTGTATTGATATTGTTTGTATTTTCTGTTCGTCTTATGTAAGGCACTGTGGGATATATTGGTGCATAATAGATATTATAAGACTAGGAACTTGCCCGTCAAAAATGACGGGATTAAAATTGTAAGGCTGGCAATGCTGTTTGCCACACAATGTGAGGCTTTTGGTGCTCTGAGCACCTTCGGCGTTCATTGTGAGCCTTTCCCCCTGTGTACTTCAAGTTTCCTTCAGCGCTCATTGTAGCCTAAGTTCTGCGCGGCTACGGCGCCGCTGGCTCGCCTTGCTTTACCATAATTGCAAACGACACCAACATCGCAAGATCCACAACTATATATGTGATAAAAATAATATTAATAATATGTTACCCAGTGTAGGTTATCACCATTTTGACACTATTGAGACAGCTGGAATAAATGACCTGCACGGTAATACTTGAGAAGACATGCATCCTCTTACTCCCATTTTTCCTTGGGAGTTAATAGCATTTTGCTGTTTATGTGGTTTGGTATTGTTCCATATAAAGGGAAGGGTTGTCCTCTGCAAATGTCTATTTTCTTTACTGGAGATTGGAAAGTGAGAAAAAGATAGAGGATTTTAGGTAGTGTTTTCATTTTCACAGCATGAATCCTTCCAGAGATTCTGTATGTGGACCAGGTAATTAGATCTTGTTTTAGTTGATCTTGGTTGGCTAATTTGTCTAGTAAATTTGGTTAGGGGTTTTAGAGATTGAGATATTCAAATATCACATATATAGTTGTGAGCGTACGAGTTGTTGCTAACGCTGCGGGCTCGCGTAGCGAGGGCAGTGGCCGAGGGTCTCAGTTGCTGGCATGGAGCGCCGTAGGCGCTCCATGCCAGCACCTGAGGACCTCGCAAAGCGAGGGCCGCAGTTGCTGGCATGGAGCGCCGAAGGCGCTCCATGCCAGCAACTGCGACCCTCGCAAACTTTACGTCGCAAACCAGCACGACACACACATTACGACACTCGCAAACAACATACGACACACGTTCACACACATTACGGCCTCGCAACACTCGGACGCAACTCGCGAACATTACAAAATGTAAAACACAATACATACACACAGCACATACATAAAAACCTTACCTACACCAAGAGGGAGCACCCAGGACCTCAAAAATGCAACTTAGACCTTCATTTTACTCGAAATAAAAGAGTTTAGAGACTAAAGAAAACTGTAAGCTAGAGAAAAAATGGCCGCCGAACAAAACGAAAACGAGGCTACAGCACTCTAAACTCGCAAAACACCACAAGAAACTCGCAAAACGCCACAAACGACCTACGGATATTCATACCACACAGTGCACACATTCAGCATGCTTACACAGCAGCTCCACACCACTAATGCTCCAGCAACAGCAAAACAGATTGCCAGCTCTTCAACACAATGCTTCAAAATAGGTAAAGTATATTCATTTAGTAATGTATTACATATTTCATTATTATACATCAAACAGCATTAGCTACCTTACAATTTCATTGCCGTCATTTTTTGACGGGCAATTCGCTAGTATAATATAGAAGGCAATCATAATAGTCCATCATTAAAATTAGATTTGAAGGTTATAGAGGAATAGGTTTTATGGACGAGGAATATTATGGAAAAAGGTTTAAACAGAGCAGTGGAAGAGAGTTATATTAGAGAAGATGAAGAATGGTTAGTGCATATGGAACAGGAGGTAGAGAAGGTCAAGAGATGGGGATGAGGAAAAGAGATACAGAAGAGGAAGAGAGGGATGGAGAAGTACAGTAAGTAGCGTGGGAGAAGCATTAAAAAAAATATGGAATACACATAGAGGGGAAGGAGAGGAACTTAGTGTGTGAAAGAAAGAGTAAGAGTGCTGATGAGACAAATAGGAGTTGGAGAAGAGAAAGCAAGCAAGCAAAAAAAGGGGTTATAGGAGATGTACGTGGTGTATTGGAGATGAGCAAGGTGGTGGCAAAGTGGGAAATAGGAGAGGTGTGATGGAATTGTGGGGGATAGGGAATGTAAGGGATGGAGATAGAGATGAGATGGAATGGAGATAGTAAAAAGGAAAGAGGTGTGCCATGAAATCAAGAAAGAGAAAGCATATTATGGAGTTAGAGAAGGTTATTGGAAAGAAATGGATCTAAAGATGGAGTGATTTAGAGTGGGGGTGGATTAGAGAGGATATGAAATACTTCTAGAGATTATGATCTAATTGGTATGGAATAATCATTATAGAATGGAAACAGAATGAGGTAAGGAATGAAGGTAATTGGGTATGAGCTACAGATTATTGGATATGGAATGCAGATATTCGGGTATGGAATTGTCATGGGTTTTGGCAATTAATATGGTAATTAATATCACACATCATACACATATAATAGTTGTCAAACTGCAATTTGTCGTCACGCTTGCGAGCCAAGCCATTGAGGCATTGAAGCCTTCTGAGCTTGCAGGCTCATTGCCTCATTGAGGCGAGCAGTTGAGGCATTGAAGCATTCCGAGCTCGCGAGGGAAGCAGTTGAGGCATTGAAGCATTCCCCCAAGCACGGGGGACTTAGGCTGAAATGAGCACTTAAGAAGCAGTACAGGAAAAACAAGAAAAATAATAAAAAATAAATAAAAACACATTCACATGCAGCACAGGGGGAGAGTCAGGAAGCCTGGGAGTGAGACTGCAAGCGATTTTGAGCCTTAATTGACGTGTTTCGTCACTCAAAAATTAACTAAGCGAGAAAAAAATGGCCGACGGAAAATTAAAAAAATTCTGAAACCGGATGAAATCGAGGCTGAGGAAAGCCAGCCACGCGGGACTTAGAAAATACACGACGTCAAAGACACTAACACTTACACCAACAATGCCAGGCACGTGGGACTTTGCAAAAAAAACAAACGCCAGTTTTATCGTGCCACACAGACATTCAGCAGACACACAGAAGACAAACACACAGGGAAGGGACGGGGGGAGATGGTGGAAAGAGACACATGGCATTCCCAAGCACAAAACTTGCAGCCTAATGAACCCTGCATTGAGCAGCCCGTACAGTAGGTGGGGGGAAAGGTTCGCAATGAGCGACGAAGGCGCTCTGAGAAGTAAAAGCCTCACATTGTGTGGCAAACAGCATTGCCTGGCTTACAATTTTATTGCCGTCATTTTTTGACGGGCAATTTGCTAGTTTTATATATTTGCCAATTTACTACTTGATATATATATATAAGCTGTATTATATGAAAATATATTTATTATAATTGAATAAAAGATAATATTTCAGCATATTGTAATATAACAAGATGGTATAAACAATTGGAACAGATATATATCAAGGTACAACAATTATAAAGTATCAGTTATCACATTGTCCACATAATCATATATAAGACATGCACAATATGCTTAATATAATTGATATGGTAATTATGATATCAGAGATGTTGTTTTCGTATGTTTACAAATATCTCTTAATTACAATATCATACCATTTTAATATCATATGATTTTTATAGTCTAATAAAGATATTATCTCTAATTAAAAAGATAACTTTTTTTTGTAACAATTATGTATAAAATCTAAATATGTTTGATTGCTATAACAGCTGAAATTTTTGGTACTTATAAAATTAATCTGTAAGATGTACATTGATTTGCAAGTTACAAATTATAGTAGTATGGTATATATAAGATAAATATTAATATAGCAATCTACTTTATAGTAAATTAACACAATATTTCTATGATTGTAATGAAAAAATATTTTTTAGAGAAATATAATCGTGTACAATACCTAGTTCTTGTACTTGATTTCATCAATGGAAGCCTGGATCTTTTCTTATATTTCAAAAAAAGTTCTTGGTATGTAAGTGTATACAATTTGTCAGTGATCTGTGAGGGTTTCTTTGGAGATCTTGGAGAATGCATTTTGAATTAGCTATGTGTTTTGGGAATATCCCAATAATATTGGTTAGTATGTCCTTCTTAGGAGTTTACCAAAGTTTCTCCCTGGGGTGTGTTTGCCTTATGTCTTAAATTCTAGAGAACCACAATTTTCCTGTGTAATTCATAAGTCTGTCGGGTAGAAGTGAAAGAGTTATTAACAATGATTGTAAAGATGAAGAACTCAAAATCAAAAATCCCCTTCTGATTTTTTCTCCCAGAAAAATAAAGGGAGCCATGTACTTCCAGCACAAGCAGAACCTGTATCAGATCAGTCTCTAAATCGGAGACCTCCACCTATCCTGAGCCTGGACATTTCCAGTCAAGATATAATTGAGAAAAGGAAGAACTTACAATGTGCAATATTAAAGCTCTCTTTGAAGAATGTCGAGCCTCCATAACAAAAGAGTTTAAACAACAAAGTTTAGAGAACACTAGAGAGATTAAGGAGATTAAACAGAAATGCTAAGATTTGGGTGATACGTTTCATAAACTGATACAAGGTCATCTAACCTTGATGTCCTCTACTTCACATTTAGAGAAGGATCGGGCAATTAGGAACACAGTGAGAATTCAGGGAATTCCGGAATCAGTTCCTGAGTCTCAACTACTGCCCTATGTCAACAATCTATTTTCTAATTTAATGGCTACAAACATACATTTAATGAGCCAAGTAAAATCTGTTTACATAATTCAGCTACCAAAGAAATTACTTGGTTCTAAACCCAGAGATGTCATTGTCAAACTTCAATATCCCCCATATAGAAACTCTATAATGAGGCACATTTTCAAGAAAAGGGCCCTTGATGATCCCTATACTGAGATAAAGATTTTTTCTGACATTTCTATGGACACTCTGTTAAAAAGAAAGGCATTCGATAACTTCACTTGAAGATGGGGTTAAATTATTGCAAAGCTGGGATCTGACAGTACAGACCACTACACAGACCTTTATTACACCTTTATCTCTTTTGAAAAAAACAAGAGTGGCAAGTAGTTTCAAAATAATGATACAAAATTTAGATTACCTGATTGGGGTTTATTACATAGGGATGATCAAGGACCCCTTTGGGAAACCAGATAGTAGATTCACTTAAAAAATAATTAATGTTTGTTGAAAGGGCTTGAACTTTATAAAACACATATAGCAGATTGTGTTACGGATAATACTTTGATGGTCATATATGAGAAAGAAGGAGAGGTGAAAGCACTTAGTTAACAGATTCTTAAAATTCTTGTAGAATTAGAAAATACAGTGATTAGACACGGGACGAGTAGACTATTAATTGTCCAGCAGCAATGGAACTTGGAATATAATAATTTGGTCTATCATTAGAACACATAGATAGATAAGATTAAAATATGTACAATGTATTAATAATTAGCACAAGGTAATCTATATATAGGATTGGTGTGTTTGGTTACACAAGGGAACAGAAAATGACAGAAAAACTGTAAATGTTTTATAGATGTTAGCAGAGTCTTCATCCTCACCAAACAAGTTCAGTTTTTTCCTGTTCTAAGGTGCCTAACGTTTCCATAATTTTCCTTCTGTTGGAATGTTAAGTTGTTACCACCAACAACAAAGGGTAACAATAAAGTGTTGTATGAATGCAGAAAAAACGAGTAGGGTACATAGAGGAATTAATATCCAACATCATGTTTTGAGAGATAATTTAAGTCTAGGGAAAGAGCTGGCAGCTTTAAGATATTCCTTGAAGTCTAAAGATGAGTATTAAAATTATCTCACATAACACCAAAGGGATAAATACTCCCTTTAAAAAGATATTGGCAATGGATAATTATAGTAAAGAAAAAGCATACATCTTATGTATACAGGAGACACACTGGAGGAAAAAAAGATAAAATCTCACTCCATAATAATACCTTTACAACATGCATCAATGCCCTATATTCAAGTAAATCCAGGAGGGTTGCAATAATATTTAATAAGAACTTCACATTGGAGGAGGCAGACAGGATTATTGACGGAGAAGGCCCGTAAATCATTTGGTTGGGGTGTATTAATAATAGATGGTATACAATAGTAAATGTGTATTCACCAGATCAGAACCAAATTAAATATTTATTTTTTTTAAATAGTTTTTATTCAAAGGAATAACAGGTTTCCAGCATAACAGGTAACAAGAATTTTTGCATATAATCTTTGAACATTAATACATATGCTTTTATAAATCAAACCATAGTATATCCTTTCTTTTTTCCTTTTTCTGTTATTCTATAGTTACTCTATTTTTTCTTTAACTCAAATAAAGGAGTCTTGATCAAACATAACTTAATTATATACATATTAAATTAAAACTTTAAATAAATAAATAAATATAACTATGTAGATATGGAGAGGTAGATTTAATCTATTCTAGACTATAAGTTTGTATCCTAAGGGATCCTGTCCCTATAATAAGTCAATGTATAGCTATTTTCCATCTTTTAAATAATAGCTTCAGAGTTATTCCAAACTATACAGTTTAGTTTGCTTAGTTACTATATTAATTCAGCAAGCCACAATCTAGAGCAATGCATTCTTACACTTTATACATGTATTATTTATATATTCAACTCTTGTGTCCTATTCCCGATATTCCAGAATCTCCGGCACCAGCTCTCAAGTCTCCCCCGGTCGATGTCCCCCTCCGGCTTACACCTAAAATGTTATTGTTGACCTCCTCTTACTGTTGGATCCTTCAATTTAATGGAGTACCCAACGTTGACTTTAACCAGGGATTCCATATTTTATAAATCAGTGGTATAGTCTCTAATATGGCCGATGTTGTCTTCTCGTTTATCGCTATGTAATTAATTCTCCTTATTATTTCCCGGATGTCTAATTTGTCTGATTTCCATTGACTAGCGATATGCACCTTGGCCACAACAGCCATTATCCGAAATAGCTTATTCTGATGCTTTGTTAAATTAGGAAGTTTAATCCCCAATAAACATGACTCCATGGTTGCCACCACCGTAGTATCGAACAGTGACGACGCTATCCATGCGAACCCTTCCCATAGCCCGTGTACTGCATGACATAGCCACCAGGTATGGGTATGGTCTCCTATTTGTTGACAGCCTCTAAAACAATTACTACTTACCCTAGGGTCATATCTATTGAGTTTATCCGGGGTGTAATATGTTCGCTGAAGTACTTTATTAGAGGTCTCTATGTATGTGGAATTACACGTTGCTTTGTTCAAGTTAAGGAAGGATTTCTGCCACTTCTTCCAATCCCATTCCTCCCCCAGTTCTCTTTCCCATTTACATATATATGGTGGCTTATCTGAATTCTTTGAGTTAATAAATGTGTCATATAATGAGCCAATTATCCCTTTTCCAAGTGGGAGGTTCTTGCAGGTCACCGAGAACCAGGAGCATTTCGGTGGTCCAAATTTTCTAAACATTTCGCCGGCCCAGCTCCTTATTTTTAGGTAGTTGTATTTCTCCTCAGGGGGAAGGGTATATTTTTCTCTAAATTGCTCTAAATTCATCAAATGACTCCCTATAAACCAGGGACCCAACCTGTCTAGGCCCCTAATTGCCCACCAGTGCTTAGATGTTTTACTCATGCTTGCCCAAATCTCTTGGGAAGAAATTACAGAACAAAGGGGAGATGCACTTATATCCAGCTTGTGTTTGAATCTAGCCCTTTTCCACGTTATTATTGTTAGATTTATTATGGAGTTCGGATGTGATTTAATCAGACTTAATCCGTCGGGCGCCCATATCAGTGTGTCCCAGCTATGTGTTTGCATTTGCTGCTTTTCCAAAAATACCCAGCCCGGTTGATGCTTGACCGAGTGCGTTTGTGGTAGTTGGGACAGCCTAGCCGCTTTAAAGTACTCCCGTAAATTAGGGCATGCTAACCCCCCTTTTTTCTTATTTCTGTACATTACCTTCTTGGCTATTCAAGGTTTCTTATTTTTCCACACGTACCTAAAAATACTGGACTAGAACCGATCCCGTTCCCTCAGGGATATTGGCATAGGGATTGTTCTAAATAGGTACAGAACTTTTGGTAGAATATTTATTTTGACTGCTGCAATTCGGCCCGTCCAAAGAGGGTAATTCCTCCATTTGAACAAGTCATCATTCAGCTTCTTGTACATGGGGGGTAATTAGACTTGTATAGGTCAGAAAGTTTAGGTGTTATATTAACCCCTAGATATTTTATGTGTTTGGGGGGTCATGAAATGGGAAACAGGGCCTTCAGATGCTCTATGTCCTCTTGTGCCATGCCTAAGCTCAAAGCCTCCGATTTCTCCAAGTTCAGCTTAAGACATTTTGCCGAACTGGTCTAGGGTCGACATTAATGCCGGGATGGAGGACCTGGGTTTCGTCAGAGTACAGAGTACATCATCTGCAAAGAATGAGCATTTATATTGTTGTAACCCTACCTGAAGCCCCTGAATTTCCCTATCCGCTCTAATGAGCTGCGCTAGTGGTTCCACTGCCATAGCAAATAACAGGGGTGAGATCGGGATGTGTTCTATGTTCCCCTGGTAATCTCAACATGGCTGTCGGAGCATCATAGTATGTGCGAAGTAGAGTAATAAACTTCCCCCTGAGCCCAGACTTATTCAGAACCTTGAACAGATACGGCCACTCCACTGTATCGAATGCTTTCTCTATATCAAGAGCCAATAGACACATTGGGGAGCTTGTTTTCTGCGCTAGATACTGGATGTTGAGAGTTCGTCTGACATTGTCCCCCGCCTGTCTATAAGATACAAACCCTGCCTGATCCTTATGGATAATTTCTGGCAAGAATCTGGAGATCCTTGTCGCCATAATTTTGGCCATCAGCTTGACGTCTCCATTCAGCATTGATATAGGTCGGTAATTTTTCACCTCTAGATTATCTCTGCCTTCCTTTGGTAGAACCACCAATTCTGCCTGGTTTAGTTCTGGAGGCATTTTTTCCCCTCCCATGATGGCGTTAAACAGTGACCTAAGATGGGGGCTTAATAGGGACTCAAACTTTTTATAATAAAAGGTTGGTATAGCCGTCCGGCCCTGGTGATTTGCCTATTTTGAGACCCTGAATTGCCTCCTTCACCTCTTCCGTTGAAATATCTAGATTGAGGTTGGCTAGCTGCTGCTCGTCTATAGAGGGAAGATCAATAGATCTTAAAAAGGAGTCAAGGTCCAGCCCTTCGCTCAGCCTACCAGCCGAGTATATCTGCTGGTAAAAGGACTCAAACTCCTTCTGTATATCCCTCGGGCTACATGAGATATTGCCATCTACTTTTCTAATCTGAGTTACCCTAGTTTGGGTCTCCTTAGCCTTCAATCTCTTAGCTAGCATTCTATCTGGCTTATTAACCTTCCAGAAGAATAGATGCCTAGTTTTCCTCATTGCTTTTTCTGTGTAAAAGGATAGTACCCCATTTTATTCTGTCCTAACCTTATCTATTTGCCTGCGCAGCTTCGTGGTCGGGTTTTTCTGGTTACGTTTTTCTAGACTATTTAGGGTATCTGTTAACTCTTCCTCTTTCCGCTTAAGTGATTTTCGATGTTGGGCTGTTAGCTTAAAAAAAGCATCCCCTTATGAAAGCCTTATGTGCTACCCAGAGCTAACCCGCCCCCATCTCAGGTGAATCATTCAGCTTAAAATATTGCTTAATGTCCTCTGCTATTGATGCTGTATTTTTGGGGTCTGTCAATAGGTGTTCATCAATCCTCCAGCCCCTAAATGGGTCAAGTTAGGGCCTATCGTTATTTTAATGACCACCATGGCATGATCAGACCAGGGGTAAGGGACAATGTAAGACTCTCGGGTTTTATCAAAGGGGAGAGAGCTCATAAAAAATGTGTCAATCCTGGAATACGTGCTGTGCGTAGGTGAATATTATGTATATTCCCTGGTATCCATGTTTAAGCCTCTCCAAGCATCCACTAGACTTATCTTGGCCATTAACTGTTTAATTTGGGCCCTTTTTTTTGAGAATTTAGTATCTTGAGTGTGACCGGATCAGTCCAATGTTGGGTCCAAGGTTAAGTTAATATCCCCTCCGATTACCAGTTTACCCAGATCTAGCGTTTCCAGTTCCCTCATCATTTTAATCATGGTTTGGTGGGGAGACTTTGTAGGGGAATACAGGGAGACCAATGAAATTCTGTGACCCGAGACCGCCCCAGTGATCAGTACATAATTCCCTTCCTTGTCTACTCTACTGTGTTCTACCTTGAATGGGAACTCTTTGTGTAGCAGTATGGCTGCCCCTGCCTTCTTTGTAGACTGAGTGGCCGCATACACTATCGGGTATTCCTTGTGGATGAACCTTGGTATACCCCCACAAGAGAAGTGTGTCTCTTGCATGAAGATAACCGAGGGTCTAAACTTTTTGTAATATCTTAAAGCTTTCCTCCTCTTGAAAGGTGAATTAAACCCCTTCACGTTATGAGTTATAAACACATACTCTGACCCACTCATGATGTTTTTGTGTCTAGGTGTGTATGTTTTCTTTGTCTACCTGCTGCTTCATGCTCGACTCCAGCTCTTAGGGATCTGAGGTTGGACAAAGGCCCGGTGAGAGACCGCCGGTGCAGGAGATTCCAGTCATCGTAGGCCCGAGAAAAAGCAGAAAAACATGATATTAGACACACATTTAGCCAACCATCTTTGCATTCCTGGTTCCCCCCAGTCTCTTCTAAATTTACCTCTAGGGTTATATTATGCTGGCTGCTCAAGCCCTGGTTTCTAACACTTGCAAGTTTATAAATGTCTGCACTAATCTTCATTGGGAGAAGCACTGCTAATACTAGAATTGGTCCACTCACTGCTCTTTGCCAGTCTGCTAGTTGCTCTAACAAATTCCATTTCTCCCCTACTCCATAACTATTATCTCAATAACTTTTCAACTTGTCTAACTAACCTGAGACTTTCCATCTCTATCTCAAATGGTTACTTCTCTCTGGCCCCTTGTCTAAGGTCCCGACTAACCTCCTTCTTAACTAAACTGTTCTACGTTTATAATTCTTCCTCTAGAATGTCTACAAGATAAAAAAAAGCACAAAAAGTAGAGAAGATGAAAAAAAAAAAAAAAAAAAAAAAAAAAAATATCAAGCCTTCCGGACTCACTCCAGATCCCCTTTGTTCTGTAAGCTGTTCATAGCTGGACTCTTGCGGGGTAGGTTCTCATCTCTGGAGCTTCTGTGGTGAAGTGGTGTATACTTCATTGACTGCGACCCTACTACTGTCCATTGTTTCTTCAGAATTGGAGGAGGTGGGGGCCGGCCATGCTCTTCTATTGAAAAATCCGATGGGCACAGATGAAGTCGGCGCAGTACTGCCAAACAGTCTTATAGATTGCGAGTGATATGCGAGGCGCCTTGATAGCTAAAGGTGAGAGCAAAGGGGAAGTTCCACCTATATTGCAGTTTGTTCTGTTGAAGGATCGCCAGGGCTGGTTTCATCTATCTCCTCCTGTCTAGTGTGTTGGGGGACAGGTCAGCATATACTTGCAGGCTGGCGTTGTCAGGGCCCTTCACCACCTGCATCTTTCTAGTTTCCGCCAGCAGAAGGTCTTTGGCTTGTTGCCTCAAAAATCGTACCACAACATCTTTGGGGACCTCTGGATTTCTTGCCCCTCCAAGAGCTCTATGAGCTCGTTCTACTTCGAGGACCGCTTCTGGTTGGTCAGGTAATATTGCCGCGAAGGTTTCTTTCAAGTACAATGCCAGATCCTGGGTGGCTCTTGGTACCCCTCGTACCCTGTCGTTGTGACGGCGTGAGCGGTTTTCAAGGTCTTCGATCTTGTCTGTTAGCTCCATGATGTTGTAGGAGTTTTGATCAATGGCTGACCTGTCATGTTGTTGCGCCTCTCCTATTTGGTCTACCAGCTCTTCCAGCATTTGGGTCCTCTGTCCCAATTCTATCAAGTCGTTCCTCAAAGGCTCTATTGCCTTGGTTAAGAGCTGTTCGATGGTAGCTATGGATCTAGGTGATAGATCAATGTGTTGCCGTGTCTTCTTAGAGACCTCCTCCTGATTGGATGAATCTGAGTGGTCTGAAGCCAACTCCACTGGTGATACAGGTTTAGCTGCCTTAGGTGAAAAATGCTCACGAATGCCCTTGGCTGAGGGAGTCCTCTTACTCTTCTTCATTGCTGGTCTTTGGTGCTTTGCACCCTCCAGTAAGCTTTATGATTCTATAGATGCCTATAGTATCAATTATTATATCGCTTTCAGCTAATCAGTTCGGGGACTTTGATCTCACATGGTTTAGAGTATGATTGCTTGTCAGTCGGGGTTCCTTATATGGGGGCTTTTACATCTCTTGATGAAGTGGGTCACCTTGGCCTTTGTAGCTTATTGCAGAATTTAGCATGTTGTATGTTGACAGCCCGGCTCTCATATTGCAACTTTGCTGTAGTTTTGCTATGTGGCCACCTGGTGGCAGCGTGAGCCCGTAAAAGTCCTATATAGCTGTGTCTCAGTGTAGGTTGAAAGTTTTTGACTGTATAAATGCCGGATATTTCCAGAGCCAGGGTTATTAATGTCTCTCTTTAGCGACCCCTAGTTTACAGGGTTTTTAGTAGTTTTAATGTCGCAGACTCAGCTGAGCTATCCAGTAGTAATAAAGTGATTTGTTAGTGACACTCAGTGATAGTGACAGATTTGTCTTTTCTGTGCTCTCCCAGGGCTGTAAGAAGAAGATGTACAGCTCTACTGTGCTAATAAAATTGTTTCTTATTTTTATTACTTGGATCTTTGGTGTGGCCCCTTTTTTGTGTTAGGGTATAGCTTCTCAAAAATATAAATGATGTCTTGGCTGATTGTGCAGTTATATCTCTTCTTATAGTTCAGGGTTACTGAGCTGGGTATAGCTGGGTATAATTGGATATTGGCCAGTGGTCTGTCTGGGCAGTGGGGTACAGTTCTGAGCCTTAAGCCTATCTGTGCTTTGTTGCTGTTATCAGCTGGCTTTGGGGGCTTTGTTGTTGGGTCTGAGCCCACCTTGCTGCTCCACAAGATTGCGGCCGCTTTTCGCAGGCTTTTCTTCCTCTGCCCCGCCGCTCTTTTTTTGTCCCCCCTGGCTCTCTTTTTTCTGCCCCGGCTTGGGGTCTTTGCCCCGATCCTGCTTTCCTTATCTCCTGGGGTCTAGCGGGTTATACAGAGCCCCACAGCCGCTCTGCCCGACCGCTTACCCACGCGGCCAAGACGGCGGCCGCTTCCTAGCCTCTTCGGTCCTGCCAATTTCCTCTCCTCCTCAACTACAAGGGTGTCTCGTCGCCGGGCCTCCGCTGCTCTCTCACCCATCTCTAGCTGGATCTGTGGCTCTGCGTTGAGTCTAGGATGCTGTGTGGCTCTCGCAGGTCTCCTGCCTGGCTCCTCCGCCTCTCAGCTCCCGGTCTTCTTCTGCCGGCTGGTCTCACCTCGCGGGGGTCCGGGAAGTTTCCTCCTGATGTCCTCCGATGTTGGTGGGGCTCCCTCAGGGTCTTTTCCAGGGTCTCTGGACCTTTTATGGGCATATATAAGCCCTTTCTTGGGATCCTCAGCGGAGCTCTCCCGACTCACGTCCACTTGCTCCGGACGTTGGCTCCGCCCCCAAATTAAATTTTTAAAGAGAATATTGAAATTAATAAATACAATTAAAAAAGGATTCCTCATAATATGCAGAGATTTTAATATGATCCTGGACTTTGAATTGGATAGGATTTCTTCCAAAATGATTGCCTCAAGTGATTCTAGTAAAAGAACAGCTAGATGGCTGGAGGGCTTTAAACCCAGGAATAAGGGAGTATACTTTTCACTCGGCAAGGCACAACACATATACCATACTTGACCATTTCCTGATAAGTGTACACTCGTTAAAAAAATTAAAATCAATAAATATTGGGGACATTTTATGGTCCGATCACACAATAATCAGTATGACCATTAAAGATCCATGCTCCTCTAGAAATATAAATAGCTGGAAACTTGACCCATTGCTTTTAAAGGAGCAGATTAATGTTGGAAAGTATAAGTCTGAGATTGCAGAATTTTTTAATTCAATGGTGGTACAGTTCCCCAACATTCCACAACATGGTGTGCGCAAAAGCATTTTTGAGAGGTATGTTTATTACTCAGAAGGCATTAGAGAAAAAATCGAGAGGTAAGTCTTTAAGAGGATTATACTTAGAACTATACACAATACAAAATCTGAATAAACTTGCCCCAGATAATAAATTATGCCAACAGATTAAGGCTATTAAGATTCAAATTAATAAGATTCTTCAACTCCAAATAGATAATTCAATATTGAAAACCCAACTGGAGTTTTACTATCACAGTAATAAGCCGAATACATTTTTCTTAAATAAAATTAAAAACAAATGCTTTACCAGAATAAACTCTTTACAAGATGGCAAAGATGGGATTTTTACCCATCATGAAATTATTGGAAAGTCTTTGAGACCTATATAAGTCTTTGTACAATCTGAAAAAATTAAAGGGTTTTTTTAAACCCCCAAAACTTGAAATAGAGTCCTTTCTTCAATATATTAATCTCCATTTATTAGGCCCGGAAGAGATAAGAGAATTAAATTCTAACATCACTATAAAAGAAATTGAGAACGCCATTAGTGCTTTAAAGTTAAATAAATCCCCGGGATAGTTTTCAACCCTATATTACAAAACATTTTGTAAGACTCTGAGTCCATATTTAAAATACCAGAGTAATACCACCGGAAATGTTAGAGGCACGGATTATTAATGTTTTAAAACCAGGAAAAGACCCAAATTATAGAACTATTTCCAATTATAGATCTATTTCCTTGACAAATGTTGACGCAAAAATCGAAAGTACTTGCATCTAGATTGAGCAGATATATACCCAAACTAATTAACCCAGATCAGGTTGGTTTTATTAACAAAAGACAAGGCTCCAATAATACACTACGATTTATGAACCTGATTGATTACTCTGTTACAAAGGATTTACCCTTTATGGCACTCTCGGTAGATGCCGAGAAGGATTTTGATAGGGTCAATTGGGCCTTTATCGAAGCGGTATTAAGTAAATTTGGATTACAGAAGTTTGGGGATAAGGCTATTATGTCCTTATATCGACATTCAAAAGTGCGGATATCAGGCTATGGCTTTGAGCTTTTTCCAATAATTTTTATTCTGTGTATGGAACCACTTGCATCAATTATAAAAGACAACAAGAAGATTGTAGGTGTTAATTTGGGCAAAGAACAGCATAAACTCATGACGTATGCAGACGACGTGGTATTTACTTTATTAGATCCGGTATATTCCTTAAAATATCTATTGGAGGACTTAAACATTTTCGGTAAATTATCGTATTTTAAAATTAAAAACTCTAAATCGGAAACACTAACATCTGGCACACAAATAGAAGATTGGGCTAAAATTAGATTAGAATATGGTCTTAACAGGGGAAGCAATCAGATCAAACATCTTGGAATTATGTTTACCCCCTCAAATGGAATGACATTGAAATTGAATGTATCAATATTATATAATCAAATTAGGCAAAACATTTTGGAATGGAAATCTTCTTTTATTTCCTGGTCCGGGAGAATAACTCTGGTTAACACAGTAATAATACCTAGAATATTGTACATGTTCAGATGTACACCACAATGCATTCCTAGATACCAATTGAAAAGACTACAACGTCTGTTGAATAGATTTTTTAACAATTATAAGAAACAGAGAATTGCTTTAAATGTAGTTAAGAGGGCAAGGATTAAACTCTCCTTCAGTTTTTGAATTGCAGGACTCCATCATGCTTAGTCATGTGTTGAGCTGGGCCCTCTTTCCTAACAAAACCAAATGGTTCTCTATAAAACAGGAAATATGTAAACATAATCCTTTGGAACAGATGCTCTTGCATCCAACTATAAATATTAAACAACTAGTAGGATTATCTCCCGGAATCAGGTGCATATTAAGATTTTGGTACTCTAAGTGAATTAAATCTAAATGGTTTATCTGGTCTTCTCTTTTAATTCCAATTTAAATTCTCCTCCATACTAGCTCTGAGTGAGTAGTTTCTAAATGGAAAATAAACTGCTATAATATAATAGCAGACCTATATCTGGACAATAGGCTGATTTCGTACCAATCAATCTTAGAAAAAAACAACATAGTCTAACATTACATGGTTGGACTATCTTACGGTTAAGTCCAGGTTAGTAATGTTGGGCTTTACACTAGAGAATTTTAGAGAATTCTCTCCTATGGAATTACTGTTTATAGAAAAAATAAATAAACAGACTATATCTAAATTTAAATATTTATTGAAATCATTAGATTAAGATCTTAAGACTTGTGGAATGGTGATATGGGAAATGGATGTTGGTAAAATATAGCATAAGGAAAACTGGTTTAAAACCTTCGTATTTATAAAGAATATATCCCTATATGTATCTTACTGGGAATTACATTTTAAAAGAGTCCAGCGCTGGCATTTGACACCTGTAATTGTAGCTACATTTGACTCATTAAAATCTGAGGAGTGCTGGAGAGGATGCAGGGAAAGAGGCACCCTTTTCCATATGTGGTGGCAATGTAAACATATGCAGAAACTATGGTGTGACTGTATTAATAAGATATATGATATCACTAAAACAAAAATTATCTGCTCTCCTGAGACTTTGTTACTCCATATATCTTTGGATTTATTGCCAACAGAATCTAGACTTTTGATTTCACATATCTTATTAGTAGTTAAGTGGCATGTAGTTAAAGTCTGGAAATTAAAGTCTCTTCCAGGCTTGCCAGATGTTGAGAGAAAGATTCATAGAGATTGTGTGCTTGAAAAAGATATAAAGAATTTGATGAATTTAAAAAGAAACTTTGTGATGAAATGGTCTTTATGGGATAATTATTATTCTCTATCCTAGATTCTATTTTAGTAACTTTAATACATTCACTGTACCTGGTGTTTTTTGATGATGGTATTGGTTTTATAAGTCATACCTTTTGTATAAAAGATGTGTACATGAATGTTCTGTAAATGTTTTATATTTGTATTTTCTATGGCAAAACTATAATAAAAATGTAAATGAAAAAAAAAAACAAAAAAAAAACATACACCCACATTTTCATGAAATAAATTGGGCCCCAAAACTAAATTAAAAAAACATGAATAAGCACAGGTATGACTTTAAAATCTTTATATTGTCACCCTATTATCAATAACTAAATATTGTCTTAATTATCACTACATTGACAGAATATTCTAGATAGCAGGGGAATAGTTGAATTCTGTGGCCTAAAGGTAAATGATTTCCAATCTTTCATAGAATACTGTATATATGAACAGTGCTTTCATTTTCCCCAATCTGGTCAGGGGAATTAACCACTTTTGTCTATTCATTAATTCAATGGAGTATGCAGGTCCTTGTTTTGTATATACATGTCCTTAAAGGTACTTAGTTTAATTTAGCTTAGTTTAATTAAATATACTATTAAAATGGTGTATATAGGTCCATTCAGAAGAACTGACCAATACTTATTAAACATTCTTCTAAAAAAATAAATTTGTGCTTAAAATCTCTCCATACATTTTTTGGGTTCCTGACATGCTAAGTAGCTCATCTCTATTTTGTCCTAGGGCACAATGAAGTGATAAAATACACAATATTGGATTACGGAAACACGTATTAAAGATACTCTATGAGTGCATTAACATTGGAGTCTGTTAATTAACATTAAATGTGATATGGATTTAATTAAGCATCATGCGCCAATGATCTCTGTTTGATTTGATAATACATTTGAATGAAATTAAGTACTTTAAAGGATCTGTTAATAATGACTTTTGTACACTGATTTACTGAATAAAACAAATACATTTAACTGAGTATAATCAAGGACCTCTTTATACGTAACAAGGACCTGCATACACTGTTTGAATTAATGAACAGACATGAAGTGGTTAATACAATTTTCAATTAGCACTATAAAAAGACCCAGAAATGGCATTTGGGTTGGCCCTGAGATTGAAATGCACGTTGAATGTGTTGCTTTGATGATAGTAGTGAGGGACCAGGTGTAGAGGAGTAGCAAGCTTAAAAAACCTGCATGGAAATAGGAGTAAGGAACTATAAGGAATGTTTTGCAATAGTCAAACCATTTTATCTAATTTTTCAAGATTCACTCAACCCATGGTTGCTACCGGAGGACTGGAGAAAAGCGGAGGTCATACCTATATTTAAGAAGGGAGCAAGAGCAAATTTGGGAAATTATAGATCTGTAAGTCTCACTTCTGTAGTGGGAAAGCTTTTAGAAAGGTTAATAAGGGATAATATACAAGATTATGTCTATTCGAACAGGATTATTAGTAGAGGTCAACATGGCTTTATGAGGTATAGGTCATGTCAAACAATTAGTTCTTAGGTTAGTAGGAACTTGGATCAAGGCAACTCAGTGGATGTAGTCATTTTGGATTTTGCAAAGGATTACAGTGCCACATGGGAGACTATTGTGCAAACTAAGGGATACAGGAATTGCAGTACATATCTGCTCATGGATTGAGAGCTGGCTAAAAGACAGGAAGCAAAAAGTTGTTGTTAATGGAACATACTCATATTAATGTGGTAAGTGGGGTTCCTCAGGGTTTAGTATTAGATCCTTTACTTTTTAACATATTTATTAATGACTTAGAAGTTGGACTGGAAAGTATTGTCTCCATTTTTGCTGATGACACTAAGTTGTGCAAGGTAATTGAATCAGATAATGATGTACTTTCCCTTCCAAGGGATTTGCATAAATTAGAGGAATGGGCGACTAAATGGCAGATGAGATTTAATATGAATAAATGTAAAGTTATTCATTTAGGAAGGAATTTATAATCTTAATGGTGTAAATCTTGGGGTATCGGATATTGAAAGGGATTTGGGAGTACTTGTGCACAACCAACTAGGTTACAGAGCTCAATGCCAAGAGCACCTGCAAAGGCAAATAACATATTAGCATGTTTTAAGAAGGGTATAGAAGCAAGGGAAGCAAATATAATTCTCCCACTATACAAATCCCTAGTACGCCCTCATTTGGAATATGGAGTACAATTTTGGGAACCACTTCATAAAAAGGACATTTTAGAGCTGGAAGAGAACAGAGGATGGAAACAAAACTAATAAGAGGAATGGAGGAGCTAAGTTATGAAGAAAGACTAACCAAATTAAACTTATTTTCTCTGGAAAAAAGGCATCTAAGAGGGGATATAATTACCTTATATAAATATATCCAGGTGCAATGCGAGGCTTTGTTAAGTCTTTAATAGCTCAATTGGAAACGTAGCGGAAAGCAACTCTTCCTATTTAGTTTTTGATAATAGGGTGACAATATAAAGACTTTCTAGCCATAGCTATGCTTATTCAGGTTTTTAAATGTAGTTTTTGGGTCCCAATTTTACTGTTAACATTTGACTAAAGTGTGGGTGTATATTTTAACAATAAATCAATAAAGGTTAATTTTTAAATATATGATGATTCTGAAAATAAGTGTCGTTAGGGTCATATCTTTTTTCTTCTCACTTAACCCTACATTACTTTTGTTGCCCTTCTCTGTACTTTTCCAGCTCTAAAATGTCCTTTTTATGAAGTGGTTCCCAAAATGTTACTTCATATTCCAAATGAGGGCGTACTAGAGATTTGTATAGTGGCAGAATTATATTTCCTTCCCTGGCTTCTATACCCTTCTTAATACATGCTTATATTTTATTTGCCTTTGCAGGTGCTCTTGGCATTGAGCTCTGTTACCTAGTTGGTTGTGCACAAGTACTCCCAAATCCCTTTCAATATCCGATACCCCGAGATTTACCCCATTAAGATTATAAATTCCTTCCTAAATGCATAACTTTACATTTATTCATATTAAATCTCATCTGCCATTTAGTCGCCCATTCCTCTAATTTTTTACTTTTTTACTAAGAGGTTTCAACTGACAAGATGATATCCTTTGAGATTAGAAGTAAAAAGATTCCACCTTAAAGAAAGAAAATGGTTCTTCACAGTAAGGGTGGCTGATCTGTGGAATTTTCTACCAAAGGGGCCAGAGAAGGTGCATTTGATAGATAACTAGGGATTGGATATATTTTGAAATAGAAAGGGCATTCAGAGTTATCCTTTATGGAGACATCATTTACTTGTTCTACACTGATTGAGGATTGATATTGAGTAGGATTGAGTATTGATCCAAGGAGGAATCCGATCGCCAGTATCTGGGGTCATGAAGACATTTTTTTCCCCTTTTGAGACAATTGGCAGTTTCACTGGATCAATTAACAAATAATAATTAGTCTGAATACTGCAGATCAGAGGAGATCTTAAAGGTTGAACTTGATGGACTAAAAGTTTTTTTTCAGTCTCTATTACTATGTAACTATATTATAGGGGTGAGGCTTTGTGAAACATAATAAATATTAGGAAGACTAAGTTACTCATATATTGAGGCTAATGAAAGCAACTCTTCATATTTAGTTATTGATAATAGGGTGACAATATAAATACTTTTTAGCCATAGCTATGCTTATTCAGGTTTTTAAATTTAGTTTTTGGGTCCCAATTTTACTGTTAACATTTGACTAAAGTGTGGGTGTATATTTTAACAATAAATCAATAAAGGTTAATTTTTAAATATATGATGATTCTGAAATGAAGTGTCGTTAGGGTCATATCTTTTTTCTTCTCACGCAACCCTACATATTCAGTTGTCACAATTATTAATTTTAGGATGTTGGTGGAGTCTACAAATGAACAACCCCATTGAATTCTGGCTACGTTTTAAATGTAGCTGTAACTCATATTTTAGGACTTATGGCTACTAAATTAGCCCCGTAACAAGCCCGCAGATGACTTGCGGGATAAGATGCAGCAGGGCCGAAAAAAGCCTACAGGTTGAGCAATGTTGAACTTTGCGCCCGTAAATCCTTTGATCTGTCAAGCCTGTAACGGCTATGTTTCCAATTGAGCTATTAAATTGCAACAAAGCCACTCTCGAGCAAGCCCATAACACGCAAATGGAACCTAAAGCTCAACGTGTGCTCGAGAGGACTTGCAAGGGGGGTAAAGTCCAATACGTAGCACTTGTAATGCAAATAAAAACACTCTGCTGTACATTTATTATAAGGGAAAGTGATGCTAGGTCTTAAAATTAATAGCAGAACATTCTCAAGCCCACAAATCGGCCCAGAAAAATACTTGATTTCATGTATAATTATTGTGTTATATCAATCCTGGCAATCAATGTGTTAATACATATATTGTAACTTGCATGTGACAGAATATTGTATTTGCGGCTTTATTAATGTTGCATTTTGACGGGAATGTGGGTTTGCTCGTAGATCGTAATTGAACTCCGTAAGACTTTGAAATCCATCCTCCATTTTCTTGTGACGCAATGCTGACGATCTCTGTTTCCTTTGGCTCCAACTAAAGCCATAACTACAGGCATGCTTAATTGATTACCTTCTAGCCCGCAAAGCTGCCGGCCGACAGATGGTTTATGGTTTTGCCTCTCTGGCTCGTAGCTCGCAGCCCGTTCTAATTTAATAGCACCGTAACTCAGCCAAATTTCAAGCACGCAGCCGTTACGAGCTTCACGTCTGAGTTACTGGCTTGAAATGTAATAGGCCCCAACGTCAGTATTTCTTCACAGTTCGAGTAGAGCACCTGTTGGATTTTTCTGAATAAGGCCTGGACATTGTAGTGGTCATTGTTTAGTAAAGGTATTGGTGATGCCATTATCAGCATCTATTTTAAGCAGTTCTCCAAGTCTCAAGTGTCTCATTTGGTCTATATGGTATGGGCAAGCTGTCTTCACTTATAAGCCAGAATGGGGTATTATGTAAGTATACTTATTGTACAGACAGTGCACATCACTTGCTTAGTTATAACAGGGGTAAGCTCGTAGTGTCAGGAAAATATAATTTTTTTGTGTTGATATTAGGAAGTATACTGGAGAAGTTGGAGGGATTTATGTGATTTATGCTTTCTTTTGAGATATATTAGGCAGGTGAAAGTTGTCTCTGGCTGGATGGCTTATCTATCACACAAAAATACTTTCCCATTTTACACAACATAACTAACTAACTAACAAAAGCTTATTTCAGTACCAAAAATAGCAGTGCAGATTGTGACTGGCTATAATGGGAACTAGTCTTCCTCAGAGTTTCAAAATGCAAAATACAAGGTAAGATTATTTGTTGTATGTCTAATGTGGCTGTCTAATATTTAAATTATGCCTTTTTAAATGCATGGGATTTAGTTTTATTTTAGTAGTCGAATGTAATGATAGACATTTCAGGGCAGAATATTTCCCTTTTTAAAAATTAGGGCCTGATTAAAGCAATTGGACATTAATTGTAAATAGTACAAAATCTAGGTAATGAGGTAAGAGAGCATATGATACAGATGTGATGTCAGTGGGGTTAGATCAGTGCAGTGTAACATCCATTAGACAGGAGGTATGAGGACTTCATTTGTCTCTTGTTAGTGTGGAAAGGCTCTAATATGTTATGCGTAATTGAACACATATACAGCAGGGAAAGATTAGCATGGCAGATGTCTCTATATAATCTCATAAATCTATGATGTAAGCCTTATGTGAGTATATCACAAATCATTAATTAGTAGAGCCACAAATATTCCTTTGTAGTTTTATTATATAATATCCATTTCATATTGTGATATGTATTTCTTCACATTTTCATAATAGATCTAAAAAGAGTAATTTCAGGTTACGGTGTATCAGAGAAGAGCACCAACTGAGCTATAAAGCTTTATGGAGACATCATTTACTTGTTCTACACTGATTGAGTATACTTAACACACCAAAAGTCTGAATGTTTTTAAAAGCTGGCATTGCATGTGTAGTAAAATGATTTTTATTTAAATAAAATGTGCAGGCTTTTGCATGCCTTTATATAAATGATAGAAAATGCTATAGCACTGAAAAGCTCTCAGTGCAAACTTATGTATATCATAGTATATGTCATGGCAAACAACTCAAAAACTTTTTTTTATTTTAAACTGAATTTATTAGTTGAAAACATACTTTGAAAAGGGTAGCAAACTCCTCAGGGGTTCTGATAATGTTGTTTATAAACTATAATAAAACCTTTTTCATTACAGAAATAAAGATCAACTAAAGCACTCTCTGGGAACACAACAATAATAGGCAGACTTAGCAGGCAGAAGGAGATCACTTTGGGGGCTTGCTCAAAATTAGCCATTATTCCACCTGTTGAGCATAAGATTATACTTTGACAGTAGCCCAGAAAAGAAGGAAAGCGAAGGGTAGTGGAGATAGGAAAAGATTTGTCCAGCTGAATGCAGAGTTCCAGAGGATAGCAAGAAGAGACAAGGAGACATTCTACAATGAGTGATGTAAAGAGATCGAAGAAGATAACAGAAGGGGAAAGTCAAGAGATCTCTTCAAGAAAAATGTGAACCTAAAAGCCACCTTTCATGCCAAAGTTGGCATGATAAAAGACAAACATGGTAGGAACTTAACAGAAGAAGATCAGACAAAGACGAGGTGGCAGGAATACAACATTATTCAAGCAGTCCCAAGACTATAAGCAAGAATTTGTCATGTATGTGTATGATTAAATAAGAACACTAGAGGGCACCACATTCCTATTTTAAGATATGTTGCTAGTTTTCTCATTCATAAAATAGATTTGAAAATGTACATCCAAGTGTATATACTTTGCTTCATGTACTTTGTAGGCTAGAGGGCTTCTATAACTCTGGTTTAGCCTCAATCAATTGGTGATTAGTAGCCTTTTTACCAGATTCATGGCACGGTATAGCATTTAGTCTCACACTGATAAGATCCACAAGATTGAAACAGTTCTATCGGTTGGTTCAGTCATGGATGTTCAACCTGTGCTATGTTTAAAGCCATCTTATTGTCCAGCTCTCTCATCTGTATGTTACTATTGGGAATATCATAGTTCTAACTATGTGTATCATTGTTGTTAGTGTAATATCTTTACTATTTATTAGCTTATTCAGATTTGCCATAGCTTTCTTCCTGAGTAGAAAACATATTTTAATTTCATGGGTGCAGCCACCATCTGAAGAGGTCTCGGAGCCCAGGAAAATAAAATCTGTCACTGCCTCTACTGTTGCCCATCTATTTGCCAGGAACTGAGATTGCCGTCTGCCATGACCTTCATTTTTGATGTTCAGCAGGCCAGATATTGCACTCTATTCTTTGACCCTCATCAATAGGTCCTTTAGTTCTTCCTCATTTTCAGCCATTGGAATAGTATCATCCACTTATCTGATGTTGTTGATATACAGTATCTCACAAAAGTGAGTACACCCCTCACATTTTTGTACATATTTTATTATATATTTTTTCATCAAATTGCCAATATCTGCTGGATAAAAGAGAAAGCAAGAGAGTTACAGAAAAACATTTACTTCTGCTTCATAGACTATTCTAAAGCCTTTGACTGTGTGGATCACAACAAAATGTGGCATGTCCTTAAAGAGATGGGAGTACCAGATCATCTCATCCTCCTCCTAAAGAATCTTTATGTCGACCAAGAAGCCACGGTCCGAAGTGAAACATGGGACAACAGAATGGTTCAAGATCGGAAAAAGAGTGCAGCAAGGTTGTATATTGTCACCTTATTTATTCAACTTATATGCAGAATACATCATACGTAAGACTGGACTGGATGAATCCAAAGCCAGAATCATTATTGCTGGAAGGAATATCAACAACCTCAGATACGCTGATGATACAACTCTACGGATGTGAGAGCTGGGCTATAAAGAAATCTGAGCGCCATAGATTTGATGACTTTGAATTGTGGTGTTGGAGAAGACTACTTAGAGTCCCTTGGACTGCAAGAAGATCCAATAAAGAGAGAATCGAGAGAAAGAGGACACACAGAGAGAAATAGACTGGACACAGAGAGAAAGGACAGAGAGAGAGATAGAAGAGAGACAGGGCAGAGAGAGGACAGAAAGACACAGGACAAGAAGAGAGAGAGGCAGGACACAGAGAGAGACACACACACAGCACAAAGATAAAGAGAGGACAGGGAGAGAGAGACAGGGCACACAGAGAGAGAGACAGGACATACAGAGAGAGACAGGACAGAGAGAGAGAGAGAGAGAGAGAGACAGGACACACAGAGATAGAGAGAGAGGAGGGAGAGAGAGAGAGAGAGAGAGAGACATAGCAGAGGGAGACATGACACATAGAGAGACAGACAGACAGAACACAAAGAGAGAGAAAAGATAGAGAGAGAGAGAGACACACACAAAGGACAGAGAGAGACAGGACAGAGAGAGGACAGAGAGACACAGGAAAGGGAGATAGACAGGACAGAGAGAGAGAGATGGGACAGAGAGAGACACACACACAGGACAAATCATGAAATATATATCCACTATGATAATTAGTGAAAAGCCTGTAACATCTCAGGAGTCAGACATTGTTATTAAACAAAAGGATGTGCGCATGCGCTCTCTACCGCTCAGCAGCCAGGAAGAGCATATGCACGAATAATGCAAATGCTGATGATGCGCATTGCTGGCCAGGGGGAGAGATAGAGGAGAGAGAGACAGAAGAGAAAAAGAGAGACAGCAGAGAGAGAGAAAGAGAGACAGGAGAGAGAGAGAGAGCGCATATAGAGAGAGAGTGCACAGAGAAAAAGAGCACACAGAGAAAGAGAAAGCGTGCAGAGAGAAAGAGAGCACACAGAAACAGAAGAGAGAAAGAGGAAGAGAGAGTGCAGAGAAAGAGAGAGTGCACAGAGAGAGAGACGCACAGGGAGAGAACGCACAAAGAGAGGCAGCCCAGAGAGGGACAGCACAGACAATTGAAGATAAAATGATATGATACCGTCATTTATGATGTGCAAGTTACTTGTATATGTATATTTATAATAAGATCTACACATGTTAACATTTAGTTTTCAAAATCTAATTTATGTGACATGGTAAGGCAGGGTAAAGTCAAAATATGTTTTAGTATTGTATTAAATAAACTACAACTGTTTAAAATCCATAATAAAATGCATTGATCTTTTAATTGATGAAGCAAGTTTAAAGTACAGTATAATGCTTATTATGCTTATAAGTGATGTCTTTGGAAAAAAAAAAAAAAAATTCAATATAATATACATCAGATATTTCCAAAATGTGGTCTGTGGGATCTACACAAACATTTTTTTACTTTAAGCACATGCTCTAATAAAGAGTAGCAAATTACAAATCTTAAACAGAGGCCAAACATTGTTTAGTTGTCAACATTATTCAAGCAGTCCCAAGACTATAAGCAAGAATTTGTCATGTATGTGTATAATTAAATAAGAACACTAGAGGGCACCACATTCCTATTTTAAGATATGTTGCTAGTTTTCTCATTCATAATATAGGTTTGAAAATGTACATCCAAGTGTATATACTTTGCTTCATGTACTTTGTAGGCTAGAGGGCTTCTATAACTCTGGTTTAACCTCAATTAATTGGTGATTAGTAGCCTTTTTACCAGATTCATGGCACGGTATAGCATTTAGTCTCACACTGATAAGATCCACAAGATTGAAACAGTTCTATCGGTTGGTTCAGTCATGGATGTTCAACCTGTGCTATGTTTAAAGCCATCTTATTGTCCAGCTCTCTCATCTGTATGTTACTATTGGGAATATCATAGTTCTAACTATGTGTACCATTGTTGTTAGTGTAATATCTTTACTATTTATTAGCTTATTCAGATTTGCCATAGCTTTCTTCCTGAGTAGAAAACATATTTTAATTTCATGGGTGCAGCCACCATCTGAAGAGGTCTCGGAGCCCAGGAAAATAAAATCTGACACTGCCTCCACTGTTGCCCATCTATTTGCCAGGAACTGAGATTGCCGTCTGCCATGACCTTCATTTTTGATGTTCAGCAGGCCAGATATTGCACTCTATTCTTTCAACCTCATCAATAGGTCGTTTAGTTATTCCTCATTTTCAGCCATCAGAATAGTATCATCCACTTATCTGATGTTGTTGATATTCAGTATTTCACAAAAATGAGCACGCCCCTCACATTTTTGTAAATATTTTATAATATATTTTCATGTGACAACACTGAAGAAATGATACTCTGCTACAATGTAAAGTAGTAAGTGTACAGCCTGTATAACAGTGTAAATGTGCTGTCCCCTCAAAATAACTCAACACACAGCCATTAATGTCTAAACCGTTGGCAACAAAAGTGAGTACACCCCTAAGAGACATGGGGGAGAGAGGCATTGGAAAAGAGGTAGACACATGGAGGGAGATAGATGTAAGGGGGAGACATGGAGGGGATACATGGGGAGATATGGAGAGGCATGGGGAGAGAGACAAGGAGAAAGGAAAACACATGGATGGCGAGAGAGGTAAGGGGGAGACATGGAAGGAGAGGGGGAGAGATGGGTGAGAGGGAGGCAAGGGGCAAAAGGGAGACACATGGAGAGAGAGAGGTGACAGGGAAACATGGATGAAGAGGGGGAAGCATGGGGGAGAGGGGGAGACATGGTGAGAGAGAGGCAAGGGGAAAGGGGGAGACACATAGAGGGAGGGGGCAAGGGGAGACATGGAGGGAAAGTAGGAGACATGGGGAGAGGGATGCATGGCGGAGAGGTGGAGACATGGAGGGAGGGGTCGACATGGGGATTGAGGGAGAGGAATGGGGTGGAGAGGCAAGGGGAAAGAGGGAGACACATGCAAGAGAGAGAGGCAAGGGAAAAACCTGGAGGGGGAGGCATGAGGGGAGGAGGAGATACATAGGGCAAAGGGGAGAGAGAGAGAGGCAAGGGGGGAGAGTGAGATGCAGAGAGGGAGAGAAAGAGGGGGAGCGAGAGAAAGAGAGTGAGAGAAAGAGAGAGGGATAGAATGAGAGGGGGAAGAGAGAGGGAGAGAAAGAGAGCGGGAGAGGAGAAAAATAAAGGGGGAAAGGAGGAGAGAGGGAGGGGAGAGAGTGGGGGATAGGGAGAGAAATAGAAAGCAGAGAGAGAGAGTGAGGGGAGAGAGGGAGAGAGACATGTAGAGAAAGAGAGAGAGGGGGGGAGATTGAGAGAGAGAGGGAGGAAAGTGAGGGGGAAGAGGAAAAGAGGGGGAGAGGGAGAGAAAGTGAGGGAGAGGCAAGAAAGAGAGAGAAGGGAGAGAAAGAGAGAGGACAGGGAAAGAGAGAGAGGGAAGAGAAGGAGAGGGGGAGAGAGAAAAAGAGAGAAGGGAGGGGAATAGGGAGAAAAACATGGAGAGAAATTGAGTGGAAAAGAAAGAGAGCGGGGAAAGGGGGGGAGAGAGAAAAAGCGAGGGAGACTCAAGTGTCTCTCTCCTCCCAACCCTAGCACACACTCTCTTGCATTGCACTGGCTGACTTGCAGACAGTCAGACACCATCATCCATCATGTCGCCAGTGTAAACTAAGCTTTATAAATTTTTTTCAGTGAAAATAAAAAAACATGAGATAAAAATTTGTATATATAATAAAATGTCCTAATACTGCACTGTGGGAGGGAGAAGCTCGGGCGGGGGTAAAAAGCACTTCCATGCTGGCGTAATCTCCTTGGGGTTAGTTGTTAAGGCAGAGTTGGGGAAAAACAGAGCAGGACTCAGGATTAGGGTCTCTGGATGGAGATCCTTTACTGGCTGAGGATCACCTGGGGCAGCAGACTTTGCTGGGATCGGTAGCTCCTTAGGGTGAGTATCCTCCAGGGCTGGTAAGGTTGGGATCACCTCTGTAACTAGGTTACGCTGTGTTTCAGGACAGGTAACAGTCCATGGGTATTTGAGCAGACTCTCAGGGCTTGCATCCTCCTCTGCCAAGTGTTGTCTCCAGCTCCTCGGCCTTGGTTAGCTGCTGGAACTTCTCTGGTTGTTGGCCATCTCCCAGTGGCTGGTGCTGCTTAACACTGCTCCCTGGTCTTGCATCTACCAGGGTCTGGACTGTTCTCCCGGCCTCCCTGTCCTGTTGAGTTCCCAGAAGTCCCTTTGATCTCACCTGCTCTGTAACGGTCAGATCTCCAGGTGCCTTCTGGTTTCCTTCCTCCACCTGATAGAGGTGTAGCCAACAGTCCATTTTCTCTGGCAGTGTATCATCTGCTAGCTCAGGAAGCATGGGGTAACTCAACATACTTGACCAAGGCCCCACCTGGGCCCACCAATGGTTTCAGCAACATTTCTTCTCCTGTACCTGGCTCAATTTCCACATTCTTTCAGCACGGTTCAAATAGGATTTCCCAGCTCACACCACACAACTCATTTGTGGATTAATTATACCAAAGCACACTCCTCATATGCTGGGACCTCCTCTGGTGGTTGTTTCTGCTGCTGCTCCTCCAGAGATCCTGCTGTGGGTCATAAGCTATTTTGGAAAAACATCTATATGGCTATACAATTATATACGTGAAACATCAAGAACACAGACAAGCTTTGTTAGTATGAATGTTTTGCATAGATTACATACCAGTAACAATTTACCACTAACAGCCTGAAATGTTTTTTTTCTTTTTTTAATTTATTTATTACAAATATATATATATCAAATAGTGACTTTTCATAAAAAATTTTTAAATACAAGGATTCAATGTTAACTTACATAATCCACCACAGTATTTCACACCATTATACACTGTGACACATAAATTAGGTAAAACTTACAAATTTCCTAATTTTTCACATCCAGATAAATGGAAGCTGATGGGTCATGACCAAAAGGAAGACTCTCCCAACTTAGCGCCTCATTCAATTCCCTATATCACAAAGTTCTATTCACCCGTCACAGCATGATTGCGAGAGAGCTACCGCTGAGGCCTGCGGCAAGCCAGAGCCACAAATTACAGCAAGCTTTTCTATTGATTTTTTGACTTCCAAAATATTACGAGTTACTCCTTCTTACCTTTACATCAAAACATATTCAATTGAGCCTTTACTGATCACTCGTAAATTACGGCAGATCCATAAATTGAAAATGGATCGCATTTCTCAGCAACAAACTAGGGGCTCTGAACACCACTCGCAAATGGTTTTAAAAGCTGGAGCGCACTTAAAGAGAACGTAAACCATGTAAAACAATACAAAAGCATGCAATATCATTATAAATGAATGTTGTACATTACTATAGGCACATATGTGCAATTAGGAACAATTTAATTATCAATTCCACCTGTGACTCATCATGCAAATGGGAAGAGAAAAGTGTTGTGCTCATAGCTGGCTAAAACTGTTAAAGAGACAGCACATGAATAAATAGCTTCAAAAACTATATAACTCCATTAAAAATAAAATTTTACATTCACAGAGGCACACAAATGTGAAAATTAAATATATATATATATATATATATATATATATATATATATATACATTGATATTCTTGACTCATCACATATATATTGGAAACCAGCTATTGGCAATATCACACCCCCACATAATATATTACATTGTCCAGAAGACCATAGACCACAGTACAAAAGAGGTTAATACCAATCATCAAAGACACATGGACCACAACAGATGCTCCAAAGCACTCACTATTAGATAGACACACCCCAAACAATACTCTACAACAGTAGTGATCATCACAACAGTACTGACAGCCATCATCTACATCACATCCCTGGGAAGGTATGTCAGCTATACAAAAACTTTGAGTTTCATACACTGGGGCTTGAGATATGTAATCATGGGCAGCATGAGGCCTTAAATAGATGGCTGTGGGACAACAATGGTGGATAAATGCAGGAGATGAAGGCAACAGGTATATAACTAGAAAGCACAGGCCAGGCACTTGATTTTCACATGCAAGAAAGGAACAGGGTGTTATAGGCAAAGGGACATATCATGACAAGAAGGATTACACTAATGTCAGGTAGCTGTTACGGAAGGCCAATAAAAAGAGGGTGTGTGGAGGCACATGGAGCACCAGGAACCCTACCTCCATCAACAGTATTCATAGGTACACATGTCCTGTCAAGTGCCACGCCATTGCTGTTGTTTGTGTGGCATCATGATATTAATAATAATGATGTGAAATTAGTGCTAGTCTTAATGTATCAGTTAATTATTAATTAGACATGTCTTAAGGTTAACATCCTTGAGTGGAATGGTGAGCCACAACAGTGACAGATTGTATGTTTTTCAAAGCATTACCTCTCAATAATCATCAATGATGTTATTAATGCATGCTTTAGAAAATAGTGATAATTCACATAACAATGTTTTGGAATGAAAAGAAGGATATATGTGTCATCATCATGTCACACTTCATGCAGAATCCAGGTGTTGTGTGCACAAAATATGTGAATTGATGTTAAAAATAATTCTATTAACATCAGATTTAACTTAGAAAGTGGAAACACTTGGCCATAACAACACCAATTACTAATTAACATAAGTTTAGTGACATACAAACATATGTTTTTAGTCATCAAAAGCATGAAGGGATGACTATACAGGATGATGACCAATATCCTAAAACATAAGTGTTAAGTCATTGTTATGTATGTTGATGTCCCAAATCAGTAACCATGAGAAACACACAGAAACATTGATAATGGTATAACAGTATTATTGTTTATTATATACTCAGAGCACAGTCATAAACGTTTCCAACCGTGCATTAATATCATGGGTGTGGCGTTGGAGGATCCGATAAGACAAGAGTCTGGCAAAATGGGTAAAACCTGAAGGGGTAAATTCAGTACTGTATAATAAGGATGCATAGCATCTACTAGAGTCACATGTGGTTATTACGCCTCAGGAACCATGATCAGATGAATAAAACGCTCATCATTTATCACTCCATATAATTAATATAATATAATAATAATATAATTTTTGTTCTAGCTGCTTGAGAGTTCTGGTTAACTGAGAGTCTACTGTATATGATTTAATTAATGGCGTGTGAGATGATTCTGCTGGGGGTATTGTTGGCATGTCATTGAATCTAATAACCACTGAGTATATATTTCTCTTACATTATTTGGTAGCACTGCTGCAGATGAAGCCTTCATAGACTAGAATTGTTCCTCTAATCAAAAAATAAAGGTTAATACTAAGGGAAAAAAATAGTGACTGCACCATCTCTTCTCAACAGCATTCCTCCGTCACCATCAATTGGTGAAATGTTAAACACAACCCTACATGTCCACAGAGAAGAGGATCATGGACCATGTGATGGTTAATAGTCACCTGGTTACAAAATAAAAAAACAGGCTAGATTATGTTAAGATTTGGACCAATAGATTGTGCAATTGACAAGAGCAAATCCTAGAAGAGGAGGAGGAGCCAGGCAGCTTGTGTGTGGGGGAGGCCTCCAGGATAGAGGGGTGATGCTAGGAACCAGAGCACGTTGGGTGATGACCATGCTCAGCTGTGTGAGGGTGCTCTGGTTCTGCACCACCTGGAGCAGTCCAACTCTGGGGGTTGTGCCTCCTCACCTCCCTATAGAGCCTCCTCTGGTTGCGGCCCACTGAGGCCTGTTTGCAGGAGATTTTGGCCTGGAGCCCCAGCAAAGTGCCCCTCTGCTCCTGCATGGTGCAAGCATAGTGTCCTCCAACGGTGGGTGTGGGGATGGAGGCCCTGGTAGTCCGGGCATAGCTGTGGGAAGAGACAGAGGTGGTGGTGGCCCAGTGGGGAGAGTGGTGGTGGTGGGCCTGGTGGTGGCGCTGGTCAGGTGGTGGTGCAGGCATGGACCATGTATCAGTCCAATATGAGGGCCAGGATGTTTAATCAGTCTGGCGGGAGGAGGGGTCCAATGGGGTCGAATGCCACGGGTGTAACGGAAGGGCCAGCAAGTCCCTCCACTGACCACATTAATTTGGACTCCTCCTCCTCATCTCCTGGGGCCCTCTGATCCTCTACTGGGTCTCTCCTCCTGGCGCAGATCCTGGTGGTCGAGGGCAGGGTCCTGCACATCTGGCTCGGACTTAGCCAACGCCCCAACCTCTAGCTCTGTAATGGACCCAGGCCTCCTGCAACTAAATGAGAGAAGAATAGTATATGGTAAAAACATTGTATGAAGGTTTGATTGATGTGTGTTCCTATCTATCTGACATCCTGTTGTCTTGAACGTTGATGGTTCTCTTTTTTACTATTGTGTGCAGCTATAATTTGCTAGATGTGATTATTGCTTTGTATTATAAGCGTGGTTGTTATTGGTTCATAACAATATATTGATTCTTGCTGCGGTCTGCCCTCTGCAGGATATGCATATACATACTCTGCAGAACTTGCTGCACATTGTGTCACACTTACCAGTCAGTAACCATCTCTCAACAATAGTTGTTAACATGCCGCTGAGAGGTGTTCCCTTATAGACTAGTACACTAAACAGCACATCCATCCCTATAGAGTCTATGTGCCTCGTTCAATTGCGATTTGGCCAGTTGAATAGGGCTCATAGCATATTTTTTTACAGAAGTTTTTAGTTAGTGAAGACCTTGCTTTTTGATAGAAGTTCACTAACTAAAAACTTCTGTAAAAAAATATGCTATGTGCTTAAATAGAGCCCTTTTCGATTGGCCAAATTGCAATTGAATAAGGCCCTATATCTGCATACACTGCAGTGGGCCACACCCATACATGCAGTCTCAATTGGATGTTTTCTAATTTCAAATATATCTGGTATTTACTGTGGCCATTTGATATACATATGATGCTGCACACCAATGAAAGTGCTATACAGTACTATTAAAAGAGGCCTAGATTAGCTGCACATAGGATGCTCTGCTGGGTATATTTGTCAGTGAGGGCTATTCTAGCAGCAGCAGCTTTCACTCCTCCCTTGCACACAGGTACGTTCGGCTGAAGGGTGCGGCGCTGACCCCGGGGAATGTGACACCAACACTGCACTGGCTCAGTCACTCATGCCTGTCTGCTTCCAGGTAAAACTGAATTGCAGAGACAGGGTGATATCTAGGTGCCTGTAAGCATTTTGTGGCATGACAACCTGGCTCCTGGCATTTTTTGAACCCTTGAAATGTAAATTGTTATATAAAGTAGTTTTCTATTTTTTTTCTGGTTGCTTGAGAGTTCTGGTTGCTTGAGTTCTAGTTAACTGAGAGTCTACTGCATCCTAGTGAAATCCAGGGAGCTGACATATCACTCTAATTGGTGTGCAGCATGCCCATGGGATTAGAGTTATCTATGTTTGTGTGGTGTAGATGTGGTGTACATTTCTGGTTATGTTGGTGTATCTGATATTCACCCGGGGGATCCGGTGTTACTACCAAGCCTGGAGCTCTGGGGACGGTACCTGTGGCCATCATCTCCTTCAGCAACCTCTCCCACTGTATAGTCCCTTTGGGGCCATTGTTTGAAACTCTCGCTGCTCTGGCGTCCTCTTCCATCATCCTCCTGACCTTGGCCTGGCGGTCATCATAATGATGCCTTACAGACAACACATTCCTCTCTGCAAAACCGACCTCATTAACTGCAGGTACTACCTCCTTCCAGGCCTGAATCCTGGGCATGGGCCTAAATTCCCTCCCCTGTAATGATATTGACATTGGCACGGATGTCATTGAGGAGTACCACCATCTCATTGCGCCTGTAGTTTAGGTCACTGTGCTTGCTTCCAGCCTCTTGTCCTCCTGACTGTGAACAGGGAAGTTTGCAGATAAATTATCTCACCCTGTCAAGCAATGTTCCGTTGGCTATTTTCTATTGGCTCCTATGGATGTTGTGCAGCAAGAAAATCTGTATTATTTTGTTGATTGGTGTAACTTTGTGAGCTTCCCATAATCTAGCCCCCTTAGTGTTACTGACAAGAGCATGGTTTATAGATGCTGGATCGGAACAGTAATATTGCAAGGGAAAAAAAGCTTCCACAGACGATTTTACGTAGCAAAGTAATTTGCTTTGCTCGATCGGAATAGGGCTCTTATTTTCTATATATGTTGTTATATTAAAATATCATGACTCCTCAGAATCCATTAATACTATAACAGCATCTGAAAGAGAACATACCAACCGCTGAGCCCTAGTTATGATTTGACAAAAAAATTACCATTTTCGCATTTTTTTCTAAACCAATGCCAAATTGATCTAAAGTCATCTGCTTAAGAAGTCATCTGTTCGTCAATTCTATGATGGAAGGGGCTTTCTTATTCATCCAATTCCTCATTATTAGTTTGTACAGATCTATAATTAAAGGGAAACTGTCAACCCAACAGGAAGTTGGCTTCATCTTAAAAATAATTAAAAACTAGTTGTACAATTTTAATAGCCTTTATTCCTACTGTTAATCATTCATGAGATGCTTAGCATTGTTTATGTGAATTGTTTATGCCAATTTGCTGTGCCATATGCTCTTTTGAAGCTTTGAGTACTTGATAAGCATTGGTGAAGTTATCTAACTGCATTAAAACATAGGCAAACATAGGAGGGGATTTACTAAACATCTCAAGTTCATCTCACAATGTACCGTGCACTATTTCCTTACGGGAGAAACATTTAGTAATGAATATAGCTTTATATAGAAATATTGTGTTATTGCATGTGGAATAATTGCATCTTCATAATTCTGTATGTGCTGATAATGTAAATAGGGAAATTCCTAAAAGGCAATGTATGTACAATAGAATACACACTAGGCAAGCAATCACTACATATTTCTCAACATGCCCGTCACATTGTCTCGTTGGAAGGGCAATGATTGGCTACCAGCACGTGGCCAGAGACCTGTCATTACTACCCCTCCCAAAACCTCCCTTCCATGTGCCCCTGTGGATCATCATGCACAAGAATAGAGGAACGTGGACTGCACGGGCCTCACCCTGAACTTCCTCTAAACTATTCACCTCTAACTAAATGACTTTTTAACCTTTCCTTTTTGGCAGAGATTGCCAAACCACAGACTTTTTCTACATGGCTATATACATACCGTTGAAATAATAATAATGCATAGGTTATATAAACTGCTTTGTTTTTATACTTTAAAGTCATGCACGTTTTCATGTACAGTAAAGAAACATCAAAAGAATTAAGGAAAGGTTCCCTCTTATAGTGCACACCTATTATTGCCAATTGTCTTGAAGAGACATAAATAGATAAATAAAACGTAACTTTTAATAACTTACAGCCTTATTAAATTGCGATTCAGTAAATTTAAAAGGGCTCTATTTAAGCACACAGCATATTTTATTTACAGAAGTTTTTAGTTAGTGTAGACCTTGCTTTTGGATAGAAGTTCACTAACTTCTGTAAAGAAATATGCTGTGTGCTTATATAGAGCCCTTTTCAATTTACTGAATCACAATTTAATAAGGCTGATAGTTAAAAACTTTAAAATGTATTCAGACGCTCGTCTGAATAAATTTTAAAGTTTTTAACTAAGTTATTAAAAGTTAAGTTTTATTTATCTATTTATGTCTCTTCAAGACAATTGGGAATAATAGTTGTGCACTATAAGAGGGAACCTTTCCTTAAGTTCTTTTGATATGTCTTTTTGACCCTTAGTGGCACCCTATTAATGGTTCACTACAAATAAATCTACACCTAGAGCCACCAACCCCCCCCCCCTTTTTTTTTTTACAGTAAAGAAACTCTTAAAAAGGAAATATGGTAATATTTAATACATCTTTACAAGTGAATTATGAATTATAGTGAATACAATACCCTATACCAGAGATTCACAAAGTGGTCTGTGGACCACCAGTGATCCATGAGCTCCATTTAAGTGGTCCACAATACAAATGGGATTAAAAAAAAACTGTGAAACAAAATTAAGAAAATTAATTAAAGTGCAAAAGTGAATATAAACTAGATTGGCGGTGGACAACAGGTAGCACTGGTGGCACATGTCGCCCTCAGACACTTCCAATGAAGGCCTATTCTGTCCTATGGAATGAGAGAGCATGCCCCTCTTTGTAGAGACAGTTCATTATATCTCTCTAAAATACTAATTATTTTACAATATAAAACATGTAATTACACCCTCTATTTATTACCTTTTATATGTATGGTAATTATGCTGTTATGCAATCTACCATTTTGGCTGTAACAAACCAACTTCCTGAGATGGGAGGAGAATTTGTACAAATAACAAGTGTATGTATGCATAGTGGGAATGTGGCATTTATATCTACCAATGTTCATTAGTTCACAAGGACACACCTACCTGAGAAAGAAATAGATAGCAGCAGGGAAGAAATCAAAATGGAACCACTCAGTAAATAATAATTTCATACAGTTTCAAAATGTCAAGGTTGTGCTTAGTGTTTTGATTCCTAGAAACATTTCACCCATTATCATGTTCAGCCCTTTAATCTTTCCAATTATAATGAGATCTGTCATGGTGAAGTAAAGCTCCATAACATTCTCTAATACAAATAATGGGTTCCTTAGTTACCTCACTGCTAAATCTGTGATATATATTATAATAATAATTGTAATTATTTTTGTTGGGACCCTGGCTAATAAAACATCTGATACACAGGTCAGAAAAAAAGTGATTTAGTGCCCATAATGTTACACTAGTATTAGCCCACACAGGCTTATTAATCAATGGGCTGGGGCGTATTTGCCACCATGCTCCATGCAAGCCAGTCACTTGGATAGTGGGCATGTGTAGTCGGATATACTGAGTATGGGGCAATGAATGCGCTTCCAGATGGTGAGTAGGTCTTATAAAGGACCTGCGCAGGTGAATATGATTTTCCGTTTTCTTAACAATGGATGTCTCTGTACTCTCCTCCTTGCTGTTTCTCTTTCTTCTCGTGTTTCTCTCTCTGCAGTATCATCATGACTGTCTGTCTCTTTGCTCCCAATTACAATTCTCTAAACCTCCCATGGTTGTCTTTCTGCTCTCTGTCCATGTTTTTCTGTCACCCGATTCCCATGACTGCATGGGTGTAGGAATTATATGTATGTATAAATAAGCTATTTTACATCCTGTGTATACAATGAGCTGTATACCCCCAAAATTATCCAGGCTCCTACACCCCTGCTTGACTGTCTCTCTTTTCTCTTCCCATGATCTTACTGCTCTCTCCCCTTGAATGTCTCTCTCCCCTCCATGTGTCTCTCTCTGCTCTCTTCCCATTGTTGTTCCTCTCATATATTCCCATGGTTCTCTCCTCTCTTTCAATGTATATGTCACTTTTCCTTCCCATAAATATCCCTCTGTTTAGTCATATCTACTTTCTTGCTCTACTCTCCTGGCTATCTTTCTCTCTCTCACTTCCCTGGCCATTACACTCTTCCATTACATATGCTTTCTATCTCTCATACCACAATTCATCTCTTTCATTAGTTTTGTAAAGAGCACAGACTTTCAGACATGAAGATTGTCCATTGGCCTATGAGGAACATTATAGCTATAGTCCTTTCTTTGCAATTGTATATATAGATATATTCCTAACTATTGTGCTGTGAGTGACAATAGAGCGTGTTGGATGTTTGCACAGATCTGCCCCACCTCCAGCGTCACTGTACATTATCAGCGCTCTATGTGCCACCACAGAGGGAGAAGATTAGGACTCGAGGTCTCTTATCTCTCTACCCTCATTGCTGTTCCATGAAATCTGTCTACAAAGCACTCTGCAGATCCACTTATGCTGATGTGACAGTGACTTGTAATTTACAAATGAACTCAATTATTGTATCAGTGTCTTTATGTAACATATTTTATATATAAGTAATAAATGTTTTAGTTTGTTGTATAGTATATGTCTCTTTAATATATACTTGTACAGCAGCAATGTCATAGTGTGACATCATCAATGTAAGGCTTTTATATACTGTAGTGCTTTGATGTACAGTATTACATAGCATGGTGTATTAGAATTATATTATATGCTGTAGATTACATTGCAAATGTGACTGCTTACATTTGGGTAGATTCACTACGGCATGACTGCCGTTGAGTCACAAAAATACATTTCAGTGTATTAATCAAGCAATAAGTAACACTGTATGGTCATATTAAAGGGGGTATGAGACATCTTTCAGCTTTCATTCATTTAAAACCGTATGCTTTAAACATTACCAAAGTTGTGTTTTGTATGAGAAAATGTTAAGTAACACCTGTTTAAATTCAATGAAAATAAAAGTACACAGAGCATACACAGGTCTGTAGATTTCATTAGAAGACACGTATGACTTATCTATATTTCTGCTTATTGGCTGACAGAGCCAAGCCCCCAAATCAGTTAAACCTTTCAATCAGTTTTTCTGCTTTGAGAGCATCATTTCAAAAAGAAAAATGATAGTGATATCTTATCAATTACTCTATTTCAGATGCAGCAAAGAAAAAAGTTATTTCAATGTCCCTTTAAGAATTTGTTGTATCTAGTCACGATCACCACCTATTTTCTCTTTTCTCTGTCCACCACAAAGAAGCCACCAAAGATCGGGAACTGAAACGTTGAGAAGTACCTAAATTCCCATAGTTTTTGTTACACCCCTTCCTGAGAGTTGGATCATGAGGATGTGTGTGTTGGATAGAGCAATGAGGAAGAAAGGATTAGAGAGCCTTTCTTAAGTTAATTGAGAACGATTTAAAGTGGAACCACAACCCTTCCCCTCAGTGGCCCTGACTCCTTGCTTCAGGAAATGCAACCATATCTCTCCAGAAATGTAAACACAAAAAGCTTCCACCAGTGTATTATGGATTCCACCAGGGCCCATTATAGGTATCAAGATAATTAAAAACTAGCTGTATGATATTTTCTGCTAAATGATGCTCAAAGTCTTAAAACAAATAATTATCTTTTTAATTGTGCAGTGGTCCTTTAAGCTCAAATAAGAAAAGTAAATACGGTATATGAAATATATGATAAAGGACATCTGCATATATGTATATGTATATATATATATATATATATATATATATATATATATATATATATGTACAATATTTTACAAAATTGAGTACACCCCTCACGTTTTTGTACATATTTTATATCTTTTCATGTGACAACACTGAAGAAATGACACTCTGGTACAATGTAAAGTAGTAAGAGCTGGTGTATGTTAGAGACCTTGCACTCCCCCACCTTCCGTTTGAGGATGCCACACAGATGCTCAATAGGGTTTAGGTCTGGTGACATGCTTGGCCAGTCCATCACCTTTACCTTCAGCTTCTTTAGCAAGACAGTGGTCGTCTTGGAGGAGGGGGGAGACACACAGGGGAGGAGGGGGGAGAGACACAGGGGAGAAGGGGGGAGAGACACAGGGGAGGAGGGGGGAGAGACACAGGGGAGAAGGGGGGAGAGACACAGGGGAGGAGCGGGCGAGACACAGAGGAGGGAGAGGGGGGGAGAGACACAGGGGAGTGAGAGGAGGGAGAAGAGACACAGTGGAGGGAGAGGAGGGGGGAAGAGACACAGGGGAGTGGGGAAAGACAGCGGAGGGAAATGGGGGGGAAGAGACACAAGGGATGGGGGGAGACACAAGAGGGAAAGGGGTAAAGAGACACAGGGGAGGGGGAATAGATACAGAGGAAGGAGAGGGGGGAGGAGACACAGGGGAGGGAGAGGGGGGAAGAGACATGGGGAAGATACACAGGGGAGGGGGAAAGATACACAGGGGAGGGGGGAAAAGACACATGAGAAGGAGAGGGTGGGATGGGGAAAGAGACACAGGAGGGAAAGAGACACCGGGGAGTGAGGGGGGGGGAAGAGACAGGGGAGGGAGAGGAGGGGGCAGGGACACAGGGGAGGGAGAGGAGGGGGGAAGATACACAGGGGAGGGGGGGAAAGACACAGGGGAGGGAAATGGGGGGAAGAGACACATGGGGGGACATGGGGGAAAGGGACACAGGGGATGGGGAAGAGATGCATGGGAGGGAGAGGGGGAGAGAGACACAGGGGAGGGAGGGGGGGAAAGAGACATAGGGGAGTGGGAAAGAGACACATGGGAGGGAGAGGGGGGAAAGAGACACAGGGGAGGGATAGGGGAGGAAAAGACACAGGGAAGGGGGAAAGAGACACAGGGGAGGGAGAGGGGGGAAGAGACACAGGGGAGGGGAAAGAGACACAGAAGAGGGGGATCAGGGAAAGAGACACAGGGGAGGGGGAAAGAGACAGGGGAGGGGGGAAGAGACAAAGAGGAGGCAAAGGGGGGGATACACAGGGGAGGGGGGAACAGGGGGGGAGATAAATGAGGGAGTGGGAAGAGACACACTTAGGGACAGGTGGGGAAACAGACACAGGAGGGAAACAGACACAGGGGAGTGGGGAAGAGACACAGGGGGGGAGGAGACTCAAGGGAGGGAGAGGAGGGGGAAAATGAGACACAAGGAAGGAAGTAGACAGGGGAAGAGACTTGGCGCTCATTGCGAGGCCTGTGATGAGCGCCGAAGGCTCTCATCACAAGGCCAGTAAAGTAGAGGGGGAGAGGCTCCTATTGTGTGGCAAACAGCATTGCCAGGCTTCACTTTTTATTGTCGTTGTTTTTGACGGGCAAGTCGCTAGTATATATATATAACTGCCAACTTCCTGGGTTACTCTGGGTTGTATGGTTGTGTCACAAGTAGAAGATCAGTGTTTACAGAGGTGTAAGTGGAGAGTACATGGGGTGAAGCAGGAATTGGGAAATCATAGGCAGAAGTGGAAGGGAGGAATTGGAAGAGGCAGGATGTGATAAATGCAAGTGACCCAGTGGCCTCTTAATAAAATTGCAAATAAAACGGATGGGGGAAAAAAAAAAAAAAACACAGCAAAAGTTAACATAAAGATAATGAGTTGGGACAGAGAAAAATAACATAATATAGAGAGAAGGTGAGAGAGAAAAAAAAGTAGTAAAGTAGGAACATATATCACTAAAAAAATAGTAATAAGAAAATGAAGATGAGGGAGAATTGAAGAGAGAAGTATGTGTTAAGGAA
Organism: Discoglossus pictus; assembly: GCA_027410445.1. NCBI lineage: Eukaryota > Metazoa > Chordata > Amphibia > Anura > Alytidae > Discoglossus > Discoglossus pictus. Next base: position 137,857,820 of record CM050167.1, on the reverse strand, counting down.
GAAAACATTACAAAATAATTAGATATATTGTAATTTAGATTTTTGGGGGTAAGTAAACAGTAGAAAGTTATTTGAGAAGGAAGTTGGTGTGTGACAGAGAAAAAAAAAGATTCAAGAGTGACAGAGAAAGAATGCTGACAGAGTGAATGATAATATAAATGGAAAAAAGGACATACAAATGGCAAATGATACAGAGAAAGAACAGGGGTTGATAAAGTGATGAGTGGTAATAAAAGAGTAAACCGGAAAGAGTATTTGTCACAAACCTCTATGTGCCTGTCAGTGCTGTGTGAAGTATTCTCTTTGCGCTGGTGGTACCATCTTCAGCTCTAGGTATATTCACTGTACTATAGAGGTGGTTGTTTTACCGTTCTGTAATACTGGGTGCATTATATTTGTAGGTAACAGCTTGCTGTAGTTATTATTTTCATGCTAAACATTCCTGATATTTGTATGTATGTTTTTTTAAGTAGTCTTGTACTAATTTGATGTTTATTGTGCGACATGGTCTATGGAGGTGTAATCAAATTATTGTTTGAAAAGGGGTTCATTGACAAATTGCTTCAAATAGGACAGTTTATCAATGAAGGCCTCCTCTGGAGAGATGCAAACAACCAGTTCAGTAAATAGTTGCATATTTTGCAGCAGCCCTCATTAATGAGGTTAATCTGGCCTCATCTAGTGCTCTTAATTAAGTTGCCAATTGATATTGTTTAATGGCACCTCTGTTTAATTACTTTGTGTTAATGTGTTTAGTTACCATTGTATTTTTCCTAAAAATACACTTTATCCTGTTCAATAAATACATCTTCTGAACTATGTTCTTTTCCTGGATGTTGGGATTGGTTATTTTTGTGGATACTCTGTTTGTCTGATATAATGTAAGGCTACCGATATTCTAGTATCTGCTCCAGCTGGTGACATATGGAAAGGATTGCTGGGCACAGAAGGAGAGTTAACTCTGTGTCGTGGTGGTAAAAAATACGGAGGAGATATGAAGTGAGAATGGTGAAGATGGAGGGGAGAGGCTGAGAATGAGTGATGGTAGAGGTGGTAAAAGTTGAAAGAATGATATTGGGAAACTATTACTCTGTTCAATATGCACTTACTCTTTTTGCCTTAATCTGTATATATACATATTTCCCCTACATGGCTACATTGTAAACTCTTTGAGGCAAAGAATATTTAAACCATGTACTTATAAAACATGTAATAATTTTGTTACCTGTGTAAAGTGCTCCACATTGAAAGAGTAAGAGAGAAGGAATGGCTGAGAGTGAGGAGTGATAAAGAAGGACATAATAAAGAGAGAACAAAAAGTTTAAGATATGAATAATTATATACAGAAAACTGGAGGAGAATATATTAGAAATTTTAGGCTAACATTAATATACTTTCTAAAGAGCGTGCAACGCTCCAGTGGGAGCGCATGTGCACTCTAGAAACTACTTGTACGGATTCTGCGTCTGCACAGCGCTCCGCAAGAGGGGGGAAAGAGACAAAGGGGGAAAGAGACACAGGGGAGGGAGTAGAGAGGAAAGAGACAGAGGGGGAGAGGGGAAAAGAGACACAGGGGAGGGAGGAGGGGGAAAAGAGACAGAGGGGGAGAGGGGGAAAGAGACACAGGGGAGGGAGGAGGGGGAAGAGACAGAGGGGGAAAGGGGGGAAGAGACACAGGGGAGGGAGGAGGAGGAAAGAGACACATGGGAAAGAGGGAAAGAGACAGAGGGTGGAAGGAGGAAAGAGAGACAGGGGAGGGAGGAGGGGGGAAGAGACAGAGAGGCAAAGGGGGAAAGAGACACAGGGGAGGGAGAAGGGGGGAAAGAGACAGAGGGGCAATGGGAGAAAGAGACACAGGGGAGGGAGGAGGGGTGGAAGAGACAGAGAGGGGAAAGAGACACAGGGGAGGGAGGAAGAGACACATGGGAAAGGGGGAAAGAGAGAGGGTGGAAGGGGGAAAGAGAGACAGGGGATGGAGGAGGGGGGAAAGACACACAGGGGAGGGAGGATGAGGGAAAGAGACAGAGGGGGGAAGGGGGAAAGAAAAACAGGGGAGGGAGAAGGAGAAAGAGACACGGGGGGGAGAGGGGAAAGAGACACTGGGAAGGGAGAGGAGGTAAAGAGACACAGGGAAGGGAGAGGGGTAAGAGACACCCGGGAGGGAGAGGGAGGAGAGATAAAGGGGAGGGAGAGGGGGGAAGAGACACAGGGGAGGGAGATGAAGGGAAGAGCCAAAGAGGAGGGAGAATGGTGGAAGAGACACAGGCGAGAAGGGGAAGAGACACTTGTAATGTTTTACCATCATTTATGACGGGTAAACGACTAGTATGTACTAAAATGTTAGTTGTAAAATTATTAGCAATGTGAAATATTTGGTATAAATGCTCCATTGAATTACAGAGGAATGGAGACTTTTTTCAAGAGATTAACAACACACATCATTTAGTCTTGGCCATGAAAGTGAAGATGAAAAAAAAGAGAGAAGAAAGGGAAAACATCTGGATAAAGGATCTTTAAACGCGGAAAGAAGCAAAGAACAGGGAAGCAAATGAATTACAAAGGAAAGGATGGAGTTGTTGTAGCGGAACCCATCACTGTTTTACCCTGTTTTATGGTTATTATTATGGTTAAAATATGATCCTACTGTTATACTGTATGTATGTTGGTTTATGCTCTGCAGAATATTAGCCCAGACTATTGCAGACCTTGGCATAATAGATAATCCTATTACAGAGACTCCTCATAAGATAAGGAAGTCTATTGTATAAAGTGTTTTCATTCTCAGACATAAGAACAAAGGATGATCTAATCAGTGTCTGATTGTATCAAAGTTGCCAGGTAGCCTCAGGGAGGTGTGACCCACCTATTGTCCCTCTATGTGTATTGTGTGGTCAACTATGGGGGATGTGTATTGCCTGTGGGAAGAGATGTGTATATATTTTTCTGCACATAACAAAATAAAGTCAGTAGTCTTGAACTCCCTATTGAGTGTCGTCCAATATGGGAGGTTGGGAATGGTGAGACTGTAGTGCCTCTTGGGTATTTTACCGTATACCAGCGGAGATATTGGATTGGTGTTCCAACTCCGTTACAGTTGTATAGGAAGAGAGAGAGGAAAGTAGAGATGAGAAGCGCTCCTGACTGAGACAAAAAGAAAGAAAGTGGAGACGAGGAGAGTTTGTGAGATGAAAAAAGAGAATGTGGAGACAGGCAGAGGAGAGCATGTGAGAGGAAGAGGAAGAAAGTGGAGATGGAGAAGAAAACATGGGAGTGACCGAAACAGAGAGAACGTGGAGATGGAGAGCATGAGAGGAAGAGAATGTGGAGCAGAGAGAAAAGGGTATGTGAGTAAGAGAGAGAAAGTGTTTTTTAGGAGAGGAACAGAGAGAAAGTGAAAATAGAGAGAGCTGAGCATGTGAGTGAGAGGAAGGTAAAACAAAAGAGATGCGTAATTGAGATATAAATGGCTGTGCTCACGAAATGAACTTTCTTACTAGTAAGGGAGAACTAATAATATGAAGACATCTCTACAGTTTGAAAGAGTCCCCCTTTGGAACTGGAGAGCAGACACTTCACTAGTAAAATAAATCTTATTTTGGATATAGTACACAACATATAGGCAGAGCTTACATACAAGCTCTGTTCAATAACTATTGGATTGAGACGTAAGTTATTAGAAAAAAATAAAACAAGCATTTAATAAATAAACACCCCATTTACTAGATAGTAAAACATTTCTAAATACAGATACCACATACTTAGGCTAATGTAAGTGCAATACACGTTATCTTAATGACATAGGGCACTATTCGATTGCCCAATTTGTAAATGTATACACACTTAAAACCACTCTGAAAATGTCCATAGATTCTGTTAGCAACTTCCAACTCGACTACGAGTTACCCACCCACAATCACTCCAGGCCAGCGAAAGACGCCAAAACATTGGTTTTAGCACAGCTCGAATATTACGAGCTCTAATTAATTAAAGTTACACAAAATTGATATTCTATTAGACCCGTAGCCCTAGATCACAAATAAAGTCTAACCCGCAACTGAAAAAGTATCAAGTTTCTGTCAAAAACATTACGACTACTAAAGTATTGTGAGTTTGCTCTATGATACTTTCCATACAGAGCCCCCAAATCAGAAATATAGATATGTAGCTCAGTGGGAAAAAGACTTTGTGTGTGTGTGTGTGTGGGGGGGCGCCAGGTTTGGGATTTTGTCCCACTCCTCTTTGTAGATTCTCTCCAAGTCATTAAGGTTTCGAGGCTGATGTTTGGCAACTCGAACCTTCAGCTCCCTCCACAGATTTTCTATGGGATTAAGGTCTGGAGACTGGCTAGGCCACTCCAGGACCTTAATGTGCTTCTTCTTGAGCCGCTCCTTTGTTGCCTTGGCTGTGTGTTTTGGGTCATTGTCATGCTGGAATACCCATCCATGATCCATTTTCAATGCCCTGGCTGAGGGAAGGAGGTTCTCACCCAAGATTTGACGGTACATGGCCCTGTCCATAGTCCCTTTGATTTAGTGCAGTTGTCCTGTCCCCTTAGCAGAAAAACACCCCCAAAGCATAATGTTTCCACCTCCATGTTTGATGGTGGGGATGGTGTTCTTGGGGTTATAGGCAGCATTCCTCATCCTCCAAACCCGGCGAGTTGAGTTGATGACACAAGAGCTCAATTTTGGTCTCATCTGACCACAACACTTTCACCCAGTTCTCCTCTGAATCATTCAGATGTTCATTGGCAAGCTTCAGATGCGCTTGTACATGTGCTTTCTTGAGCAGGGAGACTTGCGGGAGCTGCAGGATTTCAGTCCTTCACGGCGGAGTGTGTTACCAATTGGTGACTATGGTCCCAGCTGCCTTGTGATCATTAACAAGATCCTCCAATGTAGTTCTGGGCTGATTCCTCACCATTCTCATGATCATTGAAACTCCACGAGGTGAGATCTTGCATGGAGCATCAGACCGAGGGAGACTGGCAGTTATTTTGTGTTTCTTCCATTTGCGAATAATCACACCAACTGTTGTCACCTTCTCACCAAGCTGCTTGGCGATGGTCTTGTAGCCCATTCCAGCCTTGTGTAGGTCTACAATCTTGTCCCTGACATCCTTGGACAGCTCTTTGGTCTTGGCCATGGTAGAGAGTTTGGAATCTGATTGATTGCTTTTGTGGATAGGTGTATTTTATACAGGTAACGAGCAGCGATTAGGAGCACTCCCTTTAAGAGAGTGCTCCTAATCTCAGCTCGTTACCTATATAAAAGACACCCGGGAGCCAGAAATCTTGCTGATTGATAGGGGATCAAATACTTATTTCCCTTACTGACCTGCAAATCATTTTATAACTTATTTGACATGCGTTTTTCTTGTTGTTTTTTTTTGTTATTCTGTCTCTTACTGTTAAAATATCAAAATCAGCAGGGGCTCAAATACCCAACCCCACACACACACACACACTTTATCAATGTGTGTTATTACTCAATGTGTATGTTTATTATGTGTTATCAGTCAATATATGTTTTGATGGATTAAGGGTAAAATAAGTTTATTAGAAATAGAAAAAAGCATAAAACTGCAATAACCTACTTTGCAAAATTGCTTAATCTTTCTCTCCAAGACAAAAATCTGGGCCCTGTGTGCTAATTTGTCAAAATCTACAACACAGTCAACACATGGGCATGAAGCTGGCAGCTTTATTATCTCACCCTGTCAATCACTTATCCCAAAATTACGGGTTGCGAGCAGCTAATAGAATAGGGCTCATTATACTTATCTATAAATCAGAATACAATACGCAAGCAATACAGTGTATCACTTATAATAGTTGTCAAACTGCAAGTTGTCGTCATTGACACATAGAAGCCTTCCGGGTTTGGAGCACTTAGGCGAAGGGAGCAGTTGAGGCATTGAAACACACAGGACTTAGCCTGCAAGCATTTGAGGAATGTGAGACTTACAAAAAAAATTCCAACCTCGGAATCTCGGGGGCAACCTCAGAATCTCGGGGGCAACCTCGGAATCTCGGGGGCAACCTCGGAATCTCGGGGGCAACCTCGGAATCTCGACCTCGCAAATGTCGGCCGAATTTTTTTTAAATGAGGCTAAAGTACACTGAATCGCTCCTATCACCAGGCACGCCAGGCACGTACAAGTTAGCCAGGAGCAACCTTGGAATCTTGGGGGCAAAAAAAAACATGACCTCACAAAAATACTAAATTAACGGCCAAACCGCGGAAATCAAAAAAACACGACTCACACACAGCACGGAAGGAATGCCAGGATGCCTGGGAGTGAGGTTGCACGCAAATTTAGGCTGAATTTGCCGAGTTTCGAAACTCGAAAAACGGCAAAGTGAGAAAAAAAAATGTCGAAAAAAATTGAAACGAGGCTAAAGGAGATTGAGGCACGCAAATCACCGCCAGGCACTTATGAGTTAGCCAGGAAAGTAGGAGATACAAAATATACGGATGGAAAATGCTCGCGCGACAAGTAACACATAGAAGAAAAAAAACATTTTACAACACTAACTTGCAAATAATAACATTACGATTCTAAAATGGAGATTTACACGCCTAAACAAACGGTTTGCCTCCCCCCCCCCCACACAGCCTATTTACACTGCACACTTAGCACATTGCAAAGCAAGAAACTTGAAGTACACGAGGGGAGAGGCTCGCAATGAGTGCCAAAGGGCCTCAGAAGAGCAAAAGCCTTACATTGTGTGGCAAACAGCATTGCCATGGCCTCAAATTTTATTGCCGTCTTTTTTTGACGGGCAATTCGCTCGTTTATAAATACACAATTTATAAATATGTGCATAATCCAATCCCATGCTTTGCTTAAAGTAGTGTCTAAATAATATTTGCCTAAATAAATTATGTTTCAGATCGTGTCAGATATAATATCTTGCCAAATGATTCAAGTAAGAAGCTGGTATTTTTGGAAGTCTACTAGACATGAATTGTGGAACTCTATTGTATGCAACCGAACAAATGAAGGTTTTAATCGCTCAGTATTTTTTCTTGGACCTACATCTACAATTATGTTAACATTATATATATATATATATATATATATATATATATATATATATACATGTGTGTGTTTACAGAAATATATATGCTCATGTATCAGTCACTGGGTTCTTATATCATATATCACACTTGTATGTCCTTCTCTCAGTAAGCACACACTGTGTGTAAACTGATGACACATACAGAAGCTCTACAGAAAAGGCACATCCTTCTACTCACAGCCAATGAGCACTTCAGCACTCTTAAAAAGAAAAAAAAACTCAACTTATATGTTTTTACCTCATAAAATTCTTAAGAACTGGTGATAAGGAATACAAGGGTGGGGGGAAAGGGCAAACAAGCCAGTTAGAGAGGATTTATGTTATTATACATGCATACTTAAAATCTAGTTCTTTCAATATAATACATACACATAACACACACATATAAACATAAAACACACAGCATGGCCTCGGCTTCCTGCAATAACTTCAGTCAGCAACATTATGATATTTTAGAGGTAAGTGTTACGTTTAGTATTTGTATTGCTAAATGTGTTGTAAAGTGTATATTTACTAGTATTAGATTGAGAGTTCATAATTTGAAACTGACAGCCTTATTAAATTGTTATTCGGTAAATTTAAAAGGGCTCTATTTAAGCACAGAGCATATTTTATTTATGGCAGTTGTTAGTTAGTGAAGACCTTGCTTTTGGATAGAAGTTCACTAACTAAAAACTTCTGTAAAAAAATATGCTGTGTGATTATATAGAGCCCTATTCAAGTGGTTAAATCGCAATTTAATAAGACTGTTAGTGTTAAAATATTCAGGCGTTATAGAGGGATAAGTGGATCATACTACCAGAAAATAGAGACAGATTAAATACATTAAAATCATCCAGGACTATGCAGGAATATTAGTTTTTTTTAATGCAAAAAATGTAAGTAGGTAGAAAAGGCTAAGTATATGAGTCTATTTGGTTATTCTATATTTCTTTGTGAAGAATAACAGAGGGCACTACAGAGCTGGTTGAAAATGTAATGCCTGTTGTGTGTGGTATACGTGTTAGTAACTAATGAGCGAGGCTGCCTGGCAGGATATAGATGTAGTGACAGTAGTGTGAGGTATATGTGTTAGTAACCTGAATGAGTGAGGCTGCCTGGAAGGGTATAGATGTAGTGACAGTAGTGTGAGGTATATGTGTTAGTAACCTGAATGAGCGAGGCTGCCTGGCAGGATATAGATGTAGTGACAGTAGTGTGAGGTATATGTGTTAGTAACCTGAATGAGTGAGGCTGCCTGGCAGGATATAGATGTAGTGACAGTAGTGTGAGGTATATGTGTTAGTAACCTGAATGAGTGAGGCTGCCTGGAAGGGTATAGATGTAGTGACAGTAGTATGTGGTATATGTGTTAGTAACCTGAATGAGCGAGGCTGCCTGGCAGGATATAGATGTAGTGACAGTAGTGTGAGGTATATGTGTTAGTAACCTGAATGAGTGAGGCTGCCTGGAAGGGTATAGATGTAGTGACAGTAGTGTGTGGTATATGTGTTAGTAACTAATAAGTGAGGCTGCCTGGCAGGTTTTAGATGTAGTGACAGTAGTGTGAGGTATATGTGTTAGTAACCTGAATGAGCGAGGCTGCCTGGCAGGATATAGATGTAGTGACAGTAGTGTGTGGTGTATGTGTTAGTAACTAATGAACAAGGCTGCCTGGCAGGATATAGTTGTAGTGACAGTAGTGTGTGGTATATGTGTTAGTAACCTGAATGAGCGAGGCTGCCTGGCAGGATATAGATGTAGTGACAGTAGTGTGTGGTATATGTGTTAGTAACCTGAATGAGCGAGGCTGCCTGGCAGGATATAGATGTAGTGACAGTAGTGTGTGGTATATGTGTTAGTAACCTGAATGAGCGAGGCTGCCTGGCAGGATATAGATGTAGTGACAGTAGTGTGTGGTGTCAGTACAGGTATAGTAGTGAAGCCTCCATTGATATAATCCTTGCTCATGCATCTTTCTCCCTCTCTTTGCAGTTTTGGGACCCTCTGATTACACAGGCTGGAACTAATCATTTTTCAGAGCCTGTGGAAGATCACTACCCACATAATGCCACCATCTCCATCCATCAACCTCAAAATGAGGAGAACTGGGATATCAATTTCATCAAGTCCAATTTCCAAGAGCCTCCTCCAGGAGATGTCTGCCCCTCACATGTGCGAGTCACCTCATGCCAAGGGCAAATACCTCTAGGCATAAATCGAGAGGCAGCCACGTTCTGTGAGCCAATTCCTTCCACTCAAGGAGATTACACAAATATGTTGGAACTGTACCCACCAGATAGCTATGCCAGCCAAGACGCCATTAACATGTCAGCTGCACAAGCACTAGTAATGGGTGAAAATGGCATACCATTTAAAGACTGCAGGCACACAACCTCCCTGTGGGACAGTGTAGCCTACCAAATTCAATTCTTAGGGTGTTCATATCCACTACCACCCATCAATGGCCCAATGCCCACTGCAATGCATAATGATCACTCTTTGACAAACCTGGTGCCAATTTTACCCAAAACAACAAGTTCTTTTGTTTCTTATCAGCCTCTGCATGCCAACATACCTACCCAATCCTGCTGCCAACCTCATACACAATCTGCCCCATCAACTGCTGGGATTTCATCTGTGAAGGTTAAAAACAAGAAGAGCCGACGGGCATTTCAGAAAGGTGTCACGTGCCATAGTTGTACCCATATTGGCTGTGAGAAAACATATACAAAGAGCTCACATCTAAAAGCCCATCTCCGCACTCACACTGGTAAGTAGCCCAACCCCTCAGTGCCCTATTGCCACTGTAACATATTACTGCAGGAGCACAGCTCCTGAGTGCCATATTGCCTTAATAACATCTTATTACAGTAATTTAGCTCCTGCACAACTTTTTATTTATGTAAAAGCCTATTATTCATATTCTCTAGCATCTAATTGCCTATTTAATACCCTAATGCAAAATCTCAATTTCAGAGTGCCTTAATGCCTTCTTAACATTTGATTTTCTCCATGGTGAGAAACCTTATGTGTGAATGGGATAACTCTATTTGTGTAACCCAGCTCCTGAGTGCCATTACTACAGTAAAACAGCTCATGTGAGCACTATTGACCTGTAATATGTTACTGCAGTATCCCAGCTCCTGAGTGCCTTATTGCCTCTATAACATATTATTGCTGTATTTCAGATGAGTGCCCTATTGCATGTGTAACATCTTTCAACGCCCGAGTGCCTTATTATACCTATCATCTTATTGCAAAAACCCAGTTCATGAGAGCCTTGTTGACCATATCATATAATTTATAATATGGCAGTATTCCAGGTTCTGAGTGCCTCATTACCCCATGTAACATACTATTGTAGTAACACAGCTCCTGAGTGCCTCATTACCCCATGTAACATACTATTGTAGTAACACAGATCCTGAGTGCCTCATTACCCCATGTAACATACTATTGCAGTATTTCAGGTCCTGAGTCCCTTATTACCCCATGTAACATATTATTGCAGTATTCCAGATATTCCATGGCATCTTATGACAGTAGTCAATAAAGTAACCCTTAAGTGCCTTACTACTTCTGTAAGATCCTATCATGTTATCCAAGTTGTTCTGCCACTTTAACATCTTATTGCAGAACTCCATCTCCTGGGTGCCCTATTGCTCATTTACCATCTTATTGCAGTATGGATTCCTAGCTCAAAGACAGGGCCCTCATTCCATTGCTAAATGTTAATCAGTATTTATCATTGTCAGAACCTAATTTATGTACAGCGCTACGGAATATGTCGGTGCGTTATAAATAAACTATAATAATAATAATAATAATAATAATAATAATAATAATATCCTGTATATCCTATTGCCTCTGTAACATGTTATTTCACTATTCCAGATGCTGAGTGCCCAACCCCTTATTGCTATTGTAACATTGTACAGCAGTAACCAATAAAGCAGTCCTTGAGTGCCTTACTACTTCTGAATAATACTATAGCATTATTCACGTTCTTGGGCATCTTATTGTCTGTGTAACATCTTATGTCAAGATCTCAGTTCTAGGGTGTCTTATTGCCATCTTAACATTTGATTTTCCTTAGGTGAGAAACCCTATGTGTGCGAATGGGATGGTTGCGGTTGGAAGTTCGCAAGGTCTGATGAGCTCACCCGCCATTTCCGCAAGCACACAGGTTTGCGCCCTTTTCAGTGCCAGCTCTGCCAGCGTACTTTTGCACGTTCGGACCACCTAGCATTGCACATGAAGAGGCATAGCGGAGAAGATGGCACAAATGGAAAGCTTGGCAAAAATAGAGAACATCTTGTTCTGAAGGAAACCTTGACGGACAGTCTTCACATGTAGTTACATTGTTACACATTTTCAAATGACTTTTTACTTATTTCTAAGTCATGATACATTAATATATTGTTTGTTTTGTGGGAACACTTTTTTCCAATGTGAAGCACTTTCTGTTTGACTAATGGTACCTAGATTATTACTCTTCATGCAAAAAGAATATGTTTGGACTGATATGATAACTAGCAATGTTTGATCACAGCCAACTGTGAAACTTGTCAAATCTTTTATTTGCAACAAAAATAGTTCGTATTTGTGTGAATTAATAAAATATTTTTTACATTCGTTTGAATCTGTATTTTACCTTCATGTTATTAAAATGGCTACAGTTTCCCTAAAAAAGCATCTATTGTATCATGTAAAATAATAAATAATTCAGTTTATAAGATATATATAAGTATATATAAACATTTAAAATATTTTAGATTTACTTTTAAATTAGAGAGCACATTTTCTCTTCTCAGCCAATCGCAAGGCACATCTTGGGATGTCCTTTGCCTTCGGTATGTTTTTATTGTCCTAATGACATAATACCTATTTAAAACATCACACATCGGTCCGGTCTCCTTGGTTAGAATTCCTATAATCTAATTGTATACTGTTACAATGGGATGTCATTGTTCATTTAATTTAAATATGCAATTTAGGAAATGGGTTCTTTGGTGATCCAGTGGTTAGGATTCGGTGCTTTCACTTATGCAAACTGGGTTCAATTCCAGTCAGGGAACCAAGCGGTCACACCCCCCTGAAGACAAGCAGGGTTGGGCCTGGTCAGTACTTGGGCGGGAGATCACCTAGGAATACCAAAAGCTGAAACTGGCAACCTATTCCGGTATCTGTGCCATGAAAACCAAGTGGATCAGCATGACCATGGACATAAAAATCCCTGCCCTGATGTCTAGCATAAAGGACTTTGGCTTATTATCGGACTTGCAAATAAACGTAGAAAAAACAGAGGCACTGGGTGTTGGAATACCCCAGGCTGATATGGACAATCTGAAAAACACATATCAATTTATATGGACAAAAAGTTACATAAAATATTTGGGGGTTAAAATCACTGGGAAAATATCCGAACTAAACAAGGTAAATTATCCTCCTCTATTTAAAAAACTAACTACAGATATGCATAACTGGTCCAAACTCCATATATCATGGCCGAGGTGCATATTCACCATCAAGATGAAAATCCTTCCTAGGGTGTTATACCTGTTTAGATCTCTAGCCATTCCAGTTGACACCAAAGAAAAACACCTAAAAAACACTATATTCAAATTTATATGGAGAGATAGGCCTCTACGAATAGCAAGGGGGATAATGTTTAAACACAGAACCAAAGGGGGGACTCTCCTGTCCCAATCTAAGGCAGTTCTTCAAAGCAGCCCAACTGGCATTCTTGCCTTTAGCCCACTCAAGTAAAAACCAACCCACATGGGTCTTTATAGAAAATTGTCAGTTGAGACCCCACTCCTAGGATCCAACATCATCTCAAACTAAAGAGAGCCACTCCAACCCCATGATCAATCTCACTTGTTAATATGGACAGAGATTTCAACACAGAATCAAAAAATTGGTGGCTAACTAGCAACTTAAATAGAGTGGGCATATGGTTCCCTAATGATAAACTGCCCCCCCATGAGCAGCTGAGTGCCCAGTACAATATCCCACACAAAGAAAAATGGAATTATAGGAAATTGAGACATTGGCTTTGAACACTGACCCGAACCACAGGACCTCTGGCACCAAACTGGCTCTCAGTGATTTGTGAAATCCTCCCCTCCTTAAAATGAACCCTGGGCTCCTTGTACTCCATTTTTAACAACCCCACAAAAAATGTCAAAAACCCTGGAGAGAGGTCTGTTCCAACCTATATAGGGGATCTCTCACCTACATCCTACTCAAAGTATCAAAACCTTACACCGAATTTATTACACACCTTCGAGAATGCGCAAAATTAAACCCCAAGTAAACGAAAATTGCTTTAGAGGCTGTCACTCTTTATGGGACTTTACTCATATATGGTGGGCATGTTCAAAAGTGCAGGATTTGTCTGGGAAATTTTCTCAATTAATAAACATTTTGATCCTTCCCACGTGGGAGACATGCCTCCCAGGTATCCACGCAGCCAATCTAAACACAAATCAAAATAAACTCTTCCAATATTTTGCCTTAGTCATTAAACACCAGGTGGCTAAAAACTGGAAAAAGCCCACGTTAAACTTGAGAGAAGTCACCCTCAAAATGAACTACATAATGATCAATGAAAAGCTGTCTCATATCCTACAGGATACTTTCCCCCCTTTTCTCAAGATATGGACACCCTGGCTTAACTCCCCGCATAGCATCTCACATACTTGACTTTGGACTGTGGTTGGTGGTGGGGAGCAGAGGCTGGAGGGACCCAGGCCGCAAAATCTTGAATGATTCACATAGAAGGAATGGATGGTAAGTTTTACCAACCCCTTTTCCCCCTGTTTGTTTTTTGCTTTCTTTCCACCTTATTGGTTCTCCCTTTGTTACGTTCAAGTTAATAATATAACTAATAAGGAAATATCAACAAATGGGGAAAAAAAGAGGTAAAATGAAAACAAGAAACATATAGACCGGTTAGGAAGCCTTTATTTAAGGAAAGAAAGAAAAAGAGAAAAAAAGATAAGGAATATAAAACTTAGCATTACTTAACAATCTATTATAACTGTATAAGTTTTCATGTTTCCTCTTCAAAGGACTGTAAAGTGATAATAATTCCTGTGTTTGAGATCTGTACACATGTTGTCTCATATCTTGTTAATTCCCAAATATGTCTAAAAAAAAAAATGTGCCTGGTGTGTTACGATCCATGAGGTCACAGAGAGTCAGAAATGACTGAACAACGTGAAAAAGAAAGAAAAATCTAAGGAAATAGGTACAAGGTACTTAGAGTGAAACAGAAAGTATGTTTTATAATTATGCCACTGAAGTTACTTCTCACTGTGACCTAAATCCATACTGATCCCATTCTCTGTATTGTATGCCTTTTTCTTTTTTAATTTGCAGCTCCCCCCAGGGCAGCTCTCTTTATTTCTGAAACATATGCAGTTTTGGTATTGACCACAAGGTGGTAGGTGAGTTTTTATTTTGCTGTTAGTGTAATATCGCACAAGAAACATTCTCTAGGACTCACATTATAGGATGGACCATTGTGTATTATATACGGTGGCACAACTTTCTCGCTCACGACCAATACGCGCCGATGCATGCGCACAGAAAATAGCGCTCTCACTCTCCCTGTCACCTAGTTTCAGTCAGCCCTCTCCCCTACACCTCCCCTGGCCCTGGATCCTTGCCTTATCCCCTGTACCCCATGACCTCTCTAGACCCTCAGCTGTGCTGGATGGTGTACCTTGTGGCTCCTGCCTGACAGGAGCCACAATGTCCACCATCCAGCACAGCTCAGGGTTTATATGGGGTACAGGGGAGGAGGCTGGGGTACAGGGCCAGGGATACAGAGGAGAGAGCAGGGTGCTGATGGCTGAAAACGAGGTGCAGAAGAGAGGGCTGACCAAAGCTAAGTGACAGGGAGAGTGAGAGCGCAGATTTCGGGAGCGCTATTTTTGGAGCGCATGCGTCGGCGCGTATTGGCCGTGCGCCAGAAAGTCGGGGTGCCATTATATACGTTATATCTATAATCACTGTCAGCTTTCATATTTCCTCATCACCTGTCTTGTGGTTGTTGGTTCAATTGTTTTATGCAGAGCTTCAACAATTATACCTCATGTATGGTTATGTGGTGGAGTCACCTACTACCAATGCACGGGAAATGCTAAGAGCTTTTTACATTCATTTAGCGTAAAGGGATTTTTATTTTTGTAAGCGAATACATTATACATTGATTATTATTTAAAACTTTCTCATACTGGTTATTTGTAGTCTAAAAAGATAAAACTGTTGACTTCAAGCTCTGCCAATTGACTTCCTCACTATATGTCAGCCAATCAGTTTTTTTATATATATTATTATTACTTTTTAGTTTTCATAGTGCTATTTACAAAGTAGAATAAAGTACAGTGGGTACAATTATCAAATTACAAAGGTACAGACGAATTGTAAGGTAAGCAGAAACACTATACAAATAGGTCAGCAGACAGCTTGGTGCAAGACTAAGGTCCCCACTGTAAGCATTTTTTTTTTCATCTTAAATCTGCTTTGTAGTTCATCATTAATTAGCATTAGAAAAACATGCAGCAACTCAAATTTATTCATAAAATATATTTAGAAAATATAATTCACCTCATTAATGACTGCTGCTGCACCCCTTCCCATCTCTCTCCTTATCATGAGCACTACTGAAAAGAAAGTCAACTTAGATAACATTAATTAGGCAGGGTGGGTATCCTTGGGCATGCTCACTTTGGAGATGCAGGGGGTTACCTGCCTTTTTAATGCTACAAGAACTCTTTATATTAGGTGATGTGAGCTGAAGAACATGCTACATAATGTAACGGTCACAGTTTACAATTGCAGCTGTAGATTCATAGGCTCTTGAACTGGCTCTTGAATGTTTGATTCAGATCGGCATTCTAAGTGACTGACAGATATGGAATTTAAAACGATAAAATGTCAGCTTCTGCTCTCCGTATATATGATAGTTTAATCTTTTCTAAAATTCAAGCCTCTATATTATGCTATTGAGCCTGTATATAAAACTGGACCACAAAAACATAGAAAGTGGAAATATTTTAAAATTTTGTTAACCCAATTTTATTAACTTGTACTGTCATATTTGAGCAAAAAACATAGCCAGAATGTTGCAGTGTTCTTTAAGGGATACCTTTTTGGTTTTGGTATCTCTCAGTTTCTTAATGTGAATCTTGCTATGAAATTGTCTGCAATGAAGTTGTGCAATATGTTTTGAAACAGAGACAAGTTTTTTTTGTTAATTCAGCTGAAAATCTGAAAAAGTTTGAATAATACTGGACAAAAACTAGTTTGTGGAAATCCATGTTTCAACTTTGCGATAAATCCAAATGTTTTCACCAATTTAAGTAATTAGAGAGAATTAGGAAGTATCTTTTTCTACTTACTTTGTTCCAACAATGAATTAATAGAATATAGAGGCACCATTTGTAATTCACCTCTCTTTTCCCTACCATCCGGTATTGAAATGACCAATAATCCCTGATTGGCTCTATATCATTCCAATCAGTAAACACCTTTGTCTAATACACTGTGCTTGTCTATTAGACAAAGTGCCAGTTCTTTGCTTTGGCTCCATAACCCACTGGACATTTCCGTTGGAGAGTGCTCCATGGCGCACTGAGCATGAGAGAATACCTGGCTAATGTACCATGGTTATGTTAGTTGTGCCAGACTGCAGCCCCTCTTATAGCTCCAGGGAGGCTTCCTCCTGCAGTTCTTGCTGCATTTCTCCCCTCACCTTTCTTAGTTTGAGCAAACTCTATGCTGGGGAAATAGGTCATTAGCAAAGCTGGAAGAAGGTCTGGCACAAGAGGTTCCACTACCATGTGGACCCATGTTCCTGGCACTGGTGATCTCATGTATCTGGGCACAGTACGTCCTGGCTTTGTCCACTGCGAGGATGTGTGGGTTTACCTCCCAGTGGCCTGTAGGTGACGTTCTCTGCTTGGTTTCCCTCCACCAGGATTCCTTTTTAATCACCCTCCTTTCATTAGATTTTCTTATTTTTATATTCTTTTAATGAAGTACCCAATATACGCAGTGCCATTGGTGGGGGCGTCTACATCACCCCCAGCACGTTTTTTTTTTTAGAGTTTCTTTGCCATTTATTTCTCCTGCTAGCAGGGAGTGATGACAAATTAATTCTGATAGGCCCTATATAAGCCCAGTCAATGTATACCATGGTCCAAATACACTATGGCCAGTATCTTCAAAAATATATCAACAAATTAACAATTGACAGAAGGGCAACTAAAATGGTGCATGGTCATAAAGACAAAACCTGTAAGGAAACAATGAACACTGATATAGTGAAAGCAAGGCCTCAGCATTTATTAAAGGAACTTTTTATTAAAGGAACATAATTATAAGGGGGAATGTTTGACCAACCCAAGCAATTGTGCTAACCCCTGGGCTCTAGTTCAAGATCCACCAAGGCCAAGAAGAACACCAGGGACAAGGCCAAATATCTGCAGGCCAAGCCTCCCCCACTGCCGCTGTGACTGGCAAACAGTAAAGCAATAAACAGAAGAAACACGGGGTTAGAAGGGAGGGGCCTCTTAACCTTACTTGGGCTAGGGATAAACTGCCACACAGGCCGTTTTAACCACCAAAGACATCACACTTCTACGCTCACTCCCACCAATGAGGGCATCCTAGCTCACAGTCAAAATACCCCGCCTTCAAACTTGACCCCAGGGCAAGGGTGACTCCAGGGCAAACTTGCCATTTGCGGGCTTGACGAAGTGGTTTGCAAAACTTTCTCTCAATGTTGACACCCCCTGAAATTCCCAGGGAATATTAGCATACATTATACATTGTATCGTTTTTGCCTGGGGGTTGTGCAGACATGCTCAGTTAGCACCTGAAGTCTGCCCTACTGTGGGAAGTCACATGATGTCAGATACTTTCTTTTCTTTTAGCCAATCAGCAGCTTTTATATTGGGTACATTCTTTTAATGAAGTACCCGATATGCGCAGTGACATTGCTGGGGGTGTAAACAACACCCCCAGTACATTTTTTTTTTTTTGCCAAAAGTTTTTGCATTTTTTCATGCAAACATTTTGCTAGGTGGGTTATGATGCATTTTACAGGATGCATTCATAACCCACCTCACTTTCATATACCTTTAATAAAACAATATCCTATGTTATCTTCTGAACGTAGTTATAATTGACTGATATGTAGCATTTGTTGACTAATTCATACCAGTGAAACTAACCTGGTGTTACAACCAAAATGTATCCCTTTTGGAAGGAATTCTAAGTAGAAATACTTTTTTGATATGAATATAACAAAACAGAGGGGGAAATTGTGCCTTTATTTGCTCAAAAGGATGCCAGCATCGTTATCGCCTCACGCTTGTTATTTTCTTATCACACAAGCATGTTTCTGGAGTTGAGTCTGTCTATGGCTAATAACACTATGTGCCGTTTATTGCTACAATATAAATCCCCTCACTGACAGCCATGGGCCTAATAGGGCAATAAAGAATGTTAAAGAGCTACATAAATAGTTCCACCAAAACATATGTTTATTTTATATTAAAGGGCAAGTTTAAAGAAGATTAATGTACCAGCTCAAGAGAAAAGGAACTTCTTTGGGGTGTATGCCATAAACAACATTAGATGTAGATTTCAGTGATTGAAACAATGGGCTAGGAGAGATGAACTGTGAAGGGCTACAAGGCTGGTTCCTCCATAAAACAGACATATCCACCCTCTGCTAAGCACATAGATATATAGATGTGACAGCAGATTAGAATCAAAAGATCATCTAGTCTGTCTGTTCTATCTACCATAAAAGCATGGCTTAATTAAACTATACAGTACCCTTAATGTAGTAGCATTGCTGCCCCAGAGATGCTTATTGAATCCAAGGGATTGTTCAACAATGTAGTTTTCTATAATTGGTTTTTGTAATTGCTATAACTTGTCCAAACTCTAGGTTAATGAGATTAGGTTCAGGCACATTATAAGTGAAGCTGCTATGAGACCATTTTCATTGCAATAGCTTGGGAGAAGAAATGTGTAAATATTGCATATGTTCCATAATACAGTAGACTCAGTTACATCCCCCGGGGTTAGCACCGCACCCTCCAGCCAAACATACCTGTGTGTAAGTGAGGAGTGAAAGCCCCTGCTGCTAGAACAGCCCTCACTGACAAATATACTTAGCAGAGCATCCTATGTGCAGCTAATCTAGGCCTCTTGTAATAGTAACTCTCAAGCAACCAGAAACTACATTTATCCGGCATCTACCAATGCCCCTGGGTGCCGGATAACTGAGAGTGTACTGTAACATAAACTAACATGAAAGCAAGGACATGTGGTTTTAGAAAACAAGAAACACAAATCACAAAACATCAAACTTAGTTTTTTTGACACATACTGTATTTCACAATAAAAAGTAGAAACAATCCTCAAATAGCTGGCTTTCAGGGGTCAAGGGTCAACTTTTTAGGCAGTGTTATTAAGATCTTACATGTAGGGGAACTTTTCTATGTACATTGCTCCCACCTAAACACATATGCAATTTAGGAAGTTGTTTTCTAAAGACTATAGCTCAGTTCAAATTTAAACTTGTCCTCCTAAGGTACTTATAATGACCCGTTCTAACACAGGACATGCTCAAAAACAGGGCCCTCCATTCTTTAAGGTGTTAAGTTTGTTTTTTGCCATGTACTAAACCCCTGTACAGCGCTACGGAATATGTTGGCGGGATATAAATAAAGATAATAATAATAATAATAACAGGACATTTATCTGTATTGTGTCCCTGTCTGTTCTGAAGGAAAACTGCAGTTTTGGAATTGACCACAAGGTGGCAGCTGTGTTATACTAATACACTTTACTGGTTTTGTAGTACCTTGCACTGTCTAGCTAAGTTCTCATACGCAAACTTGCAGTGGCCTCACTGAGGTTAGTCGATTTCAGATGACCCATGGGTCCTCTCCCTCTTCCCTTACACAAAAGATCTCAAAACATTGGCAGCTGCAGTGTCGCTGCCAAACGCTAGATGGCGTTAATGATTTTCCGACAGTGCTGCACAATGTATACAGTGCCTTACAAAAGTATTCACCTCCCTTGGCATTTTTCGGGTTTTGTTGCCTCACAACCTGGAATTAACATGGATTGTTTGAGGTTTTGCATCATTTAATTTACAGAACATGCCCACAACCTTGAAGATGTTTTTTTTTATTTTTTTATTGTGAAGCAAACAAAAAATAGGACAAAATAACAGAAAAAGTTAATGTGCATAACTATTCACCCCCTAAAGTCAATACTTTGTAGAGCCAACTTTTGCGGCAATCACAGCTCTAAGTCGCTTTGCATAAGTCTCTATGAGCTTGCCACATCTTACCACTGGGATTTTTGCCCATTCCTCCTTGCAAAACTGCTCCAGCTGCTTCAAGTTGGATGGTTTGCGCTTGTGAACAGCAATCTTTAAGTCTGACCACAGATTTTCTATTGGATTGAGGTCTGGGCTTTGACTCGGCCATTCCAACACATTTACATGTTTCCCCTTAAACCACTCAAGTGTTGCTTTAGCAGTGTGTTTGGGGTCATTGTCCTGCTGGAAGGTGAACCTCCGTCCTAGCCTCAAAGCACGCACAGAGTGGTACTGGTTTTGCTCAAGAATATCCCTGTATTTAGCACCATCTTTCCCTCAACTCTGACCAGTTTCCCAGTCCCGGCTGCTGAAAAACATCCCCACAGCATGATGCTGCCACCACCATGTTTCACTGAGGAGATGGTGTTCTTTGGGTGATGTGATGTGTTGGGTTTGTGCCAGACATAGCGTTTTCTTTGATGGACAAATTTTCTGTTTTCTATTTCTCAAAAATAGTTTTATGTATATATTTTTCTCATTTAACTTCACCAACTTAGACTATTGTGTTCTGATCCATCACATAAAATTCAGATTAACAAAACATTGAATTTAAGGCTGTAACAAAATAGGTAAAAAGTCAAGGGGGGTGAATACTTTTGCAATCACTGTACAAGGTGCGCTGACAGAAGAGCTCTTGAGCTATGAGAGTTGCGCCCGAGGCCCTTGAGGGCCGAGTGCTCGCGCCGAACATAGGGATGGCTTTGCTGTCAATTCAGCGCTGTTGAGTTGCACCACGTCGGAGGAGGGATTCATTTTTGCCTTCCCTCAAACCAGACAGCGCCATCTAGCGGCTGCTTGATGGAATATGCTCAACCAGGGACAACCAAGCAGACAATAAAACCACTCTGCCCTACAATATTATTGAAAACAAGATCACAGTGTTTATTGAAGAGTACAAAACCGCAGGCAATAAAAACGGGAGGGACATTCTGAGACTGCTAGGGAACAAACTCCCAAATCTATGACAATTTGCCTATAGTTGACCAAGGCCCTCCCATCACTCTCCATCCACTGTGACAGAGAAATAGCTACATAATAAAACCATAAAAAAAAGGGGAGGGATGGAAGGGAGAACCAGTGGACTCTAGCCCACTGAAGCCCATTGCCCCTTCTTACCTCCCCACCCAAAATCTGCCCCCTAAGAAATCAATTTATTTTGGTTTAAGCAATCCCTCCTTCAAAGCCCTGCTTAGTAGGGCTGAGTCCATGTTAGGCTTCATACATATATGTTCAATCAGGGAAGACCAAGTAGACAACAAAATCTCCAGTACAAAACCACATTAAGAAAGTGGGAACGTGCCATTTGACACCAAACCCTCTACTCTGAACTTGGGAGATGCTAGGCAACAGGAAACAAACTCCAATACTTATGGCAATTTGCCTACATCGCGCATCACCCACCACAGCGAGGCTGAATATGTGACATTGCCCCCCCCCCCCCCAAATGGTATGATCTGCAGATTTGCCTCTCTGAAGCTACATGTGAGCAGTTCAGTGCCCACCTCAGTAAAATGAAAGAAGCACTCTCATTCATAATGGATGTACAGCCCAGCCCAACCGGGCCACCTCTGTTGCCGCTCCAATATGAAATGAATGGGTACCAAACTCAAAAGTAACAAGCGTCCACTTACCAAGGCAAAGACAGAGAATATGTGAGAAGTGGAAGCGAGAAAGCGATGTTTCATCCTGGGGAATGAGGAAGCGATGGCCGTATGAGAGTGAGTTATTTGCCAGCTGTTGTTACTTGGGGGAATTTACTGTCTTCTGCCAGTGCAGACAACAGGATTCAATCGCACTTGAAGCCTTCAATGGGGACATGAGAGAGTCACCTTAACAGGCTCTCAGATTATATATGTTGACTTTAATTTATATAAGTATGACCTGTGCTTGGCTTGTACATCTTCAAGGTTGATATCAAGTATATGTTTAACGATTTCTGAGTTTCATGCTTCATCAATTGCAGTTTGTGATGAGTATGAGCCTGAGACTTGTTTTCAATTTGCAATTATATATGAGGTTTTTTTTAGAATTTCTAAATCACTTTTTCCCAAATTGTCTTCCATGGAACCCTAGGGTTTCATTTTGTAAGACCAGGAGTTCCACTAGTTACTCCAAAAACTTACACCTGAGGAAAAGTTTATTTGGTAATCTTGAAAGAGTCTTGGAAGAGGTTAAG
The DNA here is from genome assembly GCA_027410445.1 of Discoglossus pictus. Classification (NCBI taxonomy): domain Eukaryota; kingdom Metazoa; phylum Chordata; class Amphibia; order Anura; family Alytidae; genus Discoglossus; species Discoglossus pictus. The sequence continues at coordinate 137,835,158 of CM050167.1, read as the reverse complement.
AGGTTCTTGGTACGGATGTAAGATATTTCGCGGTCCTGGACCAGGTTTTGGACTTTTTCCACAGAAGCCATTTGTAAGACCTAGAGTTCTGTCAATACTTTTCAAACCTATTATTCCTTTAATAGTTTGGGAAACACTTAGAAACACATGGGTAATCATATTAACTGTTTCCATATGTTTGAACTAAGTTTTTAATATTTTTCTGATGATTTTAGTAGATACAGACACAACATGGAAATTTAAAAAAAACTAATTATATATCACACATTAAACAGAAAAAATAGATTATAAGCAGGATACATGTGTGTTTTATTTCTGGGCTTGTGGCTTGGCTTCATCCCCGCTACTACTGGCAACAGCCTAGGGTAAAGGGGAACTTTATTAGAGAAGAGGAGCAGATTATAATTTGTATTTGAATGTTGACCTGATCACTCTGGGGTATTCAGTCCCCCAACAAATGTATTGGCTTATTTATTGACTAGGGGCACCTACCTTGTAGACAGGGAGTCCCCAACTTATTTTGCACTGGGACTTTCCAGACACTGGTTAGGTTTCTCCTACAGGCCAAGTAATGACTATCACCTCGGTCTTTGAAAAAACAATATTTTATATTAGTTGTATGTATTTTGTGATTTCACTACTGATAAACTCAAGTGTCAGCTCAATACTTATAATCCACAGGAGCCTTTCCCTCTGAAATACCGGAATCATGGCTTGGGTAAATAATTAGCATTTATTTATTAGAAAACCAACTGTTGCCCAAATCTTGGAAGCCAGACGGTGTATGGCTTATGGGATCATCGCCAAAGTTGTGAAATGTGTTTGTGAGTCCTCTGCGACAATTTGACCATCGTGGGTCGGGGTTTAAGGGACAGACCATTTCAGGGAACCTGAACCAGTGATTATAGTCTTTACAGTGCACTTGGTTAAAACAACCGGGGAGAATAAAGAGTTTGTGGTGGAGTCATTGACCTTCACAGTGGGACTGGTTCCTAACTCATGCTATTATGTATGTAGATAGATAGATAGATAGATAGATAGATAGATAGATATGTGGTAATCATCCAGTTATGCTCAGGTACCACTTAGCTAGCTAGCTACGCTAAACAGAGAGAGGAAAAAACAGCAGCAGTAGGTGATACACAGACAAATGGAAGCAGAGGCAATTGTGTCTACCACATTTCTATTGTGCAGAAATATACCGCCAAATACAGCTGTTTGTTCCTATCTACCAATACTCACATCAGTATGGTGGCATGATCTAATTACATTATTTCAGCTAGTAGATATATTGGCATTGTGGCATTAAACTGATGCCAGGCTTAAGGCATAGTTTAAACTGTAGGAGCTTTTTCAAAATATCTAATTTTAGGCATTATGAACATGGCCACCAGTTTACTTTGTTGGAAATTCCACAAATAAGTGCTTAACTGGTTTTATGGAAGTCCAGTTTGACACAGAGATTTATTGATGATTTATGCTCATCCATTTTTTTCTAGTGGTAATTATTTTGAACATTTTGGTACTAACACATGTTTTCAGAATTTGAACACAAGTACCATAAATTCATAACTGAATGAAAACTTTTTTTTTTAGGATAATCACAAATAAATGTTTTCCTTATTGTCCACATGTACAGCCCCAAATAACCCTAGTGGTAGAATGCCTTTAAAGGGTAAATTATGTGATATATATATACTATATATATTTTTTTTTTTATAAAAAAAAAAATATTTCATAAATGTAAATCATGAAACATACCACTATTATTTGTAAAAAAAATGTGTTTCTTTGTTGAAACTGGCCTTTTGATGATTGCACAGAGGTTTCGTACTCCAGGAATAACTGAACTGATCTACATGTAATTATATATATAATTATATATATAAATATATTCACTGGCAGATGGTATCACTGCATGCTTGTGTCAGCTGGCAGTACTATTGTCCCTGTTGTGCCCCCTGGGTATAACCTGCCTGCAAAACAGCTCCTGGCTGCGCTATTACAAAGATGCCAGGGAGACTGGCATCAGCTGACGAGGGCGCGGATGTACTGTGAGGTGTTTATTGCTGGTGTCATTCTATGAGCGGGAATGAGGGAGCTCCAGAGAGATGGACTGAGCGTGAGTCAGACACAGAGGGCCACAAGTACTAAAGAATGAGCTGTATGAGGCAATTGTACTAAGATTCACCAACACTCTGTTCTTTTGTACACACAGAGATGTTTATTTTAAAGCCTTAAAAATAATTTGACATCTATATCTACAAAATACATTCTGCTACAATCATCAAATGGGTTAGGAAATAGGGCTAAAAAGGGCAGTTTTTTGTATGGAATCTAATGGGGTGGGTTAATTAGTTGTAATTAATTGTAATTTAATTAATTGTATCCTGCTCAGTGTAATTGTCATTTCACTTATTTCTAAGAAGCCCCCAGAGTAAGTGTCTCATATACATTGACATGCTGTGTGTCTGAGCATCATGAGACACTAATAGTGTGATACCCTCATGGTGGGCATATATTTAGGTTACAGCTGTGAAATATGGCACTCTATATGAGAGAAAACAGGTAGACAGGGTGAGGTTTCAGAAGGTGAGAAACTATTATTTTGGGACTTTTTAGAAATATGTAAAGTGTCCATTTTAAATAACAGTTACACTGAGCAGAATACAATTAATTAACTCACCTAATTAAAACATTTATATAAAACAAAACAATCTAAAGAGTAATTTACTTATTACGTATTTTTTTTTATATTTGAATTCCCCTTTTCACGCCTTTTATCCTGTTTGATAAATATACACCTTTATTTCAACTTTGCAGAGTGAAGCACTTTACTAATATCTGTATCAAATTAATACTTTATAAATTTGTCACATGTAAAAGTGTTTCCAGATTTAAGCATTAACTAGAGACATAACATCTATATTGTATATGCATTAATGCTTTTTTGACCTGTAATTGGAATATCTCTATAATATTTTTGGTTCACTTTGCAGCACTTAGCAATTTTTGTTCCCACTTTATCCATTTAGGATGCAGAATAAATTAGATTTAAAACCAGAGTAATTTGATGTAACATCTATTCTTAATAAGCTTGTACTTTATTATTCCATTAGATTACTCTGTAATGAAAAAAACACTTTATGTACCTTCAGAGAAATATATTTGAGGTCTCAAACAATAAAAAAGGCAATATGGAAAACCTTTGTTGGCGCCAGAAAAAAACCCCACCACAATTAAAAGAAAACCCTGTAAGCTACTAGAAGAATTGGGATATAACCTAATACTGAGGGTCCAAAAATGTCTTAATCCACCTTGACAAAGGTATGAAATTAACTAGTGCACAACTTTATTAATATTAAAAACCAAATATATCCAATATCAGATAGAATAACCATCATATTGAAACAGGCAAATCTTGTAGATTCCTGGTATAAAAGTCTCAATTCACTTCAGAAAATCCACCCATAGTAATACGTTTTTTTAGACCATTAGAGGGAAGAGGATGACACACAGAAAACAATAGAGAACAATGTGATAGTGGAAGGAGGAAGGTCAATGATCCTCAAAGGATACCTCCTATCTGGAAGGCTCTACCAGTTAGATGCCCCAAACCTGGCTAAAATGCGTACAGCTAGAAAGTCATAAAACCTGATAGAGAGCAAAGTAGAAAAAGAACCAAGAAAGAGGCATATGCAAAATAAGTGCACAATAGTAGCTATTCAAGAATCACTAAAATCCAGTTAAAAACAAATGTAGCCTAGCCTTTGACAAAGCCGCTTCCATTGTGGAGAAATGGCCTTCTATCCACTTAAGAAAAGATTTTTAAGAAGTCTGGGACAAAGAGGCACAATTGTCAAACTGTACGAGCAAAGATACAGGGAAAGAAAGGTGGAATTGGAATACACATTGATGTTGTTTAGTTGTTCAGTTGTTTTCGACTCTTCGTGACCTTATGGACTGCAGCTCTGAGCTCCATCAAGCTCATGTTCATTACTTCAATGACCTCATCTATCCATCTTCACCTCTACCATCCTCTTTTTCATGTGCCTTTCATCTTTCAGACCCATTTTGGCCAGTCCATATTAGCAAGACCAACATACTATGTTGAATCAGATACAAATACACATTTCTTAGAAAACCTGGCTACTATCTATATTCTTATTTGGTGCAGTAAAAGCCTCAGGACAGGGTCTGGATTCCTGATATTTTGGTCTTCGCAAGCTGTTGGCAGTAGATGGATGGCACATATGTACTCAGCAATAGTCAAACTATGATTATCTCGCAATAGACAGGTGGATGGCCCAGACAGATGTCACAAGTTCCGAGGAAGTCAGTCATTGCTCCTGGTTTGTTCCTGCTGGATCTGCTTTAAATATCGTCAATATGTTTTTCCTTGGATCTGCATCTCTAGTTTCCTAGGACATTATAGAGATAGAGTACTAAATACTTGGTTGTTGGTTGAGAGACATGAATCATACTAACCTGTATCAAGTTAATGAAAACCTAGGACCTTCGTTGCTAGACATTGAAGATACGTGACTCCAATGATTGAGCCTTTCATAAAATGTACACTAATGACAAGCTAATTTAATGTGTCATAGAATAAAATCAAGGTCATTTCGACATCCTCCGTTTCCCAAGCCACAATCAGCCTGTTGGTTTACAGCTCATTCACGACAGAACTTGAACACTGAGACCAGCTCCATATGGCATATTAATACTTTTACATCAGAGATAACTGATATTGTTTATCTGTCTTGTAAAGCAGGAATGAACTTTGGAATTTAAAACTTAAGGACCACTGTAGTTTGGTAAAATCTTGTGAAGAATGTAACAACAGCATTAGCAAGTGTGTGGGGCAGAAACATAAAAACATTTTTAGAAACAATCTTATATTTTGATAACTCTTCTTGTATCACGGGAGATCCGATTGTGGACTGCTAGTCTGTCTGTAGCTCAGAGAAAGGGTTATCCATGTGGAGGCTGTATGAAATGGCTTAACAGTTCTGAATACAGATTATATCTTAATAAATGGTTCATCCCATACCTCTCAAGTTCTAAAGAACAAATGACTGTCATGATTAAAATGTAAACACTGTCACCCTAATAGGAAGTTAGTTGCATTTTAAAGACCATGAAAACTGTCTATACATTGTACTGACATTTTTTTTCTCTAAAATAAATATTTCCTGAGAAATACAGCATTATGTTTGCAACCATTGTGTGGCTCAGAGTAATTGATAAGTGTGGGGAGGGGTTTTGGAAACCACATGGGCAGACAAGCAGACTGTGATTGTAATTACAACAACAAAGCAGCTCAATTATTTATTGGAGCCCCTAATTTACATAAAAATTGCAGCAAAAATAAATACATTCCCTAGACATGATCCACGTTAGACACAAAAATGGCCAATACAATGTTTAGCCAACTTTACATGCTATTTTCAATAATCTTAAAAACAACTTGATTCCCCTTTTGGATCGCTACCTTATCATGGTGAAGGAGATTGTGTACTTCAATGAAGCTGTGAGCTATACAATGTAGGCTCACCTAAGATAAGTAGGCCATAGCAGAGATGTCAGACAAATTGAGGTCTACTAGAGTAGGAACTGGCAACCCACTCCAGTATATTTGCCATGAAAACCTGGCGTGTTGCAGTCCATATGGTCACCATGAGTCGGACACAACTGAAGGACTGAACAACAACAGTGTTTTTAAAGCAAAACTGAATGCAATAATTTCAACTACAGGCTGTATTTATTTATTTATTTTAAACTTTTGCTAAATGTTTTGCACATGCTATACAGTTGACACTTCAGTGATCCTTTAACCCTGTCAGTGGCAGTTGCATTGCTTTGCAATACATTTCTGGCCTCGCTGAAAGTGCCATTTTATATTCTACTGATCTACTTTCTGAAGTGTGCAAAGACGTTGAATGCAGGGGAGGTTTTTATCTGGACAATGGAATTGAAATGTGGCTGTTAAAATTGCCAGTGCCTTCATCACCTTCAGTGGAATGCTTATTAGTTTACATGCTCTTGAGACAGAACCTACAAAAACAATCCCGTAAAGAAAAAGTGAAAAATGTAAGTGTTATATTTATTTTATTACTATCTTTAGTTACTTTAGTTGTCATTTAGCACATTATTGTATATAATATTTAATACATTAAAGGGATGTTTTAACTTGATTAATTAAATAATTGTATCCCCGTCAATATAATTATGATATAAAATTTACACTTCACTTACTTCTAAGAGGCCTTCTTCTCACCTTCTGGACCCTTACACTGTCTTCCTGTTCTCTCTCATGTAGGGTGTCATGTTTCACCGCTGTAACATATATCACTTATACAGGGAGGAGTATCATGCTATCAGTGTCTTGAATCAGTGTTTTCTACAAGCAGTGACATGCTGTGTGTCTGAGTGTCATGATGTCCCACTAGTACTGTAAATATAGAAACTCAGGACTAGAAAAAAAGCTTCACATAGCATATATTTGTATTAGATATTTTATTGGTATAATAAAAGGGTGACAGGCAGCAGGAAGTCACAAGAAACGGAGGCCGTGCTGCCTACCAACATGTAGTGCATAAACTTTACACATTCATATACTATCTACAGGTCATTTGTTACCATTAGCCATTTCCATATCTATTATTTGAAGCCATATTTGACCCCCCCCCCCCCCAAAGTTTTTACTCACTTTGGTATGGTTCATTTGCTCGCCTCTAAGGGTAATGCATTGTCAGGGTCTCTGCCTGTTTCATTGTCATTGTGCCTTTTTTGTTATAATCCACTGCATTTTTTTGCTTGTGTTGGGGGGCGGGGGGTAGAACTCATTTGCTGTAACAAAAATCTCCTTATGCACTATTTGCATAGTGCTAGAGCAAATAAGTACTTCCCATCACGATACAATGCAGGCAAAGACACTGAAATAGATTACCTGTAAAGACAAGCAAATGAACAATAAAAAGTGACTAAAAAGTATTTATAATATTTTTGGGGAGTGGTAAATATGGCTTTCATTTTTTTACTATCATTACTCTAATTTACATTTAGGTAGAAAAGAGCTTCTAATAGAGCGTTCTGTAATCAGAAAATACAACAACTTACTGGCATTAAAGTTCATTAGAGTATATAATCGCCCAATAATAAACATGGTGTTTTGTATAAAGATGCAGAGTATACATATATTCAGTCCATTACAGCACCTTGTTCCTGAAGTAGCCATTTTGTTGTATATCCACCGTGCATAGGACTCATTGGAGGTAGACAGAGATTAAAGACTATTATGGGGCTAGCAGCTGTAATTATTGCGGGAAATTAATATATATTGTATCTCCGACGTAGAGAAGTGTGTGTTCATACTCATCACCACTATATAATGCTTCTTCTTTAGAAGAGGATGCGTGAGGCCCGTTTATTTAGACATATTGCAGAACAGTACGAGGGCAACAACCATTGCTGCAAGCTGTAAGAGTTAAGCATAAAAACATGTTAAAGTCATATCTAAATATTTATACCTCTAAGAGCTACTGCAGTGGGCCAGCTTTCATAATTTTAAAGAACCACTGTATTCTGTAAAAAAAATGTTTTACACTGAATCACTATTACTCTCTTCTATACTTTTTATTAACACTTTAGTGGGATATATGGCTTACTTGCTTTATTTTGCCATTCATATTGCTCAGTCATTTTCACCTCACATTCTCCTTCACTGATATCCTCCTCCATCTTGTGTACTGGTATATATACATGATATATAGATGATGTCACTGTTAGGGTGGAACATACACACAGCTTACAACATGATAGAGGGAGCAAAGCTGCTTCATCCCCATAACAGCAAAGATACGATTCTAATGTATATGTATAAATATAATAACAGGCACATATAATGTATATAGATTATCAACTGTTTACTATATGTGTTTGAATTAAATAAGTATAATTAGATTTTATTGAGAAAAGAGTTTTGTGTGCTGTGCAATAATATGCGTTACACGTTGTTTGTTTAATAAAGGGGATTACCCAGCAGCTATAGTGGCTCCCCCTGTCATATTGTAAGTGGACCATCCCTAGTTGTGAGGATCGCTCCACCCAAACAGTACCATACAGCCTTATTAAATTGCAACTTTACAGAAGTTTTTTAGTTAGTGAAGACCTTGCTTTTGGATAGAAGATCACTAGCTAAAAACTTCTGTAAAAAAAATATGCTCTGTGCTTATATAGAGCCCTATTCAGTTGGCCGAATCACAATTTAATAAGGCTGATAATCTTTGCATATTCTATTGCAAACACAAGCTAAAAAAGATGGAGTAGGATATCAGAGAGAGAGAGAGTATGCTATGGGCAAAATAACAGCCCCTATACTGAGACATATGAGTGGCAAAATAAAGCAAGTATTTCATATTTTTGCACTAATTGGTTTATAAAAAGTATAGAAAAGGTTCATGTTAATGCAGTTTCCCTTGATCTTTATGCTATAGCTCCTCCTATTCTTTTCAGTAGCAGGGAGAGTAGAAAGTATGCTCAGGCCTCGCCAGTGATGTTGTGCAGTAAATAGGCATCAACAGGGAATTAAGGGACAGTTTGAAAAAAGATTCAAGGAGCATAACAAATAATAAGTAATAACAAGTACTTTATGAACTGAATGTTATTAAATATAAACTTTATTTTGATAGACAAGGAATCCATACATATCTTAAGAGAAATGAATAAAGAGTTAATCATGTAAATCAATTGCTGTTATTTTGCACATTTATAAATAAAAATGTGCTTAATTAATGATTAGTGCATTATTAAAGGGCCACTGAAGACACCATCAGCCTTATTAAATTGCGATTTGGCCAATTTAATAGGGCTCTATATCAGCACACAGCATACTTTTTTACAGCAGTTTTTAGTTAGTGAAGACCTTGCTTTTGGATAGAAGTTCACTAACTAAAAACATCTGTAATAAAAATATGCTCTGTGCTTATATAGAGCCCTATTCAATTGGCCGAATCGCAATATATTAAGGCTGCATATCTTGCTCTGTACCCCCAGAGCATGAAAAGCAGTGAGCCTCATTCAATCGAGCTATCGGAAGTTATCGTAAGTGAGGCCGTAAGATAATTTGCTATTCAACTGGCGTCTTTTTGTGGGCTCTGGACGGTTTAAGGGTTACAGGCTTAAAAAGTTTGCGATGGTTAAACCTGGAAATTACAGCCTCTTGAAGCCTTTGATCTTTCACGTTCGCAAGAGTTACGATCACTAAAATTGAAAATCGCTTTTCAATTGCTACAATTCCCCAAGCCCGCAAATGTTTTCACACCCGTAAATGGCAAATTTAGGAGAAAATCCTACGAGTGCTAGAGAGGACCCGCAAGTGGGTTTAAGCGATGAAAGACATTAGAATTAATTGCACAACAGTCTCAAGCTCGCAAATCGTCAATAAAATAAATTTAATTTCATGTGTCATTTTGGGGTTATATTGATCTCGGGAATCAATGAGTTAATACTTATCAGGCCACCCATATGGACTAGAACAGTCCTGGCACTCATTTTTATTATTTTGTATTTTGAGGGTTTGCGAGTCCCATCGCATATCAGACCCCCGGACCTAATTGATTGACATGTAACCTCCATGTTTTATTGCCGTAATGATGGCAGTCTCATTGGTTGTTTCAAAATAGCAGGTTACAGCCTTGCTTAATTGATCATGTTCCCGTCCTGAACTGCATGGTTTACGGAGTCGGCGTTCGGCCCATAACTTGCGGGCTTGTTCAGTTGAATAGCTCCGGATTTGGAGACGAACTGGAAGCTGCAGTACACCCACAGACCTACGGCCTGTATTGTGCAAAGTGTGGGCTTGCAATTGAATCAGGCTCATTGTTTTCCTTTTTTAAATTAGTGCTGAATTCATGAAGTTATGCTCAAAAGAAGTCATGGCTTTTCTTGATTGCCATCTGTAATTGTATTTCTTGCACTAAAAATCAGCCCTGTACTGCGTGGTGCTAATGAATATTAATTACAACCAACTATATGTGAGCTGTGGAACAATGTTTATGTCCTATGTAACATAACTGTTTTAGCTCAGAACAAAGCAAGTGGGAAGCTTGTGGAGTTGAGGTTCTGGGTTCAATTCCCCCCAAGGCTATTTTTGAAAAATTAGAATATTAGTTTAATAATAAATTTTTTATCTAGGTTATATAATGAAGCAACAATAAATAGTTCATATAATAAGGAAGTGAGGGTGAATTGGAGCTTGTCTTAGTACTTTCAATAGACTGATATCCCATGAGCTCCACGTTTTAAAACTAATATATATATACAGTATATATATGTTGTGGTGAAGTACCTACTCATAAAATCCACAACACAAGCTGAGATCCCGCTCCATGCTGATGATAGCCAGTAAGCTTGAAACAGCTGTACATGAATTGGGTACTCAGCCTGTGTGCCATGTCCCAGCTCAGCTTCCCAGAATGCAGTGTAATAACTGTTTTTCTCAGAATTCTGAGCTGGATGCAAGTTTTTTTTTTTAACTTGTTTTAGACATTCAAATGTGAACACAGATGTACTATTTATTTACTATATATATATATATATATATATATATATATATATATATATATATATATATATATATATATATATCTTCAGTATTGTTTGTATGAATGAATAGAAAACAATAGATAAACAGATACATAGATGAAAGGGTTTAAAGAGCAATACAAACAATAATTAAACATGCCAATATCTAAGTCAATTGTTGGCCAATTTTAGAAATATAACCAGCTTTCCTACATGTTTTTCAAGTATCTACCTGATGGTACATTTTAGTGGCCTTTTAAATCAACTGTTAGAGCATTTAAGCGGTTCTTTAACAAACAACATTTTAAAGAGCCATGGAAGTCACCCAAACTGCTGTGCACCATCAGGTAGAGACTGAGAAAATAATGGGGGATTGTTTGTTAATTTATCAAATTGATAAAGAATGGACTTAGATGTTGTCATTTTTACTTATTTCATGTAAGTTCCTCCTAAAGAAAACTCTTTCTTTAAGACTAGAAAATTATCATATTTACAATATACTCTTTAAAATAGCTAGCTTTGGTTATGTGAAAAATGTTTTAGAAAGTAAAAAGTAAATAATTTTGTAATTAACTGGTAAATGCAAGTATACCAGGGGTTCCATTTGCTGCTTTGTAACTCTGTATTCCTCAGTGTAAGGAATTTCAATAAAACTAATTTGAAACCTTATCTGCATTAAATATCTCCCAGTGTCTAGTTAACAAACAGAACAATGGCTGCATAATATCATATAATAGTTAGGGCTATAGTTTATAACATAGTTTGAAAACATTTTTCAAGGAAATAAAACAGTGAAATATGTAATTAATAGTGACGCCATAGTGTTTTGCAGTAGATACTAGTTTATCACTCCTATTGTTGACCAGGTACCATTGGGAGATAGGTATCTTGGTCAGCACTGATTCCACATCTGCTGGTATGATAGGATATTCCTGGTGCATTTTCCTCCCAAGAAGGAAGTAGGCTTCAGTAACTCCTGCTAAGCACCATGGCTACATACCCTGTGTATTTCTGATGTAAGCCGGGTGAAAGGATACACACAGCAAATCAGCTTGAGAAAGTGCTCAGTTGCTAAACAATGAATGGACCATCTTACCTCAAGGCCACAGATTCCCAGGGCGATGCCTCCAACCAACTTGCCATTTTGGTTAAGGAAATGTTGAAATGCTCCAAAGCAACCCTAGGAAAAGTGAGAGACATCTCGGATATCTGGAACCTTTAAGAATGAGCATTGTGATACACATTGGACACTAAGGTGAAGAAATTGGCACAACTGCTAGGGTTGGACATCCGAATATAAAACCTGGTACTTCTAGGTCTGGAGACAAAGGGATAAATAGCATCAGGTTACAATACCTGGCATCGCTATGGCTGCACCAGGATACACAGACAAGGTTTAGGAAACAAAGCCTGGAACCTGTTGCCAAGCCTGGTGCCACAAGCTCTGAAAGATTGAGAGCCTGACACATCTAGAGCTGCGTTACTTCAGCCTGGCACCTCTACCACTGGGCAAAATGTTACATGGACTGGCACATCTGTGGCTGCACTAGATTACAGAGGCTGTTAATCAGCCTATCACCACTGGGTCTGGAACACACAGCCCAGGACCTCTGGGGCTGGAAACTAATATACTGTCTAGAACTAAACAGATTACACTCATATCTCATACCTTCACTTCAGTAGTTATGTTACCCTTGTTACAGGGACTGATGTTGCTGCAGCATACGGGCGGATACTGATGATTAATTTTATAATAAGTGGAGTTGTCGAAATCTGTGTATCCATTAAACCCACAACACTTGAGCTGGAGAGAGAGAGAAACACCATATTAGTGCAGCACTTCTATAACCATTGCAGGACCGTCACATATTAATTGTTAGTGTTCAGAAACTCAGCATCAATATATAGTGCAATATGTTCATTATTAGCGAAATACTCAGCATCTTTGTACAACTTAGCATGTTCGTTATCACCATATAGGTACTCGGTATTGTTATAAAGTGCATCATGTTATCACTATCGTTGTGCTTCAGCATTATTATATAGCAGCATGCTCATTATCAATGTATAGATGCTCAGTGTCCTTATACGGTGCAGCATGATGACATACTAAACTATTTATACAATGTATGAGTTTATATTTAACTAATGGTAGCTACTCAGTATGAGTTTATATTTAACTAATGGTAGCTACTCAGTATCACTATAAAGTGCAATGTGTACAGTGTCAATGTTCAGGCTCAAACACTGCATGTAATTTGTCCACTCTCTGAATATATACTCTGTACAAAACATTATAATGGTGACCCCTCTCACCTCTTTCATTGTTGCATTCCACACTGTTGTAAGTTCATCATCGTGACCAAAATCTTCATGTAAGTACTTCACAGCTATGTTACCAAGATAATCAATGAAGATCTTAGACTGAGAAAAAAGTACTGTATTTTAGAGATGGCTTCTGTCCCCAAATGCTTTTCTGGTATTCTGCTGGATATTACAGTGTAACTCTACAGGGCAGGAGTCCCTTCTACTATTTCTGTTGTACCTGTGCCCCTTTGTATATAATAGTGTTAGCTCTGCCGCAAAGGATTGATTCCTCCCAGTGCTAGTTATATCCCTGCCATGTGTACTGTATTTCTGATTTGTATATTAGAGTTGAAGCTCTACAGACAGGATTCCCTTCTACTATTTCTGTTCTACCTGTGCCCCTCCCCCCAGATTTTCCAATGTGTGGCTCCTACACTCATGCCCACAATGCTAGTTATGTGTGGCTCCTACACTCATGCCCACAGTGCTAGTTATGTGTGGCTCCTACACTCATGCCCACAATGCTAGTTATGTGTGGCTCCTACACTCATGCCCACAATGCTAGTTATGTGTGGCTCCTACACTCATGCCCACAGTGCTAGTTATGTGTGGGTCCTACACTCATGCCCACAATGCTAGATATGTGTGGCTCCTACACTCATGTCCACAATGCTAGTTATGTGTGGCTCCTACACTCATGCCCACAATGCTAGTTACATGTGGCTCCTACACTCAAGCCCACAATGCTAGTTATCTCCCTGCCCAGCTCTACATGGGTTACCATCTCACAATAGTTCTTATATTGTATCTGTGCCTCTCTGTATGTTATAGTGTAAGTTTTGTAACAAAGGATTCACTGCCCCCAATAGTTCCCACCCTGAAAGGTTTTTGTATGTGCTGACTTGTATATTAAAGTGTAAGTTCTGCAAGTCAAGATTTCCTTATCCCAAATGGGTCCTCTTCTCCATGTATTGTGTTTATGTCTGAATATTAGAGTTTAAGCTCTGCTGGACAGGATTTAGTTCCCCATAGGTTCCTCGTTTTCCTTTATTGTATCTGTGCCCCTCTGTATATTATACTGTTTGCTCTGCAGGACAGGCTTCCCTTCTCTATATTTGTGGTCCTCTGTAAATTAGAGTTTTAGCACCACAAGGTAGGATTCCCTTTGCCCAATGGTTTTCTCCACTCTCTGTGTTGTATTTATGTCCCTCTGAATATTAAAAGTGTTAGCTCTGCCAGGGCAGGGTACTTACCACAGATGAGAATGCTAGTACCACAACAGCTCCTGCAACTTCAGCAATGAAAATAATGAGGATGATGATGAAGAACTAGAGTAAAGAAAATGAGTTGTATGAGATTATAGTAAGACACCATCTACAGCAATAATAAGTGCTATAGAGATGTGTTATACATAGATGGTGATGGTGCAGTAGGAGAAGTTTAAGTGAGAGGACAGATAAATTCAGTAATAGAAGATGTTATAGGAAGCTGATACATAGACAAATTATACAGTGAAATAGTTGTAGTGGGATATTACTGTCACAACCCCAACAAAATATTAGGTCGCTTTTGCTATTTTTGGACAGTTGCAGTATGTGTACCAAGTGCTTCAGGATGTATTCAAGGCATAGGGCCAATACAAATATTTTTGGGATAGTATCACTTTAAGGGCAACTAGAAGGCAAATCCAGTAGCTAACCTCGATACCCAGTTTGTTCACAGTCCCAGGCCTGGGCTAGGTTCCTGTGTGAACTCAAACTTGCAGTAAGAGGTGAAAAGGACTCCATAGACTTCTACGTGGAGACATATGGATCTGATTAAGACATCAATTATAGTTAACTAGGTTGACAGACAACAATTGAAACACTTTGTTTCAGTAAACAAGGGTCAAGTAGAGTCAAGTGCTTTGCAAGTGATTTCCATTTGATCCATTGTCTCGTGGTTAACTACTAATTAGGGAATGATTTAACATAGCTAATGTTCCTGCTCCCCATACAAACTAATAGGGAGCCCAATGTTGTTAGAAATATTATGAAAGTCCTGATCAGTCCCGAAAAGTAAATACATTCCAGAGCAACCTCAACTCTCCTAGTCGTCTCCTCTCTGACTCAATAAAGGTATCTCTACCCGAGAGGGCACCATCGTTTGCTAACTAGCCCACTACCCTCATTCTAGGTTCCCAGACTACAGGGAGACCCCCTTTCCGGGACTTAAGCCTGTCTACCCCAGATCTATGATTCCCCACTCAGGTTAAATCCCGACCCATCACTCAGACACTCTGTCTCCAGGTTTCACTATACCCTGGCACCCCCTGCTGTGCTCAGACACTGACTGGAGTTATCTGGTAAGTTTGGCCATAGACTCCTAGGCACCTAGATGGGGAGATAGAGATGCTGGAGCTGTGCCCTGGTGGACATTCTAGCCCATGTGTAGCAATTAAAAGTACCAAAAGGTGCTAAGTGGTATTTATGTATGTAAATGGCCAATTGTTATGTGGTTGCAAAAACTGTATAAAAAAGTGTACAGAAATATAAAGTTTATGCTCTGTGTGGGACACATATACATGGTGTGTTTCATTTAGAGGGAAGCCATTCATTATTTATTTTAATCTACAAATAATTTCTGCAACTTGTCCTGAAATCCAGTAACTTGGCCTGAGAACATGCAACTTGTCCGTGAATCCTGTTAAGCCATTCTGTGTAAAGGAATAAAAAACTGAGGCAACATCGGCCTAGCGACCTTTTCAAGCCCAACAAAGACAGGGTTGTGACAATTACATGCGGCAATATTCTTGAGATGTCATATGAAGTAATAGAAGGATTTATAGAGAGATGTTAAATGGAGAAATAGAAGGAGTTGTAGGGAAAGGTTAGGAGGAGGCGTTTTGGGAGAATTATAATTTTCTAAGAATTATTACTAGATGTTTTTCTGGAAATGTTTTTCAAGAAAGTACTTACTGTCATTAGCATGCATTTGCTCTCCTTCATGGCCCCACAGCAGCCAAGAAATCCCATAACCATGAGGAATCCCCCAATAGCCATGCACAGATATCCCACATTTACCACCTGCATGAGTTGAGGAGCTACAGTACCCAGGATCTTGGAAAAAGACCCTCCATCCACCTTCACCCAGATACCAACGCCCAGCACAGCGATGCCTCCCAACTGCAGAGAGAGTTTTATATTTTAAATACATAAGGGGGAGAGTAAAGTCTGACAGTGCATTTTAATGGAAATCCAGATATTCCAGTTAAGTGTTTCTTAACTGTAATAATCCAATAGATAGCAGCATTCATAAACTGAGATAGCTTCAAGTAGGACCCAAAATAATTCTGGGGTGGAATACCAATCATAGGCCCTCATTCAATTGCGATTTTGCCAATTGAATAGCGCTCTAAATAAGCACATAGCATATTTTTTTTAAAGAAGTTTTTAGTTAGTGAAGACCTTGCTTTTGCATAGATGTTTACTAACCAAAAACATCTTTAAAAAAAATATGTTATGTGCTTATTTAGAGCCCAATTCAATTGGCCAAACTGGAATTGAATGAGGGCCATAGTATACAAAGTCCACACAACTTACATACAATATTGAAATATCTGGAGGGGATTTCTTCCCACATCCCAGTTCCTACACCCATGGCCCCACCTTATTTTGGATATACAGTGCATCCCAAATATAATTCCTCAGTTTTCTGAATAAACATATACTGCTGGTTGGTGTCAATGCTGACATGAGTGAAAACTACTGTAGGTAAGAAATAATTCTAAAATCTCCACATTAGTAGCAATTCACAGCTAAAATCATATACATAGTGTTGGGAATCCAATATGTATATATCAGTTACACTGCACTTATTAAATTTCATATTGCTCTTGCTTGAAATGGATTGAAGATGGAAAGGGGAAGTGGAATGGTCAAACGCAGTTAAATAATTTAAGCATGTCTGGGATAAACAAATGATTGTGGTCGGGTCCCTCTCCTACGGCGAAGTATAGCTGATTTGTGGCTGGACATCTGGCCTGCTTAGAGGTCTTGATGAGCCCTTGGGCGTGGGAACAGAGCCTATTTGGGTCAAAATCAGTAATGAGGCACTTAGCAAAAGCCGAAATGCGTTACCTTGAAACATGGGCAACAACGCCATTTAGTAGACATGGGACAATTCTACAATGAGGGCTTGTTGAAAGCCACGTTACGATGGAAAAAGGCATGTCCTTGGGTATAGACAAGGAGGCTGATGGGGCCTGAATAAGCAACGAGGTGCTTAGCGAAAGCCGAAAGAATTACCTTAAAACATGGGCAAGGATGCTATTTAGTAGATATGGGCCGAATCTAGGATGAGGACTTGTGAAAAGCCACATGATGATGAGAAAAGGCATGTCCTTGGGCATGGACAGGGACGCTGATGGGGTAAAAAAATCATCAAGGTAGTACCTAGCGAAGGATGATTTAGGACTTTTGGAAAGTTTGGGGGCTTGTTGAAAGCCACGAGAAGATGAAAAAGGCGTGGCCTTGGGCATGGCAAGGACACCGAGGGGGTTGAAATGCCTAGAGAATGCTGATTTAGGACTTATGGAATGCAATGCAAAAAGAATCAAAAAGCTGCAAAAAGAGCTGAATCTGCAAATTAAGGGTTTGGTGAAGCCAAAGACAAGAGAGCACCAAGATATACCCTACTGGCACAGAAAGAGGAGGACCAGAAGAGCTTATAAAGGCTGAGAGAAGGACCTTCCCATGGAAAGAGGAGGGACAGGAGAGGTCCCCTACTACAATCACAGGTAAAACCTTATCATTTATCCTGAGGTTTAATTAAGCCAAACTTTTAAGCAGGTAGGATGGGCAGACCAGATGGGCCTTTATGGTTATTATCTGCAGTCAAATCTTTGTTTTTATATTTCCATGCAGACGTGACAAATCAGGGTAATCACATCGTAGTGCAACGTGCTCTGTCAAGCTCTTTCTGGGATGTTTCAGCACTGTACTGGGACCATGATCTTGTTTCCGGACTTGGATGTGGGCCAGACTAAAATATTCTAGCATGGGAATGAGCGTATCTCAGAGTTGAAATGTATATTTATTCAGAGAAAGGCATGAAATCTTATGCTAATAAAACAAATATGGCAGCTTCCTCTTGCAGTGCACCAATAAAATAAAATGCATTAAATAAAATGCATTATACTTGTTTATGTTCTATCCTCAGCTAAAACAACATAATATCACAAACTTGGGAGATCCACTTTAAGCTTTTGGAACTGGTAACAGTCCTAAGTAAAAATAAAAAAAATATTTTGGGATTCCTACATTGAATATAAATATTACACCATCTGAGTATGCAACTTTTTCTTTTGGTTATAAAACAGAACTGGGACAAAATGAAGGAAGCACAACATCTTGTTGAAGATAGTTTAGATCTTTGACAAAAGATGTAGCTATGGGAAGAATCCTATTTATTTATGAAATGGTAAGACTCTTCTATCTAATGTTGCAGTAGTCTGGATGATAGTTTTAAGAGCAGGATATTACATGGTTATTATTTCAATAGGCACAAAGAATTTTGAAGTGAGGATTTTAAATGCTAAGATCTCAAGAAGGGCTGACAATCATGGAGAGTGGTCCAATTATTTTATTATATTCAGCGCAAGGCGAAGAGGGGGAAAGGCTTGCAATGAGCTACAAATGCGCTCATTGCGTGGCTTTCGATGAGTGCAGAAGGCGCTCATCATGGGGCTTGCGAGGAATGAAAGTGGCGGATTGGACGAGGCCTGCAAAGTCGCTCATCACGAGGTCCGTAAAGTAGACGATGGGAGAGGCTTGCAATGAGCGCCAAAGGCGGTCATCGCAAGGCACCCAAGTTAGAGGTGAGAGAGCCTTGCATTGTGTGGCAAACAGCATTGCTAGGCTTCACATTTTATTACCGTCATTTTTGATGGGCAAGTCGCTAGTATATATGTATACAGTATATATATCAAAGAAAGAAAGATATCATGGCTTCATGTCGAAGTCCTTTAATTAACCGAATAATAGCATTATAGATGATAATCTGAATAATAAACTTATACATGATAACTAAAATTGCAGAAATATTTGTGCAATGGGATAGATCTTAGTATTTTTAACCAAACATAAGTCTGTTATCTGATCATTTCTATTCCAACAAAAACTTAAATGTCATATTCATAGTATGTTCTTCTTAAGAATTTGACTTGATACTGGATAACATGTTTTAAAAAAACATACAATATTTTTTAAGCAGTGTATTCAGTTTTGCTTTAATGGGATAACTGTCTGTGCTTTGTTCAAACACAATTATTAACCTGTGAGATCTCTGCACAATTCTATTGAAATGCTTTCCTTAAAGTGCAACCTAAAGTGTAACTCACAGTAGCATAATACTCCCTCATAGTAGGGAAGCCTTCTGCTTCATGTCAATCATTGACTCCAGACTAACAAACTTTAAGCATCCAGACTGGAAGCACATAGACAGAACAGAGTATGCTAAAGTTAGAGACACCCTTAGGCCAATTTTATATAAATGTCAGAAACAAAGTTTATCTAATTGTATGTTATCCTCCTAAATGTAATTTTCACATACAATATACACTTCCATTAGTTATAAGAAGCCAAAAGTCTTATATAATATCAGCACTGGCACTACTACCTTTCTTCCTGTTTTTTCCCATGTGTGCTGCCATCCTTCAGATTTATGTTTCTATTGTTTGCCTGAATCTGCAGACTACTGTTTAAAGGATCATTGCAGTTCATGAAAATGTTGATTCTTTTTTGAATATGTACCAAACTAACAATGTTAATAGCTGTTCAAGCTGTTGGCATATAACATTTTGGGGAAAAATTAGATTTTTTTTACACTCTGAGTACAGGGATCGATTTTGTGTTTGTTACGTCACATCCTTAAAGCTGGGTGATAGGAGCAGATATCGGAGGAGGAAGGGGTGGAATAGGACATAACAGGCAGAAGTCCAGAGACTTTGTTTTCTAACTGAATAAGACTGAAATTGACACCACACTCTTTCCCACTCACTGGTCCAGAAGCAGGATGTTGCATCAAGGGTTGCTCTCCAGAAATGTAAATGTTTTTTCTAATTAAAAACTAGCTTAATTTCCTGCTTAATTATGCTCTTAGTCAGACATAAACCATGTAAGTGTATTTTTTTTTCATTGCACAGTGGTCCTTTGAAAGAAACCCTATCAGTGCATGGTGGGAGTGTTTTCCTGTACATTCACAAGAAAGTAATGCTATCTCAAATGGTGAATGCTGCCACTTTGGATCCAGAAAATAATGTTGCAACATTTCACTGCTCCAGGTTATAGTTAAATAGTTCAGATTATCTTGTTATACAGAGAAAGAAAACTAAACAA
The DNA here is from genome assembly GCA_027410445.1 of Discoglossus pictus. Taxonomy (NCBI): domain Eukaryota; kingdom Metazoa; phylum Chordata; class Amphibia; order Anura; family Alytidae; genus Discoglossus; species Discoglossus pictus. The sequence goes on along the minus strand of CM050167.1, from coordinate 137,814,888 downwards.
CTCTGATATAAATTGAAAATATTTTGTGAAGTTCTTCATTTCTGACTAGGCCAATTATGTCTATGCTATGAGCAACACAATTTTAGACGGTCTAAAGCTGCTGTTGTAGTGACATATCACCCTACATGAAAGAGAGCAGGAAGATGGGGAGGTTCTTGCATGTGAGAAACTATTACTGTGGGGTCTTCTTAAAAGTAACTAAAGTACAAATTTTTGTGACAATTACATGATAAAATTAATTAAGAATCCTAGTTAAAAAAACATATAAAAAACAAACAAATTGTGTTTAAAGAATCCCTTTCAAACATTGTTTATTCTGAGGTGTGTGTCTCTTATACTTTATTGGCTTGGATGTATCCCTCAACAAGTTTAAACTGTCTCACTTAAACCAAACCTGTCTCCATATATAACAATGTGTGTTGAATTGTTCAGTCGTGTCCGGCTCTCCAGGACCATATGGACTACAGCACACCAGGTACATCTTGTGTCTGGGTGTGCTAATCCATAAAGTTTTCATGTCAAAGATGGAGACCACTGCCAGTTCCTTCTCTGCTATGGCTTGTCCATCGTGGGTGATTGAACATAGTATAGGTCACCAAGACAAGATAGCGATCCAGAAGGGGTACATAACTATACCAGATCTTAACAGTGATTGTCTATAGAAGTGTGTTGGCTAGTCCTGCATAACAGGAACAGAGAGCACCATGCCACAGATAACAAGTCGCCCCATAGGAGAAAATATATTAAGGTAGGTCATACACAGTTTTATTCGGAATATGGGTAGTCATTTTTGCTTTCAGGTATTCCACATTCCTCCTAAAACATCTTTGCTCAAAGTTAATAAGCATATGCTGATCCAGGCCACATTTTCAAGATATCTTCTTTGAGTGCAGGTCTAGGAATCAGTGGTTTGGCAATTTCATTTTACTTGTCCTGACATAGGGATACTTTGGAAATGTGGCCTGGATCTGGCACTCAAAGTAAAAAAATGATAATGAGGATATTGTTGATGAATCTCTATTCAAAATGAGACATCTTTGAATGTACCATGATACAGGTACATTCAGATAATCCTCAGAAACTATATATTTAAAGGGGCATGGAACTCCCAAAACTCATTTCAAGCACTTAAAAGAGAATCTTTCAAAATTGCATTTTTTTTTTGTATGAAACAACAATAATCTGAAGAGAAAATGAACATTAAACATGACAAATAAATTCCTCATCTAGCATGACCTGTTAAGTGAAATAACGTTGTGTGGAAATAATGGTACTAATTCAAAACAGTTTTTCATATATGACCATTCTCTCTCACCCCAACCTTTCTCGATCACATTCCCCTAATCATACTTTACCCCTCACACCCACTTTCTAATTCACATTCTCCTCTCTCTCTTGCCTCTCAGATCCCCTCTCCATCATTTCTTTATCACAATCATCTATCTCTCTCTCTCTTTCCATTCTATCACAATCACCTCTAACATTGTTTCTTTTCCCATGCTTGTCTTCATCATTTTTTTTCACATCAAAAACTTGTTTCTTTCTTTAAACCCCTCTCTATTATTTCTTTCTCTCACATTTTCTCTTTCATGTTCCCCTCTCCTTTTTCTCTTGAGTCTTCCAAACCCTTTTGTCTACATCCTCCTCTCTCCTTTCTCTCTAACACTCACCTCTCACATTTTCTCTATCCATCTCCCTTCCTTCTCTTATTGTTATTTACCTCTGTTCCCGGTATCCCTCTTTTCTCTTAAATCCCTCTCCCTACATTTTCTCACACCCCCTCCCCAATATCTATTGTTCCCGCCAACTTTTCTCTCACAGTCTTTAAACTTTCTGCCAAACTTTTTTCTTTCATTCTTATAACCTTTCTTTTTCACTTCTCTCCAATCTACCTCTCTCGCCTCCAACCATTACCTGTCTTTCTTTCTTTTATCACTATTTCATCCTCCTTTATCTATAATATATACTCACAAATATTACTCCATTGAATATGCACATAATCATCTTCAGGCACTGAATGCAGGCCATTTGTCTTGCCTAAAAGAGAAAGAGAGATAAACATTACTGACCACTCTGTAGGCTCCTGGAATCTGTTCTTAAAAATTCTGTGGTTCTTCCAAGTATTATATTTTCCATTTAAAAGAGCAGCTCTGACTCATTGCAGTTGTTATTTTTGCATGTAAAATGAGCAATTTAAGCTTTAAAAAGACACCAAAAAGTTGTAAAGTAAAGTGTTTGCTCACGTGTTAAAAAAAAGAGACAAAACTGGGAGAAAATATTGTTGAGTTATCATTTAATTATCTAACAGAATTTAATTAGCCAGGTGTGCATTCAAAAGCCAAATTAATCCAATATTTTATATCAGGTAAAGAGGGGAGCAACCACCCAACATGAAGCATTTACTGTTGTTTTTTTTATAATCTGTAGACCACTCATTTCTCCTGCACCCATTTGTTCTAGTATTTAAAACATGATCTTTTAAATTAAACTATTAACCATCAAGTAAATCAGTTAAAGCAAACAGAAATGTGTAATAAGTTTATTTGTAGCTCTTTTTACCCTTTCATAGTTGTCTAACTATAATATGCTGCTAAACGTTAATATGCTACTATTGGCACTCAATCTCATTCTAACCCTAAGTAAGTGAGTCTCTGCACCACAAGATTCATTGATCTAATATGCACCTTCCATGAGGTCCTGAATGGACCATCAATTACAAGCTCACTCTAGATGCTCATATTTGCATTTACTGCATTTTTCCTACATTTAGTTTTATAAACTTACTTTTAGTGCTCTGTTCAGTGATGTAGAGCAATATTCCCTTTAAAGGGACATGGAAGTAAAACACAAGTATATGATGTATTTAAAGAGGCATATTTGTTCTACATAAAAATAATAAGCCTGTTTAACCTTAAAATAAATGCACTTTTTTTCAGATGCAACAAGAAAACATATTTGTCACATCCGGATCACAATCTTGCATTTTTTACACAGTAGAATATCATGTAGTAAGATTATAGCAATAAGGGGAATGTTGCCAATTGGGTTTGAACAGTTTAGCTGGGATTCCATCAACTCTTCCCTCTTTGCCAACAGCAAGGCTTCCTAAGCACCATATCACATCAGTCTTCAAGATGTCTGATTCTAGCTTATTGCACAAACTATTGAGGTTATGATGCTTCCTGTATAGATCTTCAGTGTATTCCTGAAACCTCTTCTTTATCTGATCTGCTTCTATTAAGTCTCTACCATTTTTGTCTTTTATCACACCCACTTTAACATGAAAGGTTTCATTGAGATCCCCAAATTTCGAGATCTCTTTGACTTTCTGTTATCTTCTTCAATCTCTTTACATTGCTCATTGTAGAATGTCTCCTTGTCTCTTCTTGTTATTCTCTAGATTTTTGCATTCAGTTGGACAAATATTTTCCTATTTCCACTACCTTTGCCTTTCATTCTTTCCTGTGCTACTTTCAAAGCCTTATCAGACATCCAGTTTGCCTTCTTAGTTTTGTTTCTCTTGGGGATATTCTTTTTTGCTGTGTGCTATCCAAAGTTTTTCAGGCATTCTATCTACCATGTACAGTCAATTAAATCTATTCCTTACCACCATTGCATATTCACAGGGGATATTATTTATTTTGTATCTGTTTGGTCTAGTGTTCAGCTCCAGATTTTTGCTGACTGTATAGAGCTCCTCTACCTCTGACTACAAAGTATATAGTCAGTCTGATTTCTGAATTGTCCATCTGGTGATGTCCATGTGTAAGGTCATCTCAGAATTTATTAGAAGAGAGGTTTACTATGACCAGAGAATTATCTTTACAGAACTTTACTAATTTCTGACCTCCTCCATTTTGTACTCCAAGGTCAAACATTATCCACAGTATCAGGTACTCATTGACTGCTGGAGACTTACCACATACTCCAGCATTGTACACACAGTCACAGTACTGATGGCGGGAGTGAAGAGTAGGGACAGAGTGGAGTGCAGGTGGAACAGTGGGGGTAGGGGACAGAGAATGGGATGGGACATGGGAGAGGGAGAAAGTGAATGCTTACTGTATCCCCCCTCAAACAAGAGTCCTCACAGTAGAATGACATGCCGTCAAAGGTGAATGTCCCTCTCTCTTCATCCTATGTTCTCCTCTCTTCTCTGTCCCTCTACCCCTGTTCTTTCTCTTTCCTCCCTGCTCTGTCCATCTCCATTTCCTCAGTGCTTCTCTCCCTGTCCTCTGCACCTCTCTCCCACTCCATTCGTTCTCCTCTTCCCCTCCTCTGTCCACCCCAGATATTTTTCTCTCCCACTCATCCACAGCCTGCCCCAATCCCCCCTGCTCTGTTCCTCCCCTCTCTTCCTTTCTCCTTTCCGGCTCTGTTCTTCACTGTCATTTTCTATCAAGTTGTTGTCAGCTCCTATAAAAATCTATATGTTCAACTACTACATTTCTGTCATCCTTTCAAATGGCAGTTTATTACACTTGTTGAGTTATAATTTGATTTATATATTTGAATACTATATAAAACCACGTAGACCACTCATGTGAGGTTACTCTGCTTGCCTGATTTCTATCTTGCTTGTTTTTTTTTGCTACAAAAAATTAATAAGCATTTCAGATGGAATCAGTAATTATGTATTATGTTGTCATTTAAGAGGACATTGGAAATAGCTGTAATCAATAGCACTGGGTGGACTATAATGGTTAACATTATGATATGAACCTATTAGTGTGTCAAGAGGTTTATGATGTTCAGGATGTTCAGCTGACCTCTGTACTTTTGTATCATTATTTTGCCTTTGCTTAATGATTTATTTCCATAAATTATGTTTTTGAAAAGTTCTCATTTCCTCCACTGTAATTACTAATTTATGCCATGTTTTATTCTTCACATCGACAGCTTTTAATATTTTTTTCCTATTTACATGATCTGAGATTGTAAAGCCCAATCACCAATTGCAGCACTAGAAATGAACAAGTCTCAGTTAAACTTGAAAGGATCTCGATGCTTAGTTTCTAAAAAAGGCTCCTTACTTTAGTCACTGCGACCTATCTTCCACATTCAGCTGTAACCACACGCACCAAGCTAACTTATTATTTGCTAACTGCCACTTCTCCTTATGCATAGTCTTCAACCTCTGTGCTTACATAGTAAACCATCCACTCCTCCTAGAAACTCTCCACTCACTAGACTTCTGTGGCACAGTCCTCCCATTGTTTGAAGATCTCTTTAACAATTTCTTCAGTGTCTCCGACTGTGGTTTACACAATTATTACTACTGCTACTAAAGAAATATAACCAGTGGCAACAAATAAGACTCTATTTTAATCTTAGGACATAATTGGTAGTGAAAATAACACATTACTTTATTGAATTCAGTAATCAAACCGATTATTAAAATGAAATAAAAAAGAATGAATTTACTACCCTTCAAACTGTTATCAATCTGTATATGTTTAACTCCTGCACAGTATGTGTGCTAAACGATATAGATTATGCCTGTAGTTACAAATATCTCAAATGTAAGTAAAAGTGTAATGCAATTAAGTACATTTAACCAGTTCACACTTAAAGAATGTAGCAGTTATTATGTGATTTTCCAATAGTGTCAATGATTTAACCAAATGTATTCTCCAGACTGCTCAAACATTTGCAAGTGGATAAAGGCTGATAAATTGCAGAGTGCACTAATTGTGCCCAGGTGAGAAGGCAGAAGCTAATATAAACAGGAGAAGGGGCGAACTTGTGAGCTTGCAAACATTTTTAGTATCAAGTGCAATTCTAGTAAAAGTGTAGGAGTTTAAATAAAAGGAGGGACTTCAAAGAAAAGGGAGGGCAGATTTATAGTGCAAAGGAGGAAAACTTTATACAAATATATTATTTTATATTCTTTATTTTTCCCACTGAATTTTGTAGACAATAATAATCAGTCAGTCCAGTGGCAACCTCATTCAGTGTACATCCTGTCATATGTATGCAATACTGGAACAGATGATCCAGGGTCCATACCTCTGTGAGAGGTGGTAGCACGTTGCTTCTCTGGAAGCTCAAATTGGAGATTTGGAGAGGAGAATTGCAGCACTTAGTGATATTGCTCCACTGGAAAGGGGGTTGGTGCTCTCGGAGCACAGTTCAGCTGTGCCTAGCATGGAGGGTGGAGCTGGGGCTAGTGAGGATGTCCAGGGAGGTAGCTGGGTTATAGTTACAAGGAGAAGCAGGGGGAACAGGAGGAGGCAGGCCAGTTCTGAATTGGCAAACACCAACAGATTTGCCAGATTGAGTGAAACTGTTGGGGATGTCCATTCAGGAATGGCAATGCCAGATAGAGCTGTTCCCTCTAACAGCCGGGAGAACAGTTCTACTGGAGGAGTGGGAGGGCGGAATAGGCAGAGCAACAGACAGGTTTTGGTGGTAGGGGACTCTATTATTAGGAATGTAGACAGGGTAATTTGTCACCCAGATCTCAGCTATCAAACAGTTTGCTGTCTCCCGGGTGCTCGGGTTCGTCATGTTGTGGATTGGGTAGACAAATTATTGGGAGGGGCTGGAAATGAACCGGCGGTCTTGGTACATATTGGTACCAATGACAAAGTTAGTGGAAGATGGAGTGTCCTAAAGAATGATTTTAGAGAACTAGTAATAAACTGAAGGCAAGGACCTCTAAGGTAGTATTTTCTGAGATACTACCAGTGCCATGCGCTAGCCCAGGGAGGCAGAAGGAGCTCAGGGAGGTTGATGCGTGGCTAAAGATGTGGTGCACTAAGGATGGGTTTGCGTTTTTAGAGCACTGGGCTGACTTCTCACTTCGGTACAATATCTACAGCAGGGATGGATTGCACCTTAATGATGAGGGAACTTTTGTGCTAGGGGATAGGATGATAGAAAGGCTGGAGGAGTTTTTAAACTAGTAGGTGGGGGGAGGGACTAGATATAAGTAATGGGGTAGAAAGTGTAGAGGGTATAAGGGATGAATTAACAACTCATAGGGGAGGAGATTGGGGGGTAGTATAGTCAAAAGGGAGGTAGTACTAAGTAACTCAAGTACAGTGGCAGGCACTTCAGAACTACAGACTCATAACATAAGGTGTATGCTTGCTAATGCCAGAAGCTTGTCAGGAAAAATGGGAGAGTTAGAATTATTAGCAATTAATGAAAAATGTGATTTAATAGGCATTACCGAAACGTGGTGGGATGAATCTCATGACTGGACTGTTAATCTGGATGGTTATAACCTATTTAGGAAAGATAGAGGCAATGGTAAACGAGGAGGAGGGATTTGTCTGTATGTTAAGTCTGAATTTAAGCCTATAGTCAGAGAAGATATTTATGGCGGACCTAGTGATAAAGCTGAATGTTTGCGGGTAGAGTTAAATAGCGGAGCAGCAAATTCCAAAAGAATATTAGTAGGAGTATGCTATAAACCCCCAAATATAGCTGAAAGTGAGGAAATACAATTATTGTTACAGATTGGAAATGCAGCTAAGCATGAGCAAGTTCTAATAAGGGGATATTTTAATTACCCTGAAATAAACTGGATAAATGCGACCAGCAGTTCAGCTAAGGGGAGCAAGTTCTTGAGTACACTCAGTGATCATTATCTGGCCCAGGTTATACAAGAGCCTACTAGAAATGAAACTATCTTAGATTTAGTCATCACAAATAATATTGATATAGTATCACATTTAGGAATAGGGCAACCTTTGGGAAACAGTGATCACAACACAGTCTCATTTGAGATTGAATTAAAAATACAAAATTTTAAGGGGCCAAAAAAAACCTTTTAATTTTAAAAGGGCAGATTTTAACGGTCTAAGGGCAACAATACAAAGTATAGACTGGGACAGAGAACTGATAGGTAAAAACACTGAACATAAATGGACATCATTTAAATCCTTACTAAATATACATACACATCGGCATTTACCATGTGGGAATAAAAGTAAAAGGAGTAAATCCCATCCAATGTGGCTAAACAATGTGGCTAAAGGAAATCAACAAGGCTTGCAAAAGCGCTATTAGACTGGCTAAAGTAGAAAATGAAAAATGAATTGCAAAAGAGAGTAAGACTAACCTTAAAATATTTTTTAAGTATATTAATGGGAAGAAGGCGAGGAAGGAAGCTATAGGAACATTACAATGTGACACAGGCCATCTGAAACTTAGTGACCAGGAAAAGGCAGATGAACTAAATAGGTTATTTTCTTCGGTATACACAAGGGAGGTACCAGTGGTTGGGACATTGCAACATAATGGGGCTACACTACCTTTGCCAAATAATTGGGTTCTGTAATAGCCAAACCATTATATTTAATTTTTCAAGATTCACTCAACACAGGATCTCTACCAGATGACTGGAGAAAAGCAGATGTGATACCTATATTTAAAAATGGAGCAAGAGCAAATCCGGGGAATTATAGACCAGTGAGCCTCACTTCTGTAGTGGGGAAGCTTTTAGAAGGGTTAATAAGGGATAATATACAAGAATATGTCTATTTGAACAGGATTATAAGTAGGAGTCGACATGGATTTATGAGGGATAGGTCATGTCAAACAAATCTAATTAGTTTCTATGAGGAGGTTAGTAGGAACCTGGATCAAGGCAACTCAGTGGATGTAGGCTTTTTGGATTTTGCAAAGGCTTTTGACACAGTGCCACATGGGTGACTATTGTGCAAACTAAGAGATACAGGAATATCTGCTCATGGATTGAGAGCTGGCTAAAAGACAGGAAGCAAAGGGTTGTTGTAAATGAAACATACTCTGATTGGACTAATGTGGTAAGTGGGGTTCCTCAGGGTTCATTATTAGGTCCTCTCCTTTTTAACATATTTATTAATGACTTAGAGGTAAGATTGGAGTGTGGAGTCTCCATTTTCGCTGATGACACGAAGTTGTGCAAGGTAATTAAATCAGATAATGATGTGCTTTCCCTCCAAAGGGATTTACATAAAATTGAGGAATGGGCATCTAAATGGCGGATGAGATTTAATATGAATAAATGTAAAGTTATGCATCTGGGAAGGAAAAATAGCCGTGCAATTTATAATCTTAATGGAGTAAATCTATGTGTATCAGATATTGAAATGGATTTGGGAGTGCTTGTGGACAACCACCTAGGTAACAGTTCTCAAAGCCAAGCAGCAGCTGCAAAGGCAAATAAAATATCAGCATGTATTAGGAAGGGTATAGAAGTAAGGGAATCAAATATAATTCTGCCACTATACAAAGCTCTAGTACGCCCTCATTTGGAATATGGAGTACAATTTTGGGCACCACTTCATAAAAAGGACATTTTAGAACTCAAAAAGGTACAGAGGAGGGGAAAAAACTAATAAGGGGAATGGAGGGGCTAAGTTATGAAGAAAGACTAACCAAATTAAACTTATTTCCTCTAGAAAAAAGGCTTCTAAGAGGAGAAATGATTACCTTATATAAATACATCCAGGGTTAGTATAAAGCTTTGTCAAGGGAGCTTTTTGTGCCAAGAGGTTTTAAACTGACAAGAGGACATCCCTTGAGGTTAGAGATAAAAAGATTTCACCTTAAAGAAAGAAAAGCGTTCTTCAAAATAACGGTGGTTAATCTGTGGAATTCTCTACTAGAGGAGGTGGTGACAGTGGATTTGATAGATAACTTTAAAAGGGGACTGGATTTATTTCTAATTAAAAAGGGAATTTAGGGTTATTATGGATAATTAGAGAGACACTATTGATCCAGGGAGAAATCCGATTGCCAGTATCTGGGGTCAGGAAGGAATTCTTTTTTTTTTTTTTGAAGGTTGAACTTGATGAACTGAAAGTCTTTTTTCAACCTTAATTACTATGTAACTATGTAACTATTTATTCGTAACAATGTAAAAAAAACTTCAGTAGAGCACTGGCTACAATAGTTGGCGCCCATCAAGCTTGTACCTGATCTAGCTAGCTAATTTTAGAATCATACAGTGCTGTTCCAAAGGATAATACTACATGATGTGGTCAACCTTATACTGGTCAATATTTTAAAGAGAGAACTGTGTTAAAGCTAAAACATTTACACTAGAGAAAATTAACCCAGAGGAATGCATCTTAGAAATAAATAAAAATCCTGACGCATGTTTCTCCACTTCACCTAGCAGATTTCTCAAGAGAAGTCTCCTACTGTGATACCTTATGCTCTTCACTACCAATTTGTTAGAGTATGCCACAAGCAAGTTATGAAAATTACAGCAGCTGGGTAGTTAAGGAGTTACATATTGCTATCCACCAATTTTTCTTTGAATAAGGAACATGAGACAGTGTTGGATAGTATTTGTAACACAGAAAAATAAAGACTTTCTAGAGTTGTATCATATCTGATTATTCAATAGCTTAAGCTACATTCTGCTACCAACAGTTAGAAAAGTGATGTCAGTGAAAGAGAGGGGGGCTACACCTTCAGCATTTAAAACTCTTAAACAAAAGACACATGGCATTCCCAAGCACAAAACTTGTAGGTCAACAAAACCTGCAATGAGTGTCCCATACAGTAGGCGAGAGGAAAGACTCGCAATGAGCCCAAAGATGCTCATCATGGGGTTTGCGATGAGCACTGCCAGTGGGAGAGTCTTGCAATGAGCAAAAGCTTCACATTGTGTGGCAAATAGCATTGCCAGCCTTTCAATTTTATTCCCATCATTTTTGACGGGCAAGTTCCTAGTGTATATATATATATATATATATATATATATATATATATATTTACCAGGTTAATACCTGGGTTTGTGTGGGGGGGCCCTCACGCTCTGCCTTTTCTCATGGGAGAGGCCTTCTTCAGCCTCTATAAGCACTTCCCATCCACATCTCCCTTACACAGCTCAGTTAATTTCTGAGCCTGTGCCTGCAGATTATTTCTCTGCACTCTCGTTTTTCAGCTTTCTAAGTCTCATGTCTGCAAGCTCACAGTTGCTTTTTGGCCCTTTTTTCATGTCTGCTAAGGCATTCCCACCGCCAGTGAGTATGGTTCCACTTCCAACCTTTCTCCTTGCACTACCATTATCAAAGGTAAGTTGTCTACTCCTTCTAAGCTCTCCTTGGTGGATCTTGGCCCAAGACTACCAGTTTGCTTCCTTGTCCAAGTCCAGGGTTCAGCTTTTGCTTTCTTAAGCTTAGTTTTAAGTTTAAACCAGCATTCACAAGCTTTACCTCATTAATAAGTCCTAAACCAGACTTTACAGGCTTACCTCGTTCATGCTTTCTATATAAAGCAAACCAGCGTTCGCATGCATTATCTCGTTTTCGTTTTTCATAAGTCCCAAAACCAGCCTTTGCTTGCTTACTTTCTTTACACTACATCAGCCGAAACCTACATCAGCCTTCACCAAACCTCAACTCCATCACGCTTTCATAGCTTTCCTTCCCTCTCTCCTCACCATTACTCGGTCCTGGGCCCTCTTTGCAGGCCAGTTAGGGCGTAGCAATAGGCCACACCTCAGCTACAGGAAGAGAAGGGCCTGACCGCAAAGTTTATGTCCAGGTTGTTTCCCTGGAATAGAAAATGTCCGTGAGGGCATTCCCATCGAAGGGGAGCAATGGTTCGTCGTACTCGACCGTCTGGAGAGGGACAGAGCACAAATATATATATATATATATATATATATATATATATATATTATATAGGCTAGGCTTTACGATTGAAGATTTAAGAGGGGTATCCACATCTTTGGGCTCTTAGGTGGCTGAGGAGGCCAATGCGGTACAGGCAGTCACACAGTGGTTGCACGGGATAGTTTGTTTCTTGGTTGGGTTCTGTAGTGACACCATTTTTTCTGCGTTTCCTCTTGTCCTCTATACCAGCCCTGCGTGTGGTCTCAAAAGAGGAGACAGCCTGGTGAATGGTACTTCTCCATGCCTTTCCAGATGAAGCTAAGGAGGACCATCAAAGATGATCAATATGACAGGCATCAAGGGACTGTTTCAGTGAGTCCTTCTACCTCTTCTTTGGCCCTCCTCTGTCACGATTGCCAGTGGTGAGCTCACCATATAGCACAATCTTTGGACGTCGATCATTCTCCATCCTAGAGATGTGTCCTGCCCAACTGCTTCTTCAACAGTATGGCCTTAAAGCCGGTGATTCCTGCCTGTTCTAGTACTTCAGTGTTGGGGATGTGGTCATTCCAGTGAATGTTGAGGATGGTGTGGAGGCAGCGTTAATTAAAGCGCTCAAGCAGTTGTAGGTGGTGGCGGTAGGTAACTCAAGACTCGGAAACCGTACAGAAGGGTGGTCAGCACAACAGCTCCGTACACACTGACCTTTGTGCACTTGTTTAGATGCTTGTTTTTCCAAATGCACCATTTCCCTTTGCCAGTCTGTTGTCAATTTCCTTGTTAACCTTTGCGTCCGAGGAGATGATGCAACCCAGGTAGGTAAACTGTGTGACTGTTTTCAGCTTAGACTCGCCAATAGTGATGGGAGGAGGACAGTAATCTTCCTGAGGTGTGGGCTGGTGGAGAACTGACTTCTAGACTGAAGAGCTTGGCAACCTTAGCGAAGCAAGATGTAATTTGCTGCAAAGCTGTTGCATCGCCCACTCGCCCAGGGAAAGAAGAAATAAATAAATATATATATATATATATATATATATATATATATATATATATATATATATATATATGCACTTGACACAGACCAAATGTAAGAGAAAGGGAGCAGCTATGGAAATTGGTTTTGGGGAAGCAGCTATGACAAAGGGTCTAGGAGAGGGCTGCTGTTATAGGATGGGGTCTTAGGGAGAGGAGGTATGTTAAGGGAAAAAGATTTGGGGAGGGAAACTGAGTGAGTTGGTACCTTAGGGGGGCAGTACAAAACATATTTTACAATCCCACGTGGAGGGAGGGCAAAATTTATTTCCCCCGGGCCCTTTATTCTTGAGCTCCACCACTGCTTGGAGTGAATATTTATTGATAACTGTATTATGATCTTTATTTTCTGTTTGTTTTCATTTATAATTTTTTCTATTAATTTTAGAATTTCATGTTTATTTATATATGTATTTATTTAATTTCTGTTATTATTCCTTAATGTATGTTGTAGTTACCTTTTATAAGATTAATAAAGTTGTTCATTAAAAAAAAAAAAGAAAACAGTTGGTCTGTAACTTCCCAGCTATAGAAAGTTATGAGCTATAAAAATCTTTTTAAGGTTCACATCTCTATGAACCTCAGAACAGGTAAGGGTAATGTATTTGATATGCAGATGTTTCAGTATGAAAATGTTTTAAATATTTCTATGTCTTCAATTAATGATGTGCCTTTATTTAAAAGATAACTACGCCCCATCAAATTGTCCCTTTAAGAAAAACGCTGATGAGTTGGAACTCAAACAGCTTTCTGAGACCAGTGTTATGCCAGGATACATTTTATTTTAATTTCCTTAATAAGTAATAAGTAATGTGTGTGTTTACCATTAACAGCACACATACTTTCTCTAATACAGTTATTTCAGGCTTGGGTGAATAGTTTCAGTGCATACTACATACTACATTTCTTTTTATAGAAAATAATAATAGGACATCTCTGTTGCATATACAGTACCTTGCAAAAGTATTCACCCCCCTTGGCATTTTTGGTGTTTTGTTACCTCACAACCTGGAATTAACATGGATTGTTTGAGGATTTGCATCATTTAATTTACAGAACATGCCCACAACTTTGAAGATGTTTTTTTTTTTTATTGTGAAGCAAGCAACACATAGGACAAAATAACAGAAAAAGTCAATGTGCATAACTATTCACCCCCCTAAAGTCAATACTTTGTAGAGCAACCTTTTGCGGCAATCACAGCTCCAAGTCGCCTTGGACAAGTCTCTATGAGCTTGCCACATCTTGCCACTGGAATTTTTGCCCATTCCTCCTTGCAAAATTGCTCCAGCTCCTTCAAGTTGGATGGGTTGCGCTTGTGAACAGCAATCTTTAAGTCTGACCACAGATTTTCTATTGGATTGAGGTCTGGGCTTTGACTAGGCCATTCCAACACATTTACATGTTTCCCCTTAAACCACTCAAGTGTTGCTTTAGCAGTGTGTTTGGGGTCATTGTCCTGCTGGAAGGTGAACCTCCGTCCTAGCCTCAAATCACACACAGAGTGGTACAGGTTTTGCTCAAGAATATCCCTGTATTTAGCACCATCCATCTTTCCCTCAACTCTGACAAGTTTCCCAGTCTTGGTGTTCTTTGGGTGATGTGATGTCTTGGGTTTGTGCCAGACATAGCGTTTTCTTTGATGGCCGAAAAGTAACATTTTAGTCTCATCAGACCAGAGCACCTTCCTCCATACATTTTGGGAGTCTCCCACATGCCTTTTTGCAAACTTAAAACGTGCCATTTTGTTTTTTGCTAAAAGTAATGGCTTTCTTCGGCTTATTGTCGTCGAATGTACAGATACTCCAGTCTCTGCTGTGGAACTCTGCAGCTCCTCCAGGGTTACCTTAGGTCTCTGTGCTGTCTCTCTGATTAATGCCCTCCTTGCCCAGGCCGTGAGTTTTGGTGTTCGGCTGTCTCTTGGCAGCTTTGCTGTTGTGCCATGTTCTTTCCATTTGGTTATGATAGATTTGATGGTGCTCCGGGGGATCATCAAAGATTTGGATATTTTTTTATAACCTAACCCTGACTTGTACTTCTCAACAACATTGTCTCTTGAGTCTTCATGTCTTGTGTTTGGTTAGTGGTGCCTCTTGCTTAGGTGTTGCAGGCTCTGGGGCCTTTCAACACCTATTCAGTACACTTCCAATAGCAATTAAAACAAATTACTGTATATACTCGAGTATAAGCCGAGTTTTTCAGCCCTTTTTTAAGGCTAAAAAGGGCCCCCTCGGCTTATACTCGAGTCACTCCCCCCCCCCCCCCCCCCCCCCCCCCCCGACCCCCCCCCCCCCCCCCCCGTTTTTCTCTAACTCCTCCGTGTCTCTCTACCCCCATGTCTCTTTCCCTCCCCCCTCCTCAACCTCAACCCCTCTCAACCTCCCCCCTCAACGCCAACCCCCCTCCTCAACCTAAACCCCCCTCAACCCCCCTCCTCAACCTAAACCCCCCTAAACACCTCCCCCTCTCCCTTCACTTACCTGCTTGTGCTCCGGCGTCTGCTCCTTGACCCGGCGCACATGTGACGTCACATGCACGCCGCTTCATTAGCATATACCGAGTGCCGGCACCCGGCATATGCTAATGCCGTGACGTCACATGCGCGCCAGGTCAAGGAGCGGAGGCCGGAGCACAAGCAGGTAAGTGAGGGGAGAGGGGGAGGTATTTAGGGGGGTTTATGTTGAGGAGGGGGTTTGAGGGGGATTTAGGTTGAGGAGGGGGGTTGAGGAGGGGTGTTGAGGTTGAGGGGGATTGAGGGGGGAGGTTGAGGGGGGTTGAGGTTGAGGAGGGGGGTTGAGGGGGGTTGGGGTTGAGGAGAAGGTTGAGGAGGGAGGTTGAGGAGGGGGTTGTGGATGGGGGGGTTGAGGAGGGAGGTTGAGGAGGGGGTTGAGGATGGGGGGGTTGAGGAGGGGGGTTGAGAAGGGAGGATGAGGAGGGAGGATGAGGAGGGAGGATGAGGAGGGAGGATGAGGAGGGAGGTTGAGGATGAGGAGGAGGGGTTGAGGAGGGGGGTTTAGGATGGGGGGTTAAGGAGAGAGGATGAGGATGGGGGGTTGAGGATGGGGGGTTGAGGATGGGGGGGTTGAGGTTGAGGAGGGTTAAGGTTGAGGAGGGTTAAGGTTGAGGAGGGCGTTGAGGAGAGGGTTGAGGATGAGGATGGTGCGGTTGAGGAGGGAGGATGAGCATGGGGGGGTTGAGGAGGGGGTTGAGGATCGGGGGATTGAGGAGGGAGGTTGAGGAAGGGGTTAAGGAGGGAGGATGAGGAGGGAGGTTGAGGATGAGGAGGGAGGTTGAGGAGGGAGGTTGAGGATGAGGAGGAGGGGTTGAGGAGGGGTGTTGAGGTTGAGGAGGGGGGTTGAGGTTGAGGATGGGGGTTGAGGAGGGGTGTTGAGGTTGAGGAGGGGGGTTGAGGTTGAGGATGGGGGTTGAGGAGGGGGGGTTGAGGAAAGAGGATGAGGATGGGGGGGTTTAGGAGGGAAGATGAGGATTAGGAGGGAGGATGAGGAGGGGGTTGAAGATGAGGAGGGAGGTTGAGGATGAGGAGGGAGGTTGAGGATGAGGAGGGAGGGTGAGGATGAGGAGGGACGTTGAGGATGAGGAGGGACGTTGAGGATGAGGAGGGAGGTTGAAGATGAGGAGGGAGGTTGAGGATGAGGAGGGGGTTGAGGATGAGGAGGGAGGTTGAGGATGAGGAGGGAGGTTGAGGATGATGAGGGAGGTTGAGGATGAGGAGGGAGGTTGGGGATGAGGAGGGAGGTTGGGGATGAGGAGGGAGGTTGAGTATGAGGAGGGAGGTTGAGGAGGGTGATAAGGGAGGGGGGGAAGAGACACAGGGAAGGGAGAGGTTGGAAGAGACCCAGGGAAGGGAGAGGGGAGAAGGGACACAGGGAAGGGAGAGGGGAGAAGAGACATGGAGAGAGAGGGGGACACAAGAGTGGGACACAGGGGGCAGCACATTTCCCACCCTCGGCTTAAACTCGAGTCACTCATTTTACCCAGTATTTTGTGGTAAAATGGGTGCCTCGGCTTATACTCGGGTCGGCTTATACTCGAGTATATACGGTATATACCTGAAATTGCAAAGAGAAATCCTTAGACTAATTTATAATCCTAAGAAACCAAGACAATATTAGTAATGTAACAAAATAGGTAAAAAGTCAAGGGGGTGAATACTTTTGCAAGGCACTGTATATGCTGTAGAGATGAATACGCAAAGTTGAAGTACCTATTCAGTACACTTCCAATAGCAATTACAACAAATTATATCCCTGAAATTGCAAAGAGAAATCCTTAGACTAATTTGTAATCCTAAGAAACCAAGACAATATTAGTAATGTAACAAAATAGGTAAAAAGTCAAGGGGGTGAATACTTTTGCAAGGCACTATAGTTTGAAACTGCAATATATAATAAAAAATTATGGTAGGGGATATCTTCATGTATACCTCTCAACCGCAAACAGTCACTTTGCACAACCGCAAACTCCCCATTTGCACAAGGTTGGATACCAAGCTAGCCATGTCCCGTTCCTTGTCCTCACTGATGTCATTGAAGGTCTCTTCCTCCACCCAACCACCAATGGTCCCTTGAAAGGTGACAACAAGCCCCCTGGGACGCCTGCTGTGTTTGGTCTTCCACCTCCTCAAAGCCACCTTCCTCCTCTGACTCCTCTTCTTCAGACTCCCCGAGTCTGGGGGATCCACTGCCCAGCATGGAAGATTATACACAGGTCAGAGTCTGGGGGCTTCCACTGCCCAGCATGGAAGATTATACACAGGTCAGAGTCTGGGGGCTTCCACTGCCCAGCATGGAAGATTATACACAGGTCAGAGTCTGGGGGCTTCCACTGCCCAGCATGGAAGATTATACACAGGTCAGAGTCTGGGGGCTTCCACTGCACAGCATGGAAGATTATACACAGGTCAGAGTCTGGGGGCTTCCACTGCACAGCATGGAAGATTATACACAGGTCAGAGTCTGGGGGCTTCCACTGCCCAGCATGGAAGATTATACACAGGTCAGAGTCTGGGGGTTTCCACTGCACAGCATGGAAGATTATACGCGTTGCCTCTGTCTTGCGTTATTATAGGGTGTGTACTGTTAAGTAGTACTATTCCTATCTGTTTAATCCCTGTTACGTCCACTATTAGGGGACGTGTATATGGCATTGATTTTTGGAACAGGGAGATGGAAAAAGATGCTTGGTCGATCCTCCCACTTCAAATTTGGAGCACTGTGCGTGCAATCTAAGGTGCCACCAGATATGAGTGTCACTGTGCACTGGCAAAAGTTGGCAGAGTAGGCGCTGTAGGCCTCATACACACGCCTTTAGGCAGGCAACTGATATTCAATCGATTACAGTCAAAAAAGTGTTGTTTTAGGTCACTTTACACTACGGTTGCACCAGATATGACGTATCACTGTGCACTGGCAAAAGTTGGCAGAGTAGATGAAATAGGCTTCACACACACGCCTGTAGGCAGGCAATTGCTATTCAATCTATTACAGTCAAAAAAAAATTGTTTTATGTCACTGAGCACAACACAATATAAGCTGTGAGCCTGACACAGGCAGGCAACTGAAATTAGATTACAGGAATGTATGTTACACCACCAGGTATGAGTAGTGAAAATAAGCACAATATAAGCTGTTAGGTGTTAGCCTGTCACACACACGCTGGCAGGCAGGCATAGATTACACAAAAAAAATTATAAAATAAAATAAATGATGTTCAAAGTTTCCTCAATGATAAAGTATAGGGGGCGAACCGAAAAGCGAATGTGTTTGCCGTTCGCCGCGAATAGTTCTCCGGCTAACTGTTCGGGACATCACTAGTTGTTAGCAGTTATTCATGCTCACTCTAAGACATGCAGACAGATAGCTCTGAGTTGAATGCAATGCTGCAGGTCATTCTGAAATCCAAGTGCGGCCTCCTTTTTGGTAATTTACAGGATAAAATAACAATTGAAAAGGTATAAATTGTACATGTTGGACATAAGGGATTTATCGGCTCTGTGCTCTATTAACAATTATCTATCACTTGTAAACCATTGCAGAATATAACTTCTCACATGCACTGCTAATGTGTCTCTGTGCTTGACCGTCATAAAGCTGAGACAAAGAGCTCTTATTTTTCCACCCATCATCTGCTTATTTCAACACAGCTCCACTGATTTGATTTACTGGTCAACTGAATCAGATCATTAGCTGTGTAACCTGGACTCCTCCCTCATTATCTATGCAGATGGCTATGAAATGGCTCCAGTGGCTATATAAACAATAACTACAAATGCATTTATATCAGTTCTTGATAGATTTAAAAAAATATATAAACCACTTTCCCACATGATTTTCAAGCTTCTATATAATGGTGCAAAATAGTTTTAGTAAGTTTCATATCCTTTTAAGAATGGCATATTCCTACTTCAATGTTAGCAAGCAAACAACAGGCTAGTTAAAAGGGGTTATCCCCCGACACCTCTGCTATTAGTGCTGGAGCTAAGGAACCTTTAGCCATTAAGTCTGGATAATAGAATGAAATAAAAGGCATTTAAGTAGACTGATTAAACCATTTATTTGCAAACTTTGTATTATCTTTGAGTGAGCTTTTGACTACTTTGAAGACTTTGTTAAAAGTATTATTTCATTTTGGTCAAAAATCTGAGAAATGGAACCAAATATTTGGCCTTGAATTTAACTCTCCAGAAATAAATATTAAGGAAGACTAAGCAAAAGTCTGATTTTGTAATGGAAAAAGATGCCTTACAATATCTGTTTCTTTTCAGAATAAATTGGATAAGTCAAGTACATTTCCCATTGCAACTAATGGCCCAGTGCAAAATAATTTGGTGGAGGGGAGCCTTGCAACTTCTTTATACAAGTTAGGTGTCTGTAGGAGTCCATAAGAAAAAAGCATATATTGGTGGTCAGATCACCTTTCTATAAATATAATTATACACTCCTCTCCCCTATAAAAATTAATAGTCCCTCATTACTCCAGGGTGCTGTTAACAGCAGTGGAACCCCTACCATGTTGTGGATCAATGTGCTTTGCACCTGCTGCACCTGGAATGGTTTCAAGAAATTGAGAAAATGAGTACAATTTAACAGATAGGTGATTCCTCATAAAATTATAGACAAATGGTGGGGCGATTAATAGGTTTGTCTTTAATAACAAACCTACAAAGGTTAAAAAATTGCATGTAAGACATAAAGTGAGAGGGCAGACCCAAACAAGTATACATTTATTAATTTTAGGCAGAAAAAAATGAGCTTTTAACCACTTGTTAATAAAATAAAGTATATAAAATTAAATAGATACATAAGTTTATCATATGCATAGTGAAATCAAGGAACCTCCCATGTCCCTCTATAAGCTCTGTTTTTTTATTTGCCCCAAATCATACAATTTGCACCTGTTAGGATCTGCCCTCTGCAGCTCACAAGTATACAGGCTTCGAAGTGCAGTATTTCAAATTAGCCTGTCAATAACCTCTCTCAAGTTGTTTGTTGCAGAATGTTGCCACTGATTGGTTACTATGAGGCAGTGCAACCCCTGTACTTAATAGTACACTGTCGTCATGATCTGCAGAGGGGAGAAAACAGTTAGGAACTGTTTGCAAGATTTGGATCGTTTCTATTATGCAGCCTCACACAGTCAGAACACTGGGGTTGAATGCAGCGCTACAGCACCACCTGGTGGTAAAAAAGGTTACTGCAGGAAAATAACTATTTCCACCTCCGACGTGTCGCAAGTCGACGGCGCTGAATCGAGAGCAAGGCCATTGCTGTGTCTGGTGTGGGCACTCTGCCCCCCAGGGCTGCGGGCGCGCCTCACATAGCTCAAGGCCTCTTCTGTCAGCGCAGCATTCAACCCCAGTGTTCTGACTGTGTGCGGCTACATAACAGAAAAGGGCCTAAGATTTTAGGCAGAAAAAGGGAGCTTTTGAAGAAAATCCTTATAAAATAAAGTACATAGAAGTGAAGAGACTCAAAGGCATATTATATTCCTAATGACGTCCAAAACCTTCCATGTCCCTTTAAGTACTACCCCAACTCTTACCTCGCCCCTTATGCGTAACCTAGTGCTCTCATTAGGATATGGGACTTGAAACCTGTATCATTATACAAAGGGAATGAGAGAAAATTATTGCAGCACAGTAAATAGCGTGTATATTATACAGTATACAATATAGTTATGTTTAGTGGCAGTTTTTATATATGAGCCAAATAATGTCAGAAATATGTAATAGGGTGCCTCATAACACCCTCCTGTATGGGACAGCACACAAGCAAAGTAAAGCATTGAGTGAGCTTACACTCACCATTACTGGCAAGACCTAAGCACAGACCAGTGGGTTTGTCCGTCTAACCCTTTGAGTACAACTCGCTACCTGAATAAATGATGTGACCCAAAACTCTTCTTGAGACACCTGAATAAATGATTAGACACAAGACACTTCTTGGGGCAACATACTGGCCACAGCGTTTATTGGTAAACACAAATTCACGTAATAACGATACCATTAATTAAGTAAACATAAACAAGTGAGGGGATGAGCCTGACCCGAGACAGTACACTCTACGCCTTGAACCCTTGTCCAGGGCCTACCGTGATGGAACATCCATACCCCCTTAGGGTAGGATCTCACCCACTTTACCACTGTTCCTGCGACTCCCCTCACCACCCGCAACGGAGAAGGACGCAGAATACCTTTGCGGCATTCAACTCCCCCAAAAAAGCCATGGCCAGCCACCATCCTCCCTAGCTCCTAACGATAAAAACTACACCTACTCACTGCCTTTAAACCAGCTAGAATCATGAATGATTAAGCCTGAAGCCCTTAGGCTACCATTGCTTCAGCAAACTACTTCTGGGCAAGGCTAAACTTAACTTCTCACTCCTTTTACGGGCCTTAATTAACCCTTCGCCAACTGATCCTGCAAGCTAGCCAATGTGGCAGCTGTTACCAAGCGTGATCCTTTCCTATCCTCGATAAAACCCAATGTTACTTGGGTGTATTACCAGGGATGTTACAACCACCTGGACCACTTCCAAGGTAGGCGACAAATGGTGCCACTCACCACCTGCTCATCCCACTGATGACATTGCCCATCTCCATAACAAACTGATCATGCTTCTACCTGACCTGAGCCACACGCCTCAGCTGTAGCCATGGATCGGCAGCCCTGCTTGGTCCAATATCTGAATATCCCATGGTCCACCATCACAAACTACAACCTTCCCTTCTCCAAGCTATGGGGCTAGAATCGCCCAGCAGGCCGTTACAGTGTCTGTACCAGGGGGTACCCAGCTCTGACTGTACGTTACCCAGTTCTAGAATCGTCCTCATAGGGAACCACCTTTTTTCCGTAAAAACGGCACAAACCAAATCACGTGTAAAGGTCCAAGAACCGTATTATCAAAAAAGGAGAGCGACCAGTGTACCTCGGACACTGTAACTACCTCCCTTTTCCACCTGGTTCCCCTCAGACCACCGCAGCCACACGGTCACCTGAGGTCACCAACCTTGTCTGTTTATGCCAACCTCTCACCACCCACATACCAGCAGGAAAGAGAGATGGCTGCACAGAATCCCAAGGCTTAACACTGTTCACAGACCTTGCTCCACAGAGCGGTATCTCCGGACCCTGGAAAAGGCTACCAGTTGCCTTCCATCCCTTTGCCATACCTCTTGCGAAAAAACTCACGCCGCGGGCTGGGGGGGGGGGGGGGGTTACCCAGGCCAAGCCCTTCTGATGGAAAGCCACGTGAAGCGTGGGAGAAGGCGAGGGGAACGATGCCTCACCTGGCCGTAAGCCTCCCGCGAGCTGCTGCCGGATGCTGCTTCTCAGCAGCCACTGCTCCCATCAGACTCCTGGCGGCCACCACTCCTCCCCTGCACTCCCGACGCCGCCAGTCTTCCGTTCTTTCTGGCCCCCTGCGGACCGCCCGGCGTCCGTGTACTGTGTGGCGTGCCCGCAATATCCCCAGATCACCCTGGGACTCCAGGTGCCACCTGCTGGTTCTGTGTTCCCTCCGGATCCTGAGGGACCGTCCGGGGGGGGGGGGGATGTGCAGTTTACCAGCATCTGAAGGACTCTTGCTGGTGTCCCACCTGCCCTCCAGGTGCCGATCCACCAGCACCGCCGGTACTGCCCAAGACGGTGTGGGTCGCGTCAGGGACCGACGGCCGCTGGCCTACCGCCCAGGATTGGGATCCACTGGTCAAGTGAGGAGAGAGGGTAGAGAGGAAAGTAGAGAGAGAGAATCAAGGGAGACAGCCCTCACATCTAATTACTTGGCGAGCTGGGGGCATAATTGCCAAATGGCGCCAATGACTATTAGTGGCTCCACCCCCCAGCTAGCCACCCCTTCTCTCCCATACTCCCGGGCCTGCCAGGTCACGTGGCCCTCCTACCAACTCCAGGAGGCCTGGGGAGGTACACAGCCCGTCACAAGGCAGATAACACTGACTCAGCAGTGAGATAAGAGGTACGTGTTATGATGTCTGTGTATTAGGGATAAGTGAGGGGTGCATGTCCTGATGTCTGTGTATTAGGAGGAGGTGAGGGGTACATGTTCTGATGTCTATGTATTAGGAGGAGGTGCAGGGTGCATGTTCTGATGTCTGTGTATTAGGAGGAGGTAAGAGGTGAATGTCCTGATGTCTGTGTATTAGGCGGAGGTGAGTGGTGTGTGTCCTGATGTCTGTGTATTAGGAGTGGGTGAGGGGTACATGTCCTGGTGTCTGTGTATTAGGAGAAGGTGAGAGGTCTGTGTCCTGATGTCTGTGTATTAGGAGGTAGTGAAAGGTATGTGACCTGTTGTCTGTGTATTAGGAGGAGGTGATAGATATGTGTACTGATTTCTGTGTATTAGGGGCAGGTGAGGGGTACATGTCCTGATATCTGTGTATTAATGTATTAGGAGAAGGTGAGAGGTATGTGTTCTGATGTCTGTGTATTAGGGGTAGGTGAGTGGTAAATTCCCTAAAGTCTGTTAGTGTTAGGTTATAAAAAAATATCCAAATCTTTGATGATCCCCAGGAGCACCATCAAATCTATCATAAGCAAACCTGCCAAGAGACCAAACCCACCAAAACTCACGGACCGGGCAAGGAGGGCAGTAATCAGAGAGGCAGCAAGGAGACCCATGGTAACCCTGGAGGAGCTGCAGAGTGCCACAGAAGAGACTGGGGTATCTGTACATAGGACGACAATAAGCCTTACGCTTCATAGAGTTGGGCTTTATGGCAGAGTGGCCAGAAGAAAGCCATAACTTTCAGCAAAAAACAAAAATGGCACGTTTTGAGTTTGCAGAAAGGCATGTGGGAGACTCCCAAAATGTATGGAGGAAGGTGCTCTGGTCTGATGAGACTAAAATTTTACTTTTCGGCCATTAAAGAACACGCTATGTCTGGCGCAAACCCAACGCATCACATCACCCAAAGAACACCATCATGTCTGTGTATTAGGAGGAGGTGAGAGGTGCATGTTCTAATGTCTGTACATTATGAGGAGGTGAGAGGTCTGTGTCCTGATGTCTGTGTATTAGGAGCGGGTGAGGGGTAGGGTACATGTCCTGATGTCTGTGTATTATGAGGAGGTGAGAGGTGTGTGTCCTGATGTCTGTGTATTAGGAGTAGGTGAGTGGTACATGTCCTGATGTCTGTGTATTATGAGGAGGTGAGAGGTGTATGTTCTGATGTCTGTACATTATGAGGAGGTGAGAGATGTGTGTCCTGATGTCTGTGTATTAGGAGTAGGTGAGTGGTACATGTCCTGATGTCTGTGTATTATGAGGAGGTGAGAGGTGTATGTTCTGATGTCTGTACATTATGAGGAGGTGAGAGGTGTGTGTCCTGATGTCTGTGTATTAGGAGTGGGTGAGGGGTACATGTCCTGGTGTCTGTGTATTAGGAGGAGGTGAGAGGTGCATGTTCTGATGTCTGTACATTATGAGGTGGTGAGAGGTACGTGTGCTGATGTCTATGTATTAGGAGGTGGTGAGAGGTGCGTGTCCTGGTGTCTATTTAGATGTCTGTCAGCCACATAAAATTTGAGCCCTGTAAGTGCAACATGAGACTCGCAGCGGCTGTGAGCTTGAAGAGTTGCGGATTTACGGTGCTATTAAATTTGAAAGGGCTGCTTACGAGCTGGAGACGGCTTGAGAATGTTGTGCTATTAATTATAAGACCTAACATCACTTTCCCTATTAATACAGTACAGTAGAGTGTTTTTATTTGCAGTTAAAGTTCTACGTATTGGACTTTACCCCCCTTGCGGGTCCTCTCCAGCACTCCTAGGGCTTTGGGCTCCATTTGAGTTTTACAGGCGTGATCGCGAGTGACTTTGTCGCAATTTAATAGCATGATTGGAATAGTAGCGGTTACGGGCTTGACAGATCAAAGTACAATGTTGCTCATCCTGTAGGCTTTTTTCGGCCTTGCTGCATCTTAACCCGCAAGTTGTCTGTGGCCTGCGTTACGGGGCTAATTTAATACCAGTAAGTCCTAAGAGCTACAATACAGGCTACGTTTTAACACGTAGCCCAAATGTAATGGGGCTGTGTGTTAGGAGGTGAGAGACATGTTACATAATATTTGAGGTTGAAAAAATACTTTTAGTCCATCAAGTTCAATCTTTGTAGATCTCCTCTGATCTTTGTAATATGTGGATTTTTATTCGATCAGAGGAATGCAAATTTCATTGTTTCAATAAGATGTTTTTTCTAATTGTCTCAAAAGGGGGGAAAAATCCTTCCTGACCCCAGCTGCTGGCAATTGGATTACCTGGATCAATAGTTCTTCACTAGTTATCCAGGATAACCTGAATGCTCTTTATATTTAAAAATATATCCAACCCCTTTTTAAAGTTATCTATTGAATCTGCTTTTTTTCTTCTAACCCAAAAGGATGCTTTCTTATGAGTCGAAAGCCTCTTGGAACAAACAATCCCCATGACAAAACCTTATATGGAGCCTGGATGTATTTATATAAGGTAATCATATTCCCTCTTATGCACCTTTTTTCTATGCATAATTGGGTTAGTCTTTCATTCATAACTTAGCCCCTCCCTTCCCCTTATTAGTTTTATTGCCCTTCTCTGTACCTTTTCCAGCACTAAAATGTCCTTTTTATGAAGAGGTGCCCAAAATTGTACTCCATATTCCAAATGAGGGCGTACTAGGGATTTGTATAGTGGCAGAATTATATTTGCTTCCCTTGCTTCTATACCCTTCATAATACAAGCTAATATTTTACAGATGCTGCTTGACATTGAGCACTGGTTGTGCTTTAGAACTCTTAAAGACTTGATTTAAGATTATAAATTGCATGCTTATTTTTCCTTCCCAAATGCAAAACTGCCCATTCCTCTAATTTATATAAGTCCATTTGCAGTAAAAGTACATCATTTTCTGATTTAATGGACCATTTACCTCACTATAAGTGCTCTTCATTGTGTGAAAGAGCACAAGATTCTATGGTAAAATGATCTATCGCTTTTTTTTTATTACACTGATAACACCTGCAGTCATAGGTCTGTTTACAAACACACTGCTGACTGTTCATGATTAATTGCATCTGCCCACAAGCTCCTGTGAACACAAGAATTATGGTTTTACTCTGCTTTCAGGAATGTCATTAGACATCAGTTAACTCACAAGTGACATATTTTGGAGTTTCCAGCAGTCATTTCCCTGCACAGATAAATGTGTGAAGGGTTAACCTTCTTTCTGTGTCTGCTCTCTGCACACAGTTCTTGCTATCAGTCTGCCTGGAGAAATGCCTAATTCTCAAGTAAACAGAACTTCTTTTATGATTTTTCTTGTGTGAAAAAGGCACCTATTTCAATAATTCAAAAAGTATTTCAACATGTTTGAGGAGTATTTTACAGTGATGTGCTCCAAGTGATGCTGTATTAACTGACCCTTTAACTACCTTGCACAACTTAGTGCCATTAGCAAAAATGGAGACAATACTTGTAAGTTAATAATACATTTGTTAAAAAGAATAGAACCTAATACTGAACCCTGAGGAACCCCATTTACCACCTTTGCTTCCTGTCTTTTAGCCAGCTCTCAATCCATGACCAGATATTTACTGCAATTCCTGTATCCCTTAGTTTGTACAACAGTCTTCCATGTTGCATCAGATGTCTTAGCAAAATCCAAAAAGACTACATCCACTGAGTTGCCTTCACCTAAGATCCTACAAACCTCTTCAAAGAAACTGATTAGATTTGTGTCCTGATATACTAAGAGGAGGTGAGAGGTACATGTCCTGATGTCTGTGTAGTAGGATGAGATGAGAGGTCATTATCCTGGTATCTATATACTAGGAAGGGGAATATACCTTGTATATTAGAAGGGGTGTATACTTTGTATATTAGGAGGGATATGTATGTTAGTAGGGGTGTTTACTTTGTCTGTGCATTAGAAAGATATACCTTGTATATTATTTGGGGAGTGTATTTGTCTGTACATTAGGAGTTGTGTGTACTTTGTATGTTCGGAGGGTTGTCTACTTTGCCTGTTGTCTACTTGGAGCCTCATTTAATTCGAAGGCTGCATCTCGCGATATACAGGCCGTATGTCTGTGGGCCTGTTTCAAGCTCGCGGCCGTCTACAATTCCGGTGCTATTCAATTGAGCAAGGGAGCCTCTCAGCCAAAAGAAAAAGGTCTAGCCAAAGATGACTGACAGAGAGATTATAAAGTTGCGTTCAACACGCCCATGTGTTAACTGTGTTGTAGATTGCAGGCCCCTAAGTTGATAGTTTGAGCAGAGTGAGTGAGAGTAGGAGAGATTTCAGAGCAGTATATTGCTGTTTTGTTTATTTATATTCATCAATTTACGAATTTACACTTAATCCTTGATTGGACATATTTACAGATTACACATAATACCAATATACATAAATTAAATTACACACATAGATACATATAGAGCTAGGTCACTCGATACACACAGTCGGGAGGGCAAGAGGCTAAGGGCAAGCACAGGACCCATAACTACATGCACCAGGAGAATGTGGTCCTCCTTGGTGCCATCCGTGGATGCCCCTTTATCCTTGCAGTGGAGAGGGAACTTAGGCCCGGCCCTAGGGCCCAGACATGGAAGGAGGTAGGCCGCAGTAACAGCAGTGGGTACAGCGGATAGGAATGTGAGGCCGCTTTGACAACATCAAGGCCAAGGTGAGGAAAATGATGGCCAAGGAGGACAAGCAAGCTGAAGCACCAAGGGGTGGCCCTAAAGTGACTGTGAAGTACAACGAGTGGGAGAGGGTGGCCAAGGGTGCCCGCTGCTGGAGCTATAGGCCTGGAGGCCCAGCAGGATCCAGCCTCCATGTCAGGTGACTATGACATACACCAACATGCCACCACATGTACATCACCCACACTACCCATGTACATGATGACCAATAAGGACACTAACATGTCAGCTCTATGGAATTAACAAGGGGTAGATGGATGCGTCATTTAATCCATGAAGCTGACAAATAACTGTCCTTCCTGGGCACAACAACAGATATCAAGCAATAGAAAGTCCATGTATTGGTGTGCCTACTGCAGCCTATGCAGTTACAGACCGAAGTCAGAATCAAGATACCATTAGGAGCCAAGAACAATCAAGATCAAGAACCAAAGAATAGATCAAACCTAGCAAATGATAGCTACTCATAGTGAATCTTCCAGGTTGAAGCCTAGATGTCAGATAGTTAGAAATGAACACAAAACAATATATTATCCATCATACTAATAAAATATACCTTTCTTTTCTCTCTTTCAGCATCAAGGAGTTCTGGGTCCAGTGGTGAGCTAGAGGCAGGGGCGTCGGCTAATGAGCCCCCCCCCCCCGCCCACTAGCAACTGGCGCAGAGGGAGGAGGAAAGGATTGGAGCTGAGGGCCCTGGTTCGGAGGAGGAGGATGTCATCTGGGCTGTTGAGTCACTAGCAGGACCATCGGCCGTACCAGCGGCATTTGGCCCCACTGTCCCCCTTCTCCAGAGACTGAGCATCTCACCAGGGCCCTCCTACTGGAGGGACCAGCGGGCTTGACCCCATCTCCTCCTCCCCTACGCAGTGCCGCAGACTGGCCTCCACCACCAGGCCCAGCAATGACACCATCCCCACTGTCATGATCCCTATAACCATCCTTTGGGTTCAGTCATTCTTATTGTTATTTAATATGTTTTTATGTTTAGTTAATTACCCTATGTATGTTGGTTATTGTATGTTGTGTTGCTTCCCTATGTGTGATTGACTTGTGGTGTTTGATTCTGTGTGCTGCATGTTTGGTTTATGACATGTTAAATAGTTTAGGATGTTGTGCTGTCAGCCTGTAACTGTCAGAGATAGAGTCAGTTGACTTTCAGTTACATGGAGAGAGTGTCTCTGAGGGCAGTTGAGATACTGCTGTGTTGAATGTCTTAAAAAAGATATATGTTCCTAAAGAAAGGGAATGTGACATCTTGAAGACATATAAGGAAAAGGGAGTTAATATAACTGTATGACTGAAGTGGATGTTGTGATGCCTTGCAGATGAGGCCTTGTCAATGGTAATTTATACAAAGTCCAGATACTCAGACTGTTGCAGAGTGTTGTTAGCTTGAGTTTAAATGTACAGGGCATTTTAAAGAGATATCGGCTGTCTTGGGGATAAAAAGAATCTGAAAGGTCTGCAAGGGTAGGTTTTGCCATAACAGCCTTATCAAGCCCAAATAAAGAAGCAGATGGTAACAACTGGTGGCAAGCATGAAACGGCTAAGACAGCAACTACAGAAACAAGCAGCAGTAACCAGCGGTAGCCTGGAAGGGGAACCTCTATCAGGAGACAGCAAACCATCTGCAGGCATGACAGAGATAAAGGAGCGCACTAACCAGAGGGGACAGCAGAGGTCCAGCAAGATGGACACCAAGCAATGCAAGAAAGTGGCCCTTCTAGCCCAGTGGAAGGCATTCCTGGGATTGTGGCTGGGTCATGAGCTGTCGGATCTGGTGTGGTAGCAGGTTAACCTGGAGCAGCACTATGCGGCCTGACTGGGACCAGTTGGGTACTTGGTGTGGAGCCCTATTTTTTCTTTGCAGCTGGTAGGATTGAGCTGCCATGGACACCACTCTTCTCTTTGGGCATACTTCCTGCATGATCTGCTCCCGGAGAGCCACCAACTAATCCATAGTTGGATCCTGAGGCATCATAGCTTTCCATTTTTTAAACATTCTGGACATCTCGGCATCTTAGGTATCCATCCTGCTGCTTGCTTCTGCAGTTGCTGTCTTAGCTTATTGATAGAGAGATCCCACCGCTTGCCACCAGTTGCTACTATCTGCTTCTTCAGTTGGGCTTGATAAGGCTGTTATGGCCAAACCTACCCAGCAGACCTTTCAGATTCTTTTTATCCCATCACCAAGACAGCCGATATCTCTTTAAGATACCCTTACTCAGATGCAGCATTCAAAAATAATATGAACTCAGGCTCACTATTATAAACATCAGGAACTGTTTTAATTGTTGTTGTAATTCATGACAGGTTCAATAGAACTGCTGCCGGCACTGGGGAGCTACAGTTCATTGAGGGAACCATGAATGCCAACATGTACTGTGACATACTGAAGCAGAGCATGATCCCCTCCCTTCGGGGAATGGGCCGCAGTGCAGTATTCCAACATGTTAACGACCCCAAACACTCCTCCAAGACGAAAACCGTCTTGCTAAAGAAGCTGGAGGTAAAGGTGATGGACTGGCCAAGCATGTCTCCAGACCTAAACCCTTTTGAGCATCTGTGGGGTATCCTCAAACGGAAGGTGGGGGAGTGCAAGGGGCCTCTAACATCCACCAGCTCTGTCATGTCATGATGGAGGAGTGGAATAGGACTCCAGTGCACATTGGGTGGGATGTGTACTTTGTATATTAGGAGGGGTGTGTACTTTGTATATTAGGAGTGATGTGTACTGTCTTTATATAAGGAGGGGTGTGTACTTTGTATATTAGGAGGGGTGTGTACTTTGTATATTAGGAGTGATGTGTACTGTCTGTATATTAGGAGGGGTGTGTACTTTGTATATTAGGAGGGGTGTGTACTTGGTATATTAGGAGGGGTGACTGTGTACTGTCTTTATATAAGGAGGGGTGTGTACTTTGTATATTAGGAGGGGTGTGTACTTTGTATATTAGGAGGGGTGTGTACTATCTTTATATAAGGAGGGGTGTGTACTTTGTATATTAGGAGGGGTGTGTACTGTCTTTATATAAGGAGGGGTGTGTATTTTGTATATTAGGAGTGATGTGTACTGTCTGTATATTAGGAGGGGTGTGTATTTTGTATATTAGGAGTGATGTGTACTGTCTTTATATAAGGAGGGGTGTGTACTTTGTATATTAGGAGGGGTGTGCACTTTGTATATTAGGAGGGGTGTGCACTTTGTATATTTGGAGTGATATGTACTTTGTATATTAGGAGGGGTGTGTACTTTGTATATTAGGAGTGATGTGTACTTTGTATATTAGGAGGGGTGTGTACTGTCTGTATATTCGGAGGGGTGTGTACTTTGTATATTAGGAGGGGTGTGTACTGTCTGTATATTAGGAGGGGTGTGTACTTTGTATATTAGGAGGGGTGTGTACTGTCTTTATATAAGGAGGGGTGTGTACTGTCTGTATATTAGGAGGGGTGTGTACTGTCTGTATATTAGGAGGGGTGTGTACTTTGTATATTAGGAGGGGTGTGTACTGTCTTTATATAAGGAGGGGTGTGTACTGTCTGTATATTAGGAGGGGTGTGTACTTTGTATATTAGGAGTGATGTGTACTTTGTATATTAGGAGTGATTTGTATATTAGGAGCAGTCTGTACATTGTCTGTACATTAGATGCGCTGTGTACCTTGTCTGTATATTAGTATATGTGCTTTACCTGTATGGGACTCTATATCTATTTTTCATGCTATCTTGATGCTGTACAGTTAATCTACAGTGGGCGGGGCTTTTTTCAAGGTAACAGTCACCTGATTGGTGTAATTTCAAATGCTTGTCAGACCACATCCCTATTTCCATTGGTTATAGACTTGACCTTTTAAACTACACAGCATCTAACTGGCTCTTTAGTTAACAGCATGTGATTGAGGCCCTGCATATTAGGCAGTAATACAGAGAAATAGAAATACAGGAATCAGGACTTCCTTCTAGGCTCCTAGAAACATCCCATGTCTCTCTCTCTCTCTCTCTCCTATGTACTTTGTCTGTATATTAGGAGCAGTCTGTACATTGTCTGCACATTAGATGCGCTGTGTACTTTGTATATTAGGAGCAGTCTGTACATTAGATGCGCTGTGTACTTTGTATATTAGGAGCAGTCTGTACATTAGATGCGCTGTGTACTTTGTATATTAGGAGCAGTCTGTACATTGTCTGTACATTAGATGCGCTGTGTACTTTGTATATTAGGAGCAGTCTGTACATTAGATGCGCTGTGTACTTTGTATATTAGGAGCAGTCTGTACATTAGATGCGCTGTGTACTTTGTATATTAGGAGCAGTCTGTACATTAGATGCGCTGTGTACTTTGTATATTAGGAGCAGTCTGTACATTGTCTGCACATTAGATGCGCTGTGCACTTTGTATATTAGGAGCAGTCTGTACATTAGATGCGCTGTGTACTTTGTATATTAGGAGCAGTCTGTACATTGTCTGTACATT
This sequence comes from Discoglossus pictus, assembly GCA_027410445.1. NCBI lineage: Eukaryota > Metazoa > Chordata > Amphibia > Anura > Alytidae > Discoglossus > Discoglossus pictus. The sequence goes on along the minus strand of CM050167.1, from coordinate 137,782,596 downwards.
AGATGCGCTGTGTACTTTGTATATTAGGAGCAGTCTGTACATTAGATGCGCTGTGTACTTTGTATATTAGGAGCAGTCTGTACATTTAGATGCGCTGTGTACTTTGTATATTAGGAGCAGTCTGTACATTAGATGCGCTGTGTACTTTGTATATTAGGAGCAGTCTTTACATTAGATGCGCTGTGTACTTTGTATATTAGGAGCAGTCTGTACATTAGATGCGCTGTGTACTTTGTATATTAGGAGCAGTCTGTACATTGTCTGTACATTAGATGCGCTGTGCACTTTGTATATTAGGAGCAGTCTGTACATTGTCTGCACATTAGATGCGCTGTGTACTTTGTATATTAGGAGCAGTCTGTACATTGTCTGTACATTAGATGCGCTGTGTACTTTGTATATTAGGAGGGGTGTGTAATATCTATACAATAGATGCGCTGTGTACTTTGTGTATTTGGAGCAGTCTGTTCATTGTCTGTACATTAGATGCGCTGTGTACTTTGTATATTAGGAGGGGTGTGTAATATCTATACAATAGATGCGCTGTGTACTTTGTATATTAGGAGCAGTCTGTACATTGTCTGTACATTAGATGCGCTGTGTACTTTGTATATTAGGAGCAGTCTGTACATTTAGATGCGCTGTGTACTTTGTATATTAGGAGCAGTCTGTACATTTAGATGCGCTGTGTACTTTGTATATTAGGAGCAGTCTGTACATTTAGATGCGCTGTGTACTTTGTATATTAGGAGCAGTCTGTACATTAGATGCGCTGTGTACTTTGTATATTAGGAGCAGTCTGTACATTAGATGCGCTGTGTACTTTGTATATTAGGAGCAGTCTGTACATTGTCTGTACATTTAGATGCGCTGTGTACTTTGTATATTAGGAGCAGTCTGTACATTTAGATGCGCTGTGTACTTTGTATATTAGGAGCAGTCTGTACATTTAGATGCGCTGTGTACTTTGTATATTAGGAGCAGTCTGTACATTAGATGCGCTGTGTACTTTGTATATTAGGAGCAGTCTGTACATTAGATGCGCTGTGTACTTTGTATATTAGGAGCAGTCTGTACATTGTCTGTACATTAGATGCGCTGTGTACTTTGTGTATTTGGAGCAGTCTGTACATTGTCTGCACATTAGATGCGCTGTGTACTTTGTGTATTAGGAGGGGTGTGTAATATCTATACAATAGATGCGCTGTGTACTTTGTATATTAGGAGCAGTCTGTACATTGGATGCGCTGTGTACTTTGTATATTAGGAGCAGTCTGTACATTGTCTGCACATTAGATGCGCTGTGTACTTTGTGTATTTGGAGCAGTCTGTACATTGTCTGCACATTAGATGCGCTGTGTACTTTGTGTATTTGGAGCAGTCTGTACATTGTCTGTACATTAGATGCGCTGTGTACTTTGTGTATTTGGAGCAGTCTGTACATTGTCTGTACATTTAGATGCGCTGTGTACTTTGTGTATTTGGAGCAGTCTGTACATTGTCTGTACATTAGATGCGCTGTGTACTTTGTGTATTTGGAGCAGTCTGTACATTGTCTGCACATTAGATGCGCTGTGTACTTTGTATATTAGGAGGGGTGTGTAATATCTATACAATAGATGCGCTGTGTACTTTGTGTATTTGGAGCAGTCTGTACATTGTCTGTACATTAGATGCGCTGTGTACTTTGTATATTAGGAGGGGTGTGTAATATCTATACAATAGATGCGCTGTGTACTTTGTATATTAGGAGCAGTCTGTACATTGTCTGCACATTAGATGCGCTGTGTACTCTCTCTGTATAGTTATAGTTATACATATATAGTTGTGAGCGTACGAGTTGTTGCTAACGCTCGCGAGGGCCGCGACTCGCGTAGCGAGCCAAGGCCCTTGTGATGCGAGGGCACTGGCCGAGGGTCTCAGGTGCTGGCATGGAGCGCCTGAGGACCTCGCAAACTTCACGTCGCAACCCAAAGAGCACGACACACACATTACGACACTCGCAAACAACATACGACACACGTTCACACACATTACGGCCTCGCAACACTCGGACGCAACTCGCGAACATTACAAAATGTAAAACACAATACATACACACAGCACATACATAAAAACCTTACCTACACCAAGAGGGAGCACCCAGGACCTCAAAAATGCAACTTAGACCTTCATTTTACTCGAAATAAAACAGTTTAGAGACTAAAATCAACTGTAAGCGAGAGAAAAAATGGCCGCCGAACAAAACGAAAACGAGGCTACAGCACTCTAAACTCGCAAAACACCACAAGAAACTCGCAAAACGCCACAAACGACATACGGATATTCATACCACACAGTGCACACATTCAGCACGCTTACACAGCTGCTCCACACCACTAATGCTGCAGCAACATCAACACAGATTGCCAGCTCTTCATCACAATGCTTCAAAATAGGTAAAGTATATTCATTTAGTAATGTATTACATATTTCATTATTATACACCAAACAGCATTAGCTACCTTACAATTTCATTGCCGTCATTTTTTGACGGGCAATTCGCTAGTTAACATATAATAGTTGTCAAACTGCGAGACGTTGTCACGCTTTGCGTGGTGTGTACGAGTTAGGCGATGAGCGCTACAAGCGCTCATCACTTGCGAGCCTCGCAAAGCGAGGCGAGCCATTAACGCGTAGCACTTCATCTTCGCCTGTGAGCCTCGCATAGGATTCAGCTGAACAGTGACATTCCTTAGTGCCAATGATTTCAATAATATTAATTGAAATGTGATCTGCTATTCAGACATTAAAGGCAATCACAGAATGATGCATCCTGGGATGTTTTTTCCATGATGCCACAGCCTTTCTCCATCACGGGAAACTCTCATCTGTGCTTGTCTGAACAAATCATGTAATTAGGTAAGCAAAGAAGGTGTTACTAGAGGAGGAGAACAACAGGGGAACCATGACAATATAAGACAACTTAAAAGTAAATTATCAAGCTCTTGCAGGTATTGTACTCTAGTACATGCTGCACAACTACAATTATTAAATATTATTTTTACATATCTGTAAGTAAAAAAGCCTTCCCAGTGCTCCTTTAAGTTTGAAACTAGCATTAATCATGTCACCCTATGTTATCTGATTGACTGAAGGTGATGAGCTGTATAGATCTTTAGACAAACTTCTTGTAGTGATCGATCTTCTCCAGACCAGATCATGCATCTGACAAACGTGACATAAATACCTAATTCACATGAGGTAGATCCAGATGAGAGTATATCTATCTTTACCTGCACCTGGAGTTGGTGCTCTCTCTCCCCCTTCCCCTTTTTTTGTCTTTCTACATAATACAGAGACACTATTGTGAACAGTGTCCAGTGGAGAGAGCAGCACATCACTTGCTACAGATCACACTCAATATTGTTACCACTTCATAAGGGGACTTTATTATTTGGTGTGGAGACACTATCAAGATCTGAGTACACATTGTTCTCGAGCGCCTGAGCTTCACTACTGAGATCACTGAGAGCTACCAATCCCAGTTTCAACAGTATTCTTGAGGATACTAGAGGACTCCAAATAATATATCAGATCTATGAGTTATAAAATTATTATTAAGTCATCATTATATATCATCACAAGTACTCCGCTCAGCAGCCCAACTTTGCCTGTACCATATCATTAAGCTCATTTGCTCATTTCAGCCTCTGACATAGTGAGACGTGCAAAAACAGAAAATTAACAAACCATGTATGCTGTGACCCTTTGTCTAAAATATACGGGACCCCATCACTGTTACTCAGACAATTGTCAATTAGTCTTAAAGTTCATACATAATTCAAAATGGAGGAGAGAAGAACTTCTAAATTGGACTAACTGATCCACAGCTAAATTACTATCTAATGATAACAACAAATTCCAATGGACCAACAAAAATAAACATAAGCTGAATACATTTTTATTAGTTGCTAAAATATCAACAAAAATACGCTGTATAAAAAAAATTAAAAAAGTATTAATGATCCACCTGGAAGACGTCTACAAATCTACAAATATCACAAGTACCTATTATACCATATTTAATTAATATAGAATCAAACTGAGAGGTGCCAACATATTTCCTTACTCCTTCAAGTAAACAAGCCTCCATATATACTCTTATGTCAATTGTATTGCTCATTCAAGAAGATTGTAAAAAAAAATATTTGCAGTTATCTACAGATACTTAAAATAATAGGATTACTGCTTTTATTAGAAAAAAATCTTACAAAAGTCTGATGATAAAAAAAACTAAGAGGTGCTCATCAGAGAACAAACAAACATTAAAAGGTTAGTTCTATGGCCATGATACGCCACTCTGAGAGCAACCTTTTTTTTAGCTCACTTGTGCCCTTCACAGAAATCTCCTGTAGTATATCAGTCTGGTCCCACTCAAAAGAGTGATCCAGCCCCGAAATACCAGTCAATTCTACCCTGAACAGGAGAAACAGCAACCCCAGACGCGTTTCGGCCTTTATGGGCCTCGTCAGTGAGGTGCAGCTGAACTCCCTAAGGCACAGTGAGCAAGGGGTCCACGTCTGGAGTCCCCCATTAACCTTAGGGAGATTTAACCCTAAGGGTAATTTGCATAAACAAAAGAACTCAAGTCAGAGGTGCTCATCAGAGAACGAACCAACCTTAATAGGTGAGTTCTATGGCCATGATAAGCCACTCTGAGAGCAACCTCTTTTAGCTCAAAAGTCTGATGATAAATTACTATACTGTTGTCTTACTATGTGTCATGGCTCCCTTGTACCTCCCCCAGCATTATTTTTATGTTTTCATCCCCAATCACCTCGTCTGCCGTCTGAGCTAACCAAAGCAAACAAAAATAGAAAAATATCCTGGGATGCTTTTTTTCCCAGGATGCCACAGTCTTTCTCCATTATGAATGATTCTGCCAATCACAGGTGAGGCATCAGTTGCAGAAGGAGAGGAACCATAAGCCAGTGTAAGACCATTCTATTATTATCACCTAAAAATATTCTTTAATGACAATCTGCTCTACATATGGTAACAAACTCCTCATATTGTACTTCATTGCTGTACATGAAGCAGTTATTCACACCCCAGAGTGCAGGGGTGCAGGAACCAAAATCATTTGGGTGGGAGACAGGTCACTTGACAGCTTCTATACGCAGAGCACTTAACAGCTTCTATACGCATATATACACACAATGAGAAATCCCAGTTCCTACACCCATGCCAGAGTGTGACTTTTAGTCACGCTGTAATATGCTCTAAACATTTCAAAGTAAGTTGAACATTTGTGCAATAAATGCCACTAATGCCACCAAGGGACACTGGGACTAATTATAGAGGAGTCACAGCACAGATCAATGCTCCCATGGGATAAAAACACACGCCGCTGAAAGAAGGAGCCACAAAGACGCACAAAGGACAGATTGTGGTCAACATCTTTTCAGGCCCGTGGACACATTTTTTGACAGCCAACATGTGTAAGAAATCTAATGGCACCTCTACCATGAGGATTGAATTCCTTGAAAGCTGGCCAGATATTTTATATATAACTGTTGATTAGTTCCCTGATCAAGGTGAGAAGTGGAACTGGAAGTCTCTGGTGAATTTGGCAAGAACATCTAGAAAGTGTTTTAATGAAGAAAACACTGCATGTCCAGGCTTACAGTGGCAAATGGGAATTTAAAACTATAGGTAATAACAAGAACTTTATCAATTGAATGTTGTTTAAAAATGTGTTGTCCTTAGCTAAACTTACATTGAAGTTTAGATTTCTTACCTGCCAGTCAGCCTTTCTAATCTACCCACTAAAAAGACTGTTGTATCTCTTCTTCCCCTTCTGGATCTCTACCTTGTTGTGGTGAAGGGGCTTTTGTACCTCAATAAAACTGTGAGCTTTACTATGTAGGGTCACCCAAGATGTGCAGCTTATAACAGAGAGGTCAGACTGGAGAAAGAAATGGCAGCCAACCGCAGTATTTTTGCCTTGAAAACCTTATGGATTAGCACAACCAGACACATACAGCCTTATTAAATTGCGATTCGGCAAACTTAAAAGGGCTCTATATAAGCACACAGCATATTTTTTACAGAAGTTTTTAGTTGGTGAAGACCTTGCTTTTGGATAGAAGTTCACTAACTAAAAACTTCTGTAAAAAAATATGCTCTGTGCTTATATAGAGCCCTTTTAAATTTGCAGAATCGCAATTTAATAAGGCTGAAGATGTGCTTGGCGTGCTGCAGTCCATAGGGTCATGGAAAGTCGGACATGACTGAACGACAAAACAACAACAAAATCTCTTCTTAGTTGAAAGATAATTGCTAATAACTGGTGATTACCCCTGAGGCTCTGAATGTATTGTCTTCAGTGCAAGCCATGTTCAAAACAAATGAAAGCTCAGAAAGTAACTACTCTGACTATATAAATAAACCTTTTAATTAAGTATAAAATGTACTTATTTGCTGGCATTCTCAGTTTGGTGAGGACAACACTTTCATAGTTTATGGTGTTTGTGTCTGGGAGAATGGAGACATGCTTAATTTTTGGCAGTGCCAATTTTCCAGGAACCACAGTATAAGGCTGAGAGCCTTATTGTAGAAGGGCATGCACACACAGTTTATAGCCTGCAGACATGTTATGGGGTGCACATTCACTGGTGGTTTTATGCATATTACTTTCATCTTTGGCTCTGGTTTTGTGTACTTGTATGTGCCAGTTTCAGTTTAAATGTATCATAAGCCAGATCTTCTTGCCACCAGGCTAAAATCTACTCATTGACCCAGCCTAAATGAGGCTCTCAATGGCACAAAAATATAACCACGAATGTCTGATAGATATGACAATGAGCAAGTGTTGGTTCTTGATATATGGGAGAATATGTAAGGTAAGACGGGCAAAACTTACAATGTAACTCATTAAAAGATCATCTGTCTTACACATTTATAAATCCCATCAATGTGTAACCTACTGAATACCACAAACCAACAGAGCATTTGAGAACACTATGCAGATTAATGAATCATTGCATCACATCAAAGAAATGTGCACTGAAATGTTCTGCGGTTAAAGGTTAAACATTGACACACGTATTATTTAAAAAATGTACATCTTTGAAATCAGATTCATAAAAATAGGTTAAAGAAACTAGTTCTTCAGTTGCCTCACCCCTTTATCTTTCTGTTGCTTTCTCTTACTCCCACCTACTCTGCCCTCTCTTCTTCTCTCAGCTTTTCCCTATTTCCAGTCTCTCCTCCACCTACTCATTTACATATATCATTCCCTTCTCATGTCTTTCTTCCTTCCACTCAGTTTTCCCATTCTACCTTTCTCTAACACCACTCTCCCTCCATCTTTGTCAAGTCTACCACTACTATAGAAGAGTTTATATATTGGGGCAAATTAATACATTTGTTTTAAACAAGGTGAGTAAAGTAATGTGATAGATGTTGTATGGAAGCTGATGTTTTACATATATAATAAAAAAAGGCATCAAGTTAACCCCAATATAAGAAACACAAAAAGTACAGCACCTAAATCAGTGTTAAGATTGTTAGGATGTAGACCACCAGTTCATATATTTCTTGGACTGTACAATAAAAGATATACAATTAAAGTACCACCACAAATGACATTTCTTTTATATTAAAGAGCAATACTAAAGATCTTTAAGATTGCCGATGTATATAAAAGTTATCAATCTTGCCTGGTTTGCCAGTTACTCCACCTTCCTTGTGAAGAGTGGAGGCTGCCATTTTAAAATGGATTTGTGTCACTGGCATGGAGCTCTATAAGCTGATAAGGTCACAAGCAATATAAAGTAACTTTATTTTTGTAGCACTTCATACATATCCAAAAAAACTTATTTTAAGTCATCTCTTTTAAGTAAATAAATGAAAATGTAACAGTATTTTGAAATCTTCAAAATTTGACTTGAATCTTCCTAACAGATACTCTCAAGTCACCTTCTCCCTCCACTCTGTTCCCTCCTTTTATACTCTTACTACCTTCTATTGAGGGACTGACAAGAGAGGAGCATTACCTGGTGGAGTGGAAAGGTAACAGTGAAAGTGGAGAAGTGAAAAGTGACTGAGATGAGAAAGGAACTGAGAGAGAAAAGGGATTAAAGGACTGAGATAAGAGGACAAGATCTGAGAGAAGACCATGACTGAAAAACAAGGACACTGTGACTGAGATAAGAGAAGATAGGGACTGAAATAAGAGAGACTAGGGGTTGATTGACAGAGACGAGAGGATAAGAAATGAGTAGGCGCAGGGTTTGATATACAAGAAGTAAATGAGAGGAGGCTATGACTAAAAACAAGGATACAGCGACTGAGATGAGAGAGGACTGGAGCTGAAAAAGAAGGAATATGGGTTGATGGAGTGAGAAGAGAGCACAATATCCAAGAGGATACAATGACTGAAAAACAAGGATACAGTGACTCAGATGAGAGAGGAAAAACACTAAAAGAAGGAGAGAATAGTGGTTGAAGGACCTAGAAACAAGAATACAGTGGCTGAGGTGAGAGATGAGAAAGACTAAAAATAGGAGAGAATATGCATTGAAGGACTGAAAAGAGAGGACAAGGTATGAGTAGGGGAAATAACTAAAAAAAAAGGATACAGTGACTCAGATGAGAGAGGAAAAACACTAAAAGTAGGAGAGAATAGTGGTTGAAGGACCTAGAAACAAGAATACAGTGGCTGAGGTGAGAGAGGAGAAAGACTAAAAATAGGAGAGAATATGCATTGAAGGACTGAAAAGAGAGGACAAGGTATGAGTAGGGGAAATAACTAAAAAAAAAAGGATACAGTGACTCAGATGAGAGAGGAAAAACACTAAAAGTAGGAGAGAATAGTGGTTGAAGGACCTAGAAACAAGAATACAGTGACTGAGGTGAGAGAGGAGAAAGACAAAAAATAGGAGAGAATATGCATTGAAGGACTGAAAAGAGAGGACAAGGTCTGAGTAGGGTAAGTGACTGAAAAACAAGGATACAGTGACTGAGATGAGAAAGGTCAGGGAGCGAAAGAAGAGGGGATTGGTGTTGAAGGACTGAGAAGAGAGGACAAGGTCTGAGTAGGGCAAGTGACTGAAAAACAAGGATACAGTGACTGAGATGAGAAAGGTCAGGGAGCGAAAGAAGAGGGGATTGGTGTTGAAGGACTGAGAAGAGAGGACAAGATCTGAGTAGGGCAAGTGACTGAAAAACAAGGATACAGTGACTGAGATGAAAAAGGTCAGGGAGCGAAAGAAGAGGGGATTGGTGTTGAAGGACTGAGAAGAGAGGACAAGGTCTGAGTAGGGCAAGTGACTTTGATAACAGGCTACAAGAACTAACATGAGAGGTGACTACGACTAAGATACAAAAACACTTTGACCAAGATGAGAGTAATCAGTTGGCAGAACAGAGAGTGTAGAAGTGGTAGATAAGAATGATAGAGATAATAATAAGGGGTAACTACAGAGAAGGGCAGACAGCAGTACCAGCTTTGCCATGTTCAGATGGCCATGTTTCTGTACTGATGATGTGGTTACTCACCTTGCAGGTGACAGCTCAGTCCCTCCTGTCTTGCTCTCAGTGCCTGTCACAAAGTCACTGATCTCTCCTGGAAACTGAACCTCAATCTGCACCTGAGACAGACTCCTGGGATTCCCCTGCAAGGGGAGGAACAATCTGTGCATGTGTGTACTATGTGAGTGTGCCTGTGTTGGATGTGTGTATAGACATATGTGCTTTGTGTATATGAATGTATCCCAATGTGTTTGTTTTGCTCATTTTGTCTAGGTTTAGAAATATGTGTATAACTGTATATATATGTGTGTGTAGTAATGTTAGTGTAATGGTGTGCAATGTGTGTATGTTTATATATAAGTCTTTATACCTGTCTGTATACATACTGTTGCTGTGTGAGGTATGTATGAACATATGTGTGTGTGTATATTTATGTGTGCATGCTTAAGTTTAGGCTATGTTTACTAGTTTAGAAATTGTAATTATTTTCTGTGTAATCATGAGGGGTATCATGTGAAACTTTAAATACACACAAACAAACGCTACAGGTATGCACATTCTTTTAGATCCTCTTTTTATTGTTTACTGAGATTTTTTTCTTGATGCTGAAGCCAGATGTTTCACTTATGTGGGTGAGTTGGGGCAAAAAATGCTGTAGGGTGTGTTTGACCATAGCAGTGTGCGTCCATGTGTGTCTATTTGTGCATATAAGAAATGTATCCATTTCAGACCCATGATTGAGAACTCTGTCCCCAGAACATATTTCTCTATAGAAATGGTCATATAGGAATTCTTATATAGGTAAGGTAAGGTAGGGATAAGATTACACTGTGCGCTGCCGCTTCCTCTTGAGGCTTTCCTGGGTGCGTCCTTTTGGCAAATGTGGAAAGAGTTTGTGTCCTGGTGTATTGTAATTTGTTTTTATAAGAATATTATTTTAAAGTAACTTATTATAGCAATCCTGTGTTGCTTTCCCCAATGAAAACTCAAATTTGGTTAAATACTAAAAACTTACAGCCTTATTAAATTGCAATTTGGTAAATTTAAAAGGGCTCTATTTAAGCACAGAGCATATTTTTTTACAAAAGTTTTTAGTTAGTGAACTTCTATCCAAAAGCAACGTCTTCACTAACTAAAAACTTCTGTAAATAAAATATACTGTGTGCTTAAATAGAGCCCTTTTAAATTTACTGAATCGCAATTTAATAAGGCTGTTAGCCGGGGTTGAAAAGTGATTCACCTCGGCTGCAATGGCTGTTTTCTACTTAATTTTTCATGGAAAACTACCTAAAAATTGCCAGCTAACTCATTTGCAGACTCTGAGACGTTCAGTTAATCATGCCTTCGTGAATTTAGGACACTGAAGAATGAATGATCAAACAAGATTATGTACTGTATTGTTCATGATGGCACGGTTAATTTTTTTAAAATGTGTTCATTTTAGGATTCCTTTAACTCAGTGTTTCTCAAACTTGTAGATGTGGGGACTGGCTGGTCACCTTCCAGTGCTCATGGGGACCAGCTCTGACACCCAGAACATTTTGTACACAGTGATATTACATATTCATTGATTTTGACTCATATATAAAGGGATACAGAGATTTCATCTGCAGATAAGATCCTCAACAATCTATATATAACTGGGACTAATGTTAGTGATATGTTTAAAGTGTTAGGCTTTCATCATCCCTCTTTGTACAAAAGGTCCAATAGATAAGGTCTCAATTACTGGCATTGGTCCCAGCTGCTGAGAACCACTGTATTAATATATTTTGAAATGTCATATTTTTAGCTTAGCTATGGGCATGCAAAAAATACTGCCATAGCATTTGTTTTTACAACCTGACCCTAGAAAATATAACTGTGTTTAATTAAGAAAAAAATCTGATTAGCTTAATGTGTATGTATTTGTGCATGTGAGTGATTGTGTGTATAAGTTTGTGTTCCTCTCTGTGCTTTTATATCTGAACGTGTGAGTGTCTATATTTATTTGTGGATGTATATGCATATTTATGTGTGAAGGCCCATTTGTGTTGGTCTTGATATGTGTGTTTACATATATAAATGTGAGCAGGGGTGCCTCTGTGCAAGTGTGTAAGTTTTGTATGTATGTCAGTGGGATTTATATATGTGTGTGCCTGGGAATGTACATATACATTATGTATGTGTGTATATGTATACACATCCAAGCAGTGGCAGAGCTATTACTGCTGCAGCAGATGTCAAGCATCGGGGCCAACAACAAGATAGGGGCCCTCTGCTGTTGGAATGGTAGATGGGGCATATAATTATTTTTCTATAGAAAGGTTATCTGATCACTCTAGGTTGGATCTGACCATCTATATATATTTTGGGGGTTTTATTCACCCTTATTGGGTATATAGAGAAGCTGCAAGGTGGGGGGCTAAATAATTCACTAACTTCACTGCATCCAAGTGTGTCTGTGCTTGTGGGACCTTGCGTGTTTCATCCAGCGCCACCACCCGTGTGCGCGCAGCGACCTGGGCCCCGACATCCTTATGCACGTGCACATGTCTTCATCGCCATCTATTGGCTGAAAATATTTAAAACAATTGGTTTTCTTATACCCATGCTGAAAATGGTCAGATAAGACATAACAGCCTCAATATAATATGAAGCTGATATTAGTATATAAAAACATAAATTATCTATTTAACCCTAACAACCAAACCCTAACTGCTAACCGTAACCCCTAACCCTAGGGTTTAGGGTTAAATAGATAGTGTATATTTTTATAAACTAAAATCAGCTTCAGATTATATCAAGGCTGTTATGTTTAACCTGAGCATTGTCTGCATGAGTATAACAAAGACAGTTGTTTTAAATATTTTAAATATTTTAGATGGCTCCGAAGACACACGTGCATGCATAACGCTATCGGGTCCACCAGTTGCTTTAAATATTTTCAGCCACTAGTTACCACTGAAGACACGCGTTTGTGCATAACGCTGTCGGATCCGGGATCGCTGTGCACACACGGGTGGTGGCGCTGATGAAACACGCAAGGTCCTGCTTGTGTGCCTGGGTTGGTATGTGTATGCATTTCTGTGTGCTTGATGCTATTGTATTGCTATGTGGGCACATGTGTATGTGTGTTTAATGGAGTTTAGAAGACAAGTACAGTCTTTGGAGAGTCCTCACACACAGTTAATGAATAGAGTGTGTGTACAGTGTTAAACATAGAAGTAATGTGTTAAACGTAGAGGTAGTGAGATCATAGTGAAACCGCTGCAGACTCTCACTCTACTATACTACTACCATAAACTGATACCTATTAAAAAGCACACAGCTGCTGCAATACATTTCAAGGCAAATTTACATTTAAGAGTAACTTGTGTGTCAACTTTCCTTTTAACAGTACTATATATATATATATATATATATATATATATATATATATATATATATATATATATATATATACCTTAGTGAGTTAGACTGCAGACAAAGGTGTTAGTTTTATTAGTTGGAGCCTTTTTGGTATTTAAAGAGCCATTTACCTCACTATAAGTGCTTTTCATGGTGTGCAAGAGCACAATATTCTATGTTAAAGTGATCTATTGCTTTTTTTTTATTTACACTGATAACACCTAAAAATCTGCAGTCATAGGTCTGTTTACAAACACACTGCTTACTGTTCATGATTAACTGCATCTACTGACAAGGGCCGTTGCAAGTTCCGGTGAACATAAGAATTATGTTTTTACTCTGCTTTCAGGAATGTCATCAGTTAACCTACAAGTGACATATTTAGGTGTTCCCAGCAGTCATGTCCCTGCACAGATGAATGTGTGAAGGGTTAATCCTCTTTCTGTATCTGCTCTCTGCCCATTCTTCTTTTATGATATTTTCTGTAAAAAAGGAACCTATTTAAAAAATGCAAAAAGTATTTCAACATGTTTTGAAGAGTATTTTACAGTGGTATACTCCAAGTTGTACTGAATTAACTTGCCCTTTAAGAATAAGAACAAAAATATTTAGGTTCTTTAGCAGCTGTTTTGGCAGGCCTGGATGTAGGCCAAGGAAGGCCCAGCTAATAGTTCCGGTCAATACATGGCTTGTAGTGACTCATAGACTGAGTAGGCCACAGGGGAGACCTAAGAAATATGGATCTGCTTCTGTGCTTCACAACTTTGCCCCATAGTCACTTGCAGGTGCTGGAGCTCAGCTATTCAATTTCAAGTGAGATCTGGCTCGGTTTATGACAAAGTGCCAGTTATAGGATTTTGGTTCTGTAATTAGTCTTTCTCCTGGCTGGTTCTCTGCTGCAACTGAGGGGTCCTGTGCTACTACGTCTGTTCCTGTCTGGCAAGAGTTCTGCCTGTACCTTCTGCTCTGCTGTGTTCAAGCTATCACCTCCACTTGTGTCCTGCCTTTAACTTCCAGTTTCCTTCTAAGGACTTTGTTCTGCTGATACCTGCAGCATTGCAAGTTTACTTGTCCATGATTTTGCTGTTTCTGCACATGAGGTTATACAAGCATTGGACTTTTGATTTAATGGGATATTCACCAGGTTTTGTATATCCTGTTTTTTGTTCATTATATTAATTTTGCAACATCACCCCTCAAGGGTCTGAATTTATAGTACATGGTTCCTGACAATAACCATGTGATTTGTGGTGCTTTTAAGATAATTTCATTATTTGAGCTGTGTATATATATATATATATATATATATATATATATATATATATATATATTCAAACAATTATCTTAAAAGCACCACAAATATCAAGAAACCGGGGAATATTTTATTATTTGTTGTTCAGTCCTCCAGTCGTGTCTGACTCTCTGTGATCCTATGGACTACAGCACATGTAGCCAGGTCTCTGCCTGTGCTATCTACAAGGTTTGCATGCTAAAGATACTGTTGTGGGTTGCCAGTTCCTTCCCTAGTGAACTGGGATTTGTCTGACCTCTCTGCTATCACCTGCCCACCTACACTGGCCCTACATGGTATAGCTCACAGCTTCATTCAGCTACACAAGCCCCTTCACCACCACCACCCCTTAGCAATCCACATTAAGTTACATTGATGAATATCAGAACATAATGGGACGTCACAAAATGGGAATGGCTATACATCCTGGAACATGGCCACCATCAATGGCATGGAACTTTCCAGGATGGTCATAGCTGAGATTACCCCTGATGGAGATGAGTTGGCTGTTGATGCACGTGCCTCTGCAAAGCCTCCATGTGTTTTTGTGGCCCTTCCTAAAGGGCTACAGTAGATTAGTGTGGTGTATGTTCCCCTGGTCCCCTTCAGCATTACTAAGTGGTGGTGGTGAAGGGGCTTGTGTACTGCAATGAAGCTCTGAGCAATACCATGTAGGACCACTCTAGGTGGGCACCTCATAGCAGAGAGGTCAGACAAATCACAATCCACAAGAGAATAAACTGGCAACCCACTACAGTATCACCTGTCATATTCATTGAAAGCCCTCAGGGGAATGTTCCTACTCCACAGTATCACTAATTGGACTTGGCCTGTGTATTAACCATTTATTATTATTATTATATTTGATATTTAGTATTATATGATATCTAATGCTATTATGACAATGATTCTTTTTATATGTATTGATCTATTGCATGTTAACTAGGGCTCATTAGTTTACATATATAGGAATCTGACACTAATGTGATGCATGTGGATTTTCCATAACCCCAACCATTGAAAATACACTGACACAGTTAGAACGGTATAACAAAGCTTTATTGTATGCACAGACCACAATCAGAAATGGTCAAGAATGTGCATTATTATCATGGGTGTGGGCGGATCCCGAGAAAGCAAGAGGCTTTGGGGAAAAGGCGATACCTACATGGGGTAATGTGATAGTCTAGAATAAGCATGATGCATAGCACCTACCAGGGTCACATGTGGTCACTACACCACTGCAACTGGAATCTGATGAAAAAAAGGATCATCAGAAATAACTCCATTTAATTGAAGAAACCATTAATGTGCATAGCACTTACAACTTGTCTAGATCTGCTCAGTGAAACTGATGATTCAACCTCTGGACTGTGAAATCCAATCCAGTTTCTCACATACAGTATGGTGACAAATAAACAAAAAAATAAAAAAGTGGTCAACTAAAAAAAGGTGAAGGAGGATAAAAAAAATAATCACAATGCATGTACAGTACGGTGCTTAATACTGTATCTCTAACAATATACCAAGTCACCCAATTTTCATCTTCATGCATTACTATTAGCTAGGTCTCTGGATAATCAGTAATATGGGAAAATACCCATTAATACGGGGAGGACACAATGGTCAGCAGCCAGATACAATGTCACTTACATCAGACCCAAGGATCTGTTCTCAAACTGCTATTGTTGTCAGGATCACATGCTTCACTAGTGCATATATCAATGCTGGCTGTCACTAACATGCCGTTGTGAGACTTTGCAAGTCCATTGCTATAGCAGTATTAGTCTACATTTAAGCTAACAACAATGTCTGAGATATATGGCTATATGATCGCTTTAAGATTATTATTATTTTTGTCTTCATTTATATTGCGCCAACATATTCCGTAGCGCTGTACAGGGGTTTAGTACATGGCAAAAAACAAACTTAACACCTTATAAAGAATGGAGGGCCCTGTTTTTGAGCATATAATCAAATGCACATAGTGCTTGTTTCCAAGACACTGACACACAATTGAAAACTCGCAAACTTACAATCTAAGGGTTTAGGTGTGATACAAGACGGTGACAAATGCAAGATGGTGATGTGAAAACAATTTGTTCAGTCAATTGGAGGTGTGTGTGTTGTACTGTAGAGTGTGGGTGGGAGTGTTATTAAGCTGTGGGGTGTGCAGTTGTAATTATAAAGGCTGAAGGTGATATGATTTTGTAAATAGGTGTGTTATAAGTAATTTTTTTAAGGTTTTGGGGCAGGAAGATAATCTAATGGAGCGAGGCAAGGAGTTCCAAATAGTAGGGGCAGCACGAGAAAAGTCTTGAAGACGGGAGTGAGAGGAGGTGATGAGAGAGGAGGAAAGAAGAAGGTCGTTAGCAGAACGAAGGGGGCAGTTGGGAGAGTATTTTGAAACAAGAGCAGAGATATAAGGGGGTGCATTGTTGTTGAGGGCTTTATGTGTTAGGGTCAAGATTTTAAATGTGATTCAGGAAGCTATGGGAAGCCAGTGGAGTAATTGATAGAGAGGAGCTGCAGACACTGATCGTTTGGTATTGAAGATGAGTCTAGCGGAGGCGTTAATTATGGATTGGAGGGGAGACAGACGAGAGATGGGTAGGCCAGCAAGGAGTGAATTGCAGTAGTCGAGTCGAGATATGATGAGAGAGTGTATTAGAATTTTAGCTGTGTCTTGTGTAAGATAATGACGAATTTTGGAGATGTTTTTTAGGTGAAACTGGCAAGATTTTGTTATTGATTGTATGTGAGAAATAAAAAAAAAGGGCGGGATCCAGTAGAACCCCAAGACAACGGGCCTGGGAGGTGGGAGTGATGATGGTGTTGTCAACAGTGAGAGATATTTGAGGAGTGGAAGCTGTAGTAGAGGGTGGAAAGATTAGGAGTTCAGTCTTAGACTTGTTGAGTTTGAGTTGACGAGTAGACATCCAGGAGGATATGCTAGAGAGGCAGTTGGAACCATGAGCTAGAAGAGAGGGGGATAGATCGGGTGCAGAGAGGTGGATTTGAGTATCATCTGCAGGATTTTATGAGGGTGCCAAGGGAGGAGGTGTAGATGGAGAAGAGGAGGGGGCATAGGACAGAACCTTGGGGAACGCCAACAGATAGAGGGAGAGGTGAAGAAGAGGTGCCAGAGAAAGAGACGCTAACTGTACGACCTTTTAGATAGGATGTGAACCATGAAAGAGCTGTGCCCTGGATGCCAAATGAGCGGAGAGTTTGGATTAGAAGAGGGTGGTCAACTGTGTCGAAGGCAGCAGAGAGATCCAGGAGAATTAGAATTGAGAAGTGACCCTTTGATTTGGCAGTTAGCAAGTCATTGGTGACTTTTGTGAGGGCTGTTTCTGTTGAGTGTTGGGCACGGAAACCAGATTGGAAGGGGTAAAGAAGGGAATTGGAAGAAATAAATTGAGTGAGGCGATTGTAAACAAGCCGCTCAAGTAGTTTAGAAGCCAGGGGAAGTAGTGAAATAGCGCGGTAGTTGGAGGCAGAAGCTAAGTCAGATGACGGCTTCTTGAGAATGGGTGTAATTATGGCATGTTTTAATGAGGAAGGAAACCTGCCAGTGTTTAGGGAGAGGTTGAATAGATGTGTGAGAGCTGGGATAAGTGCGGTGGATAGGGGAGGGATTAGCTGTGAAGGAATTGTGGGAGCTACATGTTAAGGGGGGCTGTCATTGAAGGAATGTACACCTGAGAGGCACTGGGAAAACCTTACACCTCATACATTTCCTCCACCATGCTTGCAGATGCAGAAGATGCCTTCATGGACCTGAAATATATCTAAAACAAAAAAAGCGGAAAAAAAAACTAAACATTCAAACTAAGGCCTTCAAAAATCATAGGGACTGCAGCATCTCTTCTCAACAGCATTCCTCAGTGACCATCAATTTGTGAAATGTTAAACAGAACCCTACGTGTCCACAGAGAAGAGGATCATGGACCACGTGATGGGATTTAGCCATCTGTATACAAAATATCACCATCACATAGTCCAAGATCCAAGACTCTGTAGCCAGGCTAGATTAGGTTAACATCGTGACCAATAGATTGTCACTGAGGAGTGCTGTTGAGAAGGCACAAACATGTCCGCATCCCCTATGTCCTCCTCCGCCTAGCCACACCGTCCACATCCTCCGTGGCTGGCCGTCATCTCCCTGCTGGTGGTGGTGGTGGAGGGGGGAACCCCCCTGAGAGGCAGCGGCATCACAAGTGGCAGTGAGAGAGGCATGGTGGGAGGGGCCGGGCTGCGGTGAGCTGGTGATGCCTCTAGGATAGAGGAGATGGGGCTGGGGACCAGTCCTATTCTTAGCAGCCCGTTAGGACTCCATCATCAGATGGTGCCTCCTCTTCTCCCTTTTGCCCCTTTTCATGCTGCGCATGAGCTCCGCATGATTGGCGGAGATGCTGACCTAGATCCAATGAAGACAGTCCAGTTGCTGGCGCATGATGGCCAGCATCTCTGCCTGCGCAGCCTGGCTTGGTGGTGATGGGGATGGCGGTCTGTGGAGTGTTGATGGGTGAGGAGGTGGCGGTGAGGGAGGGTCTGAGGCCCGGATGGAGCCTGGTGTGACATTTGTGGTGATGTTGGTGTGCCCGGTGATGGTGGCAGCAGCCAGGCCAGCCCACTGCTGTGGGGGGAAGAGGTGATGGATAGCTGCTGGTTGGTGACCCAACCACCCAAATGACATGCTCCTCCTCCAGGCCAGGGCCCTCAGATCCTCTTCCTTCCTCCTCCCCCTGCACCTGTTCATGCTGGGCGGGGGCTTGCTCCTCCATATCCTACTGCCTTGGAGCCGACGCCCCCGCCTCTGGCTCGGCACTGGACCCAGACCTCCTCCTAGATGCTGAAAGATTAGTATGATGAATAAAACATTGTTATTTGTTCATTCCTCACTATCTATGACTATCGCATTAACCCCTGCCGCTACCTCCTCCCAAGCCCTAGCCCCCCCGGGCAAGAATCATGGGGTGGCCACAGATAGCACAGAGGAGGACCACATTCTTCCAGTGCGTATAATTCTGGGCTCTGTGCTTGCCCTTAGCCTCTTGCCCTCTCGACTGTGGACGGTGGCCTTTTCCTCCCTGACTTGTCCCTGGGGCCTGTTCCTTCCCCAAACTACTACCCCCCTGGGATCAAGACCCTTCTCCTCTGTCTCTCTGCTATGTGTGCCTGATGCTCGGGCCCTGCTTCCATCACCCACCTCTGCACTCTCCTCCTCTCCCTCCTCCACCTCACTCCTCACCTCCTCCTCCTCACCTCTACTCCCCATGGCCACCTCTCGTTCCTCTCTTTCCTCCTCCGCTCTCCTCTTCTCCTCCTCCCCAACTCTCCACTCCTCACCCCTCCTCTCTCCCCCCTCTATTATATACCAAAATGAAAATAAGGACCAATAAAAATAAATATTACTTTATATGTCTCATTAGTTAAATTGTGTGCTATGTGTTATTAATAACTGTTGGGGGATGGAGGGAGTGTGTGCCCTAACTATATATGTCTCTATGTGTGTTCTTTAAACTATGTGTATTGCCAATATGTAGAATCACATATAATAGTTGACGTATTTTGAGTTTGTCCGTTACGCCATGTTAAAAGTTAGGGGTTGAGCATGCGCAATGAGCGCCTCGTGATGAACACTGTAGGCTCTCATCGCGAGGCCCGCACGACTTTGCTGCAATGCGGTGAAGGCACGTAAAGTAGACAGTGGGAGAGGCTCACAATGAGCGCCAAAGACACTCATTGCGAGGCTTGCAACTTAGAGGGGGGGAGAACCTTGCATTGTGTGGCAAACGGCATTGCCAGTCTTTACATTTAATTGCCATCATTTTTGACGGGCAAGTCGCTAGTCAGTAAATATGTGTAAGCAAGTATTAATTGTAAATCCGTATGAAATAGAATATGAATCAATAAAATCGTAAACTACCTCTCTAAAATCTCTCCTTCTATCTCTCCAATAGAACCTAATCTCCAACTCCGGGACCTGCGTGCTACTAATACAACACAGTCAACGCATGGGCGGGTGGGATGCAAATTTCTAATCTCCTACTGTCAATCATATTCGGCTAGAATGCTTTTTATTGGCTGAGAGGCCTGTGTTGAACTACGTTATTCCGCAATTGAATAGATACGGCCGATCGCGGCTCGTCCGTCCCCTTTACAGCTTGCGTGCGCAGAGAGGGTTTACGGGATTGAGGCTGCAGCCCGTAACTTGCAGTCTAGTCGAATTGAATAGCACCGTAACTGGAGTGCACAGTGGGCCTGCAGCAGGTCCGCAGACATATGGCCTAGATCACGGGACTTGCGGCCTCCGAACTGAATCAGGCCCTTTTCTTTGCAATTTGTGTGGCATGGGTTGTGTTTGTTTGATTGAAAGTTACAGTACTTAATAGTAGACAATATTTTTAGCAAAAATGCATCCATCCTCTAATAAATCACCTTGACTTTCATTGTTTTCAATGTAAACTTTAATAGCCTGCGGATTTTTGCATTGAGATAAGGCAACGTACAATTGGCCATGTACAAATACTGGTTGTTCTAAGAATATACCCACAGATTTGAAAGTTTATCCATTTGGCTTCTGTGTGAGAGTTAGAGGTTGTTGTAGAGTAAACAGGAATGTTAAGTTAGTTTTCTAATGTTGGTAATATTTTTTTTGTACTATCGTGTTTTGTGGCCGCCACTTTTGTGATGCCCCATTTGGCTTCTGTGTGAGGGTTAGAGGTTGTTGCAGAGTAAACAGGAATGTTAAGTTTGTTTTCTATATGTTGGTAATATTTTCTGTACTATCGTGTTTTGTGTCCGCCACTTGTATTTTAGTTATGGGTTGTGTTAAAAGGTTTTTTCCTATGCAAGTGTGTTTATTTTGGAATTGTATATGCAGGTTAATTATGTATGGGTGTAATTTTTTTTGTGGCATTATTTTCTGTGAATTAATGTCACTTGAATATACTTCTTTGATTAGTTTGAGTTAAGATGAGCTTGTTGTAGGGCCCATACACATATCTGTGTATTTCAAATGTCACTATACATGAATGACGTCTTTCGTGTCAATGTTTGAAATGGGTATTTTTTTTTATTTGTATTTATTGGGGTCTTTCTTAATAAATTAAATGTATTACAGCTTACCTCTCAGTTGGAATTTGCAGATTGTGAAGTTGTAAATTGGTAAGTAATTCTCTTCAGAAGTAACGGCAGCAGTGAACTGTCCAGTCACACTGTTCATCACTTGAGGAGAAATGTAGAATTTTCTGGAAAGTAGGCAGTATTTATAAACTTTGAGGTGGTTGAAACCGTTAGAACGCAATAGGCATGCGCTATTTGCGTTCCAGCCATAAATTTGCGTTCCATCCGCCATTTTGTGGCTAATAGTTGTGTGTTTCATGTAAAATGGTGGGTTATAGCAGTGTGGTACGTGCCGCATAGTGTGTGTTACATGCCGAGTGAACTGGTCTGGAGCGGTCGTTACGTTTTGCGAGTAAGTTTAGTAATTTTGCGTCCTTAGCCTCGTTTTCGTTTTTTCGGCGGCCATTTTTTCTCTCGCTTAGGTGATTTTCGGTTGTCTAAACTCATCTATTTCTACTTTAATTGAGGTGTAACTTCAGTTTTTGAGGTCTTGGGTGCCCCCCTTGCTGTGGGTAAGCTTTTTTGTGTTTCTTGTGTGTATTTATTGTGTTTTTAATGTTTTCATGTGCGCGGGTTTCGAGCGGTAAGGTCGTATTTTTGCGAGATTGTATTTGTTTCTCCTAAGTCCGTAAATTTTGCGAGGATCACTATGCGAGCCCGCAGGGTTGGCAACAACCGGCATGCTCACAACTATATATGTGACTAGCGACTTGCCCGTCAAAAAATGACGGTCAATAAACGAAAGTGTTGAAATGCTGTATGCCACACAATGTGAGTGTACTGTGTGCCTCAACTATATAGACCCCTCTAAAACACTAATGAACGCATGTAATAACACTATAAGTGCCATGAGGGTCATCCAGGACCCTCATGACCCAAAGTGTAAGCACTACACCATTTTAACCCGGTCACTTATGGGGGTCTATCCAGACCCTCATAAGCCTCTATTTAACCCCATCAGTCCCATAAGGGTATATTATGACCATTATGGGCCTGTTACAACCCAACATTAACCACATAAGTGCCATGACGGTCCTCAAGGACCATCATGACACTAAGTATAAACACTACACTGCACTATAATATACAATACTATCTATCTAATATACACCCCCCTAGCTAATATACACCCCCCTATGTAATATACATCCGCCTATCTAATATACATCCCCATATCTAATATACAATACGATCTGTCTAATATACATCACCCTATCTATCTAATATACAATAAATACTATCTATGTACTATACATCCCCCTATCTATCTAATATACAATACATGCTATCTTTATATAGCAACCCTAATTCTAAGCTACAATAAAATAATTAAGACCACTTACCTTTGAGATGTTTCTTCAGATCACCAACCTAGGGTAAAAAAGATGTAAAATATTAATACAACACCTTTACATAAAATAACTTAACATTCAAAATATTCTAATTATTCTACTCACCTTTCCAGCATGTCCCATTCCAGCATGTCCCGTCCCAGCATGTCACGTCCTCCATCTTTGCTTCTGCGGCGAGGCCCCTGTTAAAAAAAAAACATTACATTAGTACACATACATAAACATGAAACCAAGTAAAATAAACACAATCTACATTGTACTTACCTCCCAGCGATGTCTCCGGCCTCCTGGTGTTCTGCCCCGGATGGGGCCTGGAAGCATCCGCGCTGTTTAAAAAAAAACACAAAAAAAAACACACGTCCGCCCTGGCGGATGTCCCTGACGCTAATGAGCTTCCTACGGAGTGTTCCAGAATAAAATTGGCAATGGCGGCTTCTGATTGGCTGAAAACGCTGTCTATCAAATTCAGCCAATGAGAAGACGCCAATTGTGAACCAATGAGAAAGGGACACACCCAAAATACCACGCTGATTGGTTAACGCACCTGTCAATCTTTATTTGAACCAATCCGAAGGCTTTATTGCCGTCAGCCAATCACAATGTAATACACCCCCACGTACTGATTGATGAAGACATGTGCGCCTTCCCATTGGCTGTAATACTGATTGACATTGACAATAGCCAATGAGAAGGGTCAAATCCTTCACCAATCAGTACGTGGGGGTGTATTCCATTGTGATTGGCTAATGTCAGTGCAACCAATCAGAATACGCAGATCCCTACAGCCAATCACCCTGTGGGGGTGTATTCCATTGTGATTGGCTGAAGGCATCTGCGCCTTGTGATTGGTTTAAATAAAGATTCACAGGTGCATTATCCAATCAGAGTGGGATTTTAAGGTGTATCCCTTTCTGATTGGCTCACACATTGGTGCCTCCTGATTGGGTGAATTTGATAGACAGCGTTTTCAACCAATCAGAAGGCGCCATTGCCTATTTTCTTCCGGAAAAGTCTCCGGGAGCCTCATTAGCGCCGGGGATGTCCGTGAGTGCGGATGTAAGTACAAATTTTTTTTTTTTACAGGGCATGGCAGAAGAGGAGGCGGAGGAGGCCGGAGACATCGTGGGGAGGTAAGTACAATGTAGATTATCTTTATCTTATTTTGTTTTTATGTTTATGTATGTGTATTAATGTTATGTTTTTTTTTAACAGATGCCGCAACAGAGAAGAAGAAAAGAATAAGGACGGGACATGCCAGAAAGGTGAGTAGAATATTTAGAATGTTTAGAATGTTTATTTATGTACTGTAAATGTGTTGCACTAATTTTTTTCATTTTTTTTCCCTAAGTGGTCTTAATTATTTTATTTTAGCTTAGAATTAGATTATTTTATATATAGATAGCATTTATTGTATGTTAGCTAGGGGTATGTGTTTTATATAGATAGCATAGCATGTATTGTATATTAGATTATGGTATTTATTTAGATAGATTGTGTGATGTATATTATATAGATAGGATGTATATTAGATTATGGTATTTATTTAGATAGATTGGGGGATGTATATTATATAGATAGGATGTATATTAGATTATGCTATTTATTTAGATAGATTGAGGGATGTATATTAGATAGATAGAATGTGTTGTATATTAGATAGGGGTGTATTGTATTGTATTCAATTGTATTGTAGTGTATTGTATGTATTGTATTGTATGTATTATATTGTATGCATTGTATTGTATGTATTGTATGTATTTCCTTTTCAGGTGTGTAATTTTTTTTCTGTAGTGAGGGGGTTAATGAAGTGCTTATGGGGGTCTATATTGACCCCCATGAGTGACAGGGTTAATTAGGGGTTTATGGGGGTCTGTATTGACCCCCATGAGTGAGGCGGTTAATGAAGTACTTATGGGGTTCTGTATTGACCCCCATGAGTGACAGGGTTAATGAAAATTTATGGGGGTCTGTATTGACCCCCATAAGTGACAGGGTTAATGAAGGTTTATGGGGGTCTGTATTGACCCCCATGAGTGACAGGGTTAATGAAGGGCTTATGGAGGTCTATATTGACCCCCATGAGTGACAGGGTTAATTAGGGGTTTATGGGGGTCTGTATTGACCCCCATGAGTGAGGCGGTTAATGAAGTGCTTATGGGGGTCTGTATTGACCCCCATGAGTGACAGGGTTAATGAAGATTTATGGGGGTCTGTATTGATACCCATGTGTGACAGGGTTAATGAAGGGCTTATGGGGGTCTATATTTACCCCCATAAGTGACAGGGTTTATGAAGGGCTTATGGTGGTATGTATTGGCCCCCATGAGTGACAGGGTTAATGAAGGGCTTATGGGGGTCTATATTGACCCCCATGAATGACAGGGTTAGTTAGGGGTTTATGGGGGTCTGTATTGACCCCCATGAGTGAGGGGGTTAATGAAGTGCTTATGGGGGTCTGTATTGCCCCCCATGAGTGACAGGGTTAATGAAGGGCTTATGGGGGTCTGTGTTGACCCCCATGTGTGACAGGGTTAATGAAGGGCTTATGGGGGTCTATATTTATCCCCATGAGTGACAGGGTTTATGAAGGGCTTATGGTGGTCTGTATTGGCCCCCATGAGTGACAGGGTTAATGAAGGGCTTATGGGGGTCTATATTGACCCCCATGAATGACAGGGTTAATTAGGGGTTTATGGGGGTCTGTATTGACCCCCATGAGTGAGGGGGTTAATGAAGTGCTTATGGGGGTCTGTATTGCCCCCCATGAGTGACAGGGTTAATGAAGGGCTTATGGGGGTCTGTATTAACTCCCATGAGTGAGGGGGTTAATGAAGGGCTTATGGGGGTCTGTATTGACCACCATGAGTGACAGGGTTAATTAGGGGTTTATGGGGGTCTGTATTGACCCCCATGAGTGAGGGGGTTAATGAAGTACTTATGGGGTTCTGTATTGACCCCCATGACTGACAGGGTTAATGAAGATTTATGGGGCCTATTCCATCTCAGCTCATCCCTCCCCTCTCTACCACACTAATCCCAGCTCTCACATACATTTTCTAACTACCGGCAAGTTTCCATCTTGTCTAAAACACGCCACAATTACACCCATCCTCAAAAAGTACTCATCTGACTCTGACATTGCTTCTAACTACCGCCCTATTTCTCTGCTTCCTCTGGCTTCCAAACTGCTCGAGCGGCTCCTCTATACCCGACTTACCAGCTTTATCTCCTCTAACTCCTTTCTTGACACCTTCCAAACCGGCTTTCGGCCCCAACATTCCACTGAGACAGCTCTCACTAAAGTCACCAATGACCTGCTTACTGCCAAGTCAAAAGGTCACTTTTCTATTCTCCTTCTTCTAGATCTCTCTGCTGCCTTTGACACTGTTGACCATCCACTTCTACTCCATATCCTCTCCTCCCTCGGTATTCGAGACACTGCTCTCTCGTGGTTCTCATCATACCTACAAAATCGATCATTTAGTATCTCCTTCTCTGACACCTCTTCTTCTACCTACCCACGCTCTGTTGACGTACCCCAAGGATCTGTCCTAGGCCCGCTCCTCTTCTCCATCTACACCTCCTCACTTGGTACCCTTATAAACTCTTTTGGGCTGCAATATCATCTCTACGCAGATGACACCCAAATCTACCTCTCAGCACCAGATCTATCCCCCTCTCTTCTAAAACATGTCTCCAACTACCTCTCTAGTATATCCTCTTGGATGTCCACCCACCATCTCAAACTCAACATGTCTAAAACTGAACTCCTAATCTTTCCTCCCTCTCCCACAGTGTCAATTCCTCACATCTCTCTCACTGTCAACAAAGACATCATCACCCCCTCCTCCCAAGCCCGTTGTCTTGGGGTTCTATTGGACCCCGCCCTGTCCTTCATCCCTCACATACAATCACTAACTAAATCTTGTCTTCTCCATCTAAAAAACATCTCCAGAATTCGCCACTTTCTTACACAAGACACAACAAAAATTCTTATACACTCTCTCATCATCTCTCGACTGGACTACTGCAACTCGCTTCTTGCTGGCCTCCCCACCACCCGACTATCTCCACTTCAATCCATTATGAATGCCTCTGCTAGACTCGTCTTCCGTACACAACATTCAGTGTCCGCATCACCTCTCTGTCAATCTCTCCACTGGCTTCCCATAGCCTCCAGAATAAAATTTTAAATCCTGACCCTAACTTTCAAAGCCCTCAACAAGATCACTCCCCCATACATTTCTGGTCTCATCTCCAAATACTCCCCCACATGCCCACTTCGCTCTGCTAATGACCTTCTTCTTTCTACAACTCTTGTCACCTCTTCTCACTCTCACCTTCAGGACTTTTCTTGTGCTGCCCCTATTCTCTGGAACTCCTTGCCTCGCTCCACCAGATTATCCTCCAACCTCAAAACATTCAAATCCTCTCTAAAAACACATCTCTTTAAAGAAGCGTATAACCTTCCACCCTAACACACTCTCAAATCTCTCTCCCTCCTTTTCCTCACACAATACCTTTAGGATGTAAGTCTGCGAGTTTCAATCCCACAAGGTGTTTTAGGGAAAGCACCATGGACACTGGATTCCAAACTCAAAGACAGGGCCCTCCTTGTTTTACTATGTGTTAATTTGTATGTATCTTTGTCTTGAACATATCTTATGTACAGCGCTACGGAATATGTTGGTGCGTTATAAATAAACGATAATAATAATAATAATAATGGGGGTCTTTATTGACCCTCATGAGTGACAGGGTTAATGAAGGGCCTATCGGGGTCTATATTGACCACCATAAGTGACAGGGTTAATGAAGGGCTTATGGTGGTCTGTATTGACCCCCATGAGTGACAGGGTTAATGAATGGCTTATGGGGGTCTATATTGACCCCGATGAGTGAAAGGGTTAATGAAGGGCTTATGAGGGTCTGTATTGACCCCCATGAGTGACAGGGTTAATGAAGGGCTTATGGGGGTCTGTATTGACCCCCATGAGTGACAGGGTTAATGAAGGGCTTATGGTGGTCTGTATTGACCCCCATGAGTGACAGGGTTAATGAAGGGCTTATGGGGGTCTGTATTGACCCCCATGAGTGACAGGGTTAATGAAGGGCTTATGGTGGTCTGTATTGACCCCCATGAGTGACAGGGTTAATGAAGGGCTTATGGGGGTCTGTATTGACCTCCATGAGTGAGGGGGTTAATTAAGTGCTTATGGGGGTCTGTATTGACCCCCATGAGTGAGGGGGTTAATGAAGTGCTTATGGGGGTCTGTATTGACCCCCATGAGTGACAGGGTTAATGAAGGTTTATGGGGGTCTATATTGACCCCCATGAATAACAAAGTTAATTAGGGGTTTATGGGGGACCGTATTGACCCCTTATGAGTGAGGGGGTTAATTAAGTGCTTATGGGGGTCTGTATTGACCCCCATGAGTGACAGGGTTAATGAAGGTTTATGGGGGTCTATATTGACCCCCATGAATGACAAAGTTAATTAGGGGTTTATGGGGGTCCGTATTGACCCCCATGAGTGAGGGGGTTAATTAAGTGCTTATGGGGGTCTGTATTGACCCCCATGAGTGACAGGGTTAATGAAGGGCTTATGGGGGTCTATATTGACCCCCATGAGTGAGGGGGTTAATGAAGTGCTTATGGGGGTCTGTATTGACCCCCATGAGTGACAGGGTTAATGAAGGTTTATGGAGGTCTGTATTGACCCCCATGAGTGACAGGGTTAATGAAGGGCTTTTTGGGGGTCTATATTGACCCCCATGAGTGACAGGGTTAATTAGTGGTTTATGGGTGTCTGTATTGACCCCCATGAGTGAGGGGGTTAATGAAGTTCTTATGAGGGTCTGTATTGACCCCCATGAGTAACAGGGTTAATTAGCGGTTTATGGGTGTCTGTATTGACCCCCATGAGTGAGGGGGTTAATGAAGTTCTTATGAGGGTCTGTATTGACCCCCATGAGTAACAGGGTTAATGAAGATTTATGGGGGTCTGTATTGACCTCCATGAGTGACAGGGTTAATGAAGGGCATATGGGGGTCTATATTGACCCCCATGAGTGACAGGGTTAATGAAGGGCTTGCGGTGGTCTGTGTTTACCCCCATGAGTGACAGGGTTAATGAAGGGCTTATGGGGGTCTATATTGACCCCCATGAGTGACAGGGTTAATGAAGGGCTTATGGGGGTCTGTATTGACTCCCATGAGTGACAGGGTTAATGAAGGGCTTATGGGGGTCTGTATTGATCCCCATGAGTGACTGGGTCAATGAAGGGCTTATGGTGGTCTGTATTTTCCCCCATGAGTGACAGGGTTAATGAAGGGCTTATGGTGGTCTATATTGACCCCCATGAATGACAGGGTTAATTAGGGGTTTATGGGGGTCTGTATTGACCCCCATGAGTGAGGGGGTTAATGAAGGGTTTATGGGTGTCTGTATTGACCCCCATGAGTGAGGGGGTTAATGAAGTTCTTATGAGGGTCTGTATTGACCCCCATGAGTAACAGGGTTAATGAAGATTTATGGGGGTCTGTATTGACCTCCATGAGTGACAGGGTTAATGAAGGGCATATGGGGGTCTATATTGACCCCCATGAGTGACAGGGTTAATGAAGGGCTTGCAGTGGTCTGTGTTTACCCCCATGAGTGACAGGGTTAATGAAGGGCTTATGGGGGTCTATATTGACCCCCATGAGTGACAGGGTTAATGAAGGGCTTATGGGGGTCTGTATTGACTCCCATGAGTGACAGGGTTAATGAAGGGCTTATGGGGGTCTGTATTGATCCCCATGAGTGACTGGGTCAATGAAGGGCTTATGGTGGTCTGTATTTTCCCCCATGAGTGACAGGGTTAATGAAGGGCTTATGGTGGTCTATATTGACCCCCATGAATGACAGGGTTAATTAGGGGTTTATGGGGGTCTGTATTGACCCCCATGAGTGAGGGGGTTAATGAAGGGCTTATGGGGGTCTGTATTGACCCCAATGAGTGACAGGGTTAATTAGGGGTTTATGGGGGTCTGTATTGACCCCCATGAATGACAGGGTTAATGAAGAGCTTATGGGGGTCTGTATTGACCCCCATGAGTGACAGGGTTAATGAAGGTCTTATGGGGGTCTGTATTGACCCCCATGAATAACAGGGTACATTAGGCGTTTATGGGGGTCTGTATTGACCCCCATGAGTGAGGGGGTTAATTAAGTGCTTATGGGTGTCTGTATTGCCCCCCATGAGTGATAGGGTTAATGAAGGGCTTATTGGGGTCTGTATTGACCCCCATTAATGACAGGGTTAAATAAGGTTTATGGGGGTCTATATTGACCCCCATGAATGACAGGGTTAATTAGGGGTTTATGGGGGTCCGTATTTACCCCCATGAGTGAGGGGGTTAATTAAGTGCTTATGGGGGTCTGTATTGACCCCCATGAGTGACAGGGTTAATGAAGGGTTTATGGGGGTTTATATTGACCCCCATGAGTGAGGGGGTTAATGAAGTGCTTATGGGGGTCTGTATTGACCCCCATGAGTGACAGGGTTAATGAAGGTTTATGGAGGTCTGTATTGACCCCCATGAGTGACAGGGTTAATTCGGGGTTTATGGGGGTCTGTATTGACCCCCATGAGTGAGGGGGTTAATGAAGTGCTTATGGGGGTCTGTATTGACCCCCATGAGTGACAGGGTTAATGAAGGGCTTATGGGGGTCTGTATTGACCCCCATGAGTGAGGGGGTTAATGAAGGGCTTATGGGGGTCTGTATTGACCCCAATGAGTGACAGGGTTAATTAGGGGTTTATGGGGGTCTGTATTGACCCCCATGAGTGACAGGGTTAATGAAGGGCTTATGGGGGTCTATATTGACTCCCATGAGTGACAGTGTTAATGAAGGGCTTATGGTGGTCTGTATTGACCCTAATGAGTGACAGGGTTAATGAAGGGCTTATGGTGGTCTGTATTGACCCCCATGAGTGACAGGGTTAATGAAGGGCTTATGGGGGTCTATATTGACCCCCATGAATGACAGGATTAATTAGGGGTTTATGGGGGTCTGTATTGACCCTCATGAGTGAGGGGGTTAATTAAGTGCTTATGGGGGTCTGTATTGCCACCCA
Organism: Discoglossus pictus; assembly: GCA_027410445.1. Lineage (NCBI taxonomy): Eukaryota > Metazoa > Chordata > Amphibia > Anura > Alytidae > Discoglossus > Discoglossus pictus. Next base: position 137,751,786 of record CM050167.1, on the reverse strand, counting down.
TGAGTGACAGGGTTAATGAAGGGCTTATGGGGGTCTGTATTGACCCCCATGAGTGACAGTGTTAATGAAGGTTTATGGGGGTCTGTATTGACCCCCATGAATGACAGGGTTAATTAGGGGTTTATGGGGGTCCGTATTGACCCCCATGAGTGAGGGGGTTAATTAAGTGCTTATGGGGGTCTGTATTGACCCCCATGAGTGACAGGGTTAATGAAGGGCTTATGGGGGTCTGTATTGACCCCCATGAGTGAGGGGGTTAATGAAGGGCTTATGGGGGTCTGTATTGACCCCAATGAGTGACAGGGTTAATTAGGGGTTTATGGGGGTCTGTATTGACCCATATGAGTGACAGGGTTAATGAAGGGCTTATGGGGGTCTATATTGACTCCCATGAGTGACAGTGTTAATGAAGGGCTTATGGGGGTCTGTATTGACCCTAATGAGTGACAGGGTTAATGAAGGGCTTATGGTGGTCTGTATTGACCCCCATGAGTGACAGGGTTAATGAAGGGCTTATGGGGGTCTATATTGACCCCCATGAATGACAGGGTTAATTAGGGGTTTATGGGGGTCTGTATTGACCCCCATGAGTGAGGGGGTTAATTAAGTGCTTATGGGGGTCTGTATTGCCCCCCATGAGTGTCAGGGTTAATGAAGGGCTTATGGGGGTCTGTATTGACCCCCATAAGTGACAGGGTTAATGAAGGTTTATGGGGGTCTATATTGACCCCCATGAATGACAGGGTTAATTAAAGGTTTATGGGGGTCTGTATTGACCCCCATGAGTGAGGGGGTTAATTAAGTGCTTATGGGGGTCTGTATTGATCCCCATGAGTGACAGGGTTAATGAAGGGCTTATGGGGATTTATATTGACCCCCATGAGTGTGGGGGTTAATGAAGTGCTTATGGGGATCTGTACTGACCCCCATGAGTGACAGGGTTATTGAAGGTTTATGGAGGTCTGTATTGACCCCCATGAGTGACAGGGTTAATGAAGGGCTTATGGGGATTTATATTGACCCCCATGAGTGAGGGGGTTAATTAAGTGCTTATGGGGGTCTGTATTGACCCCCATGAGTGACAGGGTATATTTGTTTTCTTTTATAATGGGTCCTTTAAGGACCTTTACGGTCCTTTAAAGACCCGTAACGCCGGAATTTTGAATTTTCATTGCAGCGGGTGTCCCCGATCGCGTGCGATCGGGACCCCCACTGCGATGGTTAATGTGGGGTTAATGCAGGTCTCCAATCTTATCTCGGATCCCCTGGGGTTAATGCAGGTTTCCGAGCTTATCTCGGATCCCTTCTTGGGTAAGTTGTACATGGCTGGGCTTTGAGCCTCATTTTTGTTTTTTTTCGGCAGCCATTTTTTCTCTCGCTTAGTGGATTTTCGTGTGTCTGAACTCGGGAATTTGGACTTAAATGGAGGTGTAACTTCACTTTCGAAGATCCTGGATGCCCCCCCCCCCCCCCCCCCCTTGCTATGGGTAAGCTTTTTATGTCTTTTTTGTGAGTATTTGGAGTGTTTTGACTGTTTTTAGGTGCGCGCAATTCGGCCGTTATGATCATATTTTTCATGCGTGTGGGTGTTTGTTACATTAAGGTTGGTTCCGAGGTCGTTTAAACGCGTGTGAGGCGCCTTTGAGCCTCCACCTCCGCAAATTTGCGGACAAAGACAGCCGACGTTGGAGCCTCCACCTCCGGAAATGCGGACAAACACAGCCAACGTTGGATCCTCCACCTTCCCCAAATGCGGCCCCTCGCTTCGCAAGGGTCCGCATTTGCGGAGCGAACTGCATCCGGTTCTTGCGAGCGTTAGCAACATTCGTATGCTCACAACTATATATGTGATAGTACCAAATAATAAGCATCATGTTAACTGCATACATGTGTTTTTTTAATTATCAACGTATTGTATTGAATATTCATAACATATTTTGTAAAACATAAACATTTCTCAAATCAAGTGATATCATACATCAAGTCAAACAATCAGTTTTTCCGGGTTGCAGTTTTTTTTTTATTTTTTATTTTTTTCTTTTGTATTATCCTCTCTCCTCTCAGAACAACATTATTTCTAAACAATCAAAGCTATTATTTTATTCAAGAGACTGTTCTTGTCGATATTTTCATTTGTCATGTATCTCTATCATATTACAAACTTTGGTTGAATGCGGCTCTTAGACATATTTATAATGTCTTTAGTTTTGTAATATTTCTTTCATGTCTCACTTTGGTCTGTTTATTTAATCAGATGTTTAGCAAATGTCGAGCAAAGTCATGATGTCCAGATCTTTTTAAATGTGTCTATCTAGTAATTTAAAATACTTGACATTTTTTTCCACTATTGAAGGATTTTTTTATGTGAATAAGCCAATTATTTTTGTTGCCACCTAATAGTTATGCTTTTTAAATGTAGTAGCATATATAAGATCAGCTAAAATAGCCACATTTTTTGTTTTAAGGGAAGTGGCAATCCTAGGAGACCAAGTGCTGGTTCTATATCACATATAATTATAAGTTCAAGTTAAGTTAAAGCAGTTTCCTGGTTGCTGGTGGTATGTTAATGCTTAATGCTTCATTTATTATTATTGATTTGTAAACCAGAACACTTACTAAATTTGTTCAATATCTTATAAAATTAGACAAGGATGCACATATATTTGTTATTGTCAATAACATGCCAAATGCAAATAAGCAGCACTTGACTTTTAGGACTTTAGTATTAACATTTTGTCTTATTTGTATTGCTACTGATTCAATACACAAAATCAATGTGGATAATGGACATCCCTGCCTTGTTCCTCGTTTGAATATTTTCCCATTATTTTTGCATGCTCCAATGGAAGTCGAATACTTTTAAAGCTTGTATAAAGTGATCACTAAAGTCAAATGTATAGAGTGTATGGAAAAAATAAGACCAGCTAATTGTATCTAATGCCATTTCTAAATGTAACGCTAGTAAGCAAGTTGGTCTTTTTTGTTTGCTCTGCTAACAATATTACTAGTTACGAATACTCTTTTAATGTTATTTGGTGCTTGTCATTTAGGGATAAACTCCACTTGATCGCCATGAATTAACAAGGGAAGATATTGATTTAAATGTGTAGCTAATATTTTTGTGAAAATGTTAAGATTTATATTTAGCAAATATATTGGCTGAAAGTTTTTTTTACACAATAATAGATTTTTTCCCTGTTTAGGTATAACAGATATATATGCTAGATGCATGTCTTCTGGAATATTATTACTTTATAATATGTGACTGCAGAGTCTTAAAAGGTGTGGTAACATATGGCCAATAAACTTTTTATCAAAAAAGCTGAATAGCCATCTGGTCCTGGTGACTTGCCATTTCTTAGATTTTTAATTGCTTCTTTTATCTCTTCTGCTTCTATTGATAGATATAAGTTGTCCCTTTGGAGTTTCAGTAAGTGTTTTGACATGAAAATCCTGTAACGATTGTTCTGTTAGGACATCATCAGTAGGACTTACTTTGTCATATACAGCCCTATTAAATTCCCCCGACGTGAAAACCTGTAGCCCTAAAAGGAGCCTGCTTTGATCTGTCAAGCCTGTAAATGTTACATTCGCAAATCGCTACTAAATTGCTACACATTAAGTATTGATAACATTTGCTTTGAGTAATTCACATAGATTCATCAGCTTCATCTGTAAGCATGACATTATTTTACTGGGTTATATTTTGAATTTTTTTAGTGATTTCATCATTTGTGCATCTTTGATTCTGTTTCACTAATAGCCACAATAAATTCCCTGAACGTTTAAAACCGTAGCCCATAACTTTGTTTTCCTCATCTCTTGGCTTGTGATAGATCCACACAATTCAAACACTTGATTGGCCAAGTAGTTTATTTATTTCAATACTTTTTATTATTCAGGCTAACCACAAATCAAATAACAATAAGTCGTTTTAAACAACAGTGTCAATGTAGAAGAGCAAAGGTTACACAATCTTGCCGAAATAACATTACCATTTTTACAGTCCCTAATATAAATATCAATAATAATAAAATATTAGCTAAGAGAGTTATATATTCTAATTATTCTTCAATGTTCTTAATTTTTTAGACCTAATAGAAAAATCAAACAAATAACTAATAAAAGAAATAGCTAGGGAAAATCTAATCTTCTGAGCTATAATTAGCTCAGAAGATTAGATCCCTATCACAACCCCAAGGGTAGTCCAGAGCCGCCATTTTGATACTGCAGAGCTAATGGATGAGTGCTCATATTATACAAATAAACTTTGTACATAAAAACATAATTAGTTTATACATTTATGACTTATTACCCTAGTAGGATGTATTACAAAATCAAAGGAGGAAAGCGGTCGCTTGACCCCCCCCCCCCTGATTTCACCCCGAGTTGCTCTACAGTAAATGTAAATATTTTGCAGACTCATTATACCACATAATCCAGACTGTCCGAGAGCACCCAGGTCCAGACCGTCTCCTGCTTCCCATCAATCAGTACATATAAGAGGTCTATGTTAGAATTATGTGATTGTTATACTTTTGTTAAGGAACAGCAGTAACATATCGCTAAGCATATATGTCAGCCTTTCATTGATCAGTATGTAATTAATTTTGTTTATTACATCCCTCTACGCTGCAGGGAAGGGGATTTCCAATTTCTGGCAATAATGTTTTTAGTCGCTAGCATAAAGAACTGGAGTAGTTTGTTCTGAGAGGAGCTTAATTTAGGATCATGGCTACCTAAAAGACATACCTCCATAGTGGGTTTTAGCGTGACGTTGAGTAGCCCTGATGCTAAGCGAAGAGTCTTGGACCACAGTCCTTGAACAATTGGCAATACCACCAGGAATGTATAAAGTCGCCTTCAATCTGGCACCCTCTGAAGCAAAGCTTATTTCCAGACTTTGTAATTTTATGTATTCTTAATGGAGTGAAGTAAGTTCTGTGTAAGATTTTAATTGGGGTCTATAAGAGACTATATGTAATAGAGCCTCGGGAAAGAGTAGAGTAGGCCTCGGTCCATTTTTCAGGCTCCCAGACATGACCGAGGTCCTCCTCCCACTTAAGAACATGGGAAGGCTTGTATCCTCTGTCTGGTGTGTTCAATATTCCGTAAAGTGACCCCAAAATTCCTTTGAACAAGGAAAGTTTTAGGCAGACTACTGAAAGCCAGGATGAGCTAGGAGGGCCGAATTCCCTACTATTTGTAGTCACCCAATGTCTAAATTTAATGTGGTTAAAAATTTATTTTGCTGGGATATTATGTTCACTCTGCATCTGGGCTGCAGATCCTAGAGAGCTATTCCTGAACCAGGAATTTAATCTGTCCAGCTTAGAAACCGTCCACCAGTGTCGTGAAGTGTCAGAGCATGTCAGATACAAATTTTTATCTGAAAAGATTGAAGTGAAAGGCGAAAGAGAATAGACCAGTTGTCTCTGAAGGTTTGTCCTCACCCATATTTTCATAGTAAGAGAAATTAGTGGGTTGGAGAAATTTGATCTTAGATGGAGTAAGTGTGGAGACCAGATTATTGTGTCCCAAGAGTAGGGAAACATTTGTGTATTTTCCATGAATGTACATATTGGTTGATGATTAATGGAATGAGCCAGCGGTATAAATGCCAATTGAGCTGCTTGATAGTAGTTTAGAAGATTGGGACACGATAGACCTCCTTCAGTTCTACGTCTATACATAATATTTTTAGCTATTTTGGGAGGCTTTTTCCTCCAAATAATGCGAAAAATCCATCTTTGAAATGTATGGAGTTCTATATTGTCAATTAGGATCGGCAAAGTTCTAAATAAGTAGAGCATCCTAGGAAGAATGTTCATTTGGACTGAGGTTATGTGGCCCATTCAGGAGATGTTACATTTCGACCAGGCCTCTATATCTGCCGGTTTTAATCAAGGGAGTCAAATTGGCCTTATACAGTTCCAGAATTGTCCTAGTTATGTTAACTCCTAACTATTTAATAGATGTTTTAGGCCAAATAAAACTATAAGTGGATTTAAAATGTTCTAATATACTAGGGGGTAAGCCAATGTCTAGAACATTTTGTCAAGATTGAGCCGTAAGCCCGATAAATCGCTATATTGTTTAATAGTGGACATTAGTGCTTCTATAGAGTTTACAGGATCTGATAACGTGCATAAAAGATTATCTGCAAACAATAAACACTTAAAGTTATGGTGGACAACTTTGAGGCCTTTAATCTCTTTTCTGGAGCAGATGGCTTGGGCTAAGGGTTCAACTGCTAAGGCAAATAACAAAGGAGAGAGAGGGCACCCCTGCTTTGTACCTCTCATAATGGAGATGTTTTTTTATGGGATCCAGGTAGCTTCAGATTAGCTAGGGGGGAGTGGTAAAGAGTTTTTAACAAGTTCAAAAAGCGACCTCCAAATCCAAACCTTGCTAGCACTGCATATAAAAAAGGCCACTCTATATCCAGCGCAAGGACACACATAGGCGTTTGATTTTTACTGGACAGATATATAATGTTTAGTGTCCTCCTGACGTTATCTCCAGTTTGTGGGGGACAAATCCTGTTTGATCTTTATGGATCAAATCAGGAAGAAACCCTGAGACCCTTTTGGCTATAATTTTTGTCAGAATTTTAACATCCCCATTCATCAATGATATCGGGCAGAAGTTTTTGGAGTCCAGCGGGTCTCTGTCTGGTTTGGGAAATATCACCAAATACGCCTGTTTAATTTCTGGTGGCATAGGATCTCCCCTCAGGATGGCATTAAAAAAGGAACATAGCTGCAGAGCTAAGATGTCAGCAAATTTCTTATAATATAAATATGTGAACCCATTGGGTCCGGGTGATTTGCCATTTTTGAATTCTAAAATCGTAGCTGTAATCTCGTCTAACGAGATATCTTTGTTGAGGCTATCTAGATTGCGAGATAAAGGGAGATCTTAGGAGGTCAAGTACAATTGGAGGGCTGAATCTGGGGGTTTAATTTGCAAAGAATATAGCTGTTGGTAAAAAGAAAAAAAAATGAATTTAATTGGGGCTAACGGTGACAGTACCTGTTGGGGTCTAATTTGGGTAATTCTAGTTTGTGAGTATTTCGATTTAAGTTTTCTTGCCAATAGCGTTTCCGGCTTATTAGCTTTAAAGTAGAAGAGATGATTAGTTCGCCTTTTCCGTTTTTGTTGATAAGATACTATCTAGTTCTGCTCTAACTTTTTCTATTTTATGCCGCAAGGATTTTGAGGGTTGAGATAGATTTTTTTTTCTCTTGAGACTTAAGCTGATTTGTTAGTTCTAATTTGTTTCAGTGAATCTTTTTTTATGCCTAGAGGCTAACTTAATAAGAGAGCCCCATAGGCTTTATGAGCCACCCAGATTCAGCCCTCGCCTACGTCCTGGGACACATTTAGATCAATGTAGGTGTTTAGGTCATCTGTAATTTGATTCATGAAAGAAGAATTGGATAATAATGAATGAATCATTTTCCATGAGTAAGGTAAGAGCATATTGGGGCCTAGTTCTAAATTAATTTGAACAACCGAGTGATCTGACAATGTGCAAGGAATAATTTGGGCTCTACCAGACTTGTCAAAGAGTGAGAAGCTTATTAATATTGTATCTATGCGAGAGTATGTGCCACGATTTGGAGATTAATGCGAATATTCTCTATTATTTGGGTGATGGCCCCTCCAGGAGTCAACTAGGTCCAGGCGGTGCAATAGTTCATGAATCTTAAGAAGCTTATTAGCAAAGTGATTATTATTCCCTTTTCTAGATCTGACAATCTCGGGCTTGAAGGACAGGTAGAAGTCGCTCCCCCCCCCCAATAACTGCAGTTCCTAGATCCTGGCTTTCAATAGCTCTCAATATAATTAGCATATTAAGAGGGGAGGTTGTGGGTGAATAAATAGAGATAGATTGGATCCTAGAAGTGTTCCAGATAGTAAGATATAATTACCTTCTTTATCTATGTTTTGTGACTGAATTTAAAAAGGAATTTTTTTTATGCAGAAGGATTGCTGTATCCTCTCTTTTAGAAGGCTGACTGGTGGAATAAACATTTGGGTATTCCTTATGGAGTTATTTAGGTATATTGTTATGAGGAACATGTGTTTCTTGGAGAAAAAGAACTGAGGGTTTATAGGCTTTATAGTCAGCAAATGCCTTCCTCCTTTTAAATTGTGAGTTGAACCCTTTTACATTATGAGTTATGAATGTGAAGTCAAGAGTCTGTCATTGCGTAGCGTGAGGGAATGCAATGTAGTAGGCTGCTAGCTTACGTTCGGTTGGGGATGATGGGAAGAGGAGATGGGTCTGGTGTCCCAACCTGTTGAAACAGTGCTTTATAATGAGAACATTCAGGAGTCTGGGTGAGTCTCCATAAAGAAAAAGAGGGATGAAATAAAAACAACGTTTACCATTACAGAATACCAAGGTGGCACCTCCTAAACCACGTCTTAGCGCCGGTAACGTCAGGGAGAAGAAGACGGTTAACCATCTCCAACAAATTCCCTGCTAGGATGGGTATACTAAAACCAAATAATAAAAGAAAGAAATAAAAAGAAAAAAAGAAAGAAACGATAGAAAGAGGAATGAAGATCCCGACCGAGCAAAGCGGGAAACAGAATATAGAAGGGAAAAGCGATGAGTTGACAGAGAGAAGAAAGGAGCCGACAGGAAGCCTATCTGCTCAGGGTGGTCTCTCAGTGTAGGAACTGAGAGGAAGTGGACACGATTAGCTAAAACCGGAGTGTTTTAAATTTACAAAGTTAACTTATTTACTAGTCTAGCAAAGTTACTGTACACTATACCCAATTTGTGAATTAGTATTTGCATTAGGTAATCTCTGTACAACAAGACACTAGCTTCCCTACTCTACAAGTTTAACTGGCCTTAATTTACTTCCTAAGTGTCTGGGTTTAATGAATTAATCTCCTTGTAGAAAATTATTATGTGAAAAATCTAGGGCACTACATTGAGAGATAGAAAAGTTTTTATACATTTGGGAGCTACTCAACCTAGTGCCTTACAAGGGCCCTAGCTCAGATGAGTGACTAGACCAATTCTGACTACAATAGTACTTTCATACAATAAACAATTTAACAACAGTTAAGTACTGGGAAGTCAACCACTAAATTCCTGAATCATTTTCAGTATTGTAGAGTGTCTTTAGTGCAGAAAATTTATGAAGTTGAAATCTGGGATGCTGTAGAGTCGGAGAAGCTTGAGTGTTGATCTTTGGACAAGGAGGGTTTATTGTAGGTTCTTATTCCTAGGTACCATAGTCCATTGTCTGCTCAACGAAGCCTTATTTGAATGGCCCTGCTGATCAGCCAAGACTTTGTAGGAGCTCCAGGCACTACTCAATCAAACATGAAGTATACTGTGTTCCTTGGAATTGAAAGGACAAGGCAAATTGAAAATTCAATTTATACTTTAGGATTAGTATTGACAGAGCAGGTTTCATAGATCTCCTTTTGGCCAGAGTGCTTGGAGCCAAGTCCGCATAAACCTGAAGTGAAGCGTTATCAGGGCCAGAAATTGTCGCCATCTTCCTTGTAGTTGACAGGATTAAATCTCTAGTCTGTTGACTTTGGAAACGAACTATGACGTCCTTAGGAAGCTCTTGTTTTTTTGCCCCTCCAAGGGCTCTATGAGCACCCTCAATTTCCCAGACGTGATCAGAATGGGATGTTAGGATGTGGGTTGTTGTATCTTTCAGATACTGAGGCAAGTCCGTTACAGCCTTGGGAATATCTCTGAGCCTAATATTGTATCCCCTGGAGCGATTTTCCAAATCTTCCTGTTTGTCTTCAAGAAAAATGATGCGAGATGTGTTTTGTGTAATCTCTGTTCGGTCCCTGTCCTAAGCTTCAATTATTTGATCTGAGGTTTCCTCCAGGATCCGATATGTCCTTCTACAAAGCCGTGACTGCTTTTGTGAGACAGCCTCAAGGAGAGCAACAATTTTGGCCAAGGTTTGGTCAGTCAAATTCACATTTTGCTGGATTGGTGCATGTGCGCCTTCTGTGTCAGAGCGATCTGATTGGTCTGAGTCAGGATCCTGAGATAGGGCAGGTTTCGTGTTGGGATTTTTGAGGTTATTCCAAGATGGGCTTTGAGCTTGTATTTTTCCTTGACTTGCTTTTCTTGAGAAATTCAAATTTAAAAATTGCTTAGTGGTTGACAAACAAGGCAAGAATTATTTATATGAGCACCCTGTCTTAGATGTATCTATGGATTAATGAAAGTCAGTATTCAGCCATAAATGGTTAGTGTAAATAAACAAACAAAAGGTTGCAGAAATTAAGTCATCTTAGCTTGCCGGGATAGCTTGGCCCAATAGGAAAGTTTCACATCATGTGATTTGGATCAAGAGTTATTTCTTATTAATGGAGGCCTTTAGTCTTCCTGGAGACTTCATTTTCAGTTTTGGCCATTAGATGGCAGTGGTGTTTGCAGGAGGCTGAAAAGCAACCAAAACCAGATCTTGTGATTCAAATTGTTTTGTTGAGCCTCAGGAAGTATATTGGGCCACGCCCTGGTCAGCCAAGGTTCCACTGAAAGAGCTTATATATTTAGCAGTCTTTTGCAAGCAAAAACAAAGTAACAATGATGGTTGCAAAATCACAGCAAACTTCTCTGCAATACTGGTGAAAGTTCTGTGCAGTATAAGTCAATCTGCAGCACGTTTTAGGGCTTTCTCTATTAGTATCCTAATAAAGAGTCTCTAAAAGCCCCTTCCTAGGTATGTTATTTTTGATGGATCTCTTTTGCTTTCTGCATAAATAATTCTTTGCTGGATCAAAAATATGTTTGTTTTAACTGTTTGAGACACGATAAGGCACCCTGCTATGCAGGTAAAAGTTCTGTATAAATAAATCCCAGACAGGGTTTGAGCTTGCCACAAAGTGGCGATATAGCACCTCTTCCTTGCTAAAAGTCTGAGTTTTCCAGATTTTGAATTTGTCCACAAGATGGCGCCACTTATGCAGGTTTCATGAAACTACAGCCGCAAAGTTATTATGGTTAATTCTCTATTTCTATCAGTCAGGGCATGCCACCACCTTCTCTGCAGATGATCCCCCTGACAGTTCTCCCAGAAGCAAACAAGAAATAAAAATGATTCACTTTAGTTTTTTTTTCTAACAGGTGTTGTTTATGTTATGGCAGCTCCAGTAATATGTCCATACAGGAATATAACCTAGTGACTGATCTTTGAGTTTGCAAGTCTTGTTTTGCCAAAAGTCTCTATATACAATAGTTTAAATGCCTCTCAATGCCTTTCAAGAACCTGTCCTTTTTGGGGTCTGGAACCACTGCACCCCTTCTTGGACCTTTATACTAATTAGCTGCTGGGCTTGGGGGCTTAATAAGTTCCTGAGCAGTACCTCCTGTTTAGTCTTTTTCTGCCCTCTTTTGGTGTTGTGGGTTGTAGTGTGGGATACAAGTAGTTTATTTATGAAGCCTGTTTTCTTTCCCACATGGATTTGTTATCACCAATTTTTTTTTAGAACAACACAGTTTTATAGGTGGAGGCCTTTTCATCAGACAAAGATGAGAATCAAGGATCTTCAAGAAGAGAAACGATTTTTTTCTATTAACATGAAAGGCCCTGGTTTATACAGGGCTTTGGACCAGTGCAACGATGATCATGACTGAAGGGTCATCAAGTGGAGGATAATTTCCCACCTACAGGAATAATATTTTTTGTAGTGTCTTTTTTATTTATTTTATTTCTATATTTTTTTTTCATTTCTTTATTTTTTATAATTTTCTGTAAATATTTTTATTTTATGTATTTTTATACATAGGACCATAGGACCCCCATGGTATATGATTACATTTACAAATGAGAGGGGCGTCCATAGGGGCCCATATGGTATAGTAGTCAATATTATGTACCATAGGGGTCCTCAGTGACCCTCCTGCTTAAATTATACCATGTGGAGCATAGGGACCTCCATGGTATATGAGTCAATGTTAGATATACTCCCTTGTATGGTAATTTGAATATTATGTTTTAGTTTATCAAATACCCATAAACAATAAAAAATTTAATTATATACACAACAGTTCGTTCTCAAATGGTGTTTTGGTAGCATGTTTGTTGTTCTCCTTTTATTATAATGTAAGCCATGTTCATTTACTGTTGCTAAATTAAACCATTCCTTGTGTGGTAACTGAATATTTTCTCTACATATAACTGACCATTTGCTAATTTAGTGAGTATGCCTGCAGTTATGACCCTTTGTTGTTAAACCCCCCAATCAAACTGCGTAAAGGAGTGAGCCATGAGCCTTCTGAACACAAGTATGTCTTTTTATTAATCTATTTCCGTATTGTTAAAGAATATAATATAATGTGGGGTAAGTTTTCTACATTAACTTTATTCTTTAGACTATTCCACAAAATATGTTGTATCAGAATGTTTTGTTCTTTGAAGATTGTTTATTCAATTCCCGCACAGCATGAGTAGTGTTCTTTGGCATAATAATTGGTCAGCTGTGCTATTCTAGTGGCTTTGTAATATGTTAAAAAATCTCAAGTTGCTAAACCCCCTCTTTGTTTAAGTAGCTAATACTGTCTTGGTTTCTTAGGATTCCAAATTAGTCTAAGGATTTTCAGGTATATAATTTGTTTTAATTGCTATTGGAAGTGTACTGAATAAGTACTTCAACTTTGCATATTCATCTTTACAGCATATATGCTATCCAACCAGGATCTTTCAAATAAAGTTTAAAAATGTTATAATCTTTAAATAAGTCTCTCAATATGTTTGGTCATCTGTGGAATTATAATAGCCACATATTTGATGTGGTGTTGTGCCCAATTAAAAGAAACATTTATTGCTAGTATTTTTTTTAATTTTCTACCTGTTTTGGAAGCAAAATGTTTTAAGGTCTCACTCTTATTTATGTTTACTTTGAATCCTTATATATTCCTGAATTTCTCTAGCAAGGCTATTAGGTTCAGTAGACTAGTTATTGGTTTTGCGATTGTTAGCGGGATATCATCCGCAAAGAGACTTAGTTTATATTTTTTATCTGCTAATAGTGCTCCCATGACATCTAGGCAATTTCTTACCGCGATAGTCAATGGCTCAATAAATAATGCAAATATGAGAGGAGAGGAGACATCCCTGTCTAATTCCCCTAATGATGCTAAACGTTAGGGAATTAAATCACTGGTAGTTTATTTATGCTCTAGGGACATAAACTAAAGTCGAATGCTATTTGAGAAATTATTACAAAAGCCAAACCACATAAAGTTTCACACATGTATACCCAAATATAAGGCCATTTTGGCATCTAAAGATAAAAGCATTAGAAGAATGTTGCTTTGATACACTATTTCTATAAGATTAAAAGTCCGCTGGGTATTATTCAGCGCCTCTCTACCCAGGACAAAACCCACTTGATCAGGGTGGATCAAACTTGGAAAAAGAGGCGCCAGTCTATTGGCCGGCACCTTTCAAGTAGATGTTAAGATCCTTTCCTTCTTTAGGTGTGACTTAAATAGTGCTTGTTTGATCGGCACCCTGACATAATATCATTAAATAACATTGTAATTCGGGACAAAAGGATATGTAAATATTGTCTTTAATAGAAATTCGTGAACCATCTGTGCCTAGGATTTATGTGACTTTGTTGACTTGATTGACTCTTTGTTGACTGATTTCCGCAACTGTGATTGAGTTGTTAAGACTAGCTATACATTCCTTACTTGTTTGTGAAAAATTTAATTCTGCAAAGAATGTGAATATTTGTGAGTAATGGCCAAAAGAGCTCTATATAATTCATCATAACATTTTGCAAAAGTGTTAATAATTTGGGCTGGTTGATGAGTGTAATACCATTCCTTATTTTCTATTTTTTAAATAAAAGAGGCTGACCTTTGTTGTCTAAGTTTATGGGCCAACATAGAGTAAGCTTTATTGGCAAAAGTAAAAAAATTTGATTGAGTTTGATGTAGTGTTGGTTTGGCCCTTTTCTGCAATATGACATAAAAGCTTTATGGGCAACAATTTCCTCAAATGTTTTAGCGACTCTAGATAAAACAAATGACTTATGTAACCTTGAAATCGTTTCATTGAGTTGAGTTCATTAATTTGTTTCACCTGCTAATTTTTTTTGGCTGTAGAGCTTTATTGATCGCATAAACCTCTAATGATGCTTCATGCGCAGCCAAAACTCACAATTGGTCTACCTCCCCCCTCCATTCAGTATAAAATATTCCTCTAGCGTAATTTTAAGTGTATTCATTGTAGACTGGTCATTCAGTAAAGATGGCTGGGTTCAAGGATCAATTTAAAGTATGTCCTTTAGGGAGTAGGACACTCAAGGTTACATTAACCGGATCGTAATCTTACCATGCTATTGGATGTGTCTGGGCATTAATCAGATTTGAACTTATACTCTGTTCGAGCAGCATATTTTTTTTTTGTGAGTGAGAGTTATGCCTAATGGAATAGGAGCTATAATATCTCTCATTTGGATGTATTGCTCTTCACAAATAAATCAAAGCATGTTTTTTTTAGGATTTATAAAACTTGTGTTGCTGTTGGCATTGGGAACAACGGAGTACCAATAGATTTGTCTCTACCAGGATTAAGACCCATCGCCCCACCAGCCACGTAGAATAGTGCCAAGAATTCATAAAATTGGAGACACTGTAAAAAAAGGGTACCTGATCTGTGTTTGGGACATAAAAATTTGCTGGTCATGAATAATACCCTTCACAGTCTCTTGTATCTCTTTATGCTGAAAATTAACCCTTTTGGGCATTAAAACTTCAACAACTCTTTTTTTACCTGCTGCAATAGCATGATAAAATGGGTATAATGTTTACCACAATATTTCGGAATTAGATTTTTTTTTTATGAGTTTCTTGTAGATAAATGATGTCAGGTCCCAAAGAGTGGTAATAGCAATCCCTCTTTTCACCGGCTCATTAATACCTTAGGTGTTATTATGTTTAGGTTCAGTACTCACCCCTCTAGATGCCTACCATGTTCCTCTAGTTGAAGTGCCTGGAGAATAAACCCAGTCAAAGATAGGATTGAGTATCTCTCTTTGAAGGTGACAATGTCCCTCTAAAGAGTACAGGAGGGATTTCCTGTTGGGTATGATAAAGTGAAGAGGGAAGGGACAGAATAATAAAAAATAAAAATAAAAATACAAACAAAGCCCACAACCTGTCAAGGGTTGTGTGGATAAATGGGAATTTACTTTCGCCTTAGTTTGCAATAATATATATTTAAGATAGTACAATGATAACAGTAACCCAGAGGAGAGCAAATGCTGTCCTCTTTTTCATGGTGAACTGTATTATATCCTAGCACTGAGCACAGAGACGGTACCCATCGCAAGCATTAAAATATTCCCCTTGGTGTAATAATGTTGATAAAACATGGTCATATACAGTGGCTAAGCAATTATTTTAAATAAACCTATGTAAGAGTTACACAGTTACCCATTTTCCCTTCTTTTCTTCTTTCTTTTTTTCTCTTTTCCACATTTTCTCTCTTGATCCCTTTCCCCTTCCTCATCCTCCGTTACCTCTCCCTCATGCCTCCTCTTTCATCTACATTCATCTATAGCATTTGATAAAGGATACAATAAATTCCTATCATTGTCAAGTCCTTCAATAACAAAGAGTAAGGCAGTTCCCTCATCCCTATCCTTTCATCTATTTCATTTGCTAAAGGATATAATTGATTTAATCATTGTCAAGTCCATCAATAGCTCTATGGGCTCCATGATTCCTGTCTATTCTGCACTTTTCTTCCATTACTTCCTTTAGAGACTTGTACATATATCTTTGATGTACATTGATAGGTCTAATACAGGCAAACTGTTTTTTTTGGTCTTGATGTGTTTTCATGATCTTCTTGTAGTGTTTTTAGTTGCAATTGTTCCTCTTTTCACATTATCAATTCCGGTATATTTAGTTTCTAGTACTGAAACTTTGGTATCCACTGCTTTCATTTCTGCTGTCAACTCTGGAGACTTTCTATACTTCAGCTTTAATTTCTGTTCTGAAGAAAGAATGGAATTCTGTCATTTTTTTATATATACCTCAGTACTAGGTGCTGATGACTCTGATATAGTCTTCATTAACTGTTTAATGGGGTAGTAGGAGGTTGAGAGGAAGGCATAGTTGGTTTTTGTAGCATAGTAGTCTTGAATATCTTCAGGTGTTTGTCCAGTGGAGACGTCTGCCATCACCTTTAACAACTTTTAATTGTTGTATCTCTTTTGGGCTTGCTACTTATTGCTTCAAATACCCTATGTGAGTGTGTTGGTAGGGGGCGAGGTCTTTACATATTAAGACTGATGGGATACACCTTCCAATAATATTCAGTTTCAGAACTCAAATGTAATATAAACTTTTACCACTAGATGATAATGTTATAACAGAGATAATTGCCACCTGCATCCAAGCTGATCCAGCTAACACAGACCAGGGCATTGTACGGCCCGCGGGCCACATCCGGCTCTTTGGCTGTACCTGTCTGGCCCGCTACAGTGGCCTACAGTGGGATACAAATTTGTGTCCTGGACAAAAAAACACTGCCAATTCTAAAAGGGGGCAATTTGTGAGCAGCAGTGTTGTCACTAACTGGGATGGATAGCATTCTGTAAATACTGCTCCTGGCACTGACAAAATAAAATAAAATAAAGCTATAAAATTAATATTGAGCAGAATTCAGTTTAGCCAATGGTTCAGCCCTCCACAACATTCCGAGTTTCTCATGTGGCCCCTTTGGGAAATTCAATGCTCACCCCTGAGCTAACATATAGGTTTCCTATTCTCTATGCATCAATTATTACGTTGAAGGTTTAAATTTAAGTTTCACTTTTACTTTACACTCTACTTTCAATTATGTTTGTTTAAGCATCTATCGTCTTGTGTACTTGTGAGTTTATTGTCAAGACAAGATGTCCTCTGTCTAGGAATTTCCTATATTTTATTTATTTTCCTCTGCTCTTGTGAGCTTTATATTAGTGGATTGACTCTCACTTTATCTAACTTGACCAGTGAGATGTGCTTCAGTTGCAACTTTATATTGAAGCTGCAATTAACCAATAAATTGTTACATTTACTTTGTTGTACAAATAAAAATGTAAAGTATGGTAGTAGAAAACCCCTATTTTTTATTTTTGTTTTACAAATTAATGATGATAGGTATCAGTACTGTATTATGGTTCCTGATCTATAAAGGTCTTTCAGAAGCTGTTACTATGGGTAACTGTGCTAAATGAAAGAGTTTCTGGTTCAAGTTGAGTAAATCTTTAAATTGGGTAGCCTCAGGCAATCTCATTGCACTTCCTCACTTTTATAGTCCCTCTGTAATATTTATGGGCTCCTAGCCACTCTTGCTTAATCATTCTTTTACCTGTATAGTGGTACTCATCTACTTCAAAACTAGTTGAATTTGCTATTCAACGCGTCTTGATGAGAAAAATATGCCTTGGCATTTCCTTGGTTGGTACTAATCTCACTTGCACCACCCCGCATCCTGTCTCTCCAGGAAGATAAATACAGTACTGTGGAGTAGTGTAGCTTGTGCTAACAAGAAACCAAGAACCGAGGTGCAGCCTGTGCTTATAAAGACCAAAGTGCAGCCTGTACTTACAAGGATCGAGTGTAGCTTGTGCTTACAAGAACCAAGGTGTAGCTTGTGCTTACATCATGAGTTTGAAGAAGGCAAGTGATACCTTTAAGCAAAAAGAAAAATAGTGAGAACCACTATCGAATAGAAAAAAGAGATAACAGCCAAGTATGAGTGTGGTAGCCGTGTGTCTAGAACAACGATCTCTACGACAGTAAAAAATAAGGAAGCTATTAAAGGAGCCGTTGTGGCTAGAGATGTGAAGTCTAGGACTAAGCAAAGGTCACAGAAATTGGAGAAAGTGGAGAAATTATTGTACATTTGGGTAAACGAAAATCAGTGGGGATTATTAGTATTTCCCAGGCAATAATTTGCAAAAAAACAAAACTGTTAAAAGACGAGCCTTCAACAAGTGATGAGGGCAGTGAAGAATTTAAACCCAGTCATGGTTCGTTTGAGAATTTTAAAAAGAGGACTGGCATTCACAGTTTGTTGAGGCATGGAGAGGCAGTCAATGATGACAAAGAAGCTGTGGAAACCTTAGTTAGGGGGTTTAGAGACTATGTAGAGGCTGTGGGTTTTATTCCCCTACAAGTCTTCAACTGAGACTGGTTTATTTTTTAAGAAAATGCCTAACAGAACCTGCATCACTCAAGAAGAGAAGACATTGCCAGGACATAAGCCAATGAAGGACAGGCTAACTCTTTTGGTGAGTGGGAATGCTATTGGGGATTTAAAAATCAAGCCTCTACTAGTCTATCACAGTGAGAACCCCAGAGTTTTCAAAAGACTAAATGTGGAAACAAGCAAGTTAAGTGTTATGTGGAGGGCCAACAGCAAAGCCTGGATAAACAGCCAGTTCTTCATTGAATCAATGAACAAAGTTTTTGGCCCCACTGTAGAAAAATATTTGTAGGAGAAAGAACAGCCTGTGAGTGCTCTGTTAATAAAGGACAATGCTCCTGCTCATCCTCCAGGTTTGAAACACAACTTGCTGGAAGACAATAATTGTATAGCTGTTAGTCATTGCCCCCTAACACACTCCTCTGATCCAGTCCATGGGCCAACAGGTCATATCAAACTTAAGAAACTGTATACCAAGGCCCTCTTCCAAAGGTGCTTTGAGGTGACCTTGGATACTGAGTTGACTCTGTAAGAGTTCTAGGACCATTTAAATATCCTTCCCTGTATCACTCTGACAGATAAAGCCTGGTGTGCAGTCTCTTACAAGACCATGAATTCTGCCTGGAGGAAATTGTGGCCAGAAGTTGTAACTCTGAGGAACTTCGAGGCTGAACCTAGCCCAATAGTGGAGGAGAAGCCGGCATTCATTGAAGATAAATCCTTTAGTATTAAAATTGATACAGATTGGCGTGGGTCCCAGTTAATGTACCGGATGATCAAGTCTATCCTTTTGGGGACATAAGGTCAGTGGCTTTGTGAAAAGGGGTGGAGGTGATTGGAAGGAGGTGCCTGGCTGGGAAGGATTCAGGCAGAAGTTGGTGGCGTGAATGGGTGACTTGCAATAATGACAGAGATTGGCTTTAATACCGGCGAAGTGTCTACAGAAAAGTTCAGGAACAAGGAGAATTCAATTTATGGTAAAATTAAATGGTGCCATGGCAGCTGCTGCTTTTGCTGTAGATGAGTGATGGTAATCATAATAATAATAACTGTTATTATTAGGTAAAGATAGTCATCATGTTGCTGCCTTCTAAATGTGGAACACAAGATATAGGAGGTACTCGATGACTGTTAGTTTCCTGTTCAATCGGGGGGCCTTAGCTTGAATTGTCACTGAAACATGGTTTTATTTTCTGGTCCCTCATGTGAGGGGTCAGTAGTGTCACTAAGTTGACATCCTTTCTATCCACAATATCCCTCCTAGTGTGGGCAGGAATGAAATGGGATGGCATGATGGTTAACGGTATAGCGGCTGGCTCACCTGAGATAGTGAGAGCTCTTTTGTGGTGTTGGATAGGGACCTGGAAAATGATGGTTTTCCAGTCCGGTCATTCAACCTTCTAAGGAGTTGATAGAGGATGCACTTTGAGCTAATATACTCTACATTTGCATCAGTTGTTCATTTGAGGTACGCTGGTTGTTGTGGGTTCTGACAGCTTCTGAGCAGGTGCTATAATTAAGCTTTTCTGGCAGTCATGACTTAGGGTATCCCTGTATCGCTAAACTCTTAGAATATGTGTGGCATGGTCCATAAGAAATAGGGGGAGTTGCAGCCTCAGAAGGGAGGCTCTCTGCATTTGATAATGCCTGGACATTCATTATAACAGAGATAATGCATGAAGAAGAAAATTATATTATATTGGTGGCTGTAGGTTGATGTTTCACCTGGGTATTTCTAAGCATGAGAGGCAAGATGGCTTAATTATGAAGCCAGTAGGTTGTTGGTATCAAGAGAAATTGTTTGGGTGATATGAGCAACTTGGAGGTTGGTAGGAAATGTCATAGTGGACATTTGGTACATTACTGTTGATCAATGTATGACTTATAAGTCTAAAAGGTCCCTATGTGGGATGGAATTCTTGGGGTGCCAGTAGGCAACAGGATTCGGGTTTAAGTACGTTAATGTAATGATTGGTCTGTGACAGAAAAGTCTTTATGGGGGACAGTGGCAATGGATATGAATTTGTGAGTAGCTGATAGCTTACGTGACGTGAACCTAGAAACATCAAGGAAATTAAAAAGCTTTGACTAAAATGTACTTGTGTGGGACAAGCGGCTATAGAGAGGATCATTGAATGGGTTGCGGACATGGCCAAGGCTATCTTTGGGATATAGTGACAGTGGTTGTAGGAAAATTACTGTAAACTGAAGGAAGAGGCCAAAAGTGCCATGGAAGGGAATATGTGATTGAGTCACTGTAGTTACGTACAGTCGAAGAAGGTGGGTTGGGGAGCACAGTGCACTCAGCCAGACCTCACATCAGGGACAGAAGCTTCTTATGTCCGCATATCAGACATAGACAGAGAAGTAGCCATAGATCATTCAACCTGAAGCAGAGGCTCATCAAGGTCCTTAACGGCCACATGGTGAGTCGCAAGTTGTATAGAAAGGCTCTCAAGCTACTTTGGTGGCAAGTTATTATCAGGATTGAGATGTGTTTTAGGTCATTTTAAAATTAAATAGGGTAATGCCATGCCAGTTGAGGTGTGGGTTAGCTCTAGCATAGCCAACTGGGCATTTGGTATTAGAAGGGGAAGGGGTCCAGCCCACTTGCCTAGGGTTAGCATCCAAAGACAGGTATGTTATTGGGCAGCAAAGCAGAGGCAAACAAGGGCAAGGCTGTACCAGAATCCAGGGACATCTGAAATGGTAAAGGAGGGGCACAGCGTTGCAACTTACGCCTCTTCTATTAAAGTTGCAGATACAGCTATGCAAAACCAATCACTTTGTAAGATTAATTGGGGAACATGTATCTTTAGAATTAAAAGAGAAGATATGGAGTTTTGTATTTATAGATATAATTTTCAGTGCTCCCATTAGACAACTTTATTGAGTTGAAGGAGAATGACAGAAAAGACGAAGCAAAAAAAAAAGGAGGAGGAAAGAAAGTGTATGTACAGGAAGATACCTAACACATATGCTAATTGGTTGTAGGTTTATTTATCATGGCAAGCATTATTGTGGAGAGGTATCCTGAAAAAGGTTCAGCTTTGTTTTGTTACTTGGAAAAGAGCAATGGTATTAATAGGACTTACAGTGATATGGCATGGTAGAACTATGATGAGTGGTTCCCGTAAAGGATGGACGCAAGGTCAGAAGTATGTTGGAACGACAGGGATATGGGTAAATGGTTAAAGATTGTGACAACACTGTGGCCTACTCCAGTTGGCGCTTCACAAGGCTGGCAAAATTTTCTACGGCAGAGTGGAAAGGTTTTTGTTTTTTATGTAATGAAAGTTCCTGTAAATGGGGGTCTTCCTGTAAGTTCCAACACGCATGTGTGTGGAGTGGGGCATTCTCATTATTTATTTATTTTTATTATTGTTTATTAATACAAAAGAGGACAAATCACATATATACAATATGGACATACAAAACATACATACAAATTTTGGACTTCAATTGATCAGCGAGCACAGAGCAATTATTACCGTATTGGTCCGAATATAAGCCACACCTTTTTTTCGATTTTTTAGCTTGCAAGTTACGGGTGTGGCTTATATTCGCGACCGTAAAAAAATCATTGCCGATTTGCGAACTTTGCTTGTTACGTGTGCGGCTTCTATTCGCGAATGCAAAATTCCTGCCGATTTGCGCGATTGCGAGATAAGGGTGCGGTTTTTCGTGCTTTAGACTACGGTATTGAATAGCGACTTACGGTTTTAGTGATTATGAAGCCTGTAACCTGTAAAAAAAGCTACAGTGCTAATTAGAAAGCTTGTTTATTGCAATGGCCTATCACTTTGTGAGTCTTTTTCTCTCCAATTTTATGGGTGCGGCTTATATTTGAGTACTATCCTTTTCCTATTTTTTCCCCATGAACTTTACGGGTGCGGCTTATATGCGGGTGTGGCTTATATTCGGACCAATACGGTAGATATTTTTATTTTATACAAAAATAGGCACAGAAAGAAAAATAAACTGAAACAAAGGATGGCTTAAGGCTCGGCTGCCTCAGAGTTAGCTGGTAGGGCAAGATAGCGATCCCATAAATGCCAGTTAAGGGAGTTTACTCTTTTAACATAATCTGTAACTATATTCCCCTTCATCAATTCTCTACTTAATTCTATTGAGTTCTTGACCTCATTCCAGGTTGGTAGAGTTGGAAGTTTCCATTGTTTAACAATAAGTCTCTTAGCTATACAAAGGATATGAGAGATCAAAAATGTATTTCTGGGTAAGATAATATTTAAATTCATATGTAAAAGAACCATCCGCAGAGATCATGGGATCTGTTTTCCCACTAATTTTGTTAATTCTGTGCAATGCCACCAAAAAATATGCAATCCCACCAAACATGGAATGCTGTACCTCTACAACCACATTTTTTCCAGCATAAGTCATTGCCTAAGAGGATTAATTTTTGCGATAGTTGCTGGAACATAGTACCACCTCTGCATCCTCATCATTGATGCTTTAGGAAGCACAAGTTGAATATGCCAGTACAACCTTTAAGGGGGAGGGGGGATCTCCAGTTCAGATGGGAAAAAAAGACTGTACATTAGGACCAATGGGGAGAGACAATCACTGATTTCTCAGGAGTTCTTTATATCTTTTAGTAAGAGGGACGATCACCGATTCTCCCCAGTCTAAAATAAGATTCAAAATCCTCTTCTGTAGTGGAGGAGAAGTTGCTTAAGAAAGTATGGAGGGCCCATTTGCAGAACCACCTATGCAGAATTTGACAGTTTCTCCATTATTCCTCGTCTTTCCTACCCAGGCATTTCAAAGAATTCTCATCAATGAATTATGCTTCCTTTAAAGTTGGGTGGGAGGGCAAAAAAGGTGGCATTGTTGGATATTGAGACAGTTTTTGATTACCTCCGGTGCATCCTGCTTGTCATCGTGTGATGAGTTGCTGTTTTGCAGGCTCGTATTTTGTTGAATTGTATTTGCCCATGGGTCTCTTAATATTATGTGCATATTTTGAGCAGTTTAGCTCCTTTTTACATTGGGTGGTTGGCATTAGGGCTGGTCAGACATCACTTGTTCATTATTTAGATGTTTTTTCTATTTGTTGGTCCACAAGAATCTGAGCTTTGCAGGGAATTGTTACAGGAATTTATGGATATAGCTGTGGAGTTTGGGGTACCTTTGGCAGCAGAAAAAATGGAGGGTCCAAAGCAATGTGTGAGTTTTCTGGGAATTGTTATTGATAAGGTTTCTTATGAATGCCGGCTACCTTGAGATAAATTGTTGGATGTCATAAAGCTGGCTTGGGTATTTGGAAGGAGTTTTTAGATCATTTGAATGGCTGTTTTCTTATTCTACCTGATAGAGCAAAGCCCATATTGGACTTGCTTACTGATGTGGCAGACACTGTTGATTTTGGAGCATACTTCAAAGATCACTGGTGTGCAGAAATGTGGCCAGCAGGTGGGATACTGATGGATTTGGTCCGGACCTTGGCTTTGTTGGAATTATTTCTCGAAAGTAATTACAGGATATACTTTACATTCCATTGCAATAATTTGGGAGTGGTTCAGGGAATCAATAACACATCAGTGGCATCAACACCTGTGGTAAGATTGCATAGGCATCTTGTCTTGAAGATAATATTTTGTGCAGAGCTTCTCATTTGCCAGGTTCCAAGAATGGAATTGCTGATGATCTTTCCCAATCACAGTTGCAGCGTTTCCAAGTTCCAAGAAGTAATGCTGAATAGTTAATACTAGATCTTATTGATTAAAGTGTACCTGTACATTACAGCAATTTGCAGTTGCTAAATAGCATGCCTAAAAATCATCGACACAGCACGTTTTAAAAATAACATAACGAAAAACTACATATAACATACTTATTAGATTAATTATATATAAAAATGCATTTTCTTACAGTAAAATAAAATTTTAAGTTGGTATTTTTACATGCCAATCAGCTTTCTGAACCACCAACCAAGCATGGGCTGTTATCGTTTTCTTCCAGGTGATAATTGTCAATAATTGTCAATTGCACCATGCAGCCTGCATGCATTATTTTGAATTTAAACCCATCTGACATTTAGATTAATGCGCATGTGCAGGCTAAATAACATAATTAACCTACTTGTCATAATTAATATGTCTTAATTGTTTTAATATCAGATGGCTTTGGACTGAAAACAAGTAATTAGCAATGTATATGATTATGAGGCACTGATAGCAGCACATGTTTAGTCGGTGGGTCACACAAACTGATGGACAGGCAACAATATCACAATGTAATGTAGGATCACTGCAATAAAATGCATCTGTACTGTGCATTAGGTACTCCAGCATTATGTAAAACCCCACAAACACTCCAGTCTGTCCTGTGATGATGATATGGTTTGGTAATCACTGACCTAGACAATACAGAAGAGACCTCGCACCATCTGTACAGCCCATTAGTGCCACTGCATTGATTATGTCCACATGTCACTGTTGATGATTTTCCTTTCATATTACAGTCAGGCTGCAGTACCTCGAACCCGCCACTCTGTGTCGCCATTTCCTCTCTATATTCAGTACCTGGCACTGTCACTCCTGGCTACAGGCGATGTCCGGGTATGGGCGGTGCTGGAGGCGGTGCAAATGAGATGCGTGGGCGTGGCTGGAGACTGTGCCGGGGGCGTGTTCCCCGAGTGAGTCCTCTCCGGCCGGTACAGTCAGTCCTGGAGTCATGGACAGGGCGGTGATGGCGGCAGCGGCGGAGCGCAGGGCATTCGCACAGAAGATAAACAGGTGACAAAGAGGGGACACACACGGGGACTAGTGTCACACACAGGTGACACTGATAGGTCACACGGGCTAGTGTCACACACACAGGTGACACTGATAATACACACACACACATAGAAAAGCAACAAGGTGACACACACAGGTGACACTGATAATACACACACACACACATAGAAAAGCAACAAGGTGACTCACACAGGTGACACACACAGGTGACACACACACAGGTGACACTGATAACACACTGACATGTGACTTACAGACAAAAGCAGAAGGTGTCACACTGACTATTGTCACCCACACACTGACAGGTGACAGTAGCATGAGAGACTGTTGTCACTGAGATACACAGTGACTTCGAGAGAACTGACAAGACATACAGAGATGAGGTATCACTGACAAGACAGACCACTGTCACACAGACAAGTGACACAAGAACACAGGCTTTTGTCACACTCAGACAAGTGGCATACAGGCTATTGTCACTGAGACTCAGCCACATGACAAAAGCAGGAGAGACTATTGTCACTGAGACAGACTGTGACTTAGAGAGAAATAGCCAGGTGGCAGTGACACAACATACAGAGAGGTGACACACAGCCAGGTAGCACTGACAAGACAGACTATAAAAACAGACTATTGTCACTGAGACACAGCCAGGTGATGCTAGCATGAAACAACCAGACAATATTGTCACTGAAACACATAGACAAATGACACCCAGACAATGTTGTCACTGAGACACACAGGCAAATGACTACCAGACAATATTGTCACTGAGACACACAGGCAAATGACTACCAGACAATGTTGTCACTGAGACACACAGGCCAATGACTACCAGACAATGTTGTCACTTAGACATACAGGCAAATGACTACCAGACAATGTTGTCACTGAGACACACAGGCAAATGACTACCAGACAATGTTGTCACTGAGACACACAGGCAAATGACTACCAGACAATGTTGTCACTGAGACACACAGGCAAATGACTACCAGACAATGTTGTCACTGAGACACACAGGCCAATGACTACCAGACAATGTTGTCACTTAGACATACAGGCAAATGACTACCAGACAATGTTGTCACTGAGACACACAGGCAAATGACTACCAGACAATGTTGTCACTGAGACACACAGGCAAATGACTACCAGACAATGTTGTCACTGAGACACACAGGCAAATGACTACCAGACAATATTGTCACTGAGACACACAGGCAAATGACTACCAGACAATATTGTCACTGAGACACACAGGCAAATGACTACCAGACAATATTGTCACTGAGAAACAAAGGCAAATGACTAGCAGACAATGTTGTCACTAAGACACACAGGCAAATGACTACCAGACAATATTGTCACTGAGACACACAGGCAAATGACTACCAGACAATGTTGTCACTGAGACACACAGGCCAATGACTACCAGACAATATTGTCACTGAGAAACAAAGGCCAATGACTACCAGACAATGTTGTCACTGAGACACACAGGCAAATGACTACCAGACAATATTGTCACTGAGACACACAGGCAAATGACTACCAGACAATATTGTCACTGAGACACACAGGCAAATGACTACCAGACAATATTGTCACTGAGACACACAGGCAAATGACTACCAGACAATGTTGTCACTAAGACACACAGGCAAATGACTACCAGACAATATTGTCACTGAGACACACAGGCAAATGACTACCAGACAATATTGTCACTGAGACACACAGGCAAATGACTACCAGACAATGTTGTCACTGAGACACACAGGCAAATGACTACCAGACAATATTGTCACTGAGACACACAGGCAAATGACTACCAGACAATATTGTCACTAAGACACACAGGCAAATGACTACCAGACAATATTGTCACTGAGAAACAAAGGCCAATGACTACCAGACAATGTTGTCACTAAGACACACAGGCAAATGACTACCAGACAATGTTGTCACTGAGACACACAGGCCAATGACTACCAGACAATGTTGTCACTTAGACATACAGGCAAATGACTACCAGACAATATTGTCACTGAGAAACAAAGGCCAATGACTACCAGACAATGTTGTCACTAAGACACACAGGCAAATGACTACCAGACAATGTTGTCACTGAGACACACAGGCAAATGACTACCAGACAATGTTGTCACTGAGACACACAGGCAAATGACTACCAGACAATGTTGTCACTGAGAAACAAAGGCAAATGACTACCAGACAATGTTGTCACTAAGACACACAGGCAAATGACTACCAGACAATGTTGTCACTGAGGCACACAGACAAATGACACCCAGACGATATTATCACTGAGGCACACAGGCCAATGACTACCAGACAATATTGTCACTGAGGCACACAGACAAATGACACTCTGACACATGACTACCAGACAATATTGTCACTGAGACACACAGACAGATGACCCCAAGAGTATTTTCACTGAGACATACACACAAGTGACTTGAGGAGACATATAACCAGGTGACACTGACACGAAATACAGAGCAGGGACACACAGCCAGGTGACACTGAGCAGACATACTATTGTCACCAAGACACAGCCAGGGGACCATAACGTATAAGACTGTTGCCACTGAGACACAGAAATGCAGCCATGTGATAGTGACAAGATAGACTTTTGTCACTGAGACACACAGATGATTTACAGATAAATACAGCCAGCTCACGATGACAGGACACACAGGCAAGTGATACTAGGGTACACACAGAAAGGGGACGTAGACAATTGATACACAAATGAGACACTAACAGACTATTGTCACACACGGCCTGGTGATAGAGGTGACAAGAAACTTAACACCAAGATCCAGGTGACAGTGGCAAGAAGTTAACAGAGAGAGCATGCAGATAATTTTCACCAACACCCAGCCAGGTGTCAAACAGGGGCAGAGCCAGATTATAGGAATAAGGGACACATGTATGATAGTGACAATGAAGCGAGGCTCAGTGTATTGTCAGCAAAAAAAAAACACATGCTAAAAGGGTCAAAGCAGTGTCAATGTACAGCCAGGTGAAAGTGAAATGATGGGACAGACATAAAGAGGACTCACAGATAATTGTCACCTAAAGCCAGGGGACACACAACCGTGTAACACAAACAGTGGACACGTAGGCAGGTCACACAGAGGCAAAGAGTGTACACACAGACATAGTAGATACATATAATGGCTGAGAGGGAATGTATAACCAAGTGACATAAAGTACAGACAGTTTACTTAGCAACAGAGACACTCTGGTTATACTGAGGACAAGTGGGTTCATACAACTAGGTGACAGAGAGCATCCAAATGATACATTACTACAGCCAGATTACAGAGCAGAAAAATGTGATATAAAGATAGAGCAGGTGGCAGGTATGTGATATAATGATATATAGTATTGTGACAGAGAGGAGACACACAGCCAGACAAATAAATCCATTACACAGACACAAAGGAAGGAAACACATTCAGGATACAGGCTTAGAACATATAGAGGCAAACACGGGACACAGACATATAAATGCCATAGTGACGAAGAGGTGTAAGCACTCAGCAAAGAGTGACAAGGAGGTGCCCCAAACCCAGGGAGATCTGGAACCTACTGAGACCATATGTTCTGATTACTCTGCCATAAAATACAGGATCATTTGTAGAAGTAATTAGTATAATAATGTATTAAGTGCTGGCAGCAATACAATGTGTGTGCTGGCAACACAGATACTGCTGTATTAAAGTGTGTATTGCATATGTGTGTACATATTGAGATATAATTAAACATCGCTATCCGGCCCATTCTCTCCCTCTGTCAGGGTTATAATGTTTCACTAATTCATTCAAACAGACCTCACTATTCTGAAAGGAATCCCCCCTCCTCGCCACACCATCTGCTTACAGACAGCTGTACCAGACAATGACTTGTACTGCTGCCATAACCCACTGAGCAGACAGAGGCTGAGGTACTGCATAAGATGTTACAGGAGCAATAAGGCACTCAGGAATTGAGATACTAGACTAAGATGTTACAGGCAATAAAACACTCCTCAGCCGAGATACTGGATTAGGACTTTACATACGGCACTCAGGAGCTGGATTACTATAATATGAAGATAGAGGCAATAAGGCACTGCTAAGTTTTTATCTGGTGACTTCCTGACCGACCCCATAAAGTTCCTTAAATGCCACACTCCCCCACCCCTCCATTCCTACTCTGTCCCTTGTACATCCCGTCTCCCCCTTCTGCTGCGTCCTGTTATTGTGTAGTGAGAAGCAGGCACTTCCTCTCATATCAGCCAGCAGTCTGAGCGTCCTGTCCCAGGGGATGAGGACTGAATCCTGTCATCATGTCATATTAGAGATGTACTGAGTATATAACCACAATCCGAGTGTAAGCTCTGCAGGATGGGATTCTATTCTACCAATTGTTCATTTTCTGTATTGTACTTGTGTTCCTCTTTATATTAGAGTGTAAGCTCTGCGGGACAGGATTCTCTTCTCCCAATGGTTCCTCTTCCGTCCATATTGTGTCTATGTCCATCTGTATATTAGAGAACAAACCCTGTATTGTAGGATTCCCTTGTCCTAGCAGTTCTACCTATGTCTTTATTGTATTTGTTTCCTTTATATAGTAGAATGTAAGTTCTGCAAGGCATTCTCACAATGGTTAATCATTTCTGTATTATATCTGTATCACACTGCATATAAGATTGCAAGCTGTGCAGGGCAGGATTACTTTCTTCTAGGGGTTTCTGCTCCCTTTATATTGCATCCATGTCACTCATTATATTAAAGTGTGAGCTCCGCAGAACAGTATCAACTCCCAGTGGTTATATTTCTCGCTATAAGTGTATGTGTATCTCAGTATATCAGACTATAAGCTCTAAAGAGCATGATTCCTTTCTCTATGGGGCTCCTATCCCTGTATTTTTTTTTTATTATTCGAGTGTTAGCTCTGCAGAGCAGGATTGTCTTCTCCCAGTGGTTCTTTGTCTGCCTGTATTGTATGTAGGCCCATTTCTACCGTACAGTAGAGTATAACATGGCAGTACAATTCCCTTCTCACACTCAATAAGCGGCTTGTCGCTGTGTGCATGTATTGTACACACTGTGTCTCTCCCTCCTCCTTTCCTTCTGGCACAGATGCTGTAGCAGGTGTAGGTAAATAATTCAGTTGGTGGAGTGTGACAGCTTTGTCCCCTCCCAGTGCTTATGTCACAATCCAGCACAACCAGTCTCAGGTATCTCCTTCTTCTTTGAATGTGATATGATCATGGTGCACTGTATAATAGTGCTGAGTATCTACAGACTGCACTGTATAATGGTGCGGAGTATTTATACACTGATAATAAACATGCAACACGGTATAATGATGCTGAGCATCTATATACTGAAAAAGGTACATGCTGTACTATGTAACATTTCTGAGTAACTATACAATCATAATGAGAGAACTGGATTATGTGGTACTGCCCTTGGCAGTTGACCATCCGCATTCTCCACTCCATTTATATCCATGGCACAGCTATCTCCATGGCCTAGCAAATCCTTTCTAGCAATATGAACGTTTAGTGTCTCTTTCTCTAACACCTCTCCTTCCCCACTCCCTCTCACTGCTGGCATATCCCAACGTTCAGTCCTAGTCCTCCTCCTCTTCTCAATCTATATATCCTCCCTTGGCACCTAATAAAATATTTTAGGTTTCTGTATCACCTGTATGCAGATAACACTCAAATCTATATTTCTGCACCATAGTCGTTCCCTGTTTTCTAGTACAAGTTGCTAACTGCTTCTCAAGCATATCCTCCTGGATGTCTGCTGTCAACTCAAACACAATATTTCAAACCCTGAGCTTCTAATCTTCCCCGTTCTACTACACCTCCCAGTCCTCAAATGTCCCTTGCTGTCGACAATGCCATTATCAATTCCACCTCTCAGGCCCGCCGTTGGATCCTGCCCTCTTTCACTCCTCTCATACAATCAATAACCAAATCATGTTGTCTTCCCCTAAAAACATCTCCAAAATATGTCACTATTACAAGAGACACAACTGAGATTCTAATCCATTTGCTTATCATATGTCACCTCAACTACTGTAATTTACTCCTTATTGTCCTCCCCATCTCCACCCTGTTATGCATGTTTACCCTATGCAGCTTTTTTCCATGTGTTACAACTGTTAGATGTGTTTTTAGAGGGTGAAAACATTGGATAATCTTAGTCATCCATTTTACTTCTGATTCCTAACTACTGTTTAGGGGTGTAGTGTATGTTTATTTATGTAACTTTCCCTTTCTTCCTCCTGGCTCCTTTTGTTTTATGTCCTTTTGTCCACCTCTGTGTTAGGGCAGGTGCACCAGAAAAATAAACTGGATCTATCTGGGAGGATATTACTGTGCTGTCCTAATTACACTTCCCATCCGGCAGTTATCAGTTTTATGGCTAATTAAGTTGTTCTCCTGGGCCAAGAACAAGCCATGCTTCCTCATACACAGATACAGCAGGGATTGTGTCCTATAACAGAAGAAACAGAAAGAGAGGTCACTAGGCACTAAAATGTCCGCTGTATAGTGTGTTATAGGAGAATTATTTATTTTTAGCTTTAACTCTTATTAAGGCTCTTTGAATTCTTGCAAAACAGGAAACTCCAGCAGCAGAGCCAGTCAATCAGATAGCAGGCAGGTGACTGGGTTGCAAGGTATGCTGGGTACCTGTATGTGGTGAGAATAGATTGTACTGCTTGTTGATTGAATAGAGGTTCTGTTGCTATGTCACCCAGAGTCAGTCTGTCCCACTGACACATACAGTGTTGTCCGGATTCTTGTTAGTGTGGGAGGACATTTTTTTTATGATTAAATATAATAATTAACGATCTGGGAAGTGGTATATGATGTTTAAACTGTTTTATTTTAATATTATTATAATAATGAGAATCTTTCTGGCAGACCATTGGTCACAGAATGCAACTAACAGGACAGCCTCCATCTGGACAGCACTAACCTATGGCACATGGAGTCTGTCCCTCCCACTGCAGGGTGACACAGGAGGGAGCTATTTGACATGGAGTCTGTCCCTCCCACTGCAGGGTGACACAGTGACACAAGCAGAGTGTGTCCCTGATGGGTAGCACTAACATTGGCTCTAAGTTGCTAATGTTTATTTTGGAGATGGGACAGCCTTTAGGGGCGTGTGTGTGTAAGTCAAGCAGAGCCAGTGTAACAGGTGTATGACGGGAGTGGCTGCAGAGTGTTAACTGCTAAACTGCCAGAGAGGTGACATAGCCGTATAACAGCTTGCTCTGCTATTGTCATGCAATATGTTTCTGCCAGTGACTCCAGCCCAGTCTGTCTCCCATGTGTCCTTATCATGTCCCATATTAAGCTGGTTTTGCCTGTAGTAATAGTGGTTTCATGTCCAGCCATCCATAACAAACAGTAACACAAGGCACACTTAGGCACAAGCCCAGACATTGTTGTGTGACCATTCTCTGTAGAGAGCTGTGAGGTGTAGCAATGCCCCAGACATGGGATTCATGTCACCAGTGTCTCTGCCTCCTCTCTTACTCTCTTCGCTTGTCTGCCCGGCTAACACGGTCACAAAGGCAGATGAGCCCTGCAGGCGGGAGCACTGTAATGCCTACAAATCCCCTTTTATGGCTTTATATTTGACATACTTTTCTTTTGTATCCCCCAAGGCACACTTTCTAATTGTGTTGCTGGTTCTTCGTAGCTTTGTCAGTGCCACCCTGTAGTGAGGACAGGCTCCATGTTGTATAACTCTCTCCTGTCTGTGTCCCCCATCACGTAGAAGGACAGAGTGCATGCCACATAGTTCTCCCCTGTCTGGGTTACCCTGAAGTGGGCGGTACAGACTCCAGGTTGCATAGTTCTCCTTTGTCTGTTTTACCCTGAAGTGGGCAGTTCAGACTCCAGGTCACATAGCTCTCTTCTGTCTATGTATTACAGTCTGTTGTGTTGAATGGACGGTCAGCAATACATGGGATTTCTGTCTGATACACATACAATATGAGGATTAAGTGATGTACGAGATTCAGATTAACAATGCAGTGAAACATCAGAAATTCTTCCTGACAGACAGACCTCTCTCATCACACGTTACTGGGTAACTGCTGGGGTGATAAAGCCCTCATGAGCTGGGCAGCTGCTATATTGTGTTGCAGGACCTATAAGGCAATGACCAATGTGTATACTGTAATAAGATGTTAAGGAGGAGAACGTTTTACAATGGCAATAAGGTACCCCGTACCGGGTGGCTATTACAGTGTGTTACAGAGTTAATAAGACACTCAGGAGCTGCATACTGTAATAATATGATACAGGGCAATAAGGCACTTAGAAGCTGGGTTACTAAAATAAGATGTTACAGGAGCAATAAAGCATTTGTCAGCTGAGTTACTGTAATACGATGATAAAGGGACAATAAGGCACTGAACTGGGTTCTGTAATAAGATGTTACAGGGCAATAAGGTAGTCTGGAACTGGGTTACGGTACTAAGATATTACAGGGCAATAAGGTAGTCTGGAACTGGGTTACGTACTAAGATATTACAAGGGTAGTAAGGCTCTCAACTGGGTTATTGTAATCAGATGTTACAGGTTAATAAGGCACTCAAAAGCTGGGTTTCGGTAATGAGATATTACAGGGCAGTAAGGCATTCAGGAGCTCCGTTAGTGATATAATATGTTACAGAGCCAATTAGATACTCAGGAGCTGGGATACTGCAATAAGATGTTACAGAACCAACAATTCACTTTATAATTTTAGGACTGTCGCTGCAGAGGTTCGGAAGCAGGTTTCTCGAGAATATGGAGGTTCTCCACAACTATCCAAGAAACGAGGAGGTGGTCAACAGACTGTGAGTCTAAGTAGATCCATCACTCTATCCCTTCTGTCTCTCTCATATCTACAGAATAATATTTTTATTATAGTCTTCAGTTTTGCTGTTTGTTCTCATTCAGTCCTCCGGTCATGTTTTGTGTTCTCATTGTATTTTCTCACCTTCTTTCCTTTTCTGTTAGGTGCCATTGTCAGACGTGGTGGAGCCCCTGAATTTTGAGACCTACCTCTCTAGTCACCCACCTGATGCGGAGTGTGAAGCACTGAGAGATCTGTGTGACTTTCCACCTGATGACATTGAGATTCTGTATGAGCCGCGGGAATGTCGTACACTGGAGCCAGCTGCACCAGAGGAGGGGTGAGATACAGTGTCACAAGGACAGGAGAGAATTATGGCATGTTCAGTTTGCCCCTCCCACTGGAGGGTGACAGAGACAGGAGAGGAATATGGCACATGGAGTTTGGCCCTCCCACTGCAGGGTGACACAGTGACAGAGACAGGAGAGCATTTTGGGACGCGGAGTCTGCCCCTGTCTTTGCTGAGTGAACAAAAACACATGAGGGAATTATGGGATGTGAAATCTGTCAGTCCCACTTCAGGGTGATACAGTGGCACAGACAGAAATGGCTTGGGTCTGCTTATCCTCATTGTCATATTCTTCTTATATAGAAAGCTGGATTCTCGTGTTCGAGATGCATTGAAGGTTTACACACACGACTGGGTCATTGCACAGAGAAGGTAAGATAATCATGTGTGCAGCACAGTCCTTGTAATCTATAAAGGGAAACCGGGTGTACAGATAGGTGGTACTCTTGGATGTAGTGTACCTGCCATGGTGAAATGACATTCTAATCTATAGAAGGATACAATTACAATACTATGAGGAGGAGCTATTGCCTGATGTGCTGAAGAGCTTATGCTCTATTATATAGAGGGGTTTATATGCAATTCATACAGAAGAGGATTTGGTGTTGATATTTTTATTTTTTTCCAGGTCTCAAAGTCTCAGCACAGCTTACACCCCCATCACAGCAGAGCGTCAAAGACAGCGTCAGAGGGGTCTGACCCGACAGTTATATGAACTGGATGAGGCTGGAGAAGAAAAAGGAGGTCAGGAGGAGCAGGTCAGTTTTTATTTGTTTTTCTGCTACTGGTAAAAACTATACCGTTTATCAAAGCATGTTATAAGTCATTTCATGTGTGCAGGCTCCCTTCATATAAATATCTGAAGAAATAAATACACACAAAGTGACCAACTAATCACTTTATTATTTATTTGCCAGTCAGATAAGGGAAATGAAAATCGTATGGTGTATTGTGAAAGGAAGTATAGTACACAATAGTACTCTGCTTACTATTTATTTTCACTGCTTGCTTAGCATATCTTAGAATGGGGTGGTGTGGGTGAAGGAAACGCAAAAGGAGCCCGGGCTAGAGATGGAGTAAGCTTTCGAAGCAGCCATTGTAGAAAGTGTTAGGTGTTTATGGAGGTCTAGTACTTCAGGTCTCAGTGCTGTATTTCCTGTTGCGGCTGAGCAACAGTCCACAATGTCCCCAATGTTCCCGGTATGTGTAGTATAGCATTTGACAGAATGCAATTTTTAGCTTTTCTATATGTACCTATATACAGTGACTTGAAAAACTATTTGTGATACGTTACCACACTATTCACCCCCCTAAACTTTTTTACCTATTTTGTTAAATTACAGCCTTAAGGGCAATGTGTTGTTAATCTAAATTGTATGTGATGGATCAGAACACAATAGTCTAAGTTGCTGAAGTGAAATGAGAAAAATATAAACATAAAACAAATTTTTAGAAATAGAAAACAGAAAATTGTCATGTGTATTCACCCCCTTTGTTATGAAGCCCATAAAAAGCTCTGGTGCAACCATTTACCTTCAGAAGTCACATAATTAGAGAAATGAGGTCCACCTGTGTGCAATCTAAGTGTCACATGATCTGTCATTATATATATATATACTGGCTTACGAAGCTGCAAATGTTGTTAGTTTGTAGTCTGTTACATACTTCACAAACATTGTTTTGTTTTTTTCTAAATTACATTGGCCTGTTAAGTCTGGATGACCATCTCTTGGCTCTGTTGTCAATGTCTGCTAATGAACTTTGTTAAACATATATACACACATTTACAGTATAATAACCCTGTATTTTTACTGCCCTATTTCTAGGAAGAAAAAAAGAGGTCTTCTTCATCTATGGATGAGACACCCAGAGGGAGTTGGGCCTCCAGCATCTTTGATTTGAAGAACTCCTCTCCAGACCCCCTGCTTCCTGGCCTGCTTGATCGCACACCTGCTGAAGAGTCAGATAGGATAAATGAGGAACAGAGGAAAGGGAATAGACATTCAGAAATTCTGGCCCTCTACCCTGCTCCGGATGAGGTGACAATCATAGTTTCCCATTGATACCACTATCCAGATCAATAACCTTGACTGACTTATTGCACATTAAATTACCTTTTTACAGGTATTTAATGAGTAACTTGAAGGGCCTCTGTAGTCCCATATTCACAGTATGCTCTTTGCTAGAGCTTAACCTGATAATGAACAAAATGTTATAATACAGTGTTACATTTACTTTCTAATATTTTGGAGGGTTTTTTTTTCCTTTTTTTTGTCTGCAACTGCAGTTGGGGTTATGCAAAGTGCTAGCGCTTTCAGTAGAATTAAATGAAATCTATTAATTAAGGCCCCCTTTTTTTGCAAAGCAGTCCAATCAAACAGATCAGTCAAAGGCTGTCCTATTAAAGTGTAAGTGCATATAATAGTTAAAATAAAATAAAAGCTGTATTTCTTTTATTTTTATATATTTTATTTTTAATCAAGTAAATTAAAGGGTCCCATATTTATATTTTACATGTTTGCAGAAGATTAAATTAAACTTTAATGGTCCTTTAATGCATCCTCCATATAACTCCTTTCTCTTCCTTTAACTTTTCATCCTTATTAACATTACTTGCTCTCTGTCTATAGGATGAAGCTGTGGAACGTTCCTCTATTCCTGAGGTGCCTAAGGAACACTTTGGGCAGAGGATCCTAGTAAAATGCATATCATTAAAGTGAGTGTCCGTTTGTGTGTCTGTGAATAGGGATTGCTGATGCTTGTCTGCATCTGTCAGTATTACCAGTATGTGTTTGCCCATATGGGTCTGTAAGTATGGTGTGCTGGTGCCAGGACGTGTCGATCTGTATTGCATAAGGATGCCCGTATAATCTCAGACCGCATGTACCAGCTTATATGTAAAGGAAAAATGCTGATACCAGACTGTGTCTTACAACAGTAAGTACTATGCCAGCCTATCAGTCTAGAGAGTTGATGCCCGTCTATATATCTGTCAGTACATTGTGTTTTCTTATCTTATTTGTGTGTCTGTCATGGTTTGGTGTAATGTGAAAAAGTACTACTTTATAGATAGGGTAGTAGATAAGTGGAACAACCTTTCTATAGACATGGTAATGGAAAACACCATTATGGAATCCAAACATGCATGGGATGAGCATAAGAACCAACCAAACTGACCATTCAGAAAATGAATTGAGCCAGACCGTTTATGCAGAATGAGCAGACTAGATGGTCTTCAATTGTCAACAAATCACTTTTTATGCTATTGTGTATGTTGCTGAAGCTAGTTTTTGTGTCCATATGATGTGCCAATGTCACTCTGTATTTTAATACATGCCTCTATAAATTTGTTATTACTAGTCATCTAAATTTAAATGTGATGTAAGGTGTAGCCATCTTAACCCCCCTATATTCCCTGCTTCTTTTTTTGTAGGTTTGAAATTGAGATTGAGCCCATATTTGGGGTCATGGCCCTTTATGATGCAAAAGAAAAGAGAAAGGTGAGGGAGGTACACAACACTGGACTAACTGTTGCACACACAGATATACACTAGGACTGCACACATAGAAATGAACCTGAATGCTGTTACCTCTGTGAATGGACATAGAGATACAAAGGTTGTAACCTTTAGGATTTGACCAGGGGAGACAGAACCTGGAAGCTGTATGACATAGGCATTTTAATACATAGTCCAGCAACTATAGATCTGGACATAGTGAGTTACAACCTTTCACCCACTGGACTAGAGACTGGGGTACAGAGCCTAAGGCCTAACACAGAGCCTAGCATCTCTAAAGTTGGCACATGGATAAAGAGCCTAGCATCTGTGACTGGACACAAACATACAGAGTCTGACACCTCTAGAGCTGGGTAGTGATACACAGAATTACCTAAGTTTGTCTTCTGTTCTTCACAGTTATCGGAGGGATTCCACTTTGATCTGAACTCGGACTCTGTAAAGAACATGCTGCGCACACAGGGAGGGCATCCTGCCCCATCCACCCTTGCTCGCTCTGCCATTTTTTCCATTACATACCCTTCCCCAGACATCTACCTCGTCATCAAGGTATCCACAGATACATTATGTGTGTATCATAGATAGCAGAGATAAATTAATGTGGTAGACATTGAGTGTTTAGGGCAGTTGTGTGTGTGTTTGTGTATAAAGTATATTACACTGTAATTTATGTTTGTTCATGATTTATGTGATACAAATATGGTGGCTTTTTGACAGGCAAGTGCCTTGTAAATGATCTGTGTAAGAGATGTGAGTATGCTAGAATATAGAGCAAATTGCATGTAACATCACTGTGTGTACGGTGCCTTGCAAAAGTATTCATCCCCTTGGCATTTTTTTGTGTTTTGTTGCCTCACAACCTGGAATTAACATGGATTGTTTGAGGATTTGCATCATTTCATTTACAGAACATGCCCACAACTTTGAAAAGGTTTTTTTTATTTTTATTTTTTATTGTGAAGCAGACCACAAATAGGACAAAATAACAGAAAAAGTCAATGTGCATAACTATTCACCCCCCTAAAGTCAATACTTTGTAGAGCCACCTTTTTCAGCAATCACAGCTCCAAGTCGCTTTGGATGAGTCTCTATGAGCTTGCCACATCTTACCACTGGGATTTTTGCCCATTCCAGCTCCTTCAAGTTGGATGGTTTACGCTTGTGAACAGCAATCTTTATGTCTGACCACAGATTTTCTTTTGGATTGAGGTCTGGGCTTTGACAAGGCCATTCCAACACATTTACATGTTTCCCCTTAAACCACTCAAGTGTGGCTTTAGCAGTGTGCTTGGGGTCATTGTCCTGCTGGAAGGTGAACCTCCGTCGTAGCCTCAAATCACGCACAGAGTGGTACAGGTTTTGCTCAAGAATATCCCTGTATTTAGCACCATCTTTCCCTCAACTCTGACTAGGTTTTTCAGTCCCGGCTGCTGAAAAACATCCCCACAGCATGATGCTTACACCACCATGTTTCACTGTGGGGATGGTGTTCTTTGGGTGATGTGATGTGTTGGGTTTGCGCCAGACGTAGTGTTTTCTTTGATGGTCGAAAAGTTCAATTTAAGTCTCATCAGACCAGAGCACCTTCCTCCATACATTTTGGGAGTCTCCCACATGCCTTTTTGCAAACTCAAAACTTGCCATTTTGTTTTTTGCTGAAAGTAATGGCTTTCTTCTGGCCAACCTGCCATAAAGCCCAACTCTATGGAGCGTATGGCTTATTGTTGTCCTATGTACAGATACTCCAGTCTCTGCTGTGGAGCTCTGCAGCTCCTCCAGGGTTATCTTAGGTCTCTGTGCTGCCTCTCTGATTAATGCCCTCCTTGCCCGGTCCGTGAGTTTTTGTGGGTGGCCGTCTCTTGGCAGGTTTGCTGTTGTGCCATGTTCTTTCCATTTGGTTATGATAGATTTGATGTTGCTCCTGGGGATCATCAAAGATTTGGATATTTTTTTTATAACCAAAACCCTGACTTGTACTTCTCAACAACATTGTCCCTTACTTGTTTGGAGAGTTCCTTAGTCTTCATGGCAGTGTTTGGTTAGTGGGGCCTCTTGCTTAGGTGTTGCAGCCTCTGGAGCCTTTCAAAAAAGGTGTGTATATGTAATGACAGATCATGTGACACTTAGATTGCACACAGGTGGACATCATTTCACTAATTATGTGATTTCTGTAGGTAATTGGTTGCACCAGAGCTTTTTATGGGCTTCATAACAAAGGGGGTAAATACATACGCACATGCCAATTTTCTGTTTTTTATTTCTAAAAAAATGTTTTATTTATATATTTTTCTCATTTCACTTCACTAACTTTTGTGTTCTGGTCCATCACATACAATTCAGATTAACAAAACACTGCACTTAAGGCTGTAATGTAACAAAATAGGTAAAAAGTCAAGGGGGGTTAATACTTTTGTATATGTGTTCTTAGCATAGACCTTAAATGTGTATATATGTGTGGACACTTTATATATGGGTCTGTGTATAAATTTGTAAAATTCTTTTTCTCTTTCAGTTGGAGAAAGTTTTACAGCAGGGGGATATAGGAGAATGCTGTGAGCCATATATGGTGCTGAAAGAGAGCGACAGCAGTAAGGTAAGATACCCCCTGAAAGAGGAGGAAGCCTTTGTACTAAATATAAAGGAACTGACCAGCTGAATACATTTTTTTAAGTTACTTGGCATCTGTAATAGTTATACAGTAGGGTTTTATTTATTTATTTTACTAATTCGCTATCAAATCTGTATTTGAGGAGGCAAATGATTTTAAAACTTAGATTTAAACTTCATCACTACAGAAGATACGCCTCTTTCCACTCTCTATCATTTGTTCTGGGATGTGAGAGGGGATTTGATAGAAGTATTTATTGCCTGCAGATCTGCCCTTATGACCTGAGCACCTAATAAGAGGTGGAGTTAAGCAGGTCTGAGGGAGACTGCAGCATTGAAATTGAAATACAAGTTTTAAAAGCTACAATTAAATTTGCTTCTTGATATACTGTTTTTTCTTTACTAATGAGTTATTATACAAACACTTGTATGTCTACTACTGTGCCCATTCTATAGTACATGTACAATGAGATGTATTTGTTATAGCTCATTGATTTGGTAAAATCTTATAAGCAAAATAGCCAGAATTTCCTCATACCAAGTGGACCATGTGAACTGCAGCCTTTTATATAAAATTTAAATCTGTAACATAATATATTTGACAGACATGCTGGAGACATTATGGGTAAAATGCTAAACATGCAAATATATTCCTATTTCACAGTAACCACATTTTTAAATGATAGGGCTAAGGGCTCGATTACATGGCTACCATAGGAATTGTTGTGAGTGAATACTCCATGTAGGTAGGCACACAGGTATTACATTACTCCTGCAGCAAACTCTTACATGTAAACCCATGAAAGTGATTGTCACATATTAACTGTTCCCTGCACTACAGGAGATTTTACCTAAAGTACAATTACATGGCTCCTGTAAGAGTTACTGACAATCCCAATTGTTCTTATAAGGCTCTGTGAGTGTTTGCAGAGACAAAGGCTTATGGGTAGATTTAAACCTCCCGCAAGAGCAGAGTAATCCTTACAAGAAGGCCTACAATACACTTAAGGAGTTATGAGTATCCATTTTACAAGAAAAGAAACAGCCTAAAGAATCATTTTTCAGGAGCATAATGAAATTAAATTAAAAGCTACACATTCTAAAGGACAAATTAAACCTTTGTAATGGTAAATCCCGCCTCACACAATGCTAAAGAACAATCAAATAAATCACACTGTCAGTTACAAATACCTGCTCACACTGACACCTCATTACAGAGCAGTTACCCTGTCATTCATATACGTTTACAACCTCATCAATAATCCTGTCTTAGCATTCAATGTGTATCTCCTGATATTTAATACCATGCAATAAGTGAGAAATTTATATATAATTTGATTTGTGTAAACTTGATGTCCATGTGCAATAATAGGAAACCTCATTGTGGTGTTATCGTTTAAGTGCAGAACGTAGCAATTCTGCAATCTTTACTGATCATTAACTTTATTGCGTTGCTATGTGGGTTAATTGCCTCTGACGCGCAACTTCATACTCGCATGTGCTTATGTTACACGTAAGGACCCTTTTAGCAACCGCAAGGATGCTTGCGTGACAAACCCCCTGGCTATGTATGAGTGAGGTCTTATGAGCAATAGCCTGTGGGAGCCATTCAATACCTACATTCATTCTCTAATCAGACTTGTGGGGTTTTCTACAGGAGCCATGCAATTGAACTTAAAGTTAGTATGATTAACCCCTAGTGACCTAGTTATAACTTTATAGTTCAAATGCCTTTTCTCTTTTATTTTATCTAAAGAATAACATTGTTATTATGTGTTGGAATATTGTACATTCCTTAAATGATTTATACATTGCAAATATTTTATTTTGATTTTGTTTTGTTATTAAAAATAAGTGACCTTAAGTTATAACATGTGATTTGGGAGAAAACCTTGGGAGAGTCATGATGAACTGCATGGTTACTACCCATTTGAATGAACAATTGGCTAAACAATTATTTCTAACTGCTTTACCTTCACTTGACTAGGCTAACTATCAATGTAGTATAATTTACAGGCCAGGCTAGCTTATGAGCAAACATACCCCTCTGAAGATGTTTTTATTTTGCTTTATTGTTCGTTTTTAAAACGTCAAAACATGTATTTTTAATGCAAAATCTAACCATTGCAATATGTAAACCATGTTCTGTTTAAATGCATGAATAGCAAATCTGGGAATCTAAATTTACTGTATCTCAAATGTTATGATATGAGTAGATATGAGGATACTTTACTAATCCAGAGATAACTGATAAATAGGTGAGTGCTGTGCATGTATGTATGTTTAATTGTACCATATGTGCTGTATAGTTATCCATTCTTAACAACAAAAGGGAAACACAATTCACAGTTGTGCTCTGCACGATCGTGGT
Source organism: Discoglossus pictus (assembly GCA_027410445.1). Classification (NCBI taxonomy): domain Eukaryota; kingdom Metazoa; phylum Chordata; class Amphibia; order Anura; family Alytidae; genus Discoglossus; species Discoglossus pictus. Next base: position 137,709,062 of record CM050167.1, on the reverse strand, counting down.
TTCCGTTTTGAACTTGCTGCTAAATAATTGGATTTATAGCCTTTTTAGTTCTTTGTTGCAAAATGTTTCAATTGGCGCTGAAACTGCTTTATATAAAATGAGGCTGTAACAACTGAAGCGCTGGTATGATAGAATAGTGGATAAATAGCTTTTTACACTTACTCTTAGTTGTGTGGAAATATAGGACAGGTGTAGAAAACCTAACTTTCTAGAAGTCTGTGTTTGTAATTCAGGTGCAAACGTGTTTTTTTAAATATTGCATTCACAGTATAAAACAGGTATAAACTGTAAGGGATGGCTATAAGTTTAAACTGTGGAGTACTGATAGTCAGAGTTGCTCATACCTCTGTAGTTCTGATAATACCAAATAATAATTTCTAGCTTTTCTGGCGCTACTTCACCTGCTTGTCTGTCATAAGGAAGGACTCCGCCATCTCCGTTCACTTGATCAACTAGATGCAATTTCTGTGACTTCCATGCTCCTTTAAGGGTCACCAAACCCGTTCTAGAGTCATTACAATTTAAGTTGAGAAATTGATAAATCAAATATTTACAGTACACAATAAAAGAGGAAGAAAAATTCAATGTAGCCTTTACATTTTGATTAGAACTTTACTTTACAATTTTAGTACTTCCCACTTCAGCAAATCTGCTTCTTTCCACCCCCTATTAGGTGTCCAGCAGTTTTGCTCAGTAGGCAAACAGACTAGTCTGAATTTCTTAAGGACATCCTCCTGGGCAGATCCTCTCATACCCAATGGTAACCTAAACAGATTCAACAGACCTTGACAAGCAAAACCAACCCATAACTTGTAAGACTAGACATGGGGATACAGAGCCTGCCAAATCTCCATCTGTAGGGTGTTTACCACCCTGTCACATATTGCACTGGACACCATGACACACAGCCTGACACCTACAATGGTATTCTCTTTTCTTCAGATATCAGACCAATTTGACTTTGACCTGAGCTTATACTCTTCAAATGCTGATTTTATTGCTAATCACTCACTAAATAAACACAGGAAAACATATTATATAGTCACTGCAGTTGTGTTTGATACAGAAAATCTTAAAATGATGTAAAATTACATATTTTCAAAGAATGTTCTCCTATCCACATGCTAATATTCATATCAACTTATTATTGTTAATTTAATACTTACCACCATTTTTATTTAAAGAAAGAACAAATCTACACAATGAGATATGAATTTACCTTAATACTCTGCTGCTGCTTCTTATCTTTATTTTCTGCAAACGTTGCATATAATCCCTATAGGAATTTATATTTTTAAATAAAAAAGAGAAACATCCCCAAGAGAACCACCATTGTGTATGACAGAAAAAGTTGCAGCATTTAGTAAACAGTATGAATAGCTCTGAAGACAATATTCAATGTATAACATGCTGACTTCTACATTATGATGACTTGTCGCCCTCTATCTGTCCAGAACAAAGAGAAGGTGGAGAAGCTGAGGACCCAAGCAGAGCAGTTCTGCTCACGGCTGGGTCGTTACCGCATGCCCTTCGCCTGGACCGCCATTCACCTGATGAACATTGTCAACAGCGCTGGGACCACTGAGAGAGACTCAGACACTGAGAGCGGTAATTGGAAGGGGACATGGGGAGGGTAGGATGGTGAAGCTACAGAGACATATCAAGGCGACTCTACATCAATGAACATAAAGCAAAAACAAAACAAAAAAATCCTATTTTGCTGTCTTCTTTGACTCTGCAGGCTAAGAAAGGACCACAAATGAGAAGCACCCAGTAAATGGCAATGCAACAAAAAAATAACGGTCAGCTTTTTCCTTGTGTTTTTGCAGACACAGTAAACTCAAAGGAAACATTTTTCTTATTATTGTGATGAGGGTATATAAGCATTTAGATGGAGCTGTTCGTGTATTGTCCCTTGATGACACAATGGCTTGTCCCCATAAACTAAACATATCTGCTAATGGAGCCGGACACCCAGGGTTATTACATGATTTCAAGGTTTTAAAAGCTAGCACTGCACTAAGAACCAAAGTGATACTTAGAAAGAGACAGGTGATAAAAAGAGAGAACATTTTGGGTGTAGGGAGAGGAGGACCCTTTGGTAGAGAGAGGAGTGAAATAATATAATGGCTGGAAAGTTAAGAGATATGCTGACCAAGTAACAAGAGAGTGAAGGGAGTTAGAGAAGGGATCTAACTATAAAAGAGAGTGGAAACAGATAAGAAAAGGGGTGGAGCAGGTTGATCAGCAGGGCCATTCCCAAATTAGAGATGATTTATTTTACACTAGATGGTACATTTTATCAGCAGACTTACCCAAAACTAAGTTTCATTGACTTCAGTATAGCTCTTTTGGCTATACTGGTCGATAAGTTTATGGACAGCCATGTAATCCAGCCCTGAGATTGCAATATTTTGGGTTATGAGGGCCTTGCTAAAAATAGGTTGTTGTAAGAAGAGATTAATGGGTATGTAAAAAGAATGGAGTGGGCACACTGAGTAATTACATAAGAAGATAACAGTTAATAAGGAAGGGAAATATATGAGGTGCAGTAGGACAGGAGAAAAGAGACAGGACACCTAATTTATATATACAAGGGGACACAAAGAAAATGTCTAGAAAAATGAATGACACGGATGGAAAAAACAAGGAGGGATGCAGATAGAGAGAAAGATGAGAGATTTATGAATCCGAGTTACTGCAGGATGACAGTGACATACAGGAGGGAGTTATGGGACATGGAGTCTGTCCCTCCCACTGCAGGGTGACACAGGAGGGAGCTATGGGACATGGAGTCTGACCCTCTCACTGCTTGGTGATACAGACAGGAGGGAGCTATGGGACATGAAGTCTGTCCCTCCCACTGCAGGGTGACACAGACAGGAGGAAGCTATGGGACATGGGGTCTGTCCCTCCCACTGCAGGGTGACACAGACAGGAGGGAGCTATGGGACATGGGGTCTGTCCCTCCCACTGCAGGGTGACACAGACAGGAGGGAGCTATGGGACATGGGGTCTGTCCCTCCCACTGCAGGGTGACACAGGCAGGAGGGAGCTATGGGACATGGAGTCTGTCCCTCCCACTGCAGGGTGACACAGACAGGAGGGAGCTATGGGACATGGAGTCTGTCCCTCCCACTGCTTGGTGATACAGACAGGAGGGAGCTATGGGACATTAAGTCTGTCCCTCCCACTGCAGGGTGACACAGACAGGAGGGAGCAATGGGAGATGGAGTCTGCCCCTCCCCCTGCAGGGTGACACAGACAGGAGGGAGCTATGGGACATGGAGTCTGACCCTCCCACTGCAGGGTGATACAGACAGGAGGGAGCTATGTGACATGGAGTCTGTCCCCCCCACTGCAGGGTGACACAGGCAGGAGGGAGCTATGTGACATGGAGTCTGTCCCTCACACTGCAGGGTGACACAGACAGGAGGGAGCTATGTGACATGGAGTCTGTCCCTCCCACTGCAGGGTGACACAGACAGGAGGGAGCTATGTGACATGGAGTCTGTCCCTCCCACTGCAGGGTGACACAGACAGGAGGGAGCTATGTGACATGGAGTCTGTCCCTCCCACTGCAGGGTGACACAGACAGGAGGGAGCTATGTGACATGGAGTCTGACCCTCCCACTGCAGGGTGACACAGACAGGAGGGAGCTATGGGACATGGAGTCTGTCCCTCACACTGCAGGGTGACACAGACAGGAGGGAGCTATGTGACATGGAGTCTGTCCCTCCCACTGCAGGGTGACACATACAGGAGGGAGCTATGTGACATGGAGTCTGACCCTCCCACTGCAGGGTGACACAGACCGGAAGGAGCTATGGGACATGGAGTCTGTCCCTCCCACTGCAGGGTGACACAGACAGGAGGGAGCTATGTGACATGGAGTCTGTCCCTCCCACTGCAGGGTGACACTGACAGGAGGGAGCTATGGGGCATGGAGTCTGACCCTCCCACTGCAGGGTGACACAGACAGGAGGGAGCTATGGGACATGGAGTCTGCTCCTCACACTGCAGGGTGACACAGACAGGAGGGAGCTATGTGACATGGAGTCTGTCCCTCCCACTGCAGGGTGACACTGACAGGAGGGAGCTATGGGACATGGAGTCTGTCCCTCCCACTACAGCGTGACATAGACAGGAGGGAGCTATGGGACATGGAGTCTGTCCCTCACACTGCAGGGTGACACAGACAGGAGGGAGCTATGGGACATGGAGTCTGTCCCTCACACTGCTGGGTGATACAGGCAGGATGGAGCTATGGGACATGGAGTCTGACCCTCCCACTGCAGGGTGATACAGACAGGAGGGAGCTATGGGACATGGAGTCTGACCCTCCCACTGCAGGGTGACACAGACAGGAGGGAGCTATAGGACATGGAGTCTGTCCCTCACACTGCAGGGTGACACAGACAGGAGGGAGCTATGGGACATGGAGTCTGTCCCTCCCACTACAGGGTGACACAGACAGGAGGGAGCTATGGGACATGGAGTCTGACCCTCCCACTGCAGGGTGACACAGACAGGAGAGAGCTATGGGACATGGAGTCTGACCCTCCCACTGCAGGGTGACACAGACAGAAGGGAGCTATGGGACACGGAGTCTGACCCTCTTACTGCAGGGTGATACAGACAGGAGGGAGCTATGGGACATGGAGTCTGACCCTACCACTGCAGGGTGACACAGACAGGAGGGAGCTATGGGACATGGAGTCTGACCCTCCCACTGCAGGGTGACACAGACAGGAGGGAGCTATGGGACATGGAGTCTGACCCTACCACTGCAGGGTGACACAGACAGGAGGGAGCTATGGGACATGGAGTCTGACCCTCCCACTGCAGGGTGACACAGACAGAGGGAGCTATGGGACATGGAGTCTGACCCTCACACTGCAGGGTGACACAGACAGAAGGGAGCTATGGGACACGGAGTCTGACCCTCTCACTGCAGGGTGACACAGACAGAAGGGAGCTATGGGACATGGAGTCTGACCCTACCACTGCAGGGTGACACAGACAGGAGGGAGCTATGGGACATGGAGTCTGACCCTCCCACTGCAGGGTGACACAGACAGGAGGGAGCTATGGGACATGGAGTCAGACCCTCACACTGCAGGGTGACACAGACAGGAGGGAGCTATGGGACATGGAGTCTGTCCCTCCCACTGCAGGGTGACACAGACAGGAGGGAGCTATGGGACATGGAGCCTGTCCCTCCCACTGCAGGGTGACACAGACAGGAGGGAGCTATGGGACATGGAGCCTGTCCCTCACACTGCAGGGTGACACAGACAGGAGGGAGCTATGGGACATGGAGTCAGACCCTCACACTGCAGGGTGACACAGACAGGAGGGAGCTATGGGACATGGAGTCTGTCCCTCCCACTGCGGGGTGACACAGACAGGAGGGAGCTATGGGACATGGAGTCTGTCCGTCCCACTGCAGGGTGACACAGACAGGAGAGAGCTATGGGACATGGAGTCTGACCCTCACACTGCAGGGTGACACAGACAGGAGGGAGCTATGGGACATGGAGTCAGACCCTCCCACTGCAGGGTGACACAGAGAGGAGGGAGCTATGGGACATGGAGTCTGTCCCTCCCACTGCAGGGTGACACAGACAGGAGGGAGCTATGGGACATGGAGCCTGTCCCTCCCACTGCAGGGTGATACAGACAGGAGGGAGCTATGGGACATGGAGTCTGACCCTCCCACTGCAGGGTGACACAGACAGGAGGGAGCTATGGGAGATGGAGTCTGACCCTCACACTGCAGGGTGACACAGACAGGAGGGAGCTATGGGACATGGAGTCTGTCCCTCCCACTGCAGGGTGACACAGACAGGAGGGAGCTATGGGACATGGAGCCTGTCCCTCCCACTGCAGGGTGATACAGACAGGAGGGAGCTATGGGACATGGAGTCTGACCCTCCCACTGCAGGGTGACACAGACAGGAGGGAGCTATGGGACATGGAGTCTGAACCTCACACTGCAGGGTCACACAGACAGGAGGGAGCTATGAGACATGGAGTCTGAACCTCACACTGCAGGGTCACACAGACAGGAGGGAGCTATGAGACATGGAGTCTGACCCTCCCACTGCAGGGTGACACAGACAGGAGGGAGCTATGAGACATGGAGTCTGTCCCTCCCACTGCAGGGTGACACAGACAGGAGGGAGCTATGGGACACGGCGTCTGATCCTCCCACTGCAGGGTGATACAGACAGGAGGGAGCTATGGGACATGGAGTCTGCTCCTCACACTGCAGGGTGACACAGACAGGAGGGAGCTATGAGACATGGAGTCTGACCCTCACACTGCAGGGTGACACAGACAGGAGGGAGCTATGGGACATGGAGCCTGTCCCTCCCACTGCAGGGTGACACAGACAGGAGGGAGCTATAGGATATGGAGTGTGATCCATGAATGTGAGATAAGCCATAACTTCATCTCTTATTTCCCTCCCAGATCGTAAGGGCACATGGAATGAAAGGAAGAGGAAAGCATTTGAGAGAATGAGTGTTGGGGAGGAGGTGTGTGGCTTTACCTCCTTCCGTCCTGCGACTCTCACAGTCACTAACTTCTTCAAACAGGTCAGCATTTGTCACTGATAAGTCCATGTCACAGGCTGCACACTACTGTGTTGTAATATAATTTTTTTATTTTACTATAAGGACCTATATTTTTATATATCTATGTGACATTAAGCTAGATCCATACTTCCTTGGATTAGCCATATATAAAATATCCTTCTTTTATTTAAAGATATAGCAATATCTGGAGATTGTGTATGTAATGTTATAGGGGAATTGGTACAATCTTCTACCGCACTGTATCCTCACCATTAAACTGCTGATATGGTCATATAGCATCGTAGTATGAAGTCACAGAGTCGGAAAGTTTAATGGAAGATGTAGTAAAAACTGAGCAGATAGTGATAGTAGAAAGGAACTTGCAGCTTGGAAAAAAGTGCAAGTGGCCTAAGATATTGATGTATCTAGGAACTAAAAGTTAAGGACATTTTTATACAAGGCAGTTCTTGCTTTTTAACCCAGCTTGTGAAAAACTAAACTGAAATGAAACCTTTTTCACATGCATTCAAAATATTATGTTTCAAACATTACAAAATATTTTTTTTTCGTATGAAAAACCAATAAGTAATACCTGAGTACATTTCCTTGAAACTAGCAGGAAGTCCCTTTCTGTGCACAGAGCATACCATTGTATGTAGGGATCATTGGCAGATAAGTATGACTCATACAGCTGTATTACTGTTAATTGACTGGAGCAAGCCCCCATTGCAGATATACATTTTATTAAGTTTATTCTGCACTGGGATCTTCATGTATCAAATAATCCTTTAAGGATATCTCTTTAATAAATAAAACAATGTTTTATTTATTACCTGTTAAACTATGGAAATGTGAAGATTTATGAGTAATGTGTTAAAGAACTACTTTACACATGGAACAGCCTTCAAGTGCAAGTAGTAGGGTCAGACATAGATTTAAGCATGCCTTGGATAAACACAAGACTATATTGAGGCTGAAGGATTTCTTCTTTGTTATATGTGAGGTTGGGCATTTAATGATGTTGAACAGTGTTTCTTTTTTTAAAACAAAGCTCCAGAGCAGAATATACTGTATAACTGTATATGGGGGTTTGTCCCTGTCGGCCAATGTGCAGCAATACAGCTGTATGAGTCATAAGTGTCAGCCAATGAGATCTACAATTGTGCATACTCTCACGCAGTCGTATTTCCTGTTAGTTTCCAATAGGTTTGGACAAGTTTTACTACATATATGTTTAAGAAAAAAGAAACATTTTATGTTTAGAACATGCATGATATAAATAAAATTATATCTCCCTTTACATTTACGTTTACACAGAAGTGCCAGACCAGAAGGATTTTATCACGTAACATTGAAATATTAAAGCAAGATAAAAAAAATGTGCAGCATCGTGGTGGGAACAGTTGTTGGAGTTCAGTGGGAGGTCAACACCATCCGGTTATCAGATTATAATACTTTTCATGGTATTTATAGATGCAGTTGCTACTGTGTCCCAGACCATTTGCCATTTACTATGCAGTGGGATTGTTCTATACCTATTTCCAATGAAGTCACAAGTTGTCTTTTTCAAAAACATTTTGTCAATTATCTGCTTCTTCCATAAATACCGGTATGTCACTTTGGTGTCCTTTTAAGTCCTGGTCTATAAGTGGGTCCTGTGAGCTGATTAAGAAGACAATTCTTTTAAAATAATTTATCTATGTCTCAAATACTTTTCTCTATCAGGAAGGTGATCGCCTGAGTGACGATGATCTTTACAAGTTCCTGGCAGACATGAGGAGACCGTCTTCTGCTCTACGGAGACTGCGTCCTGTGACAGGTGCTTGCTTAATAATAATGTGTTTAATGTGTATATATAAATACAAAACTCTTGCCAGCTCTGTCCCTTTCCTTGTAGGTGGTGTTCCTGTGTGTGTGTCTTCATTTCTGACCCCAAACACTAATGTAGCACCATCTGCTGGTCACAAATATATAAAATCAATAACTTTTCTATTCTGTCCCCCCCAGCCCAGCTGAAGATTGACGTATCACCAGCTCCCGAGAACCCGCAGTTCTGTCTGTCTCCTGAGTTGCGTCACGTTAAACCCTATCCGGACCCCCGTGTTCGTCCCACTAAGGAGGTGCTTGAGTTTTCTCCACGGGAGGTTTATGCTCCCCACACTTCCTACAGGTGAGTGCTGCCTTCTAGATTTTCACACTATGTCCCATCATATGACAATGCATAACATTACATGTCTCTGTGTATTTACCTATACTTTGGAAAAATGTTTAGGAGCCAACAGTACAAAGTTTAGGAGCATGTGCGCCCAGGAAATTTCCACCCCTGTGTGTTTGTATGTATGTGTGTGTATATGTATATATATATATGTATGTATGTATATATATATATGTATATATATATATATATATATATATATATATATATATATATATATATTTATATATATATATATATATATATATATATATATATATACACACACATACATATATATATATATATATATATATATATATATAGTAAATAAATAGTACATCTGTGTTCACATTTGAATGTCTAAAAAAAGTTTAAAAAAAACCTGCTTCCATCTCAGAATTCAGAGAAAAAAAGTTATCAAACTGTATTCTGGGAAGCTGAGCTGTAACATGCAAATGTGTCCACAAATGCCTCACTCTTCAATCCATAGCCCACTTCAAACATGGTTTCCTTTAAGCTTATGCCTGCTGCATTACACAGCTTTTATGCAAAGCCAAGGTTGGATTATACACAAGCCGCAAAACCTATATATACATATACACACACAGTGGAACCTCGGTAATTGTCTAACTTGAAACTCATCAAATTTGGTATTCAACGCATTATGACAAGGAAAAATGCCTCGGCGCTTGTTGTTTAATTTGGTAATCTTTGTGCATGTATGAGTCCATTTACATTATTCCTTATGGAATTTTGGTCTTTTTCACCACTCGTTGTGCCTCCTGGAATCAATTATCGACACGTACCAAGGGTCCACCGTGTACATGTGTCTATCTATCTATCTATATATATATATATATATATATATATATATATATATATATATATATATATATATATATACACACACAGTGTGAGTTTGTAGAGAAAGGAGGCAGATGTAAATTAATCAGTGGGGAGATCGCATTAAAATTCACTGCAATGAAAGTATAAAAATATCAATATACCTACCTGTACATTGATCATTTGAGCTGGGGACTTTTCATTTACCACAATGTAAATTAATGTAATTTATAATGACGTGTCATGTTATCTAATGGCTGTATGTTGTAGCATTTTTAAGTATTAATAAGATATACTTAATGACACAATCCCCTTCTGGATTGCTACCTTGTCGTGGTGAAGGGGCTTGTGTATTTCAATGAGGATGTGAGCTATACCATGTAGGGTCACCAAGATGGCAGGTCATAGCAGGAGGGTCAGACAAATGGTGGTCCACTGGAGAAGGAACTGGCAACCCACTCCAGTATCTTTGCCAAGAAAACCCTATGGATGAGCCCGACTAGATACATAACAATAAATATGCCTGGCAGGGTGTAGTCCATAAGGTCATGGAGAGTCGAACATGACTAAATAACAACAACAATGATACATTGAATTAAGATAGCAAGGGTATACTGTATGGTCATTATTCATATTTGACAAACTACAGTTTTAAAATGTTGTGGGTTTTTTTCTGCATGACATACACCACATTTTACATGACATACACCACATTCTACACAGCAAGGAATGAAAGGCACAGCATGTAAATTGGTACCAGATTTATATTGACATACCAAAAAAAGTACTTGAGGTAGTACTGTGGAGAATACACTTGGTGCGTGGTTTGCTCTTGGAAAATATAAAATAATTTTCCTTTAACTCTTGAATAAAATAATTAGTTTAAAATTGGTTGTGCCTCTTTGTAAATGAGTAATACCCAAATGCTGTGCTATTTTTACTAGCACTAAACAAGTTAAATAAAGGCAACTGAATCATGGCCCTAATTTGACAAACGTTGTGCACTTTCTCTTTAGATGCTTTTAACTGATTGCAAAAGTTCCCTTGCTACTGCCATGGATTTTAGCAGTGCGTTGTATCTTGACATGTGGTAATTACCACTCATGCGGTCTAGTTTTTTTACACAAAGGGCTGCGTGTTTGGCATTAGAGGCCATTGTGTAGGCTGATGCACCCTAGTACCGTGCCTGAGGTTGTATGGCCAGACCTTTGATGGTCTGAGCTCCATACTGTGAGGCATGAACTGTGAAATACAACAGTCAATTGTATCTATACAAGTCTGATATTATTTCTAGGCCTTCACACCACTCTGTAACAAAAGGATTTCATCTCCGCTATCACCACTGTGTACAGTTGTCACACACAAATAGGGATATTCAACTAACAATGAACAAAGCTAGCAATATTATTTTTTTTTACAAGAAATACATTTTTCCTTTTTTTAAAACATATTCTTTTAAATGCACAGTAGAACATTATAGAGTTCTGTCTTTTTAAGTATGTATATGTGTGTGTGTGTGTGTATATATATATATATATATATATATATATATATATAAAGATATGTGTGTAAATTGTTTAATAAATACTGTGGTTATCTTTCTGTTTACGGGAATTCACATACTTGCAATTTTTGTACAAATGTGCTTTCATTCCATAACAGTTCACATATATGAAATACTATTTCAACATGGCTTTTTATTATTAAAATATATAGCACAGATAAGTCCGATTGCTGTTTGTTTTCTGTATTAACTGGCACTGTAGTTAATGGGTGATCAATTGGCTTAGATTTCCTCTCCTATCATGACATCACCTTGGACGAACTGTTGAGACCTGCATAGGGAAAGAGAGACAACCTTGGTTATTACTTTATATATAGTAACACTGCATGAACATCTCACAGCACATAGTGTTCCCACATCAGGCAGAGAATCTTCGTTAATGTTAAATTGCATTCCCTTCATTTGGATCGTTATAGGAATATGGAGCTTTATAGCTATCTCTTGCAGTATAGGATTCTTTGCATGTGCATAGGCAGAAAATGTGTAAGGATGGTCAGTAGTTCACACTGTTATTTGAACATGAAAAGGTTACACATATTCTATTATGGTGGGAAAATACATTACACACTTGGGAAGTCTGTTATCTTGCATATACTAAAATCTCACAGCTCCAATTTCCTTTAGTACATTTTGGCCAGTGGTTTGTTATGTGATTATCTACCATGAGTGTCTAAAAAGACAGCACTATCAGTTAACGCAAAGGCTTTGTTTCAAATGGAGTAAACATATGTAGCATTTCAACACCAATTATTAATTTCTAAGTGCATTCCTGCTGAAATTGCCATTTAGAATAAGGACAAACTTCTCTAACCCAAGAGCTACCATTTAGTGGGCATAAAATTATAGGCTGGCAGATAGTTTAGAATGATTTAATTGAGCTATATCTGAAGGGGTCTTGGATTCTGCAAATATTTGCATTGTCTACCACATACTTCAAGCAAGACCGCCTGCTTTAAACCCCACACATTCTTCCACTACACTCAACTTCAAAGCTTATCTTCCCAATTACAAATGAAGACTACAGACTTATCCCTACTTACTAAAAATGAAGGAATCCCTCTCCCTTACCATTTAACACTCATTGTGAATGTGACTTGGGCAAAACAATAGATCCAATGGACTGGCACGAGATCTGGCATATGGCTAACTCTATCTCTATTTGCTCGAACCAAACAGAACATTCATACATAATATTTCTTCAATGGCACCTCACTTCTCCAAAAAAATGTATAATTTTCCCTACTTTCCCATCCATGTGAGCAATACAATAATGGCAGCTAGATGAGCTTTAGCCTTTACCTGGAATATTCCACAGATCACCATCCTGCATTCAGTCATTGCTAAGATATAGGACAACTTAGAAATGGAAAAACATACTGCTAGACTAAACAGCTATTTAACCTCGTTCTCAATTAAATGGCTACCGTGGTTCTTGTTTTCAAGGTATCTCACTGGAGCTTTGTCTCAAATTAAGTAATTGAGTAGGTGGTCCTTGTTATTGTACTTGTCTAACTGTTAATACTCGATTATGATGCTGTCCTGTTATTAGGAGCAATGTATCAATTATTGTTCTGTGTCACACAATGTAACATAAAGACTATTAAGTCTCCCCACTTCCCTTTTGTTTCCCAGGCATAAAACTGTAAAACTGAAAAACAAAGAGTTACAAAAAAAAGCAGACCTTGAAAGACACTAGTCTTGGACAGTGTTGTTAGTGTAATGGAGATCCAGCGGAAAGACTGGTCTAAAGGGCTTTAAAGGTATATATATGCAAGTTAGCTGGGTTATGAATGCATCTGATAGAGGAGAATTAGTAGCATATGATTACATTTATTTGCATGCACTATGTTTTTTTAGCTTTACATTGGGGGAAAAAATTACTTTTTCAGGTGATGTTTACACCCCCAGGATTTAGCTAGGCTCCTGAGAGTTTTTTTTTTTTGCAGCCAATCAGCAATGCTGTATGCAGGCAGGTAGATGTGGCTTCTACACTGGGTCCTTAAAGGGCCATAAATGGACGTAAAAATGCTTGAGCTGTTACACGGTTGTTCTTAAGACATACACCCTCTCCTTGATAAATTCTAACAAATTATAATTGTACTGAAACCAAACATTTCAGCGTCTTCTTCCTATTCTAATTTGTCTTTTAGGTGAATGAGCAGTAATGCTTGATTTATGGTCCTGCAATGACCTGCAACGTTTTCTGTTCTGTGTGAGTGCATGTGTCTCTGTGTGAGTGCATACAATTCACTGGATCTAGGAGAGATCTCAGGGGCAATTCACTGGGGCTGGGAAAGATCTCAGGGGCAATTCACTGGGACTTGGAGAGATCCCAGGGGCAATTCACTGGGGCTGGGAGAGATCTCAGGGGCAATTCACTGGGGCTGTAAGAGATGATGGGGCAATTTACTGGGGTTGGGAGTGATCACAGGGGTAAGTCACTGGGGGTGGGGGCGGTGATGGGGTAAATCACTGGAGCTGGGGGGGGGGGGGGGGTTACAGGGACAAATCACTGGGGCTGGGAGAAGTATCACCTGGGATGTAAATAAAACTATCAGTGAATGAAGGGACACAGACCTTGTTCTGGGTATTACATAAATCTATAGGAAAGAAGCAGCTCAGTTCACCAATGAAAAAGATACAATGTATTATGTATGCTAGTTTTCCCTGAGAGTATCAGGGGGTGTCAACATTGATGGAAAACAATTTGCAAATAATAACTGTTTAAAAGTTTATTTTGATATTTTTTCATGCACACATTTTTTTCATACACTACTAATTCTCTTTTATCAGATGTATTCATGATCCAGCTCACTTACATATACCTTTTAACCTTCCTAGCGGTAATCTCAAGTGTGGCTCGGGGTTAATCTCTTCCTAAATCGGTAACCCTGAGCCACATTCGGGGTTACCGCAGGGAGGATGTGAAGGAGGCCCAGTGCTGCTGAGTTTGCCTAAGAGGGGGGATGAGGGGGGGGGGAGAGGATGATGAGGGGGGGGGAGAGGAGGATGAGGGGGAAAGGAGGGAGGATAATGTGGGAGGATCAGGAGGATAAGGGGGGGATGAGGAGGTTTAGTGGGAAAGTGGGGCGTATAAGGGGGGAAATGGAGGCGGGCAGATAAGGGGAAGAGGGAGGAAATGGAGGAGGAGAAGGAGGGTAACTGGAAAGGGAGGAGGAGGAGAGGGGGAAGGGGTAATGGTGTCTAAAGGAGGTATGATTATGTCAGTATTTTAGAATGTACTGCTTTAACATTGTTAATACTGAAATAAACATACCGCCAGGAAGGTTAAAGAACCACTCTGGTGGTCCAATGAAGGGATTTCTAAAAAATAGTTAAATAAGGCTTGATAAGAAAAAAATAACTTAAAGAGTGAATTACTGTTTTTTTAACTACCACCAGACTGTATAAGCTCTGGATCTCTCCACCCCTTGAATTAAGTATTGTGGCTAGAGTGGACCTACTCAGGGGAAAGTGCCAAATTCAAAACCACTCTCTGAAACACACATTAGTAGCAGGGAGTGATGTAACCTGAGCTGATAGCCATGTACAAACACACTTTCTATTCACCACCCACTATCCTACTGCAGTTGTGGTATACCAGTATAGACCACCCTCCCCCTGAGTGTCTCCATTCCAGCCACAATACATCATTTATGAGCTGGAGAGATCAGGAGTTTATATAGTCTGGGGGGATGATTTAAAGATAGTAACGCATTGTAAAAGTTTTCTTATCAACACTAGCTAACTATTCTTTAGAGAGCCCTTTATAAGATCTACGAGATCACTAAATTGGTACTTTAAGGTAAATCTGATTTGATTGAGGCTGGCTTGAGTCTAGATAATTATTCATAGGTTGCCACCCAGCCAGAGCATATTGCCAAGGGAAACCACTTTAACATATATATCTTATAGTGTAATGCAGAATTTATGTTCTCACCTTTCTCAAAATGTGATTCAGTTGCCACCTTTGCTTTGCCATCTGTGCCTGCTGCTTTGTCACTACATCTTCAAGTACTTGGAGTATTAGGTTATGGTGGTTAGTTTGTTCCTGTGTTAAAAGAAGAGTGCAATGCATAAGACTTGAATACACGTGAGTAATATAAATGCTTCTTTCTACCTAGCAGAACACTGATTAGCACTGGCTGTTGCACGATACTAGCTCAGTGATACTAGAAAGGTTTAGGCATCTTAGCCTACATTATTTAGAGTTATTAAGCCTGGTGCCACCTCTCTTTTTTAGGATAAGAGGGGCATGTCCTGTCAAGATTACTTATGGGACTTTGAAGCCTGTATCTAATGGCTTAAGTGGGATCCTTGCTCATGTACTATAACACCTTACTCTTATTCACATTGATTTCAAATATCTTGCTAATGATTGTTGAGTAAATTTCCCAAGCTCTATAAATCTGTCTTTTTTTGCTGGCATGATACATTTCCATTGTGGTGTCTAATGATTAGACTGTAAACAAATAAAGGAGGGGTCCCCCAGTACATAACACTGCCTGATCCATTGGATCAGTCCCTTAACTTTGGTGAGTAATACACACAGTGGGGGGAGACTAGCGGGAAGATCTAGAATGTATTTTGAAATCTAAACTATAAATGTATAATATATCAAAGTAATGTAGACTAACATTTTACTTTGAAATTGCCCAAAGTGGCACTGTTGTATGAGTATGGTCCAGTAAGACGTGTGTGGCTCCGTGGAGTGGTGTTTCACAAGATCATGTCATATTGATGTCCCTTGCACATCCTACAATGATGTCACCTGTAATGTAATATTTTCCATGCTACCAAGGAGACCTCATCAGGCATGCGCTTTGTATACTCAGGCAAAAGGCAAATCAGCTTCTACACTTTGGCATCTCTGTGGCTGTTTTCTTATGGTGCTGATGAAAAATCATGGAATGGTAGAAGCAGCTGGGTACATTTTAGTCTAGATTACTTTATACTTAATAGATGGTTAAGGCACCAATTCAGACTCATTTTACAGTTAGCATTACAAGGACCCTTTAGCACTTTTACAGCCTTATGTACTGTGATCTCATCTCTGGTTGAGTAGATTGTTACCTTTAGAGCTGTGACTCCAGCCTTCTGCCATTGTACCCCATCCTCTAGACCGTGCACCCTCCTCTGGAGCTCCCTGTACTCCCTCTGCAGCACACGGAGCTCCCCTTCTATCCCACTCGAGAGGGTCCGGATCTCCCGTTCCTCCCTCTGTGAGTAGAGTTAACAGTGAGAACATTATATAGGCTGGGGAACACAAAAGAGGAAGGTTTAAGTGTGAAATGTTATTTTAGTTGGTAGAAGCTTGTTAAAAACTTAGTAAAAACAATTCATAAAACAGCATGTAAGGTTGGAATGTAAAAGAAAAAGTTTATAGAATATAAAGAGCAATTTATAGATTTTACAGCTATTTACAAGTCTGTTTGCAGCCCACAGACACGTACATTATAAAACATGTTGTAACAACCCATAAAGTGTACATGTGAGCCGGGCATCCCAATGTACATTTCCCCGTGCCACTCACCTGTAGCCTCTCCACCTCTTTGCGGAGCCTCTGCTCCTCTTTCCTTGCCCTGACAGCCTTCTCATGTAACCTCTCCAGACCCCACTCTTGGCGGTTCTGCCTACCCATAGCCCGTTGCACCCGGTTGGTAGTGGATTGGTAGGTATCTGCCAGGGCCTGACTCAGCTGCAGCGTCCCATAGAGCAGCACATTAACTTCTTCCTGTACTGCGGGTCTCTCATCTGTCTCACCCTGGGTGAAAGGCAGCACTAAGAGGAGCAGGAGCATCAGCATGATGCGAGACAGGGGAGAGCAAGCCCTGGGACAAAGTGAGGCATTGGACACAGAGACATTCCTGGTTAAAGGGACGCTGGGGGGTGGATGTGCTGGGATTGTGAAATATGGAGTTAAGATTACAACAAACTGTCACAGCCAGCCAGGGAAGAGCAAGACACCGTCACATGGCTCGCTTTAATTTAAAGTGTCTGCTTTCTGTCTTTTATTTTGTACCTGTGTGTCTTTGGTTATTGTCAGCTGCCTCTTCATAATTACGTTTTTATCTTTCCCTTCTTTCTTCCCAGATAACATATCTCCTTCGTCACTCTGCTCTCTCTCTTACTCCTATGCTGTTTCTTTTTCTCGTCTTTATTTCTCTATGCTCCTCACTTATCTTCTATGCACAGGTCACACTGTTATATTAGTTCAGTTACCCCACCCCTCTCTGTTGTCCTTGCCATGGTAAACATAGATGGCCATGTCCTAGGGTTAAACAGAGGTGACACTGTCTGCATACTACCCATTGGTTGGCTCAGCTGATCCCACTTTATGGTTAGTAGGTGTGACTACCTAGCCCATGGAGCCCTTGCTAGTCTGACAGGATATTTCATTGGAAGAGTTAGACTGCAAAATCCAGAAATCATTGTAGTGTGCAGTGCAAACGAGAGTGTTCACCCTGCTCCAGGAAGGGCAGATTCATGTCCCATAGCTTCACCTCGGTGGGATAGACAGAATCTGTCCCGTAGCTCCCTTCTGTCTGTATCACCCTGCTCCAGGAAGGGCAGATTCATGTCCCATAGCTTCCCCTTGTCTGTGTCACTATGACACCCTACGGTGGGATAGACAGAATCTGTCCCGTAGCTCCCTTCTGTCTGTGTCACCCTGCTCCAGGAAGGGCAGATTCATGTCCTATAGCTTCCCCTTGTCTGTGTCACTATGACACCCTACGGTGGGATAGACAGAATCTGTCCCGTAGCTCCCTTCTGTCTGTATCACCCTGCTCCAGGAAGGGCAGATTCATGTCCCATAGCTTCCCCTTGTCTGTGTCACTATGACACCCTACGGTGGGATAGACAGAATCTGTCCCGTAGCTCCCTTCTGTCTGTATCACCCTGCTCCAGGAAGGACAGATTCATGTCCTATAGCTTCCCCTTGTCTGTGTCACTATGACACCCTACGGTGGGATAGACAGAATCTGTCCCGTAGCTCCCTTCTGTCTGTGTCACCCTGCTCCAGGAAGGGCAGATTCATGTCCCATAGCTTCCCCTTGTCTGTGTCACTATGACACCCTACGGTGGGATAGACAGAATCTCTGTCCCGTAGCTCCCTTCTGTCTGTATCACCCTGCTCCAGGAAGGGCAGATTCATGTCCCATAGCTTCCCCTTGTCTGTGTCACTATGACACCCTACGGTGGGATAGACAGAATCTCTGTCCCGTAGCTCCCTTCTGTCTGTGTCACCCTGCTCCAGGAAGGGCAGATTCATGTCCCATAGCTTCCCCTTGTCTGTGTCACTATGACACCCTACGGTGGGATAGACAGAATCTCTGTCCCGTAGCTCCCTTCTGTCTGTGTCACCCTGCTCCAGGAAGGGCAGATTCATGTCCCATAGCTTCCCCTTGTCTGTGTCACTATGACACCCTACGGTGGGATAGACAGAATCTCTGTCCCGTAGCTCCCTTCTGTCTGTATCACCCTGCTCCAGGAAGGACAGATTCATGTCCCATAGCTTCCCCTTGTCTGTGTCACTATGACACCCTACGGTGGGATAGACAGAATCTGTCCCGTAGCTCCCTTCTGTCTGTGTCACCCTGCTCCAGGAAGGGCAGATTCATGTCCCATAGCTTCCCCTTGTCTGTGTCACTATGACACCCTACGGTGGGATAGACAGAATCTCTGTCCCGTAGCTCCCTTCTGTCTGTGTCACCCTGCTCCAGGAAGGGCAGATTCATGTCCCATAGCTTCCCCTTGTCTGTGTCACTATGACACCCTACGGTGGGATAGACAGAATCTCTGTCCCGTAGCTCCCTTCTGTCTGTGTCACCCTGCTCCAGGAAGGGCAGATTCATGTCCCATAGCTTCCCCTTGTCTGTGTCACTATGACACCCTACGGTGGGATAGACAGAATCTGTCCCGTAGCTCCCTTCTGTCTGTGTCACCCTGCTCCAGGAAGGACAGATTCATGTCCCATAGCTTCCCCTTGTCTGTGTCACTATGACACCCTACGGTGGGATAGACAGAATCTGTCCCGTAGCTCCCTTCTGTCTGTGTCACCCTGCTCCAGGAAGGGCAGATTCATGTCCCATAGCTTCCCCTTGTCTGTGTCACTATGACACCCTACGGTGGGATAGACAGAATCTGTCCCGTAGCTCCCTTCTGTCTGTGTCACCCTGCTCCAGGAAGGGCAGATTCATGTCCCATAGCTTCCCCTTGTCTGTGTCACTATGACACCCTACGGTGGTATAGACAGAATCTGTCCCGTAGCTCCCTTCTGTCTGTGTCACCCTGCTCCAGGAAGGACAGATTCATGTCCCATAGCTTCCCCTTGTCTGTGTCACTATGACACCCTACGGTGGGATAGACAGAATCTCTGTCCCGTAGCTCCCTTCTGTCTGTGTCACCCTGCTCCAGGAAGGGACAGATTCATGTCCCATAGCTTCCCCTGGTCTGTGTCACTATGACACCCTACGGTGGGATAGACAGAATCTCTGTCCCGTAGCTCCCTTCTGTCTGTGTCACCCTGCTCCAGGAAGGGCAGATTCATGTCCCATAGCTTCCCCTTGTCTGTGTCACTATGACACCCTACGGTGGGATAGACAGAATCTGTCCCGTAGCTCCCTTCTGTCTGTATCACCCTGCTCCAGGAAGGGCAGATTCATGTCCCATAGCTTCCCCTTGTCTGTGTCACTATGACACCCTACGGTGGGATAGACAGAATCTCTGTCCCGTAGCTCCCTTCTGTCTGTGTCACCCTGCTCCAGGAAGGACAGATTCATGTCCCATAGCTTCCCCTTGTCTGTGTCACTATGACACCCTACGGTGGGATAGACAGAATCTGTCCCGTAGCTCCCTTCTGTCTGTATCACCCTGCTCCAGGAAGGACAGATTCATGTCCCATAGCTTCCCCTTGTCTGTGTCACTATGACACCCTACGGTGGGATAGACAGAATCTGTCCCGTAGCTCCCTTCTGTCTGTATCACCCTGCTCCAGGAAGGACAGATTCATGTCCTATAGCTTCCCCTTGTCTGTGTCACTATGACACCCTACGGTGGGATAGACAGAATCTGTCCCGTAGCTCCCTTCTGTCTGTGTCACCCTGCTCCAGGAAGGGCAGATTCATGTCCCATAGCTTCCCCTTGTCTGTGTCACTATGACACCCTACGGTGGGATAGACAGAATCTGTCCCGTAGCTCCCTTCTGTCTGTGTCACCCTGCTCCAGGAAGGGCAGATTCATGTCCCATAGCTTCCCCTTGTCTGTGTCACTATGACACCCTACGGTGGGATAGACAGAATCTCTGTCCCGTAGCTCCCTTCTGTCTGTGTCACCCTGCTCCAGGAAGGGCAGATTCATGTCCCATAGCTTCCCCTTGTCTGTGTCACTATGACACCCTACGGTGGGATAGACAGAATCTGTCCCGTAGCTCCCTTCTGTCTTTATCACCCTGCTCCAGGAAGGGCAGATTCATGTCCCATAGCTTCCCCTTGTCTGTGTCACTATGACACCCTACGGTGGGATAGACAGAATCTCTGTCCCGTAGCTCCCTTCTGTCTGTATCACCCTGCTCCAGGAAGGGCAGATTCATGTCCCATAGCTTCCCCTGGTCTGTGTCACTATGACACCCTACGGTGGGATAGACAGAATCTCTGTCCCGTAGCTCCCTTCTGTCTGTGTCACCCTGCGCCAGGAAGGGCAGATTCATGTCCCATAGCTTCCCCTTGTCTGTGTCACTATGACACCCTACGGTGGGATAGACAGAATCTCTGTCCCGTAGCTCCCTTCTGTCTGTGTCACCCTGCTCCAGGAAGGACAGATTCATGTCCCATAGCTTCCCCTTGTCTGTGTCACTATGACACCCTACGGTGGTATAGACAGAATCTCTGTCCCGTAGCTCCCTTCTGTCTGTATCACCCTGCTCCAGGAAGGGCAGATTCATGTCCCATAGCTTCCCCTTGTCTGTGTCACTATGACACCCTACGGTGGTATAGACAGAATCTGTCCCGTAGCTCCCTTCTGTCTGTGTCACCCTGCTCCAGGAAGGACAGATTCATGTCCCATAGCTTCCCCTTGTCTGTGTCACTATGACACCCTACGGTGGGATAGACAGAATCTCTGTCCCGTAGCTCCCTTCTGTCTGTGTCACCCTGCTCCAGGAAGGGCAGATTCATGTCCCATAGCTTCCCCTTGTCTGTGTCACTATGACACCCTACGGTGGGATAGACAGAATCTCTGTCCCGTAGCTCCCTTCTGTCTGTGTCACCCTGCTCCAGGAAGGGCAGATTCATGTCCCATAGCTTCCCCTTGTCTGTGTCACTATGACACCCTACGGTGGGATAGACAGAATCTGTCCTGTAGCTCCCTTCTGTCTGTGTCACCCTGCTCCAGGAAGGGCAGATTCATGTCCCATAGCTTCCCCTTGTCTGTGTCACTATGACACCCTACGGTGGGATAGACAGAATCTGTCCCGTAGCTCCCTTCTGTCTGTGTCACCCTGCTCCAGGAAGGGCAGATTCATGTCCCATAGCTTCCCCTTGTCTGTGTCACTATGACACCCTACGGTGGGATAGACAGAATCTGTCCCGTAGCTCCCTTCTGTCTGTGTCACCCTGCTCCAGGAAGGGCAGATTCATGTCCCATAGCTTCCCCTTGTCTGTGTCACTATGACACCCTACGGTGGGATAGACAGAATCTCTGTCCCGTAGCTCCCTTCTGTCTGTGTCACCCTGCTCCAGGAAGGGCAGATTCATGTCCCATAGCTTCCCCTTGTCTGTGTCACTATGACACCCTACGGTGGGATAGACAGAATCTCTGTCCCGTAGCTCCCTTCTGTCTGTGTCACCCTGCTCCAGGAAGGGCAGATTCATGTCCCATAGCTTCCCCTTGTCTGTGTCACTATGACACCCTACGGTGGGATAGACAGAATCTGTCCCGTAGCTCCCTTCTGTCTGTGTCACCCTGCTCCAGGAAGGGCAGATTCATGTCCCATAGCTTCCCCTTGTCTGTGTCACCCTGCTCCAGGAAGGACAGATTCATGTCCCATAGCTTCCCCTTGTCTGTGTCACTATGACACCCTACGGTGGGATAGACAGAATCTCTGTCCCGTAGCTCCCTTCTGTCTGTGTCACCCTGCTCCAGGAAGGGCAGATTCATGTCCCATAGCTTCCCCTTGTCTGTGTCACTATGACACCCTACGGTGGGATAGACAGAATCTGTCCCGTAGCTCCCTTCTGTCTGTGTCACCCTGCTCCAGGAAGGGCAGATTCATGTCCCATAGCTTCCCCTGGTCTGTGTCACTATGACACCCTACGGTGGGATAGACAGAATCTGTCCCGTAGCTCCCTTCTGTCTGTGTCACCCTGCTCCAGGAAGGGCAGATTCATGTCCCATAGCTTCCCCTTGTCTGTGTCACTATGACACCCTACGGTGGGATAGACAGAATCTGTCCCGTAGCTCCCTTCTGTCTGTGTCACCCTGCTCCAGGAAGGGCAGATTCATGTCCCATAGCTTCCCCTTGTCTGTGTCACTATGACACCCAACGGTGGGATAGACAGAATCTGTCCCGTAGCTCCCTTCTGTCTGTGTCACCCTGCTCCAGGAAGGGCAGATTCATGTCCCATAGCTTCCCCTTGTCTGTGTCACTATGACACCCTACGGTGGGATAGACAGAATCTGTCCCGTAGCTCCCTTCTGTCTGTGTCACCCTGCTCCAGGAAGGGCAGATTCATGTCCCATAGCTTCCCCTTGTCTGTGTCACTATGACACCCCAGAATCTCTGTCCTGTAGCTCCCTTCTGTCTGTATTACCCTGCTGCGAGGAGGTCAGTTTTCACGTCCCATAGCTCGCTCCCTTTTCTGTCACCCTGCAGTGGGAGGGACAGACTCTGCATCATGAATGTACCTTTATTTTTCAGACCCTTTCCATATATTATATTCAGATATAAGTGTATGTTATAGAAAAACACACATTGAGATAAGAATTCCTGCTTCCGGATAAATACTTGTACTTATGTCCTGAGGACGTGTATGGGGTACAGAAGAGGCTTTCCTAAACAGAGAGCTAGAAATGAGCAGAGCAATAATTACATTTGGCATATAAGCAGGAGCAGATGAATGAAAAGTCTTGAGCAAAAAGAGAGTTGTATAAACTATGTCTTAATTTTAATTGTAAAATGCCTTCCATTTGTAAATAGTAACAGAAAATCAGTTTAGGAGCGATAAGAATCATTTAAGCTTTTGAGAATATGAAGTAATATGGAATGGTTACCAAGGAGAGGGAGATATTTAAGATGTGTCATATGAATTGAGGACTAGATGGAAAGGATTGGCATATGCAGATACCTCTTGTGTAACATAAGAGAGATTTACAAATGGCTATTGGTTTATACCAGAGAATGGGGCACTGTGTAAACGTTCTTCGTAGGATGGAATCCATCTTGACTTGGAAACGGTCTCTATTATTAGAGAAACTTTACAAAAAAAAGACGAGGCAAAAATTGTAAAATGTATCCTATTGTCTATCCACAGGAATCTCTTGTTTGTTTATCCGCGGAGCCTGAACTTCAGCAGCCGCCAGGGATCAATGAGAAATATCACAGTGAAGATACAGTACATGGCCGGGGAGGACCCCAATCAAGTGATGCCGGTGAGAAGGAAATGGAGATGGGATGGATGGAAACACCAATAAAATATTGGCTAGTGGGTTAGATTGTGAAAGGAGAGGCATTTAAGTAAGAAAATCAAAGAAGGGCAACAAAAATGTTTTTTGGTCTAAAAGACAAAACTTATAATGGATGACTTCTTGACTTGAATATGTATAACTTAGTAATATGTATAGCTTAGAATACAGAAAAGAGAAACATTGAAATATATCAAATGGTTTAATAAAGTTCTAGAGAAAAGTGTCCACAAGAAAAAGAGGAATGCAAGAACAAAAGGTCATGATTTTAAGCTGGAATATGGAAAACAGCCTTCCATTGGAACTATTACAGTCAATCTCCTAGAATTTAAACATGCCTAGCATAAGCATAAGGCTATCCTGAGATTTAATTGAGCCAAACTTTTAAGTAGATAGAATTGGTCTCTGTGTGTGGAGAAACCTAAGGAATTCAAAACATGTAATAGATTGACATAAAGTAATAAAGTTTTGGTGGAATGAATAACATCAGATGGTAAAAAGGGTATGGAAAAGGCAGTGAGAAGGATAAGGTGGGATAAAGGGATAGAAAGTAAAGGGTAGAAAGTATATTATTAGCAGAAGTGTTTTGTTTAAATAAGTTTCCATGTTTGCAGGTGATCTTTGGAAAGTCGAGTTGCAGTGAGTTCTCCAGTGAGGGCAACACGGCAGTGGTGTATCACAACAAGTGAGTGACATTGCACGTATGTGCCTGCTATCCCATAAATCTTCAGTCAATCTCATGCCAAACTAATTCACCCACCAGTGTTATCACTCACCCAGCTACCTTTTCACTCTTTTTTTTTATTCCTCCCATTTTTCACATCACTCTACTTCAGGTCCCCTGAGTTCTATGAGGAATTTAAGATGAAGATCCCAGGGAATGTGACCGAAAATCATCACCTTCTCTTCACATTCTACCATGTGAGCTGCAGGCAGAACCAGAGCCCTCCACTGGAGACACCCGCAGGGTACACGGTGAGAGACAGCCCCCATACACAGCAATTCTGTACCTGATAAACAGACAATGTGTACAAACAAAAAAAGCTTTTATATAACAGTGAGATCTACCAACACTGCATCACAGAATCTGAGTGGGATTCCCCACCAAGCATGTGATCTACCACTCTCCTTCCTACTGTAGAGACTGATTGCTGCAAGAAATCCCCCTGCGATACAAAGTGAACAATAAGCACTGTTCATAAATCCAGAAAAACAGAAAAATTATATATTTAAAGAAAGTTTTAACCTCACTGGTGACAAAGCCCATTTCCATTGGTAAATGCATTAGTCCTTCACTGAGTGTCCTGATACTGGGGATTCCCACTACTAGTTCAACACATCACTCTGCTATACTGTTTAAATTCAGCTTTTAATTGATCAATGTTGAGGCATATTCCTGAGCAGTTACTTTATGTGTGTGATACACAATTTTTGTAATGGGGTGACATGATCTAGTCTTCTATAGCGATAGCCCTGGTATATATTTCTCATGGACACACATCCCTTACATTTATTACATTACCATTCCATTAAACTGACATTTGGCATTTCGTTCCAATTGGGTCATTCCTTATAACATTTGCATCCTGTGTTTTTATTGTATGCTGCTGCACATATTTTTAGTTTTCATTTCTTTCATTTTCTTAAATGGACTATTATAGAATCCCTTTAAAAAATGAAAATGTTATGTGCTAAATTAAAGAACGATTGCAGTTCAAGAAAAAAGACACTTGTTTTTTTCAAGTATGTACCAAGTTAACATTATTAGCATCTTAATATGACATGAGAAAATCAGAATTTTTGAAAACTTTGTGTGTTCAGGAATTCACTTTTTTTGTTTGTTACATCACATCCTGAGAGCTGGATGATGGGTGTGTGTGTGTTTGTAGTAATCCGTGAAGAAGGAGCTGGGGGAATAGGAAATAGGCAGAAGAGCCTTTATTTGATCACTGGATAAGACTGAAATTGACACCGCTCCCCTTCTATCTCACTGGCCAGAAAGAGACTCCTTGAATCTAAGGATGCAACCATAGCTCTCCAGAAATTAAAACTCACTCTCTCTCACACACAGAGCCTCTACCAGTATATCATGGATCCCTCCAGATTCCCGCAGAAGCATCAACATTTATTTTTTTCGAATTAAAAACAAGCTGTGGGACTTTTTCCCTGATTAATTTTGCTGTTAGTCAATCAACGTTTTCAAATATATATATATATATATATATATATATATTTTTTTTTTTTTCATTGTTCAATGGTCCCTTTGTGCACCTTGTCATATCTATACATTAGCTTTTGAATGGTTACTAGAAGTGCCTGTCTTGGACATATCACCTCCAAGCACCTCACTAGGGGCATGTTGTTATCTTAGTGAATGTTTTAGATGCTATTTTTGGACCAAGTTTGAATATTGCAGAGGGTAAGGTGCTTTCTATATTTATGCATGGAACATCAATATGTTTTTCTTTCCTTTATCAGTGGATTCCATTGATGCAACATGGCCGGCTAAGAACTGGATCCTTCTCACTTCCTGTGTCTATGGAGAAACCTCCTCCCAGTTACTCTGTGCTGACCCCCGATGTAAGTATCTTAGTAGGAGACTGAGGCTGAAACAGGCAAAAGATCTAAATGAGACAATACAGGAGAAGTAACTCTCTCATACTGAGAGAAACATGTGAAAGAGGGCAATACTATATATGTGTCTAAATAGAATGAATCTGTACATTAAAAACTGGTCAAATTACCAATTCCAATTTCTTGTGCAAGGAAAATCTGCTTTTTCTATTAAAAGTGAATTAAAATAGAAACGAAAGTCTGAAAGCTAAAAGTAAATAAAAAAGTACTCATATCAAGAAAATGAATTACATTATCAAAGCATGTGAAAAGAAGTGCTACAAAATGCTAGTGTAATATAATATTAGTAATTAAAAGTAAAAAAAAGTTAAGAAATTCTGGATTTGTGCCGGAAAAATATTAAACAATTCTAAAAACAATAAACAATCAGTTAAAAGCAACTAAAAATCAGTATGTTAAAAAAAAACTCAAAATTTGCAGTCAGAAACTAAGAATTATCTGCATTCAACATGAAAAGCGTTTTCTTTATTATTTTTGCCTTTTTCCTATACTCTATTGTAGCCTTTCTATCCCGCCCTTCTACACTTCACATCCTCTCTACCTTTTCTTGCCACATTTTAGTTTCTTCTTTTTTTCTTTTACTTTCTACTTCTTCTACATTTTCTGTTCTCTGCTCTTCTAGTTCTCTGTCTTAGTTTTTTCTTTCCTCCTTTTCTATTTTTATTTTGTCTCCTCTTGTTGACAACCTGCATTTATTTCTAGGTTCAGTTGCCTGGTATGAAGTGGGTCGATAATCACAAGCCAGTCTTTAATGTAGACCTGGTGGCTGCTTCATCCGTACATACACAGGTCAGTATATTACAGTATATGTGTACACATACTAATGTGTATTATTGTGTATATGTGGAGTATTGAAATATATATTGCAAAAATAGGTTGTGTTAGATGATATATTTCAATGACCAAACATTTGTCATGGATGAGTCTAAGTTTCCATACCCCACAGGTATGTTTCAGCAGCTTGCTAGATGCATAGCTCAAGAACCAATGTACCATAAAAAAAGACACACGGTGCCTTGCAAAAGTATTCCCCCCCCCCCCCTGGCATTTTTCGTGTTTTGTTGCCTCACAACCTGGAATTAACATGGATTGTTTGAGGATTTGCATCATTTAATTTACAGAACATGCCCACAACTTTGAAGATGTTATTTATTTATTTTTTTATTGTGAAGCAAACAACAAATAGGACAAAATAACAGAAAAGGTCAATGTGCATTAACTATTCACCACCCTAAAGTCAATACTTTGTAGAGCCACCTTTTGCGGCAATCACAGCTCCAAGCCGCTTTGGATAAGTCTCTATGAGCTTACCACTGGGATTTTTGCCCATTCCTCCTTGCAAAACTGCTCCAGCTCCTCCAAGTTGGATGGTTTGCGCTTGTGAACAGCAATCTTTAAGTCTGACCACAGATTTTCTATTGGATCGAGGTCAGGGCTTTGACTAGGCCATTCCAACACATTTACATGTTTCCCCTTAAACCACTTAAGTGTTGCTTTAGCAGTGTGTTTGGGGTCACTGTCCGGCTGGAAGGTGAACCTCCATCCTAGCCTCAAATCACGCAGAGTGGTACAGGTTTTGCTCAAGAATATCCCTGTATTTTGCACCATCCATCTTTCCCTCAACTCTGACCAGTTTCCCAGTCCTGGCTGCTGAAAAACATCCCCACAGCATGATGCTGCCACCATCATGTTTCACTGTGCGGATGGTGTTCTTTGGGTGATGTGATGTGTTGGGTTTGCGCCAGACATAGCGTTTTCTTTGATGGCCGAAAAGTTCAATTTTAGTCTCATCAGACCAGAGCACCTTCCTCCATACATTTTAGGAGTCTCCCACATGCCTTTTCGCAAACTCAAAACTTGCCATTTTGTTTTTTGCTGAAAGTAATGGCTTTCTTCTGGCCACTCTGCCATAAAGCCCAACTCTATGGAGCGTACAGCTTATTGTCGTCCTATGTACCGATACTCCAGTCTCTGCTGTGGAACTCTGCAGCTCCTCCAGGGTTACCTTAGGTCTCTTTGCTGCTTCTCTGATTAATGCCCTCCTTGCCCCGTCTGTGAGTTTTGGTGGGCGGTTGTCCCTTGGCAGGTTTGCTGTTGTGCCATGTTATTTCCATTTAGTTATGATAGATTTGATGGTGCTCCTGGGGATCATCAAAGATTTGGATATTTTTTTATAACCCAACCCTGACTTGTACTTCTCAACAACATTGTCCCTTACTTGTTTGGAGAATTCCTTGGTCTTCATGGCAGTGTTTGGTTAGTGGGGCCTCTTGCTTAGGTGTCGCAGCCTCTGGGGCCTTTCAAAAAAGGTGTGTATATGTAATGACAATAATGTGACACTTAGATTGCACACAGGTGGACATCATTTCACTAATTATGTGACTTCTGGAGGTAATTGGTTGCACCAGAGCTTTTTATGGGCTTCATAACAAAGGGGGTGAATACATACGCACATGCCTATTTTCTGTTTTCTATTTCTAAAAAAATGTTTTATGTATATATTTCTCATTTCACTTCACCAACTTAGACTATTGTGTTCTGACCCATTACATAAAATTCAGATTAACAAAACATTGCACTTAAGGCTGTAATGTAACAAAATAGGTAAAAGGTCAAGGGGGGGTGAATACTTTTGCAAGACACTATATATTTGTTTTAAAACTTTGAACCTTACTATGGGCATAGGGAAAAGCCATAAAGTTTCCTTTTTTTAGTTAGAACAAAATACATTTAATGTCTCTGCTGGATCCTGGAAACATCCATGATACTTTGTTGGAATTGTGTGTGAGGGTTGTTTGCATTTATTTATTGATGCAAGCTGTCTGCTTCTGGGCAAGTGAGTGGGCCGGTCTGGTGTAATATGCAATGAGGTCCTATTATTTAATAAATCCTTCTTACCCCTTTCTTTGCTGATGGATAAATAAACCACACATCCTTGTGCTTCAGCTATCAGAAATGTTATATGGCTGGTTTGGTTTCTCTATCCATTTGTCAGGTGTGGTGTTTTTATTCTGTGGCATTTCTTGGGCTGCATGTAAGTTGTGTGGGTAGTAATGCAAAACTAGTCAAAACATCTTTCCTTAGAAATAATCATATTGGAGAATTTATTCCAACTCCCTACAGTCCTGATATTGCTGCATTATCCTGGCAGGAAGTGCGCTGGCTGCCAGCAGGCTGGGTGCACACACACACAGAGACTTGCTCAGACTTTTATTTGAGATCCCACAGCAAGGCATGAACTTGGTGTTGTATCTGGCCAGATTCCTGCTCCTGTCATGTTTACATTACACTGTCTTCTTGGTTCCTCTTTCACACTATAACTTCTTGTTCTCTTTAAAAAGCACATATATACAGTGACTTAAAAAAGGAGAAAGCAAAGGGACACTATCATGCATTTGATATGTAAACATTAAAACAATAGTTTTTTTCCCCATGAAGAATGAGTATTAAACTGCAGAGTATTGCTTGACCTGCCTCTTGTCCTGACCTCTGTGCAGCGGCAGGACGTCTTGGGAAATCCAGCTTCTGCCGAATTGCTACAAGCATTTTGAGTGTTCAGCTGGCTAAGCAAACATTCCTAAATGGCCTAACAACCACTTGGCCAGGATTCCACTTATCATTGTATAATTACTGTCACAATTCACTTAACATTGTGCAATTACTACAACAATTCAGATAAAACAAGCATATTCATACAAATATGTTATTTTTCTAAACTTTAACTTTAATGTTTTTCATACAAAAACTATATTTGCAGTGCTAAATGAGCTGCTTTTTATATTTAATGTGTACTTGGTTCACTAGTTATTATTCTTTCCAATGCCCACATGTCTTCCATAGGTATACTTGTAAATAGCAATTTTTAACTTGTTTTTGTTTGTTGTGCAATAAAACATAAGTAAAGAGAGGGGAATGTTTGGGGCAAGGTTACAAAAAAAGGTCATACTCTTAATATATGAATGAAATATGGCACTGCAGATCCATGCTATCAAAATTAACATACTCCATAAGCTATATCGTTTTCGTATAATCCCGGTGGCGATTAATACGAAAGATATACAAACCCTTCAGAGTGCAATCTCCAGCTTTATTGGGTTCACAAAAAGCCTACATTAAACAAAACCACCATGGTGGCTTCTAAAACAAGACATGGTCTAGCCTTTCCAGACCTACTAAAATCATTTTAAAGCTTCTAGACCAAGTGGTTTAATAAAGAACATCCACTGGTGTGGATAGAAATTGAAAACCATTCTCTTAAAGAACAGAACCTTCTAAGTAACTAGATGCTTTGGGTAAGTTTACATCATAAATTCAATCATTCCCTACTTCCCAGCAGTGTGACTCATTCTATAACTCTTTGGAAATGTTCATGTCTCACTCCTTTATGGCTACCTAATCGAGATATAACAATTAACAATAATGCATCTTGGTGGATAGATAAAAAACAAACTATTGCTGCAGACGTTCTAAGTAAAGTTCAATAGTGGTCACCCACGTCTTTTTGCGTACAGAATAGTGTACCGATTAAAGAATGGCTCAACCTTGCTCAAATTAATTCAAATATTTCTAGCATACTAAAAGCTACCAATTCAGCTAGTAAAACCCCATTTGAGAAATGTTGTATATACAGTTCAAATGGCAATACAAACATCTCCATCATCTATAATTACCTGATAGGTCAGGACACACCATCTAAGCTCCATCAGATCTCCTGGGAGGTAGAACTTAACGCCACCTTAGATAATTTGCAATGGAGCAAAATACATAAAAATGCTGCAAAATCCTCCCTTAACTTAATTCTGAGAGAGAATGCTTACAAAACTAAGCTTAGTTGGTACCTAACTCCTGCTAGACTGAAACGTTTAAATCCATCACTGGATGGAAATTGTTTTAGAGGTTGCAATTCTACCGGTGCATTAGGACACATACTTTGCGACTGCCCCAAAATTGCTCACATTTGGTCAGGAATATATGACACTTAAGAGAAATTATGGGGCACTAGATTACCTCAGAACCCAGTGGAGGCCTTGTTAGGTCTCCCTATCACTGGTCTCTCCAAGGAAGCTCAACTCCTCACCAATCAAGTTTTCTTAGCAGCTAGGAATACTAATACTAAAACTTGGAAGTCGTCCATCCCCAAGTACGTGGAGGTACAGAAAAAACATAAACACATTTACTCAATGTACATGATCTCTGCTGAACTAGATAACTACAACAAATGGGCTTCATGTTGGGACATGTGGGAACTTCAAATTGGTTGGTAGTATAGAAGGATGGTAACTCAAATACAGTCTTCAGAGACTATATAATGCAATGCCCCACCCTCCCTCTCCCCGCTTCCTTCCTTTTCTTTTTTTTTTTTCTTTCTTTTTTTTTCACTCATTGGTTTACTCAAAACTGGCATAATATAACATTGTCATAGTATATACAATAAGTATACTTATTCTACAGCAAAACTAAAAATATTGGTGAAAAATGCAAACAAGTTTTTTTTCTTTATTGGGTTGGTTTCATATGTATATAATGCATATTGGACTTGTATTGTTTTGTTAATCTAATAATGTTATGTCTCTCATTCTCTTCAATAAAAACGATAGAAATATGGCACTGCTGTATTCCTTTGCAGTGGACTCACCTCAAGACACCAAGATGTTCTCTAAAAGCGTTTGCACATAAATACTGTAATTATATAGGGAAATGAAGTAATGTTTAGGGCTGTTCCAGTGGGATTATGGGACTTGTACTCCTATTAATGAAGTGGAAAGAATAATCTCAGCTGCTACCTGAATCACTAAAGACTAAAAATTACATTAAAGGATCATGGAAAGATTTTTTTTCCTTGTTGCACCTGAAAGAGGGTATTTGATCATATGTCTCAGGGTATTTTCTTTTTTTAAATAAAGGTCTCTGAGCACAGAAACTTATTCAGAAATGTAACTGCTCTAGGGGATTGCCCTCTGCCAGCCAATGAGATCTACGAACTAAAGCATGCTCTCCTGTTAGTTGCAATGATGTTTAAACAGGTTTTACTTAATATTTTGGATATGCAAAAAACAACTTTTGTAATTTTTACAACTTGATCTTTTCAATGCATGAACAAAACCATTGTGTATGTCCATACAAATGTATTACCTTTTCATTTCATATTATTCTCCCTGTTTAGTCTCCTTGCTGTGTCTATTTCTCCTCTGTTTTTCCTTTTCCATATGTTTCTGGCATCTAAATACCAACCCCTTTCCCAATGTGCACGCCGCTCTCTGTAACCCATTTATTTTCCTGTGATGTTGCCCTGTTCATAATTTATTCATACTCCCATATCTTCCTATGTTAGTCATTATCTAATTTTTCAAAGTAAAGATCTGTACAACAGGGTGTGCCACATTTAAATGATTATTCAGTGCCTGTGTGTAAGGATTTCATAATGTAACTGAGATGCTGGAAGGGTTAACTAAACTGGGGCCACCAGTTCTAGTGTTTATATCCACAAAGAAGGTCCCTCGCCCATTTCTCATTTGTATTTAGCCTGGTCTAGAAATGACCTCTACAATCCTTTTGCCACAGCGTGAGTCATAATGCACTGCAGGAACCCATAACAATATTATAGTGCAGGCAGGGAGGAGGCGGGTGTTTATGATCTGCTCCCACGCCAAGGTACAGAGGCTTAGTAGATGCCAATCCTACTCACTGGACTTCATGTCTGCAATATTCCTTGCATTTCATCTTGCCAGAATGTGCTATTTCTCTGTCCTGAGTACTCCATCTTGATTCTTTAGGCTCCATATCTCTGTCTCTATCCGCTATGAAGTTTCTGTTTCAGGATCCCTGATACTTGCTTTTATTTCGGGTGTTTCTTAATCCTAGAACAGTCATGTAGTTGTCTCCACACCTATTTCCCAAAACTGGGTTACTATATGGATTACGCAGTCGCCTCATCTCACAGCTTTTGGATACAGTGATTAATACTCCTGGGAACTGGCATAGGAAATGAGCAATAACATGCGTAACCAGGGAGTCCTGGCTCAGTGTCATTAGTCATTGCACCAGAGCCCACATTTGGTTACATAGACCTACTAGTGACCAAATGGGTGGGACAGAAGCCACCATCCTATCAATCAGTAACCTCCATGTGTCCAAGACTTGTAAAAGATGGTAGTAATGCCCTGCCAACATACCATGTCTCTGTACTGTCAATTCTCTCGCCTATAGGATATGCCTTTTAAAGGACCACAGTAGTCTGGGAAACACCTTACATCTTTGTAAAATACGTAATTCAGGAGCATAACTTTTTTTAGAGAAAATCATATATTTAGGGCAACCTGCTTGTTTAATGGGTGTTCTATCTTGGAATGTGTGCCTGCCTGTAGCCTAGGGGGGGGGGGGGGTTATCTAGCGGATGTTCCCTCTGCTATTTAGTTCTAGTAGCAATTTGCTATTCATAGTGGCAATCTTTAAACATAATTGAATAGAGGAATTATTTTATACCATCCAGCTAAGCAGGAGCACTCACTGACTGACATATTTTCCAGTTCCATTCACCTCCCTTTCTTTTACTTCCACACCTAGATCCTCACACACCACCACCTTCTCTTCTGTCTCTGAACTTACCTAGCATGCCCTCCTACCTATTCTGCCAAATCTACCTATGATTTGTGTTACTTTATTGTGCAGGTTTCTGCACTATCACCTCCATTTTCACAGCTGCTACACCCACCACAGACTTAATCACTAATTAACACTGTTCTCTCATTTGAGTTAAAAGACTCTCCGATAACCAGAACTCTCAAGCAACCAGAAAAAATAATAATACTGTACTTTACGTACGTCTCTGCAATTCAGTGTTACCTGGAAGCAGACAGGCATGAGTGACTGAGCCAGTGCAGTGTTGGGGTTACATTCCCCGGGGTCAGCACCGCACCCTCCAGTACCTTTGTGTAAGTGAGGAGTGAAAGCTGCTGCTGCTGCTGCTAGAACAGTCCTCGCTGACAAATATATTTAGCAGGGCATCCTATGTGCAGCTAACCTAGGCCTCTTTTAAATACGGCATCTACCAATCCCCATGAGTGACGGATAATTATGAATCTACTGTATTGTCATACCCATGTTTTAATGTACTCTGCGCTACAGAATGTGTTGACTGCCTATAAATAGGAGATAATAATAATAATGGCTACTCCCTCTCCTGATAGCTGTCTAATCCTACCAGAAATAAATGCAAAATGTGTGCTAAAATTAAAGCAAAACTGAATACAATAGTTAAAATGTAAATGCTATATGTATTTATTTTAAAACCTATTATTATTATCTTTTATTTGTATTGCACCAACATATTCCTAGGCGCTGTACAGGGGAGAACAAGAAAATATACAATATGTAATATTAACGGCAGTAAATGGAGGGCCCTTTTTTGAGCTTCAAGTCTTGTAAGAAGTGCTTATTGTATCAATGCAAGTAGTTCATAAGAGCATACTATAAATATGATACTTTAGAGATCATTTAGAGAGTGACTAGTTGTTTGTAGCAGCACAGACCTTATGTCTTTGTATGATGCCTACTTATTTACAGCCTTATTAAATGGCGATTTGGCCAATTGAATAGGGCTCTATATAAGCACAGAGCATATTTTTTTACAGAAGTTTTTAGTTAGTGAAGACCTTGCTTTTAACTAAAAACATCTGTAGAAAATTATGCTGTGTGCTTATATAGAGTCCTTTTCAATTGGCCAAATTGCAATTTAATAAGGCTGCTAGTTTCTCAGTTACAGGGTCCGCAATCTCTGTTGGATATGTGATCCATTTTAAGGTCCCATTGCAGAATAAACTGATTTATATGTATAGTTGTTTGGGGAGGGCTTTGCCCTGAATGGCAATCAGCAGTAATCTCTATGAGTCATACTTGTCTGCTAGTGAGAATTGGAGAGGAGGTTTAAACAGGCTTTACTAAATATTGTTTCATGTAAAAATACTTTACAATGTTAAAACAAATATGCAGCTCCCTGTACTATAATGTTGCCCCCTATGTTGGTGTGATACATGGTGATAGTTACGTGAGCTTATTTCCTGCAGATGGGAGAAACCAGGTAGGAACTATTTGTAAGATCTTAGGCAGAAACAAAAGCTTTTAAGCTTAATGTACAGAAAGCAAAGCGATACATGTTATACTCCTAGTGCAATCCAGAAACCTTCCATGTCCCTTTAAGAAACGCACTCAAGACTTTTAATACAGGATTTAAATAACACATTTGTGTACTAATAAGCAGCTGCATATTTGTTTGTTTTACTTACCACAAGGTGGTCCTAAATCAGGCACATGCTGACATCCAGCTTGTATCACACCATTATTTGGTGGAAAATCCCTTCATCACTATTAGAGCGTAAATCAGTCATACTCGGATTTACATCTGAGAGTGATAAAGAAGATGTTAAAACATCAAAATAGGAGTCTGTTGATTAAAAAGCAATCAGCAACTGTCTTATTCACAAATCACTACAACTAAATTGTAGAAATTGTTGTCCTTCTGTAATGTAATGATAATGTGTAGTAATGCAAAAAATCATGAGCACCTTTTTATATGGAGTGTCTTGAGTTAATTATTTGATAATCTAAGCTAAATGAAGTATTTATACAGCCCAACTCACATTTACATGGCCCTGTCTTTTGCAGGATCCACACCTAGACAAGTTCTTTACACTGGTCCAAGTCTTGGAGGAGCACAGTTTTCCATTCCGTTTGAAGGACGTTATCATTACAGAGAACAATGTGGAATCAGAGCTGAGGAGCAGTATGGGAAATCTGCGCCTGGCCGCGCTCGGACCTGCCGTCTGCTTCTGTCATCAACTTCTGGACAAACTGATCCTCCTCATTGTCAGACCACCCATCATTGGGGGACAGATTGGTCAGTGCTCACCTGTCACGTTTTCTTATACCATTTCTTACTCTTTACCTTAGTTTCCTCTATCTCTTTTCCCCATTTCTCTTCTTATTTTCTGCGTTTCCCTCACTTTTTGTGCCACCTATCAGTTATGTTTCTTCCTCTGTATTTGCAGTAAACTTGGGCCGGGCAGCCTTTGAAGTGGTGGCTTTGCTGGTGAGTCAGATACATCGCACCTTAGAGGGGGCTCAGGACCATCATGGCAGGAATGGGCTCCTAGCGTCATACCTACACTATGCTTTCCACCTGCCCAGTGATATGCCAGCTCAGCTGCACAGTGGTGAGTGTGAGAAGAATATTTATATATTTCTCTTCAGTCTCTTATTTATTATCCGTGTTATCTTACCATTTCTCCTTCCATCTCTATAGCTGTTTCAGGACCTTCAACCACTTCCACTGTCCATTCTGCCACCCTCTCTCGTGCCACTGGGCGTCCCAGCAGTCTAGGCCTTGTCCGCTGTAAAAGCATCAGTAACAGTAACCCCGACTTGACTAGCTGTCCCACCACACCAGATGATGATGAGGTGCAGAGGATCATGGGAGGCAAGGTATTGACTTCTCTACTATATATATTTTTCATGAAGTGGTGCAGGAGGTGGGGGTACAGAGCTGGAAATCGGGGTGTGCAGTCTCCCTCCCAAATGTCTCCACTTGTCCTAAACCTCTCTTCCTTATACAACCTAACAAAATTCTCCTCTCCCTTCTCCTCTCCTCAATCAAACCGCTTCTCCCTCTATGTTCATGCTTTGCTCCCTTGTTGTTTTCCTTGCTTTCTATTTTTCTTGTTCTTTTCCTTCCTTGCTCTCTTCCTTGATGTCCTCACTTGTTTCTAACTTCCTTTTGGCACTTTTCTATCACCCCCCTCCCCGTTCCTTTCCCCGGTGTTTCTCTTTATTGCAGGGTATTGATCGCTCTCACTCTTGGGTGAACTCTGCTTATTGTCCTGGGGGTCCTAAATCGGTTCAACGCCGGACACAGCCCAACTCCAGTGGGGAGTTAAGACAGGTGTCTCTTCTCACCCTTAATTATCACCCCCTCAACTCTCATGCATGTGTTGATGTCCCTGCTTGCTGCATGCCACTCATTCCTCACCCATGGCTTTATCATGTATACATGCTGCCTCCTGCTGGTACAAGGCTATATTACATCCACAGAATCTCATTATAAGTTCCTAGGATCTAATGTAAATGTTTGGTTTTATTGTGTTAGAAAATGTGTTGTGATACAGTGCTTCCACCTGGTGTAATGAAGTGGTATTACACGCGTAGCTCTGCCATCTGGTGTTATTGGATAGCTCTGCTCATCAGAATTATTCGCCATTATCCACTTATTTACCTACTGTGTATATAGATGGGGGCACAAACACTTTTGTGATATAAGTAAAATAATAATGAAAGTAGTTGAGAGAGAATACTTTTTTATAGCTTAAGAGAAAGAGAATAAAGCCACTAAGGACACTAAGGAAACATTTACTGATGAAAATGCCTTAGATAGTGTCCTGAAACCATGCATTCTTTTCTCCTCGGTTAACCATTAAAGGGACCAATTCTGCTCTACATCATCAAACAGATCACCAGTTAAAAGTGTATGCATATTTCACTGTATTAAAATAGTTTTATCCTCAGACAGTTCTCGCTAATGGCAGTGTTGAGGACAAAAATCACAAGGGCTTAAAACTCTGTTTGCTGCAACAAAAAATGCCACCATATTCATTTGGGTTCTTTAGACATTGTAACCCCAAAGTGAAAAAAAAAACATGAAGTATGTTATTGCAGTGAAATGAGCATATATACATTAAGAGAAGGCTTGCAATGTATGTTTCCTTCAGGAGTTGATTGCTTGTCCCCATACACTCAATAAATTGCATGGCTTCCTGTTAAGACTCAAGGTAAATAGCCAGTTTGTGTGCTGTAAAAGCTCACACTGCAGCTTTCAAAACAATTCTAAAACAATGAAAAAAGTTCTTGCACTTCTTCTAC
Source organism: Discoglossus pictus (assembly GCA_027410445.1). Classification (NCBI taxonomy): domain Eukaryota; kingdom Metazoa; phylum Chordata; class Amphibia; order Anura; family Alytidae; genus Discoglossus; species Discoglossus pictus. Next base: position 137,670,654 of record CM050167.1, on the reverse strand, counting down.
TTGATTTTAACTGCTGTACATGATGGGGCAGAGCAGTATCTGAGCATTTGGAGTCCATTTAACCCTATGGGTGACAAGCACGTAATATGTACGAATAGCCATAGGTCGTATCTATTACATGCTGGAGGGTAATGGCCCCCACTGGCATCAACGCTTCGGGGGCTTCATTGATGGTCCAGGTGATTAATCATGTAACTGTGTACATCAGCGCTCATCCCTGCCTCTTTACTTCTACACTCCTGGTTGCAGAGTGATTTCTCAGCCTGGAGCCATGTGAGACATACATATCTGCCAGTGAGACTTAGATACTACAGTAAGCTCTGTGCATGTTCCAATAGTTTCAAGAAGGTGTTAAACAGGTCTTACTTAAAGAACCACTGCAATGTATTTAAAACTAAATCGCATATGTTTGTTTGTTGGGCAGAGACTATTAAAAACAGTATGCAATTTAAAAATAAATAAAACTTAATATTTTTTCTTACTTTTTAAATTATGATCCTCCCCCCCCCCCCCCCATGCAGAGCTGCTTTTCTCCACCTCCATGTACCTTACCAGGGGGTGTGGCCAGCTCTGCCAATACAATGCTATTGATTTTGATAGTAATATTATAGAGAGAATGGATACACTGCTATATAAACTGGGTGTAAGTCTGCTATAAAAAGATCTCATAATCAGCTATTTATATATATATTCTATTTATAGTGCACTGGTAATTTAGTTTTGAGTCTGCAAACCTTCGAGCAGGGTGTGTTAATGAGTGGCTTAGTCATTATGATTGGGCTACATGTGATCAAGCAGGGACTTATTTTAATCTTGCCCTGCAGGGGGCTTGAGTTCTAGACTTAAGTACTCCAGCTAAAGACATCATCAATGAGATTATTTTAAGAAGAAAACATTGTGAATACGCTTACATGTCTCAAGATGGCAGTCAGCAGTTTCTGAAGAGGTTACATTTTTCACCTACAAGAATGGGATGACAGAAACTGTTATACAACTGACTTTCTATGGGTCTAATACATCATGCAATTTGTATAATGAAGATTAGAGCTCTACAGCATATGTAAAAAGTTGCACAGATAATAGTGTATATTGACCTGCTTGCACAGGACTTCAATCACTGCTTCATTTATTTATACTGAAGCCTTGCAACACTATATGTAAATACTATCCTTGTAAACACACGTAAAAAGGACATTCATTTCTGCTGGGATAAGTTGGGTGAAATTGTAATTAATGCTTTTCACTCAATAGATATAGGCGACTTATGCTACTATACATTTACCATAGTATTTAAAAAAAACTATTGGTTTTCCAGTTCATGAAGGTAATTGTGTTTAAAATCCATTCTGCTTAGGCAATAGCGGGTTAATTATTGCCCCTTTCATTAGGGTTAGTCCACTTGTACATGGCCTGTCAATGATCTGTGACAATGGTTCTGTGTGAATTGAAATTCAGAGCTATTAATATTGTTGACATACAATAGTGCTCAGGCATTTTAAAAACAAGTCATTTATGTGTCTGATTGGACACTATAAAGGTCAAAATAGTTTTTGTTTGACCATTTTACGGCTATTTTACTTGAACCAAAATGAACACGTTTTTAATACAAGAGGTTGATACATATAAACCTTGCAGGGGTCAGAAATGCTCAGCCTGAGAACTGACATACAAGACCAATACAGTGACTTGTCATTAGTCAACCTCATGGTTACAGCATTGGTTCTCAGTGGTTCTCCTCAAGACCCACCAGACAGGCCATGATTTAGGTGAAACACAGGTGAGGCAATTTGAGGCTCCTCTGCCGGTTGAATACTAGTTGCCTCACCTTTGTTCACACAGTGTTTCACCTAAATGATGGTCTATCTGGTGGGACTTGAGGAGATGTTTTGGAACCCCTGTGTTATAAGATACTCCAGACATCTTGCTCACATACCAAAAATGTACAGCACTTCATTAGTTTACTGTTCCACCAGGTCCTAAGTCAATTGCCTGGTATATTGGAGTTAGATAAATATTTTTGCTATTACTTTGGGTACTAATGATACTGGAAGGGTTATCACATTTATGACTTTGTCTGTTTAGCATGTGTGTTTGTTTAAAATATATATATAGTGACAGAATAAATGTATAGATCTTATTTTTGCATATTTTCTTTTCTTGTCATAAGTCAGAGATCCATTATCACATTTTCTTGTCATTTATCCATCTCCTCTCTAACCCATTTATTCTCATTTACTTTTCTCCTTTTTTTCCCACCCAATCTCCCCTGTTTCCATCCTCCCCATTCTTCTCCTCCACATCTTACCATACTATCTCCTTCTCAATATCTGTCTCTTTTCTTTTTCTTCTTTTCTTATGGTCTCTATCCATCCCTCTCTTTATACCACTCTTTTCTCTCCATATATCATTCTTCCTCTCCATTTCTCTATCTACACTTTCCTCCATGCCTCCCCATAGGGCAATGAACGGAGCCCAAACCGCACCTCGTGCTACGTGGAGAGCGGAGCCAATCCCGCTCAACCTCGTCCCACTGCAAAAAAGGTATAGGAACAGGGAGTAGGGGGCACTGTATGATTTTTACAGGATTAGCGACACTTCTATTTGGTGTAATAAAGGGAAGTGAAAAACATAAATATCTCCCCTAGTATTGAACTGTATTGCAATGAATATAGTATCTGCTTTGTTGTGTGATTATAAGGAAACCTTTTTACCTAAACATTCACTTTAAATGTTGTATGTGATTACTGATGCCAGCCACTGATATGGTAAGGGGGTACCGCCTGTGTAGTACTTTCATCTATCTGCTAACTAATTAGCCACTGCACTGCATCCATAGCCTTGCACACAGATCTAGCATTTAATATCTGTTCCACATCATTTACAACTTTCATTTATATATGCACACAAATGCTACTAACACACTTGCAATCACTGCTTATTTTGTTTTAATATTTGAATGAATGAGTCTGTTGTTTGGATGTATCCCCCCAGACACACACTACAGGGTAACACAGACAGGAGGGAGCTATGGGAGAGCTATAGGACATGACGTCTGTCTCTTCCAGTGACATAGACTGGAGGGATCTGTAGTACACTGAGTCTACCCCCAACAATAGGATGACAAAGGACGGAGTTATAGAGTATTTATTTATCCATCTATGAAAGTTATCTAGACCCTGTGTGTGAGAGAGTAGTGTTTGCGGGTGAACTTCTCTGTGTATCCCCAGTAATATGTTATGTTCTCCATGTAGCTGCTGCACGAGGAGCTCGTCCTACAGTGGGTGGTGAGTGGCAGTGCTGTGCGGGAGGCGGCTGTGAGCCAGGCCTGGTTCTTCTTCCAACTCATGGTGAGTGATAAGGGCTGAACATGTAGTATGAGGCACTTATTAAAATCCTCTTTAAAATATGTCATGTATGAGAGAGAATCTGTAAAATAGGGACTAGTAAATTGTTTATATACCAATGGATAAGGAAGGAGATGAGGACCACACTTTGTATGAAAGAGATTGGGGTGTATCTATAGATAAAGTCAAGTAATAATTAAATTATCATTCTGCCTCCTCTTCTTTTTCTTTCCCTCATGCTATCACCTCATTCCCTACTATTTGTCTTCTGCTTCTTTTCTCTCTATACCCCTCTTCGTTCTTTCTTCATCTTCCCTTCTTTCTAATCGATTTGCATCTCCCCCTTCAATCTCCCACTCATTTTCCTCTATTACCTTCCTCTTCATCCACCCTTCTTCTCTAACTTCTGTCCAACCTCCCTCCATTCCCTGTCTCCCCATCTTCTCTCCATTACTCAGACCAAGAGCATGTCCCTGCACCTTCATCAGTCTGAGAGGCTGGACTCCCCCCGTAAGCAGCGCTTCCCGGAGAGATTTGTAGATGATATTAATGCTCTTGTGTGCATGGTCTGTGCAGAGATCATCAACCGATACCAGAAGGTAACCTTGCCTCTCATTCTCCTATTTATTAGTCTTTACCCACTTTTTAATAACAGCTGTCTCTTTCTTGACAAAATTGCTCTCACTATATCTTGATTCTGTATCTCCGTGTGCCTTTCAAGTTTATCTCCCTCTTTGTTCATCTCTTCTCTCTCATTTTATTTTACATTTTCTGTCATTTTGCTTCTCTTCTTTTCTCTATCACTCTGTCTGTCTCATTCTTTCTCTTTTATGTCTATTACATCCCTTTCAATCATTTTCTTTATCGGCGGTTCTACTTTTTTACTCTCTTTACTCTCTCGTTTCTTTATCACTGTGTTTATCATATCCTTGTTTTCTCCCATTATGCTATCTATCCTTTACCATTGTTTCTCACACTCTCCCTCTTTTCTATTATGTTTCTTGGGCATTTTCTTTTATAATATTGTGCTATTCACACTCTTTTTCTCTGTCATTATGTCTCTTTATCACCTGCCCGTCTCACTCTTCTTCTGTCCGTTAGTGTATCTCTCTTTTAATAATCTCCCTCTCTTTGGTTTTACTGTTTCACCCTTTATTTCTTTTATTTTCCATCATTGTATCTCATACTGTCTCTCTTTATCATTCTGCCTGGCTCCTTCTTTCTCTATCCCCTATCTCTGCCTCTCATTCTCTTGTGTTTCTCTCCCACTTCGCTGTCTCTCCTCCATCCCCAGGATGCCGAGCTGGCAGAGCGTCTGAACAGTAGTCTTGCCTTCTTCCTGAATGATATTTTATCTCTGATGGATCGTGGTTTCGTGTTCAATCTCATCCGATCATACTACAAGCAGGTAAATTGCAATTCTTCAAAGGAAAATAGAAACAATGTCTTGGTAAAGAGCTTGTGACAAGTTGATATTAACTACTAGTAACTAATATTAGTTATTGTTTTAAAATGCTGATAAGGATTCTGGAAGGTGTAGTGGGAACACAGTGTGTTATACAAAGCATAGTAATAAAACAAAGTAATAAAACGAACTTGAGTACTGTTCATAACTGTCCATTGCACCTTCCCACATGTAACATTTATGCAATCCATGGTGGAGCAAGTGACTTTCCTTGCGCTGTCTTGGTGCCCAGTTTACTTAATGATTTTGCTCTTTAAAAGAGATACTGCTACAAGTTTTAAATGTCCATTTAAGCATGTGATTAAGCAGGGTAATATATACCTGTTTGAGGGTTAAATTGTTAACATATAAATGTTTAGCCAATTATGTGAGTGTGTTACCAAAAACATCTATAAAAAATAATATAAAACCACATATGATGCCACAGATTTTGCTCTTTATTTCTCAGATTAATAATAAGCTGTCAAAGACGCAGAATGCGAATGTGCTGATCTCATTGCGTATGGATCTGATCCGAATTGTCTGCTCGCATGAACACTATGTCACCCTGAACCTTCCCTGTGGCTGCCTTTCACCCCCCAACTCTCCCTCACCATCCGTCTCCTCTACCACCTCACAGGTAAAGTATCAGACAGGAGGGAGCTATGGGATGTGGAGTCTGTCCTTCCCACTGCAGGATGACATGGCGTCTGTCCCTCCCACTGCAGGGTGACACAGACAGTAGAAAGCTATGTGACATGGCGTCTGTCACTCCCACTGCAGGGTGACACAGACAGGAGGGAGCTATAGGACATGGAGTCTGTCCCTCTCACTGCAGGGTGACACAGACAGGAGGGAGCTATGGGACATGGAGTCTGACCCTCACACTGCAGGGTGACACAGACAGGAGGGAGCTATGGGACATGGAGTCTGTCCCTCCCACTGCAGGGTGACACAGACAGGAGGGAGCTATGGGACATGGAGTCTGTCCCTCACACTGCAGGGTGACACAGACAGGAGGGAGCTATGGGAGATGGAGTCTGACCCTCACACTGCAGGGTGACACAGACAGGAGGGAGCTATGGGAGATGGAGTCTGACCCTCACACTGCAGGGTGACACAGACAGGAGGGAGCTATGGGACATGGAGTCTGTCCCTCACACTGCAGGGTGACACAGACAGAGGGAGCTATGGGACATGGAGTCTGACCCTCCCACTGCAGGGTGACACAGACAGGAGGGAGATATGGGACATGGAGTCTGACCCTCACACTGCAGGGTGACACAGACAGGAGGGAGCTATGGGACATGGAGTCTGACCCTCACACTGCAGGGTGACACAGACAGGAGGGAGCTATGGGAGATGGAGTCTGACCCTCACACTGCAGGGTGACACAGACAGGAGGGAGCTATGGGACATGGAGTCTGACCCTCCCACTGCAGGGTGACACAGACAGTAGAAAGCTATGTGACATGGCGTCTGACCCTCCCACTGCAGGGTGACACAGACAGGAGGGAGCTATGGGACATGGAGTCTGTCCTCCCACTGCAGGGTGACACAGACAGGAGGGAGCTATGGGACATGGAGTCTGACCCTCCCACTGCAGGGTGACACAGACAGTAGAAAGCTATGTGACATGGCGTCTGTCACTCCCACTGCAGGGTGACACAGACAGGAGGGAGCTATGGGACATGGCGTCTGTCACTCCCACTGCAGGGTGACACAGACAGGAGGGAGCTATGGGACATGGAGTCTGACCCTCCCACTGCAGGGTGACACAGACAGGAGGGAGCTATGGGACATGGAGTCTGTCCCTCACACTGCAGGGTGATACAGACAGGAGGGAGCTATGGGACATGGAGTCTGTCCCGCCCACTGCAGGGTGACACAGACAGGAGGGAGCTATGGGACATGGAGGCTGGTCCTCCCACTGCAGGGTGACACAGACAGGAGGGAGCTATGGGACATGGAGTCTGACCCTCCCACTGCAGGGTGATACAGACAGGAGGGAGCTATGGGACATGGAGTCTGTCCCTCCCACTGCAGAGTGATACAGACAGGAGGGAGCTATGGGACATGGAGTCTGTCCCTCCCTCTACAAGGTGACACAGACAGGAGGGAGCTATGGGACATGGAGTCTGTCCCTCCCACTGCAGGGTGACACAGACAGGAGGGAGCTATGGGACATGGAGGCTGGTCCTCCCACTGCAGGGTGACACAGACAGGAGGGAGCTATGGGACATGGAGTCTGACCCTCCCACTGCAGGGTGACACAGACAGGAGGGAGCTATGGGACATGGAGTCTGACCCTCACACTGCAGGGTGACACAGACAGGAGGGAGCTATGGGACATGAAGTCTGACCCTCCCACTGGAGGGTGATACAGAGAGGAGGGAGCTATGGGACATGGAGTCTGAACCTCCCACTGCAGGGTGACACAGACAGGAGGGAGCTATGGGACATGGAGTCTGACCCTCCCACTGCAGGGTGACACAGACAGGAGGGAGCTATGTGACATGGAGTCTGTCCCTCACACTGCAGGGTGACACAGACAGAAGGGAGCTATGGGACAAGGAGTCTAACCCTCCCACTGCAGGGTGACACAGACAGAAGGGAGCTATGGGACATGGAGTCTGTCCCTCCCACTGCAGGGTGACACAGACAGGAGGGAGCTATGGGACATGGGGTCTGTCCCTCCCACTGCAGGGTGACACAGACAGGAGGGAGCTATGGGACATGGAGTCTGTCCCTCCCACTGCAGGGTGACACAGACAGAAGGGAGCTATGGGACATGGGGTCTGTCCCTCACACTGCAGGGTGACACAGACAGGAGGGAGCTATGGGACATGGAGTCTGTCCCTCACACTGCAGGGTGATACAGACAGGAGGGAGCTATGGGACATGGAGTCTGTCCCTCCCACTGCAGGGTGACACAGACAGGAGGGAGCTATGGGACATGGAGTCTGTCCCTCCCACTGCAGGGTGACACAGACAGGAGGGAGCTATAGGACATGGAGTGTGTCCTTCCCACTGCAGGGTGATACAGACAGGAGGGAGCTATGAGACATAAATCCTGTCCCACCTATCACAGGCTGACCTACTGATAGTGTGCTTTCTTGTGTTCACCAGAGCTCTGTGTTCTCGAGTCCGGCCCAAGACAGGACAGTCACAAACATGTTTGAGCTGTCAGTCCCATACAGACAGCAGCACTTCCTGGCAGGCCTCATTCTCACAGAACTCGCGCTCATCCTGGAGCCTGACGTGGAAGGGTGAGACCCCGCTGATATACATACATCCATTTTGTGTATTGCTGTTTATCTCTGCCCCTCTCTTTGTATGTCTTTTATTACAGACCCCCTTTTATTTTCTCTCTCCTGATAAACCTCTCCTTCCACAGTGTTTTCTTCCTTCAGAAGAAAGCCATTAGTGCTCTACACAACCTGCTCTGCAGTCACGATACTGACCCTCGATACTCAGAGCCACTGGTCAAGGAGAGTGTTGCCCGCCTTTATTTGCCCCTGATTGGCATTGTCATGGAAACACTACCCCAGATGTATGATTTCACAGGTGAGTGAGCAAAAAAACACACTTTCAGCTACAATTGTAAATGTATGTTGTATAGACAAATAGCAGAGAGGTGTAATGCATAGCTGACCAACTAATTTTTTTTCAGCTGAGCCCCATGCCCAGCGGGTACGCCATGCCTCTGCACTGGCAGATGAAGTGGATAATGACGGAACCGCCACCATCAGTCAGACAGTCGCAATGGCAATAGCAGGATCCCCGCTGCCAACTGCACAAAGAACCAACAACTTCAATCTACCCCCTGCTGTGAGCCACACTGCTAAGGCTTCCCTTCTTCTGTCCTCCTAACCATTCCATATGGGCAGTGCCATATATAACACACACAGATATATATCTATCAATCTATCCCCTTCTAAATAACTTATCCGTGTTTCTGCATTCATATGTGTACATATATATACGTATATCTTTTCTTGTAGACGGTTCGCACCGGCAGCGTCCTATCTGCAGAGTCCAGTAGGAACCTTTTGGTCTGTGCGTTGTGGGTGCTGAAGAATGCGGAGCAAGATTCTCTGCAGCGCTGGTTCTCCAGTCTGTCTGTGCTGCAGCTCACGCGGCTTCTGGAACTACTGAGCCTGTGTGTGTCCTGTTTCCAGTACAAGGTAGGGTGAATACACAGTAATGACTCTACAGACTGTTACATTGCTGAGCCTGTATATCTCCGTATAAGATACCATATCAACATCTTTTTGCTGTCTGCTTCACAGCGTTCACCTCCTTTGAGTTTATATGTTGGGCAGTGGTTAGGACTAATTAAGGGTTATGGAACAATTGTGGTTTATGGAAGATGATCTTGCTGCATGATAACATGGGCATTTATGAACATTTTTTGTCGGAGATAATGTTCAATAATGCAATTATTATAAGTGCTTCATTTTGTTACAGGGTCCTTTAAATTACTAGTTTCATCTATTTTCTCCCTTATAATAACAAAAATTTATCTGATCCATATTGCTAGTGTCCTTGGTGCTTCACACCACTTTTTGCTCTTTAATTGGATACTGTAGATCTGAAAACTACGCCGCTTCAAATATATAAAAATATATAGTGGTGCTTTCAGTATTGGAATATGTATGAGGTTTAAAGACACTTGTATCAGCTCATCCTTAAATTTCTTGCTATAAACAATCCCCATAAATCAGAATATACTGATTTACCTGTTATTACAGGATATACTGATAATCACAGGATTGAAACAAGGGTCAAAAATACAATAACAACACTCATATATATCTATATTAAAAAGAAAAAAATCTGAAGCCAGAATAGACTTAAGTAAAACTGAAAGTGAAAAAAATGGTACAGAGAAAGGGGCTGTAATGCAGTATGTAGGAGAGTATGTACAAAAGTATCAAAATACCAAAACAGAGCCGAAGAAACATAGCAGTACACAAATATACTTGTTGTTCAACTGTCAAGCTCCAGGATATCCAGTATGATAAAGAAATAATCCAATATATATATCCAGCTTCACTTTCAGTAGTCTCTGGCTCCGATAACAGATTATTATTATATATTATTATAAGATTATTATTATTATTATAAGAAATTATTATAAGTGCTTGATTTTGTTACAGGGTCCTTTAAATTACTAGTTTCATCTCTTTTCTCCCTTATGTTATCTTTCTGAAATCTCTTGCTATGTACTGTAAACATTCTATCAATAAATATAAATACCTAAATAAAAACAAAATATGCATATGCTGCCTATATACATATTATGTACTCTGTGAAACACAAACATTGCAACACACTTCATAATTAAAATGTATTTCTCTCGCCTCCCTCTCATACCACTTCTCCTACCAAAACTGATTAATCGTCTTTCACTTCTTCTAGGGGAAGAAGGCCTTTGAGCGAATCAACAGCCTGACTTTTAAGAAGTCCCTGGATATGAAGGCTCGACTGGAGGAAGCCATACTGGGAACTATCGGGGCCAGACAGGACATGGTGAAACGCAGCCGAGGTTAGCCACTGAAACTAGCTCAACTACTGTACAAAGCAAAAAACTCAACTGGACAGAATGAAACTTGCTGTACTAGGTCAAAATCCTGAGCCAGATACCATGGTATCAGGCACAACTACTAAACTACTTAAACAGAAAATGATTTCTCAGCAATCTCCTTTAATATATAAGTGTAGAATCAATATCCAAAAGGGTCTCCTTAAGTTCTCACCCTCCCTTTATCAAAAACTGACAAACAGCCTACAGAGGAATCGCATTACTATGTGTCATTAGGTGTCAATAAGTCACAATTAATCTGTCCACCGTTAATCAGATAGGGACACTCCCTCAACTTGAATGGGGAATAATCCCCTCATATTTCTTCAGAGAATTTAAAAATGTCAAGCATAAAGTGCCCCTATACAGCAAATGTCAACCATTGTATAGGTGTGGATACTAAACACATACTTATTACACACAATGTATAGTTTAAAGGGACATTAGACACATGGATACTGCTTTGCACTATCTTATAGAGCAGTCAAATACAAATAGAAAATGGCTTAAAAACTTTTTTTAATTTGAAGTACTTTTCACTATTTTATATTCATTTTCGTAATAAATATATCATAAAAATATTATTAGATCTAAACTGTCTAATCACCCGGTGTATATTCACATAACCAGAGTCTGCTTGTTAAATATGGTCACATCTGGCCCAATAGACCTAATTTGCTCCCACTCTTGAGGAGTGCGGAAAGTGTTCTTGGCCTCTGAGGAAAGATGCGCCTCTTACAGATGTAATGTCTTGATCTCACCCCTGCAGAGCGCAGCCCATTTGGGAGCCAGGAAAATGTGCGATGGAGGAAAAATGTCACACACTGGAGGCCACCCAGTGAGAAAACAGAGAAGTGAGAACCTCTATGACTGGTATATTTACAGATCCTGTTGTTCGTCTAGGAGTGGAGGAATCTGTAATAATGAAAGGGTTGTCATGTAATCACAAGTATTAATGAATACAGAAAGGAGACATATATATATAAATAGAGGGGAAGACTATTCCAGTTAATTTCTTGAGGGGAGAATTAACCATAAAATATGTTATATATCAAAAATATTTTTGGAGCTTTGAATCTGTTCAGTGATTAAGTACATTAATTAGATAACTCACCCCCTGCTGTGTCACTTTATAAAAGCTTTTGTGTGTGGAAACACTCTAGATGTATATAGTATGGACAGATGGCTGGGACTAATAATACCCTCTAACTGGAATAAAGAGGTGGAGGAGGCAGTATCTTGATCAAGGGTGACCGTGCAGTGGTTCGCTTGACAAAAAAGGTGTACAATTACGGCCGAAATATGCTGATAAGTAATGATTGTCTACATTAAAATGGCAGTGGGCAGTGTGAGTAGCTTTAATGTTGTGAATATTACCCACATACTGGCACAGTGCACAAATTCACTAACATACTTTATGTCAAACTCAAAGCCAAACTGCCTTACTTGGGACAGAAGCTTAGTTGAACTGGCACAATATATAATATATCCTAAGAGTGTTTAGTAAACATCCACAACTAAGATTTTACAAAGATTGTGTTACAAAAATGGCTAGTAAAAAGGAGTACTGCTCTGAAAAATAGTGTTGCCTCTCTAGCGCTATATTACAGGTACAGCTTAGGATCAAAGTTCCCTGTTCCTTTATTTTATTGCAGGACTCAAGCAGAGCGAGAGCTGGAGGTGACAGTGGATGGGAACATGGCAACTGAGGCCAATCTGGTGGTTTTAGACACTTTGGAAATCATTGTGCAGGTCAGTGGTTACAGAGCTGTGGGACTTGGGGTGTCTTCATTAAGAGCCAACCTCGGATGCACCACTGTATTAGCTAAATCTTCCAAGTTTTGTTTCCAAATGTTTTTTTTGCATTGTAGTTTTAGTAATATACAAAATTCCAGCTATCCAACACAAATGTTCATAAGTATGTTCAAATGGAAACTCACTGAATTTATTTTTTTATTATGGTTCTAAATTCACCATTTGGTCAAAAGGCCCCACAAAACTTGTCCTTCAAAAAAGAGAAGTTACATGGAGTGTCTGCCGCCACACACTCACCTGTGCTCTGTTCCCTCTGCAGACAGTGATGATGTCCGAGATGAAGGAGAGCATTTTGGGAGGTGTACTGAAGGTGTTGCTCCACAGCATGGGTGGCAACCAGAGTGCAGTGTATCTGCAACACTGCTTCACTAGCCAAAGAGCACTTGTGTGCAAGGTGAGTGTGCAGCAGAGATGTATGAACATGTGAAGCAAAGTGAAAGGGATGGGTGTATGCTAAGTAGGATCACTGTACTTCCATATCTACAGCCTTATTAAATTGTGATTTGGTAAATTTAAAAGGGCTCTATATAAGCACATAGCATATTTTTTTACAGAAGGTTTTCGTTAGTGATCTTCTATCCAAAAGCAAGGTCTTCACTAACTAAAAACTTCTGTAAATGAAATATGCTATGTGCTTAAATAGTGCCCTTTTAAATTTACCGAATCTCAATTTAATAAGGCAGCTAATGTTTTATTTGTCCTCCTGTTCTGCACATATCATTTTGCTCATATTCTTGCACTTGTCTTTCCCTATTAATCTCTCCTTTCCTCTCTTCCAGTTCCCGGAGATGCTTTTTGAGGATGACACAGAGCTGTGCTCTGACCTCTGCCTCCGCCTCCTGCGTCATTGTAGTAGTTGTATTAGCAGCGTGCGTACCCACGCTAGCGCCTCCCTCTACCTGCTCATGAGGCAGAACTTTGAAATCGGAAACGTGAGTGATTGAGACAGGAGAGAGCTAAGTGACATGGAGTCTGACCCTCCCACTGCAGGGTGACAATGTGGCACAGACAGTAGAGAGCTATGTGACATGGAGTCTGTCCCTCCCACTGCAGGGTGACAATGTGGCACAGACAGTAGAGAGCTATGTGACATGGAGTCTGACCCTCCCACTGCAGGGTGATACAGACAGGAGGGAGCTATGGGACATGGAGTCTGTCCCTCCCACTGCAGGGTGATACAGACAGGAGGGAGCTATGGGACATGGAGTCTGACCCTCCCACTGCAGGGTGATACAGACAGGAGGGAGCTATGGGACATGGAGTCTGACCCTCCCACTGCAGGGTGATACAGACAGGAGGGAGCTATGGGACATGGAGCCTGACCCTCCCACTGCAGGGTGACACAGACAGGAGGGAGCTATGTGACATGGAGTCTGACCCTCCCACTGCAGGGTGACACAGACAGGAGGAAGCTATGGGACATGGAGCCTGACCCTCCCACTGCAGGGTGATACAGACAGGAGGGAGCTATGGGACGTGGAGTCTGACTCTCCCACTGCAGGGTGACACAGACAGGAGGGAGCTATGGGACATGGAGTCTGACCCTCCCACTTCAGGGTGACACAGACTGGAGGGAGCTATGGGACATGGAGTCTGTCCCTCACACTGCAGGGTGACACAGGCAGGAGGGAGCTATGGGACATGGAGTCTGTCCTCCCACTGCAGGGTGACACAGACAGAAGGGAGCTATGGGACATGGAGTCTGACCCTCCCACTGCAGGGTGACACTGACAGGAGGAAGCTATGGGACATGGAGCCTGACCCTCCCACTGCAGGGTGATACAGACAGGAGGGAGCTATGGGACATGGAGTCTGACCCTCCCACTGCAGGGTGACACAGACAGGAGGGAGCTATGGGACATGAAGTCTGTCCCTCCCACTGCAGGGTGACACAGACTGGAGGGAGCTATGGGACATGGAGTCTGTCCCTCACACTGCAGGGTGACACAGGCAGGAGGGAGCTATGGGACATGGAGTCTGTCCTCCCACTGCAGGGTGACACAGACAGAAGGGAGCTATGGGACATGGAGTCTGTCCTCCCACTGCAGGGTGACACAGACAGGAGGGAGCTATGGGACATGGAGTCTGACCCTCCCACTGCAGGGTGACACAGACAGGAGGGAGCTATGTGACATGGAGTCTGTCCCTCACACTGCAGGGTGATACAGACAGTAGGGAGCTATGGGACATGGAGTCTGTCCCTCCCACTGCAGGGTGACAATGTGGCACAGACAGGACATAACAATGACAATGTTGTCACGTTTTTGGTTGTTGATTAATTTTTCTCTGTTTCTGGTCAGAATTTTGCCCGTGTGAAGATGCAGGTCACCATGTCCTTGTCCTCATTAGTTGGGACCTCACAGAAGTTTAATGAAGAACACTTGCGGCGGTCTCTGAAAACAATCTTGACCTATGCTGAGGAGGACCTAGAGCTGAGAGATACCACTTTCCCGGAACAGGTAATGTGTAGTCGTACAGGTACAAGTAATCTTATGGCAGTGACATATATATCTAGTTATATCTTCATTCCCAGACATGTCCTCTCTCCTGCAGGTTCAGGATCTCGTATTTAATCTGCACATGATCCTGACAGATACAGTAAAGATGAAAGAGCATCAGGAAGATCCAGAAATGTTGATGGATTTGATGTACAGGTGAGAGTGATCTTGCCATGCTTAGAGGTGTCCTGACATTAAGATTTCCAGTATTTTATCCATGTATTGGGATCTTAGAGGTTCTTAGATGAATTTGGTTTCTATTCAGCCCTTGAGGTCCTTTAAGGCATCCAGTCTTAGAGCTGCTATAGTGTCTATACTTCAGACATGTTATACCTTCACTGCAGGATCGCCAAAGGATATCAGAACTCCCCAGATTTGCGACTGACCTGGCTCCAGAACATGGCGGCAAAACACACCGAGCGCGGTAACCATGCAGAGGCTGCACACTGTCTGGTACATGCAGCTGCACTGGTATCAGAATATCTCAGCATGTTAGAGGATGCCAGGCACCTGCCCGTGGGGTGTGTCAGCTTCCAGGTACCTCGATTTTTTTATAAACTAACAAAGGGAGCATGTTCCTCTGGGTAATTTGATTTGTTTAAAAGACCACACCTTATGTTGTAGCTCTTTATCGGAATGATCTAAACCAGTTAAAATACACAATTTTTGGGGAGGAAAGGAAGGAGGGAATGTGTGTTTTGGGGGGTAAGGGTTGTAGTGGCATGTATGTTTTGGAAAAAGGTCATGCTTTCTCATCGTACTCTTTCTCTACAGAATATCTCATCCAATGTACTGGAAGAGTCAGCGGTGTCAGATGATGTGGTGTCTCCTGACGAGGAGGGGATCTGTACTGGGAAATACTTCACAGAGGCTGGGCTGGTGGGACTGCTGGAGCAGGCAAATGCAAGCTTAACCATGGTGAGGGGAACATTTGCTGCAGCTGTAATAAATACTTGCAGTGCTCTTTATTCTAGTGGCATAACCACCTCTTGCATTTTAGAGACTTTTGTAAGTATAGTTTTTTTTATTTAACATAACTCCAATCTATAATAGTAAGCTTAAATAATATTTGTACTTACTTCTCAACTTATAGCCTACTGCCATTCTACACATCAGACAGCTCGCAAGTCTAGAGCAACAGGGTGTTATGAATGTGTAACATAAGTGCAAACAAGTAATCACATAATTTACATGCATCTGTGTTTATCTCCACAGGGTGGACTATTTGAGGCAGTAAATGAAGTCTATAAGATACTCATACCGATCTATGAGGCCAGTCGAGACTACAAGAAGCTTGCGATTGTTCATGGGAAATTACAGGATGCATTTAACAAGATCACCAACCAGGTGCAGCCCTGTCCCTATTAAAATTGGTTAATCAAACACATTCCCTCTGCACTGTAAAATAAGCCCCAGTGGTAGTCCCAAAGAAGGCCAGGGTGGCAAATTTAAGACCCTGTAAAATGCACTGCCTGTATATACATTAAGGCAATGATAGTGTCCTGTGTTATGCAGTGGTCATATATACATACAACCACTGATAATGACCTGGGAGACGTCACCAGACTGACCATAGCTCCATTAAACATTTTAACCCCTTGTAAAGTACTCTCCCAATATCATTGTCCATTATGATATTAACTATAGTGGTTGTTACAGTATAGCCCCAAATTTTCAGTTTGTTTGCCCCAATTACAAATTATATTGGCCCCGCACATTCCAGAGCAATAATAAAATTGTGTGATCTCCACAGCTTCTCCATATCATGAATGCAGAGCTCCTAGTGAAATATTACTGATTTAAAGGGGGCATTTTGGGTGTTGATGATTATTAATCCTTGCTCTTTCTCTTTCTTTCTCAATTTCCCCCGTCCACCCGCTATGTCTCTCATTATCTTCTTTATTTTACTTCCATCTGTTCTTCCACATGTTCTTTCTTTTCCTATATTGACAATCCTGACTGTTTCATTCTCCCACTCTGCATTTTTCTTGATGTTCTCTCATTTTTCTGATTCCCTCTTTCCAACCATCTGATTTACTTTGTCTCCTATTTCTCCCTTCCCTCTCTCTCTGCCATCCTCATCTAAACATATTCAATTATTGGCCTGTCCACTCTATGTAATTCTTTCACTTTATCACCCACCCTCTTTGCATCCTATCTTCTTTGCCCCCTCTGTTTTTTCCTTTGGCCCCTTCCATCTCTTCTGCCTCCCTCCATCTCTTCTTATTACCTCTTCCCTCTCTTTTTCTATGCCCTCCATCTCTTCTTGTCCCTGTCCCTCTCTTCATTTTCCATTCTCCCACTTTTACTCCATCCATGTCTTTATCTGCTTTTTCCTTTGTCTGTATATCTTTATTTTTTCATATGCCCTTCTTTTTCTTTTGCTCCCCTTTCCTTTACCTTTTTAATTCCAATTTTATGCCAATTTATTTTTTTCCTGTTTTCTCTTTGCTTTTTCTTACAATGTCTATTTTTCTCTCACTTTCTGTTGCTCGGTTATCATTCTTCATCCCTCTCTCACTCTTGTTTTTCAATCTCTCTCCTGTTCTTTCTTTATCCTATAATTCCCTCTCCTCTATTTGTTGCTTCTCTTGTAATTTTCTGACTGTCACTCTTTCTTCCATCGCCTGTCCAATTATCATTCTATCTGTTTGGTACCTGTCTCTCACTTTGTCTCCATCTTTTCTTTTTGCTCTGTCATTCTTCCCTCGCCTCTCCTCCCTCTCTCCATCCTTTTCTCTCTTTCTGCTCACCTTTTCTCCCTGTGGTTTTTCTTTGTTCTGTCATTTCTCCCCCTCCCTCTTTGTTTCTCTGTTACATCCTCTCACTTTTTCTTCCTGTTATTTCTTTGTATTCTCATCACTTCTCTGTCACTCTCTCCTCTATATCATTTTCTCGTCTCTCTGATTCTCCTCCCCTCACTCATCTTTTCTCCATCACTCTCTCATATAATTTTCTCTCTTTTCTCACTGTTTCTTTGCTCCCTCTTTCTTCTCTTCTCTATCAATATCGCCTTTCTCTTGCTTTGCTATCTTTCTCCCCAATCTCTATTCTCTATCTCTCTCTCCTCTCTTTGTTTCTCCTCTTGTTTTTTCTCTGATCTCACTTTTACCTTCCCCTCATCTCTTCTCTATTACTGTCTTTCTTTTTGCTCTTTTCTTCTTCTCTCCTCTCTCTTTATCTTCCCCTCACTCCTATCTTTCCTGTCACTCTCTCTTCTATCTCCCATCTCTCTTTTTTCTCTGCTCTTTCTTTCTCCTCCACTCCCTTTTTCTTTGCTCTTTTTCTCCTCCGCTCTCATCTTATCTAAATCCCTCTCTCCATTCTCTCTTTCTTTGCTCTCTCTTTCTCCACCCCTCTCTCATCTCTTCTCTATCGCTCTCTCCCTTGCTTCCAAGCAGATCACAGGCTGGGAGGTAGGCAGTGTGTAAATTAACCAAATTGTCACATTTTTTCTTTGCTTTTCTTACCCACAACCATGTGCTGCACGGCAGCTAATGCTTCTCACCTCCACGCAGTGAAGTGGTGCTGAATATCTACTTATGCAGTAGGAGCAGTGATGAGTCTGATTGATACAATACTGTATATTCACAAATTATTGCCCTAGCTCATAGATACCTCTGCTACCTGTCAAGCTTTATCCAGTAGTAGCCCAGCTCTAAACATGCCACCTCCATCAGCAAATTAAAAAATAAATCAACTGGATACAAAGTCCTATTGCATAATTAGAATTTGTGTCTGTACAACACCATAAATGAATGTTTGTGCGCCTGTTATACACGCATCTTTCATATGTGTTTCTTACACAAGTCTTTTGTATTTACCTGTAATATGTTGTGTGTTTTTATGTATAGTGTTGTTCTTTTGCATGCACTTGTATGTTGTCGCATTTAACCGTTGCATTGTGGTTGTGTGTGTATGATTGGCTTGTCTAAGTTTCTATGTGTGAGTTGTATTAATGCCCACTGTAAAGCCCCAGCAATCTATATTATACTGTGCAATAAAATAAATGATTTTACAATATATTGTGATTAGCGAAAGGACATTTTCTTGATGACATTTTATTTTTAAAATTGCATTGTCAGCATCAAATACGAGGTGTTTCTCCTGCACAAAAAGTATAAAGCTTGTCTTCTAGTGCCTTAAATTGACACAGTGGATGAGCCAAATATGGTATAATTAAAAATTATAGCCAAAAGCAAGAAATGTATGAATTTTTTTTAATAGTATTTTCCTACAGTAAACTAACATTGAAACATGCCACCTTGAGCTGTCATGCTTTCTGATCCACCCACAAACCATGTGATATATATTTTGTTAATGAGAGGTCAAAGTTAATGAGGGATCAATTACGGATAAGCCCCAGAGTTGTTGTGGCCATTGTCTTTAGTGGAGTTGTCTGCCAACTGAACATGTCTTTTTTGTTCAGACAACTGCACCAAAGACAATGGACCAAATCAATTCAGGGTTTATCAGTAATTAATGGCATTGATCTTTCATTAAGAAAATTTATGAATCTCGGTTCGTGGGTGTATCAGGCTGACTGATAAAATGGCCAAATTCAGGGCCCTATTAAATTCTCCCTCGTAGTTCTCTCGGTGCTCGCAAAAGGCAGTTTTCCTGCTGTTTGCGAGAACCGAATCTCTCGCAGCCTGCTTTACGATATGACTGCGAGAAAATGGCCGAGAATAGGCTCCGAGAGAGCTACGTAGCCTTAAATCTATGCACGAGTCTCGCATATCGTAAGAATCCCTACGTGGACAAAAAGTCCACGCAAGGGATCCGAAAGCCTCTACGTGCTGCCTCGGAACAGCCCGAGACAGCAGCGTGAGGCTCCCCCCTGCACCCTATACACATCCCCATGCTGCAGGGGTCTCTATCAGGACCCCTGCAGCACCCCCACATTAACCCCTTGCAGCGGGGGTCCCCGATCTGCATAGATCAGGCCCCCCGCTGCATTTAAAACTTTTAAATTCCCCGCCGCGGCTCCTTAAAGGGACCGCGGCACACTATTAGCCAATCCCGGCCGTGGCACTTAAAATTAACCCCCCTCTATGCTGGGGGTCCCCATCGGGACCCCCGAAGTGTCCCCACATAAACCCATTGCAGGGGGGGTCCCCGATCTGCATAGATCAGGCCCCCCGCTGCATTTAAAACTTTTAAATTCCCCGCCGCGGCTCCTTAAAGGGACCGCGGCACACTATTAGCCAATCCCGGCCGCGGCACTTAAAATTAACCCCCCTCTATGCTGGGGGTCCCCATCGGGACCCCCGAAGTGTCCCCATATAAACCCCCTGCAGCGGGGGGCCCCGATCGGCACCGATCGTGACCCTGCTGCAATTCAATTTTAAATTTCCCGCCTCGCGGGTCCTCAAAGGACCGTAAAGGTCCTGAAAGGACTCGCACTAAAAATAATAACCCCAGGCAACTATAATTACCCCATTAACTCATGATGGTCAATCCAGACCACCATAAGGCCTAAATTAACCCATTAACTCATGGTGGTCAATCCAGACCACCATAAGACCTAAATTAACCCATTAACTCATGATGGTCAATCCAGACCAGCATAAGGCTCTATTTAACCCCATCAGTCCCATAAGGGTATATTATTACCATTATGGGCCTGTTACAACCCAACATTAACCACATAAGTGCCATGATGGTCCTCAAGGACCATCATGACACTAACTACAAACACTACACTATAACCCCCAATAAACCATTTAATCTAAACTAACCCCCCTCTACACTAATCTATTAACACTTACACTACCTACCTACACTACCTACCCCCTAATAAACCTCCCCAACACTCTAATTACAAAAAACAAAAAACCTACAGTACAAAAAACAAAAAAACCTACAGTACAGAAAACAAAAAAAAATTACAACCCCACCCCCCACTACAGAAAACAAAAAAATACATTACAACCCCACCCCCCACTACAGAAAATAAAAAAATTACACACCTGAAAAGGAAAGACAGATAAACACAATACAATAATACATATAATACATTACATACATTACATACAATACATGACATTACATATAATATATTAAATATAATATATTAAATATAATATATTACATATAATACATTACATACATTACATACAATACATGACATTACATATAATATATTAAATATAATATATTAAATATAATATATTACATATAATACATTACATACATTACATACAATACATGACATTACATATAATATATTAAATATAATATATTAAATATAATATATTACATATAATACATTACATACATTACATACAATACATGACATTACATATAATATATTAAATATAATATATTACATATAATATATTACATATAGTCCTAATCAAATACCCCCTATCTATCTAACATACAATCTATTTAATTTAAAATAAATCCTAACTATATCAAATACATCCCCCTATCTATCTAATATACAAAAAATCCTAACTACATACACAGACCCTTATTCTAAAATAAAATAAAATAATTACAGTCCTAACTACATACACAGACCCTAATTCTAAGCTAAAATCAATAAATTAAGACCACTTACCTTTAAGATGTTGCTTCAGATCACTAACCTATGGGTCAAACAAAAAAAAAAATTAGTACAAAACATTAACATCAAATAAATAAACATTATATACATTCTACATATTCAACTCACCTTTACAGCATGTCCAGTCACTGTTAAGCTCTTCCGGCGCGGCCCTGTTAAAAAAAAAAAACACAATACATGAATACATGAATACAATATATAAACAATAAATAAAATACACAAATAAACATCTAAATATACATTTAACTTACCTCCCCGCGATGTCCCCGGCCTTCTCTCCTTCAGCCCCGGCTGGGCCGCGGAACCATCCGCGCTCTAAAAAAAAAAAAGAAAAAAAACTAACGGAGGTCTGCACTGGCAGACCTCCCCGACGCTACTGAACCTCCCGGAGTCGTTTCCGGGAGGAAATTGGCATTGGCGGCTTGTGATTGGCTGAAAAAGCTGTCTATCAATTTCAGCCAATCAAAAGTCGTCAATGTGTGAGCCAATCAGGATGGGATACACCCCAATATCCCACCCTGATTGGCTAAAACACTTGTCTATCTTTATGGGAACCAATCACAACGCTCAGATGCCTTCAGCCAATCACTATGGGATACACCCCCACGGAGTGATTGGTAGAAGACATCTGCGCATCCTGATTGGCTCCTACATTGACGACTTTTGATTGGCTGACAGCTTTTTCAGCCAATCACAAGCCGCCAATGCCAATTTCCTCCCGGAAACGACTCCGGGAGGTTCAGTAGCGTCGGGGAGGTCTGCCAGTGCAGACCTCCGTTAGTTTTTTTTTTATTTTTTTTTAGAGCGCGGATGGTTCCGCGGCCCAGCCGGGGCTGAAGGAGAGAAGGCCGGGGACATCGCGGGGAGGTAAGTTAAATGTATATTTAGATGTTTATTTGTGTATTTTATTTATTGTTTATATATTGTATTCATGTATTCATGTATTGTGTTTTTTTTTTTTAACAGGGCCGCGCCGGAAGAGCTTAACAGTGACTGGACATGCTGTAAAGGTGAGTTGAATATGTAGAATGTATATAATGTTTATTTATTTGATGTTAATGTTTTGTACTAATTTTTTTTTTTGTTTGACCCATAGGTTAGTGATCTGAAGCAACATCTTAAAGGTAAGTGGTCTTAATTTATTGATTTTAGCTTAGAATTAGGGTCTGTGTATGTAGTTAGGACTGTAATTATTTTATTTTATTTTAGAATAAGGGTCTGTGTATGTAGTTAGGATTTTTTGTATATTAGATAGATAGGGGGATGTATTTGATATAGTTAGGATTTATTTTAAATTAAATAGATTGTATGTTAGATAGATAGGGGGTATTTGATTAGGACTATATGTAATATATTATATGTAATATATTATATTTAATATATTATATTTAATATATTATATGTAATGTCATGTATTGTATGTAATGTATGTAATGTATTATATGTAATATATTATATTTAATATATTATATTTAATATATTATATTTAATATATTATATGTAATGTCATGTATTGTATGTAATGTATGTAATGTATTATATGTAATATATTATATTTAATATATTATATTTAATATATTATATGTAATGTCATGTATTGTATGTAATGTATGTAATGTATTATATGTAATATATTATATTTAATATATTATATTTAATATATTATATGTAATGTCATGTATTGTATGTAATGTATGTAATGTATTATATGTATTATTGTATTGTGTTTATCTGTCTTTCCTTTTCAGGTGTGTAATTTTTTTATTTTCTGTAGTGGGGGGTGGGGTTGTAATGTATTTTTTTGTTTTCTGTAGTGGGGGGTGGGGTTGTAATTTTTTTTTGTTTTCTGTACTGTAGGTTTTTTTGTTTTTTGTACTGTAGGTTTTTTGTTTTTTGTAATTAGAGTGTTGGGGAGGTTTATTAGGGGGTAGGTAGTGTAGGTAGGTAGTGTAAGTGTTAATAGATTAGTGTAGAGGGGGGTTAGTTTAGATTAAATGGTTTATTGGGGGTTATAGTGTAGTGTTTGTAGTTAGTGTCATGATGGTCCTTGAGGACCATCATGGCACTTATGTGGTTAATGTTGGGTTGTAACAGGCCCATAATGGTAATAATATACCCTTATGGGACTGATGGGGTTAAATAGAGCCTTATGCTGGTCTGTATTGACCATCATGAGTTAATGGGTTAATTTAGGCCTTATGGTGGTCTGGATTGACCATCATGAGTTAATGGGTTAATTTAGGTCTTATGGTGGTCTGGATTGACCACCATGAGTTAATGGGTTAATTTAGGTCTTATGGTGGTCTGGATTGACCACCATGAGTTAATGGGTTAATTTAGGCCTTATGGTGGTCTGTATTGACCATCATGAGTTAATGGGTTAATTTAGGTCTTATGGTGGTCTGGATTGACCACCATGAGTTAATGGGTTAATTTAGGCCTTATGGTGGTCTGGATTGACCATCATGAGTTAATGGGGTAATTATAGTTGCCTGGGGTTATTATTTTTAGTGCGAGTCCTTTCAGGACCTTTACGGTCCTTTGAGGACCCGCGAGGCGGGAAATTTAAAATTGAATTGCAGCAGGGTCACGATCGGTGCCGATCGGGGCCCCCCGCTGCAGGGGGTTTATATGGGGACACTTCGGGGGTCCCGATGGGGACCCCCAGCATAGAGGGGGGTTAATTTTAAGTGCCGCGGCCGGGATTGGGTAATAGTGTGCCGCGGCCCCTTTAAGGAGCCGCGGCGGGGAATTTAAAAGTTTTAAATGCAGCGGGGGCCTGATCAGTGCCGATCGGGGACCCCCGCTGCAAGGGGTTAATGTGTGGGGGCTGCGGGGGTTCCTATGGACCCCTGCAGCAAGGTGTTCATGTGAGGACACTTCGGGGGTCCCGACAGGGACCCCCGCATTGAGGGGGGGTTCATTTTAGGTGCCTGGGGGGGGTTTGGAGTACCCCCCACGGCAATGCTTATGTGGGGGACTGCCGCGGAGGTCCCTTTTAGGACCCCCGCAGCACTTGATGAGGAGTGGGAGCCTGCGATATCATCTCGCAGGCTGTCACTCCTCATGTACATTTACGCAGTGTAGATACGTACGGCCCTGCTGCGTAGCTCATACGTTGCTCGCAGCAGGGCTAATTTAATAGCATTGTAAGTTAGAGAAACTTTGCAGTACGTAGGGCTTAAGTAGAAGCCTCTTATTTACGAGGCTGGAATTTAATGAGGCCCTCAATGTTTACTGTAGTAAAATGCATTTTAAATAATGTTTAATTTAAAAAGTATTTATAATTGCCTACAGGTGTAATCTGTTTGGCGTAGGGGCATCAATGTGCTTTATTTGTATTTCTACTTACTTTAAACTTTCTCTATACACTGCCAATACTAAAAGCTGCTAAACTGATGGGGAGGTGTACACGCTCTGATGAGGAGTAGAACAATGCAATGTCCCAAATCATATTCCATTATGATGAATGTATATTGTAAAATCCTTTATGTCCTAGATAATAATGTGTGTAATGAGTGTTGTTACAGGATTAAAGTCTCTAATTTTCATGTGTGAAATTCTTTTTTTTTTATGGCTTGTATTTGTGTGTTTAGAAACATTGTGTGTATAAAAGTGTGAGTATTAGTATGTACATAGATATTACATGTGAAACATTCACTCCACCCCTAACTGCAACCATGTGCAAGGCACTTATCATTCACTCTAAATATGTACTGGTCACACGACTTTATCTAATTGTTATCTCTTCTTTTTATTCTTTTACCATCAATCTGGATGAATCTGGATGAATATTACATGTGAGTATGAGGCACCTCTCTGCTACCCATACACTACCCGTACACTACTATTCTTGTACTGACCCCACATTCTCATCTTACACTACTATTCTTGTTAGTGGTGGAGCTACTGAATGGAGAGACCACGGGATAAAATCATTTGTGGGACCCCCTTGCAACTTCCTTATATTCCAATTAGGTCAGTCAGTAAAAAAATAAAAATATATGTAACTGGTCATCCCTAGGGTAATGAGATCCATTTTCTATAAAAAATAATTATCTGCCCCTCTCTCCTAATCATTTAATAGTCACTATTTACTTTTGGTAGCAGAGGACCTCAGATGCTTTGCACCAGCTGCACCACCACTAGCTTCCCCTCCTAACGGCTCTGTCACCAAACCTCTGCCATTGCCTGCTGTCTCTGCTGTTCCCGCATTTTACAGCACACGCAGCTTTGGCACGGCGCTACCTTTCTGTCATGCTCCTCCATATTGCTCTGTCTCTTCAGGACCTCAGCGCATGTTTGGGACTTATTTCCGAGTCGGGTTTTATGGATCAAGATTTGGAGACTTAGATGACCAAGAGTTTGTATATAAAGAACCGTCTATAACCAAACTGGCCGAGATATCCCACCGACTGGAGGTAAGTGTGTGGGTGTATTATATATATAATATTATTATTATTATATTTTATTTTATTTGTAGAGCACCATAGCGTTAGGATTAAAATAAACATGTTAAGGTTCTGTGTACCTCTGAAAAAAGAAGAGCAGCTTCAAATATTATAATATTACTTAGGGAATTGCCTGTCAAAAATGATGGCAATTACATTTTAAGCCTGGCAATGCTGTTTGCCACACAATGTGAGCCTCTCCCCCCCTCTAACTTGCATGCCTCGCCATCCGCGCCTTCGCCAATCATTGTGTGGCTCACAATGAGCGCCTTTTCCGTTCTCCCGTCTACTTTTACGGGCCTCGCAATGAGTGGCTTTCCAACCTGCAAACTTTTGTGCCTCGCAATGTGCGCCTTTGGCTCTCCCCCCTCTCCCTTCCCTGTGTCTTTCCCCTTATATTCCTCCCCTGTGCTCATCGCGGGTCCAAGCCTTTTTCTAAGTCTTGCGCTCATTGCGCATGCGCAAGCCCTTAACTTTTAACATATCGTTACCGACAATCTCGCAATTACGACAACTATTATATGTTATTATTATTTCATTTTATATTTGTAACACTTTAATGCATTCCTATACAGGGGTTAAATTCAAGTCAAAAACAATATTAACATAATTTTTTTTTATAGACTTTACTGCAAGAAAAATAGAATTTGTTAAAGGGATATGGAAGGTTCCCTTTTTTTAATATAAAAATAAACTACCTATGTGTTTGTTTGCATATCTAAACATCAACAGCCTTATTAAATTGCGACTGTGTGCTGGGGGCAGATCTTTGTAGGGTCTATTTGCATGGTTGCATGGTTTCCGTGAGTAATATGCATATACACAATTGGTTGCTCATTTATAATAAACACATGGATAAAATATGATATTCATTTGAAAAAAGAAAAATAGGACCAGACGGCACATTTGTATATAAATATATTATCAAGTGAGCTTACAATCTAGTTTAGGTAAAGGAAGCTGCTGTTTGTGTTACATGGTGTAGTATATTATTTGTAAGGGCAGTCTGCCATCCTACTGCAGGCTATATACCTACACTATCTATACAGTCTTGTGTGTTTTGAGCTGACACTGCTACTTACTTGAACGTCTTTCTTCTCTTCCCCAAGGAATTTTACTCCGAGCGTTTTGGAGAAGGGACTGTTCAGGTTGTAAAGGATTCAAATCCAGTGGACAAAACCAAACTAGACCCAAACAAGGTGAGGATGTACTCAAGTTCATAGTAACTTTGTGTGTGAAATATTATATTCCCTTAAACATGGAGGGGCCAGTTATATTATTATTTACATCAAAATGGTAGAATCGTCTTTGACACCTATTACCCAATGAGGTGGAGGAATTATTAAAAGACTGACCATCTTATCCAATCAAAACCAGGAAGCACTAAGGCCCACTGAAGTTACACATTTACAGTGTGTGCACTTGAGGAACTACAGCTGATGTAGAAAAATAAAACAACACCTACCTACGATGGGCAATCACAAAGTTTTGGTATCTCTATTCTCATAACAGTGAACATATATTCTCTCTTTTGTGTTGACTTCCAATAATCCTGCTAAGATCACTGGTAGTTATGGATGCCACATTCCCACTGTGCTGACAAAAAAAACACAATATATTCAAAATCTACTTTCATCTTAGGAAGTAAATTTGCAGAAAACAAAAATAGTAGCTTAAGTTGTAGTATGATTGCATATACAATGTCACTTTATACCTTTTATGAGCAAGTTTAAACAATACACTTTGTAAATTTCCCTAAAAAAAAGCTGGTTGAAATATGCTGTATTTTAGAATAACTAAACATGATAATTGTGCAAAATGTATTTAGAAAGCAGAAAAAATTAACACCTCCTTTTATGTTTTGCAACTTTTACATGCAATTATTGTTTGCTGTGTGGATCCATTTTGTGTTCTTCTCTGCTGTTATCTATTACTTTCTCAGATGGTTGTGTCCTTGACAACTAATGAGTCCTCTTCATTTGTGTTGAGCGCTCCAGCAGTTGTAGATACCACATCCCCATTATGCAGACATAAACTTCCTGGGTATTCAGTGTCTCCTCAAACTCAAGATGGTGTTTTGCTAAAAAAAAAAAATGGTGGATCACTCAGCAGCAATATTGTTGTGGCTGCAGTAATACATTTGGGGCTGTTGTTTTTTTTTGTTTTTTACACCTTAACATCAATTTACATATTTTCAAGTGTAATTCAGAATAGTAAATTAAAAAAAGGATCTCACAGTAATTGAAGTATTTGCTTCTCCTGTTTCTTCTTTTTAGTATAGCCCCCTTTGTCTCCAAACACTTGTAAGAGTTGTAAAAAGGAACAAGTTATTAACATACGGTGTAATACACACAGATTTGTTTTTTGGGGTTTACTAAACTTGATAGTCCGGTTTTATATGCAAATATAATATATTTCAGGCTTCCATTTAATTTCTGGGCTGCTTCTTGCAGTCTCTGTTTCAGCAGAATGTGTCCTGGCAAACTGAGCTCTGTGATCTATCCAGTTGTGTATGAGAAGAAGTTGCCAGCACTGACAGCTGCAGTGCCAGCAAGTAGCCGCTAAATGGCGCCGTCAGGTTTCAGGGAAGGCCTATTATTATTCCCCCCTCCGATGTGGGGCCTTATCTAGCGGTACTGCTGCTGCCAATCTTTTGCGTAGGGGAAGAGGGAAAGGACTGAGCTTTACAACATAGATTCCATAAGAGCATAATTACATCAAAAAATAATAAATTAGAGGTTGTATTATTATTTGTTTTTGTTTTGTTCAATTTATAAGAAGTTGCCTTTTGTCAAGTGTATTTCTACAAAAGAGAATATTATATATTATGACCAAAGTAGTCCATCTGTAGAGATTGCCCTATAAGTTTTTTAAATAAATATTATTTTTAATGTTTTGGATTTTTTTCTAATGGAGTAGATGGAAACAACTGTTTTTATTATAATTAATCATATTTGGGGCATGGTGTTTAACATAACGTCTAATTTATCTTAGATACAGTCAGTTTGCTTTATGTGTTTCTTTACTTTTAGTTGGTTCTTAAATCTGTTGTTGTTCTTGACTAGACAGTTCCCAGACATTTATTTCAAAGTATATCGGTCACATCTCAGCCTTCCCGTGTGTGTCATGTCTTTCACTGCCAGCAAAACAAAACAAGCTCTTATGTGTTTGCCTGCCCGGTAGGGGTTTTGCTCTACTAGCCAGTGCCAAACAGATTACTGCTATAGGCTTCCTGTTCTTAAGAATCCCACATCGGTGTCTGTGGTATCTATTGGTGGATGTCATCCATGGCATTATCACATGGCTCACTCATGTCTGTCGACAATGAAGTACCACGCCCTCTCATCCCGTCCATTTGGGCACTCCTGTATTGGATTACTTGATGCTTGAAGCTGATAATAGCCAATGGGCCGTATTATCTTCCCATTTTCCTGTGCTCAGACTTGAAATGCCAAGTAAACAGGTTATCTAAACCTACACATTAATATACAACTGCATTCCTATATTTACAATATCCTTTTTTGAGGAACTATTCTTGAAAATGGGCAACATGTTCTGTAATGAAAAATAATAAAGCCTATAATATATTCATTTCAAATGGGGAAAAAAAGGTTCAGAGCTATTCTACACAATGACAAATATAAAGGTTTCTATGTTAAAAATAACAACAACAAAATGTCAAACAAATCCTAATCCCTCTTTAAGTAAAAAACAATCAGAGTGTTTTTAAGGATAAAAATAACTTGAACTATCACTTAGAAGAGTGTTTTTATAGAATAAAAAAGTGTATCTTTAAACTATCATTAAGAAACACTGTACTTTACTTAATTTCTGAATACTGGTGTAAAGTGATATTAATGTGTATAAATACTCAGATTGTTGTATAACGAGGGATTAGGATTTTGACATTTTTTTGTTATAGTTCACTATATATTTTTCATTATGTAGAATACCACTGAACCTTTTTTTTCCTTTTGAATTTTTTTGAGGAGTTTTAGTGGAAGGGCTTAACTATTTTAACTATTTTACTTTTTTGGCACTGTTTATTGATCCCTTTATAATCTAATATATTACCTTTTATATTTTCTTACGCTGTTGTGGAATCTGCCATTTTGGTTTTTGCTGTTGTACTTACTCAGGATGCGTCTGTCAGCCCAGTGGAAAAGAAGCAAATAAAACGGTCTATGTTTTCATTAGAACTAATGTAAAACACATTCGTTTACAAGAACACACCCTTTGAAAGTAGCAGACAGAATCAGGCCAGAAAGGAACATTAAACCCTACATTACTGAATTATTGCATATCACAGTTTAAAAGTATGTTTTTGCCTGCTAAAACCATTTAGTTATTCAAAAGACCAATTATTATAATATAACAAATAGTGGAAGATCTACACCCAAAAGGCTATATAATGAGTTATATTGCTATAATATCCAAATGGTGGCTCCCATCTGCTTTCTGTGGCTCTTGGTGTGCCTGCCAGGGAGAGTCTCCTCACAAACCTAACGTTATTAAAATACAAACTTTAGGCATTATATGTAAATTCCAAAATATTTCTTGTTTTATTCCATATATATATGTATATATATATATATATATATATATATATATATATATATATATATAAATAAAAATATTGCTTTATACATTCAGATAAAGTTTTTAATTATTGTTCTGCATACAGCTCACCAGACCATTACTCAATACTAGTCTGCACCTACCCAAAAGAAGTTGACTAGCACCCATATATATTATAGCAAGATATATATAGTTGCAGGAACCACATGGGAAAAGCACTTATACCATAGGTGCATACTCATACATATCTTGATCTAAAGGGCAAAAACGTGCTGGGGATTGTTTATAATATACATACAGTACAAGAGCCATTTATAGCCCTCAGTCCATTCAGGTTAATAGGAAGTGCTGGAAATAAGCCTAAGCTCTAAAATTATTTTATAACACCGTTAACTTCACATTTTCCAGCCTGTAAGTCTGTGTCGTGATAGTTTGTGTCCAAAAGTGAAGCTTGAAGGGTTTAAATCCGACACAATGTCCACTTGAACACACTTACAAGTCAGTGCTTTGGACTTTAAGATGAAAGTGTCTTTGTAGATAGCAGGAGAAAGTATTTCAGGAAGGAGGGTGCTTGTTAGTTATTAGTTCATCAAAGCCCCCGTCCCAGCTGATGTTCTTGTAGTCAAAGACTAAATTCAGAATCAATAAATTCTTAAATGATATGCCCTCAATCACCTAGAAAGCTTCATATAAGCATAAAGTTATTATTAGCTCAGTATCTTGTTGTACTAGTACCAGATACTGGCGTGTGCGCTTGTATACTCTGCAAGGACAAAATTACTGCTGAATACTCCAATGAGGTATAAATGAGTTAAAGTGGCAAAGCAGAGGTTCTAAATATGCTGTTATTTACAAATAATTTATCAATTGCATGTTACTAAGAATCTTGGAGCTTGCAGATTTTACCTATTAATCAGCCTTTCCTGTTGTAAGGACACAGTGAAGTCTCTTTCTAATGAGCCAATGATTAACCACTGGAGTCTAAATGTTTTGTGCTGGTTAAGTCGTAGGAAAATAAAAAGTATAGCCAAACTCCTAGACTAATTGAATTCCACCCATGTTGTTTTTTTATTTCAAATATCCCATACTTTCTGTATGCTATACTATTAATGATATTAACTAACATTATCCATTTAGCCACTCAGGAGATTGCCATATTCAAGTACTATTAGTTTTTTAGTAAGGGAATTCTCTCCAGTGATGCTACAATGTTTTTATCTTTCCAAGTCACATGGGTTTTCAGTGTCTAGTGTAAACTGAGTTTCTGTAGAACATGAATGCATGTGTCACTTTGTTTTGTTGTTCAAAGGCTTTTGCTTTGTTTCATCCTCTTTGTATTTGACTACTTTGAACTATTTTATGTTTGTGTCCATAAACTGTAATATATTTTTCAGCATCTCTTATCCATGCCACCATGCTCTTGTCGGTATTAAGATAAAGGACCATTGTGGAAAGTGATCAGTATAAACAACTTTCCTATTTATTGTTATTTTCATATTTTGTGAAGAAAACTTACACTGAAAATTGCTGGTGTTCCTACCGCATTTTGGCTTGAGCTCCCATTATCTTTTACAAACTGTGGCTGAGACTGCAGCATAGCTATCTGCAGCTTCCTATTTGATGGTGTAAGCAGCAGAATGTTGAGAAATGTGCGTCAGACTCTGCTACATTTTGTGAAAGATGGGAGGAGCAACAGATCAACTTTTATTAATCACAATACATTAAACAGTTGTTTATATTGATCTTTAATTTATCTCTATATATTGGTGAAGTATAAGTGTTTTCAAGGGAATCCTAGGGGAATTCCTCTTGTGATGGTTTGGGGTGTAATTTTCCTTATACAAGTGATCTTGGATAATGTTACCATTAGTGATATTGTCTCTCAATATATTCCTCTAGACTTCATTAGGCTTGTTATTAAGCTACATCCTCCATCATTTGTATTATTTTAATTTAAAACCCATGAAGAAACTTTGAGATGCCAGTCTAAGGGTGGTAAACTGATAATATGACATTGTCTTAAAAAAAAACTTAGTGTTAAAGTGCCCCTCAGTTTTGCAATATGGCTTCTGTCAACACCTCAAGAGCCAGTTTGATTAGCAAAGATGAAAGCCGTCATTGCCTTGTATACATTTTCAAGAGAAGGTGACTTGTGACTGAGTCCTTTATACAATTATCGTTTGGATTCTTTTTCACTCCACATATTGTATAGTAATAAGGAGGTGACAATATTATCTCCCAGAATTCTCCCTTGTTAGTTTAAAGCTGTAATTTTATGACTATGTATTATATCAATGTAAACCTATACAAATGCATATTTGATTCATACACAGATATACAACATATATGAATTCTCGGCTGACCCATTTGTTTCATATTTGTATTGCTCTGTACTTTTATTTCTACTTACCTTAGACTTTGGTTATACCTTTGTAATTTGCTAATTGTACCCACTGTACTCTTTTCGAATTGTAAATAGTGCTACTGAAATTGTTGGCACTTTATAAATAAAGAGTAATAACAACAATATGGACAATGACTATGTTTGTAAGGCCACCCCTTTTAGTATGTATTTCTGATACAGTTTGTACTTCCTATTTTAGGCATATATCCAAATCACGTATGTGGAGCCGTACTTCGATACTTATGAATTCAAGGATCGGGTCACGTATTTTGACAAGAATTACAATCTACGCACATTCCTGTTCTGCACGCCCTTCACATTGGACGGACGTGCACATGGCGATCTTCATGAGCAGTACAAGCGCAAGACTGTTCTCACCACCTTGCATGCCTTCCCCTATATCAAGACTAGAATCAATGTGATACACCGGGAGGAGGTAAGTGGTGCAGCACACCAACCTGAAGGAAATGCTAACTGTGTCACTACGCTGGGATGAGAGTTGGCCACACTAGGAGGGTATAAGGAACATGGATCAGAGTATCAGGCCATTCAGAAGCATGGCACTGGAACAACGGTGGGTTAAGGAAGTTTAAAGAAAAGTGGTACCAAGCATACAGAGAGTATACAGGAGCTTCAAATTGTTTAAAGGCCAAATTAGGCACTGCTCAGTGAGAACAGAAGCTGGGGAACAAAGCGGGGAACATTGCACTAAACAAGGTAGAGGTTGAATGAATGATGAGTAAGGAGGAGTACAGTGGCACAGAGCTGAAACAAGGGCATACTCACACTTATATCTACTGCAATAAATTCCACATGTTGTCACTGACATGCTGCTAGTTCTCTGGCTCCGTTATCTCCAACCTTTTTAATACAAATATATTCAAGGCACATTCATTTTTCACTTTATAAATGTAACATTTACTGTATGCACAGTTTATAATTCCCTCAGTGCTTTGTACCATCACTTGATTCTCTTCATTTCCTGCTGTTATATTATTATACTGAGCTATATACCTGCTGCACCTGGGGGGGGGTTGACATTTGTGTAATGTCAGTTTATTTACCGTATAACTTCATGCAGTGCAGCTTAAAGGAATATGTGGTGATGGTCCAAACATAATATCTCACACCTCATTATTTTACATATGATAATTAAACATCAGCCTGTATCTTGCCAGCCTCTGTATAACAATGTCTCTTTCCTAACTTGGTCACCTCTGTATCAGGTGGTTTTGATTCCAGTAGAAGTTGCGATTGAAGACATGCAGAAGAAGACTCAAGAGTTGGCATTTGCTACCCACCAGGATCCTGCTGATGCAAAGATGCTGCAGATGGTACTGCAAGGCTGCGTGGGGACTACTGTCAACCAGGTAAGGAGTGCAATCAACAGTGTAGGCATGGCCGTAACTTGTGTTTTGTGTACACAGTGTATTATCAGGGTATGAGGAGGAGGTTGAAAATGCTGCTGTCTGCTTTGTAACTTTGTTTTGTGGACATTTCAGTAGCAACTGGCAATATTGCTGCTTTGTTTTGTATACATATTGTGATTTAGCAATGTGCGTATGGCAAAGCTGGTACTGATCCAATATGTGCTGTATCTGTTTTGGGTGAAGAAGATTGTGTTGTGTGGTAAAGGTTGCCTCTGCTACTATCTGTACTGTACTTGCTTTGATACTTGCCAGTGGGAGGGGACACTCTTACATGCTCTCCCTACATTGTACTTGTGTTATTTGTTATGGTGAAGCAGCGCAGGTGAAGAGGAAATATACCAATGCTACTTTAACTTGTTGTGTGCATATATCGTCATCATGGCAGGTCTTGGGGTAAGGCATTCCTGGCAGCTGCTTTGGGGTGTGGGAGGAAGCACCAACATCTTGAATTGTTGATGTGCAGACCAAATCTGTAGGGTTCTTCCTCCATTGCTGGTCACTTAGAGAGTATAGTGGCAAAGTTCACATAGCTCAGATAGTCATGAGCATTGAAATGTTCCCTGTACTATAGTGTAACTGTCTCTCCAGAATGGGGCGCTATAGGGGGTGAGTCAGGGAGCACTTGTTGAATCTTACCATCTAGGTCTAGCCCTGATCATGATATTGCTGTGTTCTGCATGTATGTGTAAACGAAGCTGGCATAGATTTTGTCGTCATTGTTGTGCTGCTTATACGTACGTCACAGTGTTGGTGGAAGCTGACCCTACTGCTGCTCACCCTGAGCTGTCTGTCTCTTCTCGCAGGGTCCCTTGGAGGTAGCTCAGGTATTTCTGGCAGAGATTCCCGAGGATCCTCGTCTGTACCGACTGCACAACAAGCTGCGCCTGTGCTTCAGGGACTTCACCAAAAGGTGAGGGAGAAATGAAGGAATTCATAGGAAAGGGAGACTGACTAGTCCCCTACTACCATAGTTGTTTGTGTGATTGTACACATCAGGCATGTCAAACAGAAATAATTATGAAAGCCTGATTCCCAAGAATAAAACCTAAAGTGTGAATATGATAATTATGGTTTAACTGATCTATGGCAGATATGACTAGTATATGACAATTACAAAATAAATGCATTCCAGGTGATATATTTTAAGAAAATAAAAACTGTCCCGTCCCTAAATGTTTCACTAACCTACCTTTATACCACACTCTTTATCCTAAAGCAAACTTTCGCTCTACATCCAAGTACCTCACTCTCCACTTACAGACATACACACTTTAATTAGTCACATGCTTGTCTAAGGAAACACGGGCAGTAGGAACATCATAATTATCTATCCTGTGGAGAGACAATATTTCATGGACTTTCCTTGTCCAGCTTCATCCTTCTAGCACTATTTAGATGTGGAGTGATTTCATTTTAGCAACTGGATGCAAGACACATTTAAAAAATGATGTATTAAGTAAAAAGTGAAGTTAGTAGGCAGCACTTGATGAGAGTGTTGGCCCCTTTTTATATTAAATATACATTATAGTATATGCCATGCAGGTTGTGATGGAGTGCTTTATCCCCAGGTGTGAGGATGCTCTACGCAAGAACAAAACTCTGATTGGCCCAGACCAGCGAGAATACCATAGGGAGCTGGAGAGGAATTACCAGCGTCTGAGGGAGGCACTCAGTCCTTTAACATCCCGTAGGATCCCACAGCTTTATACTGACCTGCTGCCTCACACCAGCGCCAGGTATATAGGTGGTATACTGTATGTGTCTATGTATGTACATAGGTGGTGTACATCTTATAGCTGTACATACAGACTGTTATCATGTCACGTCATGTCACATATATGGATGTGTAGTCTAGCCCCACTTATACACTTGCAAAAATAGAGCATGTGTTTGTGTACTTACAAAGAGTACACATACGCACAATAAAATAGCTTCACGTGCACACACATCCATAGACTATATAATATATATATATATATATATATATATATATATAATCCGCACAATTTATTTAAAGCCATATACATACATGCGCATATGATATACAATTTATTTATAACTACATACATAGTGTATACTCATACAATAAAGGCATACAAAAGGACTTGGAAGCATACTGTTCAAACAGCTTGACCATGTATACATACACACAGGGAGCTGTGTACACCCAGTTAAAGGGCCAGGGTTTTCATTTTAAACCGCTTTCACCATTAATTAACATATATATAAATATATATATACCACTGCTGTACCTACCCGTCCCCATCTCGCTGAGCACTACTGAAAGAATGTGAAATATTTCAACTGAGATAACATTATTCAGGCCCTTTCGCAACAGCCTAATCAATATTATCTCAGATGAAATTGTCCATTTCCTTTCAGTTGTGCTCAGGACATATACACACACAAAGACGATAACTGCATACATATTCAAGCAGAATGCTATGTGTACAGAATATTAAAATCTATCTATAACTCTCTCTCTCAGAGATTCACTGAACCGCTCCAGTCTGCGCAGGATCGAAGCCTGAGATACCCTGAGTGCCTTATTGCCACGTTCTTTAAAGATTTCCCAAATATGGGCATTAAGTCTGTCACTGCCGGAGGGGAATGTACCATCACTGTGTGATGTCACAGTCCAGGAACCTAATCCAATGTCAGAAGGTGTTTTGGATTACATGGCGGATCTGCATCCCAATAGTTACACTGGACTGTGCTAGGTTCTGTATGACCCTGCTTGTCTTCTTTGAATCCCCTCTTTACAAAGGGAATGTGAAAGGGAAATGGGCTGTAATAGCTGAACCAAAGGGCTTTGTTTTGTAGGCCCCATATAACTAATTTTGCTCCTATAATAGTTCTGGCATTTTTAAATATGACCATCATGGTCGTCTGGCATCAACTGATTTCTTTGAGTCAATTGTGAAGGTGAAGTCGTAATGAATTCTTTCTACTCATTGAATTAAAACCTGTCTCAGGGACTCATCTCTGCCTGTAAAAGGCCCTGCACATCACCATTTTTATCCAAATATACATTTTTCTTACTCTGATGGGTATTTTAAGTATGGCTCAACTGACAATGGCACAAGAGTGCTATGGGTTGGCTTATAAAGATCACTGGATTTCTTTTTGATACTTTAACAAAGCCACTATTTCCATATGGCTACCAAACTAAAGTTTTTCTGGATGAATTTCACGCTCCGTTTGTTAAAAGGATGTAACACTAAAAAGTTAACTGGACTCACCAAACCAACCCGTGAGAGAGCTACGTTTATGAGATACCATGGAAGAACAATATGAAGAGAACGGACTGGCCAATCACACTAAGAGCTTTAATTGTACCCACCAATCAAACGGTTAGTCTCACCATTATCTGCCCTGTTGTCACTTTGTTAATTTAATCTACGTACTCACTATAATCATTCTGAAAATACAGTGTCACTGCGTCTGTCCTGCTGTCACAGTCTCAGTGTTTCCATGCCCATTCGGCTATGTCACTTGTCTTGTCTGACCAGCTGTCGGTGTTACTGTCACTATCTCTCCTGCTTAAACATAGTCACTTTCACTAACACTTAATGTCACTGTCATTGTACCTGTTTTGCTGACACATTTTTTATTATCACTTTGTCCTCCTACTGACACTTTTTCTGATCCTATTTTGCCGTCACAGAGTGTCACTTCTTCTGTCCAGCTGGTAATACGTCACTGTCACCTCCCGAGACTGTTTAAACTCACGTTCATGTCACTTCCTCTCCTGCAGTCTGTCACTGTATACTGTAGTATCACACTGTGTATTAGTCACAATGTGAGCTATTTTGTAATAAAGCTCTTCTATTAATGAGTGTTTCATTTATTTATGGAGCCGTGCACACACAAAGCCCAGGTTCCTAAATATAGCTGGTGTAATTCATCCCATCTATCCACAGAGCATGTTCCTCTGGGCTACACCAGCACCCCAGGCTAGTGTTATTATATTTTGTATGGTATCATTCTATTCCACAAAGCTGGTAGGCCATACTGACACAGGGAGAGGGCCCTGCTCTCGTGAGAGATTACAATCTACATGTTGGTAATAGGGGATATAGAGATAAAAGGAAATGGGATCCATAAACACAGCAGTGTGCAGTGGGAAACCAAATATGATGAAAACACGCCCAGGCAAGATGTTATATTGTGTACAGGTAGAATTCATTCCCATTACAGGCAACAGTTCACTCCTAACAACAAAAAGTATTGTACTAAGGGACCCCAAGGATATACTCACAGTAAGCATTTACAGTTCATTTATATACACCCTGTCCAAAAGGAAGCCTAAATACTCTGTTTACTAGTGAAAACCAAGGTGTTTTTATACACATAGAGGAATTTGAAGCTTACAGTTATCACATATGGTCCTTGCAGAATCTGTACAGTTTAGGAAGCACCACACAGCCATTACCTAGAATTGTTTAAAGGTATAGAAGTTTCCAGGGTCTCAAATGTTTTCTAAAAAACAACTACATAACAGTGTATCTGGCTGCAGAGCAGCTGGGTACAGGTTGTGACCTTCAAAGGAAAAGCTGCTAGTCGCATGGTTGGTGGGGTCACAGATGCAATTTTCCACAAGGTGACAGGGACAGAGAGAAAAAAACAGCAGCAGCAGTGATGCAGGGAACAGACTACCTGCAGGGTTGTAATCTAGTGTGAATGTGCTGCACAGATAGACTCATATATGAAAATACATAGCATTTTCTAACATGTGCCAGACTACATATCTCAGGCTGCTTTGCAGCACAGACAGCTACAAATGCTTCAGCCTGTGCTTCCTCTTGATTGGCCAAATTTTTTTGAATTATGCTAATTTAGCCTGGGTTTGGAGAGGGTGTTAACCCTAGTTTTCAACTGTCAGAAATTACAAGACATTTTGTTAACTTTAAGGTAAGTGTTTAATTAATTATTTTAGTTTTTTTTTTTTTTAATATGTTTGCATACACTACTAATTCTCCTCTAGCAGATGCATTCATGATCCAGGAAACTTAAATATTCCTTTAATGGGTTAAATGCAGTGAATTATGCAATAATTTGATACATTTAGGAAGTATTTTCATTTGCTTAGCAGTTCTCTGATGATGTAGAGCAGTATTGATGACTTAATTGTGCCTAAGAATGTGCACTTGTACAAATCCCACAGATATGTACCAAAGGCCTGCACAGTGATTGCCTGGTATACTGTACATCTCCAGTGCACCATTTTTACTGTTAGCCATTTATTTGTTTCTGTGTAGGCAAAGAAGGCCCATTCCTAGGGCTTCACATTTATGGAGGCCAAGAGGCTGCTGATGCAGTTCCACATAGTAGTATGTCAATATCTACAGGGACAGAAATGTCTATATACAGGGATTACACTCACCACTTCTAGGGTCATTTAGCTGCCATAGCAGAGTTTGTGTGGGAAAAAAAAAGGTTAGATGTAATTATGTTTTTTGATCGTACACTGTTGCTAGTATGACTCCCCATTGCCCCAAAACTATAAAACCCTCCACTGGATTACTTGGCACTGTATTTATTCCAATTGGTTCCACAAATATGAAAAACTAGCGAATTGCCCGTCAAAAAATGACGGCAATGGAATTGTAAGGTAGCTAATGTTGTTTTGTGTGTACTACTGAAATATATAATATAAATGAATATACTTTACCTATTTTGAAGCATTGTGTTGAAGAGCTGGCAATCTGTTTTGATGTTGCTGCAGCATTAGTGGTGTGGAGCTGCTGTGTAAGCGTGCTGAATGTGTGCAGTGTAATACTGTGCGTGCGCGAGACCAAACCGTTAGCGTAGTCGTGTACTTCCGCATTGTTCTAAAATGCCAGCTAATGTGTGGTATACGTCTGTGGCGGAATATCCGTAGGTGTTTTGTGGTGTTTTGCGTGTTTCTTGTGGTGTTTTACGTGTTTAGAGTGCTGTAGCCTTGTTTTCGTTTTGTTCGTCGGCCATTTTTTCTCTCGCTTAGAGAATTTTTTAGTGTCTAAACTCTTTTATTATGAGTTAAATGAAGGTGTAACTTAATTTTTTGAGGTCCTGGATGCTCCCTCTTGCTGTAGGTAAGCTTTTTATGTATGTGTTGTGTGTATTTATTGTGTTTTTCATTTTTTCATGTCCGCGGGTTGCGGCCGATTTTTGTGAGTCCGTAATGTGTGTTAACGTGTCTCGTATGTTGTTTGCGTTGCGCCGTAAAGTTTGCGAGGGTTCCAGTTGCTTCGCGAGGGCCGCAGTTGATACACACACAATATACACACACATTATATATACACACACAATATACACACACATTATATATACACACACAATATACACACATATTATATATACACAAACAATACACACACACAATATACACACGCATTATATATATATATATACACACACATTATACATACACACACACAATATATACACACAATACACACACAAACACATTATCTATACACACACACACACATTATATACATACACATGGTGTTAATGATCAGTGTATAATTAGTTTATATGGCCGGTCTCAGTAATTGCACATGTTCCTCAGACCCCATTATCTCCCTGTCACTCACAGTCAGCTACCCAGGCCCGGCTCCTCCAGCTCTGAGGCCTGCTCCAGTCCGCGGATCCACAGTGTTTCCTGTTCCCCAGGCCGGCCCTGCGCGGGGCATTGTGGGGAGGAGGTGGCTGCTCCATCCCAACAACTGGATTGCCGGGCCCCGGGATGGTGCGGCTACTGGCAGTGGCGGCGTCTGGCGGGTTCGGCTAGTGGCAGTGGCGGCATTGTGGGGAGGAGGTGGCTGCTCCATCCCAACAACTGGATTGCTGGGCCCCGGGATGGTGCGGCTACTGGCAGTGGCGGCGTCTGGCGGGTTCGGCTAGTGGCAGTGGCGGCGTCTGGCTCCCCCTCCGGAACCCGAACCGGGGCATTGTGGGGAGGAGGTGGCTGCTCCATCCCAACAACTGAGGCCCTTGCCCGCAGCCCTCGCTTCGCGAGGGCCGTACGCTCACAATTATATATGTGATGGCACTACATGTTTAGCAGTGTTGGCTCACATCCACATTCCCTTTTAAATTTGAACTTCCATTTAATATATTTACCTAGTAATCCTCATTTAGAAAATGTTATGTTATAGCTTCTTACGCTTCTGCAAATGTAAAAAGAGCTAATAAGAAGATCAAAAACCTGCTAAAAGCAGTAGTGGGAAACGTGGCCAAGGTGGTGAATGTGTCCATTTGCCTATAACACATTTTTTTTACCAACAGTTTCACTAATTTATACCTAGGAGAAGCCATCACTACATTTTGCATGTGAAGAGGCTGCAGTGCATTATACCTGTGTAAAAGACAGCACGCGACAGTGTCACGCTCAGTGGCCAAATAGAAGTGCCAACTCAACAATATATATATATGTATGTATATATATATATATATATATATAAGTATATTTTTGTATAGGGCTGTGCATTATTTCTGAGCTCTGCTGCACCATCTACTGCCAGCAACCACCAGTAAAGTGCAATCCGAGGGTATTTTCCTGCCCTGGACGGAGAATTCCGTCGTCCTCAGGGCAATGTTACTCAATTCCCCACCCCTGCACACTGTAGGAAAGCACAATGCCTATAGTAACATTGCATGTACAGCTCAGTGTAGTAACGTTTGATGTCTGACTGTGAGATAAATGGGCATGAAGTGGTAATGGCCCTTCATGTCTCTAAAATGGCTGTAAAACAAAATAGTATCAGTGGTAGACACATAAAGTGGTTGTTAGCAGTAACTAACCCTTCACTAATGGAATGCTGCTAAGTGTTACACAGACGAGCACTTTAACTAAAATACAATGGACCTTATTTAGATGTGTTAGGTGACAATGAAACTAACCTATTTTGTTTAAATTGATATAAATAACAGCCTTATAAATGTAAATTGACACAGTGCAGTGTAAATGAAAAGTCACATATAAATCAATATAATTGCAGATGATTGTTATTAAAGATTTTGATGTGAGATAACCATAAATTACCTGAAAAGGACCCCCCCTCTCTTTTTATTTAATCGAAGTTGATTAACTCTCACAGTGGGGGTGATATGCTATACTTATTTTATAATGCTTATTTGCCTCATTAGTTGTGCAGGTCTAACCAGTGGAGTATTTATACGTCTACTATTTCTGCAAGTGATACAGGAGAGGGCCTTATTACTGTATCTAATACAAATATAAGAGGAGAAGATCAGAAAGTTTCACTGACAGGTAAAATGTTACACAGACAAGCACTTTAACTAAAATACAATGCACCTTATTTAGATGTGGGGCCTACACTGAAACAAACATATTTTTGTTTAAATTAATATAAATGGCATAATTCTATGTTGGTCAGCTGTAGGAAAATGTATTTTTAATTATTAAAGAAGAGGCATGAGATCCCTCATTGGCACTCACCCCATAATAACAGTTTATACAATTTAGGCCTTTATAGAAGCCCTACCCTCACACTGTTAAAATATCCCTTTAAGGAGACTGCTGTCAGCTGAGCACCAATATGGAGTATTGCACAGGGATGCCATAGATCTTGGTTTCTCTAAAGAGTTAACCCTCAAATGTTCCTTTTTTAATGCGGTGGTTCCTCTTTTAAGAGAAAATCCTATAAAAGTTCCTCAAATATCTCTCTAATGAAGGGGCAAGCCTCTATTTTTAAGGGAAGTCAAGAAATACATTGTACGAGCCATTTGTTTTCTAAAGTGAATAATCCCCGGGACGACCAGCATAGTTTCTGCTACATTCCTATTGAAATGAGCAACCTCCTCAATGACTCTGAACCATAGCATATTGAGCTGCAGTTAGCCAGCACGGACTATGCTGCTCCTTTATGCTATCTCAGTAATGATTTACCTGCAAAAGGGTTAGTACAATGTATTGCTTACATTTGTAACATTAAAATAACTTGTTGTCCAATACCAAGTAATGTATTAATGAATCATGCTATGTTGTGTTTGTTTCTGCTATATTACACCAGATTGCTGCGGGCTATGAGCACGGACAATCTACCAAATTCATTAGGACTGCTGAGTCTGATTCAGAGCATAATTAGGCAGGGAAAATGTCATTAAATTTGGTATTTAAATAGAAATTACATGCTTTGAATCTAGACCCTGGAGGTTTCCATGGTATTTTGTTGAAGGTTGCATGTATAAGAAGCAGGCACTGAGCATGTGCAGGAGTAATGGGTATATGTCAATTTCCAAAAGACCTAACAATTGAATAAGTCCTGCTACCACTTCACTATGCCTTCCTCCATTGACTGATAAGATAAGCACACCCACTTAGGCTCCAAGCTAGCAGTAAGTGCAGATTTTCTTGAAAATGGTTTTATGATCATGCCTTTCACAGCTGTTCACAGGAGTTTTGTTACAAATCTTACAAAGTTTTTTCCTAAAATACAGTTTGACATTTAATTAAACCAGACATGTGCACAAAAAAATGTATATATATATATATATATATATATATATATATATATATATATATATATATATATATATAATGTTATAATTTAATATATAGGGTCAAGTCACATTATTAGCCAATGAAATACGGCACATGTCGTGAGCTGGCTTGGTGGATATATGAGGTGACGTAGGCATTCTGCAAACATATCAACCATCTCTGGCATGGGTAAAACGTGTAATTTATACAAAAAAGGGGATGGTCATTGGCTTTCAAGCCATGGGTGTCCGGATTTCTGAAATGGCGCAGTTTGTGAACTGTTCACGTGCTGCTGTGGTTAAAGTGTTCCGTAACTGGACAAACGTCACCGTTGTAAATAAACGGCATCAAAATTGCAGAGCATCATGTGCCATTGATGTCAGAGGTGAATGTCGACTGTGAAGGTGTGTGAGGACCAACCAGCACGCTACAGCTGAGCAACTCACCGTCCAAACAAACCAGGGGACTGCCAGTTGTGTCTAAACGACAGTACAGCTCCGAAGCAAACGGCTGGTACCTAGATTGGACCTCTTCTGATTGGCAAAGGGCTGCCTTCTCTGATGAGTTATGATTTCTGCTCCATCGACTAGACTGACATTGGAATGTCAGGCCCAAAACCTCCGAGAACAAACACTCTGCAACCATTTTTGGAAGAACACTAGCTGGTGCTGGCAGTGTTATGGTTTGGGGAATGTTTTCTTGGCATTTTCCACTCATACCTCTGGAACGCACTCTCAACCGATTGGGTTATCTATCCTTGCAG
The DNA here is from genome assembly GCA_027410445.1 of Discoglossus pictus. Taxonomy (NCBI): domain Eukaryota; kingdom Metazoa; phylum Chordata; class Amphibia; order Anura; family Alytidae; genus Discoglossus; species Discoglossus pictus. The sequence goes on along the minus strand of CM050167.1, from coordinate 137,626,273 downwards.
ACCGAGTACACCCATACATGTTGCCTGTCCTCCCTGTTGTGGATGGGATCCTCTAGCAGGCAATGTAACATGTCATATGGCCAGAATTGTCCATGAGGGGTTGGAGGAGCACAACGAAGACTTCCAAGTACTTCCCTGGCCTCCAAATTCACCGGACCTGAACCCGATCGAGCTTCTGTGGGATCAACTTGATAACTATGTTTGCTGTATGGATCCTCCACCACTTACTCTTCAGCAGCTATCTGAAGCACTGCACTCTACAGATTAGGATCTTGGATTGTGGCTGGATCAGAAAGGCTGACTGACAGCTCAAAATGGCAAACTTTACTAATAGTTTACTGCAGGAAAATGCATTTTTAATACATTTCAAATAATAAATATTATTATTATTGTTTATTTGTAACGTGCCAACATATTCCGTAGCGCTATACATAAGTTAAGTTACAGGCAATGGCAAGTTAAAGATTCACACATTGCAATGAGTGGGTGGCCCTGTCTTTGAGCTTGGAATCCGGTGTCCATAGCGCTTTCCCTAAAGCACTGCGCAGGATTGAAACTCGCAGACTTACAATCTAAAGGTTAAAGTTTGTATGTGGTACAGTAGGGAGAGAGTAGTGCTGAGCATGTTAGGGAGGAAGGTTATAGGCTTCTTTAAAGTGGTGCGTTTTTATTGATGTTTTGAAGGATTTAAGGCAGGAGGATAGTCTGCTGAAGCGAGGCAAGGAGTTCCAGAGAATAGGGGCAGCGCAAGAAAAGTCCTGGAGGCGGGAGTGAGAGGAGGTGACGAGTGGTAGAAAGAAGAAGGTCGTTAGCAGAACGAAGAGGGCGTATGGGGGAGTATTTGGAGATGAGAGCAGAGATGTATGGGGGTGCGCTGTTATTGAGGGCTTTATAAGTTAGGGTCAAGATTTTAAACTTTATTCTGGAGGCTAAGGGAAGCCAGTGAAGTGATTGACAAAGAGGAGCTGCCGACACTGAACGATGTGTACTGAAGATGAGTCTGGCGGAGGCATTTATTATGGATTGAAGTGGGGAGAGGAGAGTGATGGGCAGGCCAACAAGGAGCGAGTTGCAATAGTCGAGAGAGTGAGAGAGAGTGTATTAGAATCTTAGTAGTGTCTTGTGTAAGGTAATGGCGTATTTTGGATATGTTTTTTAGATGGAAAAGACAGGATTTGGTTAGAGACTGTATGTGTGGGATGGAAGAGAGGGCAGGGTCTGTCTTTCAGTTTATGCCATTTTTGGAACGTCCTGTAAAATGAAAGTAATCTCTGTTGCATTCTGGGTATTTATTGCCCATGTAAGGGAATAGCCACAAACAGTTGGTATGTTTTGAATCTGCAGAAGAAACAAACAAGTGACTTATGTGGGTGGCACAGAAAAATCCCTGACATTTATGACTCCACTAGCGACTTGTCCGTCAAAAAATGACAGCAATAAGATTGTAAGGCAGGTAATGTTGTTTAAGAGTAAAATTAATTTTGTTGGTGTTTTAAGATCCTTCAGCACTCATTGCAAGCATCGCGCTGAGCGCCTTTGGCGCTCATTGCGAGGCTCCTGGTTGTTTGTGTCCTATGAGGAGCGTTGGTGTTTTTTTTTGGTATGGCAATGAATAATTAATAAAATAAGAAATTAATATACTTTACCTATTGTGAAGTAATATATGCAGCATTGTGTTGAAGAGCTGGCAATCTGTTTTCATGTTGCTGCAGCATCAGTGCTGTGGAGCTGCTGTGTAAGTGTCATGAATGTGTGTAGTGTAATAGTGTGCGGGCGCGAGGCAAATCCGTTAGGGTAGCTGTGTACTTCCGGATTGTATAAGTTATTGTTTTAAAATGGCGGCTAATGTGTTGTATACGGCTGTGGCTGATTTAGCGTTCTTTGTTACGGATGTTGTCTGACTTTTTCGGGAATATCAGTAGGTGTTTGGTGGTGTTTTGCGTGTTTAGGGTCCTTTAGCCTCGTTTTCGTTTTGTTCGGCGGCCATTTTTTCTCTCGCTTAGGTGATTTTCGGGTGTCTAAACTCCGAAATTTGGAGTTAAATCGAGGTGTAACTTTGCTTGCAGAGGTCCTGGGTGCCCCCCCCCCTTGCTGTGGGTAAGCTTTTGATGTGTTTGTTGTGTGTATTTATTGTGTTTGTAATGTTTTTCGGGTCGCGCGGGTTGCTTCCTTGTTTTCGGATCTCGTACGTCTTTTTCAGGAAACCCGTAGATGTTTGGTGGTGTTTTGCGTCTTTAGACTGCTGTAGCCTCGTTTTGTTTTTTTTCGGCGGCCATTTTTTCTCTCGCTTAGGGGATTTTTGAGGTGTAACTTCAGTTTTCGAGGTCCTGGTTGCCCCCCCTTCCTGTAGGTAAGCTTTTTATGTATTTGTTGTATATATTTATTGTGTTTTTCATGTTTTCATGTGCGCGGGTTTCGGACGATTTTTGCGAGGTCGTAACGTGTCTCGTATTTTGCTTGCGTAACTACGTAAATTTGGTGAGGGCCACAGTTGCTGGCAAGGAGCGCCTTTGCGAGCCCGCAAGCGTTGGAAACGGCCCGCATGCTTACAACTATATATGTGATATGAACTAGCAGTAGTGTAAAAAACGAGTATTTTTTATTTTGTTCTGATTTTTATTTAAAGTTTTTTTTCCCCGTATATAATACTATATTGTGTTGCTTTGAAAAGGTGAACTGATTCTTATCATAGAACAATTATAATTTTATTGGTGGAGTTTAGTAAATAAAAGTGCTATTTCTAGCGCCCTTTCCAATACTGTAGAGTGACACACAAAGTTATAATATGAAAATGGAGAAAAAAAAATAAAACATTACTTGTCAAAGAAAAAAACACTGAAATCCATCTTTAGATATAAGGAATAGAATATATTAGAACTGGGCTCTACAATGGGGTCAGCAAGGAAAGGGTTACATTTTTTCTGTAACAAAACCTAAATAATATTAAAATAGTACTGAATTGGATCATACAGTAGCTAGGCAAGTTTTGTTGTTGTTTAGTCATGTCCAATTCTCCATGACCATATGGACCACAGCCAGGCACAATTATGTCTCTGGTTGTGCCTATCCATACGGGTTTCTTGGCAAAGTTACTAGAGTGGGTTGCCAGTTCCTTCTCCTGTGGACTGTGATTTTTCTGACCTCCCTTCTATGACCTGCCCATTTTGGGTGACCCTGCTGCATGGTATAGCTCACATGCCCCTTCACCACAACAATGTAGTGATCCAAAATGGGTAGGCAAGTTTATAGATGTATGCTAAAAAAATAGATTGCCAATAACACACTTTCTAACCACATAAATGGACTTAAAGGGCATGGAACACATTTTTTCAAGTTTTTTGTTTTTTTTTAATAAACAAATATTGAGTAACTCTTTATTGAAAACCAACAGGAAATGCACACAGTATACTTAAGTATGTAGACGTCATTGGCTGACAAGGGGCAAGCCCCCAAGGGCAATTGGCAATTAAACTTCAGAATGAGATCTTTACTTGAAAAAAAAAAAAAAAAAAAGAAATCACTTTGTGACACATTATTAAATATCTTTATTTTTTTTATGTTTCCTTTAATAGAATTATGTATGAAATGGGGTTTAAAGAAAAGTGCATGCAATAACTCTGCTTCTAGGAACAAATAAATCGGCTTCATAGAATAACATAATGGTGCAATTATCTCTTATCTCCATTGTTCAACTCACTTTGATTAAAACTAAACAAAATGCCATCTTTTGTTATTTGATCAAATCTGCTTTAAACTCTCCAAATATTTTTTTTGCCCACCCTGTGTCTTTAAGAGATGTGTAGTTGTAGGGGGAGGTGGAGCTGGGGGAGAGGGGGGGTCCCAGCAAGAGGTTGAGTTTTGGAGCTAGGAACATTTTTTGAAGTCAGAGAGAGAGAAGGAGACAGAGAGAGGAGAGGAGGAGAGGACCTCTGCCCAGCATTACAACTCAGAAATACTGGGTGAGTCTAAATAAAAATGTGGGCGCCCTTTCAGTGCAGGCGAATGGTGGGGTGACCCATGGATACCCAGTGGGGGGCAGTTGCCAGCGTGGCTAATTTTCCTACCCACCCCCCATAGGAATGGATGGATATTTCATACCACTAAACGTTTCCAGATGTGCTAGAGGATTTCTGTCTGCATCCCACAACTGCAGTAGGGAACTTTTATTATGCCTGAATAATATGTTTTGTTGGCAGCTAAAGAGTTAAGACATATTTTCATTTTAAACCATCAGCCGTCAACAAAAGTAGTCATTTTTGGAAGTCCCTTGGGATCGTCTGTTTTTTTTAAATTTTATATGCTCCTATGCAAAATTTGGTTCTAAATAATATGGGATGGATGGATAGATAGATAGATAGATAGATAGAGACAGAAAGAGATTGATAGCTAGATAGATAGCTATAGAAAGAGATAGATAGATTGACAATGACTTGTAATTCTAAAAACAAAAATGTTTGCCCAAAGAAAAGGTTTCACTGCATAATTCAACTCGTATTATTCATCTAAATTATTCATACACATAATATACTCTATTATACGTTCTCTGTTATAATATTGTAATGCAATCTATATGGTTCAGTGTATAAAAACTGAAATATAACATCAATGAACTATAAGTTTTCATTGGGAGATGTGAGATGCTCTGTATAGAAAGAACAACACTCTAAATCGTGCGCCCATCTAATGCTCAGAGGATCATTTCAATCATTAAAGAGCAAAACGCCCTATTTTTAAAATATATCATTCCAGAAAAGTAGAGGTTAAAATAACCACAATCCAATGAATTCAACATTCGAGCATAGTTTCTCCAAGTCTAGTGACACTGTATAGTCACGGGTTTTCATGAGATTTGTATTTGTGAAGTTTAATGAAAATACTATCCCTGTGTTGGGCAGACAGTCAGTGTATAAACCAAGCGGGCTGACAGATGCCTGTGCCCAGACTGGAGGGGCGAAGGTAGAGTGGGAGCCAGGAATTCCCTGGCCTCTGTCCCCTCTCTCTGTTAAGGTTTTATGAATTCCAGATTTCTCTGCAGCGCTCAAAAAGACCCACCCAGCCTGGGGGGATATGGACATGCTGAGTTAGAGAGCTGGAAAAAACCCTCTGCATTATATTCATTGTGTGTGTACTATGTGCATCTATTATGTGTGTGTATATATATATATATATATATATATATATATATATATATATATATATATATATAGATATATAGATATATATATATATTTATTTATAATATGTGTGTGTGTTGGTGTGTATATTTTTAAAACAAGTTAAAAACCATATTCCTGCTCAGAATGCTGAGAAACAAAGTTATTGCACTGCATTTTGGGAAGCTGGACAGGGTTATGCAAATGTACCCACAAAGTCTTGTAATCCATAACCATTTCAAACATGGCTCCTTTAAGCATATGCCTGCTGTATTACACAGCATTAAGCAAAGCCTAGGATGGATTAAGTACAAGTCAGGAAACCTACCCACAGACAGCTGTTTCGAGGTTACTGCCTCTCATCAGTGTGGGGCAGGATCCCAGCTTGCGGTAGTTTACCACAACAATCATTCAATATATGGTGGGCAAAAGAGCGATAGAAGCCCTCCACCGTACAGTAGTACAGTAAATAAAAAGTACATCTGTGTTCACATTTGAACGTCTAAAACAGGTTAAAAAACTTGTTTCCTGCTCAGAATTCCGAATTACACTGCATTCTGGGGATGTGGGCAGGTACATGCAAATATATATGGACAAAATGCCTTAAGTTTAGGAGACATGAAGATTGATTTCTCTGAGCCTTGTCATCATATAGATGTATTATACTTTGGAAAATTATTTAATGCAGTGGACCCTCGGTACTCGCCTACCTCCAAACTCATCTACTTCAGTATTTGACATGCCTGGATGGGCAAAAAACCTTGGTACTCGTCATGATACCTTGGAACGCATTGTGCTTGCTAAAACCAATTTACATTACTCATCATAATGGTACTCATCGGTACTCAGCATTTTTGGTACTCATCCTGCTGTCTGGAACGGATTAAGGTTGAGTACCAAGGATCCAGCATATAAACAGGTATTTATTGCAATACAGAATTATTATTTTTGTTTGCTTTTATAGGTTGCTACAATGGTTTGGTTCGTGGTTATATTTAGTGATGAGTGTCTCAAAATGCTGATGTGTTTATACAAATGGAGATGTGACTATTTTGTTTACATGTGTAATTTGTTACAATCTGGGTGTTTAATTTTAGCTAGTACTCACATATAGGCAAACAACTTGCTAGTAATGGTGAACATTGTAAGCTTAGTTGATGCTATATTATTAATCACATTATTAATTCTAGGCCAGCCAGTGACCTTCTCAGTTGCAACTCTTCTTGGCTTGCTATCAAACTAACTGAAGAGATGCATTGTAACAGGGACATAGCCAGCAAAGGGAGACGAAGAAGACAGACATGGAAAGGTAGCATAAGGGCATGGAGTAAATACCATGGAGCTACTGCTGGTGCAGTAAGTGCACATCACTGGGGCACACAGCATGGCATGGTCCCTCTGCTATTTTGCAAGGGGGGGCCACCATTCACTAGCTCTACCACTGCTATAGAATATTAGCTGGCTTAAACATATTGGATATAGATTGGCCTCCATCGAAGCCCCAATATACACACACCCACTTACTGGCATCTGCTCTCCTCTCAAAAATGTATCCAGTTGCAGATCCCCTCCTGACAACAGCTTGGTCAAGTACAACCTGAGGGGGTGTATCACTGATGGGGCGTGGTTCTATTTTTTGGCAGGAACATTGATTACATTTCTACACTTATATTTTTTTTTAAATGTTTGCGCCTTGTTGTAATATATATTCCAACAGATCTCATTTGGGACCCACACATGCGCCCTGCCAAGGAAAACCAAGTGCTAATAACAGGGTGTGTTTGTAAGTAAATACTGAATATAGTGTATATACAAGTTTATATAGAGAAACACAAAAAAAAGTCAGTATACATATGTTTATGTGTATAGAAATATTTATAAGCATGTGTGCAAGTGTATGTGTATATATATGTGTATGTGTATATATATATATATATATATATATATATATATATATATATATACATATATACATACATACATACATACATACATACATACATACATACATACATACATACATACATACATACATACATACACACACACACACACACACACACACACACAAACAAGACAGGCGGTCTATTGGTCTTCCGTCGGTCAGTTGATCAAGTGTGTGAGTTGTATGGATCTATACACAAGGTCTGATTGAAGAGATAAGAGGAAAATCACTGTTTTCATATTATCTCTTGTCTTGGACTGTGTGTATGGATCCTCACAACTCACACACTTGATCGACCAAGTACTTTATTTATGATGCCTGTCTTCTGTCCCATGTAGGTTTGTTATTCCTCCTTATAATCCCTGTATGTCCCAGTGCTCATGTATAGACATCTAAAAATAAGTTAAAGATGTATTTCCTGATCAGAATCTCAAGGAAAACAGTTTCTGCACTGCATTCTGGGATACTTGTTGGGGACATGCAAATTAATTCACAATGCATTTTCACTCTTTTATACAATGCCACTTTAAACATTTAGGCGTGTCTATATGTACATAGTATAAATATACATTTGTCTGTATTCGTTTTCAGACTCACATATGGCTTCTATTAAGGCTTTTTCTTTGGGTTTGCTGATTTAACTATTTCAGTACCTAAATGCAATTTGATGTATTGTAATATTACAATGAAAATGTACAAATTTATGTCAAGGCTGTTGTAATAAAATATTTCAGGACAATAAGGCACTCAAGAGCTGGGATGCTCTAATAAGATGTTACAGGAGCAATAGGGCACTCAGGAGCTGGGATACTGTAATAAAATGTTACAGGAGCAATAAGGCACTCAGGAGCTGGGATACTGTAATAAAATGTTACAGGAGCAATAAGACACTCAGGAGCTGGGATACTGTAATAAAATGTTACAGGAGCAATAATACACTCAGGAGCTGCGTTACTGTAATAAGATGTTACAGGAGCAATAATACACTCAGGAGCTGGGATACTGTAATACAATGTTACAGGAGCAATAATACACTCAGGAGCTGGGATACTGTAATAAAATGTTACAGGAGCAATAAGGCACTCAGGAGCTGGGATACTGTAATAAAATGTTACAGGAGCAATAAGACACTCAGGAGCTGGGATACTGTAATAAAATGTTACAGGAGCAATAATACACTCAGGAGCTGGGATACTGTAATACAATGTTACAGGAGCAATAATACACTCAGGAGCTGGGATACTGTAATACAATGTTACAGGAGCAATAATACACTCAGGAGCTGGGTTACTGTAATAAGTTGTTACAGGAGCAATAAGGCACTCAGGACCTGGGTTAGTGTAATAAGATGTTACAGGAGCAATAAGGCACTCAGGAGCTGGGGTACTGTAATAAAATGTTACAGGAGCAATAAGGCACTCAGGAGCTGGGATACTGTAATAAAATGTTACAGGAGCAATAATACACTCAGGAGCTGGGATACTGTAATACAATGTTACAGGGGCAATAATACACTTAGGAGCTGGGTTACTGTAATAAGTTGTTACAGGAGCAATAAGGCCCTCAGGAGCTGGGATACTGTAATAAAATGTTACAGGAGCAATAAGGCACTCAGGAGCTGGGTTAGTGTAATAAGATGTTACAGGAGCAATAAGGCACTCAGGAGCTGGGTTAGTGTAATAAGATGTTACAGGAGCACTAAGGCACTCAGGAGCTGGGTTAGTGTAATAAGATGTTACAGGGCAATACGTCACTCGGGAGCTGAGTTACTGTTATAAAATGTTACAGGAGCAATAAGGCACTCAGGAGCTGGGATACTGTAATAAAATGTTACAGGAGCAATAAGGCACTCAGGAGCTGGGATACTGTAATAAAATGTTACAGCAGTAATAAGGCACTCGGTAGGTGGGTTAGTTCAAAATTAATTTACAGGACCAATAAGGCACCCAGGAGCGGAGATAGTACAATAAGATGTTACAGGACCAATAAGGCACACAGGACATGTTCAATGTAATAAGGATTTCAGGGGGTGGGCGTGGGTGTAGGTCTGTGGGTGCAGTCCCCCTGTGTAGGCAGGTAGAGGGGCACAGCTGGGAGTGAGAACATCTGGAATACAGATGTTGGGTTCAGAGTTACAGCCAGAAACCGAGCACCCTCCACCCTGTCCTAATGTGAGACTGGAAGGAAAAAGAGGGGAGAAAGTGGCCGAAGGAGGGAGTGGGCCGGAATGAGAAGGGGGGGTTTAAAAATAAAGTGAAGCAAAATGGGACAGAAAGAGCAAGAAAGGGATTAAGTATTGAGGAGGGGTAAGGAGAAAAGAAAAACAGGGAAATGAGATACATTACAGGAAAACTAAGGGGATTTCAGAGAATAGGATAGCAGACTGAAATGAAGAATCAGACATTCAGACTTAATTAATCCCCAGGATAGCTGTATGCTTACTCCGGGCATTCTTGAATTCACTGTATTAAACACTTCCATATATTTGGGAAGGCTGTTCCATGTATCTACAATCCATAAGCTGAGGGGAAAATGGAAGAACACGGAAAAGTGTAGTCAAAACTGAAAAAAAGAGAGTAATAAATAGAAACAGCTTGTAGAGGAAATCTTATGTGTTTTGTATTTATAGCATCCAATGTGTTCTGCAGATTTGTAGAAATGAACAGATGCCATGATTAAAAGGCTGGAAGAGCAAATAAAAACTCAGCTCAGGGGTGGGCTAAGCAGAATGTCCTAGGATGGGATGTACTTAAACTTAAACCAACACACAGGACCAACAAAAACCCTAGTTTTAAGGAATCTGTCATATTGTATAACTGGGTTGTTGATATATATATATATATATATATATATATATATATATATATATATATATATATATATATATATATATATATAAAATTACACATACTCTGTACGAGGGCGCTATTCCATCCGCTCTGTTACAATTTTGAATGGATAGTCTCAACTTTTTTAACCAATCATGATTTGTACAACTGTATTTGCTTTACCTGTAAGACTGTGCAGAAGGCAAGCTCATATTATGAACTAGAATATTGCCTGTCAAAAAATGACGGCAATGAAATTGTAAGTGAGCTAATGCTGTTTGGTGTATGGTAATCAAATAAATAATACATTAATAAAGGAATATACTACCTATTTTGAAGTAATATATGCAGGAAGCATTGTGTTGAAGAGCTGACAATCTGTTTTCATGTTGCTGCAGCATCAGTGCTGTGGAGCTGCTGTGTAAGTGTCATGAATGTGTGCAGTGTGTAGTGTAAATAGTGTGCGTGCGCGAGGCAAATCCGTTAGGGTAGCTGTGTACTTCCACATTGTATAAGTTAGTGTTGTAAAATGGCGCCTAATGTGTGGTATGCGGCTGTGGCTGATTTAGCGTCCTTGTTTTCGCATGTGGTCCGACTTTTTAGGAAAATCCATAGGTGTTTGGTGGTGTTTTGCGTGTTTATGGTGGTGTTTTGCGTATTTAGGGTCCTTTAGCCTTGTTTTCGTTTTGTTTGGCGGACATTTTTTCTTTCACTTATCTGATTTTCGGGTGTCTAAACTCAGAAATTTGGACTTAAATCGAGGTGTAACTTCACTTGCAGAAGTCCTGGGTGCCCCCCCCCCCCCTTGCTGTGGGAAAGCTTTTTATCTGTTTGTTGTGTGTATTTATTGTGTTTCTAATGTTCGTGGTGTCGCGTGGGTTGCGTCCTTGTTTTCGGATCTCATACGTCTTTTTCTGAAAATCCTTAGGTGTTTGAAGGTGTTTTGCGTCTTTAGAGTCCTGTAGCCTCGTTTTAATTTTTTGCCGCGGCCATTTTTTCTCTCGCTTAGGGGATTTTTGAGTGTCTAAACTCTTTTACTTGTTTGAGTTAAATTTAGGAGTAACTTCAGTTTTCAAGGTCCTGGGTGCCCCCCCTTGCTGTAGGTAAGCTTTTTATGTATTTGTTGTGTGTATTTATTGTGTTTTTCATGTGCGCGGGTTTCAGACGTTTTTTGCAAGGTCGTAACGGGTCGTAACGTGTCTCGTATTTTGGTTTCGTAACTCCGTAAATTTAGCGAGGTCCGCAGTTGCTGGCAAGGAAGCGAGGGCCGCGAGCTCGCTATGCAAGCCCGCAGCGTTAGCAACGGGCCGAATTCTCACAATTATATATGTGATGAATACAGTGGAGCAATGTGAGCAATCCAAGGTTGTGATGAATGACAAGACATAAGATTTCTAGACTTCATAACACTATTCTTTCCTGAAATAAAACTTTTGTAATGTTAAAAAACATGTTCTGGTAACTATATAATAAAAATGTGTGTGTTTCCTGTTCCTTGAAATGAATTGGAAGATACAAAAGCAGCGTTAGAATATATCTAAGATATAAGAGCTGTATTACTGTGACATATAGGGTGTAATACTATACTATCAACTGATACAGAAATGATTTATCACAGGGTTTTCTGGTATGCAAATTGCTGACTGGGGTTAATGTAGTCTCAGCCATGACAGGTGGGTGACACATGGGCACTTATCACTTAATTCTGCTGTTCCAGCTAATTAGTGTGGGGCAATTAAGGACATTACTATCTGTGGAGGCGTCAAGACCTCCCAGTCAGACCCCCTCCTCCTGTTACCTCACACAGCTCACATTAAACCCAAATCATAAGATACACCCGCCTTCTTCAAAACACACCCTACCTACACGTCTATAAAAAATCCCACTGATTCCTCCGTTATGACAACAAAAGCAAGAAAAAAAAAACTCTTGCCATATAAATTATGTGAATATATCATGTAGATGGCAGGTCTTCTAACAGGCTCTAATGAGTATGCTATTTTCTTTTAGATTGTTTTCTCTCCATAGTTAATGGAAAAATACATTTGATGGCAGATCAGAACCAAATGGTCTATCTAGTTACCACATTCCACCTACCTAAAGAGTCATATATCTAAACAAAAGACTGTTTTGAAGAACTACACTTGAATATGTGACAAACATATCACATCTCTTAATTATTAATTTATATACAATTATGCTGCAGTGGAATCTTTCATTTTGTTTTATGCTTATCAGCGACATAAATACTGGCATCTAAAACTACCAGTACTTGTTAAGTCTAATGAAAGGCTCATTTGTTTACAAAGACCCACCCTTCAGAGGAGGTAGCATAGTGCTTCTGACTATTTTCAGGGGGCAGCAGTCTTCCCCCGTTAGTGCTGTATATGCATTCCTGCATGCAGGAGCGCAGTGCGAAAACCGTGGGAAATGGGGCATTTTATGGCCATAGCCCCATGGCAAAAAAAGAAAGTGTGCTAAGTGGGGATTTAAACGCACGCAATGTGATTTTGAGCGATATTGCAAGCTTTTCAGGAACTGGGACCGGAAAGAGCGGAAGAGCGCTATCACGAATTGGCGCTCAGCGGGGTATACCTGGATATTGTAATATGTGAAGAAATATCAGTATGCAATTATATTTTTGTCTGTAAGTGATTTTGGCATCGTCTGGCATACCGTACATACACATAAACACACAAACTTATGATTTGAGATATAGTAAAGGAAAAAGAGGATGAAGTGGAGGGGCACACAAATCTGAATGGCCTAGGGCAATAAATAACCTAAATACGCCTCCAACCCCTCACGGCAAGATCTAGTTTGGACAAAATTCACCCTGATACAACCTAGTTCCCACACAGAGCCAGCGCCTCTTTAACTATATACAGTACAGTGCTGGCAAGAGTAGAGGAGGCGTGTGGTCAAGTGCTTTCCCTGAACCGACGCGCAGAACTGTGTGAGATTCTTGTAGGGAATAAGTGAGTCATACGAGGAGTAATCAGCAGCATGAAGAAAGTATGAGGAGGGGGGAGAGAGAAATTGGGCACATAATTATAGAAAAGGAGAGGGCAAATAAAATGGTCTGGAGGGAAAGAAAGAAGCAGGGAAGGAAAAAGGGTAGGAGCAAAGTGGTAGAGATGGAGGGAGACAAAAAGTGGAAGGGGGAAAAAGAAAAAGTAGAGAAGCGAATCAGAAGTGATAGATTAATATCAGATTCCTTAATTTTTGATGCTGCTCAGACAAGCCAAGAGTCGGCCATTTAAGTAGATCATACTGTTGTTGGATATCAATACACAATCTGCGGTGGGGACAGCCCTTTAATATGACCTCAGCCCTGTTTGTGTGCACGGTCAACACAGCAGGGACCAGACAAATGACGCGATGGACCTGCGGGATGTTTCCTCTTGTTTACACCATAAACCCTAAACCACAACAACAGAGGGCGGCAGGAAGTAGGTGCAGTGACAGAGCTGGGACGGTGTTATGATGGTACAGGAGCAGAAGAGCTGGATGGATGTGCAGTGATAAAGTACAGAAATAGCAGAGTGGGATACAAGGCATGACTGAGTTATAATGATAGCACTTTATGTAGGGGGGTGTTTCTGCCTAGAATCACATGGCCAAGGCCTAGGGCAGCACATTTATAGCAGGCTGCATGCAGTGCAGTACATATAAATATGCTTGTATATGCACAGAAATGTCTATATGCAGTGATATTCATGTCTGTAAGTGTACCTGACAATGTCTGGCATAACATACATATACATGAACATGAATGATTTGATATATAGACAGGGGAAAGGAGGAGCTGCAAGTTGGGTGTGGTAATGGGGAACACAGACCTGAATGAGGTGGGCAGCATAAAACCTACATACACCCATGGCTTTGGTTGTGCGTTCAAAAATGTCAGATATATTTACATTACCAAAACACATGTTTTCTGCATACTCTATACCAGGGGTCACCAAACTTGGTCCTGGAGGGCCGACCCAGGCCTGGATTTGTGGATATCCTTGCTGCAAACAGGTGAGTCAATCAGGATGGCTGAAGAAACAAGATTCTCACCTGTTTGCAGCAAGGATATCCACAAATCCAGGCCTGGTGCGGCCCTCCAGGACCGAGTTTGGTGACCCCTGCTCTATACCATAATAGTGAAAATGTGCTGCCCTAGGCCTCGGCCTTGTTAGCCTGCATAAATACTTCCCTGCAAGTGTGACTGAGCTGCACTAACATAACTGGAATAGTAAATGATACTGCATATTAGGATGGCAGCGCAGTGGTAGAGCTGTGTGTTTATTTTGTTGACACTGGAATAGCAGAATGGTGAAGTACAGTAGCAAAGTTGTGAGTAGGAACCACGAGGCCCGGGCCTAGGGCAGCACAATTTCTGGAGCTGCAGGCTGCTTGAAGCTGCAGATGTAATGCTATGGAATATACACAGTAATGTCTATATGCAGAGATTATTCTGTCTGTAAGTGTACCTGGCACTGACTTACTGTATAGTTACATAGACACATATACACTTATGATTTTCTATATCAGTGTGCAGTAACCTTCTGATTGGGATGTAGAAAAAGGAAAGAAGGAGTATATGATTTTGATTTAAAGAACATAGCATTATACAAACATATAGTTCATATAAAATTAAAAACATGCATTATACAAACATATATTATTCAATGTTTATGCTATATAATCGCTACTTCTATATCCTTCAATTTTTTATTAAATGGGCATGGAAGGTTTTGGGATTTCTCTAGGAATGTAATATACTTATATATCTCTTTATTTTTGTGCACTTTATTTTATTAAGAAGTGCTTAAAAGCTGTTTTATCTGCCTAGAATCTTACAAATAGTTTCTAACTGGTTTCCCCCCTCTGCAGCTCATGAAGACAGTGTAGTCTAATTACAGGGATTACACTGTCTCAAATTAGCCGATCAGTGGCAACATTCTGCAACAAGCTGCTTGAGAGAGGTGGTTGATTGACTAATTTTAAACAACGCACTTCACAGGCTCTGTATTCATGAGCTGCATGAGCTACAGAGGGCAGACCCAAACAGTTAATAATTATAAGAGTAAATCGATACACAGGTATGTTATATTCCTAGTGAAATCCAGAAACCTTCCATGTCCCTTTACGCAAAACAACTGAACATAAAATTGAATTTGCAATTTATATACCAATATTCTCTTCATTTTTCCAATGCTCTAATTTTTTGTTATTGTATAACATTATTGATCTGAGAAGCCCATTTCTTGTCATAATGTATAATAACCTGTTTTTTTATGAGTATTTTAGTTATTTCACTTTTGCTTTTCAGTAAGGCCAAAATTCACTAAACTTCACAGGGACTGGAAAGTGGAAGGTCCCAATAGCTGTTTTACATGGGAAAATGACTTTTCATAGAAGTATTTTGCAGCCCTTGCCATGCTTGGTGAATTTTAGCTTAAATCTGCTCTCTTTCCCGCACTCTCATCTCCTATTATTTGCATATCTCTCTCCTTCCTCTCTCCCTCCCCCTTTCCTCTCCTCTCCTGGGTACCAGACAGCCTCCAGCTGTTTGTCTGTATTACTTAGTCTCAGGTTTCCTCAGCTCCCTCCCTTCCATCTTTCATCACAACCTCTCACTTGCTGATGTCTGGCCCTGTGGTACGTGTGAAGGTATTAGTGTAATAAGTCATAGTGATAGTACTACAGTGTATTAGAGTATTACACAACACAGTAATATATACAAGTGCCATAGTGTAGCACAATGTACTAGTACAATGTGGGTATCAGTGCAGTGCTGTGTTTGTGTAACTGTGATATATATTTCCCTACTGTTCTACACATCTTTAAGCAAAGCTCAGGATGGATTATACACAAGCCAGGAATCCTATCCACATACAGCTGTTTCTAGGTCTCATCAGCTTTGGGCCAGTTCCTAGCCCGTGTAGTAGATTTTGCGAGAAGGTAGTTTACCACAACAATCATTTAATTTATGGTGGCCTAAAGAGTGATAGAAGTCCTCCACCATACAGTAGTACAGTAAATATACAGTATATATATAATGTTCACAGTTGTGTGTACTACGTGTATACATTCACAGCAAAAGAAAATGGAAAGTACACATATAAATATAATAATAACTGGTTGCAAGTCAACTGAGCTTTAAGTTACAAGAAAAAGTTCTTGCTCTCTCCTAATTACATTATCTTGTGTTAATTATCTCTAATATTGAGAGATAAATATGAAGTTGTATTCATAATAATAAGTGTTAAAGTCTTATCATTATTCTTTTTATCCTCGCTTAGTAAGTTCTTCCTACTTCTCAGGGATAGAGGTAGTTTATGTTTAAAATGCCTAATATTCACCCTCAATTATCTAACACTTCCATGCAGCATTTCTATTATTAGTAGTAGTAGTAGTAGTGGTATTATTAAAAATAATAATAATAATAGTTATATGTCCTTTTAATTTCTGCAATAACTGGGAACTTTGCTGTGTCACTTTGAAGGGGCAAATATTTCAAAGCAAGTCAAGCACACAAAAATACATGAAAAAATACATAGATTATTTAAAATAATAATATTGATATTATTAAAAAATATTATGCAGTAATAAAGATTCAACAATTTGTTTAAGTATGCTGAATATTAGCTGCTACGTAATAAATAAGAATACTTATTTGTAACTTTTGCTCTGATGAAGAGGCCACAATGTATTCTAGCACTGAATCCTAACCACTGGACCACCAGGGAACCCCTTTATAGCACTGTGCTATTGATATGACTGTATGTTACAATAACACTGCATTATTATTATCGAAGTGTAGCACTGTATTATTTCTAGCAGTGCCTATATGTATTACTCTTTGTGTCACTACTATTGTTACAATAATATACACACAGCTTTTATCACATATTCCGATATGACAGTACTATCAATGTGTGCAAGGTTAATAAATGCATACTTACTACTATCAATGTGCATTGACGCAACATGAAAATGTGATATTTTATATCACGCAGTGATTGCTCACCCCCCTGACGTTATAAATGAAACAAAGTGTAAGCCTTGGGTAGTGGTGGTATATTCAGTTAGTTGTATTTTATACAAGAGTACAGTAATAAAACAAGCACTATGCCTTTATTATCACTTCCAATGATATATGACATATCATGGATCTAGTCGATTTGGAAGCCGCACAGATCCAGAAGACTAGGGTTGAGCGCTGTGCCACAGCACCACCTGGTGGTGTAAAACATGTACTGCAGGCCAAGAACTATTCCATCCTCTGACGTGGTGCAACTCGAATGTCGCTGAATTGACAGCAAGGCCATCACTATGTTCGGTGGGGGAACGGGCCTCGGGCGCTCCTCTCATAGCTCAAGGCTTCTTCATTCGGAGGGCCTTATGAGCCAGAACGGAGGGTGGAATAGTTCTTTGGCTGCAGTAACTTTTATACACCACCAGGTTGTGCTGTGGCGCAGAGCTCAAGCCCACTGTTTTGTAGCTGTGCGGCTTCCAAATAGAAAAGGACCCATATCATTTAACTGTTCTCTATTACTATTACTTTTTTCCTAGAATTAAGAAAACTCTTAACACATTCAGTTTATATAAACATCTACATCATAATAGATACATATTTTTAAAATAGTAAAGCCAATTCTCAAATGTGAAAACAATCATAGTAGGTTCATAGCAACTGCTCTTAAGATGTAAGATGTAAGTTTCCTTTAATGGTGCCCAAAAAAATCCTGGCTTCCCCCAGCCAGTGAGACTTCCATGTGAATCCCATCCCAACACAATCACAGGCTACACCCCAAGGTATATTTTTTTTATCCAAGATCATCTCAATTAAGTGCAAAGTCTCTCTTACTGTAAAGGAGAACTGGCAGGACGTCAAGGAAGCATTTGGTCCTGGCTTCCTTGGTAGACGTCTTTCCACTTCTTAAAAGTACTGGGTTTGAGTTTCTCTTTCTCTTTGCCAACTCATTTGTTACTTTAAGGTAGAGAAAGGATTTTCACACCTGTATTATTCAAGCATGGATGGTTTATTCCTATTATTGGGTACTTCACACTGTTCTGAATAAATATAATTCTACTGAAAAATGATGTCCAAAGATGATCATTATAGGTAAATAAATAAACATATTAATATTATTTTGTATTCATTATTTGTAAAAGCACCAAGATTTTCTGTAGGATTAAGTAGGAGAAAAACACATTATTAACACATGGCACAGTTAAGGGCCCTGTCTTTGAGCATAAAATCTTGGGTTCATTGCGCTTTTTCCCAAAGCACACATTTCAAGATTGAAAACTTTTAAGAGCCAATCAGCTTTTCAGCTCCACTAACCAATCATATAAGTCTGTTATCTCTTTTTCATGGGTGATTATTAACAATATTTGATAATAACCCCCTAGAGATCTGGCTGTATATTTTTTTCAGTTTAAAGCCATTTGGCATTAAGAGGAATGAGTGTATGCAGACGCCAGGAAGTATTTAGGTTGGATAGGCTTATTACTCCCTGAGGTCTGCAGGAACTAACCTTTAGTTGAAAAACAATCTCAATTTGACATTAAATGGGGCACTACCCCAGGATCTCTGAAGGGCTTACATGTTACATTTTCACTGTTGGACCCTGGTTTCTTTTATAAAATGTGAATTCCTGCAGACTCCTCAGTGAAATACAGATATTACAAGATGTGAAAAGTCTTGAGACTGTGCTTTACTGTGCCGTAGTGAAGACAAAATGTTTTTTCCATAATGGCTTTCCATTGAAAAAGCATTTTTTTTTTTGCTTCATATAAAAACATTTAACAAGATTATTTAATTAATTGTATCCTCCTCAATATACACTTTACTTACTTCTAAGAAGCCCCCAGAGTAACAGTTTATCACCTTCTAGAGCCTCCCCCTTTCTCCTTGTTTTCTCTCATGTCGGATGCCATGTGTCAAAGCTGTGAACTAAGGTCACACCAACAAAAAAGGGGCTTCGCTCTACCAGTGAAGTTATTAATGGACTATACTAGCACAACTTAGTGTTGCAAATGTCATGTTGAGCAGGGATACATGATAACACCACACTTTTCATGAATTTCAATTAGAAGCATTCTGTAAATAATTCTCAATCTACTTCCTGTAATTAAACAGCACCAAAAGCTATTTATCAGTAGATAATCTAGTTCAGCAGAAATTACACTGCAGATAATTTATTACATGGCAAGACAACACAAAAATGCCTCCATTAACTACTGGAATGTGTACAATTTGTTGGATAATATTGTTTTATTACATATTATATATACCATTCAGTGATAATGGTAACCACAGCTGTGTTAGTGTCACATTGTGTGATAACAGTAGCTTTAATTGTGTGAGTGTTACAAAGTCGCTGATAAGAACTGTTTCAGTTCAGATCCCTCCAAATAATTAATAATCTTTCTAACTTTCACTCTCTTCATGACCCTTGCTATTCCTTATCTGTTACTCTTCCCCAGGTTTCTGCCTCTTCCATCCCTTTAGATTGTAAGTAGTAAGTTTCCAATCTTGTAGGGTGCTTTGGAAAAAAGCACTTTCTACAAAGATTCTAAACTCAAAACAGGGCCTTCCACTTTCTGATTTTGTTACTATTGTATTTCCATGTTCTTATCCCCTGTACATATGAATAAAAGTTCATAATAATAATAATAATAACACAATAACAATGTGTTGTGTCAGTGTAATACACTATCTAATAACAGTAACATATAATACTTCCAACAATGGTAAGTTTAGCTGTGTCTAGTGTAACACGTTCAGGGATAACTGGATAACTTTATTTGAGCAAAGCAGCTATAACCTTGAAAGCTGACAATCTAATCTTACTCGGCCATTAAAAGGTATCATTATCAATGTAATTAATTTCTGTTGGTGCAATACACTCAGTGATAGTCATTGTAACTGAATTAGTCATAACAGTAATTGCGACAGTGTTAGTGTAACACAGTTGTGTAAAATAGTATCTGTAAATGAGTTCGTATAATTCAATCTGTGTGACTGTGTTAATCTAAGCCAATCAGTGATAACAGTACCTGCAACTCTATTAGTGTAACACACTTAGTGATAACAGTAATTGTTAATGTGTTAGTGTAAGATGTTAAGTGACAACAGTGTGACTGTGTCAGTGATAATGCTAAACGTCAAGGGTGGGCAAGTTCAGTCCTGGAGAGCCCCACACAGGCTGGGATTTGAGGATATCCTTTCTGTGCACAGGCTAGTTAATCAGAATCACTGAAGATGTGGTTGGCTCACCTGCACGCTGTGGGGATATCCTCAAATCCCGCCCTGTGTGGGGCTCTCCAAGACTGAACTTGCCTATCCCTGCTATACGGAAGTGAATCAGTGTAATTGATTCCAGTAATTGTGACTGTGTTAGTGGAGCAAACTCTGTTATACCAGCATGACAACAATGCTAACACTAACTACAACTGTATTTATTACACACCACATGGTGATAACAGTGACTTTATATGCTAGAGGCCAGTATCAGTCTGGTAATGGCACTTTTGCTATTGGGAACAATCCGCTCTGTATTAACTGTTCTTCATGATGAATGAAGTTAGTGAGAGACACACTGACAGCAGCACAGGGAAGTGGATTAGTGTGACACATAGTTGTGGCTTTAAATCTAGAATTATTTTGACATACAGACTATTAGTGTAACATGCAATGATAGGAATACA
This sequence comes from Discoglossus pictus, assembly GCA_027410445.1. Classification (NCBI taxonomy): domain Eukaryota; kingdom Metazoa; phylum Chordata; class Amphibia; order Anura; family Alytidae; genus Discoglossus; species Discoglossus pictus. The sequence continues at coordinate 137,605,634 of CM050167.1, read as the reverse complement.
TGTGAGTGCATTGATGTAATGCTGTCCTGCATCACTCCCATGTACAGGCCTAAGCAGAGCCTTGCACTGATGTTCTGCATTCCACTTGCTTGGTAATAAAAGTAAATGCTCCCAAATAAGGTCAGACAGAGCTACAGATATGCAGAGTTCTGCATTGCTTCTTCTCTGTCATGTCCTGAGTCAACTTACTAAGCTCTCTGCAAAACCTTGTGTGTGTGTGTGTGCAGACCAGGGTGTGCAGTGTGTACATTCAGAGCAGTGTGTACATGCACAACCATGTCTGCAAATCAGTATTTACACTCAGTAGTGTCAGTGTGCACATGCAGAGCAGTGTGTATGAACAGAACAGTATGTATATGCAAAGATCAGAATGTACATGCAAGCAGTGTATATGTGCAGACAAGTATGTACAGTACTGTAGACAATATCCCAAATAGACCCCTAAGGTGTAAGCATTAACTAATACAAAATATTGAGTTGCAAAGTAGCAACTAAGTGCATCTTTTACTGGGGTGAGAATAAATATATATTGTTGTTCTTTAGTCGTTCAGTCTTGTCCGACTCTCTGTGACCCGATAGACCACAGCAAGCCAGACACAAATGTTATGTTTCTGGTTGTGCTTATCCATAATGTTATCTTGGCAAAGATACAAGAGTGGGTTGCCAGTTCCTTCGCCGAATGTGCCTGACCTCTGTGCTATGACCTGCCCATCTTGGGTGACTCTACATGGTATAGCTCACAGCTTCATTAAAGTACACAAGCCCCTTCACCATGACAAGGTAGCCATCCAGAATGGGAAATATTTATTACCTCAATTTATATCAAAGGACCACAAAAGTTGCCATATTGTTCTGCACCATTAGATATAGGGTGAAAAGGCATGTTGAAACAATGTTTTCTTTTTCAAAATGTATGCTGAGTTCATGGTTATGATCAATTGAAGTTAGGCTTTTTCAGTGTGTTGCCTCTGCCTGAATGAGTAATCGGCTCTGTACAGCACAGGATGTAATGAATATTAATTAGAATCAAGTGTAGAGGCTTTGAATCAGAGTGGCAAACTGATTTGCATTTACTGGATTTTATTCTAGCAGGTAGTATAGAAGCGGAAAAGATACAGTAGGTAAGACTGCAGTCTGTGGTGGCGAAGGTCCTGAGTTCAAATCCTCATAAAGAATACTTTTTTTATTCACTGTTTAAAAATCCAAAATATGTCCTTAGGTTATATAATAAAGCATAAGTTAATATGAGGTAACTGTGTTAATATTGTGTTGAGTTAAAAATAATCATGTGAATAATTATATGGGCTAGTTATTTTAAAAAAAAATAATTATAATAAAAAAAAAATATATATATATATATTTATAATTTATATATAATTTTAAATTACTATTTAACATAATTATTTAATATACTGTATTTATCGGCGTATAACACGCACTTTTTCTCCCTGAAAATAGGGAGCAAATTATAGGTGCGTGTTATACGACGATATTCCCTCCCCCTCCTCATCCTCAACCTCCCTCCTCATTCTAACCCCCCCTCCTCAACCTAAACCCCCCTCCTCAACCTAAACCCCCCTCCTCAACCTAAACCCCCCTAAATAACTACCCCTCACTTACCTGCTTCTGTTCCGGCCTCCGTTCCGCTCCCTGACCAGGCGCGCATGTGACGTCACGTGCGCCACGTCATTGATGGCTCAAAGTATACATGGTGATTTTTGTGGTCCTTTAAATTACCAATCTTTATTGATAATTATATTGCTAGAAACATATCTTAAAATGTGGTCAGTTATATACAGTATGTCACTAGAGATTGGATATCTAAATATAAAGTTAATGTTTCTGTATTAATATTCAGTTCTGTGAATAAATAAATTCAGTTGTATAGGGATGGGATTACATTAAATGTATAGTACAAATATTGGATGGGATTACATTAAATGTATAGTACAAATATTTCAATTACTCTTTCATACCAGTTTAATAGTGCCAAACACAATGTGTAATTATAAAATCAAATGTTCACACAGATAGGATGCTTTAACATTAAACATAAGAATATTACAAATAGTTATATTAAGCATGACCCATGCATGATCCATTCAGGCTAGTTGATGGAATAACTGACACGACAACTTGAGTTGGGAGAAACAACGGGCCACAGCTTTATTTAGACACAATATAAACAAACAACCATAACTTGTTTAGATGACTAATTTAGTCCTTCCTTCCGGGGGAGGAGCCCGGCCACGAACAGTGACCTCACGCTTTGAGCCCTGCCCAAAGCCCCAATGCTTATCTTTAAGCACGCCCTGTGAGGTGGGGCCATCGCCCCCTTAGGCCAGTGGGCCGGGCAACTCACCTCCCGCCGCACAGACATAAATTAACAATACACAACATACAATAGCCACTTCTCCAAATTCTTAACCAAAAATATATATTAATTTCAACATTTCTTATTTATATTATATATATTATATATACTTTTTTTTTTTTTTTTTTTTTTTTTTTAAAAGAATAAACCATAACATTTGTTAACAACAAAATACAGGGTGGGTGGGTGGGATTCCAGTCGGGAGACCGCGCTGCTGTGTTCAATGGCGCGAAACGGGCTTCCGACACGCCCCCCGACGCTCCTGATTGGCTAATAGCCTCACAGGCTCCGCTGGGTCACGTGACGCTACAGGCTGACCCAGGGAGCCTGTGCAGCCTCCGCGTCGTTCATGACCCATGCATGATCCATTCAGGCTAGTTGATGGAATAACTGACACGACAACTTGAGTTGGGAGAAACAACGGGCCACAGCTTTATTTAGACACAATATAAACAAACAACCATAACTTGTTTAGATGACTAATTTAGTCCTTCCTTCCGGGGGAGGAGCCCGGCCACGAACAGTGACCTCACGCTTTGAGCCCTGCCCAAAGCCCCAATGCTTATCTTTAAGCACGCCCTGTGAGGTGGGGCCATCGCCCCCTTAGGCCAGTGGGCCGGGCAACTCACCTCCCGCCACGGAGCATGCGAGGGACGCCTCCCGAGGCTGCGATCCCCCCCTGCTGGACATTAAAGCCAAAGCCCGCAAAACACTCTCCCTAAACTCCAACATCATCAACTCGTACCCTATTTCCGTAAGATGAACCTTATCCTTTGAGAAAAAATCATCTGCGCCGACCGGTTCGAAATCTTTATACCGGATGGCCGAGAAACCTTGTTTTCTCACAAAGCTCGCAATCTGCTGGTTTATCTTCTGTCTAGCCTTATCCAAGCATACTGGGTCGCGCGCGTTACGCCATGATCTTCTCTTGATCATCTCAGACCAGATAAGGAACGTGCCAGGGAACTTCTTCACCCATTTTTCGATGTCCCGTCTCATCACCTTTAGCATTCGTCTCATGGGAACTGTCCCTAAATCGTTCCCGCCGGCATGAAGAATGATAAGACTGGGCTGCCCGTAACGCTGCGCGTACGTTTCCAAGAGGCCGTCGAGCTGCGCCCATCGCAGACCCCGAATACCACACCACCTTACGCGTAAGTCCGTAACAGGAAAGCCCAGTTGTGCCTTTTCTTCGGTAACTGCGGCTAACCTATGGGCCCAGTACACGTAGGAATGGCCCACAATCCATAGTTGCTTCTGTTCCCCTGAAAGTAGAAAGCAACACCATTAAACCACTGCATTTGGCCGTACATAGGAACGAAAACGGTCTGAGTCCCACCTCCCGATGCGCTTTACTGCCGCGTCGGGCAACCCCAACCTAGCCGCTTCAGTGGCAGCTCCAATCCGAAAGGAATGTGTCCCAAAGTCGGACTGCTTGAAACCGAGCCGATGCAGTGCGCTTTTTAAAACTCTTTTAAACTGATACACAGACAGTGCCGTTCCATCGGCGTGGACCAGCAGCGAACACCGTCCCACCGGTCGCTGCTTAAGGTACTCCACTACACATGCATATGGGCAACACTCTGTGCCAACCTGCTGCAGAACCACTTCTCTTCCTTTACCCACTTGGTCAGTCTTTGACCTCCGCAACCACAATACCACCGTACCTTCCCTGAGGCAGGTATCCACCAATTGCAGACCCCCCGAACCGTGTCTACTGTTCGCGACTAACTCCCCTATCCTAAACGCTCCGAAGAACGCCAGGGAAAAAGCCGTTCGGAAAAGTAGAGATTCAAAGGGATCCCTGCAAACCACCACCAATTCCTGAGCCAATCTCAGCAACAGCGCAAATGTTATTGGCCGCCTACTATCTGGCCTTTGCGCACCGCTGAACATTCCGCGCACCACTTTGCGCACTAGAAACTCCTTAGTAAGGTCCCTCTGCCCAGCAAGCTTAAACATAAAAGCAAGCGCCGTGACCTGTCTCCCTACTACGGGTTTTGATTCGCCTTGCTCGGTGCACCGCAGCAGGTACCAAAGCAAGATCCCTACGCTCTTGTCCTCCGTCGTGGCACCACCTGCCAGTGCCACTAGGCTATCCCATTTAGCCCACACGCGTCTATAAGCGTTCCACGTCGCTGGGGCAACAGACTGTCTCACGAGTCTCGTTACCTGACAGCTCCAATCTCCCAGAGCTCCTCGGGGATGAGCTCCCCCAGGGCGTTCGCACGAGGAGCCAGCGCCCTGAAACGATCCTCCTGAAACCGAGAGAGGGCGTAAGCAATTCCGTTATTCACCTTTGTCACGTGTCTTGCTTGAAACCATATGTTCAAGCGAAGGCAACATAGCACAAGATGCCTAAGCAATCTAATCACTGGTACGGATGCCGCCGTGATGTTGTTCACGGCTTCAACCAACCCCTTATTACCCGAATGGAAAATGACTCGCCTGTCCCTGAAACAAGGACCCCATAAGTGCACTGCTACCACCATAGGAAACAGCTCCAGGAATGTAGGGTTCAGCAGTAAACCCGCCTCTTCCCATTCCTCCGGCCATGCCGCAGCGAACCATCTCCCTTGGAGATACGCCCCACAACCGATCGGTCCAGAACCATCGGTGTGCAGGTCTAGCTCTGCGCTGGTGGTGCCCTCCTTTTGAAGGACCACCCGCCCGTTAAAGTCTGCAAGGAACCTTGCCCATACCTCTGCATCATCACGCATGGCCTTAGAGACTGTTAAGAAATGATGCGGCTTCGCAATCCCTACCGTAGCCAGAGACATTCGTCTACAGAATATCCGCCCCATGGGGATAATTCTGCACGCGAAATTCAACTTCCCCAATATTGATTGCAGCCGCCGGAGGGTCACCCTCCGTGCGCCCCGCAGCGCCGTAATCTCGGCTTGCATGTCCTCCACCTTTTCTAAGGGAAGACTGCACTCCATTTTGCAGGAGTCAATCCGAATCCCCAGAAAAGTCAATTGTTCCGTAGGGCCCTCCGTCTTATCATGGGCCAATGGTACCCCGAATTCTGTACAGATTTCGGTGAACACCTCCAGCATAAAACGGCAAGCGTCGTTTCTCGCTGGGCCAACAAAAAGGAAGTCATCCAGGTAATGGGTAACACTCTTGTACCCCGCCTCGATGCTCACCACCCACTGTAAAAATTTGCTGAAAGCCTCGAAGTAAGCACAGGATATCGAGCATCCCATGGGTAAACATAAGTCAATGAAGTAACTTCCGTCTACGAAGCACCCCAGCAACCGATGGCTTGTCGGGTGCACGGGAAGCAATCTGAATGCTGCCTCGATGTCCACTTTTGCCATAAGGGCCCCCTGACCCTTCCTCCTCACCAAATCGACCGCCCGGTCAAATGACTCGTAAGACACAGTAGCCTGGTCTCTTGATATGCCATCGTTTACCGAACGGCCTCTGGGGTATGAGAGATGCTGGATCAGTCTAAATTTACCCTTCTCCTTCTTGGGGACCACCCCAAGAGGAGACACAACTAAACCCTGGATGGGCGGGGCCGCAAATGGCCCGGCCATCCTCCCCAATTTTACTTCATTAAGCACCTTAGCTTTGGCTACCCCTGGGAAATCCCTAGCCGACTTCAGGTTTGGGACAAGAAAACCTTGAATGTCGACCCCACATGGAATCCGGAATCCTTCTCGGAACCCGTCCTCCAATAGGCGCGCCGCTTCGGCGGTGCCTGCCAATTTACCGTAGCGCTTTAGCCACGGCAGCATGGCGGGGAGGCGTATGGGCGTCTTGCCCCTTTGCAGGAAGCTCGCCCCTGCCTCCCTCTTTGGGTCTACTGCATCTAGACAGGGGGTGTTCACCTCCGCAGTTTGAGCATGCATGCTTAAACCTGCAGTTAGGCGCCCATCTGCAGACCCCCTCGTTGTACGAAAAACAGGTCTTAAGACCTGCTCCTGAGGCGTGGGTGGGGCCCTTACCTCCACCGGCCCCGCTCCGAAAGGGCGTCGTGACTCTCATGGGTGTCATGATGTTGAGCCAATACGCCACCGCTTTGTCGCTCCACGCCATACTTGGCCTTGAGGCCAAGTATTGCCGGAATTCCTCATCGTACCGCCACCAGGCTGTACCCCCATAAACCTTGTGAGCATTCCGAATTTCGTCTATGTAGACGAACAATCCCGAACTCTGTTCAGGGTGCCGCTCACACAGTACGCAAGCCCAAATAGAAAATGCTTGCAGCCAGGTATCAAACGTCCTGGGAAGCCTAGCAAAGGATTTCCCCTCCCTGGGGCCCCTCTCGGCCAGGTCTGTTTGCCTGGACATAGGGAGAAGGGAAAATAACTCTATAAACTCCCTCCTCCAGATCTTTTCCTTTACATCCTGTGGAAGGTGTGCACCTAAATTATCCAACGAGCAGAGGACTATGGGCCTCATGGCTGCGTCGGTAACCCCCACAGTGTTATGCCCAACTGCTGCTATTGCGCTGCCTACCGGCTCGGGCGCGCGCAAGCTAGCTAGCGTCTCGCTCGCGCTCGCTGGCGCAACTACCGCTGCTGGCTGGGACCATGCACCCTTTGCTAGCCCCCCTATCCACGCTCCCATTTCGCGCTCGCTAACTGCAATGTTATGCGCAGCTAATAGAGTCCTTAATGACCCAATAAAACCACCCTTGTCTGCTGCGCAGCTCACTTCTGAGCGCTCACCTGCTTCTGGAAGCTTAGGAGTAGATACGGCCAACGGAGTATCCCCGCGTCTCTCCTGACGCTCCGGGGACTCTGACCGTCTGGCCCTCCGCGGGCTTCTCCTCTCAGATCCAGTGCAAGCACAGCTGCACCGACAAGATCTTCTACTTCTAGACCGGGATCTCCTTCTGGATCTGTGGGTACAAGAAGAACAGTCACTAGCTCTCCGCGACCTGCATGCCCGCGCCCATACCGCCCTTTCCTCGTCTGAGGAAGGGTCCTGGTCAGCTAAGCTTGCGCGGCTGGAGTAGGCTAGCACTGCCTCCGCCGCCCCCTGTAGGGGGCCCCCTGAGACTTCCTCGGGCGTTGGAATATCCAGCAGTTGGTCAGTCTTAGACCCTTTGCGCTGTGGCCTAACCATATCGCCCTCAGTCTCTACTCTGCTACGCCTTAGCGGTGTGTGCGTAAATAGCAGCGGACTGTACCTGCTCGTAGCCTTCTTAGCTCGAGTGGGGCGTCCTAGCCTCGCCACTACCGCTGTCACAGGCATGTCATCAATCATGACCATGCTGTCTTGGCTATTCATCTCTCTGATGACCCCATCTCTTCTCTCTCTTGTCGTCGCCATGCTCCTCTCGTTGCCAGCTGGGCGTCCCTGTAAAGTACCAGAAGCACTGTTAATGAGGGAAACCCCAGGGACCGTCTGCTTGGCACCGTGAGGGCCTGTAGGAGCCTTTTTAGGACTCCCGGCTTTTCTCTTACCCCCTGCACCCCCCTTACGGGGTGTTAGAGGGGTGTTTCGCGACCTTTGTCGCGGCCTAGGACCTTTAGGCAAGTTGGCAGGTGGTGGCCGGATTGCTAGGCCCTCACCCCCACCGCCCGTGATCCTGGCGCTCGCCTGCCTGGGGGGTATGGGGTCCCGGCCGCCCTGACCTGTAACCCCCCCATCTCTGGTGTCTCTGCTACCCGATGGACGTGGGTCTGGCAGCCCTACAGCGGTGGGATGGGAAAAAATTTCCCTGGAGGCATCAGGATTGGCTAGGAGACCAGCCACCGCAGGCTGTTCCTGTACAATGTGCTGAGCTCCAAGCGCAGAAGGCATGGGAGGTCCCAGCCTGTCCTGCACCCACCTGACCCCTTGGCTTAAGGCACGGGTCCTAACCTCTGCCAGTAAAGCCTCTAAGCCTTCTGGATCCATGGAAATAGCTAACAGGGGAACAAACAGGGGGCACAACAAGCAGCAAGACAGGCACACACAGACACAGGAACACACACAGGCACAGCACACCACAGGGAGACAGAGACACACACAGACACAAAACGGAGGAGGAAAAGAACACAAAAACAGACAGGGATAGCCTCAACAGTGATATCCCCTTATATGCTGGTAAGCTGGGGTGAAATCTCAGTAATTAAACCTTCCTACTGTGTTTTTAATGCTGCAGGACCTCAGACCTCCGTCCATCCAGTCGGGAGACCGCGCTGCTGTGTTCAATGGCGCGAAACGGGCTTCCGACACGCCCCCCGACGCTCCTGATTGGCTAATAGCCTCACAGGCTCCGCTGGGTCACGTGACGCTACAGGCTGACCCAGGGAGCCTGTGCAGCCTCCGCGTCGTTCAATCTATGCTCAGAAATAATTACAGATTGAACTGACAAATATTCAGAACTTGTCATAGTTTAGTCTTATATCATTGCCTATAGGCCTGAAATAATCCTACACCAGACAATACCTCACAGAAAACTCCTGCTATTGTATTCCAGGATTAAAATAACTATCCTTGGTATATTACTACAAATTATCAAGGTTATACATATCTAAATTCCTAGCTGTATGTAAACTGCAACTAACAAAAACTGGGACGATGCCCTATGAGTATTACCACTCTGTGATAATAAACATACTATGCCGTAAACGCTTGTTCCTGCCTAATGACATAATCAATGCTGAAACCAGCATGCATTTAAACACAGCACGGGTGAGTCAGGGCTATCCATTAAGAAACGCGCGTCGGGCTCATCAGTGACGATGTCATTAGGCAGGGACAAGTGCTTATAGCATACTAATCAAAATATTAAATGCCATACACTTAATGTAATCCCATTCATGCATGGAATTGAATCAAAATATACAAACATTAGCTTCATATTTAGATGTCTGATCTTTAGTGACATTTTTAATTGATTGTACTTTAAGTTGTGGTTTTAGCAATGCTACTGATAAAGATTAGTATTCTAATATAAATTGAGTAATTTATATGTATTCTCACCCCAGTAAAAGGTGTACTCAGTAACTACTTTGCAACCTAATATTTTGTTGTATAAGTATGTACTGTATGTACTATGTGTTGTATATACTCAAAATAAATACATTCATAGCAGTGTATATGTGTAACACATTTTGTACATAGTGCATTGTATGGGTATAATTGCTGTGATGAGTGCGTTTTATATTTATATATAGTAAGATTTAATTATATTACATGCTTTAATTTCTTATCTCATTATGTTTAGCTCTGTTAAAAACAAGTCTTTTTTATGCTGCCCTTATTCTCTTCTTTTCAATTGGTCAATGTTAAATTATATAGAATCCTAAAACTTTTCTATTTTGCATTCATTGTCGTGTTGATGGTATCACTGTAAGATGCCGTCCTGCTATATGCCCCTCTATCTTCTCTATTTGTGTTTTACCCCATCCTTGCTGCCATATACTCTTTTCATATTTGGTCTCTGAATATTTTCCCCTCCCATGCCTCACTTTGATTCCTCTTCGCATGTCTTTCTCACTCTCTCTCTTTCCCTCCTCATTCTTTCTTCCATTCATCCCACTCTTATTTTACTTGTTAGTATGTATGTAAATCTTTCTCTTAGTTTGTCTTTCTCCATCTCTTCACCTCTTTTTATTTTTCCTCTCTAACCTTTTTTTCTCCCTTTCTCAATCCCCCTCCCCACCATCTTGCTTCTTTTCTCTTTTCATTCTTCCTCTCCCTCCTTCCCTCTCTGCACTTCCTCTCCCTCTCACATATTCTGCCTCTCACACAGCTGCATGGGGTTCTTGTTATAAATGGTGCTTTGTGTCCCAGGATCCCTTCACCCCTCCCTCTGCTGCACATATGTATATAATAATAACTGGGAGAGGCCGGGCTGCTCTCTCTATAGCAGCATCTGTCTGACCCGGAGCCTAGATGTTCTGGGCTTATCCCTGCCTCATCTGAGGAGCCCTAGGTCCTGTCCAGGCTCTCTAGGCCTAAGTCTACTCATAAACATTCCACATTCAATGTCCTGTGTCAGCCCTAGAGGTATATTCTGTATTTATGCACACCATGTCCAATCCTTGCTATTTTTACATACTATGTTGACCTACAGAAATTCAAATAAATGAGTAAAATATTTAGCACATGTAGTTAGTTTATTGCTACAAGATCTCTATATATTAGATTATGTGAGCTACTTAAAAATGCAGCTGTTGTCTGAATGGCTCTTTAATTGATCTTGACCTTTGATAGAAATGGAAATTAAAATGGCCGCTTCTGCTTTCCACAAATACAGAGAAGTAACTGGCAAACTAGGCACGTTCCATAACTTTTACACAGATAGTTAATCTTCAGTTTAGGTGGAATTCACATATTAACATCAAATATTATACCTATCTATACTCAAGTAGGCCATATTGCACATATATTGTGACCTGAAAAGAAATGAAGTAGCATCATTTCAGTCTTAGGTACCCGGAGACCTATGTCTTCACAAACATTAATTAAAGGTTCCACAGAATATTTTAATATTTTTGCCAAATATAGAAGTTTTTTTTATATGAAAACAATTGAAGCAGTAGCATAATAATGAAACCAATTACAATATTAATGTATATCATATACTAGGAACTTGCCCCTTCAAAAATGACAGGATTAAAATTGTAAGGCTGGCAATGCTGTTTGCCACACAATGCGTGTTTCTATCTTGTGATAAATGTTAGTGGCTTGGATGAAGTGTTACTGTCTTTCATTAAGTGTTACTGCTTAGGGCTCGATTTTACGTCCTTCGGGGTTGTTTTCTGTTCTTCGGCCTCATTTTCGTTGTGTTGATTTTTTTTCGGCAGCCCTTTTTTTCCTTGCTGAGACGATTTTTGATAAAAAATCGTCTAAGCGAAGAAAAAAATGGCGCCTTCGACTCTTATTTCAGGCTAAGTCCTGCATGCTTCAACTGCTCGCTTCACGAGACTCGCAGTGCAATGAGCCCGAGGCGCTCATTGCAGCCTAAGTCCCGCATGCTTAAACTGCTCAACTTGCTTCTCGAGACTTGTAGTGCAATGAGCGCCTTCGGCGCCTAAGTCCTGCGTCAATGGGCTGCAACTAAGTCCCGTGAACAAGGCTTGCCTCGCTTTGCGAGGCTTGCAAGTGCGTGGCCAACATTGCAAACGTTACGAACAACCACGCAGATCCACAACTATATATGTGATATAGTTGTCGTAATTACGAGTTTGTGTGTAACGCTTGCAAGTTATGGGTTTGCGCATGCGGCCCGCAATGGCCGCTGGAGAGACCCGCAAAGGGCTTCCAAGTTACAGGCTTGAAAATATTGCGCCTGTTAAAACCGTAACTTACAGCCTCCAGCAGCCTTTAATCTACGGGTTTAACGGTCGCAGTATTTTCAAGGCCGTAACTCGGAAACCCTTTGCGGGCTTGGGGAAATTGAGGGGGACACACAGTGGAGGGAGAGGGGGTCTGTTCTATATACCTAACAAAACTTGGCTTATTTAATCCTCATGTTGACCTTATACTTTTCCAAGTAATGCTTAAATTCCATTACGGAGTCGTCCTTACCACTTCATCTGGAAGACTGTTACACTTATCTACTACCCCGTTGGTAAAGTTTTTCTCTTAGCTCAGAAATCTCCAAACTTCCAATCATGACCTCTTGTTCTTACATTCCTCTTTTTCTCAAAAACATCTCTCTCTTGAGCGTTTTATACGTTTGAAGGTTTCTATAATATCTCCACTCTCCCTTCTGTGCTATAAACTGTACATATGCAGGCCATGAAGTCTTGTGATAAGTTTTACTGTTTTGACCATAAACCATGGCATGTCCTGTCATCAGAGGATATTTACATGAATATATTTTAGCCGAGAGACAAAGATCCCAATCAGGGGGACTTCTGATCACCATAATATACAGACCAAGTTGTTTATGTCCAGTCCTACAGTCAGGTCCATAAATATTGGGACATCGACACAATTCTAAACTTTTTGGCTCTATACACCACCACAATGAAACAAATGAAACAAACAAGATGTGCTTTAACTGCAGACTTTCAGCTTTAATTTGAGTGTATTTGCATCCAAATCAGGTGAACGGTGTAGGAATTACAACAGTTTGTATATGTGCCTCCCACTTTTTAAGGGACCAAAAGTAATGGGACAATTGGCTGCTCAGCTGTTCCATGGCCAGGTGTGTGTTATTCCCTCATTATCCCACTTACAAAGAGCAGATACAAGGTCCAGAGTTAATTTCAAGTGTGCTATTTGCATTTGTTGCTATTAACTCTCAATATGAGCTCCAAAGAGCTGTCACTATCAGTGAAGCAAGCCATCATTAGGCTGAAAAAACAAAACAAACCCATCAGAGAGATAGCAAAAACATTAGGTGTGGCCAAATCAACTGTTTGGAACATACTTAAAAAGAAAGAACGCACCAGTGAGCTCAGCAACACCAAAAGACCCGGAAGACCATGGAAAACAACTGTGGTGGATGACCGAAGAATTATTTCCCTGGTGAAGAAAACACCCTTCACAACAGTTGGCCAGATCAAGAACACTCTCCAGGAGGTAGGTGTATGTGTGTCAAAGTCAACAATAAAGAGAAGACTTCACCAGAGTAAATACAGAGGGTTCACCACAAGATGTAAACCATTGGTGAGCCTCAAAAACAGGAAGGCAAGATTAGAGTTTGCCAAACAACATCTAAAAAAGCCTTCACAGTTATGGAACAACGTCCTATGGACAGATGAGACTAAGATCAACTTGTACCAGAGTGATGGGAAGAGAAGAGTATGGAGACGGAAAGGAACTGCTCATGATCCAAAGCATACCACCTCATCAGTGAAGCATGGTGGTGGTAGTGTCATGGCGTGGGCATGTATGGCTGCCAATGGAACTGGTTCTCTTGTATTTATTGATGATGTGACTCCTGACAAAAGCAGCAGGATGAATTCTGAAGTGTTTCGGGCAATATTATCTGCTCATATTCAGCTAAATGCTTCAGAACTCATTGGACGGCGCTTCACAGTGCAGATGGACAATGACCCGAAGCATACTGCAAGAGCAACCAAAGAGTTTTTTAAGGGAAAGAAGTGAAATGTTATGCAATGGCCAAGTCAATCACCTGATCTGAATCCGATTGAGCATGCATTTCACTTGCTGAAGACAAAACTGAAGGGAAAATGCCCCAAGAAAAAGCAGGAACTGAAGACAGTTGCAATAGAGGTTTGGCAGAGCATCACCAGGGATGAAACCCAGCGTCTGGTGATGTCTATGCGTTCCAGACTTCAGGCTGTAATTGACTGCCAAGGATTTGCAACCAAGTATTAAAAAGTGAAAGTTTGTTTTATGACTGTTAATCTGTCCCATTACTTTTGGTCCCTTAAAAAGTGGGAGGCACATATACAAACTGTTGTAATTCCTACACCGTTCACCTGATTTGGATGTAAATACCCTCAAATTAAAGCTGCAAGTCTGCAGTTAAAGCACATCTTGTTCGTTTCATTTCAAATCCATTGTGGTGGTGTATAGAGCCAAAAAGATTCGAATTATGTCGATGTCCCAATATTTATGGACCTGACTGTATATGTGGGAGGCTCAGTATTCTGGGTATTGGAATTGCATATTAGTATATGAATAATGAGGGGTTAATGAACATGTGAGAATAATAACCATGTATGTTGTTTTTGTCCTCAGGAGATAATTCGTGCAGCTACAGAATGACATGTGATCAACACAGACTGAGAAATAACGAAAATATACATATATAGGTAATATTTATGTCTTATAGCTCTCTCCTCTCAGTGTCACCCTGCAGTGGGAGGGTCAGACTCCATGTCCCATAGCTCTCTCCTCTCAGTGTCACCCTGCAGTGGGAGAGACAGACTCCATGTCCCATAGCTCCCTCCTGTCTGTGTCACCCTGCAGTGGGAGGGTCAGACTCCATGTCCCATAGCTCTCTCCTGTCTGTGTCACCCTGCAGTGAGAGGGACAGACTCCATGTCCCATAGCTCACTCCTGTCTGTGTCACCCTGCAGTGGGAGAGACAGACTCCATGTCCCATAGCTCACTCCTGTCTGTGTCACCCTATAGTGTGAGGGACAGGCTCCATGTCCCATAGCTCACTCCTGTCTGTGTCACCCTGCAGTGGGAGGGTCAGACTCCATGTCCCATAGCTCCCTCCTGTCTGTGTCACCCTGCAGTGGGAGAGACAGACTCCATGTCCCATAGCTCACTCCTGTCTGTGTCACCCTGCAGTGGGAGGGTCAGACTCCATGTCCCATAGCTCCCTCCTGTCTGTATCACCCTGCAGTGTGAGGGACAGACTCCATGTCCCATAGCTCCCTCCTGTCTGTGTCACCCTGCAGTGGGAGGGACAGACTCCATGTCCCATAGCCCCTCCTGTCTGTGTCACCCTGCAGTGGGAGGGACAGACTACATGTCCCATAGCTCCCTCCTGTCTGTGTCACCCTGCAGTGGGAGGGACAGACTCCATGTCCTATAGCTCCCTCCTGTCTGTGTCACCCTGCAGTGGGATGGTCAGACTCCATGTCCCATAGCTCTCTCATGTCTGTGTCACCCTGCAGTGGGAGGGACAGACTCCATGTCCCATAGCTCCCTCCTGTCTGTGTCACCCTGCAGTGGGAGGGTCAGACTCCATCTCCCATAGCTCCCTCTTGTCTGTGTCACCCTGCAGTGGGAGGGCCAGACTCCATGTCCAATAGTTCCCTCCTGTCTGTGTCACCCTGCAGTGGGAGGGACAGACTCCATGTCCCATAGCTCCCTCCTGTCTGTGTCACCCTGCAGTGGGAGGGACAGGCACCATGTCCCATAGCTCCCTCCTGTCTGTGTCACCCTGCAGTGGGAGGGACAGGGTCCATGTCCCATAGCTCCCTCTTGTCTGTGTCACCCTGCAGTGGGAGGGCCAGACTCCATGTCCAATAGTTCCCTCCTGTCTGTGTCACCCTGCAGTGGGAGGGACAGACTCCATGTCCCATAGCGCCCTCCTCTCTGTGTCACCCTGCAGTGTGAGGGCCAGATTCCATGTCCCATAGCTCCCTCCTGTCTGTGTCACCCTGCAGTGGGAGGGACAGGCTCCATGTCACATAGCTCCCTCCTGTCTGTGTCACCCTGCAGTGGGAGGGTCAGACTCCATGTCCCATAGCTCCCTCCTGTCTGTGTCACCCTGCAGTGGGAGGGTCAGACTCCATGTCCCATTGCTCCCTTCTGTCTGTGTCACCCTGCAGTGTGAGGGTCAGACTCCATGTCCCATAGCTCCCTCCTGTCTGTGTCACCCTGCAGTGTGAGGGACAGACTCCATGTC
Source organism: Discoglossus pictus (assembly GCA_027410445.1). Classification (NCBI taxonomy): domain Eukaryota; kingdom Metazoa; phylum Chordata; class Amphibia; order Anura; family Alytidae; genus Discoglossus; species Discoglossus pictus. Next base: position 137,590,020 of record CM050167.1, on the reverse strand, counting down.
CCATAGCTCCCTCCTGTGTCACCCTGCAGTGTGAGGGTCAGACTCCATGTCCCATAGCTCCCTCCTGTCTGTGTCACACTGCAGTGGGAGGGTCAGACTCCATGTCCCATAGCTCCCTCCTGTCTGTGTCACCCTGCAGTGGGAGGGTCAGACTCCATGTCCCATTGCTCCCTTCTGTCTGTGTCACCCTGCACTGGGATGGTCAGACTCCATGTCCCATAGCTCCCTCCTGTCTGTGTCACCCTGCAGTGTGAGGGACAGACTCCATGTCCCATAGCTCCCTCCTGTCTGTGTCACCCTGCAGTGGGAGGGTCAGACTCCATGTCCCATAGCTCCCTCCTGTCTGTGTCACCCTGCAGTGGGAGGGACAGACTCCATGTCCCATAGCTCCCTCCTCTCTGTGTCACCCTGCAGTGGGAGGGACAGACTCCATGTCCCATAGCTCCCCCCTGTCTGTGTCACCCTGCAGTGGGAAGGACAGACTCCATGTCCCATAGCTCCCTCCTCTCTGTGTCACCCTGCAGTGGGAAGGACAGACTCCATGTCCCATAGCTCCCTCCTGTCTGTGTCACCCTGCAGTGGGAGGGTCAGACTCCATGTCCCATAGCTCCCTCCTCTCTGTGTCACCCTGCAGTGGGAGGGACAGACTCCATGTCCCATAGCTCCCCCCTGTCTGTGTCACCCTGCAGTGGGAAGGACAGACTCCATGTCCCATAGCTCCCTCCTCTCTGTGTCACCCTGCAGTGGGAAGGACAGACTCCATGTCCCATAGCTCCCTCCTCTCTGTGTCACCCTGCAGTGGGAGGGACAGACTCCATGTCCCATAGCTCCTTCCTCTCTGTGTCACCCTGTAGTGGGAGGGACAGACTCCATGTCCCATAATTTCCTTCTCTATTGATGACACTTGCTGTAGTATTCATAGTTTTTAGAGTATGGGATTGTGTTGTTTGCTATAGAGCCAGCATTGCCTTTACTCCACCTTAAAACTGCCATGCTCCCACTTTACAAACAATACACCTTTCAACTTACATTTTCACAACTCACTTAAATATATCTTGTTACAAACAACACCAATGTACTTTATATTGTTGTAGAACGTATCAGCCATTTGTACAGAGCTGCAGCTTCATTATTATAGTGTTTTCTAGAAAGGAAATGATGTCTAAAATTATGTTTCTCAGTAATAATACTAATATTGGGAATTAGTTTGATTTTAATGGCACACAGTTCCTTCTAATATAAATAATTATGTAGAAGCATTGGCACATTAATTTATATGCTGCTATAGATGAATAGTTACTTTACTTTATATAGACAGGCTCAATTTATCATAATAGGCAGTTGCCTAGGGGGAACTTCACCCACAGGGGTGCCTGTCTGACTGGTCATGTGAAGCAGTTTACAGGCTGCACAGGCATATTTATATACTCTATTCTATTCTTGCAAAGTTGTGCATATGGGTGAGCAGTTGTGTATGTTAATGTTTATATCTATAAGTGGCCAATAAAGGCAGAGGGACTGTAGGCATGAAAAGGTGGGGTAACTGAAAAGCATACGACCAGATGCACCATTATAGCTAATTTAAATAATGATTTTGGTCTGCAATGCATCCCATCATTATAACATTATGTGTAAGAGAAATAGTGACTCATTCTACACTGAGTTTCCAGGAAGCTAACTTGGTATAAATGTGGGGGCTGCCTGTTTTAATCTAGCTTTTATGAATTGGCTGTCAGGTTCCCATTTGTTCTGTTTCTCTGGACTGGAGGATCCCCATCTCTGATTGCTATAGTTACTAATGACTTCCACTTAGTAAGATGATAGTAGAGTGGTCTTTATTTATTTGTGTTCCCAACGCTTATTTTTTCTCACCCAAGACCCAGCAAAAACGTATTTACTCCCATCATGTTGTCACTGCATCAATTAACTGCTAATTGACCTTCACATTATCTGACTCTCCTCACTCCGACCTATCAAGAACTCCATTTGACTCACCACTCATGATCTGGTCCCCCATCTTGTCATCCGTTACACTGCCTCCTGACCTACACAATAACATACGTCTCAATCCGACCTACAGTTGTGCCAATGACCCACACTCACACACCCTCTTATTACCTGCTCCCACTCATATTTATACCACTATTCATGTGTTGCGTCAACTCAATGGAATTCCTGCCCCACACTTTCAGCTTTAAGAGATGAAATGTATCACCTTTTGGCAAAGTCACTTCTTCACTGCAGCCTGAGTCACCATCACTACTAGTTTCCAATAAGTCCATCCTAGTGACTGGACAATATGCATCCAGTTATCCCACCATCTCTAGTCCTAACCTTCACACATAACTCCTCCAAACCTCTTAATTCCTTTTACATTTGTGTGTCATGCTCACATTTATAATACTAATTTGTACAGCTCTGTGGAATATCTTTGGTGTTTATTCATTAAATATAAAGTGATGATCTCTATGTCCCTCCCGCCTGTGCCACCCTGAAGAGGGACGGTCATACTCCATGACCCGTAACTCCCTCCTGTATGTGTCACCATGTCACCCTTCAGTGGGAGGGACAGATTTATGTATGATCACCCACTGCCAGCTGTGCCTAATCTGTCCCAGGGGTGCAGGAATCCAGCCCATGTCTGGAATGTATGTGAGGGTTAGAGGGGCACTGGGAGGTGTCTGTCTGTTGCCTGGTGTTGAAATAACCCATTTCATATCATTCCTCCTGAACTCCTGATACTTTGCTCTAATCTCATGCCAAGGGGAGGGGGTGGGTGGGGGTGTCTGCTTAATGTCACTGAGACAGGACCTGCTTTAACCCTTTAAGTCGTCACTGCATTACAACTTCTTATAAATATAATTACCATCACTTCTCCCTATTACTTTTCCTAAAGTTCGAAGAACTATTCATTTTACTACTTTCTTTACAATTGCTTTTTATGCCCTTTCCCTATCTACCAATAACTCAATATCCTTTTACTCCATATGACCACTCCCTATTGTTTATTTTGTTGGGTTTTGATCAGCAGTGAGGGGCTGCCCCTAAAGCAAGGAATTCCCCGGGTGCCCCCTGACCTGATTAATTCCTGCAGGGCTAGCAGGGGTTGAGGTTTTGCTGGCAGGAAGTTGGGCTGTAACCAGAGTGGGGTAGAAATGTTTATTTATAGAGAAAATTAATTCCATATAAGGGGAAGGGCTGTGGGGGAGAGAGAGTTGGGATAGAAATGGTTTTATATAGAGCGATAAGAAGCATTTAATAGCATTGAGGACTGAAGCAGTTTCAGCAAAAACAGCCATAGTAGAGCAAGATAGTTTGTTAAAAGTCTTTGAGAAAGAGCATTCAGTGACAAAGGAATCACATCTAATAGATTTAGTAATAACACTTTCTCCCAGCTTTGATGCATTTAACATTTCCTTCTGCATATTTTTGTGTGTTCTGTTATTTTTTGTTTTCTAAACTTCAGATCATTCATTTGCTATGCACAAACGTGTTAGTTTTGTGTCGATCTAAAGGGCCAGTTCAAGCACTTTTCCAGTTAAATCTGTTTTTGTTTTTTTTTGTTCACCATTAATTAACATAAAAAAAAATGTGCAATAAAAGAAAAAAACAACTTAATGCATAGTTCCCCTCAAACAAGAATGGTGGTGTGCCCTTCCTAATTGTCCTAGACACTATCGTCCACATGACAAACACAATCAGCATTGATTGTATTAATTATGCAGGCCAGATTACCAGGAGCATGCTCACGTTGCAAAAGCCGGGTTGGAGCATTGCAGCCATAGCCACATTCTCCTACAGAGCATGCACCAGATATTCTGGCCTGAATAATTAATACAATCAATTCTGATTGTGATTGTCATCTGGACAGTGGTGTCCAATACAAGGAGAGAGTCAGTGGATGAGTGCAGTAGCACCCATAATTGAGGTGAAATATGTTTTTAAATGATATTTTCTTGCTAAAGTACTGCTTGCACTTGTAATTTAATGGTAATTAATGAAGAAGTAAAGTTAGATTAAACACTTACATTTAAACGTGAGAAGCCAAGTAAATAGGAGAATGGGCAGACTAGACAGGCAACTAAATTCTTTTCTGCTATCTAAAATCAGTTTGAGAGAGGCCAACTGCATTACTGAGTTTGTGTTATTGCTGTCGGTGTTATGGAAACAGCTTGTGGTATAAACATCATGGGGTGATATTTATCTTAAGTCACTTTATGTTTTTTTAATTCTAAAGAGCTGATTCACCATAACCCTAAAATAACTTACTGACTGTGAATAAGAATAACATAGCACAAAGTGGCATCTAACTCACAGGAGGCCATTATAATATGTCACTTATAAATAAACCCCTTATAGGGGAAATAACTACATACCTGGTTCCTGAGAATGTCTTGTATGTAACTCGGATTCCAAAAAAAAGCCTTGGGAGCCCATTCTTAAGTACAGGTTGTCTGTAAGTGGGGACCACATATATATATATATATATATATATATATATATATATATATATATATAATATATAAATTTACATATTATGATTCCCAAAATTATTTAGATAGAGAGCGAGGCAAAAAAAATAAAACTATCACAGTTTTGTGTAATAGTGTCCTATATTAGTGACCTTTAGCTTTCCAATATAAGTTTTATCTGGATTCAAAGGTATACTAGCCAATGGCAGACTGTGTCTCAACAACATGCTGCTGAGACACAACGTGTCATTGGCTAGTACATCTAGTTCTATAGACACATTATATGCATGAGCTACAGGGGTTGAACCTTTGCAGGGACTGTTTGGAAGGTTTCCGTGAGTAAAAACTGAGCTTTCCAGCATGTGTTAATAAAATTATATTTAAATATGCAAATAAACACTTAGGTATTTTATTGTAATATTAAAAACAGGGAACCTTTCATGCCTCTTTAATGATAGCTGTTAATACTAAGTGTAATTAGTTGTGCGGTCTCTCGCTGGGAATGTATATTCGCACCGGGGAGGAGGGAGAGCTCTGACATTTCCACAGCAGTCCAGGCAGAATAATTCCATGCAAATTATTCGATTGTAAAATGGTTCATGATGAGAATAAACAGAGACGCAGCAGAGTGTGTGAGAAAAAGGCATTTACTATAAATAGAGCCATTCTAAGCTAGCAGAAATGGAAAGGGTACTGTGGGTGAGGAGTCAGGAATAGCAGAGAGGAGAACATAGATGGGAGGGCACAGTGTGTGAGGTGACTGTACAGGAATTGCAGAGAGCTACAGAAATGGATATGATACTACTATGTATCATAATCAGTGTGGGAATAGTTGGGAGGAGAACAGAGGTAGAGAGGGATGCTATGCGAGGGGAAAGGATACAGGAACAGTAATGAGGAGAGCAATGTAAAGAGGAGAGAAGAAATAGAGAGGGTGCCATGTGTGGGGAGTGGATCCAGGAATAGGAGTGAGGAGAGCCTGTGTAGAAATAGTAAAGAGGAGAGATATAGAGGGCACTGTGCGTGAGGAGTCGGCATAGGAATAGTAGTAAGGACTGTTGAGGTGGAGTGGGTGCTGTTTGTGGGTTGGTGTCAGTACAGGAATAGTATAAATGTTTTGTGTGTGTGGTGGGGCAGTACAGGAAAAGTAGAAGGGGCATAAAGAGTAGTATTAGCACATAGTAATAGAGTGGTAGTGGGGGTTTTGTACAGGAATAGCAGGAGAGCTGGCACTACTAAACGGTAGTGGATCAGTACTGTGCAGATTTACAGGATTTTACATTTAATTAAATACAATTAACAAAATGACTCTGCATTGCCGACACACTATATATAAGTTATGGGGAGGCCTGGGAGTATGGGGGGGTCACAGCTGCAGCTGCACAGACTGAGGGAAGTTGTGCCTTGCAGCTAATAAACACTGACCCTGCTGTCACTTCTGAGCAGAGAAAGCTCTGTGACATGGGCAGGCAAGGGACAATAAGTGTGTCTGTGAGGGAGAGAGTGAAGGAACAGAATGAGAGAGAGGGAGGGAGAAGGAGGAAGGAGGAGAGAGAACAGACTCAATGGGATAGAAGAGAGGGAGCACTGGGAAATGGAGTGAGATGAAGAAAAGAGAGAGGTGAGTATTAAAGAAGAAGATAGTGACATAAAGAACAGGAAAGAGTGACCAGAGAGAGAGAGAGGGAGAGAATGCAACAATGGAGAGAGAAGTAACGGAGAGATTGGATTAGGAATGTATCAACAGCAAGAACAAGTGATTTATAGGGTGATAACTAATGTGTCCATCTATCTATCTATCTATCTATCTATCTATCTATCTATCTATCTATCTGTCTGTCTGTCTGTCTGTCTGTCTGTCTGTCTGTCTGTCTGTCTATCTATCTATCTATCTGTCTGTCTGTCTGTCTGTCTGTCTGTCTATCTATCTATCTATCTATCTATCTATCTGTCTGTCTGTCTGTCTGTCTGTCTGTCTGTCTGTCTATCTATCTATCTATCTATCTATCTATCTATCTATCTATCTGTCTATCTGTCTATCTATCTATCTATCTATCTATCTATATGTCTGTCTGTCTTACTGTAGTCATTTATACTATTTTGAAAAACACTTAAAAATAGGGTAAATATTTTTAGAATGTAAAAATGATACAGCAGCTAAGTTATTACATTTTATAAGTAATTACGTTTTTAGGAACCTGCCATTTTAGTTTCTGCTTCCTGGTGTTGGAGTCGGAGACTTGGCAAATTTCTATCTGTTGATAATGTGGCATCTAAAACTGCCAGTGTAATGCAAATTTCATTAGTTTACACGGACACACCCTCCTGACAACAAAATCAGCCTAGAGAGGAGATTGAAGTACAATAATAACATGTAAATGTTAAAAATGTAAGGGCTGCATTCAAATTATTATTTACTGTACTTTTGTTTGCTTTTCAAAAAAAAAATGCCTGTTTTCAAGTTTAGCTTTTAAAAATGTAGATAAAAATGATCATAGTGGCCCTTTAAAGATAGCCTTATGTTTATTCCAGACATGCTGTGACCATACTACTTTCACTGGAAGGCCGTTCCACTTATCTACTACACTTTCGAAATAATCAATAAACAGAATAAAAAATAAATGAAGGGAGGAAATGATAGAAAAAATGGAAAGTGCACAAGAAACAAGACAAATATGAGAAAATAGATGTGAGTCAGGAAGAGCTGATTAGAGAAACTCGTGACATGTCATATACAGGACGTGTGATGTACAGAGATCTGCAGAGCGAGAGAGAAGAGAGTAGAGGAGAGAAGAAGAGAGGAAAGCCAGGGAAGAGGTAAAGAGATAGAAGATATGGGGTAAGAAGACTAAAGGGGGGAACACCAATAGAGATAATATGTGAGATGTAAGAAGAAATAAAGAAAGTGATAGAGAGAGGAAGAGATAAGAACTGAGAAGGGGAAGAGAGAAAAGCGTTTAGGAGAAAGAGAAGAGTTGACAGAAGATGGGAAGGAAGGAATGTATGAGAACAGATAACAAGAGAATCAGAGAAAATGGTGAGGAGAGTAGAGGCAGAGAGTAAAGAAAAATATAAGGTATAAACAGAAGGGGAGAAAGGGGAAAGAAGTAAAGGGAGGTAGAGAAGAGGTAAACATGAGGAAGATGTCAAGTTGACATGAGACATGAGATGAGGGGATGAAAGCTGGAGAGAGGAGATAAGGGAGAATGGAGAGTGAGAAGGAACAAGTGAGAGAGAGAGACTAGTGATGGTGAGGAAGAGCAAATGAAAAGCAGAAGAAGATGAGGTAAGGACAAAGGAAGAGGTAAGAGGAGATGAAGAGGTAAAGAGAGAGGAAGAGTAGGCAGAAATAAGGAATGAGAGAGAACAAGTAAAGAGAAATAGGTTAGGAGAGAAGAAGAGGTAAAGGGAAAAGAAGAGTAAGGACATAGGAAGAGTAAGGAGAAAGGGGAGAAGAGAGGAAGAATAAGGGGAGAGGAAGAGTAAGGAGAAAGATAAAACTGAGAGGAGTTTACTGGGTGAAGAGGTAAGGTAAAAGAGAGGAGTAGGGAGAGAGAATAAACCAGACAGAAATAAAAAGGGTAAGATATATAGGAAGGGATCTAGGGAAGAGGGGATACAGAAGTAGCAAATGGGGGTGGTAGGGGTACGGAAATCAACTGAAAATTGTAAGAGCTAGAGGAAATAAAGATTTGTTACATATCATTGTAATCAGTAGATTTCTCAAAGATGAGAAATCAGGGTGGCCATAAAGCACCAACAGTAATCTGTTCAGGACAGAATTGCTTCAGGTTACTCTGTCTATGACAATAAGAAAGCATCTTCTGCTAATGTAATGTGACTTTGCTTTTATGTCACCCTGAAGTAGTAGAGGCAGACTACATAATCTATATTACTAAAAGTGAGACATTAATGACAAAGTGTAAAACTTTTGAATCCTATATTATTCTATGGCGCCTATTATCTAAGTGTAAATAAATCTCTCCAATCTGAAAAAAAGGCTGTATTAATTAACATAGGATTTGGAGAGATATCATCTGTTTTGCCAGAAGTCTCTCACTGTAAAGAATTTAGCTGAATATCCCTCAACTAATCCTATATGTGTCACCCTGCAGTAGAAGGGATAGACTCTGTGTCCTATAGCTCCCTCCTGACTGTGTCACCCTGTAGTGTGTGTGTGGGGGGGGGGGGGACTCTCACTGATCTTTATTTGGTCTTAATAATAATTATCCTCTCCCTTATTTTCTCTCCCAGCACAAGACGTGGTGATACCATAACTTCAGCTGGATTTCTGATTGGACACAACATTTGGGGACATGATGGCGCAAGTTCTACATATGGAGACTCACTTCCCAGGTAATAACCGGCTCTTCTGCTCAGGGGTGGCGAGGATTTCTCCTCCTCTGTCCTTACATCTTACAGGAAACGAGGAACAGTGAGCCTTGAGGAGGCCTGGCGTGCACCAGCTTTTTTCCAACTCATTTGACTCTAGATCAGATAAAAAATCTCAGATAACATGTTCTCCATGAGTCATCATTATAATTTTTTTTAGCTGTTTCTGGGTTGCTTTAATTTTAGTTTTCCTAAACTAATATAATGTATGTTGCCTGAAGAGATAGATGTATAAATATGTATACGTTACTGCATTTACTATATGTATTTCACAGTTTATGAGGATTCAAGCATGATCAAGATGGTTTAATCAAATAGCAAATTAGAACAGCAAATCTTAAATTACATGATACATAAATCTTTGCTTTTTTATAGGTACCAATAAAACGTTGCACGCATTACAAATTAATCATACACATTAAGATTCAATCGTAAAATTATGTATCAAATAGTATGTTTATGTTCACATTTTACAGTCTAAAATAAGTAAAAAAAACGTATTTCCTGTTCAGAATTTCAAGAAACACAGTTATTGCACTGAACCCTAGGAAACTCACAATGTTTTCACTCTTTAATTCAATACCATTATGTACTGTACATTGCTCCTTTTAAGCATATGCCTGCTGTATTGCACTGCTTTAAAGCATAGCATAGGATGGATTATGCAGGAGTTAGGAGACTTACCCACAGGCAACTGTTGCAATCTCAAACAAATATTATTATATCATAAGTTACCATCATCAGTATATTAGAGATAAATCGAATGGAATACACTACCATTAGCAAGTCATAAATATAAATAAGTGCAAACGAGGTGATGAAGCAAATTCACCTTGGATGATAGTTCTGGTTGCTTCATGTTCTTTCTTCTCTCTATCTTCTCCATCACCTCCACCACCATCACCACCTAGAGAAATGGTCCCGAGCTGACATTAATATTCTACCTCCTGCCAATTTGCTAGTATGTAGTAGAGTTGTTGGTAGGTTACTCTAGTCACAAACCTTACTGGGTAGCTGTTAGTTCACATTCTATATTCTGCCTACATGTTACAAAGTCACAAAGGTGAAAGACTTGGAATAACGCTGTCTAGGACTCTACTTTTTCTAGAAAGAAAGGGGTTATGGGAAGCTGTAATGATTGGGGTGAGACGTGACTACTTAGGACACACCATGTCTATTTACAGTGTCCTATGTTTAGACACTATTATTTGTCCTTAGAGTATTTCACTATATACACATCACCAAAACAAACATCTTTATATATCTAAATAAAGCCTATCTATCTATCTATCTATCTATCTATCTATCTATCTATCTATCTATCTATCTATCTTTATAATTTATAAGATAGTGATCCTGTGTAAGCAATGCCCTCTGGCAACATTTACCCTATCCAAAACTTTGGCAAGTTATAAAATATGAAAGAAAGTTTTACTAAAGTGTCCCTTTGAAACTTGGAAGTTAATACTGTATTTAAGGAGACAGTGATACCTTATAGGGACATGCAAGGTTTCTAATATATTTTATACTAGCGACTTGCCCGTCAAAAATTAAGGCAATAAAACTTGTAGCCTGGCAATGCTGTTTGCCATACAATGCAAGGTTCTGCCCCCTCCGATCACCTTCTGCGTGCCTGCGTAAGTCCCGTGTGCCTGGCATTGTTGGTGTAAGTGTTACTGTCTTTTGCGTTGTGTATTTTCTAAGTGCTGCATGCCTGGCCTGGCAGAGCCTCGTTTTCATTCTGTTTCAGAATTTTTATGTTTTTTTCGCCCGCCATTTTTTTTCCGTTTCTGCGATTTTTGATCTTGAAAAAAGACAAAATATGCTACACATTAACTTGCAACCTCACTCACAGGCACCCTGTGCTGTGTGTGAGTGTGTAAGTGAATTTGAGGCATATTTGTGTATTTTCGTCCTCTTTTCCAGTTTGGTGGTTCGGCCATTAAAGTCGTATTTTTTGGCGCTCATTGCCAGCCTTTTTCAAAGTCTTGCAGGCCTCGCGATGAGCACCTTTGGTGCTCATTGCAGCCCCTGTTATTTCAAACAAGTGCTGGCCTCGCGATGAGCGTTTCGGCTTTCGGCCTTCGGCGCTCATTGCATATGCGGAAGCCCATAACTTTTAACATTGCGTGACCGACATTTAGAACTACCACAACTAGTATATGTAATGCTTAAAAGCTCAGTTTTTACAAAAGGAGTGAACATCACACCAGAAGGAAAAGGAAGAACAGCAGTATGAGATGGGAGGAAGCAAGAAAACAGAAAAGAAGGGAAAAGGAGTGCTGGCAATTCAGGGGGGAGGGGCGTATAGTAGTGGTCCTTACCCATTTTGGTGTCTCGCTTATCTACCTCAGAGCCAAACCTCATAAATACCTCTAACTCACTCATTTCTCATTTTCTGGACTTCACCCCACCAAGAACTCCAGCCAGTCAAACGAAGTTAAGGGGTCAACTCCCAATCTCTGTTATCTAATGTGTCAAGGATGTGATTGTAAAACTAATACTGTTCAAGATGCCATAAGTTCAATAAGTAAGTGTGAGATCCATTTAATTCGGCAAACATTAAGCCCATATTGTAATGCGATTTAATATGTTTTCATTATCTGGGTCATTTTAGGTGGTGTGGACTTCCACCTCTTTTCTATGCAGCATCTTACAGCCAAAAACATTTGTGATACAAATGTATTAATATAGTTGAATTGTTCCTCTATCAGCCTGCTTAGTAATGTGATCCATGGACAAGGCTGAATGTTTGTGGTGGCACTAAATAATCTGAATTTCTTTTCACACCTACTGAATCTGTGGCCACCACATGTGGAAATACATGCCTCACTCTTCTTGATCATGTGAACAAGTATTTGGGTATCTACAGAATTGTTTTGCTTGTAGGATTTAAACAGCACCTCTGAATAGTTTATACACATTTTGGTTGAGGGATTTCCCAATTTTCCTTCCCCATGTCAGAGTGACCTGGCTTCTTTTTTTTTTTAAATTTTAAGCAACTTTTATCATACTTGTTTTCACCCTTGTGCCCACCCATCATACACAATTTCTCAAAAGTAGTGGATTGGATTATAGGATGTAGGTGAATAATTTTATGAGCAAAAGTTGCTATTTGTGCAAACGTAAGCCAATCAGTGTTTAAAAATGACCATTTCTCTGTAAATTGTGCAGAAGTTAATACTGTTCCATTATCAGTCAGGTTCACCACTCTGTAAGGTCCTACATTTGCCCACTAATATTTTCCATTCATGATCATATTGGTTTGTCTTATTCCCAAAGGAGTAAGTAAAGGCCCTTGTTGCATTAATTGTGCTTTATTTTTTAGATCCTTTGAATTTTTAATACTTAAGGGGATGGAAGGTGAAGGAAGAATTATATCCTTTCTAGTTTGCCACAGATGACCTTATAATGGTTGGTTTGGGAGTAATGTTTGTTCCAGTTCTACTCATCTTTATTTAGAAGAGGGGCAGTGTCAGAGTATGAATTGGGCTATTCCAGTAGTAGATTTGTAAGTGTGGAAACAACAAACCACCCTGAGATTTACAGACTAAAAGAACCTGTTGGCAAATTCTAGACCTCTTATAACCCCATATAAACTTTATAATATGCTGCTGTAATTAAGAGATATCTGCTACTCGAATAACAATGTGGATGGGGCAAATGGGCAAAAGGGTCATTTTGACAACTACTATTGTGCCCAGCAAACGCATATATATCTTAATATAATTAGTTTTGCTTGAATTGTAATCCCTGATAACAGTTAATAATATCTTGTACTTCAATGTGATGTTACAATAACAAGAATAAAAAAAGATTAAATTCTATTATAGGCCCAATGCCAAAATCACTATATTCTTCCTCTCTCTCCCTCTCTCTCGCTCTCTCTCTCTCTCGACATATATATATATATATATATATATATATATATATATATATATATATATATAAAATATCAAGATATCAAGATAATCCAATCTACTACTTCTCCATCTAATTACCGCCCTATCTCTCTACTTCCCTTGGCTTCTAAACTACTTGAGCGTGTCGTCTACACTCGCCTTACACAATTCATTTCCTCCAACTCCCTCCTTGATCCCTTCCAGTCTGGCTTTCGGCCCCAACACTCTACAGAGACAGCTCTCACAAAAGTTACTAATGACCTGCTCAACTCCAAATCAAAGGGTCATTTCTCTATCCTAATTCTCCTGGATCTCTCTGCTGCCTTTGACACAGTTGATCATCCTCTTCTTATCCAAATTCTCCACTCTCTTGGCATCCGTGACACTGCTCTCTCTTGGTTCACATCTTATCTAGAAAATCGAACATTTAGTGTCTCCTTCTCTGGCACCTCTTCATCTCCTCGCCCTCTAACTGTCGGTGTACCCCAAGGCTCAGTCCTAGGCCCCCTCCTTTTCTCCATCTACACATCCTCCCTTGGTGCCCTTATACAATCTTTTGGATTTCAGTATCATCTATATGCTGATGACACCCAAATCTACATCTCTGCACCTGAACTATCCCCCTCTCTGCTAGCTCATGTTGCCAATTGCCTCTCGAGCATATCCTCCTGGATGTCTGCCCGTCAACTCAAACTCAACATGTCTAAGACAGAGCTCCTTATCTTTCCACCCTCTACTACAGCTTTCACTCCGCAAATATCTCTCACTGTTGACAATGCCATCATCACTCCCACCTCTCAGGCCCGCTGTCTTGGGGTCCTACTGGACCCTTCCCTCTCTTTCATTCCCCACATCCAATCACTCACAAAATCTTGTCACTTTCACCTAAAAAACATATCCAAAATACGCCACTACCTCACACAAGACACAACTAAAATTCTTATTCACGCTCTTATCATATCTCGCCTCGATTACTGCAACACTCTTCTTGCTGGCCTTCCTATCACCCGTCTGTCTCCACTCCAATCCATTTTGAATGCATCCGCTAGACTCATCTACCATACTAAACGATCAGTGTCTGCAGCACCTCTCTGTCAGGCCCTCCACTGGCTTCCCATAGCGTCTAGAATACAATTCAAAATCATGACCCTAACATATAAAGCCCTCCACAATAGTGCACCCTCCTACATCTCTGCTCTCATCCCAAAATACACTCCCACCCGCCCTCTTCGCTCTGCTAATGACCTTCTTCTCTTCTCCTCTCTCATCACCTCCTCTCATTCCCGGCTTCAAGACTTTTCACGTGCTGCCCCTATTCTTTGGAACTCTTTACCTCGCACCACCAGACTATCTTCCTGCCTCAGATCCTTCAAAATCTCTTTAAAAACACATCTATTAAAAAAAGCCTATCATCTTTAGCCTCTTCATTCACTATGCATCTCTCACTCTCCTGTACCTTACCCATACCCTTTAGAATGTAAGTTTGCGAGTTTTAATCTTGTGAGGTGCTTTAGGGAAAGCACAGTGTATATCAGATTGAAAGCTCAATAACAGGGTCTTCCATTATTTTCATTGTGGGGCATTGTTTATACTTGTACCTAACCCCTGTATTGCGCTGCGGAATATGTTGGCGCATTATAAATAAAGTATAATAATAATAATAATAATCCTCGTAGCAGTGACTAGCAATGAATAAACTAATAAAAGAGCATAAATGCTCATTTACTGTTTTTTTTTTGTTGGGTTTTAATTGGTTATTAACATTGAGACTGACAAATGATTGTATTTTCTGTAAATACACTTTTACAAGTAGGTAAAATGACAGTGACAGAAACTCTATAAATATATATTATTTGCAGTACAGTAGAATATTTAATCATTCATGTTTTAACCCTTTAGCTGCTAGGACAGTCTGCTGTTTAAACACACTTTTCAATATTGTACTAGTAGAAATGGAGTTCATGGATAACCAGTATCTTGTAAATACCTTATTAGAGGTGATCTGAGGACGCTCATATTTCTCACATTTCTTGTACTTGTGTAGAAACCCTTCTCTTGCACAATAATACCCTCAATTACTCCTTACATTTAGCCTGAAGAATTTCACATTTGTGAACTTTTCCATAAGAACCTTGAATAACCGACCCAAGAGTGATGATAACTAAAATCCAAGAGCTATGGTTCTTTTGCCGGTAGTTGATATCACTAATTTTAAAGTAAAACATAATGTATTCTATGTAGAGAGGATGTATGAAGATGAGTAGCAGAATTCAAGCATAAGAGTTTTGTTGTTCCCTGGGGCAGTTGTTCCATTTTATATTTACAGAAATCTTTGGGATTTTTTGAGACACTATAAAGTGCTGACACATGAAAGGCCTTACAGACATACACCCCTATGCAACTGCCTTCTCTGCCTAATGGGAAATTTGTCCCACTCTGTGCTGTGTATGCTTGTTATAGTTTAGCAGTGAGGACAGGAAAATACCGGCACACCAGTTCTGTACCTTTTTTATACACTATACCTTTTCTTTAAACGTAGGTTGCTCTCATATGAATCAGTCCACCTAGGGAACATCAAATATATGTGTAAATACAAATAAATATAATTACCATTGGTTGTTATTAAACACATTTAGTTCAAGTGTTAGATAACTGTGCATGAAATGTAAGTGTTTTTCAAATAAATGAATGGGTAAGCTCTTTCCTTGTACTAAGTTTTTTTATCAGTCAACAAGCCAATAGTCAACTCTAGTAATGGAGGTTATATGGAAAATGCATGCCCAATTGGATACATCAGAATAGTCACAGAGACATTTAAGTGTTAAAGAAATCATCATTCTTATTTATATCGAATTAATTTGATATGCCAGTGATCACACGCCACTGTGACAGTTAATTAATGGCATTATATAAAAGAACTACAGATAGGTACTTTACGCAAAAAATATCTGAAAAATTCTTCCCTAACTTCCAAGCTCAGTTATCTAAGAAGTCTACTCATTTGTAATAAGAACCAGTTGCAATCATATTTATTGATATGTGTACTTTTCATTTATGTGGCACTGGCTGCTTTAAACAAATATGTAGTTATGTGAGTTGATCTGAAGAGAACAGTGAAATAGTTTGAAATCAAAGCTGCATTCTTATTAGGCCTTGGCGCATTCACCCAATCAGATTTCAGCATTGAATTGTAATCAGTGGCATTGATAGAAAACAGCTTGTTGTCTCCACAAATATGGAGCAATAAAATGCAAAATAGAGAAGTACTGTGACTTTTACACATATTTTTGAACTTCCCTTTGTGTAATCTGTATACAAGTCACTTATATTTTGATGGAACTTCCACATTAAAGCATCACTGAACAGCATTAGCAGCTGTCTAAGCTGTGAGCAGTAGCTGTGAGTACATGTTGTGGTGTAGTAGCGTGATCGAATGGCTGCAGTGCTGCTGTTTGTGGTGGGTAACAAAGTATGAGTAGGAGTTTGCTTGTTTTGTTTTACTAATATTAGTGGCATGCTGGCAATACTCCCTCACACTCAGAACATGTCATTAATTGATATACATTAAACATTACGCTATTCGCATCAAACTATTTTATATTTTTAACTTTTTAGATGTATTTATTCTTTATTTTGTGGATCCTTTACTTTGCTCACCATGTCTTCTACTTTCTCAAGAGGTTGTGTCGTAAACTAATTTTTTTACACATACATATTTATTCATGTTGAAAACATTGGCAGTTTTAGCTGCCATATTCCCCTTTACGTAGATAGAAGCTTTCACTGTATTCAAGGAAGTTGCTCAGCAGAACCAAACCCAATTTCAGCATAATTGCATATAAACAAGTACAAAATTATTTTTCTGCATTAAAATAAGATTGACATTGAGGTTGAAATGTTATCTTAATTAGAGATCATTGCATTTCATTATTGATTAGCCTCTGAGACATTGTTTCCAAAGCAGTCAACTGCACAAAAGGTACTAGGCATGCCCAGATTCAGGTAACTGCACATAAAACAATGAAGGGACTTATCAATAATTAAATACAATGATCTTTCACTGCATCAGAAAAGCTGACTGACGGCTCAAAATTGCAACCTCAATTTTACTGTTGGAAAATGTAATACAATTGTGTTTTAAATAACATTCAATTCATAACATACTTCTTTTTGCTTTTAATCTAAAAGGATTCTATATTTGTCACTTTAATTCCAGTTGTTGAGTTCACACCGATAATTGTAAATATCTACTTTTGCCAGGTAAACCCGGCCCTGCCTCTCTATCTGGGGTAAAAGACCCTGATGTGCCATATTCAGTGGAGACCCCTTATGGATACCGGCTAGACCTGGACTTCCTCAAATACGTGGATGACATAGAGAAGGGCCACACCATTAAGAGAGTTCCTGTACACCGCAGGCCTCGCTATGGATCTCTACCCCGTGGTCCAGGCTACACCGGCTCATGGTGGACCTCTACAGAGTCGCTCTGCTCTAACGCCAGTAATGACAGGTGGGTAGATGAGTGCTTGTGTTGGAGAGGACTAAGCAGCAGAAAATAAAGAGGTACTAATGTCACTATATAGATATGTGATCAGACCTCACCTAGAATATTGTGTTCAGTCCTGTAGACCATATCTTCAAACGGATACACATTAGAAACAAATCAAAGAAGAGTGGCTAAAATGGTACATAATCTAAAAGACGAGACTTATAAAGATAGACTTCATGACCTGAATATGTATAGCTTAGAGGACAGACGGGAGAGGGTGATATGTTAGAAACCTTCAAATATATCAAATGATTTAAGAGTCAAGTACCATCTAGAAAAAGAGGAATACAAGACCAGAGGTCACGATTTTGAAAGGTAGAAGATCTAGGGGTAATATGAGAAAGTACTACTTTGCAGACAAAGCAGTAGATAAGTGGACAGACTTCCTGTGGAAGTGGTAGGGTCAGATAATGTTAAGACAATGCAGTCACCAGTGACATTACACAAGTGAAATACATTTCATGAAGAGTGTGGACCTGTGTTGTATATAAACGTGCAACCACATCATTAGCTAGATGGAGGTCTTGTTATCAAGGAATGACTGCACTCATAGTGAAAAACAGAAAGTCTAAATTATTTAGACTTCAGTAAACCTTTAAAAATATGTATTGTATGATAGATTGAGTGTCTGAATCTGTGTTTCACATTTCAGCCGTCACTCCTCTTACTCCTATTGTGGGCGAAGTTTCTACCCGGCCTATGAGAGCAGAGGTGGCCCGCAGACTCCAAATAACTTCAATCCCCGAGTGGAGAGGACACTGCTTGATGCTAGCAAGAAGTTGGAGGCAGGACAATCTCGTCCTCTTGGGCTGGGCTGCCGCTCCACAAGCTCTATGTCTACACCTTCTCTCTCTCGTCTGCCCTCCTCCTCCTCCTCCTCTTCCCAACAGATATCCTCATTTACCCCCTTGAGCTCCGGAATGTCCACCCCGGTGTCACCCACCCCAGTTCATCTGCAGCACGTGCGGGAGCAGATGGCAGTGGCACTTAAGAGGCTCCGTCAACTGGAGGAGCAGGTGAAAATGATACCAGTGCTTCAAGTGAAGATCTCTGTTCTCCAAGAAGAAAAACGTCAACTCAGTGTCCAGCTCAAAAGCCAGAAGTTCCTTGGGCATCCAGGTAGTAATGCCCGCGGCAGAGCAAGGGGCGAGCTCTACATCGAAATCCCAGAGGAAGAGTCAAAAACTGGGAAAGAGGAAAAAGAGATGGGAGAAGAGGGCAAAGTAGGAACTGCAGAAGATGCTAAGAAGATTGTTGAAGAGAAGGAGGTATCCAGAGAAAATGGAAAAGAACATAAAAAAATGTGCAGTGTTGGGGTGTGGGTGAGAGAGGTAGACTTGATTCCTGTGCCAATAAGGCAGCCAGAGGCAGACAAGCAGAGACTTTTGGTCCAGGCACTCTCTGCAAAAGTGGCTGTGCTTGAAAAGCAGCTTGGTCGGGCACTCACAGAGGTTCAAAATGCCAACCATAAGCTGGAAGAGGCTGAAAGAGCAGGAAGAGGTGAGGACATAGGGAGAAGAGAGAAAAAAGAAGAGGTGCGGGCAGATGCAGTGAAAGTGGCTAGGGTGGAGAGAGGGAGCGAGGTGGCCTCGAGTACACAAGTGGAACCAGGAGTCCAACCACAGATTGCAAGAGACCTAGAAGGAAGAGGTGCAACAACAAAGCCTAGAGAAGGAGAGGAAGACAGAGTCTATAGGAGCAGGGAAGTTGTGGAGAAGCCATTCCTGACCACGCCAGGGCCACCGGTCACCATTCATGTGGTCAAGAAAATCAGCATCACTGGGCATAGTACAAAAGAAGGTGAGGGACTGAATATCACGATGGACTGACTTTATAGGACTTCTATAGTGTTAAACTATAGTGTGGGTTCTACTTGCTCAGTTATGGAGTGTTAAGTGCTGTATTTTTCTGTTCCCTCTTAAGAGCCCAACACAAGTTGGAGAGGAGTGAACCCATCATCTCCTATAAATGTGATGGCGGAAATAATGAGAGGTGAAACTAACATGAGAGATACAAACACAGGAAAAGATAGTGCAGGTAATATTAATATGATTCATTCTTTAAGTATAATGTATATTGATCTGAACTGTATAATGATGATGAGTATCTATAAATTAATAATGTACGATATGCATACTGCTTTTAGCTGTACGTTTTAAAGTGAATATGAAGGAAACACAACAGTTAATCTAATATTTTTAGATTGTAAGTTTGCGAGTTTTCAGTCTTGCACTGTGCTTTGGAGAAAGCTCTATGGTCACTGGATTCTAAGCTTAAAGACAGGGCCCTCCATCTTTTGTAATGTGTAAATATTATTTTGCCTTGATCACAACGTATGAATAGCGCTAAGAAATATGTTGGCATGTTAAAAATAAACAATAATAATAATAATAATAATAATAATAATAATCTTTGATATACAGTATGTCTCTAACCACCACTTGAGTATCATTGTATGATGAAAAAAATTTAAAAAATAAATCAGTATGAGAAAAAATAATTATTCAAGGGAGAGTCATGAACATAATTTGTAATTATAAAAAAATAAATGTTGATGGATCTGTTGGTCTCTGGTGGTTTCCATGATATTTTCTGAAGATATGCAGCGGGGGATTACATCTCTGAGGCAGCAGGGCTTGCAGTTTAACTTGCAACTGCCTTCTTTTGAGCATGTGTTAGAGAAGGGGGTCGTTGTCAAAATCTAAAACTTTGAATGATATAACAAATCTCCCTCTCCTCTCCTTCCTCCCCACCTCTACCTCTACTACTCAGTAGAGGAGCGCATCCTCTCAGACTCTAAGCTAGCAGCAAATGCTGTAGATTAGATTTAAAGGACAACTGTGGTTAATTTGTTTTCCATTTTATTCACTGAGCATGATTCTTGTAGCTCCCTGTAGGGTCATTATAAACTAATGAGTATTCCATTAAAGCTAATGAAAGTACTGGCCGTTGTAGATAGCACATTCCCATTGTGCAGAACAAAACTTCCACTTTTTTCAAAAGCCTCCTCCTACTTCAGGAAGCAGATTACTGTAAAGTAAAATGGTAGACTCCACAGCAACATAATTGCTTATAAAACTAATACATTCATTTTGAACATTCTAAAAGTATGTTGCCTATTTTCAACTGTAGTTCTTAAAAAGAGATTATTTTAAGTTTATGATCACAGCAGTTCTTAAATGGAAACTTCTATACACAGAGTCTGCTAATATGCAGATTTCCTCTAAAATACTGCTAATGTTGCTGTTTTGTTACATACTTTACAACATACAGTGGTCCTATAACAATACTATTGTAAGCCCATATGTCTAGTTTTTAAGTGTTGAAGCATAAAACAGGATTATTTTTGGTAATATTACAGTGTCTGCTATGTCTGTTTGTATAATAATAAAGTAGGTATTTTTCTATTTTTGTTTGTTAGATATCCCTAAGGACAATCTACAATTGCTCAAGAAAAATCTCCAGGAAGAAGAAACAAAATCTCCGCACTTTTCTGGCGTTAATGGAGAGTAAGATAGATGAATTCTTTCTTAATCACATGTCACATTCCACATTCAGTTATATCCTGTCATCTTGTTTCTCATATCTGGCTCTATGTTTCCAATGTTTGTTTACAGTATGTTGCCTTGTGTAGTTACATAGTAATTGATCTATGTTTTGCTTGTATCAATCAAGAAAGGAGAGAACAAAACAAGACAAGAACAAACACAAAGGAAAAAAACAATAAAGCTTGTTTCCCTACTTGACTGTGTCAAGTAGGGAAACATAAAATTGCTTATGAATTTGGCAGTAGGAGATCTTGGATAAAGGTTGTTTGCAAAGCTAAAGGGACATTTTTTGCTTATATGAATGTTTTAGTAATTTACATTTTCAAATGCAATTATGATTTAAAATTTACATTTCGCTTTCTTCTAAAAAGCCTCCAGAGTAAGAGTTTCTCACCTTTTGGAGGCTCTCCCTTTTTTATCCTGTTCTTTCTCATGAGAGCTGCCATTTTTTACAGCTTTGTTATCAAGCCATGCTTTCGGGGGGGGGGGGGGGGGGGCTTCCCAATTACAGTGTCTTAATGCTGTGTGTCTAAGCAGCATGAGACAATGGCAGTGTGAAGCCCCTCTTCTGTGGGCATGGTTTAAATCATAGCTGTGTAATATGGCATCCTACATGAGAGAGAACACAACGAAGAGAGAAGGTTCCAGAATGTGAGACTTTGTTACTCTGCAGTGAGGAGGATACAATAAATTAAAGGTAGGTCTAAGTTTCCCTGTTTTTCCCTTCCTCTAATCTAACACTTGCTGCTTATATCAGACACACACATTACACAGAGTCATTCTATACACATAGATTTATTTTATTTAGAGATAAAGTGTGTTTTCCACACCCCAGAGCTGCTAAACTATCACATGTACTAACAGCAGAATTTTTTTAAAATAAAAAATACATGTTGTTTACTCTTCATAGCTCTTTATGTCATGAAGCACATGATATATTTTGATTCATGTTAATTCTGAGCCTATGTGAATGTAGATGACTTACTGCTTTTGTAAGGATCACACTGGAGATTCTAAATATGGTAT
This sequence comes from Discoglossus pictus, assembly GCA_027410445.1. Classification (NCBI taxonomy): domain Eukaryota; kingdom Metazoa; phylum Chordata; class Amphibia; order Anura; family Alytidae; genus Discoglossus; species Discoglossus pictus. Next base: position 137,568,131 of record CM050167.1, on the reverse strand, counting down.
AATTAAAACTATAGGTAATAAGTACTTGTTACGTTTAAAAAAAAAAAGCATTTTCTTGTAGGAAACTTACATTGTAATTTGCATTCTGATCCACCCAACAAATATGGGGGTGTTATTAGTGTAATAATTGCTCAGAATTTATAATCCCTCCCTTCAGTCTGCAGGTATGTCTAAATCCACATGAAGATTAGACTCATTAATCTACATTTTCTGTAAGAAAACAGTTTTAAAAAACAAAACAAAAAAACATTTAATTGCTAAAGTAGTATAAACAAGCAAAAATATTGTTCCAGGTGCCTAACACCAATATATGGTGATTAACACAACACTTATATTTTAACCATATTTACAAGCTTTCACCACAATAGGCTACCATCCTGTTTTAAACAAAAGTGTCTGAAGTAAAAGCAGTGGAGAAATAGAAAGATCTCCTTCATGTGTATGGCTAGAAGTTATATCACTGTGGCAGCCGTGGAGAAATAGAAATATTCCCCTCATACTAATGGCCAGAAGTGAAGTGACTGTGGTAGCAGTGGTGGTATAGAAATACTCTTCCCATGTGTATGGCTAGAAGTGAAACTATTGTGGTTGCTATTTGTTGTGTTCCTTATTCAGCCTATGATTGGTACAAGTACTTTTCATCGCCTGTATGGGTTTTTTCTGAAGTGTCAATAAAGATTCCAGTTTTATTGTTGATTGAATATTTATTGATAAAGTACTCATTATTACCTATAGTTTGAATGTAGCCATATTTGGAAGATCTGTTGCATCCTTTGTATCTGTATATGGGTATTATATGGCTGCAATATTTATTCCTCATAGACTGGATTCTCGCTCCGCTTCATCAGAAGATTCTGGAACAATGGAAAATCCATCAGATAGTGAGAGCACAGAGAGTGAATATCATGAGGCCAGTGAGGGGTTAACAGGGGCACAGACTGAGCTACAGCAGGCATGGGCAACCAGTAGCCAAACTCAGAGGGACACAGAAATGGAAGTACAAGAGCCAAATGCAGCCACCATGTCGCCAACAAACCCCACACCAAGGTAACTTTAATTTATTGTGTCATTTAGTGTGTGTGTTTTGAGGATGATGAGCAATGGAGCTGAGTGATACAGTGTGTGGATGAGGAATATGGAAGATGAATGAGTGGGGATACTGTTAAACATAAGCATGGACTTAGATATATACACGTGTACAGACACATGGCCATATAGAAGAATAAAGGATTAACACACATGGAGAGGAGACACAGACATGGGCACACAGAAGACGAGAGGAGGCACAGACATGGGCACACAGAGGAAGAGAGGAGGTACAGACATGGCACACAGAAGAAGAAATGGGACACAAACATGGGCACACAGAAGACGAGAGGGGGCACAAACATGAGCACACAGAGGAAGAGAGGAGGCACAGACATGGGCACACAGAAGACGAGAGGGGGCACAAACATGGGCACACAGAGGAAGAGAGGAGACATGGGCACACAGAGAAAGAGAGGCGACACAGACATGGGCACACAGAGGAAGAGAGGAGGCACAGACATGGCACACAGAGGAAGAGAGGAGAGATGGGCACACAGAGAAAGAGAGGCGACACAGACATGGGCACACAGAGGACGAGAGGGGGCACAAACATGGGCACACAGAGGAAGAGAGGATGCACAGACATGGCACACAGAGGAAGAGTGGACGCACAGACATGGCACACAGAGGATGAGAGGGGGCACAAACATGGGCACACAGAGAAAGAGAGGAGGCACAGACATGGGCACACAGAGGACAAGAGGGGGCACAAACATGGGCACACAGAGGAAGAGAGGAGGTACAGACATGGCACACAGAGGAAGAAATGGGACACAGACATGCAGAAGAGACACATACATGGGCAAACAGGAAGAGTGGAAACACAGACATGGGCACACAGAGGAAGAGAGGGGACAAAGACATGGCACACAGAGAAACAGAGGAGACACAGACATGGGCAAACAGAGAAAGACAGGAGACACAGACATGGCACACAGAGGTAAAGAGGGGGCACCTACTTGGGCACACAGAGAAAGAGAGGAGACACAGACATGGCACACAGAGGAAAAGAGAGGGGGCACATACATGGGCATACATAGGAAGAGAGGAGACAGACATGCAGAAGTGACACATACATGGGCACACAGAGGAAGAGAGGGGGCACATACATGGCACACAGGGAAAGAGAGGAGATACAGACATGGGCACACAGTGGAATAAAGGAGACACAGTCTTGGACACACAGAGAAATAGAGGAGACACATGCTTGCGCACAAAGAGGAAGAGAGGAAACTCCAACATGGGCACACAGAGAAACAGAGGAGACACAGTCATGGGCACACCGTTAAACAGAAGAGAGACAGACAAGGACACACAGAGAAAAACAGGAAACACAGACATGGGAACACAGAGGATGAGAGGAGACACAGGCAGGGGCATATAGAGGAAAATAGGGGGCACAGACAGGGGCACACATAGGAAGAGAGGAGACAATGACATGGGCACACAGAGAAAGATATGAAACACTAACATATGCCCACAGAGGAACCACTCACAACTTTTTGTATGATATCACTTGTCCCTTTGTGGAATAGATTTTATAGACTGCTACTACTAGTCATTATTAGGACACTAGCGAATTGCCCGTCAAAAAATGACGGCAATCAAATTGTAAGGTAGCTAATGCTGTTTGGTGTGTAATACTAAAATATATAATAGATGAATAAATGAATATACTTTACCTATTTTGAAGCATTGTGTTGAAGAGCTGGCAATGTGTTTTCATGTTGCTGCAGCATTAGTGGTGTGGAGCTGCTGTGTAAGCGTCATGGATGTGTGCAGTGTAATACTGTGCGTGCGCGAGACGAAACCGTTAGCGTAGTGGTGTACTTCCGCATTGGCGTAAAATGGCGGGTTATCTGTGTTATGCGTCTTATCCGTCGGTGCTGCGTGGTGTTTTTCGAGTTTCGTGTGTTGTTTTGCGAGTGTGTTGTGGTGTTTTACGTGTTGAGAGTGCTGTAGCCTCGTTTCGTTTTTTTCGTCAGCCATTTTCTCTGTCGCTTAGCGATTTCATTAGTGTGTAAAGTGTTTTATTTTTATTTAAATGAAGGTGTAACTTGGTTTTTTGAGGTGCTGGATGGTTCCTCTTTCTGTAGGTAAGTTTTTTATGTGTGTGGTGTGTGTATTTATTGTGTTTGAAATGTTTGTATGTCGGCGTGTTGTGTCCGATGTTTGCGAGGTCGTAATGTATGGTAACGTGTCTTGTATGGTGTTTGCGTGTGTAGCCTCGTTTTCGTTTTGTTCGGCGGCCATTTTTTCTCTCGCTTAGCAAATTTTTTATTGTCCAAACTCTTTTATTTTGATTGAAATGAAGGTCTAAGTTGTATTTTTGAGGTCCTGGGTGCTTCCTGTTGCTGTAGGTAAGGTTTTTATGTATGTGCTGTGTGTATGTATTGTGTTTTTAATTTTGTAATGTTCGCGAGTTGCGTCCGAGTGTTGCGAGGCCGTAATGTGTGTGAACGTGTGTGGTATGTTGTTTGTGAGTGTCGTAATGTGTGTGTCGTGTTATTTGCGTTGCGACGTGAAGTTTGCGAGGGTCGCAGTTGCTGGCATGGAGCGCCTTCGGCGCTCCATGCCAGCAACTGAGGCTGTCGTCCAGTGCCCTCGCTTTGCGAGGGCAGCGGGCTCGCTACGCGAGCCCGCAAGCGTTAGCAACAACTCGCATGCTCACAACTATATATGTGATACTGACAACGGGCCTCATTCAATTGTGATGCGGCCAATTGAATAGGCCTCTATAAAAGCACATAGCATATTTTTTTTAAAGAAATTTTTAGTTAGTGATCTTCTATCCAAAAGCAAGGTCTTCACTAACTAAACACTTCTGTAAAAAAATATGCTATGTGCTTTTATAGAGCTCTATTCAATTGGCTAAATCGCATTTGAATGAGGCCCAAAGAACGTGAGGTCAGGGGTTCACCATACACTTGTCTCTGTCTGTGTCCCTCCTGTCTCTGTCTGTGTCCCTCCTGTCTCTCTCGGTCTGTGTCCCTCCTGTCTCGGTCTGTGTCCCTCCTGTCTCTCTCTCTGTGTGTACCTCCTGTCTCTTTCTCTCTCTGTGTACCTCCTGTCTCTCTCTCTCTGTGTCCCTCATGTCTCTCTCTCTGTGTCCCTCATGTCTCTCTCTCTGTGTCCCTCATGTCTCTCTCTCTGTGTCCCTCATGTCTCTCTCTCTCTGTGTCCCTCATGTCTCTCTCTCTCTGTGTCCCTCATGTCTCTCTCTCTCTGTGTCCCTCCAGTCTCTCTCTGTCTCTGTCCCTCCAGTCTCTCTCTGTCTCTGTCCCTCCAGTCTCTCTCTGTCTCTGTCCCTCCAGTCTCTCTCTGTCTCTGTCCCTCCAGTCTCTCTCTGTCCCTCCAGTCTCTCTCTGTCTCTGTCCCTCCTGTCTCTCTCTGTCTCTGTCCCTCCAGTCTCTCTCTGTCTCTGTCCCTCCTGTCTCTCTCTGTCTCTGTCCCTCCTGTCTCTGTCCCTCCTGTCTCTCTCTGTCTCTGTCCCTCCTGTCTCTCTCTGTCTCTGTCCCTCCTGTCTCTGTCCCTCCTGTCTCTCTCTGTCTCTGTCCCTCCTGTCTCTCTCTGTCTCTGTCCCTCCTGTCTCTCTCTGTCTCTGTCCCTCCTGTCTCTCTCTGTCTCTGTCCCTCCTGTCTCTCTCTGTCTCTGTCCCTCCTGTCTCTCTCTGTCTCTGTCCCTCCTGTCTCTCTCTGTCTCTGTCCCTCCTGTCTCTCTCTGTCTGGGTCCCTCCTGTCTCTCTCTGTCTGTGTCCCTCCTGTCTCTCTGTCTGTGTCCCTCCTGTCTCTCTCTGTCTGTGTCCCTGCTGTCTCTCTCTGTCTGTGTCCCTGCTGTCTCTCTCTGTCTGTGTCCCTGCTGTCTCTCTCTGTCTGTGTCCCTGCTGTCTCTCTCTGTCTGTGTCCCTGCTGTCTCTCTCTGTCTGTGTCCCTGCTGTCTCTCTCTGTCTGTGTCCCTGCTGTCTCTCTCTGTCTGTGTCCCTGCTGTCTGTCTCTGTCTGTGTCCCTGCTGTCTCTCTCTGTCTGTGTCCCTGCTGTCTCTCTCTGTCTGTGTCCCTGCTGTCTCTCTCTTTCTGTGTCCCTGCTGTCTGTCTCTGTCTGTGTCCCTCCTGTCTCTGTCTGTGTCCCTCCTGTCTGTGTCCCTCCTGTCTGTGTCCCTCCTGTCTGTGTCCCTCCTGTCTCTCTCTGTCTGTGTCCCTGCTGTCTCTCTCTGTCTGTGTCCCTGCTGTCTCTCTCTGTCTGTGTCCCTGCTGTCTCTCTCTGTCTGTGTCCCTGCTGTCTCTCTCTGTCGGTGTCCCTCCTGTCTCTCTCTGTCGGTGTCCCTCCTGTCTCTCTGTCTCTGTCCCTGCTGTCTCTCTCTGTCTGTGTCCCTGCTGTCTATCTCTGTCTGTGTCCCTGCTGCCTCTGTCTGTGTCCCTGCTGTCTCTCTCTGTCTGTGTCCCTGCTGTCTCTCTCTGTCTGTGTCCCTCCTGTCTCTCTCTGTCTGTGTCCCTGCTGTCTCTCTCTGTCTGTGTCCCTGCTGTCTCTCTCTGTCTGTGTCCCTCCTGTCTCTCTCTGTCTGTGTCCCTGCTGTCTCTCTCTGTCTGTGTCCCTGCTGTCTCTCTCTGTCTGTGTCCCTGCTGTCTCTCTCTGTCTGTGTCCCTCCTGTCTCTCTCTGTCTGTGTCCCTCCTGTCTCTCTCTGTCTGTGTCCCTGCTGTCTCTCTCTGTCTGTGTCCCTGCTGTCTCTCTCTGTCTGTGTCCCTGCTGTCTCTCTCTGTCTGTGTCCCTCCTGTCTCTCTCTGTCTGTGTCCCTCCTGTCTGTGTCCCTCCTGTCTCTCTGTCTGTGTCCCTGCTGTCTCTCTGTCCCTCTTGTCTCTCTTTCCCTCCAGGCTGTCTCTCTCACCTCAGTCCCCAGCATGTCTGCCGGTCCCTCCCCAGGGAGGAGTTGAGAGCATCTGGGGGGAGATGTTGAGAGCAGCCGGGGGAGGAGTTAAGCACAACAGGGGAGGGGTTAAGATGGACAGGGGAGGAGTTAATAGTGGCGGGGAAGGAGTTAAGAGCGGCGAGCGTGCAGGAGGAGTGGTGAGTTGTGCGAGCCCGCAAGCGTGAGCAACGGCTCGAGCGGGCTCGTATGCTCACAACTATATATGTGACTAGCGAATTGCCCGTCAAAAAATGACGGCAATGAAATTGTAAGGTAGCTAAATTAGTAAATGAATATAGTGTACCTATTTTGAAGCATTGTGATGAAGAGCTGGCAATCTGTGTTGATGTTGCTGCAGCATTAGTGGTGTGGAGCTGCTGTGTAAGCGTGCTGAATGTGTGCACTGTGTGGTATGAATATCCGTAGGTGGTTTGTGTCGTTTTGCGAGTTTCTTGTGGTGTTTTGCGAGTTTGTTGTGGTGTTTTGCGAGTTTAGAGTGGTGTAGCCTCGTTTTCGTTTTGTTCGGCAGCCATTTTTTCTGTCGCTTAGATTTTTTTTTTGTCTGAAAAGTCTTTTATTTCGAGTAAAATCGAGGTGTAAGTTGCATTTTTGAGGTCCTGGGTGCTCCCTCTTGGTGTAGGTAAGGTTTTTATGTATGTGCTGTGTGTATGTATTGTGTTTTAAATGTTTGTATGTCGGCGTGTTGCGTCAGATGTTTGCGAGGTCGTAATGTGTGGTAACGTGTTTCGTAGGTTGTTTGCGTTCCTCGTAAAATTTAGCGAGTGTCGTAATTTGTGTGTCGTGTTTTTTGAGTAGCGACGTGAAGTTTGCGAGGGTTTGAGGCCCTTGCCCAGTGACCTCGCCAGCAACTGAGTCCCTCGCTTCGCGAGGGGCCTCAGTTGCTGGCATGGAGCGCCTTCGGCGCTCCATGCCAGCAACTGAGGCCCTTGCCCAGTGACCTCGCCAGCAACTGAGGCCCTCGCTTCGCGAGGGGCCTCAGTTGCTGACATGGAGCGCCTTCGGCGCTCCATGCCAGCAACTGAGGCCCGTGCCCAGTGACCTTGCCAGCAACTGAGGCCCTTGCCCAGTGACCTCGCTACGCGAGGGCCACGGCTCGCTGCGCGAGCCGCGGCCCTCGCTTTGCGAGGGCCGCGGGCTCGCTACGCGAGCCCGCAAGCGTGAGCAACAACTCGTACGCTCACAACTATTATATGTGATAACTATTAGGTCTATAGCTTATTGTCTGGCACCTCTTGTCCACAATTTTTATATATATGATGGTACTCAGCCAGTCCTATATTCTTCCCGTTGTGTGATTTACACTTCCATATCATAGGGACATTAGCCACAATTGGGGCATCAATCTAGTTTGAGCCTTCCAGATAGGATGATCCCCTTGAGGGACATAGGATGTTATCCTGTTCATATACTATCATATAAGTTATAACCTTTTTATCAGTGCTGCGTAATTTTTATATAATAACATTTTTCCATTTTATTATTTTTCACGGGTCTAACATTTGTTTTAAGCACCTGGAAAATAACATATAGACTTGATTGTTTAGCTTATGGTTGAACATATACAAATGTAGTGCCCACAGGCAGTTTACAGACACAGATCTGAGTGCAGTTGCAGATTGCAGTACACATATAAAAGTGCATTTACAGATAACAGCACACACAGGGGAATACAAAGTCACACAAGCACAGAATTGGAAGAAAAGTAAAGGTAGTTTCAAGACAGAAAAGTACTGATTGTGGCCATAGCACAAACACAGAGCGAGCAGACTGATCAGAGGAGACAGATGGGAGAACAGACACAGATCAGAGGTGACAGATGGAAAAAAATATTACTTCTGGGGAATAGCATGAAAAAGGGGGCTGACTTATTTCTGTGTAATGTACTGCACTTCTTATAGGGCATAGACTCTCCATTCACAGATATATTTTAGTTTGGACTGCTATAGAGGATTAATATGTAGCAGGCGCCCCAGGCTATATACAGTATAGGAGAGAGATTTCATTTTTGCGTATTAGAAAATTATTTTAGAATATGTGTAGAGCACATAATGTTTAGGTGTAGTCAGTTAAGTTTTTACTAATTACATAGAGATCCAAATGTATTTGGGGTAAATGAAGTCAAGCTCCAGAGTCCATCATTATTTAAGCATGCACATACAAATATATTAGAACAATGGCATGGAAAAGGGCACAGGAGAGGAGATTACACAGGGAATGTACCCCTGCTTCAATTTAACATATATATAGGTTGAAATTAATTATATATACTTAGGGATTGCCACTATTTGACCATGCAGAAAATAAATACAAAATTGTTATTGGTTTCCAATTTAAAAGATTCTTGTCACTGCATGATCAAGTTGTTATTTAAGTTTTTTTTTATTTAACTTTATATGGTATATACCAGTTTTAAAAAGTAAATTTATATCTGCCCCATGCCAGTGTGACTTGTTTCTGTGGTGGTAAAATTGACCTATCACCATGCAGTTAGGTGCGCCAGTAAAGTATCTTGTTCCACAAATAAGCATATTAGAGCCACACAAGGTTTATATGATTTGCTGTAGAAGAGATGTTTAGTAAAATGTATTGTTAGTTTATATATCAGCAATTATTTATTGTGCATATCCTCCATGTCCTATAACTCCTTCATGTCCGAGTCATGCTGTCCTTCTCTAATTTACAGGGTGGAGCTGAGTAACACTCTGATCTCTGGCTGTGTAGCCATACAGAAATATCTAGACAATCCCACAGCTCTCACAGATGCAGAGAAGGTAAGACATATTAATGTACAGAACATTTTCAGCCCCTCAGCCCCAGTAAATTACATGAATTCACTCACAGAGAGACACTGGCACAGAGACCATGGCTGGCTCTTGCAGGTCATTGCAGGACCATAAATCAAGTATAAATGCTCATTCGCCTAAAAGACAAATTAGAATAGGAAGCTGAAATGTTTAGCTTCAGTAAAATTATAATTTGTTAGAATTTATCAAACGTGTAACCACTCACGCATTTTTACTTGAATATCGATTTATGATCCTTTAAGGACCCAGTGTAATAGTCATCTATGCTGGCTGCATTCAGCATTGCTGATTGGCTGCATATCTTAGCATGCTTGTGTGGACTGGGTACACTTTTACAAAATCATACCCTGAGAAGCCTAGCTCAATCCCGAGCGTGTAAACATCAAATGCAACAGTTTTTGTTTCGGTTTTTTTATGCAAAAATGGTTTGCATTTTTTCATGCAAACATATTTCCTAGGTGGGTTTTGATGCTCCTCTACAGGATGCATTCATAACCCCCCTCACTTTAATATGCCTTTAGGTGGGGTGACCTGGTCAATCAGGTAGTTTTATTTGATGGAGTTGACATAGTTTTGGGATATTTATCCAAACTGCTGTATATATAATAAGCCTGTATGAGCTGAGTCATCCGTTATACAATACAATTGATGCTATGTATCTTTTACATTTCAATTTGAGTTGTCTGCACTGATAGCTCTGTGTAAAGATATATCTTGCAGTGTTCACAGAGTTCACAGGTTAAAACTACTAGAGAGCTAGTAGCACTGTAAAGTGTGTGTATAAGTGATCTATGGGCTTTGCATTGCATTGATAATCAGTCATTTTTCCCCTGTTATACACCTCAGAATATCACATTTTCCATCATTTGCAAAACTTTGCAGAACATCACTTCTCCGCTGAAGAGATTCTGGGATATATTGTACCAAACTATCAATACTTGCTGATGATAGACATAAAGGTTTGACTGTTGGAGTGTGCAGCTGTTTGTCTTATTTAGGATCTACCTCCATTCTCATTACCTACTTGACCAAGCCTTTGTTATCATTATCTAAGTAGCTTCTTGTCTGAAGGCTTCAATGACTATGCAAGCACTAACATAAATGCCTTTTACTAAATAAGTTATTGATCAACATTTAAACAAATTTCAGCTGGATGTTCATGTCTCTGTCTTTATATGATATACAACACTTTTGGTGCATTCTGTGTGCCTCTAAGGAGATCACAGGGAGTAAATTGTGGAATATTTATGCAGATAGATTTGAGAAAATAATAATATTTAGACATTCATTTTAAAATGTGTGTTTTGTGGTTAGACAGCGGCACACTCTGCAGTGTTACAGGAGTGGATGAAGATCCTGCGGCAGAAGGAGGCAGATCCAGCAGTCATTCGCCATCACCTCACCGTATTCCGTGCTATGTCACCACGCCTTCTGGAGCTCATCATAAACATGGCTGACTCTAAGGGGAACACTGCTGTCCACTATGCAGTGTCACAGTCTAACTTCACAGTGGTCAGGCAGCTGCTTGAGACTGGTAAATTATACATTTTTAATTCTGCAGGCTGGAAATTGGGTTAATGGTACTGAAATGTAATGTGGCTACTATACAAGAAACTATCATTGGGAGACAATAAGTGGGCAGGATGTGAGCATGTCTCAACTGTAACATTATTATTGGAATTGGCAAATGGAAGAAGAGAAAGCTGCTCTTAAGCTTTAAAGACAATGATTAAGAAACAGATCTAAAGGAAGAAGCCATCTTGAAATGACACTCATCACTGCCCTAGTAACAGTGAGGGTCAGTCATGCGGGTTATGCAATGGCATTTACATTTAATATATATTGTTGCTTCTAAGTTAGTTTACATAACTTAGACAACACTGTCTTAGAAATATATATACTTCCGTTTACAAGTGCTTTCCTCTTTCTTATGCCCTCTCATTGTGCCTTTCTTGTTCCAGTAATATCTTGCCCTCTGCTCTCACTCCCATTTCTCTCACTTTTGTTTCTCTTTACTCTCTTGGTTCTTTGTCTTTGTCTCCTACCTTTTTATTGTCTTTTTTTAATTCACTGTCTTGCCATCCTTTCTGTCTTCCCTCAGGCCTGTGTGATGTGAACAGACAGAATAAGGCCGGTTTCACACCCCTCATGCTCACAGCCCTGGCGGCTTTCCGATCTGCCGAGGACATAGAGACAGTTACACAGATGTTGCGTCTGGGAGATGTCAACTGCAGAGCAAGCCAGGTGCCAGCAGCGGGCAGTGCTATCTTTACCCTCACATTAGTACCAACCGCTTGGCAATACTAGGGGTCTTCTTCATGCATGCAGTACATTAAATTACTAAATGATTGCTAGCCACCCGTCACTAGTAATTAGACTATAGAACGTTAGTCTGCTCTATAGACAAGTGCAGGTCATCACCGGGTTTCAAACTACTTATTACAGCTATTCTCAGTCTTGTCTCATTTCACACACACACAATGTAGGTGATGTCAGCCTCCTTCTCTGTTTTGCCCTCACAAATACAGAATAGACAATGTGTCCCATAACTCTCAATCTTTGCACTAATCTCCCCATTCAGCCTTCCTCTCACACTTATCACTCACACATATAGTACAGGCAATGACAACTTTCCCTCCATATACACAGTGCAGGTAATGCAAGACTCCCAATTGTGATGATATAACATCTTCACGAACCAGAGGCCTGGAAAAAACAGTAGTACAGACCTTGGGTTATCTCAGCAGGGGTCTTTACACATAGCCATGTGGCTATTGGTCAGCCTATAGATCCAGCAGATCACAGGATAGCCATAACACTGGGACATTCATCCAGCCCAGGCTGTCCACTCTTACTTGTTCTGTATATGTAAGTATGGGCCAGTTCATAAGGTTATGAAACCAAAAAGACTGTAGGTAATGTCAGCCTCCCTCTCATACTTGGCCCAGCAAATGCCACACTTTTCCTTGTACAGAAAAGGCAATGCCAACCTCAGCTCAATCTACATTGCCAGTTTACTCTTCAGATACACACATAGACGCACACCAGCTCCATACTTACAGATACACACTACTGGAAGTACCAGGCTAACTTCAAACACTCTATATAGGCAATACCTGTCTCCTCCTCAATATTCCCTATGACATCATGATATGTGCACACATCATAGGTGTATCATATGCAACATTTTTGCTAACTTGCATTTTTCTCCTCCCTAGGCCGGGCAGACTGCTCTGATGCTGGCAGTTAGTCACGGACGGCTAGATGTGGTGAGAGCTCTGCTGGGGTGTGGAGCAGATGTCAATGTGCAAGACCACGATGGCTCCACTGCACTTATGTGTGCATGTGAACATGGACATGCAGATATTGTCAGTCTGCTCCTGGCGGTCCCAGCATGTGATGTGGCACTGACTGATAATGTAAGTTACAAGGGGGTATTTAGGAAGGGGCAGGGTAGCACAGGTTTGAAATGGCAAATAGTCCATCTGACAGACAATAGAATCCAAAGGCTGTGGTAGTGCATGATCCTGCTATTAGGAAAGGAGGAAATCATTAAGCCACCAAGACTATATATGAACATTCTGCTGTGTCTTGGAGATTTAAAGGACCACTAAAGTATTATATTTATAATATGCTTTTAAAGAACTTAATAATGGACAAAATGTTTTTACACAGTTTAAAATAAATAGATACAGCCTTTACTTTTTAACTGTTGTGTTAAAAAGTGTTATAAATACCCAGATATGACAAACGATCCCATCCCAGAGGTGGCTGCACTTTGTGTAATAGAGAGGAGCTGTATAAATACACAGATATTACTGAGGATCTCACCCCAGAGGTGGCTGCACTGTGTGTAATAGAGAGGAGCTGTATAAATACAGATATTACTGAGGATCTCACCCCAGAGGTGGCTGCACTGTGTGTAACATAGAGGAGCTGTATAAATACACAGATATTACTGAGGATCTCACCCCAGAGGTGGCTGCACTGTGTGTAATAGAGAGGAGCTGTATAAATACACAGATAGTACTGAGGATCCCACCCCAGAGGTGGCTGCACTGTGTGTAATAGAGAGGAGCTGTATAAATACACAGATATTACTGAGGATCTCACCCCAGAGGTGGCTGCACTGTATGTAATAGAGAGGAGCTGTATAAATACACAGATATTACTGAGGATCTCACCCCAGAGGTGGCTGCACTGTGTGTAATAGAGAGGAGCTGTATAAATACACAGATATTACTGAGGATCTCACCCCAGAGGTGGCTGCACTGTGTGTAATAGAGAGGAGCTGTATAAATACACAGATATTACTGAGGATCCCACCCCAGAGGTGGCTGCACTGTGTGTAATAGAGAGGAGCTGTATAAATACACAGATATTACTGAGGATCTCACCCCAGAGGTGGCTGCACTGTGTGTAATAGAGAGGAGCTGTATAAATACACAGATATTACTGAGGATCCCACCCCAGAGGTGGCTGCACTGTGTCTAATAGAGAGGAGCTGTATACTGAGGATCTCACCCCAGAGGTGGCTGCACTGTGTGTAATAGAGAGGAGCTGTATAAATACACAGATATTACTGAGGATCCCACCCCAGAGGTGGCTGCACTGTGTGTAATAGAGAGGAGCTGTATAAATACAAAGATATTACTGAGGATCCCACCCCAGAGGTGGCTGCACTGTGTGTAATAGAGAGGAGCTGTATACTGAGGATCTCACCCCAGAGGTGGCTGCACTGTGTGTAATAGAGAGGAGCTGTATAAATACACAGATATTACTGAGGATCCCACCCCAGAGGTGGCTGCACTGTGTGTAATAGAGAGGAGCTGTATAAATACACAGATATTACTGAGGATCCCACCCCAGAGGTGGCTGCACTGTGTGTAATAGAGAGGAGCTGTATAAATACACAGATATTACTGAGGATCCCACCCCAGAGGTGGCTGCACTGTGTGTAATAGAGAGGAGCTGTATAAATACACAGATATTACTGAGGATCTCACCCCAGAGGTGGCTGCACTGTGTGTAATAGAGAGGAGCTGTATAAATACACAGATATTACTGAGGATCTCACCCCAGAGGTGGCTGCACTGTGTGTAATAGAGAGGAGCTGTATAAATACACAGATATTACTGAGGATCCCACCCCAGAGGTGGCTGCACTGTGTGTAATAGAGAGGAGCTGTATAAATACACAGATATTACTGAGGATCTCACCCCAGAGGTGGCTGCACTGTGTGTAATAGAGAGGAGCTGTATAAATACACAGATATTACTGAGGATCTCACCCCAGAGGTGGCTGCACTGTGTGTAATAGAGAGGAGCTGTATAAATACACAGATATTACTGAGGATCCCACCCCAGAGGTGGCTGCACTGTGTGTAATAGAGAGAAGCTGTATAAATACACAGATATTACTGAGGATCCCACCCCAGAGGTGGCTGCACTGTGTGTAATAGAGAGGAGCTGTATAAATACACAGATATTACTGAGGATCCCACCCCAGAGGTGGCTGCACTGTGTGTAACAGAGAGGAGCTGTATAAATACACAGATATTACTGAGGATCCCACCCCAGAGGTGGCTGCACTGTGTGTAATAGAGAGGAGCTGTATAAATACACAGATATTACTGAGGATCCCACCCCAGAGGTGGCTGCACTGTGTGTAATAGAGAGGAGCTGTATAAATACACAGATATTACTGAGGATCCCACCCCAGAGGTGGCTGCACTGTGTGTAATAGAGAGGAGCTGTATACATACACAGATATTACTGAGGATCTCACCCCAGAGGTGGCTGCACTGTGTGTAATAGAGAGGAGCTGTATAAATACACAGATATTACTGAGGATCTCACCCCAGAGGTGGCTGCACTGTGTGTAATAGAGAGGAGCTGTATAAATACACAGATATTACTGAGGATCACACCCCAGAGGTGGCTGCACTGTGTGTAATAGAGAGGAGCTGTATAAATACACAGATATTACTGAGGATCTCACCCCAGAGGTGGCTGCACTGTGTATAATAGAGAGGAGCTGTATAAATACACAGATATTACTGAGGATCTCACCCCAGAGGTGGCTGCACTGTGTGTAATAGAGAGGAGCTGTATAAATACACAGATATTACTGAGGATCACACCCCAGAGGTGGCTGCACTGTGTGTAATAGAGAGGAGCTGTATAAATACACAGATATTACTGAGGATCTCATCCCAGAGGTGGCTGCACTGTGTGTAATAGAGAGGAGCTGTATAAATACACAGATATTACTGAGGATCTCACCCCAGAGGTGGCTGCACTGTGTGTAATAGAGAGGAGCTGTATAAATACACAGATATTACTGAGGATCTCACCCCAGAGGTGGCTGCACTGTGTGTAATAGAGAGGAGCTGTATAAATACACAGATATTACTGAGGATCTCACCCCAGAGGTGGCTGCACTGTGTGTAATAGAGAGGAGCTGTATAAATACACAGATATTACTGAGGATCTCACCCCAGAGGTGGCTGCACTGTGTGTAATAGAGAGGAGCAGTATAAATACACAGATATTACTGAGGATCTCACCCCAGAGGTGGCTGCACTGTGTGTAATAGAGAGGAGCTGTATAAATACACAGATATTACTGAGGATCTCACCCCAGAGGTGGCTGCACTGTGTGTAATAGAGAGGAGCTGTATAAATACACGGATATTACTGAGGATCCCACCCCAGAGGTGGCTGCACTGTGTGTAATAGAGGGGAGTTGTATAAATACACAGATATTACTGAGGATCTCACCCCAGAGGTGGCTGCACTGTGTGTAATAGAGAGGAGCTGTATAAATACACAGATATTACTGAGGATCTCACCCCAGAGGTGGCTGCACTGTGTGTAATAGAGAGGAGCTGTATAAATACACAGATATTACTGAGGATCCCACCCCAGAGGTGGCTGCACTGTGTGTAATAGAGAATAGCTGTATACATACACAGATATTACTGAGGATCTCACCCCAGAGGTGGCTGCACTGTGTGTGATAGAGAGGAGCTGTATACATACACAGATATTACTGAGGATCTCACCCCAGAGGTGGCTGCACTGTGTGTAATACAGAGGAGCTGTATAAATACACAGATATTACTGAGGATCTCACCCCAGAGGTGGCTGCACTGTGTGTAATAGAGAGGAGCTGTATAAATACACAGATATTACTGAGATCTCACCCCAGAGGTGGCTGCACTGTGTGTAATAGAGAGGAGCTGTATAAATACACAGGTATTACTGAGGATCCCACCCCAGAGGTGGCTGCACTGTGTATAATAGAGAGGAGCTGTATAAATACACAGATATTACTGAGGATCTCACCCCAGAGGTGGCTGCACTGTGTGTAATAGAGAGGAGCTGTATAAATACACAGATATTACTGAGGATCTCACCCCAGAGGTGGCTGCACTGTGTGTAATAGAGAGGAGCTGTATAAATACACAGATATTACTGAGGATCTCACCCCAGAGGTGGCTGCACTGTGTGTAATAGAGAGGAGTGTATAAATACACAGATATTACTGAGGATCTCACCCCAGAGGTGGCTGCACTGTGTATAATAGAGAGGAGCTGTATAAATACACAGATATTACTGAGGATCACACCCCAGAGGTGGCTGCACTGTGTGTAATAGAGAGGAGCTGTATAAATACACAGATATTACTGAGGATCTCACCCCAGAGGTGGCTGCACTGTGTGTAATAGAGAGGAGCTGTATAAATACACAGATATTACTGAGGATCTCACTCCAGAGGTGGCTGCACTGTGTGTAATAGAGAGGAGCTGTATAAATACACAGATATTACTGAGGATCTCACTCCAGAGGTGGCTGCACTGTGTGTAATAGAGAGGAGCAGTATAAATACACAGATATTACTGAGGATCTCACCCCAGAGGTGGCTGCACTGTGTGTAATAGAGAGGAGCTGTATAAATACACAGATATTACTGAGGATCTCACCCCAGAGGTGGCTGCACTGTGTGTAATAGAGAGGAGCTGTATAAATACACAGATATTACTGAGGATCTCACCCCAGAGGTGGCTGCACTGTGTGTAATAGAGAGGAGCTGTATAAATACACAGATATTACTGAGATCTCACCCCAGAGGTGGCTGCACTGTGTGTAATAGAGAGGAGCTGTATAAATACACAGGTATTACTGAGGATCACACCCCAGAGGTGGCTGCACTGTGTGTAATAGAGAGGAGCTGTATAAATACACAGATATTACTGAGGATCTCACCCCAGAGGTGGCTGCACTGTGTGTAACAGAGAGAAGCTGTATACATACACAGATATTACTGAGGATCTCACCCCAGAGGTGGCTGCACTGTGTGTAATAGAGAGGAGCTGTATAAATACACAGGTATTACTGAGGATCACACCCCAGAGGTGGCTGCACTGTATGTAACAGAGAGAAGCTGTATACATACACAGATATTACTGAGGATCTCACCCCAGAGGTGGCTGCACTGTGTGTAATAGAGAGGAGCTGTATAAATACACAGATATTACTGAGGATCTCACCCCAGAGGTGGCTGCACTGTGTGTAACAGAGAGGAGCTGTATAAATACACAGATATTACTGAGGATCTCACCCCAGAGGTGGCTGCACTGTGTGTAATAGAGAGGAGCTGTATAAATACACAGATATTACTGAGGATCCCACCCCAGAGGTGGCTGCACTGTGTGTAATAGAGAGGAGCTGTATAAATACACAGATATTACTGAGGATCTCACCCCAGAGGTGGCTGCACTGTGTGTAATAGAGAGGAGCTGTATAAATACACAGATAGTACTGAGGATCCCACCCCAGAGGTGGCTGCACTGTGTGTAATAGAGAGGAGCTGTATAAATACACAGATATTACTGAGGATCTCACCCCAGAGGTGGCTGCACTGTGTGTAATAGAGAGGAGCTGTATAAATACACAGATATTACTGAGGATCTCACCCCAGAGGTGGCTGCACTGTGTGTAATAGAGAGGAGCTGTATAAATACACAGATATTACTGAGATCTCACCCCAGAGGTGGCTGCACTGTGTATAATAGAGAGGAGCTGTATAAATACACAGATATTACTGAGGATCTCACCCCAGAGGTGGCTGCACTGTGTGTAATAGAGAGGAGCTGTATAAATACACAGATATTACTGAGGATCTCACCCCAGAGGTGGCTGCACTGTGTGTAATAGAGAGGAGCTGTATAAATACACAGATATTACTGAGGATCTCACCCCAGAGGTGGCTGCACTGTGTGTAATAGAGAGGAGCTGTATAAATACACAGATATTACTGAGGATCTCACCCCAGAGGTGGCTGCACTGTGTGTAATAGAGAGGAGCTGTATAAATACACAGATATTACTGAGGATCCCACCCCAGAGGTGGCTGCACTGTATGTAATAGAGAGGAGCTGTATAAATACACAGATATTACTGAGGATCTCACCCCAGAGGTGGCTGCACTGTGTGTAATAGAGAGGAGCAGTATAAATAAACAGATATTACTGAGGATCACACCCCAGAGGTGGCTGCACTGTGTGTAATAGAGGGGAGCTGTATAAATACACAGATATTACTGAGGATCTCACCCCAGTGGTGGCTGCACTGTGTGTAATAGAGAGGAGCTGTATAAATACACAGATATTACTGAGGATCTCACCCCAGAGGTGGCTGCACTGTGTGTAATAGAGAGGAGCTGTATAAGTACACAGATATTACTGAGGATCCCACCCCAGAGGTGGCTGCACTGTGTGTAATAGAGAGGAGCTGTATAAATACACATATATTACTGAGGATCTCACTCCAGAGGTGGCTGCACTGTGTGTAATAGAGAGGAGCTGTATAAATACACATATATTACTGAGGATCACACCCCAGAGGTGGCTGCACTGTGTGTAATAGAGAGGAGCTGTATAAATACACAGATATTACTGAGGATCACACCCCAGAGGTGGCTGCACTGTGTGTAATAGAGAGGAGCTGTATAAATACACAGATATTACTGAGGATCACACCCCAGAGGTGGCTGCACTGTGTGTAATAGAGAGGAGCTGTATAAATACACAGATATTACTGAGGATCTCACCCCAGAGATGGCTGCAAAGTGTGTAATATAGAGGTGGTGTACTATTTAGGTTCCCATACTAGAAGTGATTGACTTGTTATTTTAGTTCATACAGGAAACCTTACTCCATTGAATAGTTAATGACATCAGTGTTACAAATAGTGACATGTTCTTACACTGTGATATTTAAGTATCTCTCTTGTTTCTCTTGTCTTAGGATGGAAGCACAGCTCTGTCTATTGCGCTGGAAGCTGGACAGAATGACATTGCAACGCTACTATATACTCATAATGCCCAGACCTGCAATACAGTGAGTAACTTACATGGAGTGACAGGATGAAGCTATGGGACACGGAGTCTGACCTTCCCACTACAGGGTGACACAGACAGGAGGGAGCTATGGGACACGGAGTCTGACCTTGCCACTACAGGGTGACACAGACAGGAGGGAGCTATGGGACATGGAGTCTGACCCTCTCACTGCAGGGTGACACAGACAGGAGGGAGCTATGGGACATGGAGTCTGACCCTCCCACTGCAGGGTGACACAGACAGGAGGGAGCTATGGGACACGGAGTCTGACCTTCCCACTACAGGGTGACACAGACAGGAGGGAGCTATGGGACACGGAGTCTGACCTTCCCACTACAGGGTGACACAGACAGGAGGGAGCTATGGGACATGGAGTCTGACCTTCCCACTACAGGGTGACACAGACAGGAGGGAGCTATGGGACATGGAGTCTGTCCCTCCCACTGCAGGGTGATACAGACAGAAGGGAGCTATGGGACATGGAGTCTGACCCTCCCACTGCAGGGTGGCACAGACAGGAGGGAGCTATGGGACACGGAGTCTGACCTTCCCACTACAGGGTGACACAGACAGGAGGGAGCTATGGGACATGGAGTCTGACCTTCCCACTGCAGGGTGACACAGACAGGAGGGAGCTATGGGACATGGAGTCTGTCCCTCCCACTGCAGGGTGACACAGACAGGAGGGAGCTATGGGACATGGAGTCTGACCTTCCCACTACAGGGTGACACAGACAGGAGGGAGCTATGGGACACGGAGTCTGACCTTCGCACTACAGGGTGACACAGACAGGAGGGAGCTATGGGACATGGAGTCTGACCTTCCCACTACAGGGTGACACAGACAGGAGGGAGCTATGGGACATGGAGTCTGTCCCTCCCACTGCAGGGTGATACAGACAGGAAGGAGCTATGGGACATGGAGTCTGTCCCTCCCACTACAGGGTGACACAGACAGGAGGGAGCTATGGGACATGGAGTCTGACCTTCCCACTACAGGGTGACACAGACAGGAGGGAGCTATGGGACATGGAGTCTGTCCCTCCCACTGCAGGGTGATACAGACAGGAGGGAGCTATGGGACATGGAGTCTGACCTTCCCACTACAGGGTGACACAGACAGGAGGGAGCTATGGGACATGGAGTCTGACCCTCCCACTATGGGGTGACACAGACAGGAGGGAGCTATGGGACATGGAGTCTGACCCTCCCACTACAGGGTGACACAGACAGGAGGGAGCTATGGGACATGGAGTCTGACCCTCACACTGCAGGGTGACACAGACAGGGGGGAGTTATGGGACATGGAGTCTGACCCTCCCACTACAGGGCGACACAGACAGGAGGGAGCTATGGGACATGGAGTCTGTCCCTCCCACTGCAGGGTGACACAGACAGGAGGGAGCTATGGGACATGGAGTCTGTCCCTCCCACTGCAGGGTGACACAGACAGTAGGGAGCTATGGGACATGGAGCCTGCTCCTCCCACTGCAGGGTGACACAGACAGGAGGGAGCTATGGGACATGGAGTCTGTCCCTCACACTGCAGGGTGATACAGACAGGAGGGAGCTACTGGACATGGAGTCTGACCATCCCACTGCAGGGTGACAAATACAGGATGGAGCTATGGGAAATGGAGTCTGACCCACTAAGTGCAGGGTGACACAGACAGGAGGGAGTTATGGGACATTGGGGTCTGTCCCTCCCACTGCAGGGTGACACAGACAGGAGGGAGCTATGGGACATGGAGCCTGCTCCTCCCACTGCAGGGTGACACAGACAGGAGGGAGCTATGGGACATGGAGTCTGACCCTCACACTGCAGGGTGACACAGACAGGAGGGAGCTATGGGACATGGAGTCTGTCCCTCCCACTGCAGGGTGACACAGACAGGAGGGAGCTATGGGACATGGAGTCTGTCCCTCACACTGCAGGGTGACACAGACAGGAGGGAGCTATGGGACATGGAGAAACAGATTCTCCAACTGCCGGGTGACACAGACAGGAGAGGGACAAGAGCGATGGAAGGTGACACAACATGATCTTATGTTGTTTTTCTATCTCCCTTTTTTTGCAGGGCACTGAAAAAACTATTAAAAGCAAGAACCCAGATGATGAATCCCAGAAAGTGGATGAATTTGGGTGCTAGAGCTCCCTGCTGTTTCCTGACTAGGGAATAGCATGAGAAGAGATCTGTATGCCGTCCAGAGCTATGTGGCTGCCCTTGGAACACTGCACTGCAAAACCACTAGGACTATACACCCAGCTTCAGCACCATGGATAGAGGGAGGTGGGAGGATAGGGAGGAGGGAGCAGGCGTGAAGAGTGCAACAAGTTTATAAGGACATGATGAAGACTGTGGAAAGAGAAAATAAAACAGAGGGTAAAATAAGGGAGGATAGCTGAAAAGTAAAAGAGTGAGCAAGACTGATACAAGGACGACATATGAATGAGGAAGATCCACAGTAACGTGAAAGAGGGAGAGGAACGTTAGAAAGAGGCAAGAAAGAAAGTGAATTGAGTTGTAAATCTTAGTGCTGAAAAGAAAGGGACTACGGGGGGATAAGCAGAGAGGGAGAAGAAAAGAAGTGGCAGAAAGGCCCACAAGGGAGAAGTCATTGGGAAGAGACTCTGAGCAGAAGGAACCTGCAAACAATGAACCGTTATAAAGAAGTTGGATACAAGAAAGAAAGGTTTAATGCAAGGAAAATAACCAAGAAGAAAGAGAGAGCATATAGGAGACATAAAGAGTGAATGAATAGACAGAGAGAAAATAGGGAAGGGAAAAAGAGGGGGAGGATGATAAAAAGGCAGGTATAAGATACACAAGGGATAACCCTTTCACAGCCAGAGAGCCCTATAGGCATTACAGCTCCCATCTTCCCTACACCAGCCAATTAAGCTCATTCAGTATGATTCAGCAATAATATTTCTGATTATTGGTTGTAATACAGGCACTGCAATATATATATTTTTGTTATTCATACTTATATGTAGAAATGATTCCTCTGACTACCTGTATTTTATTAAATGTATCGTTATAAATATATATATATAGAATATACCAATCCGTGTCATGTCTTTATTTTTCTAGTTTATAATTAGCATGATACTCTGAATAATACTTCTTATGCTTTATGTCTTTTTCTCAATGCTTTCTCTCTTCCTGCAGCCTTTTAAAGTCCCACATTGCGAGTTGCACAACAGAACAAGTGAATTAATCCTCTCCTACCTTGCCCCTCTCCCACCTGCTCCTGGTTATTCCTAATTTATTGAGTCACACAAATTATCTGCACCTGATCAATCGGCAACACCTGCTTAATATTCCTAACTATTAATCTAAATTACACACTGTGTTACAATGTTTCCTTTTACTTTTTTTCTTCCTTATAACTTCCTGTCTTTCTCAGTCTCTCCTCCTCAATTTCTCCAAATCATTTCTCCAACAAAATAGCTATCTTACCTTTTCTACACTTCTCCGCTCTCCTTTGCTCCAACAAGCTTCTTCCTCCAGTCACTATCTCCTCTGTCTTCTAAAGCACATAAGCATAAATGCTTCTGTAAGTCCCACGCACATCTGCTCTCACTCTCACTACTTCTTATGCTGACTGCTGAAGATATACCTCCTAACACAGGCCCCTCATTCATTTCCAACCTTCAATCAGCCACACTCAGCCCCCAGGGCAGAAAACACCCAAAACACCTATAACTTAATACCCATCACACATCACCAACCTTTTAATTATCCCTTCTCATGCACCCTCTGCAAATCACAGTCTATTTGCAATAAACTCACTTACACCAACAACCTATTTATTTCCAACTCCCTCGATCTAATGGCTATCACTGAAACATTTCACTGTATTCCAACTTAACTTCACTCATTCTTGGCGATTTCAACATTGCCATTGACACTCTCACGTCCCCTACAGCCGCAAAATTACTTGCACAGCTCACATAGATGGACACTCCTGTGACCCCTTTTTTTACCCATCACTGCAATATAATCAACTTTATCATCTCCCCACTCCCTCTTTGTGATCCCTACCAGTCTCTGCCATTTTTCACCCCCCAGCCATTAGAACCCGCAGAAATCTGCAAGCACTTGATCCAATGTCCTCTCACTACCCTCACTTGCCCAGACATGTCCACCGCACAATACAACTTGACTTTAGCTTCCACCCTTGACATCCTTGTCCCCATAACCATAGGCAGACACCCTCAAACTAGCCTACAACCATGGCACACTACACAAACATGCTACATCCAGAGGTGCTGTCTTTCTGCTAAACACTTAGGGAGGAAATCTTGCACTCCTGCAGACTTCCTTCACTAAAAGTTTATTCTACGCTCCAATCGCTATGCCCTCAGACTTGCCAAACAGTGCTACTTCTCATCATTAATATCCAATTTGGCCTCCTCTGTCCCACCACCTCCCACCCCTTCCTGTTTCGCAGCTGAATACTTTTTTAGCCTCTTTAGAAACAAAATTTAAATTATCCATAATTAAGTCTCCTCTCAACGTGTCCCTAACTCACCCTTCACTCAAGAAACCGATTCCACAATCCCATATGCACTATGAACTCCTTTGACCATGTTACTGAGGATGAAGTCTCTAGACTTCTATCAACCTCTTGTCCACATTATCCTATTCCATCAGATCTGATCCCTCCCCTCTCTCACACATCTATTCAACCTTTCCCTAAACACAGGCAAGTTTCCATCAACTTTAAAACACCTCATAATTACACCCAATCTTAAGAAACCCTCATCTGATCCAGCTTTTGCATCTATCGTCCGATCTCTATAGTTCTCCTGGCTTCTAAACTGCTTGAGTGTGTCATTTACAATCACCTAATCCAATTAATTTTTTTCAACTCACTCCTTGACCCCTTCCAAACAGGCTTCAGCCCCCAACACTCCACAGAGACAGCTTTCATAAAAGCCACTAATTACTTCCTCACAGCTAAGTCAAAGGGTCATTTGAAGTTTAGTGTGCTGTTACTTCTGGGAGTGGTATGAGTATTGCTATCCCTTTTTGGGGTATTACGACCCAAAGCGTAGTTCCCAGGCATCCCAACAGGATGCCCACTTTCTATGGGAATTATCTAGGTTGGCTGAGATAATGCTCATTGAATGTATGAATTTGAATTTTTTCATGATTACGCTATATTCAGGAATAGCCGGTTTCCAATTTTTAGCGATGGTAGTTCTGATTGCTAAAAACAATTGACTTGACAGAAGTTGAGCTTCTTTGTAGAGACCATTGATAGGTAGACCTAGTAATGCTTCTTCCGGTTCTTAGGGGATCCTATGTCCCCATAGCTTCTCTAAAATGTTGTACATTTCTGTCCATATATGGGCGATCTTAGAGCAGTCCCAAAGGACATGTCTTAATGTACCTGGGGAGTTGCAGCATCTGAAGCAACTGCCATCCAAGGATGGATTTGAGAACTTCAGTCTGGCTGGAGTACCACCCCATAATGGTTTTGTATGAGTTTTCTCTCCGAATTATGTTAAGGGAGGAACTTGTCGCATGGTTATGTATTTTATTCCATTGCGAGTCGGTTAGGGTGATATAAAGTTCAGACTCCCATGAATTCTAATGGTGGAGCTTAGATGGCGTGACCTGGTCTAACAGGTAATTATAGATAATAGGAATATTTTAATTGCCAATTGAGTTATCTATGCAGCATTTCTCAAAAGGGGTTTTCCTAGCGGATTTATTAATTTCAAGTACACTAGAGATGTTAGCATTGACTTGTGATAGATTGAGCCATTCCTTTAATGGAAGGTGGTTTTGGTCTCTAAAAGTCGAGGGTGACCACTGCTGATTTCCCTGTAATAGGTCAGTGGCTATAGTAAAATTGTTGTCTAACAACCATTTTAGTTGAATGAGTCTATTAATTGATGGATTCTTATGGGGTGTCCATAGGGGAGTAAGACACGAGCCTGGCTCTACTAGTGGTGCCTTTTTATTCATTGGAGTCCATAAGGATATAGTTTGAGCCACACTCCTGGGGAGGAGGGATCAGTTTAATTTGGGATGTAGGCTAACCCAGAGCACCTGACTAATAAGGATATTCCGTTCCTTAAGGATATGTTTTTCTTTCTTTTTTTTATTTTTATTTCAAATATTTTTATTGTTTATAAAAATAAAAAACACACAAATAAATATATCACAATACACCATGTACATCAAACATAAAAAGATATTCATGAAAGAAGAACAAGGGTCTAACAACATTGTCCAACAATATTTCAATAAAGTTGAAGAGTCATATTTTGATATCACTTTAAGAAATACAACAGTTTTGTATTTTAACCCTTTTAACATCATCTTTCAATGCAGAAAAGGGGATGGGGGGATTTATCTCTCTATCAGGGGCAGCAGCGGAGGGAAATCCAGTGGCAAAAATCCCTATGTATTGTCGGTTGGTAATTTATCCATCCAAGGCCCGAACTTTACCCTCTTCAACTTCCCAGCTAATCCTATCCACTTCTTATTTAGAAAGTGGATAGTAGACCCTAAATTCAATCTTCTTTTATAGATTTTTCTTGACAATAATTGTCCCAAATACTCCATTTGTTCTGGTTATTTTTAATCCATTCTAGAACCCTGAAATCTTTCTCTAGAGATCTATTACCGTTTAAAATGGTTATTATCTCATTCCAAGTAGGAATGCTTTGCTGTTTTCAGTGTTTAGCTATTAACCATTTGGCAATCGTGAGAATTTGTATTACGAAAGCTTGGGATGTACAATCTAAATTTGGTGGCATTATGTGTAGAAAAGCCATTTGAAAAGTAGGAAGCACAATTTTTCAAAGAATATTCGAATTTTTTTGAAAAGAATTTACCCAAAATAAAAAAAATAGATGGACACTTCCACCATATATGTAATTGAGTGCCATCAAGCCCACACATCCTCCAACACAGTCTTTCTTCAGGCTTAGATGAAAATAAACTTATATTTTGTTACATAGTACCACCTATTTAGTACTTTAAAGTAAACTTCTGTTAAAGCCTTGTTTTTCACAAATTTATCAGTTAAAGAAAATGCTTTTTTCCATATTTCTGTTGTGAAGGACAATTTTAAATCTCCCAAAGTTTAATATTTGTCGTTTTATCATTTTGCAATTGATTTCGAATTATATCAAAATATTTAGAAATGAAGTGCTTTCTATTGTTCAATGTTAACAGCTTTTCAAACGCTGTTTCATGTTCTCTTTTTAAATGGAAGAGATTATAATCTTTCAGAAGCTTTTGTAACCTCAAATATTCTAGCCAGTCCCCTTTTTCTAGATTATATATTTTAACTACATTTTTTCCAACAAACAATTTTTGAAAATAATCAATGCCTTTATTTGCCCATCAGGGATTTTATTATTATCCCTAACTCGCTCGTTGAAATACGTGGGCTTGGAAAAGGGACTAATTCTAGATTTTTATTTATTTCATATTAAAGCTTTTTTAATTACCCATAGTTTAGAAATATTCTTATTTTTTACTGTATCTTCTAGATAAATTTGATGATTTAAATTACCTATTTTTTAACCAGTGTTTTCAATCTGAGACCAGGAATATGATGAAATTGGATCTATCCATTTAATTATATGGGAAAGTATTGTTGCGTCGTGATATAGTTTAAGTTCTGGATATGCTAAACCTCCATTTTCAAATTTTCTCATTAAAATGTTTTTTTTTTAACTCTCAATTTCTTTCCATTAAAGATGTATATATCTATTAGCGATTGAATTTTTTTAATCAAGGAAGAAGTGAGATTAATTGGAATGTTTCTTATGTAATAATTAATTCTAGGCAGCAGAGCCATTTTTATTGCTGCTATTCTTCCTGAAAGGGCTAAACTTTTATTTTTCCAATCTGAAATTACATTAGAACATTTTTGATATAACAATTTATAGTTCGATGCAATCAATTGTTTATTATTTTTATTCTAAAGTATTCCCAAATGGATACATTTACTATTTGTCCAGTTAAAGGGAAATTTCAAACTAAGTACTTTAATTATTTTTGAATTTAAATGTATATCTAATATTTCAGTTGTTTGTAAATTGATAATCTATATACAATGTGGGAAAAATGTCAAACTAAAGTCTTTATTAATAAGGGGTAACAACGGCGATATCTTTAAAAACAAATTGTGTAAAAAATCCCGGATTGGAAAAAAGGAAATATAAAATAGGCTGGTGGATGTGTGAACATATAACCACTTGATGATATTTTTAACTCTTATTAGAGGGGTTCATAAGATCACACCTAACAGTACTTAAGAGGGAAAATGGATGGCTTATCCAATTTAGTTAATCCTGTCTTTGTAATTGTCAAATATCTATAATACATGTAGTGTTTCTGGATATGTAAGATATCAGTGACCCTAATCCTCTAGGGTTCACAATATAAATAGCCTTGGCTAATCTGACCTTTATATGTATATATATATATATATATATATATCTTAATGGTTTACCAGGATCTAGTTAGGCCATATTTATCTGTTTTTTAGTCAGGGCACAAGTTCTACAAGGTGCACAATAAAGTCATAGGAGTTCCTCGGTCTTCTATCTTAGTAGGACAATTATATACATATGATGTCCACAAAGGACTACTCCTCTTGAAAAGATTTAGCTTCTGTTTTGCCCATACTCCATTACAGAGGTTAGCATAATATGGAAAAACCAGTAAATGAGGAGTAAATGAAAGCCAGCAGGCTAGTTATTACTTTAAGCACATGTAGTGTTTCTGGATAATTAAGATATAAGTGCCCCTAATCCTCTAGGGTTCACGATATAAATAGCCTGGAGTAATCTGACCTTTATATGTATATATATATCTCTTAATGGTTTACCAGGATCTAGTTATGCCATATTTATCTGCTTTTTAGTCAGGGCACAAGTTCTACAAGGTGCACAATAAAGTCCTAGGAGTTCCTCAGTCTTCTATATTAGTAGGACTATTATATACATATGATGTCCACGCAGGACTACTTCTCTTCAAAAGATTTAGCTTCTGTTTTGCCCATACTCCATTACAGAGATTAGTATAATATGGGAAAATCAGTGAATGAGGAGTAAATGGAAGCCAGCAGGCTAGCTATTACTTTAAGCACCGTCTATTGCGTGCTCGATCTAACTCATATCCAGAAAACAACATTCACTCATATGGAAACGGACAGGGAGGGTAAGCATACAACCTCTAAATATTTAAGGTACAATACTGTTAGTTGAGAAGACGCCGGCGTGCCCTTAGCTGCAAGGCATGCCTCGTCATCAAAAGCCGACGCATTTCGACGTCATCAGACGTCTTTGTCAAGGTAGAGTCTGCTGAGCCGTCTGGCCCTCTTTTTAAACGCTGCCGTAACTACAGCAACCAATTGACACTTAACGGACCTGCGCAGTGAATCCAGGAAGCGCTCATTGCGCTGTGATGCAGTAGGATAAAAAATAAAGCAAACGTTATGGAAATGAGCATAGATTATAAAGAGAATATAATAAAATGAAATGAAATGACAAAAGTGGCAAGTGGACAGTCCTTATGAAACATGGGATTGAAAACTAAAGGCTAAGAGGAATAAGATACAACTGAGTTGCAAAAGATATATCAAAAACGGAAGTAGCAACCACATAAACTAATTGCATGAAAAAAATGCTGTGAAAAATGATATTTGTACAGAATAAAGGAAGGGGATCTTTAAATTAGCATAATATGTATGCAACCTAAATATATAGGGTGAAATACAAAAAGTGTATCGAAACAGAAAAATAATGATCTGTTATATAATAAGTGAATAAGTACATATGAGAAATCTCAAGGGGTGTGCTACAGAGAACCCTATATATAGTCTAAGTGAAAAAAGAGAACAATTTATAGGAAAAAGTAGGCCTATAGTATCAGGAACGGGTAACCTCTCCTCCAATGCCAGTATTTTTGTGGATCACTTTTTACGTGATTTAGTACAAAATTTGCCCTCTTATGAACAAGATACTAATGATATACTAAAACAGCTTGAACATTTAATAGTGCCAAAAGATACTTGGTTAGCAACCATTGATGTTGAAGCACTCTACAGTAGCATACCCCATAACCTTGGGATTGAGGCAGCTAAACAATTTCTGAGCACGAAAAGCACTAATTTTGAAAAATTTAACAACTTTATTATTCAACTCTTAGAGTATGTCTTGAAATATAATTTTTTTCTGTTCAATGATAAATGGTTCCACCAGACAAAGGGGACCGCAATGGGCACCCCATGTGCCCCTAGCTACGCGAACCTTTTTTTAGGTTGCTGGGAGAAAAAGATCTTCTCAGAACCAAGCATTGAGCATCTCACTACACATGCAATGATTTGGCGTCGCTATATAGACGATATCTTTGTTATTTGGGATGGAACAAAACTAGAATTCGAAACCCTCATGGATTCGTTGAACAAAAATGAGATGGGTTTGAGATTCACGCATGAAATTCATAGAACAGAGATATCGTTTCTAGACTTACTCATCCAAAAAGATGTTGAAGGAAACATTTCAACTACCACATTCAGAAAAGAGACAGCTGCAAATACGTTACTATCGTGGGACAACCAACATTTCACCCCTGAAAAAAGGTATCCCTAAAGGGCAATACCTAAGAATTAGGAGGAACTGTAGCTCAGACATTAAATTCAAAACTGAGGCAGATAAATTAAAACAAAGATTTCTAGAAAGAGGATACTCAAAAAAATGCCTAAAGAAAGCTTTTCAATATGCATTGGGCTGCAACAGAACAGAGTTATTGAATAAACCGCACAGGATAAACACCGAAAAAACATCAGATAATACATATACAAGATGTATTTTGACTTATGGCTACGAGTCTGCTTCAATTAAAGATATTATATCTAAACATTGGCCTCTATTAAGAAGTGACGATGACTTGGTAGATATACTTCCACAAAAAATACCAATTGTTTATCGTAGGGGAAAAAACTTGAAAGACACATTAGTGCATAGTTTTTTAAAGAGGAAAAACATAATAAGACATGGCTCAATCCCCCACTAGGATGTTTTAGATGTGGAAACTGCAAATTTTGTAGATATATCAAACCCACAAAAATCTATGAACATCCGTCCAATGGGGCAAGATATGTTTTAAAGGATTTTTCAAACTGCTGCACTACAAGTGTAGTTTATGTGGCTACATGTTTGTGTAAAAAGATCTATGTAGGGAAAACACGACGCCAACTACGAAGACGTATTGGCGAACATATCTATTCCATTAAGAAAGATCTTGACACCCCTATAGCACGCCATGTCAAAATCTTTCATGGCGGCAATAGTGAAGTTCTCACATTTACAGTCCTTGATAAAGTCCATCAAGGCCCCAGACAGGGGGACCTAGATAAAAAAACTTCTCCAACATGAAGCAAAATGGATCTATAAATTAAAAGCTCTATCTCCAGAGGGTTTAAACGAAGGTTTCACATTCTTACCCTTCATTTAAATTGATATCTATTAGTATTAGATATAATATCTATCAAGTAGTAACCACCTAATCTGCATGGTTCACGTGTGACTACAATTATTATTCATAAATTAGGATGCTTTCTTTCACTGATAGATTGTATTAATCCTTCTATAATTGGCATCCAGTTAGTATTGAGTAATGTTATGTACCATTTATTTTGATGGCTTGCATTACATATGATTATCACTATATCATGGCCGTTACACAGTCACTTCATACCTTCACTTTTTCCTATAAATTGTTCTCTTTTTTCACTTAGACTATATATAGGGTTCTCTGTAGCACACCCCTTGAGATTTCTCATATGTACTTATTATATAACAGATCATTATTTTTCTGTTTCGATACACTTTTTGTATTTCACCCTATATATTTAGGTTGCATACATATTATGCCAATTTAAAGATCCCCTTCCTTTATTCTGTACAAATATCATTTTTCACAGCATTTTTTTCATGCAATTAGTTTATGTGGTTGCTACTTCCGTTTTTGATATATCTTTTGCAACTCAGTTGTATCTTATTCCTCTTAGCCTTTAGTTTTCAACCCCATGTTTCATAAGGACTGTCCACTTGCCACTTTCGTCATTTCATTTCATTTTATTATATTCTCTTTATAATCTATGCTCATTTCCATAACGTTTGCTTTATTTTTTATCCTACTGCATCACAGCGCAATGAGCGCTTCCTGGATTCACTGCGCAGGTCCGTTTAGTGTCAATTGGTTGCTGTAGTTACGGCAGCGTTTAAAAAGAGGGCCAGACGGCTCAGCAGACTCTACCTTGACAAAGACGTCTGATGACGTCGAAACGCGTCGGCTTTTGATGACGAGGCATGCCTTGCAGCTAAGGGCACGCCGGCGTCTTCTCAACTAACAGTATTGTACCTTAAATATTTAGAGGTTGTATGCTTACCCTCCCTGTCCGTTTCCATATGAGTGAATGTTGTTGTCTGGATATGAGTTAGATCGAGCACGCAATAGACGGTGCTTAAAGTAATAGCTAGCTTGCTGGCTTCCATTTACTCCTCATTCACTGATTTTCCCATATTATACTAATCTCTGTAATGGAGTATGGGCAAAACAGAAGCTAAATCTTTTGAAGAGGAGTAGTCCTGCGTGGACATCATATGTATTTAATAGTCCTACTAATATAGAAGACTGAGGAACTCCTATGACTTTATTGTGCACCTTGTAGAACTTGTGCCCTGACTAAAAAGCAGATAAATATGGCATAACTAGATCCTGGTAAACCATTAAGAGATATATATATACATATAAAGGTCAGATTACCCCAGGCTATTTATATTGTGAACCCTAGAGGATTAGGGTCACTGATATCTTACATATCCAGAAACACTACATGTATTATAGATCTTTGACAATTACAAAGACAGGATTAATTAAATTGGATAAGCCATCCATTTTCCCTCTTAAGTACTGTTAGGTGTGATCTTATGAACCCCTTTAATAAGAGTTCAAAATATCATCAAGTGGTTATATGTTCACACATCCACCAGCCTATTTTATATTTCCTTTTTTCCAATCCGGGATTTTTTACACAATTTGTTTTTAAAGATATCGCCCTTGTTACCCCTTATTCATAAAGACTTTAGTTTTACATTTTTCCCACATTGTATATAGATTATTAATCAATGGGTAGTAAATACCTTGGGAGCTTAGCATTCCTATAAGACCTTGATTTGTTTGTAAATTGAGCTTATAGTAAGAAATTAAGCTAAATTTATTCAAAATTTCCTGTACAAAAATTCAAAGAGGTTTTCAGGTCTGTCATGGATAAAACCACTTCATCAGCAAATAGAACTATTTTGTGTTATTTTTTATTAATTTCAATCCCTCTTATTTTATCTTATTGCTTCTGCCATGGGTTCCATTAATAACGCAAATAAGACAGGGGATAAGAGACACCCCTGTCACGTACCATTGTTTATCTGAAACCTACTGGATCGAAATCCCAAACCTACAACAAATGCCTCTGGTTTGGAATATAAAGCCCCAATTGCCAATTTGCCAAAATCCCCCAGACCAAATATATCCAATGTCAATTTGATATACAGTACCTTGCAAAAGTATCCCCCCCCCCCTTGGCATTTTTCGTGTTTTGTTGCATCACAACCTGGAATTAACATGGATTGTTTGAGGATTTGCATCATTTAATTTACAGAACATGCCCACAACTTTTAAGATGTTTTTTTTTTTTATTGTGAAGCAAACAACAAATAGGAGAAAATAACAGAAACAGTCAATGTGCATAACTATTCACCCCCCTAAAGTCAATACTTTGTAGAGCCACCTTTTGCGGCAATCACAGCTCCAAGTTGCTTTGGATAAGTCTCTATGAGCTTGCCACATGTTACCACTGGGATTCTTGACCATTCCTCCTTGCAAAACTGCCCCAGCTCCTTCAAGTTGGATGGTTTGCACTTGTGAACAGCAATATTTAAGTCTGACCACACATTTTCTATTGGATTGAGTATGAGCTTTGACTAGGCCATTCCAACACATTTACATGTTTTTCCTTAAACCACTCAAGTGTTGATTTAGCAGTGTGTTTGGTGTCATTGTCCTGCTGGAAGGTGAACCTCCGTCCTAGCCTCAAATCACGCACAGAGTGGTACAGGTTTTGCTCAAGAATATCCCTGTACGAGAGTTATCAGTCCCCTGACGACCATGGATAAATCCGTTTTGGTCTATTGCTACAAGCTCTTAAATTATTTTATTCAAACGGGTGGCTAAGATCTATGAGTAGAGTTTGAGTTCGGTATTCAAAAGAGATATCGGTCTATATCTTCTACAATCTGTAACTTCTTGTTTATTATTGGAACAATGGTAGCTATAAGAAATTCTTTTGTAACAGTTCCTGTATTTTTTATTTCAATGAAGCAATCTTTTAAATGCACTGAGATAATTGATTGGCAAACTCTGTAGAAATACTTAGTTAAGCCATCTGGGCCAGGTGTTGAATATAATGTAGTTATTTAATGGCCATATCAACCTCCGCTACTGTGATAGGACTATCAAGCTCTTCTAACTGCAATTTTGATATTTTTGGAATAGTTACATTGTCAAGAAAATCCTGAATTTCTTCGGTAGTGGGTTTTTTGAATTGGGGGGTTTATTGTAAGTTATAGAGTTTTTAAGATAAAGCATTTCTATTCTCTCCTTTGAAATTTAATTTTTGATTTTATTAGCAAGAAGTTTACTCATTTTATTCCCATAGTTGAACAGCCTTTTTTTTTAATTGAGATTGATATTCCTTTATTTTATTCAGTAAATTTGGATCTGGTTTAATCTTGTTAAAAGTCTCAATTTAAAAAAAGTTTCTTATTATTTGCTTTCCAGCTTATCAGAATCCCTCTGATAAAGGCCTTCTGTGCATTCCATAAAATGGATTTAGAGTCTATATTCGTATCCAAAAAAACTCTTAATTTCCTCTTTTAATTGATCTTTTTTACGATCATCGTCAATCAAAGAGTTATCCATTTTCCAATGGGGTATAATTGCTTTTTTTATTCCCAGATTAAGTTTTAATACGATATAGGCATTGTCTGAAATAACAATTGGGCCTATTTGTACTTCAAGGACCTTAGTAGTTGTTTTAAGATCTGTAAATATATAATCAATCCTTGAGTAAGTTTCATGTCGGGAGGAAAAAAAAATATTTGGTCAGGGTGTAAAACCCCCCAAGAATCATATAGATTTTACTTTACTACAGTATTTAAAAATTGTTTGGCTTTCCTTTTCCCATTTTGGTCCCATTTTGGGTGTTTCGTAGAATTTCTATCTAGATCTGTATTCATTACCATATTGAAATCTCCTCCAATTATTAAGGTACCTTGTGCGTATTTATTCCAAAGGGCCAGAACCTGATTCAGAAAACTATTTTGTTTGTCATTAGGAGCGTATATATTTAACAAAGTACATTTAACATTATCAATTTTTCCTGTCCATAATATATATCTTCCATTGAGATCACATTTAACAAATTCTTCCTTCACTAGAAGAGCTTTATTAAACAAAATCGATACACCCCTTGATTTCTTACTATAAGTCACGTTATATACTGTATCAACAATATTTGAAGAGCAATTTGTAATCTTATCGTGTTGCCAATGAGAGACAAAGGAAAGAGGGAAGAAGGAAAAAGAAGGAAGGGGAGGGGAAGAAAGGATGGTGGGGGATCCACCTGGGGATAGGAAGAATAAGGGGGAATCCAAACAGTTCTATAAATATTGGGACATCAACATAATTCTAATCTTTTTGGCTCTATACACCACCACAATGGATTTGAAATGAAACGAACAAGATGTGCTTTAACTGCAGACTTTTAGCTTTAATTTGAGGGTATTTACATCCAAATCAGGTGAACGGTGTAGGAATTACAACAGTTTGTATATGTGCCTCTCACTTTTTAAGGGACCAAAAGTAATGGGACAGATTAACAGTCATAAAACAAACTTTCACTTTTTAATACTTGGTTGCAAATCCTTTGCAGTCAATTACAGCCTGAAGTCTGGAACCAGAAAAAATATCTTTAGGGAATAGAGCCCATTAGTGCATAACACTCTAAATATATATAGCAAAAAGAGTGGGCAATGGTAAAATATTAAACTTTATTAGTAGGATGAAAACACCGACGATTAAAAACTTTAAAAAGGGAAAAGATATAAAACCAAACTGTACAAATTCCTTTGGACAGAAAAACTGCAAACCTAATGGCCACTGGATAAAAATCACTAATAAAGCGGGGTTTTAAAGCAGTATTGAAAATGAGTACAGAAAATGGCTAGATATTGGCTAAGAATACTATACAAAGAGAGGTGTGAATGGTTAGAGTGTGAGGCCAAACAATCCTATATACTTAAATTCCATATAAATATACTTCCCTATAGTATATCCAAAACTAGGGTAGCTTAAGGAATATGTAGATAGGGTGATAGTATGCTTCTGAGCAGCAGATCTATTTGCATACAAAAAACTCTATAGTTGGCTCTTAAATAACCAAATACTGTAATTCCTCTTATTATAGTGCAGTGCCACAATTATTTGAGTGGTATAAGTATAGTCTTAGGCCATTCAGGCATTTAGACTCTTAGATACCCAAAAACTCTGTTTCCTTTTGTTAGAGTATCATGCCCCGATTATTTTAGTGGTATAGGTATAGTTTTAGGCCATTCAGGCATTTAGGCTCTTAGATACCCAAATACTCCGTTTCCTCTTATTAGAGTATCATGCCACGATTATTTTAGTGGTATAGATATAATTTTAAGCCATTTCAAGCAAGCTCACTTCTCTGCTTACTCATAGTAGTGTTTCAGCATCTCCCTGCGCTGGGGAGATTCGCGCTGTCTAGTTGCGTCGTGCGTAATGACATCACGTTACGCTAGCCTACGTCCTAACATGTTTCTACGTGTTCAACGTCTTTTTCAAAGGATTAAGGCGTGTGTAGTGGTTGGAGGCTATTTAAAGCATATGGTAGCCATGGTAACCTGTACTACCTATTTGCTACACCTAAATTAACCCTATAAGTGGATGTATATATGGCAGGATAGGACTGAACAAAGAAAGAAATAATCCATATGTAGTAATAGCATAGTAAATAGAGCAACATCAGCAGGATGGGGGAACCATAATAGATAAGTGTGTATCTGGATACAGGATACTGAAAAGAGACTATATATGAGTATATAAGCCCCACGGTACAATAATGAAGAAGAGTAAAAGGACCTCCTCAGCTAAGGGCATCCGAGAACATTTCTCACCGAAGGCGGCCAAGCCAGTGGAATCTGCTTCAGACCACTCAGACTCATCTGACCAGGAAGAGACCTCTAAGAAATCAAGGCAACACATCGATCTATCGCCTAGATCCATTGCAACTATTGAGCAGCTCTTAACCAAGGTAATAGAACCTTTGAGGAATGACCTGAAAGAGCTGGGACAGAGGACCCAATTACTGGAGGAGATGGTGGATCAAATTGGAGAGGCGCAGCAGCATGACCGGTCCGCCATTGATCAAAATTCATATAACATCATGGAGCTGACAGATAAAATCGAGGACCTAGAGAACCGATCCCGCTGCCACAACATCAGGGTACGCGGGGTGCCTAGGACTACACAAGATCTGGCGGTGAATTTAAAGGAAACCTTCACAGCAAGACTACCTGACCAGCCAGAGACGATCCACGAAATAGAACGAGCTCACAAAGCTCTGGGAAGGGCGAGAAACCCGGGGGCCCCTAAGGATGTTGTGGTGTGATTTTTAAGGCAATAGGCCAGAAACCTCCTACTGGCAGAAACTAGGAGGATGCAGATGGTTAAGGGCCCAGATAACGCCAGTCTACAAGTGTATGCGGACCTGTCCCCCAACACGCTGGACAGGAGGAGGCAGATGAAACCAGCTCTGGCGTTCCTTCAGCAGAACAAGTTGCAGTATTGGTGGAACTTCCCCTTCGCTCTCACCTTCAGCTACCAAGGCACCTCGCACACCACCCGCAACCTAGAAGACTGTCTGGCAGTGTTACGCCAGCTCCGTCTTTGCCCAACAGATCTGCCGGCAGAAGAACATAGCCGCCTTCCACCCCCTCCCATTCCGAAAAAACAATGGACTGTGGTAGGGTCCCAACTGCCAAAAGACGATCCACTTCCACCCAGAGGCTCTAGAGATAAGAACTTATCCCGCAAGAGCCAAGCAGTTTGCAGTTCCCAGCACAGAGGAGATCCTGGATTGGTCCCTGAGGGCTTGATTACTACACGTTCGGAGTGACAGCAAGCCAAATGCCTGGAAGTAACTCAGAGACTTTTATTATTAACTCAGTTCCGGGACCTTTTGTTTTGTTACATCCTCATGGAAGAAGAATAGGCATAGAACAGTTTAGTTAAAACATAGGTTAGTCGAGACCTTAGAAGTGGGGCCTGATTGGGGTCACATTTCTCAGGTTAATTAGCCAAGTTGAAATGTTATTGAGATTAGACATTATTAGTTATGGGGAAAGGGAGGAGCGGGGTCAGATAGAGCAACGAGCCGATCTGCAAGGAATAATTAGTAGACCAAACCTAATATTAGAAGTGCCTCTGTTGATAAAGAGAAGAACAGACATTTTATAATCCTGCAAATGAAGGTAACCAGGGTTTAGGCAGTCAGCATAATCTAGCTTTAGGGGCAAGGCTAGGAAAGACCAGAGGGATCCAGAGGAATGAAGGAAGTTTGCCAAATGTATATCTAATAACTTGTTTTTCTGCTTTTTCCTGGACCTACAGCGACCGGAGTCTCTGGCACCAGCAGTCTCTCTCCAAGCCTTTATTCATCCTCGGATTCCTAAAACTTGGCGTCAAGCAAGGAGTAACAGGTAGACAAGGAAAGCAGGCACACCTAGACACTAAAACATCATGAGTGGGTCAGAGTATGTATTTATAACTCTTAATGTGAAGGGGTTTAACTCCCCTTTTAAGAGGAGGAAAGCTTTTAGATATTACAAGAGGTTGAGACCCTCGTTTATCTTCATGCAGGAGACCCATTTATCACACGAGGGTAAACCGAGGTTTGTTCACAGGGACTACCCGATAGTATATGCGGCCACTCAGCCTACAAAGAAGGCAGGGGCAGCCATCCTGATGCACAAAGATTTCCCGTTTAGCTTGGAGCATAGCAGAATAGATAAGGAAGGGAATTTTGTATTGGTTACTGGTGTGGTCTCGGGCCATAAAATTACACTGATCTCCCTATACTCTTCCACAAATTCTCCCCACCAAACCCTGATTAAAATACTGAGGGAGCTGGAACTGCTAGATCTGTGCAGGCTGGTGATTGGAGGGGACTTTAATTTGACCTTAGACCCTACAATAGACAGATCAGGACACACCCAGGACGCTAAATTTTCAAAAAAACAGGGTCAAATTAAACAGATAATGGCTAAGATGAGTCTAGTAGACGATTGGAGAGGCTTACACATGGATAGTAGGGAATATACATTTTACTCGCCTACACATGGCACTTATTCAAGGATAGACACGTTCCTAATGAGCTCTCTACTCTTTCATAAAGTCAGAGAATCTAACATTGTCCCTTGCCCCTGGTCTGATCACTCCATAGTGGTCATTAAAATAATGATAGGACCTAACTTATCCCCATTTAGGAGCTGGAGGATCGATGAACACCTGCTGTCAGATCCCGACAGTTTAGCATCATTAGCGGGGACATTAAGCAGTATTTTGAGTTGAATGATTCCCCTGAGACAGGGGTGGGATGGCTCTGAGTAGCCCATAAGGCTTTCATAAGGGGTTGCTGTATTATGCTAACAGCTCAACATCGTAAATCGCTTAGACGGAGGGAGGAGGAGTTAACGACTACCCTCAGCAACCTAGAAAAGCTTAACCAGAAATACCCGACCACGATGCTACGTAGTCAAATTAATAAAGTTAGGATAGAACTAGACGGGGTCTAATCTTTTCACACGGAGAAAGCCATGAGGAAGACTAGGCACCTATACTACTGGAAAGCTAAGAAACCAGACAGAATACTAGCTAAGAGACTGAAGGCTAAGGAGATCCAGTCTAGGGTGACCCAGATTAGGAAGGCAGACGGCAACATTTCTTGTAGCCCAAGGGACATACAGAAGGAGTTCCAGTCCTTCTATCAGCAGATATACACATCTGGTCGGCTGAGCGAGGGACTGGACCTTGACTCCTTTTTAAGAACTATTGATCTTCCCTCTATAGACGAGCAGCATTTAGCCAACCTTAACCTAGATATTACATCAGAAGAAGTGAAAGCAGCAATCCAGGGTCTCAAACTAGGCAAATCCCCGGAGCCGGACGGCTATACCAACCTATACTACAAAAAATTTGAAACCCTATTAAATCCCCATCTTACGTCCATATTTAATGCTATCACGAAAGGGGAAAAAATGCCTCCAGAGCTAAATCAGGCAGAATTGGTAGTTCTTCCGAAGGAAGGTAGGGATAGTCTGGAGGTGAAGAACTATCGGCCTATATCCCTACTGAATGGGGATGTCAAATTGATGGCCAAAATTATGGCGACACGGATCTCCAGATTCTTACCAGTGATAATCCACAAAGATCAGGCGGGGTTTGTACCTCATAGACAGGCAGGGGACAATGTCAGACGTACCCTCAATATTCAACACTTAGCGCATAAAGCAATCTCTCCGATGTGCCTATTGGCTCTAGATATAGAGAAAGCCTTCGATACGGTTGAGTGGCCGTATCTGTTTAAAGTTCTGGACAGATTCGGTATTAGGGGTCGGATTATTACTCTACTCCGCACATATTATGAAGCTCCGACAGCTACTCTGAGGCTACCAGGTGAGCATAGAGCTCAAATTAACATAAAAAGAGGTACAAGACAGGGATGCCAACTTTCACCCCTATTATTTGCCATGGCGATGGAACCACTGGCGCAGCTCATTAGAGCAGATAGGGAAATTCAAGGGCTCCAAGTAGGGTTACAACAGTATAAGTGCTCGTTTTTTGCGGATGATATCCTTTGTACCATAACAAACCCCGGGTCCTCCATACCAGCATTGATGTCTACCCTGGACAGGTTTGGCAAAATGTCAGGACTGAGGCTGAATTTGGGGAAATCAGAAACTTTGAGCTTAGGCATGGTGCAGGGCGACATAGATCATCTGAAATCGCTGTTTTCCTTCTCGTGGCCTACCAAACACATAAAATACCTGGGGGTTAACATTACACCTAAAATGTCAGATTTATATAGGGCTAACTATCCCCCCATGTATGAGAGTGAAGACTTGCTCAGATGGAGGAATTATTCTCTTTCTTGTACCGGCCGAATTGCGGCGGTCAAAATGAATATTCTGCCAAAGATCCTATATTTATTTAGAACGCTCCCAATGCCGATCTCCCTGAGGGAACTGGATCGGTTCCAGTCCAGTATTTTTAGGTATGTGTGGAAAAATAAGCAACCTCGCATTTCTAGGTAACGTACAGACATAAAAAAGAGGGGGGGCTATCATGTCCCAATCTGCGAGGAGTATTTTTCAAAGCGGCCAGACTGTCCCAATTACCACAAACGCACTCAGTCAAACATCAACCGGGCTGCAGCCACACAGCTGGGACACATTGATTTGGATGCCTGAAGGATTGAGCCCGATTAAGTCGCACCCGAATCCCATAATAAACCTGACTATAACAACGTGGAATTGGGCCACATCCAAAAATAAGCTAGATATAGGAACATCTCCTCTGGGTTCGGTCCTTTCCTCCCAGGATATTTGGGCAACCATGAATATAACATCTAAGCATTGGTGGGCTTCTAGGGGCTTAGACAAGTTAGGCTCCTGGTTTATAGGGAGTCACTTGATGACTCTGGAGCAGTTTGACGAAAAATACGATCTTCCCTCAGGGGAGTATTACAACTATCTAAAAATAAAGAGCTGGGTCAGCGAAGTATTTAGAAAATATGAACCACCGAAGTCCTCTTGGTTCTCGGTAACCTGCAAAAATCTCCTGCAGGCAAAAGGCATAATAGGCCTATTATATTATACATTTACTAAATCAAAGAATGCAGACAAACTGGCATATATTTGTAAATGGGAAAAAGAGCTAGGGGAGGAATGGGATTGGAAAAAATGGCAGCAATCGTTCTTCAATCTGAGCAAGGCAACATGTAATTACACGCACATAGAGACATCTATTAAGGTACTCCAGAGAATATATTGCAGTCCAGATAAACTTAATAAATATGACCCTAGGGTTAGCAGTAACTGTTTTAGGGGCTGTCAAAAAATAGGAGACCATACCCACATATGGTGGTTGTGTCAGGCAGTTCACGGGCTATGGGTAAGGCTAGCACTAATGGCAACGTCATTATTTGGAACTACGGTTGCGGCAACCATGGAGTTGTGTTTATTGGGGATTAAACTTCCTACTTTATCAAGGAATCAGAATAGGTTATTCCAGATAATGGCTGCCCCTACCAAAGTACATATTGCCAGTCAGTGGAAATCAGAGAAGCTAGATATGAGGGAGGTTATTAAGAAAATTAACTACATAGCAATAAACGAGAAGTCAACATCTGCTATATTGGACACTATGCCACAGTTCCATAAAATCTGGAATCCCTGGTGGGAATCATCGTTTGGTTTTCCCTTGAGCTGAATGATCCAATAGTATTTAAATAAGATAGCAACAACATATCAGAATGGAGCTAGAAAGGGCCTGGGACTGGAGGAGACTTGAGAGCTGGTCCTGGAGGCTCCGGTTCGTCTGGACTGTGACTTCAGAGGTGAATACATGTACAACAACTGTATAAGTTTAAGAGATGCATTGTTCTAAATGGCAGCTTACTGAAATAGTAGACTAACTAAGCAAACTGAGCTGTATAGCTAAATGGACATAGCTTTGAAGTAATTATTTAAGAGGTGAAGAATGGCTAAGCAATGATTCATGCCTTGGTTAAAGAACCCCTTAGATATAAATATATAGAGTCAACTTGATTTCTTGGATTTACCCTTATCTCCATAGTTATTTATTTATTTATTTGAAGTTTTAGTTTAATTTTTAGATAATTAATTTTTGATTGTTAAAATTTCCCTTATTTAAGTTAAAAACTTGCTACAGTAACTACAGAATCACAGAAAAAGGAAAAATGAAAGGATTTACTATAGTTCTGATTATAAGGCTAGCGTTGTTATGTTAAGATTTTTTATGCTAATGTGCCTATTGATTGTTGTTTTGGAAAAATGTGTATTCCTTTCAATACAAATTATTATAAAAAAAAATTATATTTTAATTATCATGTGTTATAATATTAATATTTCCTTTTAAAGTGCAATCATTTATATTTTAATACTTGCATAGAAAAAAAGAAAATGTTTATAGAATATTTCTTTATCAACCCACCATGTGTCAAAATTAATTTATAAAGTGAATTCCACTTCTACCCATTTTTTTATTAACCCCAAACTCCTTAATTTATTTTCGTGAAATTCTTATCAATAAATGTTAAACAACCCATCACCCTGTAAAAAAATTTTTTATAAATCAACTACCAACTTATATAAATAATTTCGTTTTTTAAAATTAACCATACAAACCTATCACCAGTGTGTAGTATATTTCTAGAGTTTCTCAGACCAAAGTATTGGGAAGTATAAAATTTAGGGTAATTATTACCATTACCTTAAAAGACCCTAATTCCTTTAATGTAATACATTTTTTTTATACATACCTAGAGAGCTACCTTTAACCCTATTAACTTATTGACAAATGCATCTCCCTCTTCTTTAGTTGTAATTCTAATTGTTTGGCTGTTATGAAAAACGATTAATTTGGCAGGAAAGCCCACCTGTATGGGATCTCTTTTTTCCTTAAAATCTTTTTTATTTCTTTTAGTACTTTTCTTTTAAATAGGATTTCTCCTGAGACATGTGGATACATTTGTAATCAGTCATATGGGGATTGAAAGATCTTTTTCTCAAATAAGATTTTCATGATTTTACTTTTTATGGAAAAAAAATGAAATTTGAGAATAACATCCCTATCCAGTGTCCTTTCCAGGCTTCTGGGTAGGGGGATACGATATACATTTTCGATTTGCTCTTCCAAATTAGTCTCATTTTTTAAAAGATCTGACAAGAATGCAACTACATAAGATTTTAGCTCTTCATCTTTGATTTCCTTTGCAATTCCTCTTATCCTAATGTTTTTCTTCCTAGCACCCTCTTCCAATCGGGAACATTTAAGATTCAAAATAGTTGCCTCTTTAACTAGATTTTCCTTATTCAGTTCTTTTTGATTAATTTCAAAGTC
This sequence comes from Discoglossus pictus, assembly GCA_027410445.1. NCBI lineage: Eukaryota > Metazoa > Chordata > Amphibia > Anura > Alytidae > Discoglossus > Discoglossus pictus. The sequence goes on along the minus strand of CM050167.1, from coordinate 137,524,580 downwards.
TTGAATTACTTTAGTATGAGTTTTAATGGCATTGGTATTTTTTGCTATTTCTTGGGATAATTCATTCCTAATCAATTCTTGAAAATCTTTAAAAATTAATTTAATAGAATACATAGTTATCCTTTCTTCCTCTACTTCTAATTCTGTTTTGCCTGTTTTATTAAGATCTTCCTCTATCCCAGAATAGGTTGCAGTGGAATCTAGGTGGGAATTGAATGAATTGTCCATAAGTTTTTTATCTTTTCCTTCAACCTTTGAGGGAAAGAAACTTTCTACAGAATTCTGGGCTATCTTTTTTCCCTCAATTTACTTTTAGTAAAGTGCTTATCTCTAGTAGGCATTTTTATCAAGATTTTTATCAATAAAATTGTCTTATACTATTGAGACTCAAAATATCCTCATATCCTTCCCCTTTTTTTTCCTCCCACCCTTAAATTTTCACAGTATTTATAACAACCTTAACAGAGTAATAATATAGTGATTTCTCAACCTTAATAAATCATCCAATTACATTCGAATATTCACATGTCTCAAACAAGGTCTCTTTAGAACGTCATAACACTAAACTTGTTAACTTTGAAGGTATTCTCAATCTAAGGCCCTTTTTCCCCCACTAAATTAGAGGCCAGTTCATCCAATCTTCCTAGAAGTCTAAGCAGCTTTGCCTAAGTGCCTAAGTTGTGCTGGGAGATAGGTTGCACAAGAATTTAAAAACAATTTGACGAGTTTCGGCACAAAAAGCGACAAAAAAAATGGCGGCCAAAAAAAACTAAAACGAGACTATTACCCAGGAACGTATGAGGTACAAAATACACTATTAGGAAACACGGAAAATGCTCCAGACCCTCCTAACACATACACAATCGCCGCCATTTTACAACACTAACTTGCAACTAATAACATTACCATTCTAAAATGGAGCTTAACACAACTAAACAAACGGTTTGCCCTTGCGCACGCAGCCTATTTATACTGCACACTTGCCACATTGCTGACACTTACACCTCAGGTCAGCAACAGTTCAAATGTACATTGCATGCTGCAGGAAAATCAAAACAGATTGTTAGCTCTTCAGTATATTGATTGCTGGATATATTAATTACAAATAGGTAAAGTATAATAATTTATTATTTAATTAATTCATAATTATTATTATTATTCAAAAATATATTTATATAATAAAAAAAAAGCAGGGGAGAGGCCGAAGGCGCTCATTGCGAAACACGCATTGAGCGCCGAAGGTGCTCATCGCGGGGCTCACAATGAGCGCTGAGGGTGCTCTGAGGAGCAAAAGTACACAAGGGGAGAGGCTTGCAATGAACGCCAAAGGCACTCATTGCGAGCCTCGTGATGAGCGCGAAAGGAGCTCAGTGCGGGGCTTGCAATGAGAGCCGAAGTTGCTCAGACGACCAAAAGTACATGAGGGGACAGGCTCGCAATTAGCGCTGAAGGTACTCAGAGGACCAAAAGCCTTACATTGTGTGACAAACAGCATTACCTGCCTTACAATTTTATGGCCGTCATTCACTAGTAATGTTAATAATAATAATAAACATCAGGCCAGCTTTTGCACTCTCTTCATTTACTCTCATCAATAGGTCCTTTAGTTCCTCCTCACTTTCGACTATTAAAGTAGTATCCACAGAGTCTTTGAGGTTTGGATAAATCCAGTCCGGCCTTTTGCATAATGTACTCTGCGTATAAGTTGAATAAATACGATTACAATATACAACCCTGTCAGACACCTTTTCTGATCTTGAACCATTCTGTTGTCCCATGTTTGGTTCTGACCATGGCTTCTTGGTCCATATACAGATTCTTCAGGAGGAGGAAGAGATGATCTGATACTCCCATCTCTTTAAGAACTTGTCACATTTTGTTGTGATCCACACAGTCAAAGGCTTTAGAATAGTTTATGAAGCAGAAATAAATACTTTTTTGAACTCTCTTGTTTTCTCTATCATTCGGATATTGGCAGTTTGACCTCTTGTGCCTCTACCTCTATGGAACCAGGCTTACATATCTGGTGTCCATATATTGTTGGAGTCAAGCTTTTAGGCTCTTAAGTATTACCTTGCTGGCATGTGAAATTAGTGCATTTGTTTGATAATATGAGCACTCTTTGGCACTGCCCTTTTTGGGATTAGGATGTAGACTGACCTTTTTCATTCTATTGGCCATTGCAGAGTTTTCCAAATTTGTTGGCATAAGACAAGCAACAGCATCATCTTGTAGAATTTTGAATAGTTCAATTGGGATTCCATCAACTACTGCAGCTGTGTTTTCAGCAGGGCATCCTAGGGCCCATCTCACTTCACTCTCCAATATGTCTGACTCCAGCTCATTGGTCAAAGGACTGAGCTCATCACTGCTATTAAGAGGCTTTCTGTAAAGATATTCAGTGTATTCCTGACACCTCTTCTTTATCTGATCTTCTTCTGTTAAGTCCCTACCATTTCTGTCTTTTATCACACCCACTTCTTCAATCTCTTTACATTGCTCATTGTAGAATGTCTCCTTGTCTCTTCTTGCTATCCTCTGAAATTCTGCACTCAGTTGGACAAATATTTTCCTATCAGCATTTGCTTTCGCTTTCCTGGGCTACTTTCAAATCATCATTAGATAGTCAGTTTGCCTTCTTAGTTTGTTTTATGGATATCTTTTTTGCTGTTTCCTGGAAAATTTGCAAACTTCGGTCCAAAGTCCTTCAGGCATTCTATCTTCCATGTCTAGTGCTTTAAATATATTATTTACTTCCACTGCATATTCACAAGGGATATTATTTAGTATCTACTTGGACTGATGATTTTCCCTCTTTTCTTCAATTTAATTCAATTAGAAGCTCATGGTCTGAGCCGCAGTCAGCTCCAGTTCTTGTTTGTGGGGACTGTATAGAGCTCCTCCATCCTTGTATATAGTCAATCTGATTTCTATATTGTCCATCTAGTGATGCCCATGTGTAGAGTCGTCTTGGAGGCTGTTGGAAGAGGGTGTTTGTTATAACCAAATAATTATTTTGACAACATTCTACTAATCACAGACCTGCTTCATTTTGTTCTCCAAGGCCAGTTATTCCAAGTGTCTACGTTAACATTCCAATCTCCTATTATGATAGTAACATCTTTTCTTGGTATTATATCTATGATGTGTTGAATATTTTTATAGAACTGGACATCTTGAGCCTCTTCAGCATCCATGGTTGGAGCATAGCCTTGGATCATTGTGATGTTAAATGGCTTGCCTTGAATTCAAAGTGAAATAATTCTGTAATTTATTGGGTTGTAACCGAGCACTGCTTTGGCCACTCTTTGATTGACTATAAGGGCTACTCCATTTCTTCTGTGGGATTCTTGACCACAGTAGAATATCTGGTGGTTGTCTGATGTGAAATGTCCCCTTCCAGTCCATTTAAGCTCACTAATTCCCAGGATATCAATGTTTTACCTTGTCATCTCAGTCTTGACCACATCCAGTTTGTCTTGTTTAATAGTTCTAACATTCCTGGTTCCTATGCTGAATTGGTCTTTGCAGCAGTGGACTTTCCTTTCCATCTCCAGACACATCCGCAGCTGGGTGTCTTTTTGGCTTTGGCCCAATCACTTCATTAGATCTGGTGTTACTTGTACTTGCTCTCTGCTCTTCCTCAGTAATGTCGTAAGTACCTTCTAACCTGAGGGGCTCCTCTTATGCATATTGTTATGTCTTTGGCTGTGCCTGTCCATACAGTTACCTTAGCAACGTTGCAAGAGTGGGTTGCAGGTTCCTTCTCCAGTGGACCTGCCCATCTTCGGTGACAATACATGGTATAGCTCACAGCTTCATTGAAGTACACAAGCCCCTTCACCATAACAAGGTATTAAATTGTATTAAATGTATAGCTGATCTGCAAAACACAACTTTGGTAATGTTTGAAATATGCTCTTTTAAATCCATAAAAAAAGAACTGTATTCCATGTCCCTTTAAACAGAAGGAGAGTTAATAAAGACAGTTATTGGTTAAATAAAGTCAGAGAGGGTTAATAACAGACAGATGGATTACACACAGAAGTAACTGCTTACATGCCTCTCTATACTACAACTTTACTGGCCACCAAAAACAGTGCATTATAAGGGTGTGCTTTTTATTATTCAATCAGTTGATTTATCAAGCACAAACTCAGACATCACGGTTACAGGAAAGTTGACTGTTGGAACATTATGTGAAATGTGCATTCCTCTCAACTACCCCTCTTTTGGAAGGACTCAGGTGCCACACCGTGAATTAGCCTTTACGGCCCTTCCCGGTCCTCACACTCCCCTTTGTGGCCCTTGGCCCTCCTGCAACCCTCTAAGTCTCCTGGCTGCCCTCTCTGGCCCTTGCAGTCCCTCTTGGTTCTCCCTCCATGATAACTTCTTCCTATGGCTCCAAGTCCTCTCTCTTCGTTCTTGTACCCTCACCGCTCTTCTCCATCTTCTTTCTCACGTTTTTCTCTCCTGTTAATTTTCTCTGTCCCCTTTACTCTCTTCTCCTCTATCTCTCCTCCTGTCTCCCCCCTCTCCTCTCCCTATTCCTGCTATCTTCTTTCCTTTCCCCCTTCTACTTCTTTCTATTTTTTTTTCTCTCCCCTTCACTCACCCTTCTCTTCATCCCCCACCTCTCCCTTTCCCCCTTTTCACTCTTTTCTCTCCTCTATTCTTCTCCACATTCTGTCACTCTCATCTTTTCTTTCCCGTCCTCTCTATTCCCTTACTCATTCCTCTTCTCCTCTCTTTCCTCCTTCTCCCTTTTTTCTCTACCTCATATCTCCTTCCCTTCTTTTTTCCCACTCATCTCTCTCCCTTCTATCTCCCTTCCTTTTTTCACTTTTCTTCCCTTCCGCTATTTTCCAATAATTATCCTTATTCTCTTATTTCTCCTCTTTTTATCTCCCTCTTTTCTTTTCTCTATCTTTCCCCCTTCCCTCTTTACCCTCCTTTCTATCCCTCATCTTTTCTCTCTCCTCTTTTATCAATCTCAGTCTTCCCTCTCCCCATTTAGTCTCTATTTCTCTCTAACTTCTTCCTCTCCCACATTTTCTCCCTCCCCGAGTACGCAGAATTCATTCAGGCCCTTTTTTTTATGTGTTTAAATATTCACACGGCTTTACTTTGAAGCCACATTCATTTTACATGTTAAATTATTTTGCACAGACGTCTGACACAATTTGACCATAAAATAAACATATGCAGTTTTTATTTTTTTTAATATTCAAGATGCACTTAAAGGCATATCTAAATTTCCTGGATTATGAATGCATCTGATAGAGGAGAATTAGTAGTGCATGCAAAAAAACATTTGCATGAAAAATACCAAAATGAACATTTACAAACTCACCCTGATGTTTGCTAAATGTTTTCAGTTTGCAAGCTGCAGCTCTTGTTAGTTGACACCACTGAAACTCCCTGCTAAGATTACAATAAAATTCATAATTCATTTTGGCCAATCATGAAAAAGCAGAGGTTAGCTGATACATTTGTATCATACTCTGGGTTGCTGTGTTGCAAAGCAGACTGGGATATGTAGTCTCTCTCTTTCTCTCATTGTTATCTGATTCAGCTGTGAGCTCAGACCCTGCCCAACCATGTGATTTCCACCCTGGAGCATTACTTCCTGTGGTCTTTACCAGACAGGTCAAACTCTGTACCTGGCTGCTCTCTTCAGTGTTCTTGGTTATGTAAGCTTCCTCTTGGTGTTCAAAACTGGATTTTACTTTCCTGCCTATAACTTTGTAAGTAAACTAAAAAATGTTTCTGTATAATACATATTTTCCCGATAATCACTACCTGTTTCTTACCAAACATTTGAAACCCAGGAAACGTAGATATACCTTTAAGGCCCAGTTCTCATAGCAATTGCAGCAGATTATTGAAAGCTTAAAATATATATATCCTAAAATATATACAGTATGCAGTTAATCAAAAACTTTTTTCTCTCCTTTTTTTATACTTACTATCTTTCTCCAATGCACCTATACAGTGTCCATAGACATTATTAAATATTCTGAAGATACTCCATTCTGTTTTTGTTTTGTTTTTTCTTAATGAGCTTTTATATATTTTTTCCATTGACAACTTTTAGTAAAATCAATGTTTTAAAATGTAATTAAAAAATAAATGATCTTTCTGTATATTCAATATTTCACTTACAGGTATACCCCCTTAACGCTACCCCTTATAGTGATGATTCGTTGTCGTGATCTTTTTCTTGTAATTCCCAGCTTAGCACTAAACCCAGCTATAGCTCTGTTTTGTTCCTTGTGCCCCGCTATAATGCTTTTTTTTCCTCACCAGACTCCGTTTAACACTACAATTTAAAGTGAACTGTTTAGTTATTGTTTGCCGTTTCTTTAAATCTTATTCAGTTTGTGTTGTTATGTTTACTGTTTCTTAAAACTTCATATAAAACCAAATATTTTTTTAATTTCTATTGCTTTTGTGTATTTTTTCCATAAGTTCCCCTATCCCTATTGCTGTTTCACTTAGCACACCAATTGCCTGGAACCTGTCTTTAGCGTTAAACAGGAAATAGCTGTATCACCTTAATCTATGCACATTTACCAATTTTAACCCCTATTATCAATTACTACATTAATTTAAACTTATACACCTTAATTTGGGAGTACATAAACTGTGTTTTGTCTTTATCATATCATTCAGAATTATCATTTTCACCTCAAATTGGAGGTACTCATAATTCATTACTATGCAGAGATACTCACAAATACCTTATTTTCAGAAGTGATTAAAAGTCTAGTATTCATATTTTCTTTCAATTCAGTGTCACAAATTTAACCAAATACCACATTTGTAATTATTTGCCTATTGACCTAAAATTACAGGTACTTATAATTTGCCTCAATCAGAGGTACTCATAACTTGCCTCAATTCAGAGCTACTTATATTTCACCTCATTTAGGAGGTATCCATAATTCTCCTCAATTCGGAATACCGATGATTCGCCTTAATTCGTCTGTACTCATAATTCACCTCGGAGGTACTTATAATTTGCCTCAATTTGGAAGAAGACATAATTCATCTCATTTCAGAGGTATTAATAATGTGCCTCATTTCAGTGGTATTCATAATGTACCTTAATCCAAAAGTAGTCCCAATTCATCTTTCATATTCACCAGGCCAATGGCTGTCTAATTTCGTAACAGTTAGGATTTTTAATTCACTCTAGAGACCCATGGCTCAAGTCCTTCAAATCTAGTAGAACCTGTTACTCACCTCAATGTAGTATCTAATCCAATTTGGTGACTATATCCCACCTTCAAAGTAATAATAATCATCTCAGTCCCAAATTCTTAATTCAAACCTTTAAAAGAACAACATAAAAAAATGTAAAAAACAAAATCCTGGTCCACTCTTATCACAATACGTAGCACTCCAACTGCTACCACTTTATTATAGAGTTTTGCTCTGATCAGACATTAACCTAATCAATAGTTTAGCTCTTTTTCTTAAAAGCAAATCTAACACATAATAAAACTACTCCATAATATAAATGTAGTTAAACTTCATTAACTCCTCTTATAACAGGTTACCAGTTTTTTCACTTTTGTCTTCCAGATCATCGCTCTCTCATCACTAACAGTCAGTATCCTTAACTATTCATTTAAACAATATTCATTAATCAAGACATTTATAAACATAACTGAATCATTTTAGTTTTCAGAACACAATGCTTCAGATTCAGGAGGAACACCTTCCATCATATATCCAGGAGACCACTCAGATCAATACAAGTCTTTCATTTTATTGCTCATGGACAATATCTCAGTGACTGTAGAACTCAACTCCAAAGGAATTCCTTTCCCAGCAACAGCCTGTTAAGAATTATACAAATTATTATTTTTAAACAACTCAATTATTCCTTCCACTTCTTAGTAAACTTCAAATCCATCAGCCATCAATCAAATTTTTAACTACTATAAGATATAGATGGGACACTAACATTGAAAATGTTAAATCTTTCCATCCAGTTCCTCCCCAGCCATTTCTTCCACTTCGACAGAGCTAGGAAATGTTTCTAAACCTCCACCTACCACCATCATACCTTCTCATTATATTACAAACAATATCAGCAAATAGGTTTTAGATGGTAAAGAAGTAGTTTTTTCTTATTTCCTCCCACAAACTCTTATCCAATTGTACAATCACAGAAGGTGACATTTCTATAACTGTTACATCTAAAGACTATCGCACAGCGTATAAATTGTCAATCGCAGAATTCATGCTGGCCTTTAGTTTATACACAGATATTGATCTGTTCTGATCAACCAGAATGTCCCAAAGAGTTGAACCACTATCAATTCATAGTCTTTGATTTAGGTTACCACTACAGTTGTTCAACTTTTTACCACAACCAAGTGGCAGCATCTAACGAGCACTTTAATTACACAACCTAAGACATTTTGCTGGTCTAAAGTCTATAACTATTGCTAATCCTCCAATGTCTACCCATTATACTTAGAACCAACTCCAAGCCACCTACAAATACCTCCCATTCCCGCCCTTCTAATCAGGATACTGAGCCATTATTCAATAAATTAAAGAGGATCTAAAAATGAGGTAATGTAAACGGAAATCACTGTTATTTTAGAACTCAATTATAATCACATGATCAAAGTGTATTGTACTAATGCTTAAGATTCAATTATTTATAATAACCAAATACTACTTATAACTTGGCCTCCTGACATTATCACCTTAAATACATCCTCAGATTCAAATTAAAAATATATTTGCTATATTAATAGCCATTACATTTTGGGGCAACTATTGGAATAATTAATACATAAAAATTCTGTCCATCAATACTTCCACTATCCAAATTATTATTAAAATGACATCAGAATTGAATTCCGTCTATTAAGGAATATAGCATTACTGTCTAATACAGGGGTCCTCCAACGTTTTAAACAGGGGGCCAGTTCACTGTCCCTCAGACACTGTTGGGGGCCGGACTATAGTTTGAAAAAATATGAAAAAGTTCCTATACAGTATATATATATCCCTCCCTTTTCGTCCCTTCTCCCTCTTCCTTTTCCCTATAACCTCTCTTCTATCTCGCCTTCTCCTTTCCTCTCCCTCTTGCTACTTATCCCTCTCCCTTCTTTCTCTCCCGTGTCCCTTTTTCCTCTCTCTCTCTTTCTCCCTCTCTCTGCTTCTCTCGCACCCTTCTCCCTCTTCCCTCTCTCTCATTATCATCTCCCTACTCCCTCTTCCTCTCCCCTTTCCCTCTCTTCTATCTCTCCTTTACCCTTGCTCTCCCTCTTGCTACTTCTGCCTCTTTTCATTCTCTCTCCCTTGTCCCTTGATCCTATCTTTCCTTTTCCCTTCTCTCTTTTTCCTCTCTCTACTTCTCTCTCTCCCTACTACTCCCTTTCTCTTTTCCCTCTCCCTGCTCCCTCTTTCAAATTATTCTCCATCTCCCTTCTTGCTCTCTCTCCTTTTCACTTTCTCCCTCTCCTTCTCCCCCTTTCCTTTTAACTTCTGTCATTCACTTCTTCCTCTCCTCCCTTCTGTCTCTCTCCATTTCTCCCCCTTCTCCCTCTCTCGTCTCTCTCTCCTTCTCCCTTCTCTCTCTCTCCCGCTCTATCTTCCTTCATCTCTCTCTCCTTTCTCATCCCCCTCTCTCTCCTTTCATTATATCTACACCTCCCTCTTTCTTCTCTCTCTCTCCTCTTCATCTTTATCTCTCCCCCTCCCTATCTCCATTTCTCTCTCCATCCCTATCTCTACTTTCTCTCTGTCTCTGTCCATCTTCCTCCTCTCTCTCTTTTCTATATTTTCCTTCCTCTCTCCCCCCATGTCTCTTTCCCTCACTCCCCTTGTCTCTCTACCTCACACCCCCTTGTCTGTCTTTCTATTCCTCACTCTCTTGTCTCTCTCCCTCACTCACTCCCCTTGTCTATCTACCTCACTGTCCCTTGTCTGTCCGTCTGTCTCTCCCTCACCCCCCTTGTTTGTCTATCTGTCTCTCTCTCTCCCTCACTACCCTTGTCTCTCTACCTCACCCCCCCTTGTCTGTCTTTCTCTCTCTCTCACTCTCTCTCTCGCTCACTTCCCTTGCCTTTCTACATCATTCCCCTTTGCCTGTCTGTCTCTCTCTCTCCATCACTCCCGTTTTCTATCTACCTCACTCCCCCTTGTCTGTCTGTCACTCTCCCTCCCTCACTCCCCTTGTCTCTCTCCCTCACTCCCCTTGTCTCTCTCCCTCACTCCTCCTTGTCTCTCTCCCCCCCTCACTTCCCTTGTCTCTCCACCTCACTCGCCCTTTTCTGTCTATATGTCTGTATCTCTCCCTCACAACCCCCTCACCTTACCTATCCTTCATGCTGCCGGTGGGTGGCTCCTCCCCCTGGTGGCTCCTCCCTGCTCTGCCTAGTCAGATGACTAGGAGGTGTCAGCAGGGGCTGCAGCTGTGGAGACACAAAGAGACGTAGGGGTCTGGGGGAAGGGGCAGGCGGGGCCGGGTTCAGGACCCTGGAGGTTTGAGGACCCCTGGTCTAATATAATCCTTTCTTACTTAAAGGACCATTTACCTCACTATAAGTGCTCTTTATTGTGTGAAAGAGCACAAGATTCTATGTTACAGTGATCTATTGCTTTTTAAAAAAAGTAAACTAAGAACAGTAAAAAATTTGCAGTCTTAGGTTTGTTTACAGACACACTGCAGACTGCCCCATGATTTACAATGTCTGCCAGCAACGGCTGTTCCAAGCTCCGTAAAGAGAAAGAATGATGATTTAACTCTGCTTTCAGGAGTGTAATCAGCCATCAATTAACCCCCAAGTACCTTATTTGTGAGTCTCGAGCAGTCATTTCCCTTCACAGATGAATTTGGGAAGGTTTAACCCACTTTCTGATCGGCTCTGTGCACGGTAGCTCTTGCTCTCAGTCTCTCTGGATACATGCCTAATTCTCATGTAAACAGAACTTCATTTATGATTTTTTTCTGTAAAAAAAGCACCTATTTCAAAAATTTCAAAGTATTTCAACATGTTTTTGGGAGTACATTACAGTGGTATGCTCCAAGTTGTGCTGAATTAACTGGCCCAATAAAGGAGAAACCTACAGTTTCTTTTCATCATGCATTTTCATTTAACAAAATCAATCTACAACTAAGTGATCAAGATGGAATGAAAATTTGAAAACTCATTTTATGCAAACACAAAAGATTATGAATTCAGCAATATCGCCAAATACAAAGAAAACTTTTGATAGAGCAGGTACTCTCTATTCACAATTTCTCAAGAAATTTAAAACAGATGCATCATTTTATTCTCGTTGCATGTACTCATACAGAACTTTCACTCTCCCCAATAACAATTAAAACATACCTGGCTGGCATGAAACACTTCATGGCAATCAGATTTCCAGGCAAACCATCGTTTATGACTACACATCCAACACAACTATTTCTTAAAGGTTTGTTCAAAAATCAAAGAGCAACCATCAAATCCAGACCTCCTATCACGGGCAATATATTTAAGTCAATGTCCCGATTTACCGATTCTTCCACTTTCTCTGTTGAGGTTAATATAGTATTAAAAGCAAGAAACCTAAAAATGTAGTTCCTCTCTCACTTTCTCTGGAACTACAATCACTTCCCTCCCCCCCTGCCCCTCACCCACCCGCCCCTTGTTTCTCTTGATTTATTGAGTCACTCAAATTTCCTACAGCTGATCAATTAGCAACACCTGCTAACTATACCTAATTAATCTATTACACAATGTTTCCTCATGCCTGTTCCTTCCTCATTACATCCTGTCTTTTCCTCAAGCTCCTCTTCTCAACTTTTCCACATCATGTCTCCAACATAACCATCTCACCTTCCATGCTCTCCTCTTTTATGCTCACATGAGCTACTCTCATTCCTCCATTCACTATCTCCTCCCCCTTCTAAAGCTCATAAGCAGAAACACTTCTGCAAGTCAAAATCCCACCTCCTCTCCCTCTCTTTCTTTCGTCTGCTGGCTTCTTGGGACATACCTCCTAACACAGGCCCCTCACCTCCCACTTGCAGATTATACTATCTGACCACTAGGGGCAGATAACATATTACATACTAGGATCACTTACCAAATTACTTTCTCAGATGCTTTTCTTTTCCTTCTATATGAAAAAGCATTCTAACTTTGCATACCCTCCTACCTAATGAAACTTCACTTTCTTCCTGACCCTTGCTATTTCCTATCTGCTTCTTCCATCCCCTTTAGATTGTAAGTAGAGAGTTTTCAATCTTGTAGAGTGCTTTGGAAAAAAAACACTTTCTACAAAGATTCTAAGCTCAAAACAGGGCCCTCCATTTTTTGCAGTTTGTTAAAATTATATTTTCCCTTGTCCTTTTCCCCTGTATAGCGCTACGGAATATGTTGGTGCATTACAAATAAAAGTAATAATAATAAATAATAATAATAAATAATAATAATAATGTAGGTTTCTATGGATTCCTTAGACCTGGGGAATTTTCAGTTTCTAACTCATAACAAACTTTCCTAACCAAATCCAATCTAAGCAAACTATATTTTACCTATATTCTAACTCTACCAAAGACAAAATTTATTAAATCCAGTAAGAATTACTTTTTTATGTAACGGAAAGAATGGTGTCCATTTAGATGTTTAGATGCCTTAATAAATTATCTAAATACAAAGAATCCAGACATCCCATTACTACTAATTAAAAGTAAGTCACTAGCAACTTAAAGTTTTCAAGATTATTTCAAATGAATGATTAAGGTTAGTTCGTTCTCTGACGATCTCCTGGAATTTGGTCTTTTGACATTTCTAAACAATAGACACTAGGTGGCAGTATGTCTTTACGTACAATTCCAGTTGGCAGCATGGGACAGATAACTAGACTATGGACTGTATTTATCAACGGTGAATTGATATGCAAATATTTACTCTGATAAACATGGAACCCCATGGAGAACATGTCTGTATCTTATAAAAAGCTACACTGCATATGCTATGGGACATGGCTGTTTAGCGCATAGCCGACAGAGAAATGCAGGGATGCTAGAACCATGTTTGTGTATTTGTTATTATGTTAATTGCTGTATGGTAATAAAAGTAGTGTCTGTGGAGTTCTATACCCAATTTATATGTATGTGTCTCTTTGGTGGATGTGTTGTGATGGGTCAGGAGGAGGCCCGATCCATATGAACAGTGGGCTGGTCAAACAGCTTGAAATCAAGCAGTATTTAATAAGACTTCTGATGTATGTTATACCGTTCTATCAAGTTATCCAGTACCCATGTACAAGCAGCACAGAAGTCAGCATCATAGTTATCATACCTGCTCTAGTGTTATTCTTAGCATGCTCCCTGCTGATTATAACCCAGGGGACCAAAGTATGTCTTAATTGTTGTTTTTCAGTCCTTCAGTTTCGTCCGACTCTCGATGACCATATGGATGCAGTACGCCAGGTTCATCTGTCTGTGTTTCTGGTTGTGCTTATCCATAGGGGTTTCTTGGCAAAGATACTGGAGTGGGTTGCCAGTTCTTTCTACAGAGGACAATGATTTGTCTAACCTCTCTACTATGGCCTGCAGATCTTGGGTGACCCTACATGGTATAGCTCACCGTTTCATTGAGGTACACAAGCCCCTTCACCATGACAAGGTAGCGATCTAAAAGCGGATGTCTTGGTTAGAGACCATTTTATAAACAAGAGCAAGAGTAATAGATGCACACCTGGAAATGGGAGGCCACTAAGTAAAGTATCCTATGGCATTGTGTCCCCTCTCAAGATTTTGTTTACTTGAGACACTACAGAGGAGAAATATTCTGTAGCATATCAGTCTATAAGCTCACCTATGGGTTTACAAGAATAAAAATGTCAGGCAAGTCTCTATGCACAGGAGAAATAGCAAGCTCCCAGACATGCAGCCTTATTAAATTGCGATTCAGCCAATTGAATAGGGCTCTATATAAGCACAGAGCATATTTTTTTTTACAGAAGTTTTTAGTTAGTGAACTTCTATCCAAAAGCAAAGTCTTCACTAACTAAAAACTTCTGTAAAAAAAAATATGCTATGTGCTTAAATAAAGCCCTATTCAATTGGGCGCATCGCAATTTAATAAGGCTGACGATCAGTGAGTTACTACTGATCTCTCTATGTATAGTGAGCAAGGAGTACTCATATGGGATAGCCTTTACCTTTTGGATTTGGTTGCCATCTAAGCAGCTAATAAGTGTGGATTTAAACACTGGTAATGCATTTGCTTCACCTCATAATGATGCAGAGTATCTATGCAACGACAATACATAATGAATACACTACAATGTAAAATGTTGTTACGTATCTATTCACTGATATTGAGCACTCTGTGTTGTGTAATGATGCTAATTATCTATATACAGATAATGAGGATTATGCACTGTATAATGGTGCTGAGTATCTATACACTGATAATGAACATGCTGCACTATATAATGATGCTGAGTATCTATACACTGATAATGATCACACTGTGCACTGTATAATGAAAGTGAATATCCTGCATAACAATTCCTTACATAAGGCTAATACATATAACCATATGTCACATATAATGAGATCAGCAGGCATTTAATTTCAAACAGCCCTGCAGTATGCATTTTTCATAAGCAACCCCCCTTAAAGTGGAGTTTTGGTCACCTTAATCTATAAATCAGTAGGAGTATACAATATGTATTACCTCCTCTCGTTACAGTGGCGTGTTCTTAAGCCCTACCCTGCAGGTCTCGCACGGTGACTCCCTTCTCTAATAACAGGCGTGGATGATATGAAGTGGTGCCAGTTGGCACATCACCCATTGGAGCACTCCTTGTACATCTACAAGGAGAACTGGGGATAAGAGCTTACATCACTCACAAGTATAGCATGAAACAACTTGCTAACATGTGGGTGAAAGGAAAGCAAGCTGAGCCAAGAAACCAAGAATTATCTGACTTGGAAACTATCCTGAATGTTGTGCCATTTTCTAGGCTGCGAATAACATCTGCTCTGAGCAAGGATAGGTGCATTTGTTTATGGGCGCATGAGCTAACTATTAACAAGTTTGTATTGCCAAAAACTTTGAGAGCATATTAGTAGGTGACATATTTGGAATCATTGTTTATAAAAGGCAAGTCCTTATAATATAAATGCATATGTATGGGACAGTAGTAGTACAATATTTTTTTATTTTTATGATGTTATACAGAACTAGTATTTTTAGTGGGTAAAATAAAAGCAACCATTACTTTCATTAGTTATTTATGCAACTGTATGCAGTCCTGGCTATCTCTCATTAGTCTACCCCCTATCTGTGAGTATATGCTCATGTCAAGTAGGTGGGAACCTTGAAGGCTGAGACTGGTATGTTGACACAAAGTAAATTAGCTATTTCCACTTTTATACAACAGACAATGTATCTGCTTATCTACCCTTCAAACAGGAAGAAGCATTTGAAGATGAGACATGGCAGATATAGAACTATTTATAAGACATCATGGAGATGAACAAGAATAACTGAATATTTTTTGGCTAAATTAAAGACAGTGTTTATTTAATCAGCTCCTCAAACCTAAATCATGAGGAGAGAGGGGTGTGAAATTATAAAGATAATTGGATAAGACTGAAAAAGACACAATGCCCATTGCCCCCCACTGGTCCAGAAGCAGACCCCTTGCATCAAAGGATGGAACCACAGCTGTCCAGAAATGTAAATGCCCATTCACATGCGCTCTTTCACCAATCTATCACAGATTTCTCCAGCGACCCACAGAGGCATCAACACTTTTTTCTAATGAAAAACTAGATTTATGATCTTTTCATGCTTATTTATTCTCTGATGCAGACTTGAAGTATTATTATTAATAATAATTATTTATAATAATAATTACTCAGTAGCACTGGGGTACAGTAAAATGTGTAATTTGACAGACTGATACAAGGCAGATTACCCTGTCTTTGAGCTAACAACCATACACATGAAACATGTATACAAAGTGCCCTGGAAGACTGAGAGTTCACAAGCTCACAGACTAAATAATTAATGAAGCAAAAGATGAAGTACTTAAATGGTAGAAACAAGGGCTTGACAAGTAATTGAAAAGAGAGTAGATTGTTAATTAGTGATTAAGTCTGTTGGTGTATCAGTTGTGAAAAGTGGAGGTGATAGTGCAAATGCCTGCACTATAAAGTAACACACATCATAGGTGGGTGGGTGTGAATAGGTTGGTGACAGGGCATGTTAGATGAGTTCAGAGGCAGAAGAGAAGGTGGTGTGTGAGTATCCAGGCATGAAGGTAAAAGAAACCACGGTGAATGGAACTGGGAAAGATGTCTTTTGGTCAGTGCTTCTGCTCAGATGGATGATATAAGGCCCAGTATCACTGGCTGAGCTGCTGCTGAAGAGACTGATTAGTATTAAAAAAAATGTTTTCATTGTGTGGTGGATTGGTGAAGTGTAGCTGGGTTATATGTGAAAGCAGAGGGAACAGGAGGATGGAGGCCAGTCTTGAGCTGACACACAGTTGGTGGAGAAGGAGATCAGATTAGGCAGATTAACAGACATGTTTTGGTGGTATTATGAAGGTAGACATGGTAGATCTGGGATACAGAACATTTTGCTGTCTCACAGAAAATCAGGTTCAGCATGTTGTTGATCCGGTAGATCAATTATCAGGGGTGGCTGGAAATGACCCAGCTGTCTTAGTACATATTGGTACCAATGATAAAGTCGGTAAGAGATGGATTTTATACAGTAGATCTAGGAAAGAAGCTTAGGGCAAGAACCTCAAATGTATTATTTTTGAGGTACTACCATTGTCGTGTACTAGCCCAGAGAGACAGAAGGATAAAGGGGGGAGTTTGATTAGTCAATAGGGAAGTCATGTTAAGTAACTCAGAGAATCAAGTATTTCATATCAGCAGAAACATAGCAACCTAAAGTGTTTGCGTGTTAATGCAAGAGACTTGGCAGGAAAAATGGCAGAACTAAATTTATTAACAGTAAATAAGAAAAAAGTATGTGATATGTATTACTGAAATGTGACGGGGTGAATTGGCTGTACAGTTAATTTTGAGGATTATAACATATTTTGGAGAGATAGATGTAATAATTGAAGAGTATAAGGAGTTTGGGCCACATTCCATTCTGATACATAGTTGTACAATAAGGTTCTCTCGTAACTGTGGGAGCTTTTTTGCGCAAGCTACATACAGTTATGCTCAAAAGTTTGCATACCCTGGCAGACATTGTGAAATGTTGGCATTTATCTTAAAAATGACTGACCATGCAAAAAAAATTATCTTATTGAAGGATAGTGATTATATGAAGCCATTTATTATCACATATTTGTTTGGCTCCTTTTCAAATCATGATGATAACAGAAATCACCCAAATGGCCCTCTTAAAGACACACAAGGTGACACACACAGGTTAAAATGGCAATTAAAGGTTAATTTCCCACATCTGTGGCTTTTTAAATTGCAGTTAGTGTCTGTATATAAATAGTCAATAAGTTTGTTAGCACTCACGTGGATGCACTGAGCAGGTTAGATATTGAGCCATGGGGAGCAGAAAAGAACTGTCAAAAGATCTGCGTAACAAGGTAATGGAACTTCATAATTATGGAAAATGATATAAAAAGTTATCCAAAGCCTTGAAAATGCCATTAAGTACTGTTCAATCACTTATTAAGACGTGGACAATTCGGGCATCTCTTGATACCAAGCCAAGGTCAGGTAGACCGAGAAAGCTCTCAGCCACAACTGCCAGAAGAACTGTTTGTAATACAAAGAAAAATCCACAGGTAACCTCAGGAGAAAAACAGGCTGCTTTGGAAAACGACAGTGTGGTTGTTTCAAGGAGCAAAATACGACAATACTTGAACAAAAATGAGCTGCATGGTCGAGTTGCCAGAAAGAAGCCTATACTATGCCAATGCCACAAAAAGCCCTGTTACAATATGCCTGACAACACCTTGACATGCCTCTCAGCTTCTGGAACACTGTAATTTGGAGTAATGAGACCAAAATAGAGACTTATGGTCACAACCATAAGCGTTATATTTGGAGAGGGGACAACAAGGCCTATACTGAAAAGAATACCATCCCCACTGTGAAGCATGGTGGTGGCTCACTGATGTTTTTTTTGAGGGGGGGTGAGCTCTAAAGGCTCAGTGAACCTTGTGTAAATTGATGACAAGATGAATGCAACAATTATCAGAAAATACTGGCAGACAATTTGCATTCTTCTGCACGAAGACAATGTATGGGACGCCCTTGGACTTTCCAGCATGACAATGACCCTAAGTACAAGGACAAGTTGACCCTCTAGTGGTTACAGCAGAAAAAGGTGAAGGTTGTGGAGTGGCCATCACATTCTCCTGACCTTAATATCATCGAGCCACTCTGGGGAGATGATCTCAAACGTGCGGTTCATGCAAGACGACCAAAGGCTTTGCATGACCTGGAGGCATTTTGCCAAGATGGAGGGGCAGCTATACCACCTGCAAGAATTAGGGGCCTCACAGACAACTATTACAAAATATTGCACACTGTCATTGATACTGAAGGGGGCTATACACAGTATTAAGTAACTAAGGGTATGCAAACTTTTGAACAGGGTCATTTCATTTATTTCTTTGTTGCCATGTTATGTTTTATGATTGTACCATTATGTTATTATGTAACCTACAGTTGAACATGAATCCCATTAGAAATAAAATAAATGTGTTTTGCCTGCTCACCCATGTTCTTTAAAAATGGTACATATATTACCAATTCACCAAGGGTATGGAAACTTTTGAGCACAACTGTATTGACCTCCATGGCATATATATTACAGGAACTACAGTTAACCCTTATGCTACAACGTAACAAAGTAGAACGACATAAAACAAATCTATACTTATCTAACCTTAATGCCCATCTAGCAATGATCATCTATGCTCTTTACCTCAATCTTATTCCCTTCATCAATCGGGCTATCCATGTTGATTGAAGATTCATCTTTTGGGCCTTTGAGATGACCCTACACCTAAAAATACTGATGTTCTATAAAAAAAAAGTTTAAACTAAAGAGCTCATCTTATGAGGAGCTTCCTATTCCAAATTGTCCATTAATCTGAGCATTCTGATTGGTTAAATAAAGATCCCATGCAAAAAAGAGCAGGGTGACATCTAAAAATCATCCTGATTGGCTGTAAAATGAGTGGCACATATTTCAAACTGCAAAAAAATAGGTTAGTAGCTAGGACAAATTATTTTATTTTTTTAGAATGTCAGGATGTTTAGGAGGTAGGCCATTTCAAAGGCCAAGAAGATGAGGATCCGTTGGCTTCAAACAACATTGAAGATGACATTAATCTTTAATCAGCATGGATAGCTTGATTGATCCAGGGCAGAAGATTGAGGAAAAATGCATTGGTAATCATTGCTGGATGGGCATTAAGGGTAGGCAAGTATAGTTTTTTGTAGTTAATATTTTTATTTTATATGTACTATTTATTTTCTATTTATTTATTTATTTTCAGTAGTGCTTTTTTATTTTATTGAAATTTCTTTTTTATTTTATTGAAATTTGTATTTTATTACTTTCAGTAATTGGTAGGTTATTCCTAATGTTTATTTCAAGTGTTTTTATTATTTGTGGTAATGTAGCTTTATTTATTTAACTGTAGTTTTTAATTAGGGTACCATAGGGTTCCTTGAGATCCCATGGCACATTGTGGGTTAATTACAGGATACCACAGTGCTCTATGTAGACCCCTATAGTATTAGTGGTTAAACTTAGATTTGATGGAGGTCTATATAGACTGCCATGGTACTTGGGGTTAATATTACGTACAATGGGAGGCCTTTAAGGACGCCCATGGTAGTTAGGGTTAGTGTTAGAAAACCTTGGGGGACCTTGTTTATTTTTTTTATTTTTTTTCATGCCATGGAGATCCTGTAAGAGTTAATTATTTGAGGACCTCCATGGCATAGTATACTTGTTAGGAGCAAGGGGTCCTCATAGAACCCCAGTGTATAGGGGTTTCATTTTAGATGCCACTAGGTCCTTACAGGGGTAATTGGGGGTTAACTGTAGGTACCATGGAGTTCAGGATATATATTTGATTTAATAGGATCTTGCAGGACCTCCATATCATATACATTGATATTACATGCCATGGAGTTCCTTAGAGGCATTAGACAAATTGAGTCATTACATGGCTAGGCTAATGTTTAGATGCCACTAGGATCCTTGCACCACCAGGACATAAAGCTTTATTTAGATTGCCATTGGTTAGTGTTAGTGTCTGTTCTGTGGCACAGGGTTAATTGTTAGGTGCCATAGGATTTTCAATAGACCCCCTTGGTTATATTTTTGGGTGGGTATCGGGGAGTAACAGGGGAGAGAATCCTGGGGGGTTTTCTTCAGTCTGGGTGGTGGAGAAAAAACAGGATTCTACAATTTAATGTAGTTTAAATTGGGGAATCTTGAGGATCTCTTGGCTCATAGGCAATAGATTTACTAAGGGTATCCATGAGATCCCCCATGTATATTTAGTGTTTGGGTGCACATCATTAACTCTCAGTTGTGTCATATACTGTATAAGAAATCAAGCCTTATATCCAACTCAGTTGAGCTGTTATACTGATGATAGTATCAGATCTGACACTTGAATTCTTTTCAGAGGCATTTTTCTGTCTCTACTGTTGGTCATCAGTATGCATTGAATTTAGGAGGAAAAGGGTGCTTATGTATTTAACTTGGCGTTAAATGCGATTGGAATGGCTTGGAGGGAAATTTGAATGTGACAGGTTACCGTAACTTGATATGATAGTGCAACTCATATCGCTCTACTCAGTGAAACTTAGAGGGACTAGAATAGATAAGCTGGTTAATTACTGGACAACTTGCACTGTAAATGCCTGCTTAAAAGATTGGAATGGGGCCCTTGGTCTTTATATTACATTTTATTTACAGCCTAAAGCTAGAGAATATATTTATGGATGAACTATTGATAATGTGGAAGGTTTGTGGGTAAAAATAAATAGGCACAAATCTGAAACAAATATTAGTAGGAATATGCAATAAACTCACAATTATAAGAGAAAGAGAAGATTTGCAATGATTGCTACAGATTGTAAGTGCTGCTAAGCTATGGTCAAGTAATAATAATGGGATATTTTAAGTACTCTCAAATAAACTGGATGAATGAGACCAGCAGCTCAGCTAGGGAGCCAGGTTTTTGAGTACATTTGGAGATTGCTATGTGGACCAAACTACCAGAACTTTCCAGAAACGAGGCTATCTTGGATTTAGTAATATAGAACAATCACAAATATAGTTGTGAGCAAACGAGTTGTTGCTAACGCTTGCGGGCTCGCGTAGCGAGCCACGGCTCTCGCGTAGCCGAAGGCGCTCCATGCCAGCAACTGAGGCCCTCGAAAAGCGAGGGCCTCAGTTGCTGGCATGAAGCGCCGAAGGCGCTCCTTGCCAGCAACTGCGACCCTCGCAATTTTTTTTCCGTTAAAACGCAAACAACACGACACAGCAACCACGACCCTCGCAAAATTAACGTTGCAACGCAAACAACATACGAGACACGTTACCACTCATTACGACATCGCAAAAAATGGCCGCAACTCGCGAACATGAAAAAATTGAAAACACAATAAATACACACAGCACATACATAAAAAGCTTACCTAAAGCAAGAGGAAGCATCCAGGACCTCAAAAAAGCAACTTACACCTTAATTTCACTCAAAATAAAAGAGTTTAGACACTAAAAAAAATTCTAAACGAGAGAAAAAATTGCCGCCGAACAAAACGAAAACGAGGCTACAGCACTCTAAACACGCAAAACACCACAACAAACTCGCAAAACACCACAAAAGACCTACGGATATTCTGCTAAGACGCATACCACACATTACCCGCCATTTTACGACAATGCGGAAGTACACAACTACGCTAACGGTTTGGTCTCGCGCACGCACACTATTACACTGCACACATTCATCACGCTTACACAGCAGCTCCACACCACTAATGCTGCAGCAACATCAAAACAGATTCGCACCTCTTCAACACAAAGCTTCAAAATACGTAAAGTATATTCATTTATTAATGTAGTATAGATTTCATTATTAGACACCAAACAGCGTTAGCTACCTTACAATTTCATTGCCGTCATTTTTTGACGGGCAATTCGCTAGTATTGATATAATATCAAATGTTGCAGCGAGGGAACCTTTGGGGAACACTAATCACAGCACAGTTAATTGAGTTAATTTTCAAAAGCAAAATTAAATGGAACATACTCAGATTGTACTAATGCGGTAAGTGGGGTTCCTCAGGGTTCAGTATTCAGACACTAAGTTGTGAAGTTTATTAAATCAGAAAATGATGTACATTCACTGCAAAAGAATCTATATACATTAGAAGAATAGGCAGGAATTAATGGCAGATAAGATTAACACAAATAAATGTAAAGTTATGCATTTGGGAAGGAAAAATAAGCATGTAATTTATAATCTAATTGGAACAAATCTAGGGTAACGGAAATAGAAAGGGATATAGGAGTACTTGTGGACAACCATCTAAATAACACTGCTGAAAACAAGGCAACGACAGCAAGGGGAATAAAATGTTAGCATGCATTAAGAAGGGTGGGGGGGGGTATAGAAGCAAATGTCCCTCATTTAGACAATGGAGTACAATTTTGGCTATTTAAGAGGAGTTCTAAAATGGTTAAACTTCATAGACTAATAGAGCCTCATTCAATTAAGGCATCAGGAGATCCAGACTTCCGTAAGGGAGGCGTAAGTTATTTTGCTATTCAATTGGCGTCTTTTTGGAGGCTTTGACCTGGTTACGGGCTCTGGCCAATGATTCCTTGCGATGGTTAACATCACATGTTGAAGCCACTACAAGCCTTTGATCTTTCACAGTCGCAAGACTTACGATCACAAAAATCGCAAATCGCTATTCAATTGCTCCGAATCCCCCTCGCTAACCTAGCCTCCAAGGCCGCAAATGGCAAAAGTCAGACCATAAGTTACGGGTTCCAAGGAGGACTTGCAAAGGGCTTAAAGACATTTTGGGAGCACTGTAAATACAAATATAAATTCAATACTGCACTGTAAATGATGGGGAACATAATGGAAGACATTAGAATTAATTGCACAACAGTCTCAAGCTCGTAAATCTGCAATATGAAATGTAATTTTTAATTTGTAATTTCGGTTTTATTTCAATCTCGGGAATCAATGAGTTAATACATATCAGGCCACTCTAACATTGGCTTCATTCAATTTTAATAATTTGTACATTGCGGGTTTGCAGGTCCGATCGCATATCGGACCCAGGATCGCTAGTTGATTGACATGTCACCTCCATGTTTTACTGCCATAATGAGGAAGGGCTCCATTTCTATTGGCTGTTTCTAACTCAAGAGTTATGACCTTGCTTAATTGATCATTATCACACCCAGAAATGCTACATACAATGGCATGGTTTACAATTTCGTCTTTTGGCCTGTAACTTGCAGTCTTGATCAACTGAATAGCAGCAGAAGTCTAGAACTCTGCGGGCCCCCAGCAGGCCCGTAGACATGCGGCCTACATCCCGGGAGTTGCGGCCTCCGAATTGAATGAGGTTCATATTCTTTTTTTCAAGCTCAATTACCATGTTACATAATAAAATCCTTCCCTGTAACTCAATAAGAAAAAAGGAACTTCCAAAAAGGTATATGGTAAAATAATTTGTTGTATTTTCCATAGAAGAATCACTATGTGCTTGTTTTGGAGTGAGACTGCTATCCATCTTCCAGAGCATCTATTCATGATTCTTATGTGTGGTATTTGCACAATGAATTTTATGAGAGCTTTTATCTCACATATGAACATCCCAAAGCAGTTCTATTCTTCATCTATACTTTAGAGCATTGGTAGGCACTGCTGGCCCAGGGGCCACATTTGGCCATCAGGCCCATCATCAGCCTCACATCCTGTTCTCTGACATAGGAGGGCATGCCTATCTTCTGTAATCTTCTGAAACACCAGCATTACCTGGAATTATGCAACATTAAAGCGTATATTCTAAAATTAAAGACTCTTTGAGGCTATTTGGCGTAAACCAGCTGCCAGTATTTCTATTGTTTTGTAACCATGCAAATTATACACTTGTGTGTATAAACCTGTCTTCTTATGGTATGGTCAAACTATTTGAGCTTTAGCCTCATGATCATACTTTCCTGTTTTATTTGATTTCCTGAAGTACTGATTTATTGGATTTTCTTGCTGTCAGCCTTCTTTATGTTCCAGCTCTCACATCCGTATGTTACTGCTGGGAATACCAAAGTTCTAACTATGCAGACCTTTGTTGATAGAATAATATCTTTGCTACTTAATAGCTTGTCCAAGCTTAACGTCTATTAATTTCATGGCTACAGTCACCATCTGCAGAGATCTTGGAGTCCAAGAAAATTAATTCTGTCACTGCCTCAACTTCTTCGCCATCTATCTGCCAGGAATTGAGATTGCTGTTTGCCATGAGTCTGTTTCATTTAGATATAGCAATTTTGACACACAGGTCAAAGAGTATATTTATGTATTATATACAGTATTGGTTTCTTAATTAATTGTATAATACAGACAACATCTTAACTTCTCCAAATCCATTTTCCTTTTTCAACAAAATCCAGATAAACATAAACAATAGTAAAAAGTATTTTCCTCTGAGTTATTCAATTCTTTTTTCCTGTTGTTGGAATTGTAGTCGAAAGGTTGTTATAAGGTTTGAGTTATACACCGAAGCACGAGGTATGCTAGCTTTTAATTATGTCTTGTTTGATTAATTCAGATGATTTCCATTTTTTGGCCAGGTGATTTTTGTCTGCCAGCATTAAAAATTGTGACCATTTATCCTGTTTTTTAGTGATGTGGGGGTTAGGTATACCTAAAAGGCAAAGATCTATTGAGGGCTTGATTGTAGGGTTTAGGGTTTTGGATGTTACTCTGGTGATATTAGACCACATGTTTTGAGCTAATCGGCAATCCCACCAAATATGGCAGAAGGTACCTTTTTCTTTGCCGTTTCTGAAACATTCAGGGGAGATTTGTGGGTGGAGTTTCAAGACACCCAAACGCCTGTATTTTCCAGCATTTATCCCCAGAAGACATTTGGATGTCACACAGGTGCAGGGCTTGTGCAGTTCAGTTAGGAATGAAGAAAAGGAAATATGATCATAGCCTAGGAGATTTTAGAAGGTGTAAATTGGTAACGGTATTCTAGGATACAGAATAGAAAAGGAGCAGTAATTATTATGAGGTGGTGGATACACAAATCTGAATGGGTTTAGGGTTGCAGAACACACCCATGCATCTGTAACTGCTATATATAATGCATTGAAAAAACCAGATAATGACAGAATATGTTATCTGAACAGGAAGATAAAAAAATAAACACAGGCAGCTAATAACCAAATATAGGGTAAGAGTCCATGGACTGGAGATAAAGAGCAGCTGGCACGGTCAGATCTAGAAACCTGATGAAGACAGGATTTGTAAGCAATGCAACATGGGGATACAACTCGCATTATTTTGCTGACTTTTGGGAGCAAAGCATAGAAATAACAAAACTAACTTAGAAACAAACAATGCAAATTCTACTGGGAGAACAATGCGAGAAAGCATTATATATATATATATATATATATATATATATATAAAAGCATGTCAAACCATGAGGCACCAAAAGCGTCTGGCATGGAAATATTGACTACTGATATTCAGACTCGGATTCTCTTGCAGGCAGGCTCTGAGCCCATGTTACAGCTAGTCAGCTCAGGGCAATACTTGGGTTTTACCGGATACTTTTCTTGAGCCATAGAATAGCTCTGCAAATTTTGATTTCAAAACTCCTATAGTTTTGAGGTAGTCTTTCACGAGCCATGGCATGGAGACCATAGTAAGACTAATAGATAGATTAAATACACATCTGTTTTTGTTTATTTTCTTCTTTCATTTTCTAATAAAATATACTTTATTTTTCATGTATCAAAACAAATTTTCTTTTTTACAGAATGTAACATGATGTTTTAAATGTATTTGGGGCTATTGCTGTTCTTTCATGCCAGATGAAGGGACTGTGTGGTATTGAAACCTGCAATCTAATTCTCCTCAGCTATTATAAGGTATCATCTTGCCTTTTATGCTTATTCTTAAGTGCCAATCCTCTTTTAGAATATATAATTTATGGTTGCATGTAATATTGAGAAAATTGTGTGGTCCACACAACCATATTATCTTCAGAAAAAAAACATTTCTAGTACTTTTTGAAGGGATCTCCTTGACCAATGTTTTGCGATATTGTTGGCATTATAAGATTTCTGTCATACAAGTATCCTCTGTTTAAAGACATACAGCTTTTCCAAAATGTGATAAGTCATGGATATTTTCCAAGGCTTTTTTTGTTGTTGTTGGATGCACCTAAACTCTCAGCACTGAGTTTTGTATATTTTTTTGTATTTTTATTTGTATAGCTCCATCAATGCGCACACAGCTTTAAAGAGACAAAAACAAAAATATGAGGATATAAGTTCATATAACATAAAGCCCACCAATGGTTTACATAGTCCCTGTCCCAAACACCTTACAACCTTAACAGATAAGGGCTTGATCGTGTTAATGGGACACAGCGAAGTCCCAGTTATTGCAGACATGAAGAGTAATCACTATAATAGTTTTCATTGTGTGTAACACCTGCGTGCGTCTGCACTGCACACGCGCAAACAGGAGTTACTATCCGCAATCTCGAGGTAAATGCGCAATGTGCATGCGTGGCAGTATTGGCTCACACTCAATGTGCATCAGGATTGGCGCATGCACATTGCGCGCCTGACGGGGAAGAGACACACTACTGAGCATGTGCAAGCACGGATCTGCCTCTCTACTGTGCATGCGCAAGTGCAAAGATGGGGGTGGGGGGTGGGAGAGAGACAGCAGAGAGGGTGGGAGAGAGACATGAGGGGGAGAGATAGGAGAGGGGGGGAGAGACAAAGTGGGGAGAGAGACACGGGAGGGAGTGGGTGAGAAACATAGGGGGAAGAGAGTCAGTGGGAGACGGGGGAGAGACAGGAGAGAGAGTGTGAGAAAGACATAGGGGGAGAGAGAGGGAGGGTGCACACAGAGAGAGGGAGAGGGTGCAGAGGGAGATAGGGAGCAGATCACATATTATACCGTCATTTATGACAGGCAAGTTACTAGTTATAAATAAATGTTTGTTATTAAAATTCTGAGGGGAAGTTAGAAGGTAGATATCAAGCATTAATTAGCTGAAATGATCCTCCCTTTCTGCTATTAACTTTATCTAAGGTGCTTAATGAACTCACATAGTGGAAGGGGGAGTGACCGGAAGTGGAGGCTTAGCCGCGAAACCCGGCGAGAAGCGGATGGAGATGGCGTCTCGCGTCATGCTGTGACAGTAGTGAGCTGGAGGTAGCTGCTTAGCCCAGGGAGAGCGAGGACATACGTGGAACTAACCCGCAACAGTGAAACCAAACTGAGCAGCGATGGAGGTGGACCGTCTGCTGGGGTGACGGAGAGAGAACCCCGCGATAGCAGGTTAAGGGGCGCAGCTAAGCCCTGAAGGCCTGACAGAGTTCGGTGAATTGCAGCAGAGGCTCTACTCCATATAAGAGGGCTTGATTGCTTAAGCCACGGAAGGAGAGGTGCCTGAGAGGGCAGCCAGAGGACGCTAGGAGCTGGATACCAGATACACCAGAGAGGCTCAGCGGTGCACCAGAGCAGGAAGGTAAGGAATAACGGAAAACCCTTACTTTCACTATAAAACTGATAATAAAGAGACCGCTGTATTTTCTACTTAAAGCTGCAACTTTTTACAATGAACTGTGTAACTACTATAAGCATGTGTTTTAGAGAAAACAAGCACAGCTAACATAAAACGGAATCCCTGAGGCTAGCAGCTACTTAGCTCTAAGAACATATTATGCATGACACAAAATGTAAGATAGGAAAGCTCCGTTAATACGAGGAACATACCTCATACTACCTGCTCAGGGAGTAGAAGCTGTGTATTTAGCTCACAAAAATATTTTTACAAACAATTGCCACAGGAAAACACAGAAGGCTAAATGGTAATCAACCGCAAGCCCTAGAAAAAGAACTAACTGTGATGACCATTAAGCTTGGTGATAAAAAAAAAAACAGGGAAACTTATACGCAGACCCTGCGGCCAGCATTGACCTAGCCTCAACTCTTGAGATTGCAGGACTTAATCTGTGAGGAAGTTATGTCTGGCCAAACAAAAGGAATCTAATTGGCAATTGTAATAATAACTCCCTGGGATCAGGACTGGTGGATAAATTCCACAAATATTTTACAGAAGTAACAGCTACAGGGAAACATAGGAAATCTCATTGCAATATATGACATAAGGCTTTAACAATCCCGAGGATCGTGGAAGTATTAATGTTAAATAGTACTTCTTATTATAACAGAACCGGCAGTATAGGCCAGTAAATATACTGTTAAAAGAGTGGACAGGAGGAATGAGAGCCAAGGGAAATTTAAGTAATAAAGAAAGGAAAAAGGGAGATAAAAGCTTTAAAGCAACTCCCCTCAGGGGGGAAATAGAACACTGTAAAAGTAAAACAAGATGGCGTCCAAAAATAAATCTAAAGTGCGGAAAAGCCCGATTTCAGAGCCATCTCCCTTTTTCACGCCTAAAAGCTCTACAAATTCCCTCCAAAAACATACCCCGAAAGAAGCTCTGGATCAAAGTATTGCTCCCCCCTCTACAAATGCACCAAGTAGAGAGTTTGAAGATCAAGAGGAAAATCTTCTCACCACAGACAAAATGAAAGAGATTTTGAAGAACTTTCAAGTAGAATTTTTGGCTGAAATTAAAAGCCAAATAATGGAAAATACCAAATCAATAAGAGCTGTTAATAAACGATCCGCCGACTTGGAGGATAAATTCGATAAGCTGATCATTGATCACAATATGCTATTGGAACAATCATCAAAAATGGCTTCTCAAATTACTATATTGAACGACCAGATGAATAGGATGGAAGATAAAGCTCGGAAAAATAACCTCCGAATAAGAGGAATACCTGAAGCTATAAAAAAAGAAGATCTTCCAATATACATCACGGAATTGTTTTCCAAAATTACTCCTAATTTTTCCCACCTGGACCAGAAATTTGATACAATCCACCGAATTCCTCTTCCAAGCCATTTACAAAATAAAAGCTCCAGAGATGTAATCGTCAGAATTCACCACTTATCCACAAAAGAAGCAATATCTAAAGCAAGTTATATAAAGAAGACGTTTGAACATCCATATGAAAGTATTCAAATATTTGCAGATCTTTCAAACGGTACAATCAGCAAGAGAAAGGAGTTTAACTCTATAACACAAGGCTTAAGGAAGAGCAATATTATATATAAATGGACCTTTCCAGTAGGTTTACTGGTACTACAAGGATCGTCTTGGCATAAGATTAAGTCCCCTGCAGAAGGTGAAAACTTTCTGAGTACTGTAATGCCTAACACCTCTGACCCTAAAGAACTTTTAATGAAACTGCAAGCTTCTACGCCAGATTGGCAGAGGAAGAAATGACTTTGACTGACTAAAATGAACAACTAGATATTATCTCATTTGTCTTTTGTCCCTCTCCCTCTTCTCTGTTTTCTCCTTTCTCCCTCTCCTCTTTTTTCCATTTCCCTCGTTTTGGGCAGAGGAAGGGGCGAAGGAATAACGATGAAGTTATGAACTGTTTATAGTAACCCTGATAACAAGGGAGTTTATGAAATAGAAGTAAGAACTGGACAGGGAATGTTTGCATAGATTAACGCAAGTAAATGGTATCGGGGGGGAGCGGGGGGGGGGGGGGGGAGAGGGATAGGGAAGGGATAAATAAAGTATTAAATAGTACTTAAATAATATAAAGCAATTTATAGAAACATAAGACAAACAAGAGTTTAGGTTAAAGGTAGATATGATAGATATAACATCGGTCAATAAATTACAGTACCCAGAAAAGAGAGGTATAGATATAATTTGAAATATAAGAACGGAAATTGTAGCCAAAGTTATCGCTATCTCCAGAATAATCCGCTAACCATTTCTGAATAACGGCTGAATCCCTGCTGAACAGAAGTTTGGAAAGGCTTGGCAATAGCCTCTTCTGTTCTAATTGTACGAATGTTGGTATGAATGGAAGTAAGGAAGATTTTGTATATTTGGTTCATAAAGTTATAACGGAAGATTTTGCACATTTAGTTAATAAAGTCACAATAAAGATAGTTAACCCAGCTAAGGGTGTAATAAACATGAATTGCTTCTCCATACTTAATGTCATTAAAAATATTTAGTTGGAATGTAAATGGTTTAAACTCTCCTAGTAAAAGGAAAACGGTCCTCAGCAATTGCAGAAAAGAGAAAGCAGACTTGATATTTTTTCAAGAGACACACTGGGGGAAAACTAAAATTCCAGGTTTTGCGATAGGTGACTTTGACTGTAGTCATCACTCAACAGGTGAAAAGAAAAAAAAG
Organism: Discoglossus pictus; assembly: GCA_027410445.1. Taxonomy (NCBI): domain Eukaryota; kingdom Metazoa; phylum Chordata; class Amphibia; order Anura; family Alytidae; genus Discoglossus; species Discoglossus pictus. The sequence continues at coordinate 137,493,994 of CM050167.1, read as the reverse complement.
AGGAGTCTCAATTTTTTTTTCTAATAACCTAGAAATAGTAGAAATAATATCAATTATAGACCCTGATGGACGATACATTTTATGGAACGGACAGATTAACAAGCAGAAAATTACACTAATAAATATCTATGCGCCGAACGAGAAACAAGGAAAATTCCTAAAACAAATAGGCAATCTAATCAGGAAGTTCGCCCAGGGCCCGTTGGTGATGGCCGGTGATTTTAATATGATCTCAAATATAAACTTAGATAGGTAAAAAAAAACGGTATATAAAAATTTAGCTAAAGTGAACAAAGAAGCGCAGACATTTACCGATTGGATTATCAAAAACAATTTATTTGATGCTTGGCGAGTCCAACATCCAAACCAAAAGGAGTTTTCCTTCTACTCAAATCCACATAATATATATTCACGAATTGATTTAACACTAGTAAATCCTCAAATTATTAATAAGATCACGCACACGGAAATAGGCAAGATTGTCACTTCCGACCATGCTTACATCACATTAGTAGTAGAAATTAATAAAGTTAAATTGGATAGATCACAATGGAGATTAGATGACACTACTGTATAATAAAAATGGAAAAAAATAAAGAATATTTAAGTAAAGAAATAGAGAAATGTTTTGATGTTAACATGCACACGGTTCCTTCTCACTGCACGATTTGGAACTCACAAAAAGCTTTCACAAGAGGGTTGATTATTAAACTTAAATCCCAACTGATTAGACAGAGAGGAGCTCCTTTAAAGAACTATACATAGAACTAAATAAGTTGGAATCCAAATACATTGTAGATCCACAACTTCAAATAATGGCAGAGATTAAAACAATACAGAATAGTATAAATAAGATCAACCAGCTAAGATCAGACAGAGAAATATGGCGCTATCAACAGACTTACCATCACCAAAACAATAAAAACAGCAAACTACTAGCTTTACAAGCAAAAAAGAAAAGAAAAGAATAACAGTTATTAAAGACGAAGGAAGATATATTTCTTCCCCGCAGGAAATTGGCCAAGCCTTTTCTAGATACTATCAGGAACAATATAATTTGGAAAAAGCAGTTTCCTTCTGTAAACCATTGGTAGAAGAAATACTAGCATTTTTGGAAGAGATACAACTTCCTAAACTAACGTAAGATGACCAAGTAGAATTGAATAAACCAATTACAAATCAGGAAGTCCTTCAAGTGATTAAACAACTGAAACCCTATACTACCCCAGGGCCAGACTGATATACTAATCTTTTCTACAAAACATTCTCACAAATTTTGAGTCCCCAACTTACAGAAGTTTTTAGCGAAATTAAAACTACCGGAATTATGCCAACGGAGATGACAAAGGTAGCATTGATAATGATCCCTAAGACCAACCTGAACACACAATCTTGCGCTAATTATAGACCTATTTCTCTTTTAAATGCAGATACGAAATTATATGCGAAGATTCTGAGCCTCAGAATTCAAAAATTCATAGGAAAACTAATTGCAATAGAACAAATGGGATTTGTGACTGGCTGACAGGGAACAGAGAATATCAGAAAACTTATGAATTTGGGCGAAATTGCAAGACTAAAAGGTACCCCCACCCTATTCCTGTCTTTAGACGCGGAGAAAGCGTTTGACAGAGTAGGGTGGGAGTATATGAGACTGGCGCTGTCTAAATTCAGCTTTGGTGAATTTGGGGCCAAGGCAATAGGGGCCCTGTATAGATCTCCTACAGCAGAAGTAACTGGTATGGGCTACAGAGCAGGCCCTTTTGGAATTACAAACGGCACTAGACAGGGTTGTCCCCTCTCCCCCACCCTATTTGTACTAATGATAGAACCATTGGCGGAAGTTATTAGGTCATCCCCACAAATTCATGGGATTAGGATGGGGGAGAGGGAACATAAAATTAGTCTATACGCAGATGACGTTGTCCTGTCACTCACTTGTCCAGAAGAATCTCTTCACCATCTAGCAAAGTTAATAGATAAATACAGCGAAGTGTCTTATTACAAATTGAATTATAAGAAATCAGAAACACTCTGCTTTAATGTTTCTACGAGCCTGCTTTCTCGATTAAAGGCTAATTATCTGTTTGATTGGGATTCAAAATCAATTAAGCACCTAGGAATTATTTTCTTGGGAAATACACAGAAAACAGTTGATAGAAACTATAAAGATTTATTTTTAAAATTTCGAAACATCATAGACAATTGGCGAAAAGACAGATTCTCCTTTTCAGGGAAAATTGCGGTAGTCAAAATGATGTTACTCCCCAGACTAAACTACATCTTAATGTGCATCCCCTTTAAGATTCCTAGAGGTTGGTTGAAGAAACTACAATGTGTAATTGACGTGTTTATACACCACTCCAGATACATAAGATTAAAAAAAAACGACTATGGAAAGAAATTTTTAAAAAAAGGAATTGCCTACCCTCTATTGCAACCATATCAGGAAGCCAATTGCGTAGCACATGCCTTGAAATGGTTAGAAACATCACAGAAACTACCTTGGATAGAAATAGAAAAAGCTCTAAATCCAAATTACCATTTATCAGCTATGGTTTTGGGGGTAAAGCCATCTAATAAGGACCTAGCCGTAGGATCATCTGTTATGAAAGAAATCTTAAAAAACTGGAGACAGATTAACAAGAAATATAAACTAATCCCTAGGGGTAGTTTTATTACCCCGGTGAACTCGCTAGTACATTTAAATATGACAAGTATCACTACAGACTGGAAGAGTAAAGGATTACTATCTGTAGGAGATACTGTGATCAACGGGCTTATCGCCCCTTTTGATCAAATTAAGAAAAAGTTTAAAATCTCAGGAGAAGGATGGCTAGCATATGAAGCGTATACAACTACCTGTGGTACAACTAATGAACATTTACAAAGCAATAAAGAGTTAAAGTCCATGGAAAAAATTCTCCTTAAATCGGAGAAAAAACACTTGATATCCAAATGTTTCAATATCATAAGATCAGCCGGAGAACATTCCAAAACTAAGGGTATGATACAATGGGAACTGACCTTAAACTTAGAAATAAATGAAACAGACTGGGACACAGCGCTAAAATTGACAAACAGATTTTTTTTAAACAAACAGCATACAGAGAAATATTTTTTTAAATAATTAATAATTGGTATATCACACCTATGAAAATTGCACAAATCTCCCACTCCCCCGCAGATAAATTGTGTTGGAGAGAATGTGGTAGCCCTGCCCATTTATTGCACATTTTATGGTATTGCCCCAAAATAAAACCTTTTTGGGAAAGATGTTATGAACTTTTGGGCAAGATGGTCGGGAACCAACTCCCTTTTAGGGGAGAATGTAGCATTTTACACATTTTTCCAAGTGATGTACCCATTGAGAGAAAAGCAGTGGCGGTTATTATCTTTTCAATAGCAAAAAATTTACTAATTAGGAAATGGAAAGATAAATCCCCTCCCCTCTTTGCTGACATCATCTGGAAAATAAAGTATATCCGAGAATTAGAGGCAAATTACGCACAAAGAGGTCTAATTAAGGTAGACCCAGTAAAATGGAAAGTATGGGATCTGAAACAAGGAATAATAAAGTAAAAGATCAAATCTTCCAGGATTGAATGAGGGGTGAATGTGGATGAATGGTTATGCTGTTTTAATTAAAGTAATGTATAGTTGATGTAATAAATTTGACAAGAATGTATTAATATATATTTTTGTTTTTGTATTTGCTCTATTGAAAAAAAAAAAAAAGAACTCACAGAGTGGTTAAATCATCATAATAACTGAGGCTTACATATGTCTCTGTCATTGTTCTCATTTCTACCAACAAGACACCTCACTCTACGAATGTTAAATAATCAACTTAGATAAAGTTGAATGTGGGTCTCCCAATCTCCACCAGCAGGAAGTTTTCTATATTTTTCATTGTGCCAGTAGACTCACTAGTGAGTTTTATTTAGCTTCTTGCCTGGCTCTTTCCTTGTCTGGATGTATTGGGGAACTAGCAGGGGTTTAGCATCAAGAATATTTTTTTGGGGGGGGATTCAGCTCATTGTATACAGAGGCCGTATCCCCCCATCCTCCCCAGTTCCTACCCCCATGGGAACTAGGATGGTTGATTTTAAGTGTGCTTATATTTTAGTAACAGGTTATTGGCCTGTAATGCCTGCTTGTTTGTGTGTAAGCAGTGGAGGACAGTAGTTTTGTATTGCATGTGTATGTCCTATCTTGAAGAGTGGTAAAGGGATATAGGGCAGGTGTGGGCAATTACGGTCCTGGAGGGTAACACACAGGCCTGGATTTGAGGATTTTCTTTTTGTGCACAGGTGAGTCAATCAAGATGACTGAAGACTCCATAGTCACCTGTACGCAACAGGGATATCGTCAGATCCAGGCCTGTGTGTGACCATCCAGAACCAAGTTTCCAGCCCATGAAATAGAGCATTGTTTTATAGCACTTGGCCCTGGTAGCATAGGCCTGCTTTACAACTTTCAGTCTTGTGTCGGTGCTTTGGGGAAAGCATTATGTACATTAGATTCCAAGCTCAAACACAGGGCAATGTAATCTGTGCACAGTGCTACAGAATATGTCGGGGCATTACCAGTAAAGGATAATAATAATAATAATAATAATTCTAACACATTTAACAGTTTTGGAGTTCTGTCCAGAGATGTAGTCCAAAGAATGTATGATGGGCAGGGGCGGTCCGTCCATTGGGGCGTCAGGGCAAACGCCCCCCCCAAATTTTTTCTTGACCCTGCAATAAAAAAACACAACAATGTATTAGTAATAACCCAAAAACAATTAAATATAAGATGTACATCATCATTCAAGTGTTAATACAGTAATAAATGAAGTAAACTATTCCCAGGGACACTGTCACTTTAAGATAACGCCTTGCGCTGTGTGTATATATTAACTAATGCTGCTGTGTATCTATTTTAGCCCCCTGCACCCTGTGTGATCATATTACACTAGTAAAGTACACTAACCTTTAGACTCTTCTCTTCAATGAGGCCTGGCCTGGCCCCCTGACCGTTAATGCATGCCGCCCACCAACACAGTGACGATATGCATGGGCGGTCATAAATATATCAATTTAATGACTGACAGTCTTCCATCATTGACCAATCAATGATGGAAGGCTGTACAGCTGTTAAGAGAACATTGTAAACCCACCCAGACCGTTAGCCCCGAGCGCCCGCCAGCTAATAGGGCCTCGAGTTTACTTTTTGATTGACATCTACAGTCAATAAAACAACCAGTTGCCTGTCCCTTCCCCCTTTCTGTTTCCTGACCCTGGTCACGCTGAGACTGAGAGACCTCCCTGGCTGAAACTACTCACATCTGCTCTGCAGCCTAACCGTAAGTCCTCCTGTCTGGCACCTGCCCTGCCCCTGGCCAAACCAAACCCCTAGTGCCCCTAATAAAAGTTAGGGTCACCCAGTTACCCCACTATGCCTGCCTGGCCTGCCACCTACCCAGCCACCCACCAACTTACCTACCACCGATGACCCTAGGCCTGCAATGCCTGGTGCCACCCCCAGCCATCACCCCCATGTGGCCTGTGCCACCCCCGATCACCCCGATGTGGCCTGACCTATGCTATGCCACCGCCGATTACCCCGATCACGGTGATCGGCGTAGTCGGGTGGTGAGCGGGGTGGCACAGGCCACATAGGGGTGATCGGATCACCCCCATGAGGCCTGTGCCACCCCTGAACACCTCCATGTCGCCTGTGCCACCCCCGAGGCCCGATCACCACCACCCCGATGTGGCCGATGCTATGCCACCGCCCTATTACCCCGATCACGGTGGTCGGGGTAATCGGGCGGTGAGCGGGGTTGCACAGGCCACATGGGGGTGGATGATCACCCCCATGAGGCCTGTGCCATCCCTGTGCCACCACTGACCGACCGATGGGCGCGTGAGCGTGACCGACCCCACCCTGATCCAACTACCGACCTAGCAGCACCCCCCACCCCCCCCCCCCCCCCCCACCCCCTATTTTTATTCCATTTTTGAAGCAACAGGCATGTGCATGTCACTTTTAAAGATAAAATAAAAATAAGGTAAGGGAAAAACAATACAGTAAAAACATCACACATACTAAACAAACAATAATACAAATAAAGTAAACAGCACATACATATTAAACAAACAATAATAAAAATAAAATAAACAACAGCACATACTTACCTGTCAAATTGACCCCTCCAGCGTTGGCCTTCTGCCCTCAGTGACCTGGATAGTCATAATAATCCAATGTTGATTGAAGCCCATGTCATAAAATCCAATGTTGATTGAAGCCCATGTCAAATAAATAATCCAATGTTGATTGAAGCCCATGTCAAATAAATAATCCAATGTTGATTGAAGCCCATGTCACAGTCAAATAAATAATCCAATGTTGATTGAAGCCACTGGTCAAATAAATAATCCAATCTTGATTGAAGCCATTGTCCATCCATTCTGGCCCATTGAAAGAGGCCTCCACCAAAAAAAAAACGACGCTCTAAAAAAAAAAAAAACAACAAACTAACAGAGCTCATCCTACAAGGAGCTCCACCCGCGATTAATTGGTTTTATCCCACGCTCTGCTTTATATACTAATTTTTGAAGGACTCTGATTGGCTGAAATTTTTGATTGACATCGATTTCAACCAATGAGAGTCTTTAAAAAATTCGCAAATCAGCAAGCAGGTATTGAAGCCTGTAAGGGAAAAAAAGGTTAGTGTGAACTTGTTTGACCCTGTATGTATTATACATATTCCAGGGCTATTTATGTGATATACATGTTACAGGATAACATCCTGTAACATGTATAGCAAAAACATAGCACTGTAATATGTATAAAAAATAATGTGTAATAGAAATACATGAACAATATAATAAAATAAGTTATAAAGTACATCAATTAATCAAATAATAAATATCAATTATTATATATTTTTTTATGTATATGTTTATGTATATTTATGTATATTTTTTTATGTGTGTGTGATATATATATATATATATATTTATATATATATATATATATATATATATATATATTTATATATATTGATATATATATATATTGATTGATATATATATATATATATATATATATTTATATATATATATATTGATTGATTGATAGATATATTGATATATATATATATATATATATATATTGAGATATACATAAATATATATATATTTATATATTGATTGATTTATATATTGATTATTGATAGACATATATATATATATATATATATATATTGAGATATATATATTTATATATTGATTGATTTATATATTGATTATTGATTTATATATATATATATATATATATATATATATATATATATATATATATTTATTGAGATATATTGATATCAATTGATATATATATATATTTTTTTTTTTCATGTACAATTTGGGCCTACATGGTCCCAATTTGTTGTTTATGTTTTTTAAGGTGCGGTTGGGGCCTATATGGTCCCAATTTGTTATTTAAGGTTTTTAAGGTGCGGTTGGGGCCTATATGGTCCCAATTTGTTATTCAGGGTTTTGAAGGTGCGGTTGGGGCCTATATGGTCCCAATTTGTTATTTATGGTTTTTAAGGTGCGGTTGGGGCCTATATGGTCCCAATTTGTTATTTAAGGTTTTTAAGGTGCGGTTGGGGCCTATATGGTCCCAATTTGTTATTTAAGGTTTTTAAGGTGCGGTTGGGGCCTATATGGTCCAATTTGTTATTTAGGGTTTTTAAGGTGCGGTTGGGGCCTATATGGTCCCAATTTGTTATTTATGGTTTTTAAGGTGCGGTTGGGGCCTATATGGTCCCAATTTGTTATTTAAGATTTTTAAGGTGCTGTTGGGGCCCATATGGTCCCAATTTGTTATTTAGGGTTTTTAAGGTGCGGTTGGGGCCTATATGGTCCCAATTTGTTATTTATGGTTTTTAAGGTGCGGTTGGGGCCTATATGGTCACACTTGGTCTTCTAAGGTATGTTTGGGGCCTATGGTCACACTTGGTCTTCTAAGGTATGTTTGGGGCCTATATAGTTCCACTTGGTCTTCTAAGGTATGTTTGGGGCCTATGGTCACACTTGGTCTTCTAAGGTATGTTTGAGGCCTATATGGTTCCACTTGGTCTTCTAAGGTATGTTTGGGGCCTATATAGTTCCACTTGGTCTTCTAAGGTATGTTTGGGGCCTATGGTCACACTTGGTCTTCTAAGGTATGTTTGAGGCCTATATGGTTCCACTTGGTCTTCTAAGGTATGTTTGGGGCCTATATGGTTCCATTTGGTCGTTTAATGTTTTTTAAGTATGGTTTTGTTCTTGAATGGTCTGATTGATTTGCTTGTTTTCTTCCAACCCCAGGTGCAAACCCTATGTGGCTGCAGATTTGTTTGTACTCGTTGGTCAACTTACTGAACGTGAATACCCTGAGAAGAAGACCCGACTAATGGTAGGTGTCACTCCTTTAATTTTTCTGTTAATGCGTATAGGTGCAATTATGATATTGCTGTAGTCTTGTCACATGAGTTTTTTCAATCTATATTGTATACCAATGAATTTAACACATTGTTACTTTACTTCTTGACATTTCTGCATTGCTGATCATGTATTTTAATGGGCTTTACAAGTATAAGTTCATTGGGCGGGGCTTATAAAGGTCATCATGATGTCAGGGGGAGGAGCTATAAAAATGGGTGTGGTTTGAAAAAGGGGGAGTGGCTATGTTTCACCCTGTCGCCCCTCCAACTTGAAAAGTCACCAGCCGCCACTGATGATGGGTATCAGCAGCAGCAGGGAAGCTTTTACATGGTACTTGGAGTGAGTTTGTTTCCAAATGTGTATGAAGAAGCTTTTTGTGGATCACAGAGGGTATCTGAGACGTGTTAAAACCCATAAGCTGTTGTGATAAAAGTTGCCATCTTGTTTTTCTAGTACTGGAGTCCCTGTAATTATGACGCTTGTCTTTTTAAAGGGATATGTAAGTTTGCTGGATTATGAATGCATCTGATAGAGGACAACTAGTAGTGTATGTTAAAAAAAATTGCATGAAAAAATCCCCAAATAAGCATTTAAACACTTATATTAAAGCCAGCAAAATCTCTTGTAATTTGATAGTTGAACATTAGGGTTAACACCCTCCAAACCCAGGCTAAATTAGCATCACATTTAAAATGATTTGTTTTGGCCAATCCGGTTAGCTGGAACTTTTGAATTAACTCTGGGTTCCTGTTTGTGCTGCAAAGCAGCCGGGGATATGTAGTGTATCACTTATATGTGCTATGTATTGCTGCTGACATAGAGACAGGGAGCTGCAAGGAGATTGGCTGTGCAAGCAACACTAGGTAAATAGTGGGTTAACATTGATTCCCCGATGCTGCATGCTAATTGGGGGCAGAATCAGGTGCCTATGTAGACACCCCTGGAGGTGTCAACATAATCATTAGAGGCATTTTTAGATATTAATAAAAATAAAATGTTTTATTAGATGTGCTGCATACACATAAGCTGCTTTTCGCTTAAAAATTGGAGAAATGTATTAATCCATGAAACTTTCATACCCGTTTAAACTTGTATACAACCTTGGCTAATTGCACCCAATAGAACCTTTTTCTGTCTCTGGTTTCCATGCCTTTTTTTTAGTCAGGAACATTTTGTTAAAATTTTTGGCATGCTGATGAAATGGGTTTGGCTGCTGTAGGTAGTCCTCTCTGGTACAGGAAAACTTGGGCTTGTTGTTGTTTAGTTCAGTTGGGTCAAGCTCTCCATGACCATATAGAGCGCAGCATGCCAGGCACATCTTGTGTCTGGTTGTGCTCACCCTTAAGGTTTCCATGGCAAAGATACTGGAGTTGGTTGCCTGCTCCTTCTCCAGTAAACTGCAATTTGTCTGACCGCTCAGCTATGACTTGGTATAGCTCACAGCTTCATTAAAGTACACAAGCCCCTTCACTATGACAAGGTAGCAATCCAGAAGGGAGAACCCTGGGCTGTGGAATTTCTGTTGCTCATTTCAATGCCCATAGGCAGGTATGTGCCAAAAAAGGTGAGAGATTTGTGTGTGACTCCCCTTCTATTACTATGTATATAATGGGGGAGCAGCCTTCAAGGTAGTCAATTTAGCTGAGAGACATATCTACATAGTTACACAATAATTGAGGTTGAAAAAAGACTTTTACTCCACCAAGTTCAACCATTTTAGATCTCCTCTGATCTGCAATATACAGATTAATTTAAATTTTTAATTTATCCAGAGGAAGGCAAACAGAAAAAAACAAACAGTGAAACTTTGCCAATTGTCTCAAAAAGGGGGGAAAAAATAAAAAATTCCTTCCTGACACCAGATACTGGTGATCAGATTCCTCCCTGGATCAATACTCCTTCTCTAAATATCCAGGATAACCCTGAATGCCCTTTTTATTTAAAAATATATCCAATCCCTTTTTTAAGTTACCTATCGTATCCGCTGTCACCACCTCCTTTGGTAGAGAATTCCACAGATTAACCACCCTTACTGTGAAGAACCCTTTTTTTTTTTTTCTTTAAGGTGAAATCTTTTTACATCCAACCCTAAGGATGTCCTCTTGTCAGTTGAAAACCTCTTGGCACAAAAAGCTCCCTTGACAAGTCTTTATACCGACCCTGGATATTTGCTTCCCTTGCTTCTATACCCTTCTTAATACATGCTAATATTTTATTTGCCTTTGCAGCTGCTGCTTGGCTTTGAGCGCTGTTACATAGGTGGTTGTCCACAAGCACTCCCAAATCCCTTTCAATATCTGATATAAGATGCATGGCTATTTTTCCTTCCCAGATGCATAACTTTACATTTATTCTTATTAAAGCTCATCTGCCATTTAGATGCCCATTCCTCTAATTTATGCAAATCCCTTTGGAGGGAAAGTACATCATTATCTGATTGTATTACCTTGCACAACTTAGTGTCATCAGCAAAAATGGAGACACTACTTTCCAATCCTACTTCTAAGCCATTAATAAATATGTTAAAAAGGAGAGGACCTAATACTGAACCCTGAGGAACCCCACTTACCACATTAGTCCAATCGGAGTATGTTCCATTTATAACAACCCTTTGCTTCCTGTCTTTTAGTCAGCTCTCAATCCATGAGCAGATCTTTACTGCAAATCCTGTATCCCTTAATTTGCACAATAGTCTCCCACGTGGCACCGTATCAGACTTTGCAAAATCCAAAAAGACTGCATCCACTGAGTTGCAATGATCCAAGTTCCTCCTAAGCTCTTCATAGAAACTAATTAGGTTTTTCTGACATGACCTCTTTCAAAAGTCTCTGTTGATTCCTACTTATAATCTTATTTAAATAGACATATTCTTGTATACTATCCCTTATTAACCCTTCTAAAAGCTTTCCCTCTGCAGAAGTGAGGCTTACAGGTCTGTAATTCCCTGGATTTGCTCTTGCTACCTTCTTAAATATAGGTATCACATATGCTTTTCTCCAGTTATCTGGTAGAGACTCTGTGTTCAGGGAATTTTGAAATATTAGATATAATTGTTTTGCTATTACAGCCCACTTCCCTCAGTACCCTTGGATGTATTCCATCAGGCCTCTGGGCTTTATTAACATTTATTTTTTACAACCTCTTCTGGATTTCTTCCTGGGTTAATTATTTAGTGATGGTAGTGTAGCCCCAGTATGTTGCAGTGTCCCAACCACTGGTACCTCCCTTGTATATACCGAAGAAAACAACCTATTTAGCTCATCTGCCTTTTCTTGGTCACGAATTGTCAAAGCGCCTGTGTCGCATTGTAATGTTCCTATAGCTTCCTTCCTTGCCTTCTTCCCATTAATAAATATAAAAAATATTTTAGGGTTAGTCTTACTCTCCTTTGCAACTAACATTTATCCAGTTTATTTCAGGCTAATTGAAATCTCCCATTATTAGAACTTGCCCATGCTTAGCTACATTTCCGATCTGTAACAATTATTTTATTTCCTCACTTTCAGCTATGTGTGGGGGTTTACCGCATACTCCTACTAATATTTTTAGAATTTGCTCCTCCGCTATTTAACTCTATCCACAAACATTCAACATTACCGCTAGTTCCACCATAAATATCTTCTCTGACTATAAGCTTAACTTCAGGCTTACCATACAGACAAATCCCACCTCCTCTTTTAATCTGGGTGGTTATAACCTATTTAAGAAAAATAGGGGCAATGGTAACAGTCCAGTCATGAGATTCATCCCACCATGTTTCAGTAATGCCTATTAATCCCGTTTCTCATTAACGGCTAATAATTCTAACTCATTTTTCCCGGCAAGCTTCTGGCATTAGCAAGCATACACCTTATGTTATGAGAGTGTGTACTTCTGGAGTGCCTGCCACTGTACTTGAGTTACTTAAAGGGATATCCAAGTGAGCTGGATTTATAAATTTCTGCACTCTATAGGCAAAAAGCAGCCTATGTGTATGCAGCATATCAAAAAACATTTTATTTTTATTAATATCGAAAAATCCTTCTAATGACTATGTTGACACCTCCTCCAATCAGCACTCCGCATCCGGGGAGCAATATTAACCCACTATTTACCTGATCAGCCAATCCCCTTGCAGCTTCCTGCCCATATCAGTGATGCACTACATTTCCCAGGCTGCTTTGCACAGATATGAACCCAGAGTTAATTCAAGAGTTTCAGCTGACCTAATTGGTCAAAACAAATCATTTTAAGTTTGAGGCTAATTTAGCCTGGGTTTGGAGGGAGTTAACCTTGATTTCAAACGGTCAGATATTACTATTCTTGCTAAAACACTTACTTTGTATGCACAGGAAGGAAATTATGAAAAGGAAGAGTATTATAAAACATGTGTATTCCCACAGTAGGGCAGAACTCTGCGTCATTCCAAAACAAAATGGATACAATGCCTGTGATTGGTCAAACTGAATATGACTTATGCTAACTTTAGAAGAGATTAGCTGGGGGTGTCAACTTTGAAAGCCAACTGTTTGCAAATACAATAAATTCAGCTGACTTAAAGTTGAGTGTTTAAATGTATATTTTGGTATTTTTTAAACACAAACATTTTTTTTCATACACTACTGATTCTCCTCCATCCGATGCATTCATAATCCAGCAAACTTAGATATCCCTTTAACAATACCTCCCTATTGACTATAACTAGTCAAGGGGGAGGGTTAGTAGTTTTTTACCCTCTCTACCCCATTACTTCTATCTAGTCCCTCCCCCGCCTACTAGTTTAAAAACTCCCCCAGCCTTTCTACCATCCTTCCCCCTAGCACAGCAGCTCTATCGTCATTAAGGTGTAATCCATCACTGCGATAGAGATTGTACCAATGTGAGACGTCATCCCATTGCTCTAAAAACCCAAACCCCTCCTTAATGCACCATTTTTTTTAGTCACACATTAACCTCCCTAAGCTCCTTCTGCCTCCCTGGGCTAGCACATGGCACTGGTAGTATCTCAGAATATACTACCTTGGAGGTCCCGGCCTTCAGCTTATTACCTAGTTCTGTAAAATCATTCTTTATGACACTCCATCTTCCACTAACTTTCTCATTAATGCAATAGAATCTGGGTGACAAATCACCCAGTCTACCTTCCTAATAGAATCTACTTGTAGCAGATGTAAAATGAAGATGCCTGGGAGTGATAAGTGTCATTTTACTTCCCTTAAAACAAATTTCATAAAAAATAAAATTTCTAAAATGTAATTTAATGCACTCCCCTGTATTAATCCATTTGCCATATTTGCAGACTTTGATCCAGATATGCATAGATAAGAGAATGAATGAAAACTGATAGTTCCACCTAGGAATCAATATAAAAAATTCAGCTTATACAAATATAAGGTAAGTCATACTGTTTTACTTGGTGTTGCAATGCTATCTGTGTCCATTTAATTTAACAGGCAATATTATATACTTATTTCTAAGCTGCAGTTGTTTGGTGACTGAACATCATCACAATCAGAAAGCTTGTAGAATGTAATATATTGTAGATCCTACTCACACACAGTGTTAAATACATATATAGATAGATAGAGATAGATAGATACTTCGTGGGCATATATGCATAGCTTTCTGACATGCATAAAAGTTGTATATTAAAACAGATTTTTATAATTCTGCAAATGTCCAGAATTTACATTTTTAATTGTTTGAAATAAATCAAATTTGATTTGTTGTTCTATCAGAAAAGTAAACCATTGTCCGAAACTGTCCTGATCAGATGCAATCAGGGTGTTGCCAAATATTAGAAACCTATCACTGTCTGAGTGGTCAGGATGTTACCCTAAATAACATAGCACAGAGGATGATGACTGGACTTCAGGTCATGCTACACTGGATGATTCAAAAAGGCCAATAAAATAATATCACGACAAACTTATTGTGAAATAAATAAATTATATATTAAACTTTCCCAGCAATGACAAATCAAAAAAAATTTACATACAGCAAAAAGTGCAAAATAAACAAGAACTATACAGAAACAAATATTTACACCCTTCACAAAACAGAAAGCAAAAAACATTTTTTCACAGGTTCCGGCAGGACGTTTTGATTTCAATACTGTTGCAATAATAATATTAGTAATAAAAGGATTGCTGCATTGGTCCTAGAAAGAAATAAGATGGTTGCAGTTGGTGGTAACTTTTAAATGGACCAATAGATAAAATTACCTCACTGTGGTTATAATTAGCAAAAGATTTCTGTATAAGCTTCAGTTGAGATATAGGTTTTTGCTAGTTATCCCAATGTATGCAATATTGTCCAAAAAGGCTTCTTCTACTAGTAACTGGATAAAACATATAATTTACTACACATATATATATATATATATATATATATATATATATATTTATTAAGAATTTATTGGCCACCTATAGAAAAAGTACAACCAACTACAACCAACATTACAGCAAACAACAGTTGATTTTTTTGTTAGAAAAGAAGTCTGTTGCAATATATAAAATCTCAATAGCAACCAAGTAGGATTGTAGAGGCTGGTATTTCAAGTACAAGTAAATTAGAAAGATATTGTGCCAGCTACAAAATTAAGGCAGCAGCTTCAAAATCAACAGATAAGTTTTACTCTTTGTGGAGCTGCAAATGGCAGGTGACATTACGGTTTTCAGACAACCATTAAAAAGCCCAAGCATTAAGTATACTTTCAAAATGTCATTATTCAAAACATTCACTCCAGCCATCATAGCCAGTCTGATATAAGCAGTTGAAAAAATTAAAGCTGAAAAAAAAAACAACAAAAAAACAACACTTTAAAGCAGTGCAAAAAAAAAATAAAAAAAAATTGATTGAAATATATATATATATATATATATATATATATATATATATATATATATATATATATATATAAACATAAACACTAACAAAAACTTAAACCCTGGTGAAGAAATAAAAAGGTGCAGAGGGAGGGTAGTAAATAAATAGAATACGAGGAACAGAATAATGGTGGTAGAATAGGCACTTGTGGGTGATTTCTGGCATTTTGTGGCTTGCTACATTGTGAAAAGGCATAGCCAAAAAGAATGGCTTTATTCCAACCCAGGGAGGAACCCCCCCAAAAAGTAGTAAACATATTTGACGCCCTGAAGATATGTCAACATCCACAAGTCTGTATAGCTTCTGCAATAGCTGCTCCTCGTCTCCCTCCAATTCAGAGTTTAGCTCTTTAGTGTTAAAGATATTGTGCTTTTAAAACAAAACAAAAACATAAAACCCAGTAGGATTTTTACATCAAGTCCTTCATAGCTTCCCAGTGCTTGTTTTTCTTCCACCCTTTTCTAAACTCCAGTATATTCTGATTGCCATCAAACTCCTTGTTACTTTTCTCCTTCATGTGCAAGAGGGTCTTCCAAAATGCATAAAAAGTGGTGCAGGTAGGAAGAAAATATGGCACAACTTCAACAACCAACAATTATAGTCATAAATAAAGGACCCAAAAAATTCAGTAACTGCAGTCTATGGGCTTTGTATAAAAGTAGATTTTTGGATAAGATTCTGAAAAAAAAAAGATATATAAAAATTCAGGCTGCACAAGTTTGCAGAGGTCCGGACGGATGCATTTTTTAAAAAGAAACAAAAAATAAAAGTGGTGTTTGGTTTTGGTATCATAGCCCCTTAAGGAAGCGAGCAGCAGAGTTTAGTTCATAGGCACAGAGCGGTTCATGGTTGTTCAAGCAATGTCGTCTTCCAAGCTCACCATCTGCTTCTGTAAACACAAGCCACAAAGTATGCATTAGTGGCCGCTATCAACATACATGGAATATTTAAAGGTTTGACAAGCCTATATTTTCCATTTAAATCAAAGCAGATAAAAAACTAATGCATAATGGTGTCCATTTTTAAGTGCTCAAATAACTTGCATCAGCTTTAAAATAAATCTAGTTAAAAATGGCTAATGTCCGCCTAAACCCTTATTTGTATATTACAGTTAAAAGACAGAGGCAGCTCTAGACATCAGAACATCAGATTAAATAAAGACAGAATTATGTTTACCAATAAACTAGAACGCAAAGGCCCTTGCAGAAAACAATTATCTAATACTAATTTAGATTTATTTTTAACAACAACAACAACCAATTGCAAATGTCCCCATTGACAAGCTGTACCAAAAATTAGACATTTTTAGGTGGCCCTTTGATTTTTATTGAAGTATGCAGAAAGCTCACATTTTTCTTCTTACATTTAAAAACAAGTTTTAGCACTGCAATAGCTGTTTTTCCTCACTACAAAAATTTGCTGCATTAATGTGTGCAGATAATGACGTCTATAGCAACATGTGACAATCATTTTTCATGCTTTGACACTGATATAGCTCACCGATGGGTAGGTGTATCCATCCTGACTCCGACATATGTGGATCTCATCTTCCTCTGTTGTTTTTTGGTACACAGGATTGTCAAAGTTAATGCTGTTGGTGTTTTTCAATCTCCAGTTCTTCCACAAGAGGAACCCCCCAAAGGCACATATACAAAGCAGCACTGAGAGAAAAAGGACCACAGTATTAACCTAATGTGAAATTACATTACACATACAGCTACACATGTACCATTCACATAGACAAGTTACCAATCATAGATACATCCAATATACAGTGCCTTGCAAAAGTATTCACCCCCATGACTTTTTACCTATTTTGTTACATTACAGCCTTCAAGTTCAAGGTTTTGTTAATCTGATTTTTTTGTGATGGATCAGAACACAATAGTCTAAGTTGGTGAAGTTAAATGAGAAAAATATACATAAAACTATTTTTTTTAGAAACAGAAAATTGGCATGTGCATATTTATTCACCCCCTTTGTATGAAGCCCATTAAAAGCTCTGGTGCAACAAATTACCTTCAGAAGTCACATAATTTGTGAAATGATGTTCACCTGTGTGCAATCAAAGTGTCACATGATCTGTCATTACATATACACACCTATTTTGAAAGGCCCCAGAGGCTGCAACACCCAAGTAAGAGGCACCCCTAACCACTGCCATGAAGACCAAGGAACTCTCCAAACAAGTAAGGGACAATGTTGTTGAGAAGTACAAGTCAGGGTTAGGTTATAAAAAAAAAAAATCCAAATATTTGATGATCCCCAGGGAGCACCATCAAATCTATCATAACCAAATGGAAAGAACATGGCACAACAGCAAACCTGCCAAGAGACGGACGCCCACCAAAACTCATGGACCGGGCAAGGAGGGCATTAATCAGAGAGACAGCACAGAGACCTAAGGTAACCCTGGAGGAGCTGCAGAGTTCCACAGCAGAGACTAGAGTATCTGTAAATAGAACGACAATAAGCCGTACGCTCCATATAGTTGGGGTTTATGGTAGAGTGGCCAGAAGAAAGCCATTACGTTCAGCAAAAAAACAAAATGGCAAGTTTTGAGTTTGCAAAAAGGCATGTGGGAGACTCCCAAAATGTATGGAGGAAGGTGCTCTGGTCTGATTAGACTAAAATTGAACTTTTCGGCCATCAAAGAAAACGCTATGTCTGGCGCAAACCCAACACATCACATCACCCAAAGAACACTATCCCCACAGTAAAACATGGTGGTGGCAGCATCATGCTGTGGGGATGTTTACCAGCTGGCGGGACTGGGAAACTGGTCAGAGTTGAGGGAAAGATGGATGGTGCTAAATAAGGGGTTATTCTTGAGCAAAACCTGTACCACTCTGTGCGTGCTTTGAGGCTAGGATGGAGGTTCACCTTCCAGCAGGACAATTACCCCAAACACACTGCTAAAGCAACACTTGAGTGGTTTAAGGGGAAATGTGTTGGAATGGCCTAGTCAAAGGCCAGACCTCAATCCAATAGAAAATCTGTGGTCAGCCTCAAAGATTGCTGTTCACAAGCGCAACCCATCCAACTTGAAGGGGCTGGAGCAGTTTGGCAAGGAGGAATGGGCAAAAATCCCAGTGCCAAGCTCCTAGAGACTTACCCAAAGTGACTTGGAGCTGTGATTGCCGCAAAAGGTGGCTCTACAAAGTATTGACTTTAGGGGGGTAAATAGTTATGCACATTGACTTTTTCTGTTATTTTGTCCTATTTGTTGTTTGCTAAACACTCCTACAATATCCTATTAAATGGATATTGTTTGACCCTTAAAAAGAAAAAACATCTATCATGGTAACTTGCAAGTTATAAGATACAGAGCTGAACTTGTTACCGACAATATTGGATTTACTGAGGGTGCTCTAGAAGCCAAGTGTAAGTGGGTAGGGGGGTAGTCAGTTATTGTATTTTTAATTTTCATGGAAAAGGCTATTTAATAGACTATAATGTTATCTAGAACTTTTTTTTTTAAGCTCTGCTTAAGGTTTATGTATTGGTGCCAATATGAAGGATAATATCATTTATATGGAACCAATACAAATTCATTCAGATAAAGGAACATTGCTGAGACAGAGTATTAAGCAAGGGAACTTACCAATTGGAATAACTATGTAGAGTGCAGTGTGGCCAGATTGGGAACGTGGCATGGCTGAGTCGACTGCAATATTGTCACGAGCTGCAAATATATAAATATTGTTAAACTCCTGATAGCAGATGTTTTTCTGGATGCTAAAAAAAAATAATTTACAAAGCCATTATCATATTAGTAATGGGAAGCCGTAAGCACGTGTACCTTGGTGAGATTGCGTCATGCTCTCCCGAGTAGTAAGCTCAGGTGTTCTTTCTGTGACCCTCTTTGGTGGGTTTGTTTTAACAACTGCTGGAGTGGAGGTGATTTGTGGTAAACTGGTAGTAGTGGATATCTTTGCAGCAGTGGTAATCTTTGCAAGTGTAGTACTCCTTGGAGTTGTTGCTGGCTTTCCAGCTGTGGTAATCTTGACTGAGGGAGTAGTACCAGCAGAGGGAGAGGGGGAGGCTTTGGGGACAATTGGTTCTGGAAAGACAAAGAAAGCACCTTAGACAATTCCTAAACACCCACAGAAATAAAAAGACTCCAAAGATATTGATAGTTTATACATAATTTAAATTCTCATGAATGGAGAATTTCATAGAAGTGGAGAATTATACGGTACCTGTCACACAGCTCCTCATATCCAACCCGAGATGCATTCCATCAGGACATGCGCAAGTGTACTTGGGGGAACGCTGGGTGATGCGAGGGGCTGGCAGGCACAGATACTCACAGCCCCCATTACCCAGATGATGAGCTTCACACCAGTTGTCAGCTAAAAAAAAAAAAAAGAGCAAAAAATAAATAAAGATCCCAGATAATTTCCTTTTAGAAATCTACTGGTCTGGAACAGCCTAGCTCACTCTGTTGCTGGAAGTATTTACATACACTATACATCTGTAATCACTGTCTATACAGCTATTTCTTCCTTCTAAGAAAAAAAGAAGCCTCATTCTAGGTTAATCAAAATCCAACATTTAAGTTTTCACTCATTCATAGCTGAAGAGGTTATACTGTGTAGTTTAGTACCACAGGTCTCTTACCTGTTGGCTGCCTTAGGTTGTGATACAAGACAATGTCCTCAGGAGACAACAGATCTTCGGCTACTTTCATTATATTCCTTCCAGTCAGTCTATTGGCACTATATATTGCTTCATTGTCAATGTCAGTCCAGAAAACCAGGTCCTTAAAAAAAAAAAAAAAAAAAAAAAAAAAAAGTAAATAAGGATGGATATTTGAACCTGTCTTTAGCAGCAGAAACAGGGGAAATGAGAGAAATATGGCAAAAGCTATGCATGGACAAACGGTAGTAAATCTGGTCCGGGGAGAATAGCTTACAGAATATCAGATAATTATTTATATTTTTAACAAGAAATAAAAAAAGGACTTAAGCAAAATCGTTAAGTTGTGCTAATTCCATATAGTAAATATCTGGTCTTGGAATTATTTATAATAAGCCACATTTACTTAAAGCAATATACTAAGATTTCCACAATTTCGAGAGATAAAAACACATTACATTAACAAATATATTTTGGAAGAGTTTAAAAAATATTGTATTCGTGTGAAATATTCTAGTTTATGAAAAAATATATGCTTTAATAAATCTCACTGTCCCACTCGCTGCCTAAAGCATGATAGTCAAACTCTTCTCCATCCTTAAACTTACCTCAAAAATGGTGACAGCAAAAGGATGAGACAGGTGCTCTTCATCAACTATGACGGTCTTCCGGTTTTCTCCAGTAACATCAATGCTGGAAAGAGAGTGAAGCTTCGAATCCACCCAGTACAGCCTCTGACTAGACAGGTCTGGAAATGGCAAAAATGTATAACATTTTATGTTAAAGCAGGTGCTTCAAGTCACAGTTATTTCAAAACATGTGTACATATTTAAAATGTACAGACACATATGTATTTGCTATATAGCATTTGAATCTAATATTGTAATATAGTGCTAAACTCTAGATACGGAATAATAATAATTGAAATTACTCACCCAGAGTGATTCCATTGGGCCATTCAATGCCATCTACAACCAAAGTTTGCCGGTCCCCGCCATTCAAGCCTCCCTTCTCAATCTTGGCTGGAAGACCCCAATCTGTCCAGTACATAAACCTAAAACATCAAAAAACATGCAGAGGATTAAGGTGGAAACCAAACAATGGGTGACCCATTTATAAATGTATAATTATTGTATTTGTGCCCATTTATCCATTACTGAGATTTTGTTCTCAAAATTCTACTCCCCTTTATGTATTATGTCGCTGTCCTTCTACATACATGTGCAGAAGATCTTTAGGATACATTTTTTTTTACTGGCTAGTCCTCTGTATCAGAGAAAAAAAAATATGCAGGGTAGGATTTCAGCCTAACATACCCTTGAGAAGGATCCACTACAATGTCTCGTGGCTTTGTCAACCCTTCCTTAAAGAGCGTTTTTCTTTTTGATCCTTCTGTGTTGGCCACTGATATGGTGCAAAACGCAGAGTCGGTCCAGTAGATGTTGCCATGGATCCAATCCACTGCTAAACCATCTGGAGCTTGGATTTCATGACCAATCACAGTGGCGTGGTGGGAATAGTTATTTGCCTTATCCATAAAAGCACTGTTAGAGACAGAAGGGAAAAAATAGGACAATTAAATAACTAAATAATAAACACATATGAAGAATCATCATTGGAAAAAGTCCTACTTCCATGGCAGAATATGAAAACGAATACTTATGTAATTTAGATTCATCATATGCAGCAGTTGATAGTATTCTTGTAAGCTACCATTTTGTCATGTCTTTTTTACATCCTTATGATAAAAAAAAAAAACCTTCAGCTTTCTGTTTCCTAACAGGAGTTTATTGGACAGTGACAAGAAGTGAATAGCAGGCAAGAAAATTGGCTTTTATCAGCAAAAGCTAATGGCAGTTTTGGATTATCAGATAAACAAAGCTCCATTTGTCCCTACTTTTGACCCCATTACCTGTAAATCTTCCTCTGAGATAGGTCAGACCAATAGATTTTGTTGCTGGCGATCTCCATGTCCAAAGCCACCACATTCTTAAGGCGTGGAATAAAGCTTGTGTACTCGCTACGGTCTAATGTCATTTTCCGCACTTCATGACGGTTGGTGAAGAACAGGTAAGCAACAGTTCCTAGAGGGAAATGTTAAAAACAGAGGTCTACATTACTGCAAAAGAGACAGATCTGAAATAATTTAAAGCTGGCATAACATAACTAATTTAATACAATCTCATTTAAAAAATAAAAAAAAAAGTAAACTATTTTACTGCTGTTAATTTTTGTGGTAGTTGCCATTTCTATTTTTTTTTTTTCCTTTTCTAAAGGTTTTCAGGTTTCATTTCTGTCAGGGGGTGGTATTCTTCCATATTCTCAACTTACCAATAGATTTGCATGACCTGGTCACTGGATCCATCTGGTAGCCATCATGGCAATCACATTTGTAGCCTCCATCCAAATTGATACAAATTTGACTGCAGGTATCAGGATCCTGACATTCATCAATGTCTGATAAGATAAAGGATGAACATGGAATTAATGTATAATACATACAATGCATTTAAATGACACCTGGTCAGTTATATCCTGTATAATTTGGCTATATATGGAAATCCCAAAAAATAACAATATTTAAAACACTATTTAGAAAGTGGAAAAAAACTGCTTTTTAGTAAAGTAAGTTAACTTGAGGTTTAACCCTAAATAAATGTGATACAGACATTGCAGTCTTAAATGGCAAGATTACCTTCACATCGCTTTGTATCCACCAATTGGTATCCCTCCGAGCACAAACATGCATAACCAATCTTAAGGTCTTTACAGATGTGTGAACAGCCGCCATTGTTTTTCAGACACTCATTTTGATCTGAGAAGAAAGAGTGGAGCATAGATTAATGTTCACAATACAAGCATAGGAATTTGGAGTATAATGGTGTTTGTCTGAGCTTATCATAACAACTTGTAAATACTTACTGCACTCTTTGATAGGCTCATCTGACCAATCCCTGCAATCTCTCTGATCATTGCAAACTTTGTCCATAGAGATACATTCTCCACTGCGACATTTGAATTTGTTTGGTCCTTCACATTTTGTTACTAATAGGAGAGAAAAACGCCAGGATTTTGGTAAATTAATATTATAAAAAAAAACGTCACATATTTGTCAAGATAGAGATACACACACACACAAACAGAGCTTTACAATGCTAACGAGTTTGCATGGAATAACACTCACTATCACGGAACAGTACCAGCTGGACCGGCCAACATGGTACCAGTTAGGTACTTGTTCCGGATCTGGAAGGTTGGCGATCATTAGTCTGGTTAAACTTTATTTTATAACAGTTTTGGAAACTAGGGGCATGCAAAGGGATTTTTTTGGGAAATAAAAGGATCAGGCCACTGGAGGGATTGGGGACTCTCTTGAAAAGTATGGGTAGAAGGTCCTACACGAGATGGGTAGGGTGCTAGGTTGCCGCAAAAATAGATTGAAGCGGTTTCTGGAATAGTTAAAGTCAAGGTCATGCAGGGCATCTGGTGGCGTTGCAACCATCACTCACCATTCATACAGCCAACCTCGTCACTCAGATCTTTGCAGTCATATTCTCTGTCGCACTGTCGACTGCCATGAATACATGTTCCATCGTTACACTGAAATTCATCAGGGCGGCAGGTGGGTTTAACTGGAAGAGAGTTACACACATTGAAATCACACAATTGTTAAAAAAAAAAAGCAAATTTAGAAAAAAGACTGCATGGGCCATGTACTTAAGAGATCTGTTACCCTGTAGTAGTGACAGATACTTACCACAGTCTTTCTCATCTGATTTGTCCTTGCAGTCATGCCCTCCATCACACCTCCAGGTTAAATGTATGCATTCTCCACTTCCACAGTGGAACTCAAGAGGAGAGCAAGGTTTATCTGTTTTGATGGGCTCCCTTCCCTCACAATGGGCTTCATCAGAACCATCTTCACAGTCAGGATCCCCATCGCAAGTCCACAGTTTGGGTATACAAATGCTGCTATCACTGCACTGGAACATGGCTGGGTTACAAGTGGGGGCAGGGCAGGAATCTTCATCACTACCATCATCACAGTCGTGGTCTTCATCACACACAAACTCTAAGGATATACATTTCCCACTCCGGCACTGGAACTGGTCATCAGCACAGACCTTGGGTGCTGAGAGAAGACAAGGGAGGGATCAATATACTATTCCAGGACTGAGTATACACAATATATATATATATATATATATATATATATATATATACTTGATGTCTGCCCCCTTTATAGTGTGGATAGAAAACTCACAATACTTACCACAGTCATGCTCATCTGAACCATTCTCACAGTCCGTCTGAGAGTCACATTTCCAGGATAGTGGGATACATCTATTTATTCGTCCACCACAACTGAACTGATCTGGCTTACAGGATACAGATTCTGAGGAGAGCAAACATTAAATCAACATACATTCACTGAAATATCATGACTACAAGTAAACATATAATAAATCATTTCAAAATGTAATGTTTTTAAAAGTTGATTTTTATTAAAAGACATAGAATTAGTGCTATGAATTGGTGATATTTGCATCACATGGGCACTTGCACCTTGCTGTAACTAAATGAACTAAAGGCAGGTACAAGTAGCTATAGGTTGATACATTTTCTCTTTCAAAATAGTTTTAACTCACTACAAGTCTCCTCGAACTCATCAGATCCATCCTTGCATTCTGGATTGTCATCACAAACCCACTTGTACGGGATGCATTTCCCATCTCCACACTGGAATTCATTTCTTTCGCACTTTCTAGCTTCTAAAAAAAAAAAAAAAATATAAGAGGAAAAAAAGGTAAAATGTTTCAAAACGTAACAGTGCTTTGCAGAACAGAAGAAAATAACAGATATTGCTCCACATTTCACATATACAAACACCATTTTAACACAAATGATGTATTAATAAGATTTCATGGTATTGACCATAAATTCTATTAGTATTATAAGGTAGTATATATTTTACTAATCAATATGCTGGGATCCCTGGGAGAACAAAACTTCAAACTAGTGACTGGCCCTAAAGTGCTCAGACACTAAGTTCTTTAAACATAGCATAGAATTTCACCTGGTTAAAAAATATAAATGCAGGATAAAAAAAAACAAAAAACACACAACAACTTTACATTTAAACTATAGACATGTGGCAGGTGAAGGACGAGTACAGAAGGATTTGTTCAACAGTGATTTCTAATACAAACGTTAGTAGATCATAGATCTGAATATTAGGCACAGAGCATAACTCTGTTGTAAGCACTTTGTTTACAGTAACTACACAAACAAATATTAATTTAATTCCACTGTATGCTGTTCTCAGCTCAGAAGGGAGTGTAACAAGGAGGAGTCAGGATATCACACCACCATGAGAAGGTTACAGCCCAAACGCAGGGCGTCTGAAAGGAAGCATAGAGGAGACGTACGCTTCACAGCATGTGCCTTTTAAAGTAATATATGACCTTCGCTATAAGAACAGCCGTATGACCACCATGCACTGAAACCAAGTATGAGTGACTTAGTTGTTGGGCAATTCCATACAAGTTTCTTTGTATTATGAAAAGTGGTTGAGAAGTCAATAACTTAAAAAAAAATGATTTGTAATATATATTTGATATATGTAGACTCTCATATACGCAAAATTCCCATCACTAAACATTTTTATAATAGATGCAATTTGTATTCTTCATGTATGAAACATCAAGCTCTGAATTGATACACACTCAATTGGGGGCCAAACTGATGCATAATTTAGATTGTGCCATTTATTTATACAGAAAAGAATGTGATATAACGCTTAGGTTGAAAAGCGGATATCCTTTACAACAAATGACTACATGATCTTAGTATTGAAGTGTTAACAAGATTTGAAATCTTGTTTCAGGTGATGTGAGGCTAAATCCCTTTCTGGAAAGAATGTGTGCAGACTTTTCTAACTTGCAGGTTGTCATGAGATCATTAAATAATGCAAGTCAGATGAGGAAACCAATCATATAGTATCACATTTCTCAGACTGGGAAATACCCCCAGGAGGTTGATGGTAAGTCTGGTTGCATTCCTGAGAAGTTTCCCAGCAAAAAGGCCAAGCATATATTTCATTCAGAAAGTGGATTAAGATCAGTTTCCTTAGGTTAGGTTTTGGGGACAGGGAACATATTTTCATATATTATTTCTGTAGCATTTACATTAAGCTTTCTTAAAATATACTAGATATGTCAGCCCCTAGGATGAAAAGGCGTCCGGCGTCATATTAATACAGTTCTTTTCCTTGCAGCTCTTGTTCAGATCTAAACTCATGTAGCTTGGAAACACGTATACAATGTCTGTTCAAGTTAAATGAACGCAAACTATTTGGTATTGTCCATTACAATTCACAAGTTTATAAACAGCTGTCCCTCTGATTTTAGAGCTGAAAATGTAGTCACTACTTGAACGTACCAAGGCTCGGCTCACATTACACACTCATGTGCTCTAAACCTGGTCTAATTCAGTCCAACTGTACATTATATGTGTTTTTCCAATTGAGGCTAGATACAAATATAAAGCACTGCATATGTGCCAAACATACCTATTTAGGAGAAAGTCTAACCTCCCAAAGAGGGTGGCTCCTTCCTTACTCAAATTTATTTTCCTACAAGAATTTTAGTTTTGTCTTATGGTCCCGGGCCACCCATTGTGTTACACTTTGCTGCAACACCAGGATGAGGCTGCACAGAGGCTCTCAGCAAAGCAGGAGATCTCACTTTTTTATTTATTTATACACTGTAGTGTCAATGCATATTAGTATATATATATATATATATATATATATATATATATATATATATATATATATATATATATATATATATATAAATAAATAAATAAATCTCCTCTGCAGGATATCACTAACATTTACAGGAAATCTGATTTTGCAACAACTCTGCGTAGAGGAAATATGCTCTCAAGAATAATGAATTGTGTAATGCGATAAATGTACGTAAAGCCACAAATAAGATGCGTAAACACCTATTACAATATGTTCAACTTTCATTTAGTAATTCTCTCAATGGTATTTACTGTAAATAATTCATGATCTTTTCATTTACAGTATATACCATTGAGAGAATTACTAAATAAACGACTATGAGATTATAGCCTGAAAAAATGTTAGATAGACTTTGATTGGTTAGAATAAAAAAAATAAAAAAAGTGGTGATCCAACTTCATTATAACACTGGGGTAGATACTTTGCCCCATCAATATAGCAGTCACATATTAGTACATAAAAGACCCCTAGATAATAGTGCATATCTAAAAAAAATGGATTAGAACAATATTTAGTATATTTAAACTTACTTTAAGAAGACCATAAAAATAGATTATTCTGGGGTGAAATGATGCTTTTTAAAATAGGATTTTGGCACAACTATAAAAGGTTTTGTGGGTCACTAAACACCTTGTGCATTTGGTTCAAACATTAGCAGTGCAGTTAGACACCCACGCCTGAACTTTACTCTGAATGAATAAATTACTACAACTTGCTCAGGCAAAAAAGTTTGAAAGGGAGTTGGTTCAATTTCCAAATAAATATTATTTGAAGAATATAATGCAATTTGCATGACACATTTTCTTTATGGATATGCAAAAGTCCTAAACTTATCAGAAAAAAAGTGAAATGTGAGGTTTGATTGTATAATAAAATCAAATGGTGAAACGTAGAAGTTATTTCTACTGTTCAGTGGCCAACTAGAAACTAAGGCGTGGTTACTAAGGATTTCATATACTGAAGAAGATACACGCCCAGATAGGAATGTTTTTTTTATTACTATATAAATACAACAATCCTGGAAGAGAGGAGATGATGTGGTGTACCATAATCAAAATCCTACATTAAACTCACTCCATGTAAGTTATTTGTCTCTAAAGACTACCTTTGAGTGAAACAACTTTCAATGTATGTCATGGTAACATTTCTCAAATTGTGTATTCTTGTTAGAGAGAAAAGATAAAACCAGCTGGAAAAAAATAGATATAAATTATACTGTTCATACATAATGTTTCAAATCTGAGTGAGTCTCAGTCACCCATGGGAGCTATATATTAATAAGACTTGCTTGAAGTGAGGGAGGGACATCTAAAAGAAGGAAAGCTCTTTACCAACTCAGAGCTGCTACAATGAAGACTAAAGTTATACAAAAAAAATAATAAAAGGACGGAGGCATAAATATCATAAGGAGTGAGATCCACGGCTTACTCAAATGCAATAGGAGTAATAGACACCACAAAAAAGGGAGACTCCCTTTCAGTGAGTGGCTCTGGCAAAACTACACCCATAGTACCTACCCTGTGCAAAGTATGGCTACCCTAGCAAGTCTTGTGCAAATAAAATAAAAGTGTTACAGATTACGTACCACAATTTGAGTGAGCTAATACTACTGTTGAGAAATGATTGAACTGATCTTCATGTTGCTTTTCTGCTCGAAGAGATCTTGTTCCTTACCACAAATTGGGCCCGATTACCCAGAAGATCAAGATCTTGTAGTATGGTTCTATGGGTTCCAAGAATGGTCAGCAACAGATCACCGACTCTTCATCTCCCCATTCACATTTTCTATTTTATTCCCTTTGCTATCACACTAGCTCTTTCTCTATTCTTTCCCTCCTTTCTACTTACCCTGTTGCTCCCCCATGTCACTTTAATCCCTGTCCCTTTCACCTGTATAACATTTTGCACTATTCCCCATATGATGATTGAAAACACAAGGAAGCAAAGTTTGATCTAGTCTTAACCGCTCAGCTCTGGAATAAACATATTCCTATCTGCTTCAAGTCACATTCTCTATACCTTTTTAAAAAAAAAAAACATCTCCCTCTTTCTGTACCAGTATAAGTAAAAGCTGCAGTGTGTGGTATATTTCAGTCAAAGAAATGGAGATTATCCCTATCAATGGATAAAATGCAGTGACTTAACTGAGGCTGGAATGTGGGTCATTAAGTTCTCTAGAAAGAATTACACTAAAGAGATCAAGGGTATATTTTGCCTAATCCAACAAGGAATAGGGATATATTAAAGAGTTTTACTACTCTAGGACCATCTTTTTGCGTGTGCCTAAACACTTGTTATGTCCTCAAACTAAGATTGCAATACATGAAGATGGATGGTAGATTGATAATGTCAATGCATAAAGACATTTCTGTACATATGAGCACACTATTCAAATGCACTGCACCAGCAACATGATGCCTATGCAAATGTGTTTCCCTAGGCCTATGCTTTATTGCCCTAAGTAAATATAGCTTGTCTGTAATCCCCTTCTGGATCTCTACCTTGTCGTGGTTCAGGGGATGGTGTACCTCAATGAATCTGTGAGGTATACCATGTAAAGTCACCCAAGATGGGCAGGTCATAGCCAAGAGGTCAATCAAATCGCAGTCCACTAGAGAAGGAACTGGCAACCAACTCCAATATCTTTGCTAGGACCTATCCTGTTATACGTGCACATTTCTGGAAGCGTGCCGCCGACTACTCTAGGGACGCAAGCCCAACACGCTGGGTAAGTGTTAGGGGTTTTGGGTTATAGTTACAGAGTTAGGGGGCTTGGGTTAGAGGGTTACGGTTAGGAAGTGAGGCTTAGGGGGTTTGGGTTAGGAAGTGAGGGAGGGGGGGTTAGGTGGCTTGGGGTGTACTACCTAGTTTTTGCCAGCTACATGGGGACGCGAGCACGGCCGCATCCCTAGAGTCGGCGCACTTAAAGAACTGCACACATGAAACAGGATAATTCCTTTGCAATGAAAACCGTAATGATAAGCCCTACCAGAGAAAAGATGTGCCTGACGTGCGTTGGTAAATAGGGTCACGGAAGGTTGGAAACGACTTAACAACAAAACATACATAATCAGTAATATTTGTTTTCTTCAAGCACTTTCTGTCATACTCTAATGTGATATAGATACACACACAGGTAGTCATTTTAGGGTGAGGACAGAACAAGGAGGATAGGCAAATGGGGATGGGCCTTTGGCAGGAGAAATAATGTATATGCCCCTGAAATAATATTAGCTGCTAGTGCAGCTTATGGCACAGATTACATATACTTGTAACATGGTGGAAGCCAAAGAAGTGCAACATTTTGTTCTGTAAAATGCATAAAATGAAAAGTAATAAACACCATCAGCCTTATTAAATTGCGATTCGGCCAATTGAATAGGGCTCTATATAGGCACATAACATATTTTTTACAGAAGTTCTTAGTTAATGAACTTCTATCCAAAAGCAAGTTCTTCACGAACTAAAAACGTCTGTAAAAAATATGCTATGTGCTTATAGAGTCCTATTTAACTGGCCGAATCGCAATTTAATAAGGCTGCATACTTTTTATAAAATGCACAGGTCACGTTCATTTTTAAAATTTTAATTTACTGTGTCCCTATAATGTACTTGGGGTGTCAATGTATTGACGTCTTAAGAAAGAGTTATCATAAAAAGTGTGTACGTAATACTCTTATCAGACAAGGACCCACGCCCTTCGTATGTTAACAGTAAGGAAATCTATTGCTAATTTTCACTTCTAAGGAAACTGTCTGTAATTGGCTGTCACTGTACTACCCCGTCAACAATTCCCGCCCATAAACAGGAGGAGCTTTTCCGCCACGCCGCTGGGCGGGAAAACCAGTGCTGGCAAGGAAAGCTCGCTAGGCCAAACGCCCACCTAAGCCACGCCCAGAGAGCGCTGTCATTGGGCAGAAGGCTGGAACTTGCGATCTGCCGATTTCTCGGCAACCAATCGACTACCGCATCAGAGCGGCCCATTGATGACCTAACAGGACATGGGCGGAGCTTGAAGGGGAATGCCTCAGTATAGAAGCCGGTGGTGTAAATGTCAGTGAAATACGTTACGTTAAATCACTACTAGTTTAAAAGAACAACCTTAATTACGTATATTGCCTGGATATAGCTATAGAAACCGGGCACCCGTCAAGAGTCAGTATTAGAAAATAATCTAATAGAATAGTCACTATAAGAGTTTTCTAAGATAACCCAATAAAATATTATACACCCTCTTATAATAATGTGTGCAATGAGAAGCAATGTGATTTATACCTAGTATAGCACAGTAACCATGTCAATAAGCAGTATGTACCTTCTGGTATCCATAATGGAGAATGTGACAAGTTATCTAAATCATCCATGCGTCTAAATAATAGAAAAATAACATCTCAATACCAGGCCATTAGAATATGCCAAATAGTAAATACTTCAAAAAGGATCAGCCATCACAGTATGACGGTGTCCTCAGCTAACCCTGCTACAATAAATTATCCAAACCCAATTATATAGGTGCTCTATATTAGACCCATAAACCCTGCATTACACCAGATCATACAAAGCCAGAGCATAGGACTATACATATAACATTATATGGACTTAATACATAATTTACATCAAAATGGCAGAAATGAAATCACATGGATCAATTAAAGAAGGATTAGCTTCCATTCATCTAAACTGCATGATTGGTGATTTTATATATATATATATATATATATTCTCCTTACAGCATGCAGTAAATAAGAGGATACACCTTTCTTACCTGAATGTGCAGACATAAACTTCAGTAGAAGACATAGCAGTACAGGTGCAGGGAGCCTTGCAGGTCTCATGATAATGTGAATAAAGTCCTATTTAGTGCAGATCCTGTGATATGCTGTAGTGTCTCCTCCTTGGTATTAGGAGCTGCAGCCTGGGTGCACTCAGCACTGTTTCTGATATCAGAGTGTTTGGGATACCCCTGTGTAAATTTGAAATAATGCCTTTTTTTTTTTGCACACACCAGAGGGTGGGGTTATCAGTGGTGTGATTTTAAAGCATCTCCAATACCATGCTGGTTAGGAGGAGCCTGTAACACATGATGTGACATAAGCAGAGTATGGGCCCACCCAGTGGTACTGCTCAGTGCAATCTTATAGTAGTCACACACCTAGATGATGATTCACATCCTATATGTAGCTGTATGTTGCTCTACCCTTGTCCTTCCCACTTACATACCATAAATGCCTTTACAGGCTAAGATAGAGGTTTGCAGACATTCCTATACATATATCAAGATATAATACTGCTTAGATTTATATACACTGCTATCTGGATTCACTCTGTACATACAATAACTTTGTGTTTACTCATAATGTTTGTAATCATAGTATGGGAATTATGGTGGAGGTGAGGGGACAAATCCCCCTCCAGATATATTTTATATATAAGGAGCTGCCCCCACCCAACCCCCACAGAATTACTTTGGCTTTTATACTCCCATGATTGTAACACATTTATGTCAATAGAAGAAATACAAATGTTTAGTATTTACACTGCATTCTATCTATCTATCTATCTATCTATCTATCTATCTATCTATCTATCTATCTATCTGTCTGTCTGTCTGTCTGTCTGTCTGTCTGTCTGTCTGTCTGTCTGTCTGTCTGTCTGTCTGTCTGTCTGTCTATCTATCTATCTATCTATCTATCTATCTATCTATCTATCTATCTATCTATCTATCTATCTATCTAGGAACCTGGCAGTGCAGTATAATAAATATCAATGCCTAAGATTTGTGTCTGGCTCCTACAAATGTATGTGTGTGTGTGTGTGTGTGTGTATATATATATGAGTATTGCTTGAGACTTGATAAAGAGAGATTGAACCTCTCAAAAGCTTGTCACTATAAATCGGATGTTTGTCCAATGCAAAAGGTATCATAATATACTCATGATTAATATATATATATATATATATATATATATATATATATATATACACATATATATATATATAGATCAATAATTATTAGATTACTATATATATACAAATATTGTTGTTGTTCAGTCATGTCCCACTCTCCATGACCCTATGGACAGCAGCTCTCCAGGCACATTTTGTGTCTGGTTGCGCTAATCCATAAAGTTTTCATGGCAAAGATACTGGAGATGTTTGCCAGTTCCTTCTCCAGTGTATCATGATTTTTCTGACCTCTTCTATGACCTGCCCATCTTGGGTGACCCTACATGATATAGCACAGCTTACACAAGCCCCTTCACCACCACAAGTTTGCGATCCAAACATATATATAATAAACTAAATCCCATGCACTCTTTACTAACGTATATTTTATTACACATATTTATGTGTAATTGGATGTAGCTGGATGGATGTAAGAGTTTTATGTTTGTCTGTATATACTGGCAATATAAATTTAAATCTCCATATAACTAATTTGTATATTATTATTATTATTTTTCTGTTTTCTGTACTCTATAAAATGAGATGAACACTGTGATCTCGGTGAGTTTGTTCCCCTAAGGCCACAGCAGTATGAACATACTTTTCCAGACCTTGAGCTGTGTGACATACCTGTATATGTCCTCTGATTATCTAATAACTTGACTAATCAAATCTACATCTTTATTGCTGTTGTGGAAAAACAGAATGTGACTGTGTAATTTCCCTCGCCACTAACATTTTTTCTTTATGGATTAAAACTGTAAAAATAGTGTACGATAACATATTGAACAAAGTACAGAAGTCCCGCATATCTCAGAAAGGAAAATGCTTGAACAAGGGGTCATGCACTAAAGGTGTCTGATGCTTTACATGTCATAACAATAACACAAAAGAAATATAGCTAGTTGGTAAAAAAGCAACATGAATAAAAAGAGTCCAAAATAGAGATACAAGAGGAACATTTACAGGGATGGTTCAAATAGGCAACAAGGAGGTATTATAACACGTTCAATATACAGAGGTGTTATATTGTAGGAACATGTCATATGGAGAAATATGAGGAGTTTTAAGGTGTAGTCCTACAGATAAATAGCAATAGCAGTAAAAGTCAGGGAGGGCAATCAAAGAAGTTATAGTAATTAAGTATAGGGAGTACTAAGAGCTATGGTAATTGATTATATGGAGAGAAAGACAATCATACAGATATGTAGGTAATATGTAGCAGTCTAATTCATTATTAGGGGTAAGCAATATCAGAAGGTGTGTATGTTACGTGTACTGTTAAATGCCATGGGCCTCATTCAAATGCGATTTGGCCAATTGAATAGGACTCTATTTAAGCACAGAGCATATTTTTTTACAGATATTTTTAGTTAGTGCACTTCTATCCAAAAGCAACGTCTTCACTAACTAAAAACTTCTGTAAAAAAAAATAGCTCTGTGCTTATATAGAGGCCTATTCAATTGGCCAAATCGCAATTGAATGAGGCCCCAAGTACTTTAAACATATACAGTTATTCTTATCTGTGTTTCACAGAACGTTCTCCTCACAGCACTGTTTTCAAACAGAAAATAGGACTTTGACTGCAAGCCTTATATCAGACATAAACCTGTATGTTAACCCATATGTGTCAATACAGGTAAAAGGTTCCAAATATTTTGATGTTTTTCCTTACATTTGCCTAGTATTTTATAACTGTGGCACCACTGCTTTTGAACAATAGAACACTGAAAATTAATAATGAATTTGACACAGGATATATGTTGATCACTTTTAATATTTAAAATCATCTTGAGGGATGCCTCCTAGGTTTGTTCACAATGTTATCAACCACTATGCCAACATTTTGGTTATTTTTATTCTGTGTGTGTGTATTATATACATGTATTTTTTATATATCCAAATCACTCTACAAAATTCTAATCCAGGTTAGTAAAGGGCATGGAATTGTACAGGGCAGAGTGTCAATTAAAAGTTAAGCTTGTTGCTGACATGGTGTAATTGGCCAGAAGATGGACTAAAGTCCAGATTTTAGTTTTATTTGCTGGTCAAATAAAATGCTATTTTGTATATCGCATCATGCATTATTATTACTTTTAATTTTTAAATGTAATTGTATGTGTTTTTGTGCATTTGCATTATATAAAGCAATATAATCTATGTACAACAGTCCTGGATATGTTGTATCTAGAGTTTCTAAAAATTAAATTTTTGTTATATGCACTAAGATAAAGTAAGTGACAGCTTTTGGCCATTGGGGCAAGAATATTCTGCTGGTCCATGTCGGGGCATATTTATGCTGCCCTATCCCATTCAGATTTTTGCGCCCACCCATGCCTTAGTCAAAATGCCTTTGTTCTCCTTGCTATATCCCAATTGCAGGATTGGCATAAACACATATGTCTAAAAGTGCTTTTCTGTTAAAGTATATATTTATAGAATATCAAGAAGTGTGAGATATGCTAGAAATGCCACTCCATATAGGCACACTATTCCATGGCACTTGAGGTAGTCTGTTGCCCACTAAACTCTGCTTCCCTGGGTCTGGATCTCACTGGCTTATGCAGAAACACATCAATGTTCTCATGTCCCATGGCCCAATCATTCATAGTTCCACACAACTTCATAAATGATTATCCCAGGTGGCAAAGACTATGCTGCCACAATGGTTAGCTAGATTGTGCAATCATAGGAGAGTCTCAGAGGGAGACGGATCTCTAAATTGGATTACCTCAGTGATTTTTAACTTTTTTTGTCTTGACCTAGACAGATTTCAGACAGGGATTCCATGGAGTTAAATGTATATGTACATTTGCTGGATTATGAATGGATCTGATAGAGGAGAATTAGTAGTGTGTGCAAACATTTTTTGCATGAAAATATCCCCAAATAAACATTTAAACCCTTATGTTGAAATCAGTAAAATCTCTTGTAATTTCTAACAGTTAAACATTAGGGTTAACACCCTCCAAACCCAGGCTAAATTAGCATATAATCTAAAATGATTTGTTTTGGCCAATCAGGTTAGCTGAAACTTTTGAATTAACTCTGGGTTCCTGTTTGTGTTGGAAAGCAGCCTGGGATATGTAGTGTATCACTAATATGTGCTATGTATTGCTGCTGACAGGAAGCTGCAAGGAGATTGGCTGAGCAAGCAACAGCAGGTAAATAGTGGGTTAATATTGTTCCCTGATGCTGTATGCTGATTGGGGGGGGGGGGGGGGGGGGGGTTAAGGTGCCTTTGTAGACACCCCCTGGAGGTGTCAACATAATCATTAGAGGGATTTTTTGATTTTAATAAAAATAAAATGTTTTATGAGATGTGCTCCATACACATATAGAGTGTAGAAAGGTATTTAACAAAATCATTAAGGCTGTGGCCTTAAAACGTTTTATGCAATGATTCACAAAAATGCAGCTAACTTTGTCTGCAGTTGTCTAGTTTCAAGGCCCGGGCCCCCCAAACAATTGTTATTATTAATGTTGTGTGCAGTAGAATTAATGGATATAGAGAATACGAGGGCTAAGAATGGTTGAAAATACACTTGTCAATGTATGTCTGCACATTATTCATATTCGGGACAGCAAAAACGGAATTATTCAGGGAACCCACTGGTGTTATATAGAGTGTGAAAGATTTAATTGATAAGGCAATGTTAGAAAATAAGATGATTTTTTACATTATATTGTATTTTGAGGTATTTGCCTTCGTATCATGGTAAATTTGAATAGCGTACGCAAAAAGAGGAAAGAGGTACCAATACTACTCACCATTTCTGTACATGTATAGAAAATGTATTTAATGAAATGCTCTTGTGACCAGATAGCTTTTTGAAAATGCCCAATGTAAATGCCATTTTTCCACATTTAAGTTGGGCTGTTTGATCTCTCCATGTTTTAGCAGATTTATGTGGTAGATCTGTTCAGGTTTCTGCTGCTCCAGTTGTCTCAATTTAGGCAAATGGAAATTCCAGAAGAGATTTGAGGTACTTGATCTAATAGCAAAGATCAAGTAAGGTAAAAAAAAGTAGGTCCCAGTTTTTCTGGGGTATATTCCAGCAGATATCTTCCAGATTCTGTATTCATTTTGCAGTGGCTTTTACCAGGGTTTTAACATGTTCCTACCCTTCTAACACCCCATGTGACAAGTCAACAGTCTCCTGTGGGTTTGTGCATAGGTTTCAGGCATTTTGGTAGAGGAAAATATGATACAGAGGGCTGTATATATTTTCCAGGCTTTAATAAATATCCAGAGAAAATATTATTAACAAAATAAATAAAATAAATAATAGGCCTAGCCTCCACTGAAACACTACCTATTGAGTATGCAGTTCCTTGCTAAGTCCATATATTCACTGGCCTGTATATTTGTTCAGATTTTCAGGTCTCCACTCTGCTCCAAGTGGTCATAGACTAAAGGCTGCTGTCTCACTCTTCTTCTCTCTCTCTGTGTCTCACCCACAGTTCTGCAATAACTGAATATAATTAGGTCCATCAACCTAATCTAGGAACTGGCTTAAATTGGGGTTACACTGGTGCAGCTAATTAACTTCACAGAGCAGTTACCTGCTTCGGTCCTCATGAGGGAACATAGCTTTACAGAGTCTGTGGCTCGAATAAACACGTTGAGCCTCTTTCAATCAGGAGGTCGCAAGTTCCGGGTATAGGCCGTATGTCTGCGGGCGCAGCTCGCTCGAGTTATGGTGTTATTCAATTAGGCAAGATTGCAAGTTAGGGGGCGATAGCAAAATTCGTAAACCATGCCATCGTATGTAGCATTTGCAAGCTTGAACATGATCAATTAATCAAGACCGTAACTCCCGATGCTGAAACAGCCATTAGAAAAGGAGCCGGTCATCATGAAGGCCGTACAACATGGAGTTGACATGTCAATCAACGCGAGATTCGGGGTCCGATATGCGATCAGCCTCGCAAACCTGCAATCTCAAGAATAATAGAAATTAATTAGGCCAATGTGATAGTCCATGTGGGTGGCCTGATATGTATTAACTCATCAATTCCCAAGATCGATCTAACCTCAAATTGAAACATAGAAATAAGGAATTTTTATTGCAGATTTACGAGTTTGAGACTGTTGTGCAATTAATTCTAATGTCTTTCATCACTTTCCCTATATTTTGAAGTACAGTATTGATTTTGTTTTTGCATTTAAAGTGCTCCGGACATGTCTTTAAGCCCTTTGTGAGTCCTCCTTGGGACCCATAACTTGTGGACCGACTTTTGGCATTTGCGGCCTTGGCAGGGTGGTTAGCAAAGGGGAATCGGAGCAATTGTATATTGATTTGCAATTTTACCTATAGGAACTCATGCGGCCATAAAAGATCAAAGGCTTGGAGGGGAATTAACTTGCAATGTTATCATCGCAATGAAACGGAGGCCGGAGCCCGTAACCCGATCAGAGCCCGCAAATAGATGCCAATTAAATAGCAAAGTAACTTGCGGGCTACATTTCCGAAGCCTGGATCTCCCGATGCCTTAATTGAATGAGGCTCCTTGTATGTATGTAAGTATGTATGTGTGTGTGTGTGTTAAAATTAAGAAAGTACTATATTTTAATTTAATATTACTCACCAACTAGAAACTATTTAAAGAGGTAATTCTTCTTAGGGCTAAACTAATACAATGGAAGTAAATGTCAATATAATATACTGAGTCAGTTCCTGCTCTATCAAAGAGTACAATGGCAGTCCCTGGGTGTGTCTTTGTTAGGATTATTGTGTATTTATGGCAGTGACATATTTGAAGGAATCCGAGCTATTACACTTCACATTTTTTCCTCAGTATAAATTATTAAAGGAAAACTGAAACCTGAAATGACATGGCAAACATAGCTGCATTAGACTAACTCCGCAGGTGGTCAAGTTAGTTAGTGAACTTCTATCCAAAAGCAAGGTATTCACTAACTAAAAACTTCTGTAAATAAAATATGCTATGTGCTTAAATAGAGCCCTTTTAAATTTACCAAATCTGAATTTAATAAGGCTGATAGTATCCAGACATTTCTTTTATGCTTATATGTGTATTTTAGAAGTTGTACTCAGTATTTTTTATTATTCCAGTAATTTTGTGGAACCCCCTTACCTCCAGTGATGCTGTACTTGTAGGGTAGAGATTCACTGTTCCATGTGCACATTTTATCCCTATTGTATTAGATATTTTTTTTTCACTAGACTTTATGATTTTGCCTGAGAAATTAGTTACTGAACTCCCTGAATCAATTTCTTTTCTATCAAGTATTACGCTTTTGGTAAATTGCCAAAACCTTCCTGGGTCACTGTTAGTCTACAGATGACAGTTTGGGAACCTCTGTCCTAGCACATAGCAGTGTGGATATGGCAGCTTCTGTACATCTGTCAAGGGCCATATTCAGTGGCTGCTCCATGTCACCAGCCAAGACACAACAGATTGCCACCACTCACTGTATGAAGAGTAGCCAAAACCTCCAATAAGAAAAATCCATCAAATCTTCTGAGGATA
This sequence comes from Discoglossus pictus, assembly GCA_027410445.1. Lineage (NCBI taxonomy): Eukaryota > Metazoa > Chordata > Amphibia > Anura > Alytidae > Discoglossus > Discoglossus pictus. The sequence goes on along the minus strand of CM050167.1, from coordinate 137,454,747 downwards.
TGAACTGCATATGAACCACAGTGGTATCAGTTTTGAAGGAATGGAGTTGTTAACTTGTGCTACCCCTCAGCATCATTGTACTCGCCATAATTTCCTTATCACAGCTTCACAAAAACCCTTAATTTTACCCCAAGCCCAACCAACTATGGAGCCACACATCTGTCCATCCATGTGGCATCCATGTGGCATCTTCCCTTGTCTGCTGCATATATTCTACATTGTGGAGTAGCCCAACACTTGAAGCTAATGTCTTTCTCACAGCCTAATACGTGCAGTGACTACTGCACATTGCTACATTTACGTGATTGTGATTGTCTAGAGACTGCAACAATTTTAAACTGGTGCCATATGCCAATGCCAATGACAGTGACGCTAGTGCATATAATACCTTTCTATGATGAAAATGACTCTGTGGCACTACCCCTTGCCCTCTATGCTAAATTGGTAAAAGGCGACTATTGCATTAACCATATACTCCCTTCCAAACGACAACACCTATTCCTACTCTTCTGTCCCGTATGCCAATTAGCTTTCCACCAATTTCAACTTTTTTCTCCTGTGTCCAAATCTTTCCTTCTTTTTTCTAAAAAAATTAAACAAATTCACCAGCATGCCCACATTCTGTTGACTGAAAGGCAAAGTTTATTTATCCAAAACAGATCGCCATAAACACACTTTTCACATTTTTAAATAAAAAAAACTAAGGAAAACTATGTGGTTTCATTTTGAAGTTGACATGGTCTTAGACCTGAATTATAATCTCCTCTTCCTTGGGATTTGTCAGTTTGGGCAAATAGTTAACACCCCATAAAGAAACACGAGGAAGATCAGCAATGTGAGCAAGTTTCACTCCTGCTCAAAGCAACTCCCTTGCAGTGATTATTCAAAGACCTGAGTCCTAGATCACCCAGAACCAGTATGAAGAAAAATAATATTAACTAGTTAACTTCCCGTTAGGAATTCATTTTGTGAAATGTTGTACTTTAGTTTTTGTATTTAGTTGTCTGCAACTTTACAGACATCCCTACCACAAGGAATGTCCAGTGTATAGCTGATTTGTGTGTTTTGGCTGTGGGTAGCATGTAGGTGTGCTGCAGAAAGAACAAAACATGTTTAGTGGAAAATCAATGTATGTTCACGTTTTTGAGATTGTTTTGAGAATAATCCACACCCCTTCACATTTCTGAAACACAAAGAGGGGAGTGTGAGTTGGGGAATTTCATCCTTGAGCCAGAAGAAGCATCTAACCCCCAATGTACTGTTCAGTGCAAAGCACCAGACAGGGAAAAAGATCATCACATTTTCTAGGAAAAATGTTTAAATCTACGCCAGAAACATGTTTTTATTCACATACCACTTTTTGCTGCCTCTTATTTTGACATTTTTCACCTTATATATATTTTAGTGTCAGAGGCACTAAACTTGAAAGCTACATATTTTGACAATGTTGCTATCATTGGGTTTTATATTTTACCTGGCTATATGATGTAAAAAATATGAAACATAAAAATGTAGATCTGAAGCCACTTATGAACAAGCATGACCTATTTAAAGCTTATGATAGCCTTATGCATATGACAGGCAGGTTTAATTTCCTTATTTGGGTTTGACACTACCACTTCCACTTATTTTAGGGTTATTTTAGGCTTATATTAATCTGTTCTACCTATCTACTACCCTTTCTGCAAAGCAATATTTTAGGATTATTTTAGGCTAATCTTAAACAGTTAAAAACACAAACACTGCTTAAAAAAGCTAAGAGACTAATTGGGTGCTTAACACCCCAACCATAATATTAAAGCAAAAAAATACATCTGAAGTATTTTATTTAACCAACTTAAGGTATAAGAATCATGTTGCTTGATAAAAATGATTATATATGGGGTTACATATACCAATATCAATGAGGGTCTCCCTCAAAAAAAAGGGAACATATCCATAATGCCAAAACACTAGAATATGTGATCACATATATAGTTGTGAGCGTACGAGTTGTTGCTAACGCTGCGGGCTCGCGTAGCGAGCCCGCGGCCCTCGCGAAGCGAGCTGCGGCCCTCGCATAGCGAGGGCCGCGGCTCGCACAGCGAGCCGAGGCCCTCGCAAAGCGAGGGCACTGCCCGAGGGTCTCAGTTGCTGGCATGGAGCGCCGAAGGCGCTCCATGCCAGCAACTGCGAGCCTCGCAAACTTCACGTCGCAACCCAAACAGTACGACACACACATTACGACACTCGCAAACAACATACGACACACGTTCACACACATTACGGACTCGCAACACTCGGACGCAACTCGCGAACATTACAAAATGTAAAACACAATACATACACACACCACATACATAAAAAACTTACCTACACCAAGAGGGAGCACCCAGCACCTCAAAAATACAACTTACACCTCGATTTTACTTCAAATAAAACAGTTTAGAGACTAAAAAAAAATCGAAGCGAGAGAAAAAATGGCCGCCGAACAAAACGAAAACGAGGCTACAGCACTCTAAACTCGCAAAACACCACAAGAAACTCGCAAAACACCACAAAACACCTACGGATATTCCGATACAAACGTATACCACACATTACTCGCCATTTTACGCCAATGCGGAAGTACACGACAACGGTTTGGGCTCGCGCACGCACAGTGTTACACTGCACACATTCAGCACGCTTACACAGCAGATCCACACCACTAATGCTGCAGCAACATCAAAACACATTCACAGCTCTTCCACACAATGCTTTCAAATAGGTAAAGTATATTCATTTATTAATGTATTATATATTTCATTATTACACACTAAACAGCATTAGCTACCTTACAATTTCATTGCCGTCATTTTTTGACGGGCAATTCGCTAGTAATAATATAATGTGAAATAAATTAGAGTGAGGACAATTTTAGCAATGTAATAAGTAGCAACAAAATGAAGGCAATATACCGTAACACTGTAAAAATTATCAGTGTGAATAAGTATGCTAAGAAACAATGTATAATATCATACCAAATATGTGCAAACTTATAGTGAATGAACCAACATGGCTCTCTATTAGAATAATGTATGTTTTGATAGATAGGAAATAAAGCAATAAAACATTCGCAATATATCATTAAATGCTCATTGAGAAAAAAGTCTTAACTTCTATTGATGTGGTATAATAGTTGATACAACCCATATATACAAAATGGCAAATATCAGAATATAATAAATTCTAAAGGACAATCCTCATATAAAAAATTTAAATCATTGGTAAAGCCACCAATATATATATTAAAACTACACACATTTAAAAACAACAAGCTGTGATGTGCTCACAATCATCTGTGAATATAATACATGATTCAATCATAGGCTGTACATTGACTAGGATCATGCTTAATTTTTTTAAACTCCCATCTTCAAATGTCAAATTACAACTTCTTGTTTTTGCATTTCTCGTTATCTGGACCAAAATTCCCTCTAGGGCTTTATCAAATCCTCTAATACATTTGAAGGTTTCTATCATATTACCCCTCTACCTACTGTTCTTTAAGTTTTGTCGTTTAGACCAAGCACAATTTTAGTTGCCCAACTTTGATATCCTTTTGAAGAACTGGCCACAGTATTCGAGCAGCCACATTAAATTTGAAGACTATATGTGCAATGTGAAGCTCGCAACGGCTGCAGGCTTGAAATTTGGCCGAGTTACAGAGGTATTAAATTTGAATGGGCTGCGAGTTACAAGCTTGAGACGCAAAACCATTTGTTGAACATTGGAGGCGAGTGATCAACTAGTCAAACCTGTAGTTATGGGTTTAGATGGAGCCAATGGAAACCGAGATCGTCATTATCGCGTCACAGAAAAATGGAGGTTGGAGTTCAAAGTCTTATGGGGTTCAATTACGAGTTACGATCGGATCCACATTCCAGATATAATGCAAAATTCATAAAGCCATAAATATGATATTCTTTTACATGCCAGTTACAGTATATGTATTAACACATTAATTGCCGGGATCAATATAACACAAAAATTAAACATGATATAAAGTATTTTTCAGGGCCGAATTGCGAGCTTGAGAATGTTGTGCTATTAATTCTAAGACCTAACATCACTTTCACTTCTAATAAAAGTACAGTAGCGTGGTGATATTTACAGTTAAAGTGCTACGGATTGGACTTTACTCCCCTTGCAAGTCCTCTCTATCACTCGTTGGCCTTTGGGCTACATTTGCGTGCTACGGGTTGAACGCAAGTGAAATTGTAGCAATTTAATAGCATGATTGGAATTGTAGCGGTTACGGGCTTTAGAGAACAAAGGCTTTGCTGCCGCAAAGTTCAACGTTCCATGTCCCGTAGGCTTTGTTCGCTCCAAACCCGCAGATCGGCAGTGGCTTACTTTATTAGTCGAATTTAATAGCAGTAAGTCTAATGGGCTACATTACGAGCTACGGTTTAACATGTAGGGGGAATTTAATAGGGCTGTAGGTGAGGTCTAATTAGGGACATATAGAATGGCAGTAGCATCTCCTTATTTCTGCTGCTAATTCGCCTTCCAATACTTATTCATGATAAGACACCTTTGTTTCATGTTAATGAGTGTAAACCTTACACAGAATGAAAAATTGGATCTTTTTGTGTGATACTAGAAAGGGACCTTATTAGTACTGTCTATGCATTTGTCCTATTGGACTACTCCCGCTCATTTTGTTAAGTGAATGCATATTTTTACATGTTTTATATTATTATTTACTTGGTTTTATATTCTTGCACCTATTCTGTCTGATACTACACCTTAAAACCCATATATATGCTAACTTATTAAACTGAAATACAAACTTATGCATGATAATTCTGTAACTATACAGCTGTATTGGTTACTTGGAATTATTATTTTAAATTATTTTAGACATATTATTTATATTAGATAAGTTGAATGTAAAAGTTAAACAAATATATAATGAATCAGAACAAGAGTTGTGTTGGCTTTGGTTTTAGATTTCACATGAACAGAAACTGCATTGTGAATAGGCATATGAATAGGCTATTTTTAGTGTGGCTGTTGACTTCCATTGTCATTTCTAAATATACCCTTGAGTAAATTAGTTTTGCAGAGCAGAATGCATAAATGCTAAGAGGACTGACCTAGCAAATTTTGGACACGCAAACATGCTGAGTCCCAATGGTTCCTCACTACCATTGCATTTTTGCATTGTCAGCTCATTTCTGGTCACTATACCTTTATTACATATGTCCAATAAGCAGATTAGGAAAGTACATGGCTCTTTCATTGTGTGTACTATGCTGAGAAGTAGTGGCTGATTGAAAGGTTCAACTAAACCTCAAGGGAACTTCCAGGTAGCTATCTCAAGAACGGGCTTGATATATAATACTGCAAAAGTATTTCTCCATTAATAGTTCAGTTGTGAATAAGTCTTTGAACTAGAACATGTACTAGAGCCAGTCGGCCTGACCAGGCATATACTGTTCAATATTGTAGCACAATATAAGGGTCACATGATTGGTGTTTAGTGGAGTGGTACCAGGGTGGTACCAAGGTTAATCTTAAACTAAATGTCACCACAGGGAAGGAGATTTATAAAATGCCGCTTCTCTCACCCCTTTACTCATACTCATACATAAGGAGAGGAGACTACATAACAGTACAGAGGCCAGTTCAGTGCTCATATCCATCTTGTTAATATGAGCTTGACCACAATCCTTCTTGATTTGTTCACTTCTTCAAGAACACCTTGATGGTCTTTTGTATATCAACGCTGCTCAAGATAATAATGTTAAAATCTAGACTACTCTCCTTCCCCAAGCCTGGCATTAAAAGCAATTACCTGGGATGATTAACCTGAAAACCAGCTCTATTTTCAGTGCCCATGGATTATGTCCAAGACAATCAAATTACCATGTCCAGAGTTCCACAGTCCATTCTCTTTTAATGTCCCCGTCAAGGGCATAGGCTGGACAGGTTATTGTGTGTGAACCAACCTTTAGAGCAATAATCTAGCCATACGCTGAAGGTCAGTGACTGATTGCACGGACTCTTTGTAGAGGAGTATGTGACAGGATCTGATATCATTTTAACTAATACAACTCAATGTTTCTGTGGATTGAATCCTTGGTCTATGGGCCTTGGTCCAAAAGATCACAACTTTTGCCAGTCAAAATTTTATTCTTTTTTTCAAGTTGGAGATATTTTATTCCATGTAAAAAGTGGATTGTTTTCAACACATAAAATTCCCTGTTTTGTTAATAAAGTGCAAAGTTAGTAACACCATCTTGCTTTGCACTTTATTGACACAACAGAAAATGTTGCACTTGGAAAATTAAAGTAGGTGTCTAGAGTACAATAAAAAAACATTATAGATATATTACATATTTTCTCATTTAGAATGGTTTAATACTGTTCTAAGTAATGTACGCTATACAGTCTCAACAACTCATATTTTACATATAACTGTCCCTATAATGATCCTATTGAAATATAGTTATATGCCCAAAATAATCTCATATTGCTCCATGTAATGCTACATGTAAATTATCATATTGTTCTAAATAAACTCTCACTAAAATGTCTACTATTTCCTATCTTCTATGATGAGAGTAACATCTTTGCTTGTTGTTGTATCTAGGAAGTGGCTTCATAGAATGAGACAACTTCAGCCTCTTCAGCATCCATGGTTGGAGCATAGACTTGGATCACTGTAATGTTAAATGGCTGGCCTTGAATTCAAATTGAAATCATCCTGTCATTTATTGGGTTGGAACCGAACACTTTGGCCCCCATTTGATTGATTATGAGGGCTGCTTGATTTTTTTCTACTACAGGATTCTTGACCACAGTAGAAGACCTGATTGTTCTCTGATATGAAATGTCCCATTCCAGTCCATTTGAGTTCACTTATTCCCTAGTTATCAATATTTAATATTGTCATCTCATGTTTGACCACATCCATTTTACCTTGGTTCATAGTTCTAATGTTCCAGTTTTCTATGCTAAATTGGTCTTTGCAGCATCAGACTTTCCTTTCCCTTCCAGACACAATTTGGCCTTGGAGAACGAAAATGAAGCAGGTCAGAGATTAGTAGAATTCTGTCAAGATAATTTTCTGGTCATAACACCCTCTTTCAACAGCCTCCGAGACGACTCTACACATGGACATCACCAGATGGACAACATAGAAATCAGATTCTATACAGTCAGCAAAAACAAGACCTGGAACTAAATGCAGATCAGACCATGAGCTTTTTATTGCAAAATTCAAAATTAAACTAAAGAAAATAGGGAAATCATCAGACAATGTAGATACAAAAAAATATATATTCCTTGTGAATATGCAGTGGAGGTAAAAAAATATTTACGGAACTAGATGTGGTCGATAGAATTGCTGAAAAAACTCTGGACACAAGTTTGTGACATTATCCAGAAAACAGCAACAAAGAATATTCCTAAAATAAAGAAAACTAAGAAGGCAAACTGGCTGTCTGATGAGGCTTTGAAAGTAGCCCAGGAAATTGTAGATGGGTAAGTGAAGGGTAGTGGAGATAGGGAAAGATTTGTCCAACTGAATGTGGAATTCCAGAGGATAGCAAAAAGAGACAAGAAGGCATTCTAGTGAGTGATGTAAAGAGATTGAAGGAAATGGGAAAGTCAAGAAATCTCTTCAAGAAAATTGGGGATCTCAAAGGAACCTTTCATGCAAAAGTGGGTGTGATAAAAAGACAAATATGGTTGGGACTTAAGAGAAGCAGATTAGAAAAAGAAGCAGTACACAGAAGATATACACAGGAAGCATCTTAACAGCACTGATAAACTCAATAGTGTGGCCAATGAGCTGCAGCCAGGCAGCTTGGAGAGTGAAGTGAGATGGGCCCTAGGAAGCCTTGCTAACAAAGCTGCAGGAGTTGATGGAATCCTAGCTAAACTATTCAAAATTCTACAAGATGATGCTGTGAAAGTGTTAATTGCCTCATGCCAACATATTTGTAAAACTCAACAGTGGCCAGTAGACTAGAAGCATACAGATGTGAGAGCTGGACCATAAAAAAGGCAGAGCGCCACACCATTGGCTGCTTCAGATTGTTGTGTTGGAGAAAACTGCTTATAGTCCCTTGGACTGCAAGAAGATTGAATCAATAAATACTGCAGGAAATCAAGCCAAACTGTTCACTGGAATGTATGATCATGAGTTTAAAGCTCAAATATTTGGCCATAACATGAGAAAACAGGATTCCCTAGAGAAGACTAGGATGCTGGGAAAGTTTAAGGCACAAGAAGGGGACAGCAGAGGCAGAGATGATAGATGATGTCATTGAATCAATGAGTATGAGCTTAATGGAACTCAGAGGGGCAGTGGTTGACAGATGTGCCTGGCATAAGGTTAAGGAGAGTCAGACACAACTGAAAGACAACAAAATTCAGTTGTGCATATTAAAGCTGAAGCAGAAGATTATATTCCATTTTTTTTTTTTTTTTAAACAGATGTGTTTTAGTGAGTTTCTGAAGGTTTTGAGGCAGGAATATAGTCTGGTGGAGCGAGGCAAGGAGTTCCAGAGAGAAGGGACATCTCGAGAAAAGAGAAGGGGCATCTCAAGAAAAGAACTAAAGGCGGGAGTAAGAGGAGGTGACAAGAGAGGAGGAAAGAAGAAGGTTATTAACAAGCAAAGAGGACAATTGGGGGAGTATTTTGAGACGAGGGCAGAAATATAAGTGGGCTTTATATGTTAGGGTCATGGTTTTATATTTTATTTTGGAGGCTAACGGAAGCTCATAGAGTGATTGACAGAGAGGAGCTGCAAACACTGAGGGTTGAGTATGATAGATGAGTCTAGCAGATGTGTTCAATATGGATTTGAGTAGCAACAGACCTGTGATGGGGATGCCAGCAAGTAGCGATTTGCAGTAGTTGAGTCGAGATATGATAAGAAAATGGATTACAATTTTAGTTCTGTCTTGGGTTAGATAGTGATGTATTTTGGACATTTGTTTAGGTAAAAATGACATGATTTTGTTATTGATTGTATGTGAGGAATGAAAGAGAGGTCAGGGTCCAATTGAACATTTCATCATGACATCTTCAATAGCTCCAAATAACTAATCACATTTTCTTATCCTCCACATAATCTCTCCCTATAAATCCTCCTATTGTTGCACATTTTCATATAACTCATTGTAATAACTCTACTTCATATAACTCATAACTGTCTATCCTTTGGCTCCATTTAACAGCTATACATAGCCAGTCGTTTTTCCAATGTGTAACAAACCCCTAGAACTCATCACAAGTGACATTAACTCAACCATTTTGACTTAACTGTGTTTACAAAATAATTTTCTAAAAATCTTGCCTGACTTGATGAAATTGGACTAGCCTTTATATATAAAAACCATCCCCACAGTTTGTGACTGTCTTATTGCAATATTTCAAAAGGAAAATCATACATTATATTTCCATTTACTGGAATTATTTTTTTAATAACATATTTTTTTCAGCATTTTTTCTGCTTAATACTAAAAGACAGAGCATAATTAGTCTGAAAAATCCTTTACGTAACAGAGCGCATGTACCCTTGAGTTTCGCTCAGGGACTCTCATGATTAAGTAACCTAACAGTCAAGGTTTAATTTGATAGAGCTTATGATAATTAACTGGTGCGTCAACGGACTGGACTTTGCTAACCAGTACAAAATAGGTCACTTTTCTGCTACATCATCGATACGACAAAAAGCAGAAGACTCATCATTATTTTAGGAAAAAATGTAGATTGTAAATGCAGGGGCCTCAGCTGATTCTGTATTAGAATATATGGACATTTCTTGCCAAATTATTTATTTGTTGTAAGCTCACCCTAAAGCTATTCTATAAAGAACCAAATGTTTCATCAGACCATTGCTAGTTCTCCTTTACAATAGGGTCATATATTACTAGATCTCAACCAGTCACAGGCTGCTCATGGGATTTGCAGTGTAATGGAGAACCGGCACTGCACTAGGTTTAAAGGGCCACTGTAGCTCTATATTTAATATATTCTATTTTGAAGAACTGCACTTGAGAATCACCAAAATGTAAAAAAAAACAAAAAAACAATACAGTTTCTAATGTATTATCTTTTTGTTTGCAATTGTACTGCTGTTGATTTCTGCTGGTCTACTTCCTGATGCGAAAGAAGATTTTGACTGTAGAGGATCTTCTATCTACACAATGGGAATGTGGAAGATAAAACGTCCACTACTTTTAACTGGATTATTGGAAAGCTAATTTTACAGGGGCACACATTTCTATGAAAGCAGCGGTAAGAATAAGCGCAGAAAAGAAAATTAAACTCTGATTTCTAAAAGCATGATGCCTGTTTAGTTTAGCTATTAAAAATGTAACACAGAAAAAATAATTATCACAGAGCTCCTTTAACAAGCATTTGGAACTAATTGAACAGTTTTAAGGTAAGTATTCTTGAAAAAGTGTTTTTTTTTTGTTGGTAATTTTTTTTTTTTTTTATCTTTTTAAATACTTTTTGTTTATTGCATGTTGAAACAAGTGTTGCAAAATGTCTTTAAATATAAGTAAAGGTAGACATTTATAGCACATTTACAGTATTTATGTAGATATAAACAGTAATGTAAGTTACAAAGTATTCATATATACTGTAATTGAAATCAATTGTAGGGGGCGACTTAAAGGTCCAGTTCCACCTAAACTACAGTTTATTTCTTATGAAAAAGGATTACATTTTAATTAGGGAGGTAGGAATGAATAAAATAATGAAAAAAAGCTGTAGTGTTGAGGTTAAAAAATAAAAAGTACTATACTGACCAAATTCAATTTACTGTAGGTATTAATTGAAGGATTAATAGAATAGTATATGATATGATACAGAAAAGGTCAAATGGGTCAGAGAAGTGTCAATGTCCCAGGACATACTGGGATAAGATAAATGACATATTTGTATTACCCACTGTATGACCAATAAAAATATGTAGAGCCATAATAATGGCTAATCATATACTGAAAAAAAAATGTATTTATATAATCCTCATATGCAAATTTTGTCTGCTGAATCATAGGATTATTTGAAGATGGTACATTTGCACACACTAAGTGAAAATAAAAACAAAAACAAATAGGAGGATGGGGTGGTGTGCAGAGAGTCTCAAAGATATATGAATCAACCCAACATTATATGGAGACAATTCTATATGAGGCAGAGTTATTGAGGCAAGTACATATGAATAATGTATGAATGACATGCATATATTATTGGTTATAGTATCATTAAACCCAATCATAAAGGGTTTTATTAATCAATATCTAAAATGCATCTAGAATAATAAAGGCAACATAGTGCCTGGTACTTTTCAATATTACTGAAGTCCAGTCTGCCAAAAAGAAAAGGTAGAAGCCCATTTGGTGTAGACTCTGCACACACTCAGTCCTATCCCTTGACTCGATGGTCCGTTTCGCTCCGATTCTGCGCTTACTCATGGGTTGATGTAAGCTTCGATTCGGAGCAAAACGGAAATTGCAAATATGTCATTTATCTTATCCCAGTATGTCCTGGACATTGACACTTCTCTGACCCATTTGATCTTTTCTTTATCATATCATATACTATTCTATTAATCCTTCAATTATTACCTATATTGAATTTTGACAGTATGGTACTTATTATTTTTTAACTTCAACACAACAGCGTTTTTTCATTATTTTATTCATTCCTACCTCCCTAATTAAAATGTAATCCTTTATAATTAAGTTTAGTGTGAACCACTAAGAACTATAGGTCATGTTATTCAATCTTTCTTATGAAACACCACATCTAGAGAAGATTAATTATCTATACAGAAGTTATGGCAATTGCCTAGACTGACAGACGTGTTCTCCGTGTTTTGAAGAGAGAAGAAGTCGCCATTAGAATCAAACATTATGTTTCAGTTCTGGCACTGACACTTAGAATGCTTATCTGTATAATCTGATTGGCTCAAAAATCAAGAACCAATCAGACTCTAAGCTGCGGTAATTACATTCATGTTTCTGTGTTCTTCATCAGCTCACATCACCTAACATACAGATGACTTGTTGCAATAAAAATCAGATGCTATAGCTTTCATACATGTATTTGACCCTATGTAGGTATACTCTTGCAGAGAATGGCAGAGATACCGCTGGTGCAGGCGGTGCAAACTACAGGGGCCCTGCCTTTGAGGGGCCCCAATGCCTCCCTCCACCCAAATCCATTATAATCTATATCGCAAATATAACACCAGAAGGGAGGTCAACAGGAGTGCAGAGGGGGGGCCAAATTAGTTTTTTGCACCGTGGCCCTCTATGCACTAGCTCTGCCACTGCTCTTTATTATAAGAACAACTTGTTTTTAGATTGAAATTTCCCTTTAACAGCAGTAGGGAAACATATGTATATATATATATATATATCTAAATATATGTACACCAATGTAACATAGTACTCAGCCGCCCTCATACCTGCAACCTGTGCCACTCTCAGCTGCACCCTGGGAGGATGTCCCATTTGCCCGCCCATAGATATGCCACAGTCCTTGTGGGTGGATTTTTTATATTCTTTTAAAATCCAGAATATAAATATAGAATGTGTATTTTTCCCCCTCAAAACCATAATTACAGAAAACCGAGTGAGCAAACCCTTTGAATGCCGAGTGTACACGCTGTGATAATAAATGTAAATATGTTGAATCATCCTGAGCAACTAGAAAGCACCAGAGAATTACATCCAATTACCAAAGCGTGCAAGATGGCTTGGGAACGTGCCACTTTGTGGCATTATAATGACTTGTGAATAACAGGGAAGATATAACCCAACCTGCCACAAGAGATGTGAAATAACAGATCAGAGAGATGTGGCATGTGTTATAAAAAGAGCGTAACTGAGGGACACAGCTATTTTAAATGTATATCGAAACCACTGGGAATTGTGCATTTATGTAATGCCATATGATCTGAAATTATATTATCACATTGGGATTATGATGTAACACTGAAGGTAGAGGGAAGGCTGTTTGGAGCAATAGGAGGGGTAATATGGAGTTTTATATGGGGCAATAGGAGGACTGAGAGGGAGGCTTACAAGAAGCTATGGTGAGTTATAGGGGAACGTTATACGGAACAATAGGAGAGGGTATAGAGAGTAGTTAAATGAAGTTATTAGGACGCGTTATAGAGAGATATTAGATGGAGCAGCTGAAGAAGTTATAGGGAGATGTTATATGAAGCATTAGTGAAAGTTTTTGTGATATATTATATGGGGCAATAAGATAAGTAATAGGAAATGTTATATGGGGCAACAGGGGGAGTTATTGGAAGATGTAGGAGGCATTATATAAAGAGGTTACATGGAGCCACAGGAGGAGCTATAATGACAGATTATGAGAAATGGCAGGAGGTACATAAAGCAAGAAGCACCATTCACCCCCAGGCCCTCCTCAGCAGCACCATTCACCCCCACCCCCATGCCCCCTCAGCAGCACCATTCACCCCCACCCCCAATGCCCCCTCAGCAGCACCATTCACCCCAACACCCCCAGGCCGCCCCTCAGCAGCACCATTTTCCACCAACCCCCTCAGTAGCCATATTCACCCCCCTGGGCCCCGTTGGCAGCCATATTCTCTCCCAGGGCCCCGTTGGCAGCCATATTCTTCCCCAGGTCCTCCTCAGCAGAATGGTGTGACAAGGGGTCCCTGGTTTTTTTTAAGGGGGTGAATGATGCTGGTGAGGGGCCCCTCACAGAGCAAGGGCCCTGGTGCAATGCACCGGCTGCACCATTTTTTTTATTATTTCCTTTACTTGTAACGCACCAACATATTCCGTAGCGCAATACAGGGGTTCATTCAAGTAAAAAAAAAAAGGGAGGGCTCTGTCTTTGAGCTTAAAATCAACTTACACAGTGCTTTCCCTAAAGCACTTTTGTTGTTGTTCAGTCCTTCAGTCGTGCTCCGACTCTCGGTGACCATATGGACCACAGCACATCTGTCTGTGTTTCTGGTTGTGCTTATCCATATGGTTTTCTTGGCAAAGATACTGCAGTGGGTTGCCAGGTCCTGCTCCAGTGGACTGTGATTTGTCTGACCCTACATGGTATAGCTCACAGCTTCACTGAGGTACACAAGCCCATTCACCATGACAAGGTAGCGACCCAGATTGAAAGATTAAAAATGTGCACAGTTACCATCTAAAGGTTATTTGGATCAATCAAAGACATTATAGTGAGAAACTATATGAAGCATTAGGAGTTGATGTAGGAGGATATATGGCCCAACAGGATTTATAGGAAGTTGGTATGTGGAGCAATATTAGGTTTTATGGTGCAGTAGGTAGTAGATACATGCGATGCCGCAGCAGATGTTATAGCTGCAGCATATACTGTAGTTAGGAGATTATTGCTGTCTCTCATATCCTCATTTAGATAACATAGTTCTAGATCTTTGGCCATTTGCTGAACGATAATATAAATAGAAAATACAACTTCAAAGGACACACATTTCAGTGCATACGAAGTAGTCCTTGACTTACTGCCCTATCGTACGTCATGAAACAGTGCCACAAGGACGCTTCATATTATCAGAAAAAAAAACACAACATAGCTCACCCTTCACCCAGGATCTCTGCAAGTCACATTTTCATTATGTTTCATAAAATAAGGCAATTTAATTCCCCCCAAAAATGTTTCACAATTAGAGTAGAACAAGCATTTTATTCTAATAAGTGGCATAGGGAAAAAAAAGAATGTTGATATTTCTTAAAAATTAATTGTATTGTTTGTTAGGGAAATGGATGAATATGGGGTTATAGTTTTAAAATAACAATAAGATTTATAGTTACAAATCAGATCTCCTTGAGATTCTTGAAAATATACATTTGATGTTGCTCCAGTGGTTCGATATAGAGAGAAGGAATGTAAGATATAGTGATGGAGAATATAAAGGGCCTACAGTAAATTATAAACTAGTGGGCCATTGACAATCACTATAAAAATAACATAGAACTGACTGAATACTATATGAATGTATGTTTAGAAAAGTGATTAGTGCAGCATTGTTTCTCCTAGCTT
Organism: Discoglossus pictus; assembly: GCA_027410445.1. Lineage (NCBI taxonomy): Eukaryota > Metazoa > Chordata > Amphibia > Anura > Alytidae > Discoglossus > Discoglossus pictus. The sequence continues at coordinate 137,439,680 of CM050167.1, read as the reverse complement.
AAATATTTTAAGCAAACTGATTTAGTGAGCTTTGATAAAGTGTAAGCAACACAGTTACCTTAAAGTACCACTGAAGTGTCATATTTATAGTATGCTCTTTTGAAGGACTTGACTTGACACAGTATGAAATAAATAATTATAGCCTTTCATTTTAAATATTGTAGTCTATTCTTTAAAATTTATGAACATTTTGTCTTTGGTAGGAGTGGAGGAACTGTGAATTAAGATAACATCTGTATTCACTTATGTTGATAATGTCCTCTAAATAGCACACTTAACATTAGTGACAGAGTGAGGCCCTGTGGCAGTAAAGGGTTTAACTCTCTGTAGGTGCACAGGGTTCCTTTCTACACCTCACCGGCTGGAGCAGACAGCAGAATTTGGGTAGCATTTCAGCAGGTCAAACAGCCACAGAGCATGGAAATCCCAGCATCCAAGAGAAGAACATTGTAGTACTTCTTATGTCCTAACCAAGAAAACTCTCTATTGAGTGGGGTACAGCATATTTATAAGAACAATACAGTAGTGACATTACACACTAACACAAAGTAACTAAGCAAAATTGCTATTAAACACATGGTAATGTAATCAGTAGCTTGAAGCAGAGATTAAGATCACTAGCTTAGAAGGCCAAGGTAAAATAACAACCAAGAGCGGTTGCATAATATCTGACTGGTTATTAGATGTATGTTTACAGCTCTCCAAGAAGCCCTTCAGTGCTGAACTATCCCATTGGTTAAAGGTAGTTGAAGCCATGTGTCAGCTTGATGAGGCCTCTTAGATCTGTCTTCATAAACAATAACTTGATTACACCTCAAAAGACCATATCACACAGTATAGCTTGAATTACCACAGAACTATAAATAAATATATATATATATATATATATATATATATAAATATTTATGTTTATATTTATTTATATATTTATATATAATACACTGAATGTACACAGAACCAAACATGGTACACCAATATAGTGATTCCCATGGTCTAGAGGTCCAGTTTAAAGGGAATACTCCACATGGTCCCGACAGGCACAGGGTGGTTCCTAACAGGCCACATAGGATGCCCCTCCTGCTCAAGCTACATACTGACTGGCAGTCGAATATGGAATCACCCATGACACAATCAGAGTCATCTACATATTAGATTTGCTTTTGTCTATACAAGATTTTTCACACAACGCTAAGTGTTCACACCGTGCTGTACACAAGTCTGGGTATTGACACCTCACTTTACATAGACCTGAGTGTTTACACAGTGCTCCACACAAGAATGAGTGCTCACGCCGGGCTTCACGCAATGCCAACTGTTCACACCGTGCTTCAGACAATGCTTAGTGCTCATATGTAAGTTAGCATAGTGCACAGATTGATTACCAGTGTAATTAGATCAATATATGTTGTCAAGATCTGCTTTTCTGGGACACACCTAACCTGTACTGAAACAGCTAATTGCCCTGTATCCTCACCCTGATCACCCCTACATTCCCTGCTAATTCCATCACCAGAGACAAAAAATTTGAACAATGTACTATGCATCTTGATAACAACTTGCCTTGGGCTTATGTAGCAGTAGACAGGAATTCATATAGAATAAGTGAGTTAACTAGTTTAGAAGGGAAATTTGAATGTGTTTAAGTTTGTGGTGTAATTACCAGCTCACTGTGTGATGAAATTAACTCTCACACAGCCCAGATTTGCTAGTGAGGTATTACAGGTCACTGGTTGAGTTAACTGGTTAATGGCAGTTTTTATTTTAAACATATATGTGGGTTGAACCAAAGTTGTATTGTTCGGAGTTTAAACTTTTCCCAATAAAGACACACGCTTCTACATAAGCAAAATGTTCTCTCTTTTATTTAAAACTAGCGAATTGCCCGTCAAAAAATGACGGCAATGAAATTGTAAGGTAGCTAATGCTGTTTGGTGTGTACTACTGCATTAATAAATGAATATACTTTACCTATTTTGAAGCATTGTGTTGAAGAGCTGCAATGTGTTTTGATGTTGCTGCAGCATTAGTGGTGTGGAGCTGCTGTGTAAGCATGCTGAATGTGTGCAGTGTAATAGTGTGCGTGCGCGAGACCAAACCGTTAGCGTAGTTGTGTACTTCCGCATTGGCGTAAAATGGCGGGTAATGTGTGGTATGCGTCTTAACGGAATATCCGTAGGTCTTTTGTGGTGTTTTGCGAGTTTCTTGTGGTGTTTTGCGTGTTTAGAGTGCTGTAGCCTCGTTTTCGTTTTGTTCGGCAGCCATTTTTTCTCTCGCTTAGTGAATTTTTTAGTGTCTAAACTCTTTTATTTTTAGTTAAATGAAGGTGTAAGTTGCATTTTTGAGGTCCTGGATGCTCCCTCTTGCTGTAGGTAAGCTTTTTATGTATGTGCTGTGTGTATGTATTGTGTTTTGAATTTTGTAATGTTCGCGAGTTGCGTCCGATTGTTGCGAGGTGGTAATGTGTGGTAACGTGTCTCGTATGTTGTTTGCGTTGCGAGGTAAAGTTTGCGAGGGTCGTAGTTGGTGTGTCGTGTTGTTTGCGTGGTCGCGGTTGTTGTGTGGTTGTTTGCATTTGAACGTAAATTTTGCGAGGGTCGCAGTTGCTGGCCAGGAGCGCCTTTGGCGCTCCATGCCAGCAAGTGAGGCCCTCGCGCCCAAAGCCCTCGCTATGCGAGGGCTGCGGCTCGCTATGCGAGCTCGCAAGCGCTAGCAACAACTCGTACGCTCACAACTCTATATGTGATGTATATAATGTCTGTTTGTTTGTTTGTTTTCAAACCCCTTGATTCCTATTTTGCGTTGTGATGATCCTAGAAAAAAAAAGCTGGTCACTGAGAAGCCCATCCACTCCATGGTCCAAGGAGCATTCCTGTAGCCAAGGCAAGAAAATTCTGGAGCTGAGTTAGACCTCCTCTCCTGGGGGCAAGTATCCTAAAAGTGTGTAACTTCCTTCATCATGAGACAATATAACACAACATGGCCATAATCTAAACAGCAAACACAGAAAGCTACATTAATTCCACTGCAGGCAGCACCCTATATAATGGGCACTAGATTTTGACCTTCAGTGGCCCTTTAAAGCTGTACAATCATATTAATTTATAGATAAACATTCCCAGCAAAATGATGTAAAAACCTGTCACGAACACCTATGCTCAGTACCAATCAGTTCAGTTTCCCAAGCTGGACTGAAGGTAACACACTCTTAAAGTCACATGTGCCTCATATACAGTATAAGATGGTAATTCCCCTTTCTTGCCTTGTATTTGTATTTTTTCAGAACAATGTTTTCCTAGTGAAATAATATTCAGTGCCTTATCATTTATGCAAAAGATTAACATTTATGGGAGCAATAAATTTTGTGATAGCACACAGGATGTTAAGGTTGAAATGCAACTTCCTTTTCTAACAGACCTGGCTTAAAACAGGTATGATGCTTTTATGGGACTTATTTTACTGCAATAAGTAATGAAATGAAACAAAGGCAGATTATTCTGTTTGTTTTATTACTGTCTGTTGTTATTGCTAGAAATACATAATTCTTTATTACATTATGATTTAATAACACTGATATTTATTGCCCTTTTTATGTGTAAGATAGCCTTGTGTTAGTATTACACATTTATAAAGTGCTTTGATATAGTATATGGCCTAGTTATTTCAAGCATATGCATGAATATAGCTGCAATATTTTGTTTAATTATTAGATAACTGAGCTTCAAAAATAGATATTTTAGGTATAAATCACTGGGAAAGACCAGGAAAATCATGTCTAGATGGTTAAATCAGCACAATCACAGAGGCATACAGTGCCTTGCAAAAGTATTCCCCCCCCCCTTGGCATTTTTAGTGTTTTGTTTTGTGTCCTGCTGGAAGTTGAACCTCCGTCCTAGCCTCAAATCACGCACAGGTTTTGCTCAAGAATATCCCTGTATTTAGCACCATCTTCCCCTCAACTCTGACCAGTTTCCCAGTCCAGGCTGCTGAAAAACACCCCTACAGCATGATGTCGCCACCACCATGATTCACTTTGTAGATGGTGTACTTTGGGTGATGTGATTTGTTGGGATTGCGCCAGAAATAGCATTTTCTTTGATGGTCGAAAAGTTTAATTTTAGTCTCATCAGACCAGAGCACCTTCCTCCATATATTTTGGGAGTATCCCACATGCCTTTTCACAAACTCAAGTTTGTGAGTTTTGGTGGGTGGCCGTCTCTTTGCAGGTTTGCTGTTGTGCCATGTTCTTTCCATTTGGTTATGATAGATTTGATGGTGCTTTTGGGGATCATCAAAGATTTGGATATTTTTTATAACATAACCCTGACTTGTGCTTCTCAACAACATTGTCCCTTACTTGTTTGGAGAGTTTCTTGGTCTTCATGGCAGTGTTTGGTTAGTGGTGCCTCTTGCTTAGGTGTTGCAGCCTCTGGGGCCTTTCAAAATAGGTGTGTATATGTAATGACAGATCATTTGACACTTAGATTGCACACAGGTGGACATCATTTCACTAATTATGTGATTTCTGAAGGTAACTGGTTGCACCAGAGCGTTCTATGGGCTTCATAACAAAGGGGGTGAATACATACGCACATGCCATTTTTCTGTTTTCTATTTCTAAAAATTGTTTTATGTATATATTTTTCGCATTTCACTTCACCAACTTAGACTATTGTGTTCTGATCCATCACATACAATTCAGATGAACAAAACATTGGACTTAAGGCTGTAATGTAACAAAATAGGCATAACTTGCATACTCACTCACAGGGGCTCCTCCAATTCACTGCCCAGGGGCTCAAAAAAGGTAGATCCAGCACTGGTCATAGTATAAAGTTTTTAGCATGTAAGTAACTATAGGCATACTTAAAATGACACAGCATTGCAGAAATTAAAAGTACACATTTAAATCAATATAATTACAGTTGGATGTTATTAACAGGTTTGAGCGAACTGTCAGATAACTGATCTTTAAAGCTGGATATTTTAAGCATGAATTTTGTGAAAGAAACCTCTGTCTCACTTAATGACTTTATCTCAAATGATTTATTATCTTTGACAGGGATGGGTAAGAATCCATGAGAGCATGCCCAATTGGATAAATAATAATAGTTGCAGAGACTTTTAAGTGTGAAAGACCTTAATTATTCTCTTTTTCTACTATCTAGATATGTTCTTAATACATATCTCACCCACCAAGATAGATAGACATACAGATAGATAGATAGATTGATAGATAGATAGATAACTTTTTGCTCAGTTTTCTAACACTTCCACTTACCATTTTTAATAGCAATCAGTTGCAATTATATTTACTTATATGTTTCCTTTTTATTTCTACAACAACTGGAATTTTAATCAATTAAGCCTTGCCTTTTTACACTATTTTATTATTTAAAGTGTGAAAGAAAGATTTTTGTATGAAATCTATTTTCAAATTTAACAAGTATTTCTTTTTTTACTTTAATGTATTTAAATTATTCACAAGGTAGGATGATGTCTGTCCACTATTTGCTTGAGAAAAAGTAAGTCTTGATACATTAATTATATGACTGAATAAAAGGAATGTGACTGTTCATTCAATCTCTTCCATCCATGAACTATCCTATTGTATGTTGTGCTGCTTTGCAAACATAACCAAAAACCCATGATATAGATGTGCTATGCAAAATATGTCAAATGTTATGGTAACATCATGAGCCACAAAACATCATGAGCCACAGATGCCTGAAGAGCTCCAAGTACGAAACGTGTTGGAGTTATTTTTATATCTTTTTATTATTTCATTGTGAGTATAACTTTTAAGTTTGAACCAGTAAATGTATGTTTTTTACTATACCAAAGAGCCATTTTTTTTCTGTGGTCTTGGAAGATTTTAGAAATATAGAGAAACTCTTTTGTATTTGAAGATTATATGCAAAAAAAGTTCTCTATGGAGAATCTCACACATTTGGATCTTAATATCAAGCAAGGACACAATTATTATTAGTTATCAGAAAGCACGGGACAATCAGCACCTATTGAAATTGGTTTTATTTTAAGAGAAAGAGAGAGTGAGAAAGAGTGAAACAGATTATTATTACCTGGGATATATGTCTTAAATATTACTTATGATATATGTCCTTAATTTTTTCCAGTTGTCTTCTACCAGGAGAAGTTTTTATCTGCATGGACACGTGATAGGAGGTGAAGAGAAGGATATCTGCTATAGTCTTAAACACTACATTTTAAATGTAAGCTTTTAAAGATACATTGATTTTTTTCTCATATCAATTTTATTGTTCGGCATGTCTTAAAAAAACATTCATTTTAAAGGGACACTGAAAGCATTTTTTTTCTTTGCTGCATCTGAAAGAGTGTATGTGTATGTGTGTTTTCTTTTTTTATATGAAGCCTCAAAGCACAAATAAACTGTTTCAAATGTTTAACTGATCTGGGGACTTGCCATTTACAGCAAATGAACAGTAATATAGATGTATGAGTCTTACTTGTCTGCCATTGAAATCTATAGATGTACGTATATATGCACTTTATGTTAGTTTTAACAGATTTTGTTTAATATTATGTTCAAGCAAAACACAACTTTGGTAATGTTTAAAGCATGGTCTTTTAAATGCATGGGAAAAATAATTATGTTCCATATCGCTTTAAGATATAGTTATAGAGGGCTGTTTATGGCATATCTAAATGTATATGTTTCACATATATAGGTATAATATGTATATAGTTTTTATGAAGAATTTTAGCTATGTTGAGAATTGATGATTGATATTTTAGTTATTGGAGATAACTTTGTATGTTGTTTAAAGTGTAGAGTAAGGGACACATTCCTGTCTGTTGTACGCAGCTTATGAAGAATGAGAAGTTCCAGGACAAAACATTTAACTGAAGAAGCATCAGTCACCAAACTCGTTAAAGTCAGCCCCTGGAGACAGTATGGGGAGGGGGCTATCCACTGGGATAGTGCTAGGAAGTCTTTGGTTTGTTTTGATAGGTGAAGTTGTCCTGTTAATAAAACTGGTGCTTTCCCGCCCCTGGCAGGTATTCAGGCTAGGGCACATGTTGAGTATCCCTCCCTCCCTGTTGGTTAGAACCAATTAAACAATTGTCACAGCTGGGGGGTGCGTGGGTGATTGCTCATTATTAATTTTGGTGATGGTCTTAGACCACGGTTGGTTTGGAGGCCTCCTAGGCACGGGGGTTCCTGGGGGCCTCTGTTGGTTTGGGCTCCTTGATGGTTTTGAACAATCACCACTGTTGTTTTGTGTCATACCAATAAAGCTGTGGCCTGTTTTCTACATTGGCGTCAGTTGCATTATTTGGGTGGGGTACATATTGTATGGGTTGGCACTGATGCATAGGTCAATGGGAAGTCTTGGTGACTGCACAGCTTGGATCTGGTGTGAAACTGAGGGTTTCAGCTGAAATGCCAGGTTCTCTGACAAATAAGTAGATACTCATGGTTTGGTGGCTAAACAAACCCACCATTTTTCTTTAAATATGTTTTATTAAGAAGCAAAAGACAAATCAGTTAATTACAGAGAGAGAGTTTACATAAATTCAATATTCATGATAATATAGGCAATTCCTGTACTAATTCACATTTCGAATATAACATAAATACATGTTTCTGATTTCAATACATTATCATACAAACCATGTATCATTATATGATTATACTCTAGTGATCAGAAGATTTTTGAAACAAGAATTCATCTATGACATGTACAAAATAAGCTCAATTATAATAATACATTTTTGTCTAAAAGAAAATAAACACTTGTGTGTCGGTTCTTTCATTTTTTTAAAATATGAAAAGTTGTTCTTGACTTAGAGAAAAGAGAAGAAAAAGATCAGAAAACAGAGAAAATAGTTAAATATGAGAGTGAGGGGAGGGGAAGCTGGGTTGGTGTTCTTAAAAAATGTTTTTCAACTGTTATGTGAGATTTTAAGAATCCAGAGATCCCAGCATTCTGGTTTATTTCAGTAAGATTGTAATTGCAATCATTGTAATAGTATGAATATACCATATATTTTGTTTAATATCTGAAAATATTGGTTTTGGTGGTTTCCAAGCTTTGATTCCCCTTTAGGATCCCTATTTGTCATGGTGAAGGGACTTGTGTACTCCAATGAAGCTGTGGGCTATACCATGCAGGGTCACCCAAGATGGACAGGTCATAGTCTAGAGGTCAGACAAATTGTGGTCCACTGAAGAAGCAACTGTTAACCCACTCCAGTATCTTTGCCAAGATAACCTTATTAAGAAGCACGACCAGAGACATAATGATAGATGTGCCTGGTGTGCTGTGGTCTCTAGGTCGCGGAGAGTCAGATACGACTGAATGGCTAAACAACAATAACAAGCATTGACTTTACATCTTCCTGATAGGAACATCTATGTTTGTATTAGTTGCACATCTTGGGTAGGTTTTTAACTGGCGATCTATTAAGAGAGCTGCAGTTGGGTTCTTGGCAATGCTTTTTCCTATTAGGCTTCTGACCAGTTGATTTGTTACATCCCATAAATGCACAATCATTGGCCACTCATATAGCATGCGCAATGTTCCCTTTACTCTGCATCCTCTGTCCTGATCCTAATATTAGCACACATATAGAAGTATAAGCGTAAGAGTGTTTATGTATATCTACAATGCATTAGAACATGTTTAGGTACTCTTACAGACAGTAATGTCACTACAAATAGATATGTTTTTGTGCGTATGCAAACATTATTCAGATGCCCCCTAAAAATGTGCTGTTGCATAGGTAAAAATACACCACTGGTTGTCATTTAACATTACATCCATCCTCATATAGGCTACAGCTAGATAAATATTTTATATTTTAGGCTGAAAATAATTAATCTGACTTATTTTAATCAAGCAAATGTACATACAAATGCTAACTTTGTACAGTGGAGAGCCTCTGTCACTTTTTTGACCACTATAAGCTTAATGAATTTGTAGTTTGCAGCCTTGTCACAAAAATCAAGAGTTAGAAACCAGACCGTCATTTGATAAGATCCAAAAGATTGAAACAGTACTGTCTGTGGGTTGTTCAAATCCATCCTATGCTGTGATTAAAAGCAGTGTTATACTATACATGTAAATATATATTCAAGGAACTAACTGCCCACATGTAAAAGTTTATGTTTTCATATTTTCTCAGGGAGCATTTGGTTTTCCAATAAACTATTCTGTTTTATATGAGGCAAATTGTACTGACTGATTGTAATTTCATGAATAACTAATACATTATTATACAAATAACATTGTTCTAGATCAGGGGTTGTCAACATTTTAATACCTACCGCCCACTTTTGATGGTAAAATGTCCTTACCGCAGTAACTCAATTTACCTTAATTTCTGGTTACATAAATCATATCACCCTATCTATGTATCGCCTAGTACTTACTAGATAGTGATGCGGTCCTGACTGCTGTCCCTAGGCTCTCTCACCAGCTCTCCAACCAGCCAAGCGTGGTGCTGCCGGTCTCCGTCAGCGAAGCCACCTAGCAATTAGTGGGCGGTAGAGACCAGGTTGACTACCACAGACACATGCATTACCTAAAAGGACCAAATATTTATAGTATGCTATTATGAATAACTTGAGCTGATAATCAGCAAAATTGTATCTAATGTAATTAGATAAGATCTCTATTCAGTTATGTTGAAACACGGGAACTTTACTTAACCGCTTAAAAATTAAATAATTTTTGGCAAAATCTGTATTTCTGAAGATTCTATGAGTAGAGGTTTCCGTTTTGTATTTGTTACATCACTTCCTGAGAGCTAGATCATGAGTATGTGCTTTTTAGCAATAGAGAAAGAGATGGGAAGGAAAGAACAGAAAGAGATTGGATTGGTCTGATTAAAACTGACCTCGCATGGAGTTGATGTCTTCTGAGGGGAAGAGAGATTGATTATGTGTCTTTTCTTGAAAGTGTACATATATGTGGAGATTTCTAGTGGGTTGATTCTCCAGATCCGAAACGGTGGTTCGCTAAAAGGTCCAAGGAAGTAGTGGATGTGGATTTCGGTAAAAAGGAGATTGATTACTACCCAGACTCCTTCATGTATGATAATAAATAAGTGCTAGCCAAAGAGACTGGAAGCAATGTAATGACTCAAGTGTGAAATCCTAAAGTGAAACCTCTAATGGGGTAAGACGTGAACAGTGGTTATTGGTAGTCTTTAAGGAAGTAGGTTGGTAATCCTTAAGGAAGTGACCTAGAAGTGGCAGACTGATGACTGCTAATCATGATGGGTGCATTATCTGGGGGCAAATAGTGTTTGCGTGGGCCTTATAGCACAATGTGCAAATGTGGAGTAGTCAGCATCCATTGAAAGTAGAAACTTTAGTATTAAAGTTATTACATATCTCCATAGCTCTTCAAACTGATAGTTTTCTGTTCAGTCTGTGATCCATTGCTCAAATGGTCACAGATATGCAACATTGTTTTATTTTCTGAACCCCTGTGTGAGGGAATCAGTAGAGAGACTAAGCTGACATTCTTTCCAATCATGATGTCCCTCCTAATGGAGAAGGGGGGATGCAGCATGCACTGGGAGGCTTTACACATCTGATAATGCCTGGTCGGCCATTATGATCGAGATAATGCCTGAAGAAAGAAAAAATATATATTGGTTGGTGGTTGAAGGTTGTGGTAAGGGCTGGGAGTTTCTACATGAAGAGTAAGTGACTGGAAGGCTAGGTGTTTAGCCGATAGACCAATGGTGTCTTGATTGAAAAAGACTATGAATCAGAGAGGAAATGTTTGGGTGATAAGAGCAACTTAGAGGTTTGTAGAGGAATGTCATAGTGGACATTCAATGTGTGTTTGATAATTGGATGGTCAAGTTAAATGTTCCTATGTGGGGCAAAAGGCTAGTGGAATGTTTGGTGTGCAGTTAGGCTATGATGGGGGTTTAACGATGTTGGTGGATGATGGTACGTGTCTGAAAGGTCGCTATGGGGGACTGCAGTTATGTCATAAATTCATGAGTAGTGGGTAGGTTACGTGGCATGAGCTTAAATACATCATGGATTTGAAGGCTTGCGACTAGAGATCCCTTTGTAAGAAAGCGTCTATGACTGAGATCCAGTAGTGCGTCATGCCTTCCACTAGCTTAGTGGAAGGCATGGCACACTACTCCATCATGGCATGCCATACAAGTATTTTTTGGGCCCCCTGGTAAAGCTCTTCTAGATTACAGAGAACTTCCTTTTTTTTTTGCCATTACTCGCAACCTATGGGATGAAGATCCCAGGAGACCTGAAGATCATTTGGTTTCACAAAGATCACAAGGACACAAAAATGCTGAGCACTCACAGTAGTGAACAGCCCTGGGTTTTAAATAAACACATTTTCAGTATATGATTTATTCAGCATTGATATTTTTTTTCAATACCCATAGAACTCCACTAACCCATCCCCTGGATACCTGCTTTGGAGATGCTGTACAGATGGTGAGAGAGCCACAATGTTTATACCTTTGGACCTATTTGCCTATCGATTTCCTTTTGAACACATTATTGTTCTGAAATATTCCTCTTTTCCTCTAGATTATGTCATATTTACCTAGATACATTTCTTTATTAATGTCTCTGTTATAACACTTGGATTCTCACTACTTTCATTTTATTTTACACAATATTGGAACTTTATCCTGTTAAATGATATAGTGCAATAAAACTTTAGACATAATAGAAGCTGCTGGTGGTGATTAATTTATTAGCAAAAAAAATTATAATGCATAAGTGGTCCCAGATTTCCACAGCAACTATAGGCGAGCTAAAAAGTGAGTTATATCACTAATATAGTTTCTGTAGTGTGCAATGCTGGGTATTTCATGCATACTGAAACTATATTCATGTGCAGCGTGTGGTGTTAGCGCAAACCCACACGGCGATAGCTACGCATGCACACTGAGCATCAATGTGCCAGCTGCACATGTGCAGTGCGCTGGGGGGTGGGGGGAGGAGGGGAAAGAGACACAGTGGATGGAGGGAGGAGGGAAAAGAGACAAAGTGGAGAGTGGGAGGAGGGGAAAGAAACACAGGGGAGGGAGGAGTGGGGGAAAGAAACACATGGGAGGGAGGAGGGGGGAAAGAGACACAGGGGAGGGAGGAAGGGGGGAAGAGACACAGGAGGGGAGAAAGAGACACAGGGGATGGAGGGGAGAAAGAGACATGGGAGGGAGGAGGGGGAGAGACACAGGGGAGGGAGGAGGGAGGAAGAGACATGGGAGGGGGGGAAGAGACACATGTGGGGAAGGGGGAGAGACACAGGGGGGGGAGGAGGGGGAAGAGACACAGGGGAGGGAGAGGGGGGAAGAGACAAAGGCGAGGGGGGGGAGGAGTGGGGGAAAGAAACACATGGGAGGGAGGAGGGGGGAAGAGACACAGGGGAGGGAGGAAGGGTGGAAGAGACACAGGAGGGGAGAAAGAGACACAGGGGATGGAGGGGAGAAAGAGACATGGGAAGGAGGAGGGGGGAGAGACACAGGGGAGGGAGGAAGAGACATGGGAGGGGGGGAGAGACACAGGTGGGGAGGGGGAGAGACACAGGGGGGGTAAGAGGGGGAAGAGATACAGGAGAGGGAGAAGGGGTAAAGAGACACAGGGGAGGGAGGAGGGGGAAGAGACACAGGGGAGGGAGAGGGGAAAAGAGACAAAGGTGAGGGGGGGGGGGGAGACATGAAATGTTATCCTGTCATCTATGACAAGCAAACGAGTAGTCAAAATATGATTATTTAAAAATATTTTGCAAATAGAAGGAAGGATTATCATATGGAATGGAAATCTTGTGTGACTAGTTTGCTGAATAGAAATGATCTTTGAAGTTAAAGTGTGTTTTTTCTCGATTTTTAACATTGTGAGTGGCTTTTTTTTATCTTTATGATGTATTTATTGGTTCAGGATATGGACTTACTTTTATATGTGTTGTTTGATTATGTCATTAAGAAAAAAATAATACAATTTGAAAACATAGAGGATATTAAACGATGAAGAGGTGTATATACTTATATCTTTGTAAGTTATTTTGTTACTTGGTCTCCTGTTACTGTGTACCTGCCCTTGTACTCAAACAATGCCAAATCACGTAGTTGCCAAGAAGTACAAACACACGTACATCTCTGTCATAGGATCACACCATGCAGAAAGTCAGCCCCCTTCCTATACAATCTGCACGAGGCAGGAAATATGTGCAGTATGAACGGAATCTGGGGGCTAGAGGAGCGCCCATTGTATACAGATAGCTACAAAATGCATTAAACAGGCCATGTAAGAGGGGGAACGTGTGTGGGCTATTGGATGTCCTATTTCAAAACAAAATCCCAGGAGGTCAGTGACAAAACACACACAAAAAGATCAGACTAGACGAAGTATAACAACCAGTGGGACATTGCCCTGTTCTACAGACGGTATCAAACCACATGTCTGAGCTAAAATTAAACAGGCATAATAACCACGGCCATATTTTAAATGCCACTATAATGCTCTAGCACTCTATATTGTCGTCTACACAAACATAGGCAACTGCAATATTTAAGCAAACACTGTAGGGCCATAGCTGCATGAGCTAGATGTTTTGATTGTGTTTTTGCTTTGTTCAGTCCTGTCCAACTCTCCATGACCTTGTTCTGATCCACTTGGTATTCATGGCAGATATACTGAAGTGGGTTGCCAGTTCCTTCTCCAAACGCTAATTGATTCACATGTAACCTCCATCTTATACTGATGACGGTCTCATTTTCTATTGGCTGTTTCTAAATGGGTAGTTACAGCCTTGCTTAACTGATTATGTTCCCATCCTGAAATCCTACATACAGGCGCATGGTTTACGGTTTCGGTTTTCAGACCGTAACTTGCGGGCTTGTTCAATTGAAAATCCTGCAGGCATACGACCTATACACCGCAAGATGCAGGCTTTTAATTGAATCGTGCTCTGTGTGTCTAATCCAAGTTGGCTGTATCATTTAGCCATATAAGTAACATGTTCTAAGACATTTTAGAACAAGGATATGACAAGGACAAAACATTGAACAAAAAGTTAAAACATTACTGTATTCTATAGTTTATTGTAAGTGGTAATTGTATTTAGAAAGAGAGAGAGAAATAGAAAGTAAAAGGCTGTTTTCATGGGAAGCCATATATGGGGGCCATCAAAAAAAGGGCCATTGTAATGGGAATGTGCCTGGTAAAACTGCCAGAGGACTAATGGAAAGCTCATTAGTTTATAAAGATATACCTTCCTGGGAAAGCAACACACAGAAACAACTCATGAAAAATAAAGGAATAAGTGTTGTCTATATATTTTTTATTTTATAAAAACATAGTTTTGTCCAGTATAAAGGTTAGTTATATTTATTTATTATACTTGGGGGCTTGTCCTCTGCCAGCCAATGAGATCTACAGACTAAATTACCCGCTCTGTTAATTTCAATTAAATTTAAATAGGTTACTTGAATGGACATGGAGGATTTCTGGATTTTACTAGATATATAATGTACCTATGTATCCATTTAATTTTATACACTTTATTAGGAATTACTTATAAACTCTAATTTTCTGCCTAAAATCTGAGAAAGTATACCTGTTTGGGTCTGCCCTATGCAGCTTATGAATACACAGACTGTGAAGTGTAATGTTTCCGATTAGCCTGGCAGTGATCTCTTTCAAGCAACATGTTGCAGAATGTTGCCGCTGATTGGTTACTATGAGACACTGTACTTAGAAGTACACTGTCTTCATGAGCTGTAGAGGGGAGAAACCAATTAGGAAGTATTTTTAAAATTTTAGTCAGGAAAAAGGCTTTTAAGCAACACCTAATAAAATAAAATACACAGAGATAAAGAGATGCATAGCTATATTTTATTGTTAGATTAATCCAGAACCTTCCATGTCCCCTTAATACTGTATTTTCAAAAAACAACTTTTATAATGTATAAAACATTCTCTTTTAAATGCTTGAAAACACAATTATACTCCTTGTCCCTTTAAAATCATCAGGATAATATAGTTTTACACATATCTCATGCTACAAGCTTAGCTGCTTTCCATAATCAAACGAAGATATAATATTTTAGATACAATATGTATGCCAAAAATAAGGAATCAGTGCACAATGTTACCATATTAATCTCTGTGGTGCCTAATCGTAATAAAGGTGTGTTGCTATAGAGCGAAACGAACGTATGGAAAAGGCTGCTTTATATAAACAGTGTGGTGAATGACAGAAAGTTCCTGCTCGGGCCTCCTGGACAAGCCTTTATGTTTATCTTAACTACAGAACACCCCTCAGGAGATCTATGCGCTCTGGCTGATCTTATCTTGTACAGCAGGTGGATACATTACGCATTTGTTTAACTTTGAACATATCTGTTTTCTTATATAGTTATATATGAGATGTGTTACATAGAAAATATATAAATATAATATATAAATATATATTAATAATTCATACTTTAAAAATAAAAATAAAATTTAAAATAAATAAATAATTGATTAATAATTCATTAACAACTAATTAATTAATAACCAATCCGCACATTGCAGATCAGAGGAGATCTTAAAAGGTTGAACTTGATGGACTGAAAGTCTTTTTTGAACCTTAATTACTATGTAACTATGTATATATATATATATATATATATATATATATATATATATATATAAATATATATATATATATATATATTTAGACAGAGGTGGACAAAATATCTAAAGCCTAGGAGCTAGGAAGATTTTACATGAGCCACACAGACTGTTTCTGGGAGCCTTGAATGAAGCCCCCTCATTGAGATACATTACACTTTTGAATAAATATATCTATAATTAATATGCACACTACTTCATTGCTATTAAGGATACTATGCATATTCAGGGTGTCTTATTGAGCAGCTATAGTATTTACCCGATTTTTTAAATTGTAAGTGTATTTTCTGGATCAGAATTTGGACCACAGTAAAAAGAACATGAAGCAAGAAACACCCTTATAATGTATTCTTGTATGAAGCATAAATTCTACTCATTTTAACCATAAGCCAAACAGGACACAAAAGTTTAAAAAACATACAGACATATTAAGTATTCACCCCCTTGGAATTTTTCGTGTTTTGTTGCCTCACAACCTGGAATAAACATGGACTGTTTGAGGATCTGCATCATTTCATTTACAGAACATGCCCACAACTTTGAAGATGTTTTTTTTATTATTGTGAAGCAAACAACAAACAGGACAAAATAACAGAAAAAGTCAATGTGCATAACTATTCACCCCCTAAAGTCAATACTTTGTAGAGCACCTTTTGCGACAATCACAGCCCTAAGTCGCTTTGGATAAGTCTCTATGAGCTTGCCACATCTTATCACTGGTATTTTTGCCCATTCCTCCTTGCAAAACTGATGGCTGAAAAGTTTAATTTTAGTCTCATTAGACCAGAGCACCTTCCTCCATACATTTTGGGAGTCTCCCACATGCCTTTTCGCAAACTCAAAACGTGCCATTTTGTTTTTTGCTGAAAGTTATGGCTTTCTTCTGGCCACTCTGCCAACAAGCCCAACTCTATGGAGCGTACGTCTTATTGTCGTCCTATGTACAGATTCTCCAGTCTCTGCTGTGGAACTCTGCAGCACCTCCAGGGTTACCTTAGGTCTCTGTGCTGCCTCACTGATTAATGCCCTCCTTGCCCGGTCCGTGAGTTTTGGTGGGTGGCCGTCTCTTGGCACGTTTGCTGTTGTGCCATGATAATGCCATTTGGTTATGATAGATTTGATGGTGCTCCTGGGGATCATCAAAGATTTGGATATTTTTTTATAACCTAACCCTGACGTGTACTTCTCAACAACATTGTCCCTTACTTGTTTGGAGAGTCCCTTGGTCTTCATGGCAGTGTTTGGTTAGTGGTACCTCTTGCTTAGGTATTGCAGCCTCTGGGGCCTTTAAAAAAAGGTGTGTATATGTAATGACAGATCATGTGACACTTAGATTGCACACAGGTGGACATCATTTCACTAATTATGTGACTTCTGAAGGTAATTGGTTGCTCCAGAGCTTTTTATGGACTTAATAACAAAGGGGGTGAATACGTACTCACATGCTAATTTTCTGTTTTCTATTTCTAAAAAATAGTTTTATGTATATATTTTTCTCATTTCACTTCACCAATTTAGGCTATTGTGTTCTGATCCACCACATAAAATTCAGATTAACAAAACATTGAACATAAGGCTGTAATGTAACAAAATAGGTAAAAAGTCAAGGGGGTGAATACTTTTGCAAGGCACTGTATACGGAATTTATATTAGCCTGCGTAGCCTCATTTCTCCCTAGGGTCTAAGCATGCTCAGGCTTTTGTAAGCAATGGATAAACATTTCCATTTGTAGAGAATACAACTTCACATTAAAGGTTATGAATGCATCTGATAGAAGGGAATTAGTAGTGTATGATTACATTTATTTGCATGCACTATGTTTTTTTAGTTCTGCATAAAAAAAAAACTGTTGCAGGTGATGTTTACACCCCCAGGATTGAGCTAGGCTCCTGAGAGGGTTCATTTTTGTAAAAGTGTACCCTGTCCATGTGAGCATGCTCAGCTTTTCAGCCAATCAGCAATGCTGTATGCAGCCAGCTAGCTGAGGCTACTAAACTGGCTCCTTAACCGACCATAAATCGTCATTCAAGTAAAAATGCTTGAGCAGTTACACGGTTGTTCTTTAGACATACGTCATCTCCTTGATAAATTCTGACACATTATAGTAATTAAGGTTGAAAAAAGACTTTCAGTCCATCAAGTTCAACCTGTTAAGATCTCCTCTGATCTGCAATATGCGGATTAGTTATTAATTAAATTATTGATTAAATAATTATTAATAGTATAGTATTGGAGAATGAATAAAGAGTTAGTCCATCAAGTTCAACCTTTTTAGATCTCTATTGATCTTTTTAATTTGGACTATTTATTATTATTGTTAATTGTTAATTATTGTTAATTGATCCAGAGGAAGGCAAACATAAAAAAAACCCCATTGAAACTTTGCCAATTGTCTCATAAGGGGGAAAAAAAGCAAAATTCCTTCCTGACCCCAGAAACTGGCGATCAAATTTCTCCCTGGATCAATATTCCTTCGCTAGTTATCTAGGATAGCCTTGAATGCCCTCTTTATTCAGAAATATATCTAACCCCTTTTTGAAGTTGTCTATCGCATTCGCTGTCACCACCTCCTTTGGTAGAGAATTCCACAGTTTAACCACCCTAACTGTGAAGAACCCTTTTCTTTGTTTAAGGTGAAATCTTTTTTCCTCTAACCTCAACGGATGTCCTCTTGTCAGTTGAAAATCTCTTGCTACAAAAAGCTCACTTGACAAAGCCTTATATGGACCCTGGATGTATTTAAATAACGTAATCATATCTCCTCTTAGACGCCTTTTTTCTAGCGAAAATAAGTTTAATTTTGCTAGTCTTTCTTCATAACTTAGCCCCTCCATTCCCCTTATTAGTTTTGTAGCCCTTCTCTGTACTTTTTCCAGCTCTAAGATGTCTTTTTTGTGAGGTGGTGCCCAAAATTGTACTCCATACTCCAAATGAGGGCGTACTAGAGATTTGTATAGTGTCAGAATTATATCTTCTTCCCTGGCTTCTATACCCTTCCTAATACATGCTAATATTTTATTTGCCTTTGCAGCCGCTGCTTGGCTTTGAGCGCTGTTACCTAGGTGGTTGTCCACTAGTACTCCCAAATCCCTTTCAATATCTGATACCCCTAGATTTGCTCCATTAAGATTATAGATTGCTTGGCTATTTTTCCTTCCCAAATGCATAACCTTACATTTATTTGTATTAAATCTCATCTGCCATTTAGCCGCCCATTTCTCTAATTTATGCAAATCCTTTTGTAGGGAAAGTACATCATTATCTGATTTTATTACCTTGCACAACTTAGTGTCATCAGCAAAAATGGAGACACTACATTCGAGTCCTACTTCAATGTCATTAATAAATATGTTAAAAAGGAGAGGACCCAATACTGAGCCCTGAGGAACCCCACTTATCACATTAGACCAATCGGAGTATGTTCCATTTACAACAACCCTTTGCTTCCTGTCTTTTAGCCAGCTCTCGATCCATGAGCAGATATTTACTGCAATTCCTGTATCCCTTAGTTTGCTCACTAGTCTTCCATGTGGCACTGTATCAAATGCCTTTGAAAAATCTAAAAAGACTACATCCACTGAGTTGCCCTGATCCAAGTTCCTACTAACCTCCTCATAAAAACTAATTAGATTGGTCTGACACGACCTTTCCTTCATAAATCCATGTTGACTGCTACCTATGATCCTGTTCAAATAGACATATTCTTGTATTCTGTCCCTTATTAACCCTTCTAAAAGCTTCCCAACTACAGAAGTGAGGCTCACTGGTCTATAATTCCCCGGATTTGCTCTAGATCCCTTCTTAAATATAGGTATCACCTCTGCTTTTCTCCAGTCATCTGGTAGAGACCCTGTAGTGAGCGAGTCTTTAAAGATTAGATATAATGGTTTGGCTATTACAGAACCCAGCTCCCTCAGTACCCTTGGATGTATTCCATCAGGACCTGGGGCTTTATTAACATTTATTTTCTCCAACCTCTTTTGTATTTCTTCCTGCGTTAACCAATTATTTAGTGAAGGTAGTGTAGCCCCATTATGTTGCAGTGTCCCAACCACTGGTACCTCCCTTGTGTAAACCGAAGAAAAGAACCTATTTAGCTCATCTGCCTTTTCCTGGTCACTAATTATCAGATGGCCTGTGTCACATTGTAATGGTCCTATCGATTCCTTCCTGGCCTTCTTCCCATTAATATATTTATAAAATATTTTAGGGTTAGTCTTACTTTCGATTGCAACTGACTTCTCATTTTCTATTTTAGCCAGTCTAATAGCCCTTTTGCAAGCCTTGTTGATTTCCTTATAGTCACATAAAGATGCCTCTGTTCCCTCCTTCTTGTATAATTTAAATGCATACTTCTTTTTCCTCATCATGATCTTTAAGTCATTGTTAAGCCACATGGGATGTGATTTACTCCTATTTATTTTATTTCCACATGGTACATGCTGATGAGTATGTTTATTTAGTAAGGATTTGAATGTTGTCCATTTATTTTCAGTATTCTTCCCTGTAAGTTCTTTGTCCCAGTCTATATGTTGTATTGCTGCCCGTAGCCCATTAAAGTTAGCCCTTTTAAAATTTAGAGTTTTTGTTGGCCCCTTACAACTCTGTTTTTTGTATTCAATCTCAAATGAGACTGTGTTGTGATCACTGTTCCCCAAGGGTTCCCCTATTTTTACATTTGATATTATATCAATATTACTTGTGATGACTAAATCCAAGATGGCCCCATTTCTAGTAGGTTCTTGTATTACCTGGGCTAGATAATGATCCCTGAGTGTACTCAAGAACCTGCTCCCCTTAGCTGAGCTGCTGGTCTCGTTTATCCAGTTTATATCAGGGTAATTAAAGTCTCCCATTATTAGAACTTGCCCATGCTTAGCTGCATTTCCAATCTGTAACAATAATTGTATTTCCTCACTTTCAGCTATATTTGGGGGTTTATAGCATACTCCCACCAATATGCATTTAGAATTAGCTCCTCCACTATTTAGCTCAACCCACAAGGATTCAATGATGCCGTTAGTGCCAGCATAAATATCTTCTCTAACTAGGCTTAAATTCAGGCTTAACATAAAGACAGATCCCTCCTCCTCTTTTACCATTGCCCCTATCTTTCCTAAATAGGTTATAACCATCCAGATTAACAGTCCAGTCATGAGATTCATCCCACCATGTTTCCGTAATGCCTATTAAGCCCCATTTTTCTTGTACTGCTAATATTTCTAGCTCATCCATTTTCCCAGGCAAACTTCTTGCGTTTGCAATCATACACTTTATGTTGCTATGGCTCTGCTGATGTGAAGTGCCTGCCACTGTATTTGAGGCCCCTATTAATATCTCCCTACTTTCTATTGTAACCCTCCCCCTTCTCCTCCCCCATGGGTAAATAATTCATCCCTTTCCCTCTCTACCCTATTTACCCCAATACTTCTATATAGTCCCTCCCCCCCACCTACAAGTTTAAAAACTCCCCCAGCCGTTCTACCATCCTATTCCCTAGCACAAAAGCGCCCTCATCATTAAGGTGCAATCCATCCCTGCTATAGAGATTGTACCCAAGTGAGAAGTCAGCCCAGTGCTCTAAAAACCCAAAACCCTCTGCACTGCACCACTTTTTTAGCCACGCATTAACCTCCCTAAGCTCCTTCTGCCTCCCTGGGCTAGCACGTGGCACTGGTAGTATCTCAGAAAATACTACCTTGGAGGTCCTTGCTTTAAGCTTATTCCCTAATTCTCTAAAATCATTCTTTAGGACGCTCCATCTTCCACTAACTTTGTCATTGGTACCAAGATAATTGTACTGAAACCAAATATTTCAGCTTCTTCTTCCTATTCTAATTTGTATTTTAGGCAAATGAGCATTTATGCTTGATCTATGGTCCTGCAATGACCTGCAATGTTTTCTGTTCATGTGTCTCTGTGTGAGTGAGTCCATGCAATTCACTGGGGCTGGGAGAGACCACAGTGGCAATTCACTGGGGGTGGGGGAGGTGATGGGGTAAATCACAGGGGCTGGGGTGGGGGGTCACAGGGGCAAATCGCTGGTGCTGGAGGAAGCATCAGCTGGGATGTAGATAAAACAACCAGTGAATGACGGGACACAGACCTTGTTCTGGGTATTATGGAAATCTTTAGGAAAGCTGCCTGCATAATCCCCAGGTCAAATTAATAAATTATGTATGCTAATTTTCCCTGGGATTTTCAGGGGGTGTCAACATTGATAGAAAACAGTTTGCAAATGCAAGAAATTCAGCAAACTTTATGGTAACTGTTTAAATGTTTATTTTGGTATTTTTTCATGCACTTTTTTTTCATATACTACTAATTCTCCTCTATCAGATGCATTCATAATCCATCTCACTTGCATATACCTTTAATCTAGCTGACCAGACATGTCATTGGTAGAAGAAGGTGAAGAGAGTGGTTATGAATGGGATACATATTTCAGCTTTCCATTGGGATCATGACTTTTATCTATAGAATGTGATTTACAAGGAGCCCATAAATCATTTCGCAAATGGTGCAAATATTTTCAGCAATGGGTTCATTTTCCATGAGGGTAGAAGCTGTAATAAATTTGTGAGTCATTATTTCCAGTGTTTGGAATATGGATAAGCAGTGTAGTAAATAATCTGGGAAGGAAGATAGATGTTTAAGTTAGGTCAGTTTTACATATTTCACCTACTGGTTTACATTCTGGAGACTGAGAGCCTCATTCAATTGAGCAATTGTAAGTTACTGGAGCCCATAATGGAGCCATAAGTTATGTTGCTATTCAATTGGCGTTTTTTTGCAAGTCGCAACTGGTCTACGTGTTACGAGCTTGAAATCCTTGTGGTTGGTACAACTATTTCTTACTCCCCACTAAGCCTTTGATCGTTCACATCCGCAAAAGTTCAGATCACTAAAATCGCAAATCGCTATTCAATTGCTACAATTCCTCAAGCACGAAAACAATGTTGACACCCGTAAACGGCAAATGCAGAAGAAAATCCTACTGGTAACAGAGAGGACTCACTAAGGGGATAAAGATATGTCCGTAGCACTGTAAAAGCAAATACACAATAAATACTGCACTGTAAATAACGGGGAAAGTGATGAAAGAAAATAGAATGAATTGCCCAACAGTCTCAAGCTCGCAAATCGGCAATAAAAAAAACGTTAATTTTATGTTTCATTTCGGGGCTAAATCGATCTTGGGAATCAATGAGTTAATACATATCAGGCCACCCATATGGACTAGAACAGTATTTGCTTTCATTTGTATTCGTTATTGCTATTCAATTGAATAAGCCCGCAATTTAGGGGCCGAAAGCAGAAACCGCAATCATATGTAGCAGTTCAGGGCGGGATCATGTTTAATTAAGCAAGGCCGTAACCACCCATTTCGAAACAGCTAATAGAAAATGAAACAGTCATCATCACGGCAGTAAAACATGGAGGTTACATGTCAATCAATTAGCGTGTGGGGGTCCGATATGCGATCTGACTCGCAAACCGCGAAATACAAAATAATAAAAATGAATGCCAATACTGTTCTAGTCCATGTGGGTGGCCTGATATGTATTAACTTATTGATTCCTGAGATTCCCTGAAATTACACATAAAAAAATAAATTTTGTATTGCCGATTTGCAATTACAGTGCTACGGACTGGGGTTAAGCCCCCTTGTGGGTCCTCTCTAGCACTCGTAGGATTTTCTCCTACATGTGACATTTACGGGTGTGAAAGCATTTGCGGGCTTGAGGAATTGTAGCAATTGAATAGCGATTTGTCATTTTAGCGATCGTAACTCTTGCAGACGGGAAAGTTCAAAGGCTTCGGGAGGCTGTAAGTTCAGGGTTTAACAAAGCCGTAACTCATAAACTGTTTGTAGCCCGCAAATAGACGCCAATTGAATAGCAAATGAACTTACAGCCTCACTTACGGGCTCCAGTAACTTACGATTGCTCAATTGAATCAGGCTCCTTGTTTCTCCTTTCTTTTCAAGTCATGGAAAATGGTTATCACACTGAGATACCACAATAGAGAGAACAACAGATATTAAGGTGAATTAGCTTTAGCACATCCGCAGGTGTGTATGTGTGGGTAGATATACGGATGTGCTAAAGTTCATTCACTTTGATAACTGAAGTTTTCTCCATGTGGTATCGCAAAGCAATAAAAACCTCCCTTGCCTTGAATGGAAAAGGGAAAGTTATTGATTATTTAACCCAGTAAACAACAGAAAAGATGGAGATTTGGATGTGTGTAAATGTATGAGTGCATGTAATTTTGTGTACAGGTGTATGCGTGTTTCAGTGTGTGTGGATGTATGTGTGAATGTGTGGTGTGTGCCCCGGAGACTGCAAAGGTCTTCATGTTAATGTGTGGTGTGCCCTGGAGCCTGCTCAAGTCTTCATGGTAATGGGTGGTGTGCCCTGGAGCCTGCACAAGTCTTCATGGTAATGGGTGGTGTGCCCTGGAGCTTGCAAAGGTCGTTATGGTAATGGGTGGTGTGCCCTGGAGCCTGCACAGGTCTTCATGGTAATGTGTGGTGTGCCCTGGAGCCTGCACAGGTCTTCATGGTAATGTGTGGTGTGCCCTGGAGCCTGCACAGGTCTTCATGGTAATGTGTGGTGTGCCCTGAAACCTGCACAGGTTGTCATGGTAATGTGTGGTGTGCCCTGGAGCCTGCACAGGTTTTCAGGGTAATGGGTGGTGTGCCCTGGAGCCTGCACAGGTTTTCAGGGTAATGGGTGGTGTGCCCTGGAGCCTGCACAGGTCTTCATGGTAATGTGTGGTGTGCCCTGGAGCCTGCACAGGTCTTCATGGTAATGTGTGGTGTGCCCTGGAGCCTGCACAGGTCTTCATGGTAATGTGCGGTGTGCCCTGGAGCCTGCACAGGTTGTCATGGTAATGTGTGGTGTGCCCTGGAGCCTGCACAGGTCTTCATGGTAATTTGTGGTGTGCCCTGGAGCCTGCACAAGTCTTCATGGTAATGGGCGGTGTGCCCTGGAGGCTGCACAGGTCTTCATGGTAATGTGTGGTGTGCCCTGGAGCCTGCACAAGTCTTCATGGTAATGGGCGGTGTGCCCTGGAGGCTGCACAGGTCTTCATGGTAATGTGTGGTGTGCCCTGGAGCCTGCACAGGTTTTCATGGTAATGGGTGGTGTGCCCTGGAGCCTGCACAAGTCTTCATGATAATGTGTGGTGTGCCCTGGAGCCTGCACAAGTCTTCATGGTAATGGGTGGTGTGCCCTGGAGCCTGCACAAGTCTTCATGGTAATGGGTGGTGTGCCCTGGAGCCTGCACAAGTCTTCATGGTAATGTGTGGTGTGCCCTGGAGCCTGCACAGGTCTTCATGGTAATGTGTGGTGTGCCCTGGAGCCTGCACAGGTTTTCAGGGTAATGGGTGGTGTGCCCTGGAGCCTGCACAGGTCTTCATGGTAATGTGTAGTGTGCCCTGGAGCCTGCACAGGTTGTCATGGTAATGTGTGGTGTGCCCTGGAGCCTGCACAGGTCTTCATGGTAATGTGTGGTGTGCCCTGGAGCCTGCACAGGTTGTCATGGTAATGTGTGGTGTGCCCTGGAGCCTGCACAAGTCTTCATGGTAATTTGTGGTGTGCCCTGGAGCCTGCACAAGTCTTCATGGTAATGGGCGGTGTGCCCTGGAGGCTGCACGGGTCTTCATGGTAATGTGTGGTGTGCCCTGGAGCCTGCACAGGTTTTCATGGTAATGTGTGGTGTGCCCTGGAGCCTGCACAGGTTGTCATGGTAATGTGTGGTGTGCCCTGGAGCCTGCACAAGTCTTCATGGTAATTTGTGGTGTGCCCTGGAGCCTGCACAAGTCTTCATGGTAATGGGCGGTGTGCCCTGGAGCCTGCAAAGGTCTTCATGGTAATGGGCGGTGTGCCCTGGAGGCTGCACAGGTCTTCATGCTAATGTGTGGTGTGCCCTGGAGCCTGCACAGGTTTTCATGGTAATGGGTGGTGTGCCCTGGAGCCTGCACAAGTCTTCATGATAATGTGTGGTGTGCCCTGGAGCCTGCACAAGTCTTCATGGTAATGTGTGGTGTGCCCTGGAGCCTGCACAAGTCTTCATGGTAATTTGTGGCGTGCCCTGGAGCCTGCACAGGTTTTCATGGTTATGTGTGGTGTGCCCTGGAGCCTGCACAAGTCTTCATGGTAATGTGTGGTGTGCCCTGGAGCCTGCACAAGTCTTCATGGTAATGTGCGGTGTGCCCTGGAGCCTGCACAAGTCTTCATGGTAATGGGCGGTGTGCCCTGGAGCCTGCACAAGTCTTCATGGTAATGTGTGGTGTGCCCTGGAGCCTGCACAGGTTGTCATGGTAATGTGTGGTGTGCCCTGGAGCCTGCACAAGTCTTCATGGTAATTTGTGGTGTGCTCTGGAGCCTGCACAAGTCTTCATGGTAATGGACGGTGTGCCCTGGAGCCTGCACAGGTCTTCATGGTAATGTGTGGTGTGCCCTGGAGCCTGCAAAGGTCTTCATGGTAATGTGCGTGTGCCCTGGAGCCTGCACAACTCTTTATGGTAATGTGTGGTGTGCCCTGGAGCCTGCACAGGTTTTCAGGGTAATGGGTGGTGTGCCCTGGAGCCTGCACAGGTCTTCATGGTAATGGGTGGTGTGCCCTGGAGCCTGCACAGGTCTTCATGGTAATGTGCGGTGTGCCCTGGAGCCTGCACAGGTTGTCATGGTAATGTGTGGTGTGCCCTGGAGCCTGCACAAGTCTTCATGGTAATGGGTGGTGTGCCCTGGAGCCTGCACAGGTCTTCATGGTAATGTGCGGTGTGCCCTGGAGCCTGCACAGGTTGTCATGGTAATGTGTGGTGTGCCCTGGAGCCTGCACAAGTCTTCATGGTAATTTGTGGTGTGCCCTGGAGCCTGCACAAGTCTTCATGGTAATGGGCGGTGTGCCCTGGAGGCTGCACAGGTCTTCATGGTAATGTGTGGTGTGCCCTGGAGCCTGCAAAGGTCTTCATGGTAATGGGCGGTGTGCCCTGGAGGCTGCACAGGTCTTCATGGTAATGTGTGGTGTGCCCTGGAGCCTGCACAGGTTTTCATGGTAATGGGTGGTGTGCCCTGGAGCCTGCACAAGTCTTCATGATAATGTGTGGTGTGCCCTGGAGCCTGCACAAGTCTTCATGGTAATGTGTGGTGTGCCCTGGAGCCTGCACAAGTCTTCATGGTAATTTGTGGCGTGCCCTGGAGCCTGCACAGGTTTTCATGGTTATGTGTGGTGTGCCCTGGAGCCTGCACAAGTCTTCATGGTAATGTGTGGTGTGCCCTGGAGCCTGCACAAGTCTTCATGGTAATGTGCGGTGTGCCCTGGAGCCTGCACTAGTCTTCATGGTATTGGGCGGTGTGCCCTGGAGCCTGCACAAGTCTTCATGGTAATGTGTGGTGTGCCCTGGAGCCTGCACGGGTTTTCATGGTAATGTGCGGTGTGCCCTGGAGCCTGCACAGGTTGTCATGGTAATGTGTGGTGTGCCCTGGAGCCTGCACAAGTCTTCATGGTAATTTGTGGTGTGCCCTGGAGCCTGCACAAGTCTTCATGGTAATGGACGGTGTGCCCTGGAGCCTGCACAACTCTTTATGGTAATGTGTGGTGTGCCCTGGAGCCTGCACAGGTCTTCATGGTAATGGGTGGTGTGCCCTGGAGCCTGCACAGGTTTTCATGGTAATGTGTGGTGGGCCCTGGAGCCTGCACAAGTCTTCATGGTAATGTGTGGTGTGCCCTGGAGCCTGCACAAGTCTTCATGGTAATTTGTGGCGTGCCCTGGAGCCTGCACAGGTTTTCATGGTTATGTGTGGTGTGCCCTGGAGCCTGCACAACTCTTTATGGTAATGTGTGGTGTGCCCTGGAGCCTGCACAGGTCTTAATGGTAATGGGTGGTGTGCCCTGGAGCCTGCACAGGTTTTCATGGTAATGTGTGGTGTGCCCTGGAGCCTGCACAAGTCTTCATGGTAATGTGTGGTGTGCCCTGGAGCCTGCACAAGTCTTCATGGTAATGGGCGGTGTGCCCTGGAGCCTGCACAGGTTTTCATGGTAATGGGTGGTGTGCCCTGGAGCCTACACAGGTTTTCATGGTAATGTGTGGTGTGCCCTGGAGCCTGCACAACTCTTCATGGTAATGTGTGGTGTGCCCTGGAGCCTGCACAGGTTGTCATGGTAATGTGTGGTGTGCCCTGGAGCCTGCACAAGTCTTCATGGTAATTTGTGGTGTGCCCTGGAGCCTGCACAAGTCTTCATGGTAATTTGTGGCGTGCCCTGGAGGCTGCACAGGTCTTCATGGTAATGTGTGGTGTGCCCTGGAGCCTGCAAAGGTCTTCATGGTAATGTGCGTGTGCCCTGGAGGCTGCACAGGTCTTCATGGTAATGTGTGGTGTGCCCTGGAGCCTGCACAGGTCTTCATGGTAATGTGTGGTGTGCCCTGGAGCCTGCACAGGTTTGCATGGTAATGGGTGGTGTGCCCTGGAGCCTGCACAACTCTTCATGGTAATGTGTGGTGTGCCCTGGAGCCTGCACAGGTTTGCATGGTAATGTGTGGTGTGCCCTGGAGCCTGCACAGGTTTGCATGGTAATGGGTGGTGTGCCCTGGAGCCTGCACAGGTTTTCATGGTAATGGGTGGTGTGCCCTTGAGCCTGCACAGGTCGCTATAGTAATGTGTGGTGTGCCCTGGAGCCTGCACAGGTTTGCATGGTAATGTGTATTGTGTCCTGGAGCCTGCACAGGTTTGCATGGTAATGTGTGGTGTGGCCTGGAGCCTGCACAGGTCGCTATGGTAATGTGTGGTGTGCCCTGGAGCCTGCACAGGTCATTTTGGTAACGTGTGGTGTGCCCTGGAGGCTACACAGGTTTTCATGGTAATGGGTGGTGTGCCCTGGAGCCTGCACAGGTCGTTATGGTAATGGGTGGTGCGCCCTGGAACCTGCACAAGTCTTCATGGTAATGGGTGGTGTGCCCTGGAGGCTGCACAGGTTTTCATGGTAATGGGTGGTGTGCCCTGGAGCCTGCACAGGTCTTTATGGTAATGTGTGGTGTGCCCTGGAGCCTGCACAAATCTTCATGGTAATGGGTGGTGTGCCCTTGAGCCTGCACAAGTGTTCATGGTCCGGTACATCATATTATTTTGATGTGGGCTAGGAGCAGTATATAGCTCCTCTTGGTGCCCTGTACTCCATTTCCCGAAGGTAGCCACATGGAGAGGGTGCCAACTTTCCCTCCCTCAAAAAAAAAAAGAGGTATGGTGGATATTTGGTGTTATTACTGGGGATTGTTAGGGTGATTTGATTAGTTAGAAGTCACTTGTAATTAGAATTGGATTGCTTTTATGTTCTGTCACTGCAGGTAGGGAGGAGAGTTGCCTGGTCAGCGTTACAAAAAGGTTTTCCCTACCCTATGATGGTACGACTGTGCTACCAAAGTAGCCCCTGATCACAGGTTCAGGGGTATGCTGTATTGTCACTGGCTGTGGTTCTTCTCTCTGATGTTCAAGTCCATTTCTTTTATTATTTATTTCCAGTAAATGCTGTGGGTTCTTTTATTTCCAATCTTTGGAGACATGCTCCCTGATAGATCATACTTGGGTCATGTATTTTTGTGTTTGTATTAGATGATTGCTTATGGGTGTTCTGGGTGTATGCATGTATTGAGTTGTGTGCATATAAATGTGTGTGAGTATCTAGATGCTTGAGTATTGCTGTGTAGTAGATGCCTGTAGATGTGTGGATATATGTTCACATAAATATGTGGATGTGTGTCTAGCTAAATAAATCCATGCATATATGTATAGATGTGTATGTGTAGGCCTGCAGATGTTTGTGCCTAGGTGTGAAAACATGTGTGCTGACAAATCAGGTTGAAATAGTACATCTGAAATTAAATACACTCTTAGAGCCCAGCAGGGGATATGATGACACATTTAAGGTATATGTAGAATAAAGCTTTAACAGGGAGAAAATTATATTTTCCAGATTATTTTTAACGTGATCAATAAGACAGAACACACTGTAACGTTAAAAGTTCAGTTGTCTGAATTTTGTACTTCACTGATATGAAATGAACATTAGTACTGAGATCTGCAGTAGTAAGTACATAGTAAACACTGAGGAAATGGGTCATTTGTACTAAGGAAGAGGAAGGTGACAGCCATTGGCATGTATACTGCAGAACCCAACCTCATTGGGCAGCTAGACAGACGATGGAATACATGTGAGAGAAGGCCAATAGAGAGCACCATTAGAACTAAGTTCAGCCTTGTATGTGTAGGCACCATAATGCTTGACATTTAGCGAGTCTCATATATGAAAAGAAAGCATCCTAATAAGAACAAGTGACAATTCTTATAAGTATTATTATTTTATTTAAACACTATACTATTAGATAACATATTATTAATCACTTAATTGAAGATACATCACATATTTTTTTCATTTTTGAAGAATGTTCATTAATTTATAAAATATTTGCACTATTTATCCCTCACTGTAAAACTTTTGGTGATACTCAGCTACAGGTTCACAATCCGTTCAGAAACCCTTGGCGCCCAGTGAGGTCTGTGGCAGAACCCCACATGGAAACACTTTAAAACATCTTCAGCAAACCTTATAAATATTAAACAAATATAAATATAGACCATACTGTTTATTTGTAAAGAAAACATTCAATAAAACATCATTATATTGCACAAGGCTTGAGATGCAATTAGTAGAGGGAAACTTTGTGTGGTCATTGTTGCCGGATGTGGGTACATCAGTGTTGTCGTAGGATGAGGGTATAATAATGTTGTCATTGTCGTAGGATGAGGGTATATTAATGTTGTAATTGTTGTGGGATGTGGGAACATCAGTTTTGTCATTGTCATAGGACAAGGGTATATTAATTTTGTAATTGTCGCAGGATGAGGGTATATTAATGTTGTAATTGTTGTGGGATGAGGGTATATTAATGTTGTAATTGTCGTGGGATGTGGGTACTTCAGTTTTGTCATTGTTGTAGGACAAGGATATATTAATGTTGTAATTGTCGTGGGATGTGGGTACATCAGTGTTATCATTGTCATAGGATGTGGGTACATCAGTGTTGTCATTGTCGTAGGATGAGGGTATATTAATGTTGTAATTGTCATGGGATGTGGGTCCATCAGTGTTGTCATTGCCGTGGGATGTGGGTACATCAGTGTTGTCATTGTCATGGGATATGGGTACATCAGTGTTGTCATTGTCGTAGGATGAGGGTATGTTAATTATGTTGTAGTTGTCATGGGATGTGGGTACATCAGTGTTGTCATTGTCATAGGATGAGGGTATATTAATGTTGTAATTGTCGTGGGATGAGGGTATATTAATGTTGTAATTGTCGTGGGATGTGGGTACTTCAGTTTTGTCATTGTCGTAGGACAAGGGTATATTAATGTTGTAATTGTCGTGGGATGTGGGTACATCAGTGTTATCATTGTCATGGGATGTGGGTACATCAGTTTTGTCATTGTCGTAGGATGAGGGTATATTAATGTTGTAATTGTTGTGGGATGTGGGAACATCAGTTTTGTCATTGTCATAGGACAGGGTATATTAATGTTGTAATTGTCGCGGGATGACGGTATTCTAATGTTATAATTGTTGTGGGATGTGGCTACATCAGTGTTGTCATTGTCATAGGACAACGGTATATTAATGTTGTAATTGTTGTGGGATGTGGGTACATCAGTGTTGTCATTGTCATAGGACAACGGTATATTAATGTTGTAATTGTTGTGGGATGTGGGTACATCAGTGTTGTCTTGGTCATAGGACAGGGTATATTAATGTTGTAATTGTCGCGGATGACAGTATTTTAATGCTATAATTGTCGTGGGATGTGGCTACATCAGTGTTGTCATTGTCATAGGACAACGGTATATTAATGTTGTAATTGTTGTGGGATGTGGGTACATCAGTGTTGTCTTGGTCATAGGACAGGGTATATTAATGTTGTAATTGTCGCGGATGACAGTATTTTAATGCTATAATTGTCGTGGGATGTGGCTACATCAGTGTTGTCATTGTCATAGGACAAGGGTATATTAATGTTGTAATTGTCGCGGGATGAGTGTATATTAATGTTGTAATTGTTGTGGGATGTGGGTACATCAGTGTTGTCATTGTCATAGGACAAGGGTATATTAATGTTGTAATTGTCACGGGATGAAGGTATTTTAATGTTATAATTGTCATGGGATGTGGCTACATCAGTGTTGTTATTGTCATAAGATAAGGGTATATTAATGTTGTAATTGTTGTGGGATGTGAGAACATCAGTTTTGTCATTGTCGTAGGACAAGGGTATATTAATGTTGTAATTGTCGCGGGATGAGGGTATACTAATGTTGTAATTGTCGCCGGATGAGGGTACATCAGTGTTGTCATTGTCGCAGGATGAGGGTATATTAGTGTGGTCTGTCATGGGATGAGGGTACATCAGTGTTGTCATTGTCGCAGGATGAGGGTATATTAGTGTGGTCTGTCATGGGATGAGGGTACATCAGTGTTGTCATTGTCGCAGGATGAGGGTATATTAGTGTGGTCTGTCATGGGATGAGGGTACATCAGTGTTGTCATTGTCGCAGGATGAGGGTATATTAGTGTGGTCTGTCATGGGATGAGGGTACATCAGTGTTGTCATTGTCGCAGGATGAGGGTATATTAGTGTGGTCTGTCATGGGATGAGGGTACATCAGTGTTGTCATTGTCGTAGGATGAGAGTATATTAGTGTGGTCTGTCATGGGATGAGGGTACATCAGTGTTGTCATTGTCGTAGGATGAGGGTATATTAGTGTTGTCTGTCATGGGATGAGGGTACATCAGTTTTGTCATTAGCATTGAATTCAACATCTGAAGATCTGCTAAAAGCAGGATTTCCAAGTTTCTTCCAGTGTCATCTGTCTCAATAACATTGGTTTCTGTCTAAACAGCCTTTCTTTAATAGAATAAACTTCCATCATTCCTTGTTCACTAATAAATGCATGTTCAGGGCCATTAATTAAAAGATCAGACATTTTCACCATATCATGTATTGTTTCTTGATATTATTTGTTTCTTGATTTAACAACATTTCCCCAAATTCTCCATCACTCAACAAATGCACAACAGGTGCATCATTGTCAGTGTTCAGCACTACTTCTATATCAGCATCCTTTAATTTGATCACAAGGCTGTATCAACGATGCCACATTGGGGGGAACGTAAATGCTGAAAACGCTACTTAACACAAGAATATCAGCAGGGGATGTGTCTTGCCAATAGCTTGTGTCAGTGTTTAAAAGTGGTTACTCAACACAGTCAGAAAATATTTCTCTGGTTACCAATGCTTTCTTGTTGGCATAATAATGCATACACCAAACATGTTGGCCATTGTTGGATGTCGGGTGTTGGCTTTTTCCAACCACAGACAATTTTAACTTGTGTGTGTTTGAAGTATTAGCTCAGTAACAGTTAGCCTGTCCTTAACATTTAATGGTGATCTCTCATTTGGTGTTTAATGTTCTTCTAGGAATGTAGAGCCAGGACAGAGATATTTCATCAATATTGTGAAATTGAGCAGAACTATTTTCACTACATATTTTATGCCATGTCATTAATTACATTTCTACTGCCAACTTTCTGAATATTTACACTCACCTTCAAAGGACAATTCTTATTTTATGACCAGTAAACCTTTCGATGGTACACATTTACTTTTTTTTTTTTGTTTAATCCACTCTTTTAACACAAGATGAAATGTTTTTTTATTTTGCATTACTTTCTGGTCATCACGGTTACTGAAAAATTTCAACAATTTGCCTTTCTGTTTCTTTAAGTCATACAGTATATTCCATATTCTTCAGTAAGATGTGGCACATATACACCCGATCCACTTTCTGGGCTACGAACAATAAGATATGCTTCTTTTCCTTCTTCTCACCTGTTACCCTTTTGGGATATTTCCACCTTTTTTAACATTTTCGCAGAAAAATGAAAATAAAGAAAAAATACGTATATTCAAGTTTTCAGATTTTATCTGTCAGTTTTTCCGATCCAGCCACTTCTTGTTAAATAAAGATCATCACATATATAGTTGTGAGCGTACGGGCAGTTGCTCACGCTTGCGGGCTCGCGTAGCAAGCCCGCAAAGAACTAGTTCCCCACAAATGCGGGTCCTCGCGAAGCGAGGGCCCGCATTTGCGGTGGTGGGAGCATCCCAACGTCGGCTGTGTTCACACACATACACATACACGACTTTATAACAAAAAAAAACTCAAAGGCCCCTCACACCCGCTTACACCCAGACACACACAAGCAAGACTTAACAAAAAAAACAGCAAAAAAGGCCCTTCACACGCTCTTAACACACATACGCACGACTTAGAAACAAATACACTGCGTCGTACACGTAAAAGCTAACTGCGTATATCGCAAAAAAATACGGCAACATCGCAACAAAATACGGCCGCATCGGAAAAAAAATACGACCGCGAAAAGACCCATTACAAACGCTGCGCATCAAAACATCACAAACACAAGAAATAAACACAACAAACACATAAAAAGCTTACTTACAGCAGGGGGGTCATCAGGCACCTCGAAAAGTTCATTTACACGTCCATTAAAAAAAATTAGTTTAAACGGCCGAAAATCGGCTTAGCGAGAGAAAAAATGGCCGACAAACAAAACGAAAACGAGGCTTCAGACGTAACTACACTGCAGTAACTCGGAAAAATGAAACACATACTATGCGGAACGTACCACAGTCACAGTTAAACACCATTTTGAACACTACTACGCACAAAATGGCGGATGGAACGCAAATTGTAAGCTGGAACGCAAATAGCGCATGCGTATTGCGTTATAACGTTCTGAGGCACTTGAAAGTTTATAAATACTGCCTACTTTCCAGAAATTTCTGCTGCTGCAACATCAACACAGATTGCCAGCTCTTCAACACAATGCATAAAACTACGTAAATTTATTTATTAATTTGATTTCTATATTTCAGTAGTACACAGAAAACAACATTAGCTACCTTACAATTCCATATGTATATTAATAACTAAACAACTTTTAAAACATACACATCTGATTGCCTTCATTTTTTGACGGGCAATATGCTAGTTATCAATAAAGAGCAGAACAAGAGACTGGTATGATCAGATCCTAAGGAGCATGCATAATTTTTGGCACTACAAATGATATGCACTGAAGACAATGGACCCAAAGACTCAGGTTGATAATCTGTAATTATTTATAATGATCTATAATTAACAGGAGAAATTATTTTTTCTGGGTGGATCAGAAAAGCAGGCTGATACATAACTATTGCAGATGTCAGTAATAGCTTAGGAGAATGCACACTTTAAGTAACATTCCACTGAATTAATACTTGTAATTACCTATAGTTTTAAATCATACCATATTTGGAATCTCCACTGCATCACTTTAACAGGTGGTTTTAGGAGATTGCTCCTTTGTAATGATACAAGAGGTGTCCATTTTCAGGTGTGTGTTTGTCTCATTATTGCTCATTAACATAGCTGCTACCTGACAGATGTATATTCCCTTCTGTGCACTATAAATATGGCTGCCTGGCACAGCCAATCAGAAGTATACTTTTTTTTTTTTTTTATATTTGTGGAACATAGTGATCTTGAGCATGCATTAAAAGAAATCATCATATATATAGTGTTGAAAAATGAAGGGGAAGGGAACAGTCTGATGAATGTGTGTCTTAGGACTCCAGAGAAGTCAGCCCAGTCTTTAATATACTGGATGGCACACTCAAAAAAAAGTATATGTGAGGGTATAGTCTTCATAAAGGTATGAGGTATATAATATGTTTGACTTGTGGGAAATTTTCCTTGTAACTTAAAACATACATGCAGCCACTCAACCATATGTCCCACTTTCGGGATATTTGATCCCAAATATACCCTGCATTTAAAGCTCCCGATGGGCCGTTTCGCTGAACTACATGTCAGCTTTCTCAAACCAATCCTGATGAGGAGCTTTAAATGCAATTATTTTGATTATACCCATCTAGGGTTTGCCCTTCAAGTTTCTGAATTAGCTTTTTGCTAAACATTTATTGGGTCACCAGTTTGTTTGGTCACTATTAAATAAGGGAATATTTTGAGTCCCTTTGCAGGAGCTGTATGATTGGTGCGTTTCAGTTTTTAAAGTGTGTGTATGTTTTATGGTTTGAATGGCACACTATTGTGTTGCATAATTTACTGAGGGAATACAGCATAGTAAATTTGGGATCAAATATCCCTTAAGTTAGAAGGTTCCCCTTGTGTGGCTGCATGTATGTTTTAAGTTACACAGAAAATGTTCCACAACTCAAAGCTATTATCTACCTCATACCTTTATGAATACTATACCCTCACATGTATTTTTTGAGTGTGCCATCTAGTTTGCTGCATTTTGTATATTTTAACAAGAATTGAAATAAAGTTCCC
Organism: Discoglossus pictus; assembly: GCA_027410445.1. Classification (NCBI taxonomy): domain Eukaryota; kingdom Metazoa; phylum Chordata; class Amphibia; order Anura; family Alytidae; genus Discoglossus; species Discoglossus pictus. The sequence continues at coordinate 137,403,541 of CM050167.1, read as the reverse complement.
CAATTCCTTTTTTTATTTGGTATTTACCTATTTTTGGTGTTAAGCACTGAAACTTTCGATTTGAAGCTTGTCTATCTTGACCAGTCTTTAATATACATCATGGAGAGCTAAGTCACAGTGAGGAGAGGAAGCCTTGACAGGAACTTCATCAACACAGCAGGATTCAGATACGTACAGGGCTGAAGAACAGATTCCAATGCTGGACATCCGGTTTAGAGGAAAAAATGCTGGACTCGGGAAATGATCTGTACAGCAGTTCCAGGAGCTAATATCAGATAATTAAATACAAATATGTGGGAGATACATAAAGGCAAGACTTGAGGAAATGAGAGTAAAACAAATACTGGAATATATTCCTTGCTGACAAGCTTGGGATGACTCCTGAGCCTTGTTCTGTGTCACTAAAATTCCTGAGAACACGAGGTTGTTACAATAGAAGACCTTAAAGAGCCACTATATTGGTCATACAATCTGTTGCATTTGTTTATTAAGTAAATAATTAGCAATAAAATCACTTTTGAAGAACAAAAAATATATAACTTATATTTGAACTTTGCTGTCCTGGGACTAGCAAAACTGCTTCTCTCCACCTCATGTTAGGTGTAAAGGGGATGGGAGAGCATATGCCAGAGGACTGTCCTACAATTGGTCTACATTCACCTCCATTCGCCACTTCATGGAAGAAGGCAAATACCGTACATATTTGTATCAGGACAGCCTTTTGGGCATAACCTCCTGTGCCCCCTGGATACCTCATAGGAAGTAGAGAGAAGCACTGAAACACTACAACTCAAATGTAAGAGTAATTACCTTAAAATGCTTAAACAATTCCAGCATGCCTATGATAATTTATACTGCCTGTTTTATTGTAATAAACACATTGTTGTGCTTTATATTGTTCCTCTCATTTTATTCAGTTCAATTACTGATCCACTCTTAGCCCCCCGAAATGGCAGAATGACCTACAATTAAAGGCACAAACTCCAATTTTCCCACTTTCTCTGGTTTCCTCTGTTTTCTATCAGAGCCTATGAAAAAGGTGTGTCAGTTCTACATAATGTGTGTCTGTGGCATTGTGTATATCTCTACCCACAGGGTACACCATGTGTAAATTAAGTTTTGGAGTCACTGCCCACTTATTAGGGGCACTATCAGGGGTGAAACATTTTACACAAAACTTGTGCCTCAGATTAAAGGTGCTAAAGAAGTCACAAAGCAAACCATTTAAGTAAAGAGAATATACACCAATTCTACAATTCACCTTAGCTTCTGTTTCCTTATGTTGGCACAGTGCTACTATCTTACTATTATCTGTTTTTTGACTTATAATAAGAAAACTTGACCTTAACCAAACTAAAATTCCAGATAATTTTTCAAACCAACGGAAGCAGTTATGGCATTTTATATGGGACACTACATCTAAGGCTTTAACTACGAAGTGAAATCGGCGCTTGTTGTTGTTCAATCCTTCAGTTGTGTCCAACTCTCTGTGACTTTATGGACACAGCACATCTGTCTGTTTCTGGTTGTGCTCACCCATATGGTTTTCTTGTCAAAGATTGGGTTGCCAGTTCCTTCTCCAGTGGACTGAGATTTGCCTGACCCCTAGATGGTATAGCTCACAGCTTCATTGAGGTATACAAGTCCCTTCACCATGACAAGGTAGTGATCCAGAAGGGGATATGGGCAGTAACACTAGCTAATGGTGCTCAATTGTTCAAGAATATGTGTCCCTCTTTGGTCCTTTGAAATGCTGGGAGGCATTCACTAGTATGTATTGATTCTGGAAGAGTCTTCTATGCTTATATAATACAAAAAGGCCCTGAATAAAAACAAACAGAATCTGCTTTCTAGCATATGGAAAATAGACAAGAAGCTATTGTGACAGACACTTAGCAAGACTCAAATAGCTATATTTTGCTACAGCTAACTCACACATAATCTGAGTCAGTTGTCAGCTGACAAAGCAGAAACTAGATATTGAATTATAAACCTCATGCGGCCACTTTGAGGGGCTATAAATGGAACCAATTCATGAAAAGAACATTTCCTTCCAGTTAACTCCTTTGGAAATTTCCATATAAACTTCCTGCCACTTGAACATTAGAACTGCAGTGGCCTCTAATGGACATTTTAGGTAATGCAATCATAGTATATTCATCAAAACATGCAAAAAAAAAAAGACATGCTCAGGCTTATAAATATATCAGTGCTTCTGAAATCCACTACAACTGACAAGCCTACTTAGCCCTCTACAACCCAGCGTCCTTTGATTTTGTTGCTATTGTCTACTGAAGTTTGTTAAGTGTGTGACTAGAGCCTGATTTGCATTCTTATGTTCTAGTCCTATTTCAAACGACAGCCAAGCCCTGATTTTTTGCTGTCAATATTTACAGCTGTGGCAAAGAATCCAACTATCATTGCCTTGGAACTGTGACACACAACTCTGCAAGATCTTATGCCTCACTCCCCTGTGATAGGGGGCATTTTGTGACTTGTGGTCTCTATACTCTAACTAGGGCAGGGCTAGGCCCAGTGACTGACCGCCATTCTGATTTCACTAAGTGCATGCAGCTGCCTGACACCAAAGGCAGGTGGATACAATTGTTATCTGTCAAAGTAGACAAGGGGCACCATCTACCCTACATTGGAAGATCACAGAGTCCCATGTGCACAATAAAAGTATTTTATTCCTTCTTTGGCGGATCAAGCTACAATGTGGCTGTTGCTGAGCAGAGCACACTACAATACAGCCGCCCGATGGTCAAAGTGACAATTCCTGAAGCACTCTGGTAACTTACTATATCTTGGGGTCTAATGGGATACACATATATTCAGTTTACTGCAATAAAGATATACAACACTGCCACCCAGAGAAATTTCAGGAATCAGTGATCTTTAAACTACATTAACTTACTACTACAAGAAATTAAGACTATCAATTACATCTGATACTTCCCTGGTCTGCCACTGCCATCTAGTGGAGGAAAGTGGTAAACCACAAAGGGACTTCCTGATAGCAAACCTTATGGAGCATATGTTTCACATGAGAGACCTGATATTCTCCAGGATGTAACTTCCTATTCCCATATGCCTGTTACATGGGGACACTTACAAACGCAAAAGTGACAAAATACCTTATCTTACGAGAAAAAGTAGCAAGAATATACAATCTTATTACTTGCCTAGAACGTCACCCCCTGCATCTCAAAAACAACAGCCTAACTCAAAAACCACGGCAGCAACAACGATGGAGCATATAGCGCCAAGCACTAAGGGTGATATCCAAGACCTCAAAGACCTGATCCTCACATTCAGGGAGGACATCAGAGCGGACATCCAAAAAGTCTCAGCAGACTTGACGTCCGAGATAAAAAGAGTGGACGCTAAAACTGACTCGCTTGAAGAGAAATATAACAAACTAAAAAAATCTCATGTCAAGATTGAGGAAGAAATCTCCATGCTAAAGGAGGAGCAAGCCGCCACTTAACATTTCAGGAAGACCTAGAAAATAGATCTCGGAGACAGAATATCAGACTGAGAAACGTACCCGAATCAGTAACTGACCTCCATTTATACATGTCAGAGCTCTGTGAGTTTCTGCTACCAAATCTGGACTCTGAGCAATATAGACTGGACCGGATCCATAGAGCTCTGGGAGGGCGTTCCACCATGTCTGAACGCCCCAGAGATATCATCGCCCGCTTCCATTACTTTACAACTAAGGAAATGTTCATGAGAGCATCCAGGGGGGGTATCCCTGACATCGAAGGGCACAGACCAAGTGTCTTTGCGGACCTTGCTCAACAAACGTTATTCAAGAAGAAAATGATGAAACCACTCCTGGACAACATCCTGGCCCATGGCTGGAAATACTCTTGGGGCTTTCCATTTCGCCTACTGATTGCCAGGGACGGCAAGTTCTTTACCATCAGAACCCTAGAGGAGGGGACGGCCCTTCTAGCTACCTGGGGCATTACTTTAACAGATGCTCCGGGAGTTTCTGGCGACAGCCAACCCATCAGGTAGCTGACAGAGGGTCCCTGAGAAAGAACAGTTGGCCTTAATTCTCGTGGTAGAGGTTCCAACCTCCCCTCCAGAAGACATCAAAACAGGGCCCCTGACCAGCCAGATGTGCCATAGATCCAATAACACTGTGATGTATTGTTATATGATATGTTATAGTTATGTTCTACCTCTTATTTTGATCTTCTAAAACTTGCGACCAAAATATAACAGACATGACTAGTTAAACTCTTGCATAACTATCTGTCACTTTAGAAGAATATTTCTTCTTTTTTTTTTATATAGATATTGATAGTGTCCCTTAAGGGCTTCACCATATACACCCCCCCCCCCCCCCCAGCGAATCCAGTCAGCATTGGAGTCTAATACTACTGGACTCACCAATTTAATTAAGAGGACAGCGCTCCCTCTCCTTGAAGTAGTGTTATACTACGTTCCTAGTTTTGTTATATTCTATTAGTATAAAAAAAAGTTTTCTTGATAAATTTGTGTCAACAAATTTGACGCCGGATTACTTGACAAGCAGTTTCAACCACTGTATATCGTTGTGTTCTCCTTATCCGTTCTACCCTAACATTTTACTTTACGTTTACATCAATTTGCACAGTGAAGTGACGCAGGTGGTTTTTGGACGGAGTCCCAGCGGGAGGCTCATCAGACTGGATACTCGAAGGCGGCTATAACCCTTCGTGCTCTACTAAGCTTGGCCTTGAGCCCCAGACGGCGAGTCATGAATGTTAATATCATTTCACATAATGCTCAGGGCCTGAATGAACCGATTAAGAGAGGGGTTGCAATAAAAGAGTATCAGAGACTAGGGGGAGATGTAATATTTGTGCAAGAAACACATTTTAAGAAACTAGCGGTCCCCACATACTGCGGGAAAACATATAAACAAACTTTCCACTCCACCGCAACAGAAAAGAAAAGAGGGGTGACACTCATTATTCATAATAGGCTTACATTTCGCCACACCCGCACTCAGACAGACCCAGAGGGTAGATATATGGCAGTACATGGCACCATTCATGACCAGAAAATTACCTTCCTTAACATATATGCGCCAAACACTGATCAGAAGCAATTCTTCACTAAGATTTCAGATCTGATTATGGGCTGGGAGCACTCCCTCCTGATCATAGGGGGGGACATGAACACAGTCCTAGATCCATCTACAGACAAATCAACTGCTACCACTAAACTCACACCTCCCACGGCTACCAGAGCTCTTAAACATATTCTCAAATCTAATTGCCTGATAGACAGTTGGAGGATAATGAACCCCACTGATCGAGAGTATACTTTTTACTCCCTCAGACATCTGTCACACTCCAGAATTGATTACCTGTTCATTTAACAACACCTATCACTAAACTTAGAAGCAGCTTCCATTCGACCCATTTCGTGGTCAGATCATGACCTGGTTCTGATCTCCCTGTCTGAACGTTTACCAGCGGGACGGTCCCCCTCGTGGGCACTAAATCCCTGTCTATTAAACGATTTAGTCCTAAGGGAAAAAATCAGCAGCGCAATTGTGGAATACTTCGGGATCAATAGTGGGGGTGAGGTAGATGGGGGAGGAGTGTGGGCAGCCCATAAGGCAGTGATTAGAGGAGTTTGTATTCAGCTAGGAGCAGCAGCGAAAAAAGCAGATAGAGGGCAAATTAGTGACCTTAATAGCAAGATCACAGAGTTACAATCACTATTTGCCAGGAATCATGATTCTAAGATCTACAATGAAATTCTGAAATACAAACCCACCTTAAACACAGTGCTACAACGTACGCAGGCCAGCTTCTTTAGGAGCACCAATAAACCTGACAGTATGTTGGCCAGAAAGCTTAAAGCACAGAGGGCAGACTCATTCATCCCAAAGATATTTACTAAAGGGAAAGGCCCGGTCTCTAAACCAGACCAGATTGCTGATGTCTTTCGACAATTTTATACAGAACTATATTCCGCCCCCTTCCACTCAGGATCCTACTCTCACAAATCACAAATTGATGAATTTCTTTCTGGGATTCAGCTGCCACGAATTGAGGAATCACAGGCAGAGTCCCTAGCAGATCCCATAACTTCTGAGGAAATTCAACAGTCTATTAAGGCCACAAGATCACATGCAGCACCTGGTCCGGATGGATTCACATATTTTTATTATAAACAATACATCGATCTCTTGCTACCGCCCCTCCAAGAATTATTTAACAGTTTCCTCTCTGGTTCTTCAATCAGATTAGAAATTCTAGAGGCTAAAATTATCGTAATACCCAAAGAGGGGAAAGACCCAGCACAGTGCGGTAGTTATAGACCGATCTCGTTGATCAACACGGACCTCAAATTATACTCCAAAATAATGGCAAACAGATTGGCCCCATTGTTGCCGGACGTGATCCATCCGGACCAGGTAGGCTTCATCTCAGGTAGAGAAGCACCCGACAACACCAGGAGAATCTTTAACCTGATAGACTTGGCTACCAGAGAGGATATCCCGCTAATGCTCCTATCTTTAGACGCCGAAAAGGCATTTGATACGATAGACTGGACTTTTATGTGGAAAACATTGGCGAAGTTTGGTCTGGGGGACGGCTTTTTGAAGGGCATTATGCCTTTATACAGCGGTCCCAGAGCATGTATTATATATCAGGGATTTGTGTCCAAACAATTTATCATTACTAGGGGAACTAGACAGGGCTGCCCACTCTCCCCCTTGCTCTTCGCCCTTAGTCTTGAACCATTGGCGGCGGCAGTTAGAAATTGTCCACACATTAAAGGAGTGCAGATTGCCCCTAATGAGCATAAGCTCAACCTTTTTGCAGACGATATCATGCTGTCACTTACAGATCCAATACCAAGCCTGCCTAATTTATTCTAATTGCTCACAGACTTTGGCAGGGTTTAAAATCAACACTAACAAGAGCATAGCCCTCAACATTACACTACCCCAAATGATGAAACAGAACTTAGAAAACAGCTTTCCCATAAAATTGGCCCCCAAACAGATAACTTATTTGGGTATTAATATTCCACGGTCTATAGGGTTGGTATAACAGAATCAAGGCAGATATCTCCAAGTGGTCCCTCCTTAACATCTCATGGTTGGGCAGAATAAATTCCATCAAGATGAATGTGATTCCCAAATTATTATACCTATTTAGGACAATACCAACCCCGATCAGGTTACCCGACCTTAGAGTGATGCAAAAAACACTTTTTAAGTTCGCTTGGAATAACAAGAAACCAAGAATCAATAGAACCACAATGTGTGCGCCTAAACAGAAAGGGGGCTAGCCTTCCCTGATCTAATCAAGTATTATAAGGCCACTAGATTAGCTCAAACCACGGCCTGGTTTAAAAAAAAAGGCCATACCAGTGTGGGCAGACATAGAGAGGCAACTTCTAGAAGACAAGCATTGGGTACTATTGCAGGTTTTATGGCTTAGCTTAGGTCGGGACCTACGAACAGGAGAGTTACCGATTTGTATTAGCCACTCTTTGAAATTATGGAAAGACCTGAACAGAAGGGTAAACCTCCTGAGCGTGGGTTCTGGCTTGATTCCACTATGGCAATCTCACAAAGGTCAGCACCTCAATAAATTTACCCAGATGAAATGGTGGATAAAGAACAAAATAACAATTGTGGCAGATACCTGGGTGACCTCACAAAGCAACACATCGTCAATTATTACTGACTCAGGTGCCACATAGAGAGTGGCTTAATCTGATGGCAATTAATGAGACACTAACACACTCTACGAAAATCAACAAATATCATACCAAATCTCCCTTCGAGAAATGCTGTATCAACAATCCCGGAGGTAAGGCCAATGTAGCCATCATTTACAATCAGATGGTGTCTCTCACCAACAGGGTTAAACCACATTACCAAACTGCATGGGAGGCTGACTTGCAGGTAACTCTAGACGACAGCCAATGGAATAAGATCCTCAAACAAGCCAATACCTCTTCACTAAACGTGACACTAAAAGAAAACTCTTTTAAGACAATAATGAGGTGGTACCTTACACCAGCAAGACTCCATCTTCTGAAAACACACCCTGACACATGTTTTAGGGGCTGCACAGACACTGGTACACTGATTCACATGCTGTGGGAGTGTCCGAAAATAAGACCCATATGGACAGCAACATACGACCTATTAGAAACACTTTTGGGGACAACAGTAACACAGAAGGCTGAGGAAGCTTTGCTAGGCCTTCCAATTACGGGGCTATTCAAATCAGAACAATGTTTAACAACACAGATATTTTTGGCCACGAGATGCATCATAGCTAAACACTGGAAACTTACCTCCCCTACTCACATTGAAGTACTTCACAAAATCAGGTTAATTCGGGCTATGAGCTCACTTTCAGCTGAAATTGACTCTACGAGGTCCACAATAAGGTTCGTGTGAACTACTTTTATGGGTTGACCTGATGTTTGTTCTATGGTTTCACCTTACTGTACCTCCTGGACAAATGTCTGCTTTGAGGAATGTATATATGTTCAAGACCTTGTGTGACTTTATATATATATGTTTTACATGTTCATGTGTTATTCTACCCAAAAAAGAAAAACTTTGAAAGAAACGTTTTGATATATCTTGTTGATACTTGAGAGATTTGTTATATGATTTGCTGAACTTACGATGTTATATTTGTTTATTCTTTCAATAAAAAAGTTAATTATAAAAAAAAAAAAAAGAAAATGAGGGGAATCTTGAGTGATTGACTACTTTAACATATCACTGACACTGTTATAAATTAACTAATCTTGGATTTGATCTCATAGGCGTTTCTTGGTTGAGAGCCGGTCCCTGTCTCCATGACTGTCAACTAAACTGATATTTGTTTTAGCAACCAAAGTAAAAAAATAATTTGTACATGTTTACAGATCCTTATAAACTCCACAGTGAATGAAAGCAAATTTTAGAGGAAGCGTAATCTAGAAAATACTTAGAGACTCATATTTGTGTTTGCTTAGCGCAGTTTACCAAGCAATTGCAATCGCAAAAATACTATAACTGAACTAGTCGTTTGCCTGCCATAAATGACGGGATAATAATTCCCCCCCTCCCCTTTGTCTGTCTTCACCTCTCCCTCCCCTATGTCTCTTTTCCCCCGATGTCTTCCTCCCCCCTCCCATTTTCTAATCCAGCTTACTGCTATTGCTGCGTACGGATTTAGGAAGTAAGTGTGTATACTCCCATGGAGCGTTACACACTTACAAAATCTTTATTAGTGATGGACATAATAGGATCACTATTGTCCCTTATTTATAGTGTGCACTTATTAAACTCTAGCTCTGATAATGGGAAAATCTTTCAGAAAGCAATTATGTTATGCAACAAGTTGCAGTCTTTATGTACTTTAGCAGTGCGGAGGGGACAGAATATTCCTATAATTTAATGGTTTCTTATTAAAAAAATAAGCATTCCAGGGTGCAAGCTATATTATGCAGAAATAGAGCTACTTGCTGTGGTGAAAATGTAGGGCAATCACAGAATATGTGTGGTGCCACAAATACTGAGATGAAGGATGATTGTGGTGCCACCAAATGAAAATCTTATACTTTGCTTTTATTTGGGCTTTAATTAAGGTCCCAGATTTCCTGCCAGTATGAGTAGACAAATGATCATTTATCTCATCGCCCCAGCATTTGATATATTGTGACCCTAATGTAAAGCTTGAGAGTGGGGAAGGCTATATCATTTTATTTTGATTTGTTTATGTGATACAGTAGCTTGTTTAAACAAATATTTAAATTTGGTAAAATGGGTATAGGGTTTATTCATACAAATGGTTTGGGTTTAATAGTTACATAGGCCCTCATTCAATTGCAATTTTGCCAATTGAATAGGGCTCTAAATAAGCACATAGCATATTTTGTTTAAAGAAGTTTTTAGTTAGTAAAAACCTTGCTTTTGGATATATGCTTAATAACTAAAAACTTATTTAAAAAAAATATGTTATGTGCTTAGTTAGAGCCCTATTCAATTGGCCAAATTGCAATTGAATGAGGGCCATAGTAATTAAGGATGAAAAAATACTTTCAGTCCATCAAGTTCAACCTTTTAAGATCTCCTCTGATCTGCAATATGCGGATTAAATATTAATTAGTTGTTAATTATTAATCAATTATTTATTTTTTATTAATTAATGTCAAAGTTGAATATAGAAAACAATATTATTGCTGTCTGGAAAGGAATATGGTGTTATCTTCCTCATCAAATGGTTCTGGGGTTAAATCAAGATAATATTGGTTGGGGTTTAGTTGGGAAGTAGCGACATTCAGGTGCTAGTTGAGGTACAATGGATCATATTAGGATTTGTAATGGTGATGAGGAAGGAAGCTATTATAGTGGAAGAGGTGACTATCCCAGGTTTGTGTTTCTACCTAGGTTTATGAGGCCCAAGCCAGTACGTTTTTACGGTTAATTTTTGGGGTATAGCAAGGGCAATGGAGTACTAGTAACAGATGTGGGATGGTCACATGTGGGAGTTCTTTCAGAGGCTGGGACTCACTTTGCTAGATGAACATTATAGAGGAACTTTGTTTTTAATGTGAGAGGGAACAGTAATTGGCAGGGTTTGAAGTAGTTATTGAAGGTTTTGCATGACTGATATAGAAGTACACAGCGATGTATTGGCAATTTAAAATATCAACAGCAACATTTTTTAATTTATATTGTCTTGCTGATTAGGAGTTAATACGGCTAGAAACTTGATTACCAGGAGGGCTGCCATGACTTGTACCATTTCTGATGGTAAACAAGGTTGTGCAGTTTTTGAGCCTCAAAAGTTTGATACTATCAGCCTTAATAAATTGCGATTCGGCCAATTGAATAGGGCTCTATATAAGAACAGAGCACATTTTTTTACAGATGTTTTTAGTTAGTGAACTTCTATCCAAAAGCAAGGCCTTCACCAACTAAAAACTTCTGTAAAAGAAAATATGCTAAAAGCTTATATAGAGCCCTATTTAATTGGCCAAATTGTAATTTAATAAGGCTGTATGTTGATATAGTGTAAGGATAGGAAACACTTAAAAGGTTTATTGAAATGCTGGCCTACATAAGAAACAATAACAAATATTTTCTGCATATAAGGTACCCTAGAGATGATAAAGTTACCAAAGTAATGGCTGCCCCTACTAGAGCATATATAAAAGATCAAAGGTAGCACTTGCCGTGTACAACACAGGGTGACAGCCGGTTGAAACAATCATGTATGTAAGAGACTGACAGTGGAGTACAAAACGAAGCCATGGAGCCCAGGGACAGTGAAACTCAAGGAGGGTGCAGCAACAGTAAAGTATCTTTCCTCATTTTTAGTTATTGGTAGTCTGGAGACAAGTGTGATATGGCACCAGCTTAGCTGGGGGAGAGGTTTACATGGAACCAGGGATTGAAGAATAACAACACGATCAACAGAGTTATTCAGAGTTAGAACTATGGAAGTCTCACAATATGGTATGGTAATTTGTGAATTATATCTCTGCATAATTTCACAACATGGGGGCGCATAATCCAGAAATGGTAAGAGACCTGTAAGATCACAAACCATTCCTACCCAATATAAAGAAGCAGTGTTCTTTTTCCCCCCCCACAAATCGGGTGGAAACTTCCCAGAATCCTGGGTTCACACAATTTGTGCTGCTGTTTTTTTACTATTGTTTCAAATTATAATATATCCCTATGAAGGGTTTCCTTCCAGGCTCCTAGAAAAACAACTTGTCTGGCTCCATTTTTTAGATATTGGTTTCAACCCAGGTTCATATCTAATCACTGTTTTGAGCCAATATCTCTGGCTACTCTGCTAGGTTTAGGGAAGAGCCTACATCACGTTCAGTATATATGATCATTTAGTTTGGGTTTCTATATGAGGATAATTCTAGTACAATTAGTAATTAGTACAGCAAGAAAGTCAAGTCTTTGTACATAGTAGCCCATGTCAGTATATCTTTAAGATAAAAAGATATATATATAGTTCAAGAATTCTTGAAGGAGCTTTGTCATTGTAATAATGTTACGATTAGGCTAATTACTCATTGTTGCACGAGCACGGCTTTATACTAAAAACAATACAATCAGAGGCAGAAACAGGTAAGCTAATTAGCATCACATGAATCTATACTTAGTGGGTGGGTCAGAAAGGCCACCTGACCGGTAATGTTTGCAAACATCAATATCTGTTTATTGTAGCTATATGCATTTGATTAAATATTTTACATTTATTTAGAGCATAAAACACAACATGGGACCCTATAACAATGAACATTTTATTACATATTATAATTGTCAAACTGTGGGTTGTCGTCACGCTAGACCTTGTAAAACGAGGGACGCATTTGCAGAGGTGGAGGCTCTACGGCGCCTCAATCTTGGCAAAAAACAACCGAGGAAAGCGGGACTTCGGAAACAAAAAAAAATACGACAAGGTCGCAAAAATCTAAAAAAAAACAAAAAAAAAAAAAACGGCAGAACCGGGCACATCAGGAAACACCAAAAAAAAAAAAATCACACAGCACAGGACTGCTGGGAGTGAGGTTGCACATAAATTAAAGTCGAATTTAAGGAGTTTTCAGCACTTGAAAATCAGCTGAGGAAAAAAAAAAAGCGTCAGCGTAAAGAATGTTTTTAGACGTGGCTACACAACCCCCAAGTGCACAAAACACCGCCATGGACGTACGGTTGCAAAAATCCGAAGTTAGCAGCCAAACCGTGCACATCGAAAAAGACGAAAACAAACAACAAAATACGGGGGACAACCAAGAAATCTGGGAGTGAGGTTGCACCCCAATTTAAATCCCATTTAAGAAGTCTCGGTTTAAAAAAAAAAAAAAAAAACGTGGATATTGCTTTTATGCCTCTTGGGTGTTTTTTATTGGTATAGAGTGATTCTACATCCATCAAAAAGGTTGTATCTCCGACATATGAGATCAACAATGTTACAAATTGTCTTTGTATAACATTAACATATTGGCTGATTGAGGCATTAAAAAAGGTATACAGAAGTTCCATGTGTTTCAAATGTTTCCTAAAAAACAGGCACGAAATGGGTAGAAAAATATGTATTATATTGAAAAGTTGAACATATGGACATATTTATATGCTGGGTACTGCTATCTGGAATTGCATACCTCTAGGGGGGTTACATAACAGTGGGTACAGATTGCACAGCATCTGGGTACAGGCTGTGACTTCCAACGGAAGTGCTGCCAGTCATATGGTTGCTAGGGCCACAACTTCTTTCTCTTCTTTCTCCTTGTGGGAAATGTAAACACCAGCAGCAGTGATGCAGGGCATAAACAAGCTGCATGTGTAATGTGGTGTTAATGTGCTGCACAGATGGGCACGCTAGAAAGTACTATTTATACGAGTCTGAATACATATCCTAGGCTACTTTGCAGCAGACAGCAACTCCAAATGTTTCAGCCTCTGCTTCCTCCTGAATGACCAAAACAATTTTTCAAATGAATGCTCATTTAGCCGGAGTTTGGAGAGGGCAATAACCCTTACTTTTAACAGGCAGAAATTACATATCTTGCTAACTTCAAGGTAAGTGCTCAAATGTTTATTTTGGTATTTTTTTTTGTGCAAAAAAATATATGTTTGCATACACAACTGATTCTCCTCTATCAGATGCATTCATAAACCAGGAAACATATGTATGCCTTTAACAATCTGGCTGAAACTGATCTTCCAGGTGGTTTATTTTTGTTTTTTGGGATTTTAAGAATACTGTAAAAATATACCTACAGCTGGCTTCTCCAATTATAAGTCAAATTTTTGCTTGTCAATAATTTCATCAGAGACCTTGTAATCTATTTAACAGCTTGAAGTAGAACTCATTCAATAGGTCCTTGACTAAAAATTGTCACTTAGTAACCTGAGGTTTTTGTTCACATAATACATTGTATTTAAAACCACTATATTTCCCCATTTGTCAGTACTCTTAGTAGTGATATTCTTTGAATTTATCTTAAAGATTTACATTCAGACATGAAATTATCCATTTTTTTTTGCCTTTTTCTGTATCTTTTACAACCCTGTGCTGGAGCAAAGGTGCTTTTCGGATTTAGTTTCAGAAATGGTAGATTTACATCACTTAAAAATCACAAAATTTGCACATCTTCTATGGTCAGTTTGTGTGTATTTTGATTGTATTTGTTTCAAGACTCGCAACTTTTTGCCCTCCACGTGGCTTACGTAGAATTAAAAAAAATATATACACACACAACTAAATTTTGTTGATTAATATTTCCTAATTGTTTGGTATCTGTGTTTAAGCATTTCAGCTCAGATGTAGATTGAATTATTTTTGTATTCCCATTTTGTTCTCCTAAATATTTTTCCATCAATCTGAGAAAAATGTTTTTCAGTTAAGGAATTTATAAAATTCTCTATTTTTGTCTTAAAAGATTTCAGTTCAGGATGTTGTACTTGTTCCTGAATGTAAGTAGATTCCAGTTTTATTTGTTCATTTACATCACTTAATCGTCCTTTATCCCCCCATTTTAACAATTGATGGAAATAAAAAGTTATTCTAAGACCTCCGGTAATAAGCCATTTTCTGGCTATCCCCACCATAATCTGGTTTGTTGGAATTGTTTAGTCATTTCTGCACAATACCACTTTAATATTCTTTTCATCTTATATCAAAAATGTTTTTTTTTTATATACGTAAAGAAAATATTACTAACTTCCTGTAGTCTTTTATTTAAGATTGTATATTTCAGACCATTTGTTTTGCTAATTTTGTTGTTGTTAAAGGATCCAAATTTACTCTGCTTACTCATTGGTTTGAAATTGACAAACATCCTTAAAAAAAGTTAAAAAAAAAAAAAAAAAAACTCTTTATGATCAACATCTCCTTGTACTGCACATGATATCAATATGTAAAATATGGCTTTTATACATGCAATTTTTAACATTACGACTTTAATAAGTGTATTTTATAAATACTACTTATAGATCCTAGTGTTAATTGGTTATTACAATGGTGTGTGTGGGTCAAGATATTATAGGAAATACTTCATGTCATTATAGTATAAAATTGGATAATAGGCCCATAAATATATAGTCATTTATATTTTATATGTATGACTGTAATTATGTTATAAACCAGGCCAAAATAACCCCAAAGAATCAAATTGTCATATTTACAGTAAAAACAGCAAGCCTTCAGGAGGTGTATAAAATGACGTGTACATTTTTTAGACAGCTGAAAACTGGCGGAACGAAGCCTAAATCCAACTTAGCACAAAATCGGATATAAAAAGCAAAGAGTCTATGGAAGAGTGGTTAGACACACACACAGTCCTGAAGGAGAAGGGACTTCAAAAGCGGTCCATAGGTGGTAGTATAATTATATATTTAACACAATGTAGAATTCATATACGTTTTAGATCTGTAAATTCTTATCTTATTGGTTTGTCTAAACCCATTTTGTAACCGTATTATGATGTCCAATATATCTTTGTAATTATACCTTGTTAGTCGGATTATTAACCTGCCCCAAAAAAAAAATAAAAAAATAACTTAAATACTTCCTGTACTAGTTACAAAAAAAATGTAAAACATAACTTTTACCAATTCCTTTAGCTAAAATGTAAAAAATAAATAAATATATATAAATAAATAAATAAAAAAAAAAAATATATATATATATATATATATATATATATATATATATATATATATATATATATATATATATAAAATTTATTTGCATCCTTTTAATAAACCACCTATTCCCCAATTCATTGGCAAAATAATAAATACAAATCAGAGCGAGGTATTCCATTTTGTTTTAATTTATAACTGTTTGAAATCCAGTGACACTGACACACATACATACAGCTACCACTGCCAGTGCCCCTTCCTGTGCAGTGGAACAGAAGGGGTAACTGGGCTTTATTTTGACCTGTTTTTGTAAAATACAGTACTAATGAGTGGATTGCTAACTGCATGCATCCACAGCTTACACTACAGTGATTCCATACTGTAACTCAAACAGTACTGCCATAAAAAAAAATATATATATAATCAAAAGTCATAATCCTTTTAACCTATCCTGAGAGGCCTAGTGGTTCGGCCAGATAGTTAATGCTTTTAGAAGATGCTACAGGCGATCCGTCCCTAAAACTCCTCGTTTATATAAATATGGAAGAATTTCTTTTGTACAGTTTACTACATTTCTGGCTACCCGTTAGTGACCTACGAAGAGAGGAAAGAACACTTTTTCCGGGGCTTGGAATAGGCATTCCGGTGGCACGCTGCGGAATGAGAAGTGAGGGGTTTAAAGGAATGTTCTGAGATTCAAGATCAATCTTCATCACTCCCGCTTCCGGAGCGGTCCTGAAAGACATACAGGAGTAAAATATTTAATACTGGTTATAACATTTTACACTTCTTAATTTAAAAAGTATTTGTCACTATTCTAGAAGTATACACCATCCACACCCTTCTCACCCTGCAGAAGTAGGCAAGTTACACAAAGTTAACAATCTTACTCTCCCAGCTCTATACTCAGGCCTTCATGATGAAGAACAAGCATGAAAGACCCTGTGCACTAGCAGTCTGCAAAAACTAAAGGGCCACTGTAGACAGATGTTTTTGATTATATAAAAGTATCTAATAGTACATTTCTGTTTATCATCTTTTTTTTTAAGGTATACAATTGTAAACTGATTTTCCAGTAAAAAACAAACAAATCTCAAGAAAGCGTCAGCATTGCACTCTGGAAAACTGGACAGGGGCATACAAAAAGATGATCGCGGTGTATTTTTCCAGTCTAATCCAAAATCATTAATGGCTCCTATACAGCATGTACCTGCTGTTATAACACTGCATTTGAGCGTGGCACAATATGGAATTGCTTAAGTTAGGAAACAAAATAACATTAGTTTATTAAATTGTATATTATCAATATAGATAACAAGTATTTTTTGTAATTAAATCAGCTTTTAATTTATTACTTAGAGCTTTATGCTGCCCGGTCATCTCCATTCCAGTCTTCTAATACATGCAAGTATATGTATGTTAAGTTGGTGAAGACAGGAGGCAGATATTAACTCTGTGAAACAATGAATTGTTGTGTGCACTTTCAAAAACGGCCATTTAACTCTTCTTATCTGGCCTTCAAGTAGGAAGATGCTTTGGAACATATATAAAACCATGGAGATAACAATGTCTACATATGAATGCATACCACAGAGGATTCATTTATCCCCATTATTAGTTGAGTTCTTAAAAAAAAAAAAAAAAATTTGTACCAAAAATGAGGGACAACAGTATAGTGGTCAATCTTGATGTTTTTCCTAAACTGCAATAGTCCTATAAATAGTTTTTAAATAGCAGGTGAGAAAAAGCACACGTACCTCCTCCTGATCCTCTTCACTGTCGTCATCACTGACCACAGGTTTGGCCCTGCATCCTCGACTGGTTCTTCTGCGTCCTTTCATACGATCCTGCACTTTCTCCTTGCGCCCCAGTTTAATCTTCACCTTCACAGAGCGAGCTGTTTATAAAAGAAAAAAAAAAAAGAGAGAACATTAGAAGACAAATTTACAAGGAGGAGGTTTGTGTTTCATGAAGAAAGATTTCACAGTACTCACACTCTGATTCTGAGCCTTCCTCCTCCAAGTCATCCTCTTCCTCACTCTCCTCTCCTTCACTTTCTTCCTCCTTCTCGATCTTCTGCCTCACACTGGTGAACACAGACTGCAATACAATGGAATCCTCATAGATCTGGAAGAAGCATAGAAACAAAAATGCAATTTAAACATTAGGCAGATACAAAACATAAAATTAAAAAAAGGCAGATTATGATGAAAGATTTGAGCCTGAGGTCAAACAAACAAAGATAACTGAGCTACATTTTCAATTAGAAAAAACAAAGAAGAAGAAAAAAAAGCTTTGATGCGGATCCAAGGAAGAATTAATTTTACTTTGGTGAGGATTGCATGTGTGAGTGGCATTTACATATATGGAAGATATGGCTTGCATTCATTGGCACAAGCTTCCCGTTTCAGAGCTTGTGCTCTTAGCTTACACAACTGCTAATGTAGTTAGGTACATACTTCACAAACATGCAATTTCATCTTTAATTTGTGGGTCCTTTACATAGTAAGGAATGAAAATAAAGACAGCAGATAAAAGGCTCTTATGAGAAGGAAGTATATTTTTTCTCCACAAAAAGTTACTTACCAGCGATCCTTCCAGATTAAAAGTCTGGGCATTCTGACACAAAAGCATAACATCTTTCTCCAGATCATTCAGACTGCGGTATTTATGATTACGGATTCTTTCCTGGAAAAGAACAAACACACTCAAATCAGATACCTGTAGAGGATGTACTTGAGAAAAGAAAAAAAGTAGTCAAAACCATTTTACTCACTTTTATCTTTCTAAAATCCACCGGCTTACGGATCAGCTCATAGTATTCTGGGAGCTCTTTTCGAGAGGGAAGCTGGATGAAAACCTCACTAAGCTGGCGCCCAGAACCACTGAGGAGAAGAAATAACAGACGATATCAGTATAAAACAAGTCATCTATTTGCATCATTTGGTACAACTCGTGAAGAGCTCATAGACTACACTATAAAATATTTTGCATACAGAAACCAGCATATGTACAAATATTTCCTCACCTGTCCTTGTACTTTATGACCGCATCCACAATCTTCTTCATCTTTTTGGTGAGCTTGGGAGGGTTGGGGGAGAGTTTTTCTGCAGGTGGGCGTCCCCTTTTTTTCTGTTTCTTGCACTCATCATCTCTCTCTCTGCCCCGTGTGCTGGTGGTCGGGGTGCCCATTCCTGGATCCACATCTCTCTTCCTCTTGCGTGTGCTCTTCTTATGACGCACTTCCTCTTCAATTTCTTCTAGAGTTCCCTCTTCAATGGCCTAAAAGATTATAGAAATACAAATTACCTATGCAATCTTAAGCTCTGCAGTGCAGCTGTTACTCTTTCCAAAACCTAACCTTCGTTTATAGGTCTATAAATTATAGAATAACCTCGGCTAGTACCTTCAGCCATTGCTTCTCTGTGAGAGAGTCGCTGTAATCCACCTCCTTGCGGCTACGGGAACCACGCCCAAACATTTTCTCCTCCTCTTCCTCACAGGTCAAACGCTCAACTTCTGCATCATCTTTTATTATCCAGGATGGAAGCTCGTCCTCCTCCATAAGTCGAGGCTTGCGTTTAGGATTACGAGCCTCTTCTCTCCTCCTGTCTAGATCCATTCGCTGTTAGCAGTAGAAATAAACATAAGAGGGTCCATTAGAGAGAAGGAATATAAATAATTCTTAAAGTCCAAGGAAAGATTGTCTGGATGGGTGGCAAGTAACCTTTCTACACAAAACAAAAAAAAAATACTGTGTGTGTACACACACACACTAATATATACAAACACCAGTTAATGCACTATAATGGAATAAGATAGGCATCACAAAACACAAGTTTCTTGTGCAGCTGCACACTTTGGATCACATGTGGCCTTTACATTGAAATCTGTTCCATATTGTTGCATCAGGTTTGCAATTGTGAGGCAAAAAACACCAATTCAATCCCAGAATTCTGGTTTCTTACCATGAAAAGTTCAAACTCTTCCTCATGTCTTGCTATCATTTGATTCACAGTTTCATCATCTGGTACTTCATCTTCCTCCTGCAAGCAACAAGAAAATGTATTTAACAGCACACACTGCTTTAAAAATCCTAATCAAAATGTATACATATCCATTCAGAAGGTTGTGATTTTTTTTTTAACTATCCTTTTCAAATTAGAAACTAACTCAGAAAAATAAAATAAGAGACTCACCTCATCCTGCTCCTCATGCTCCAGGATGGCTTGCAAGAATGCTTTCCTCTCATGACTGGAGGACTTCTGGTCGAACATGCCTGCCTGGATAACTTTCTGGTCCACGTTCAGCTTGTACTTGGCAGCTGCCAAGATCTTTTCCTCCACACTGTTCACTGTGCACAAGCGCAGTACACGTACCTCATTCTGCTGACCAATTCTATGAGCTCTGTCCTGAGCCTGCAAATCCTGAATTAGTGAAAAAAGGAATATGTGAACATATGATTAAAATAAATAAAAAAAGTCCATTTGCTACACTAAGTGAGATTACCCTTAAAAACCAACAACAAGTTTATGATTAACTTGAGATTATCATTTGTGCTACATTCATTAACAGTTTTCTAATGTGCCAACTATGATTTCAAAATCATCATTTTACACCCTAATAATTAAAACCCACCAGACTTCACACTATGCACTCTGGCAGCCCACATTTCAGATGTTGGTTAATGCTTGATATACCTGATGTGGATTCCAGTCACTGTCAAAAATAATAACTGTATCTGCAGACTGTAAATTTAATCCAAGACCACCAGCGCGGGTACTGAGCAGGAAGACAAAGTATTCACAGCCAGGCTCATTGAAAGCCTTTAGTAGTAAACCACGATCTTCTGCTTTTGTGGTTCCTGCAGAAAAAGAAAAGAAAAGAATTACACTACGGTTTTCCGATGGGTGGGATGTGTGGTATTATGACAGTATTGCTCAATTTTCAAAAATTGGAATGCCTTATAAAACAAAAATAGGTAAAGGAATTAGTAATAAAATATAAAAACATTGTCCTTACTAGGCACAATACCACATAAAAAAAACAATGTTAAAAGAATAGAAACATAGGAAATCTAAGGATTGCCTTTGATTTGTTTATAAACCTAAACTCTAGTCTTGTTCATAGACAGGTGCAACATACCGTCTAATCTGAGGTATTTAAAGCCGCGATAAGCAAAGTAGTCTTCCATGATGGTCATTAGTGTGGTCATCTGGCAAAACAGCAGCACCTTGTGGTTGGTAGCCCGTAACTTAGGAAGGATTCTGTCTAAAAGCTCAAATTTTCCAGATGCACGATACAGATCCTGTCTGTAGGATAAAATAAGGGCTGTAAGTCATTTACAGAGATTCGGGTACATAATGTAGTTGCATGTTAGTCCACAAAGAGTGATCTAGCACACTCTCTCTTTGTAATAACATGTATGCTGTATCTACGATATAAAATCAAACCAGTATCAACAGCAGAAAATAAATGATTCACTTAAAAAAAAAAAAAACACACCTTAAAATATGATTTACTGTGATTATATTCAAAAGAAAAAGCAGTCACACAGTTGGTACGTTTCAAAGCCATGGCTACTGTATCAACACTGTTATACATACTGATGAGCAATCTACACATCTATGTTGTAGAAGAAAATACTATTGACAATGGCTTTAAAGGTTAAATAATTTGATATATTTAAAAAGGTGTAGGACTAACTGTGAAGATGGTATAGAAATCAGTAACAAACAAAGCTTGAAGAGGGTAGGCATAGAACACATGTATCTTTCATATCTATAAGCCTCTAGTGTACAAAAACAATATTCAAAGTAAAAAAAAATAATTTTTTACCAAACTAACATTGAGCTGCAGTCCATGGATACAAGACATTTTTATATATATATATATATATATATATATATATATATATATATAAATAAATAATGAATTTTCTGTGTTATATCACATCCTGAGAATTGGATGATGGGTGTGTTTGTAGTTATCAGTGGATGGAGGAAGAGGGAATAGGCAAAAATGTTGAGCTTTTATTTGAGAACAGAATAAGATTAAAATTGACATCACAACCCCGAAAAAAAAAAAAAAAAAAAATAGATAAGATCATGCTAACTCACCCCTGTACGATGCCCCCTGTGAAACCTAAGTGTTCCGAAAAGGATTCCTGAAGGAAGAAAATGTCAACTTTTAAACTTCATGTCTTGTTGAAAAGCTTCAACTAAGATTCTGCCCACCTAGTATTAAAGATTCTCGGAGATGGACAACTGCAAATATACAGAATACAATCCAAGAATAAACTGCTTTAGCACTTTTAACAGCAAACATTTCATAATTTGTGCACCTTTAGGAAGTAAGCGAGAATCTACCTAGGAAACAAGAGCTAAAGGATGGTTAATTAATGAATGATAAGAGTGACAGTATACTTCAGAGTACCCAACAGTACTCGAACAGTGAAAATTAACAATACAAAACACCAAGATAAACTCCTTTTTTTAATAATGAACCATAAAAAAACTGAAGACACATGGATAATTCTACTCACCTCTATATGTTGGAACATGTATGGATGGTTGCAAATCTTTCGCAGTTGCATAATCGTGTTCATTAGTGTCTTCGTACCACCTTTGCCCTGTGGTTGAGAGGAAATATTTACAAAATGGCTTTTTAAAACCCATATTACAGACTAGTGTAGGAAATGGGGGGGGGGGGGGGGGCGAGGCGCATGGAATTCACAGCCAGATGGGGACGAAGTACAAGACTCACCTTTTTGTCTTTCTCTGACCCATCTGTGAGAAGGACGCCCTTAGCCTGCATGTGTCTATACAACACGCGCTGTAATGCAGACATGTCACATTTGATCACATACTCCACCTACAAAAGATGACAGAAGATGTTACAAAAAAAGAGTGAAACACGAAGAGAGAAAAAAATAAATAAAAAAAAAGTACATAGTGTACATAATAAAAATTACTAAATTAGTTGTACATTGAGATTCTGATTACAGTAGAAAGCATATAAATGTATAAAGACACAATGCTCTGAAGCGGAGGGGTAACAAATTAGCAGTTACTATTTCACAGGCATGCGGTTCCTTAATATTTTATAGGAGGTGGTAGAGATTAAGATGCAAGATAATGAAGATGTGTGGGATAGATATGCAGCTAGGTCAAGTGCAAAAACAGGAGTAGGAGGCTTACAGATCAGGGAGGGAAAGAGTACTGGGTGTGGCAGCCAGTTTCTGCAAGTATGTCTGCAAAATATTCCTGTTTAGGGAAACTTTAGTAAAAGAAATTGAATATAAAAAGCTAATTTTACACAAAAATAAATAAAAATAAATCTAAATTACCTTCTCTGGCAGTTGAGCCTCCACTTCCTTCTTAAGTCTTCGAAGCAGGAAAGGACGAAGGACCTTATGAAGACGTCTGATAATTAGGATGGTTTCTTCTTCATTCAGATCCACCTGGAAAGAACAGGGATTGTTAAAAACGCAAGCTTTACAGTCTCTTAAGTATTCAAAAAAAAAAAAAAAAAAGGCTTGAATCCAATTTAGGCATCTAGTTTGTGGCGAGGCTCTCCATCATACTGCTCAAACTACTTGAGGCGATTGTATACCTTTCAAGTATTACATAAAAGCGAACTTGAACTTTTAATAACAATGGTTGTTATTCCTGTGCTCGAACAGATAACACTTTAAGATGGGCATTTACTGTGGTAAGAAGAACAGATCAGCTAAACTTTAGATTGAGCAGAGGATGCGATCTTTGACTTTTGTAATGTTTTCACAGAGAATGCATTGAAATATGTATAGGAAAACCGTTATTGTGCAAGTATATAGACAATATTATTGGCAAACATGGCACCTTAAAAGACCCTGGTGTGATCACACCACAGGTTTTCATTTATTTAGTTACCAACAAGCATAAAAGCAGTAATTTGAAGAAACAAACAAAAAAATTAAGCTTTTAAAACATGTATATTGCTTATCTGTCTACTTCCCTCCAATTGAAAAGAATAAATATTTTTTTTTTTTTTTTTTAGAAAAGTCTACTTGAGTAGGGCCTCTTTCACCACCTAGACATCTAATAGGGGTGGAGAGAAGCAGATATGCTGGAAGCAACAATGTTAGCTTTAAAATGTCAGTTTTAAAAAGCTGCATCATTTTTTTTATCCTCATATTGATGTTATTGCTAGTCCGTAAGACAACAAATGTATATAATACTGTATGATCAAGTGGCCCTTTGAGTAGTGTGCTTTAGAACAAGTCTAAAAAGGGACATGGAACACAATTCTTTTTTTTATGCATTTAAAAAAGCATGCTTTTTTTCCAATAAAAAGTAAGTAAAGGCTGTTTAAAAAGTTGTTGAAACCAACGGGAAGTGCACACACACGAACTAAGACCCTGAGATTACTGCTCACTGACCCCTCCCCCCCCCCCCCCCCAAAAAAAAAAATACACCAGCATATTGGTACAAATACAACAATACACGCATTTAATGCCCCTTTAAAAAAGAGGTACAATATGTTGAAGTCTTTCAAACAAAGTTTCTGTTCATGTAACATGTGAAGTTATACCTTCACACATACCTTCTCTCCTGTCATGGCAAACGGGGCATTGAACCACTGCTCAAAGGTGCTGCAGCTCTTGAAGATTGTTGGCAGCAGAAAGTTGAGCAGCGCCCACAACTCAGGAAGCTTATTTTGTAGTGGGGTCCCAGTGAGAAGCAGGCGTCTGGGAGCAACATAGTGAGTGTTCAGGACCTGTGTTAATTTGCAGTGATGGTTCTTCATGCGGTGACCTTCATCTACAATCATGTATTTCCAGCGGATCTGTGTGTGGAAGGAAAAAAATTAGTGTTCATTCCTTTTGAGATTGACACATTTGAATTATAAGATTAACTACATGGAAGAGTCACTACCTTGGCCAGGATTTGCTTGTCTTTGATGACGTACTCATAAGTGGTAAGAAGAACGTTAAACTTCCCACTGCGGAGTTGGGGAACAAAAGCACGTCGAGCAGCAGGAGAGCCCTGAAGTAGAAAAAAACGTTCATTATTTATATGCTAGAATATAAAGAATAAAAAGTTGATTTTGGCAATGGATCACCTAAATATCAGACAAAGAACGTCACAGAGAAACATATGTAGTGTTGTATTGTCCAACAAATATACACCCTACAAAATTTAAATAAAAAAAAAACGCAATTTCTTTCAAATATACACAAAAAAAAAAAAAAAGTACACTTAAACTGATATGCCGAAACAATCAATTCTTAAAGTTAAATATGTATTAGAATGATATCATCTCATAAGCACATGTAGAGCTTATTACCTTGTATGAAACTTTCACCACTGAAGGCCCCCACTTATCAAACTCGTAAACCCAGTTAGACAGAGTTCTGTTGGAGACAAAAGCAAATCATAATTAACCATTTAAAAAAAAAAAAAAAAAAAATGATGAGCTCATACAGGTGTGTCACACTAGTTACTAGGACCAGGAAGTAGCCTGCTACAATATATATATAATAGTCATGGCAACCACTTATGCAAGCTGGAAAATGATCAGAAATGCCTGCCTGCAATATTTGAAGTAAACCGATAAATAAAAGCATTTTTCAAAGAAAATACAAGAGTTAAAACATGCTCAAATTGTATAGGTGTTCTTTATCAAATCCCTGCAGAACATTTGGTGTTGGTATTGAATTGTGATAATCTATGGGACATCAACACAACTGATTAAATTCCGCTGAAGAACCAAAATTAGTCAGAGGAGTTGTATGAACACCAGTTATTTGGCCCTAGTTTACTTACGAGAGGGGTACAATGATGAGGAAGGGTCCGTTGATCCTCTTGTTCTCCATGAGGTATGTAATCAGAGCTATGGTCTGGATGGTCTTTCCTAGACCCATCTCATCCGCTAGGATACCATTCAGGTTGTTATTGTAGAGAGAAACCAACCACTCCAAGCCCTTAATCTGGAAATGTGTGAAAGGGGCAATAAGATGGCTGACAAACTCAAATTGCGGATACATTGCCAGTCCCCACCTCATAATCATGAATAGCTTATGTTATTCATGGCACAAGGGCAGATTATGGTGCAGGAACAGCAAATTTACCTACAAGTATATACCAGAAGTCTTCCTCCTTACCTGATACTGTTTCAGGATACCATTAACCAGCAGAGATGACTGCTTGTCTACTCTCTCAGTCACTGCATGAGCCACTGCGTAGTAAGACTGGAGACCCCTGGCTGCAGCCTGTGACATGCTGTATTCATCATCCACGTCTTGCCTGGCACACCTGAAAAAGGAAGAGATGTTGCAGAGTAAGTATCCTGTATTCAGAACTTTTCTGACACTAGTTATTGAACATCTCTCCCTGCAAAGACCTGTGGAGGCTAAAATTACCAAAGAAAAACACATCTTTATATATCAGCGATTAGGGTCATCACTATCCAGAGAAACACAAGCTTTTTAATCTGAAATTGTCCTTTACATACAGAATGCAAATACTTACTCAAGGATTTCTCTGGCATAAAACTCTGAAACTTCATCACTGTCAGGATCAGGAATTTTCTTCTCTTCCATAGCAAGTACAGCAGGGACAGAGGGCAATGACTGCTCTTCTTCCTCTTCCTGAGTTAAAAAGAGAAGAATGTGAATTACTGTGTAGGTAGCCAATAGCTAAAAAAAAAAGTTTAAGTTCTGGGTCCACACAATAGTGAAGTCAATGTGAGTAATGATGCATCCATTTAACACGGAAAGCTCAGGATTTAAGTAAATGAATGTTAAAGTCATTATGCACATGTATAAAGTTGTTACACTGGAATACTACTACACAATGTATATAAAATTAACACTTCTATAAAATTCTATATCACTCATAGTTTTCCCTATTTTATGGACAACTAATGCACAAAGTATTTCAATTTACGTATCTGTTGCTTCTAAGAAACAAAGGTTCAAAACATTACTTTAAGCCTTACAACTGTAAATGTATAAAAGTGTTGCTGCGTGCAAATTTATTTTGAAGCAGTTCTTACCGAGGCAACACATTTTTCTATCCTATGACAATTCCAATATTGCTCAAATTACTCCATTCCACCAATTACTATGTAAAAAAGGACTGTGAATGTATTTTTTTTTTTAAGGAATGTCTCCTGTAAAATCAGCCTTTTCTTCTTATAATCAACTAATATCTGCTTATAGAATAAAAAGGCTCCTTATTAAAAAAACTGTGGGGTGCGGAGTATCAAGTTATTTAGATTTGCCTTTTAATCCAGTCATGTATGCAATGCGCCTTACCTCTTCCTCCTCCTCTGATCCACTCTCCTCACTGTCAGACCTTGGAGCCACTTCATACCTATAAAATAAAAAGATCATTAACAACCTGGTAGTGACAAAACAAAGCTTTAAAAAAAAAAAAAAAAAAAAAACTCCCAAAAAACCCTTAAGTACCATTGCTGCAGAAATTCCACTTTAATTTCATAGACATTATGTAGTAACTTTCATTAGAAGTGGAATTTCGTTAAAATGTTTAGTTTTGGTAGGAACATTTTTAAAAAGCATAACATATCTCAGATTAAGGTGCGTTTTTTTCTCTGTCCCAAGCAAACTGAAAATAGAAGTAAGCCCATTGATGGAAGAACTATGCCATTAGTGTACAAGTGATTTTTACAGACCAGGAGGGCAACGGTAGTTAAAGGAAGAACCATATACCAAAACTCATTTATAGGGTCTTAATCATTCTATAAAATGTAAAAGATACATTTAAAAAGAGAACCAAAATTAAAATGTGTCCTTACAATGTATGCAGATTACATTCATATAGTCGTAGTGTTAAATTGTTGGTGTAATAGTTTAATATTATTTAACTCAGGAACTCCCCAAAGTCCCTTTAATATTCTAAATAATAACATTGCAAGGTAAATATCTAGTTTGTAAAAATCTACAATGTGAAAAGAAAATCTGTCTTACTTATACAAAAAGTATATCAACCTTATGGGTGGGAATTGCGTTTTTAGTTTCTGCTTGAGATTTGTTATTTTCCTTTATTGTTGTGTATTTTTAAAAGTGTTTGCTTGAGATTAGTTGTAAACCACTTTTTCAATTAAAAAGAAATACAGATACTGCTTCAATGAGTCTTAAAATGGCACAGTCTTTGGGGGTAGTTTTTTAAGCTCCTCAAAGTACTTATGCACCTTCCTTGATACACGATTTCCTATGAGGAAAATATAATCACAGCCCCTCATTGCAGGTGAGAAGATCCTCCCATCTTATTCTAATAAGGGCCACAAGGTACTGATTAACCCCTGTCTAGACATACCCAGGGTTCATCTCTAGCCAGGTCTCCAGCTGTCCAGCCTTTGGACCTTCTGGTCCTGTCAGGATCTTCCCACTCTCCATATGGATCACTTTGACAGGAAGATCACTCATCTGGCTGGTCTCATCCAGAGGCTGTTAAAAGACCAATTCACAAGTAGTAAGAAAACATTTCTAAAATGTCATACCAGTTTCAATCACAAGACAAAATAATGGCCATGAACACCTTACCTCTCCATCTGGTCCCATTGCTGGCGGCTGTCCTTCTGTAATCTCTTGTACCTGAAAAATATACAAATGCAAACAGGTTTTTATATCGAAAAGAAACCGCCTCATTATTCCTTCACCCTTTATGGAGTTTCTTTATGGAGACTGACTTATTCATTCAGGTGAAAAAAAAAAAGAAAAAAAACTCAAAATATTATTTTAACATAATATAACCACAGAACGTTTTGATCTATAAAATGTTCTCACCTTTTTCTTTTTCCGTCTCTTCTTCTCCTTTAACACCTGGGCAGCTTTGTGCTGCCTTACGAGGTCTGTCAGGTTTGCTACATACTCGTCAGTCTGCTGCAGGAGGTACGCCAGGCGCTTGTCTTTCTTCTGATCAATCAGCTTCCTGTAACCTTCTTCATCCTCTGCCTGAAAGAGCAAATCAAGTTGTGTAAATTATCTGAACTCACAAGCAAACAAATACTAGAATTGACATTACTTTTTATTTTGTCAGAATACATGGAGTACTCAAGCAGCAACAAAATGGGCAGAAAAGAGGCTCAGATATTTGCCATAATGCCCAAGGCTCTAGATTAGTATATGCTGAAGCTACACCGTATACTATTAAAATACTAATCAATATGGGAACTATGATTCCCATGTAAGGAATATAAAAGAGTCAAATTACTCAAGTGGACAATTACTGACCATGAGCCTGCGCATTCTCTCTTTCTCAATCCTTTCATTCTCCTTCTTCTGCTCTCGTTCAGTATTGGCATGGTATGTTGCCACAGCCTTTGTCAGTTTCTGAATCTTCCCCGTGACAGAGCGGTGGAATTCCTTGAAGTCCTTGGCATGTTGAAGAATGCTGTTGAGATATTCCTATAAACGATTGAAGAGGGGGAAAAATTAAAAATGTGTTCGCAATTACTCCAAAAGATACACTGAAGCAATAAACTCATTGCTGGACACTAGTCACTGCCCTGCTTTAAAAAAGCCTCTTCACTCGCCTACCTGGTGTTTCTGCCGTCTCTTACGTTCTTGCTCAATCTTCTGTTGCTTCTCCAGCTTTTCGGTGATTCGTGCTTCTCTTAGAGATTGTCGCTTGCTACGTTTGTAGGCCTTGGCGTTTAGAGCGGTTTCCAGTGCAGTATCTCTTCTCATGCAGACGACAACCTCCTGCCGCAGCTGTTGAGAGATAAGGCAAGTGTGAAACCAGCAGAAACTGAGAATTGAAGAAAAATTATTAGAAACTGATCGGCAGTGCTTCCAAACTAATTGCAGAAAGGTAATATTCACATGCAGAATTATCCTGTGGACAAATTGGTATAAAACAAAGCCACAAAAAGGAACGTCTTTCATTATTATCATCACATTGTGGAAATTACAAAAAGAATTACCCTAGGGTCATATTTGTGAGTGTGTTACACCCCCAAACTCAAACAGCTTTAGGATCCGACAAAGGAAAGCAAACAAAAACTCAAGAAAGTATAGAAAAAAACAGTAATTCAGTATTGACCTGTCTCTGGAAGTTTAGTAGCCGCAGAGCTTTCAATTCTATGGTAGCTTTGGTCCTCAGGTCACCAGCCAAAGACCCGGGGAGGTTCTCCAACTCCTGAATCCTGTGTGCAATCCTTGCCTGAAGTCTTTGAAAGAGAGAACATAAAGCAGTAAGAAAAGGACGGTGGTTTATGTAGAACAAATTGAATTGATAGGAAAAAATACAGAGCAATTTAAAGAAATAATGCTTAAAACAAGGGAAAGCCTTTACAAATATCACCGATTTACAGAGATGTGGGTACATAAATAGCCACTGTAGTGAATGCAGAAAAGCTTGGAGCATCCACTTATTCTGAGACTACATAAACAACAAGGTCTTGATAAGCAATCAAAACTACAAGCTTCTTTATTTAACAGCAAACCAACACTGAGGATGTGCTAGGTACAAAAAGTATCTCACCGGTATTCCCGCTCCTGCAGCACCTCCACGGGATCCAGACCCCGCGGTTTCTGGATGGGAGTGATACGGTTGGCTTTGGGATGAAATTGTACCATTGGAGGGGGCTGGGCAGGCTGGCCCGGGGACTGCGTCTGAGGAGGCATAACAGGTGATGCAGCAGGGGGTACAGCAGGGGGAGCAGGAGAGGGTCGGCCAGTGGGTTGTGGAGGAATCAACTTCTGAGGGGCAGAAGCCGGAGCCGCTGCATTGGCCATGGGACCTGTTTAAATAAAGAATAATAATAATAAAATAAATACTGTTAACATTAACATGCAATATCAGACATCCAGTTCCTTTATAGGGGAGGTCCGCTTTTTCCAATGGCTAAGACGGACTGAAACATGTTAGATTTGTCTACAGTCGAGAAGGGGGTAAAGCCATGTTACGGATTTATCAACTAAACTTTCCACCAAAGCAGCATATTCTATAGTTTTCCTAAGTAGCCTGAATAATAGATCATAGCAAAATGATTACAATACGGCCTAAATGTAATCTGTTTTAGAAATTGCATTGTAGGTAAGAAACTTTCACTAAACCTTATGCAAAATCATGCAGAAAATTAACCAGATAACCTGCATTATAGAAATAGTTCAAAGACACTCAAACCACACGTATTGCATGGATTTAACGGTTACCTTCAGGCCAGGGTTTAGAAGGAGCACCAGGTGGGTGCCCTGGCATTCCAGGAGGAGCGCCTGAGGGTCCTGGAGGGGGCATGGTAGGCCCAGCCATTCCTACAATTCAAGACACTTTTCAGTACTATAGATACAGAGTCCTAAGCACAACAAGCCATCTTAATGTCATGATACAAGTCTGATGGAACGTTAGCTTGGTGAAAATTTTGGAGGAAAGGCAGGTTGCTGAAACCTTAATAGATTTCCAAAAATCTTCAGAAAGACTTTAGGTATTGGAGAAGATTCAATGATATCTGCACTATATAATAAAGCTTTCTTTGTCCAGTTTGCTCATTTTCTGTTTGGACAAACTGACTGTTATGTAAACTACAGCCACTGTGCTCTTAAGAGGAATGCCAGGATAGCCTGAAAAAACTACCCAAAACCTAAATCACAGCACCTGCAATTTTTCATGCCTGGTTCAGAACATGGGATGTAAGAAATACAAGTCATAATGAAAAAAAGTAAACCAAATCCACAATTAATTGTCATATCCGAACCCAATATTAGAAAGATTGTGGGAAAACACAACAGGACATTAATTATCTGACTTTAGCACAAATAAAGAGTAAACAAAATAGTGCCTTTTAATTTCTAAGAACATATTGTCAGTTATCCAAGCTAGTGCTTCAAATATGAAGAAACCAAAATATAGGACATTAGTGGTCCTTAAAAAGGCAGAGATGCATGATACCAACATTACTAATTCATTAAAAATAGATGGTATTAACAAGTGACTAATTAAAATAAATGGCATAGGTAAACAAATCAATGATTATTTTTTTTGCAGGAGCTATGCAACAGTCCTGCAAATGTGCTTGGAAGCACTCCTGTAACTGGGTATATCCTACAATAGCGAGTTTAAAGAATATTTATCCTGTTCACTAACTTTGAAGTAAAGTGCAACATTTTATGGATAAAAATCATCACTTCACGGGTTAACAAATTGATATGCCAGACTGGAAGATGAGGAGTTCAGTGCTTGACAGGCTAAATAGTCAGTCTAACTTCTCTAAAGGGCCAGGATATGCTAAACATATTTCTCCTATTAAAATTTTAAATATAATTCTTTGTTACATAGCATCTATCAACCCTGACTTACCATGAGGTCTGTTGTAGTTTGGAGGAGCGGGACCAGGAGCAGGTACGTTTCCTGTCCCTGAAGCAGCAGGAGGAGGTAGAGTCGGCATCTGCTGCTGCATGCCTGGCATGGGCCTCTTGCCCTGCACAGCCATCTGCAGGTGATCAGGTAAAGGTTGCCCTCTGGCCAGCATCTTGTACGCCATTATCTGTGCCCGTAGTTGGTGCAGCTGGTTCTGGTTGAAGGGAGTTGGGGTACGATTTGACGGCTGCTGCTGACCATCTGAGTTTTCCATAGGCGGCCCGCCTGATCCAGAGGGCAGAGGGGTCCCAGAAGGAGGTCCATTAGAGGGCACTGGGCTGGGAACATGTTCAGAGCTTCCAAGTGGCGATGGGTATCCTAGGAAAGAGGTGATAGCACGTCAAATACATCCTGCCTTGAAGCATATGCACCAAATCACAAAGCTTTCAGTTATATAAAAAAAAAATTGAGTCATGCCTACACATATTAAGAAATTCACTGAAATTCTTTGGATGCATATCAATGAGGGAAACCGTATTTAGTCCTCCCCCTACACAGCAATGTAAAAGGCAGGTATTTTAGTCATTTTATAAACACCATTTATTCAATGCCAGCAACAATATTTATGCCAGAGGATAAGAACAACATCTAAATTGGAGGAAGGGAAGGGTGCAAGAATTTAAATATAAGAACATTAGCCGTAGAAGGTAAGAGTTAAAAAGGAAAATGATACAGCATGAGGCCATAGCCCCCCCCCAGAATAGTCTTGCCATATTTTATACCTTGTGAGTGTTGGTCCATTGGACTTGGAGGAGGTCCCATTCCAGAGTGACTGCCAGGTCTCATTGCCATACCCTTCATCTGGTTATAACGAGGATCATCTTGTATTGTCTTATCATGCATAGAATCCATTGGCTAAATAAAGAAGACATAACCAGAAACTATTAGATCTGGACAATTGGGAGATTGAAAAGCCACCAAAAGTTAACTCAAGAACACAAAGATTAACAACTAAATATTCTTAGATCTGAAATCAAATAGCCATTACAGTACACAAATGGCCCAGCTTAGGAATAAAGAAGCCAAGAAAAGAGTCAGTTACACAAAAAGAAAAAAAGTAACTTTTACTGCACTCCATAGCAAAATTACACAATAGTTACTGCATCGTAAAAGTTTACCTTTTATTGCAAAAACAACTTGAGAAAAAGCACACACAAAAAACTTTTTAAAATAAAATCCAAAACAAACTGATCGGCTATTGGGATTAAAATTCCCTAATATATATATTCAAAAGTTGAAGGGCATGTACTTTGTTACATTAAGAAGTGCTGAAAAGCTTGATTTTTGCTGCCTCAAGTCATGCAAATTGTGCTGCATATGCTGCAGTGTGCATACCCATGCTGTTACTGACCCTGCAGTGCTACATGTGCCCTAGCCTATCAGGGACTACGTCTCAGAAAAGATGCTGCTGAGCCTTGTTCTCAGATAGGCTAGGGAACTACAATGAACAAAAAATGCTTTATGACCATGGCTTGGTTAGTTTGGTACATACTTGACAAACAAGTTTCATTGTTTCCTCGCATTGCAGTGGTCCTTTAAAAATGGGGGGCGGGACAAAAAATAAACAACAACAACACTTCTGATGACTAGAATATGTATACCATATTAACAAACTATCTAGGAATCAATATTTTCTCCTCACATAATGAGCTTTACAAATTTCACTAGGATCTTTATTTGCAAAAAAGAAAATAAAAAGATGGGGGGGGGGTGTTGGTGTTCTGGTAACTTTGTATACACACCCCATCACATTGCTAGACCAACTGCACAGTATTCTAATATATATTCTACCCAAATTTGTATTCCTATTTCAAACATTAAAAATTCCTGTAAACGATTTAATGGATATGAATCGTATGGAGCCATCATAGACCTAGGTTGGTTAGACATGTGTATAACTTCCAACCCCCATACACTACTATCAAACAGAGCAGACTAACCGGATCAAAATCACAGTGTGGCACCGCCTCAGCAGACAAAAACATGGGTAGCAAAACAAAAACACCACACCAACATATACTGTTCTATATGTGGACACCTGAACATTTGCAGTTAAGTGTGTACTCAAGGTCATCGGTACAAAACACGATGCACCAATGGAACAAATTAGGCCTTATATTGAACCTATCTCTCCCAACTCCACTTCTCAAAAGAGCCTTCTCACCACCAAGGCTACAGTCACAAGACTACCATCAGTAAGGAGGTCTTTGTATCTTTATATTATATTTATATTATATGGAGGGGACAGAGACTGCTTTACAGGAGTACAAGGAAATCAACAAGGCTTGCAAAAGGGCGATTAGACTGGCTAAAATAGAAAATGAAAAATTAATTGCAAAAGAAAGAGAGTAAGATTAACCCTAAAATATTTTTTAAGTATATTAATGGGAAGAAGGCGAGGAAGGAAGCTATAGGAATATTACAATGTGAAACAGGCCGTCTGATAATTAGTGACCAGGAAAAGGCAGATGAGCTAAATAGGTTCTTTTCGTCGGTATACACAAGGGAGGTACCAGTGGTTGGGACACTGCAACATAATGAGGCTACACTACCATCACTAAATAATTGGTTAAAACAGAAAGTAATCCAAAAGAGGTTGGAAAAAATAAACGTTAATAAAGCCCCGGGTCCTGATGAAATACATCCAAGGGTACTGAGGGAGCTGGGTTCTGTAATAGCCAAACCATTATATTTAATTTTTCAAGATTCGCTCAACACAGGGTCTCTACCAGATGACTGGAGAAAAGCAGAGGTGATACCTATATTTAAAAAGGGAGCAAGAGCAAATCCGGGGAATTATAGACCAGTGAGCCTCACTTCTGCAGTGGGAAAGCTTTTAGAAGGGTTAATAAGGGATAATATACAAGAATATGTCTATTTGAACAGGATTATAAGTAGGAGTCAAAATATATTTATGAGGGATAGGTCATGTCAAACAAATCTAATTAGTTTCAATGAGGAGGTTAGTAGGAACCTAAATCAAGGCAACTTAGTGGGTGTAGTCTTTTTGGATTTTGCAATGGCTTTTGATACAGTGCCACATGGGAGACTATTGTGCAAACTAAGAGATACAGGAGTTGCAGTAAATATCTGCTCATGGATTGAGAGCTGGCTAAAAGACAGGAAGCAAAGGGTTGTTGTTAATGGAACATACTCAGATTGGATTAATGTGGTAAGTGGGGTTTTTCATGGTTCAGTATTAGGTCCTCTCCTTTTTAACATATTTATTAATGACTTAGGAGGTAGGATTGGAGTGTGGTGGCTCCATTTTCACTGATGACACGAAGTTGTGCAAGGTAATTAAATCAGATAGTGATGTGCTTTCCCTCCAAAGGGATTTACATAAAATTGAGGAATGGGCATCTAAATGACAGATGAGATTTAATACGAATAAATGTAAAGTTATGCATCTGGGAAGGAAAAATAGCCATGCAATTTATAATCTTAATGGAGGAAATCTAGGTGTATAGTATATTGAAAGGGATTTGGGAGTGCTTTTGGACAACCACCTAGGTAACAGTGCTCAAAGCCAAGCAGCAGCTGCAAAGGCAAGTAAAATATTAGCATGTATTAAGAAGGGTATAGAAGCCAGGGAAGCAAATATAATTCTGCCACTATACAAATCTCTAGTATGCCAATTTTGTGCACCACTTCATAAAAAGGACATTTTAGAGCTGGAAAAGGTACAGAGGAGGGCAACAAAACTAATAAGGGGAATGGAGGGGCTAAGTTATGAAGAAAGACTAACCAAATTAAACTTATTTTCTCTAGAAAAAAGGCATCTAAGAGGAGATATGATTACCTTATATAAATACATCCAGGGTCAGTATAAAGATTTGTCAAGGGAGCTTTTTGTGCCAAGAGGTTTTTAACTGACAAGAGGACATCCCTTGAGGTTAGAAGTAAAAAGATTCCACCTCAAAGAAAGAAAAGGGTTCTTCACAGTAAGGGTGGTTATTACACATACACACACACACACACCTAATTAATTAATAGTTAATCCGCATATTGCAGATCAGAGGAGCTCTTAAAAGGTTGAACTTGATGGACTGACTATGTAACTATGTAATATATCCCATGTAGAAGGATCGACCAAATGGACACAAATAACATGTTTCACTTCCACTAAGGTGCTCTCTCCTAAACTAACTTTGAATGAACATGTACTTCTAATTGCTATAGATCAGGTCTCATCTTCCTACTATACTACAGAGCAGATACCACACAAAAACAATGGGAAGAGGATATTGGCCCCAAACTAGGCTACAAATATTGAATAGATATATGGGAAGCAACTAGTGTGTGTCACTATTACGGCACAGCTAAATAGCCTTTGCTTGAAAATAGGCACATTCAGTCACTGCTTGTGGAATGGCGACAGACTAACCCCAATATGGTAAATTACCAATAAGATGCTAAAAAAAAAAAAAAAAAAAAAAAAAGGATGGTAAAGACCACTGCATTTTTTTTTTTTTACATTGAACTTATCAATAGAATACTTTAATAATGCACAATTAAGTTACCAGTACATTACTTCTACAACAAGACATGCTATCTCTAGTTATCGGAAAACCCCAGAATGTTCCTGGCAATAACTGTTTTATCAAAAAAAAAAAAAAAATCCATAAAGAGATTGAATCCCTTACAGCGATTTTAAGAGATATGTCTAGCTTCTGTAAGGCCTGGGACACCTGGTCTCAAATATATTCTTATCACACCAATGCAGTCTGACCACCTCACAAAAATGTTCAATAAATACTCTTACACCAAAGTGGACCAACGAGCAATACCCATAACAGAAGTTACTCTCAACGTAATTACTGACATCTTTATTCATTGCTGCCTATATAACAACTGAAAACAAGCCAACATTTGATTGTGAACCCTACACAACTGCTTTATGTATGGTCTTTACCACCTCCTACTCTTTCTTTTCTGTACTCCATCCCACCTTCCCTCCAAAACCGACAGATTCCCTTCCATATACCTTCTTTATAAAACCAGCATTCACATTCTTAAAATCTCCTTCAATTTACGGTTTCCTTTACATTGTTAAGAAATTATTATTAATATAATTGTGTCAGATTTGAGT
Source organism: Discoglossus pictus (assembly GCA_027410445.1). Classification (NCBI taxonomy): domain Eukaryota; kingdom Metazoa; phylum Chordata; class Amphibia; order Anura; family Alytidae; genus Discoglossus; species Discoglossus pictus. The sequence continues at coordinate 137,366,430 of CM050167.1, read as the reverse complement.
AACTGAAGCAATTAAAGGTATCTCAAACTAATTTATACACTAGAAATAATTTTAAACATGTATTCCTTACATATGAATGTATATGACAGACACCCACCTTGTGCATCTGATGCATGTTTTCTGGGGGATATCCAGCTGGTCCCTGTGGTGGTATAGGTGGTCCAGGACTTGGACCCATCATGCTGTGAGTTGATCCAGGAGACGGCCCTGGGCTTGGGCCCATCATAGCACCAGGAGAGGGGCCTGGCCCAGGAGACGGGACAGGCCGGGGTGTGCCCCCCATGGGAGGGTCTGGGGTAGACATGCTCAAAAGATGAAGATCCAATCAATGCCAATCTGGAAGAGAAGTTAAATTTTTTTTTAAAAAAAACACACACAACCACGTTACTCAAGGACTGTGATAAATGGAGAAATCGTATACACCTAAATAACACAAAACCTAAACAAATAAGACAATGCAGTCATTTCTTCAAGTGTTCACTAGAGCTACTTGAAACTATTTATTTTTACATTTTGTCAATACATATCTTTTTATCAGGTCAACTTTAGTGATCCACTTAGGTAATAAAATTGTCAAATGTATATTCGAGGTATTCATAAAAAAGGGACATTAGTTTAAAAAAAAAAAAAAAAAAGATTTATATATATATATATATATATATATATATATACATATATATATATATATATATACATACACACACACACACACACATTATATATATATATATATATATATATATATATATATATATATATATATACACACACACACACAAAAATCAATCATGCAGGGTCAGCCAAGATAGGCAGGTCACTGGAGAAGGAACTGGCAACCCACTCCAGTATCTTTTGTTGTGCCTGTCCATAAAGTTTACTTAGAGACATAAATGATATGGCACCGGAAGGGGTGCCACTTGGGTCAGAAGGTGCCCACCACATTACGGAGCAAGAGCAGAGGGCAAGTACAAGTAACACCAGATCTAATGAAATGGTTGGGCCAAAGACGAAAAAGACACCCAGCTGCGGATGTGTCTGGAGATGGAAAGGCAAGTCCACTGCTGCAAAGACCAATTCAGAATAGGAACCTGGAATGTTAAAGCCATGAACCAAGGCAAACTGGATGTGGTCAAGACTGAGATGACAAGGTTAAACATTGATATCCTGGGAATTGGTGAACTTACATGGACTGGTAGGGGACATTTCACATCAGAAAACCACCAAATCTTCTACTGTAGTCAAGAATCCCACAGAAGAAATGGAGTAGCCAAAGCATTGCTCAATTACAGACCAATAAATGACAGAATGATTTCAATTTGAATTCATGGCAAGCCATTTAATATCACAATGATCCAAGTCGATGCTCCAACCATGGATGCTGAAGAGGCTAAAGTTGTCCAGTTCTACCAAGACATTCAACACGTCATAGATATAACACCAAGAAAAGATGTTACTATCATCATAGGAGATTGGAATGCCAACGTAGGGAACCAAAAGACACCTGGTATAACTAGCACATTTAGCCTTGGAGTACAAAATGTAACAGGTCAGAGATTAGTAGAATTGTCAAGATAATTCTCTGGTCATAGCAAGCACCCTCTTCCAACAGCCTCTGGGACAACTCTACACATGGACAACATAGAAATCAGATTGACTATATACTTTTAAGCCAAAGATGGAGGAGCTCTATACAGTCATCAAAAACAAGACCTGGAGCTGACTGTGGCTCAGACCATGAGCTTCTTATTGCAAAGTTGAACATTAAACAAAAAAACTAAACAAAATAGAGGTGCTCAATCAGAGAACAAACTAACCTTATTGTGGCCATGATAACCCACTCTGTTAAAATAGGTTGCTCTCACTTGTGCCCTTCACAGGGAGAAATATCCTGAAGTATATCAGTCTGGTCCCACTCACTAGAGTGGTCCAGCCCCGAAATACTAGGCAATTCAACCCTGAGCAGGAGAAACAGCAAACCCCAGACATACGTTTCGGCCTTTATGGGCCTCGTCAGTGAGGTCTAGCTGATAACTCACTCACAGCGATGAGCTCAATATTTTGACCAATGAGCTGGAGCCAGACATCTTGGAGAGTGAAGTGATATGGGCCCTTAAAGATGTCTTGCTGCTGATAAGGCTGCAGGAGATTATGGAATCCCAATTGAACTATTCAAAATGCTACAGGATGGTGCTGTTAAAGAGTTACTTGCCTTATGCCAACACATTCGGAAAACTCAACAATGGCCAATAGACTGGAAAAGGTCAGTCTACATCCCAATCCCCCGAAAAAAGCAGTGCCAAAAAGTGCTCCAATTATCAAACAATTGCACTTATTTCACATGCCAGCAAGGTAATGCTTCAGATTCTACAAGCTCGACTCCAACAATATATGGACCAGGAACTACCAGATGTGCAAACCGGGTTCCGCAGAGGAAGAGGCACAAGAGATCAAACTGCCAATGCCTGATGGAGAATAGAGAAAGCAAGAGAGTTCCAGAAAAACATTTACTTCTGCTTCATCTCAGATATGCAGATGATACTACTCTGATGGGTGAAAGTAAGGAGGAACTAAAGGACTTATTGATGAGGGTAAAAGAAGAGAAGAGTGCAAAAGTTGGCATGTTAAAAAGACAAGGATCATGGTAAACCGCAATCTCACTTCCTGGCAAATAGATGGGGAAGAAATGGAGGCAGTGACAGATTTTATTTTCCTTGGATCCAAGATCTCTGCAGATGGTGATTGTAGTCATGAAATTAAACTATGTTTGCTTCTGGGGAGGAAAGCTGTGGCAAGCTTGAACAAGCTAGTAAAAAGTAAAGATATTAAGCTAGCAACAAAGGTCCACATAGTTCAAACTATGGTATTTCCAGTAGTAACATACGGATGTGAGAGCTGGACCATAAAGAAGTCTGAGCGCTGGAGAATTGCCGACTTGTGGTGTTGGAGAAGATTGCAAGAAGATCCAATAAAACAGTACTCCAGGGAATCAAGAAAAACTGTTCACTAGAAGGCATGATCATGAGGCTGAAGCTCAAATATTTTGGCCATATCGTGAGACGGCAGGATTCCATAGAAAAGACTGATGCTGGGAAAGATTCAAGGCACAGGAAGACGGGACGACAGAGGCGGAGATGGATACATGAGGTCACTGAAGCAGTAAACCTGAAATTGATGAAGCTCAGATGGGCAGTGACAGAGATGCACCTGGCGTGCTGTGGTCCATAGAGTCGGACACGACCGAACGACTAAACAAAACAATATGCAGATTAAGGGCTTGCTATTCTTGTAATATAGAATTACTTGCACTTTGATGTATTTTGTGCTCTAATTATAAGGCTAAACCTGCTTACTCCAGGCACCATACTAAATAAATTAAAAATTAGTATTCAAAGAGATAAAACACAGTCTGCTACACATCCTTTGTAAGGAGGATTGGATGCTTTTACAACACACTGTTCATTTCTCAGATGCCAAATGAAAAGCACTGGAGGAAAAACAAGAACAGCTTCAAAAGCAAAAATGCATTAATTATTGATGTTTTTATCGATGCCCGAGCAGACACTTAAGACGTGTGCTAGAGTATGGAATATGGGAACATGCTTGGACGCAAAAGCATTTCCCAACAGTTTGGCTGTAAAATGTAATAATGCCCTGAAATCTCACCAAAAAGGCCTCTTATGTCGTTTGTCACATTGTTTCTGAAAGGAGAGAATGCTTACTGAAGGGTAGGTGTGTGGTAAACAGAGGCGCTCATCACAGGGCCCACAAGTTAGAAGGGGAGAGCCTCGCATTCTCTGGCAAAAAAAAAACAGCATTGCCAGGCTTCAAAAATGTTATGCCGCCATTTTTTACACGCAAGTTGCTCGTATTAACAATATTAGCAGTTGTTTAGGCCATGGATATAAAGCATTTTTTGGAAAAGTATCTGAATTTTTGAAGACTGTTTATAAGTGCCATAATCCATTTCCTCAGAGCTGAATCATAAGGATGTGTGTTTTGCTATCAGTGAATAGAGGGAACAGAGAGCTGTTGTAAAGAATTGTATAAGACTGAGACAGATAAGACACCCCTTCCCCCTCATTGGTACAGAAGCAGACCCCTTTGCATCAAAGGATAGAACCACAGCTTTTAAAGCACCCCTCTCTCAAACACAACTTCCAACAATGTATCATGGACCTCTCCAGGGTCCTGCAAAGGTACCAGAATGTATTTTTTTCTAATTAACAACTAGATGTAGAACTATTTATTTTTGCTTATAAAATATGCTCCGAGTTTGCAAACAAATATTTTTAATTTTCATTGTGCATTGGTCCTTTATTTTTATTCCCTCCATTAATATGTGTTAAATTATAGACTAAACATATACATAAGTGTTCTGCACTCAAAGAAATGCAGCATGTAAGGAATATCAGGATCCTTTTAATGTTACTGTCCTCAATTCACCTTGAACACGGGATAGCTTGTTCAAGTAGCTATGTTGCTGCCCAAATGAGAAAAATACATAGTTCAAAGGCAGCCAGACAACAATATTTTAAGAGCCAGCATGGGATGCAGTCATCAAAAAACATTACCCATAAAAACAATCAGAAACCACACATAAAATTCTACGAGAGAAAGATCCTTTGAGCTTAAGAACAAATATAATATACAGGGGTGGAAATGTCCCAGAAGTCTCGGAGCCATGACACCTAAAAAGGTGTACTTCTGGCTCCCACATATTACATGATTGTATGCACCAATATGCAATGATAATTAACAGCCTGCACTAATCACACAGGAACTTAATAGATGGGCTAAGGGAGAAATTGGGGAGAACGAGTGATAATGATCAGGGCTTTGGATAGGAGAATGGGGTGGCATATCACCTTGTAAGCATGCTGCAAAATACATAAAAGGCACTGGAGGGCTGCAATGAGGTTTCTTATGTCCTAGGTTGAGCAACCTTAATGTAGATTGTCCCCAAAAAAAAGTTAATAGTTTTAGGATGCATGACTACAGTAATATCGCCAGTCTTGGAATGAGAAAAAAAAATAAAAATCTTCTTAGGAACAAGAAGAGGTTATATATAAAAAGTATAAACAACAAAACACTTAAGAGAAAGCTGTAGGAGATGTGGGTCTCTGGATTTGTCAAGCTCTGGTAAGAAATTACAAAACAAGAACAGACAATTGTATGTTTCTCAGGACTTTTAACACAATATCTTGAGTCTTAGAAATTATAGCTATGTTACGATTACGGTACATATTAAAACAATTTTTGGCTCCCTAAAAAGGTGTTGAGTTGTCACCCGCCATGTCCCATATGAGACAACACCACCACAAGGATAGCATCAATGCATTAACAGCTGAATATTATGTATACTGTGCAAGGAGAAGTTGTTGAAGTAGATAACTCAAACCCAAGTTATATAAACTGCATATTCACTTAAGAGACAAACATATTTGCATCAAGTCCAAAGGCGCTAACTACAACAGACACACACCTAGAAGTGGAAATGTCAGCTAGTACAACCGAAAATACATTAGATGAGACTTAATGTAAATAAACCAACAATAAGATTTCTACATTTGAGCACTGACAAGTGACCCTCAGAGAAATAGGGATATACTCACACAAAGCACTAATATGATTCTATAACAGAGATAATAAAAGGAGTGTGTGGCTTTTTGTTAATGAGATGCATTACATGTGATAACATACACATATGTGGAAACATATACACAGCGAGACATGTGTAACAGGGCCATCCAACAATTAGCACATAGATGTAAACAATATACAATAATGAGAAGTAACACTTGTCACTGCACCAGGTTTTCTGGTATTTCCTTCAGCACCTTACAAACTGCTCACTTACCCACCTACTACCACTTTAGCCTTGTACTATTGTCCACAGACTACCCCTCCAACTCTCCCCATCACATCTGCACCTTAACTCATCTTCCTTGACCTTACATTACGGTTTCACTTCCAGAAATGAATTAAAACCCGGCATCAACCCCATAGGCATTACAGCCCTTTACTTATCCTACTGCCTAACTACCCACCACTACCGATCACCTACTCACTGCACTTACCCCTTGTCTCATCACTGCCCCTTTACTCCACCACTAACCCCACATCACTGCCCCTTTACTCCACCATTAAACCCCACATCACTGCCCCTTTACTCCACCACTAACACCACATCACTGCCCCTTTACTCCACCACATCACTGCCCCTTTACTCCACCACTAACCCCACATCACTACCCCTTTACTCCACCACATCACTGCCCCTTTACTCCACCACTAACCCCACATCACTGCCCCTTTACTCCACCACTAACCCCACATCACTACCCCTTTACTCCACCACATCACTGCCCCTTTACTCCACCACTAACCCCACATCACTACCCCTTTACTCCACCACATCACTGCCCCTTTACTCCACCACTAACCCCACATCACTGCCCCTTTACTCCACCACTAAAACCACATCAATGTCCCTCACTCCACTACTAACCCCACCAAAATACCCCATATTTGACCACTTTTCTCACCCCCTCACATGCCCCTGTGTCCCTAACCGCCCAGGGCCCTACATCAATACCCCTCACCCACCCTGGGTATTTGCCCCCTACCCTCACAATATTCCCCTCACCTCCCCATCTATCTGCCCCTCACCTCGTCTCCACACTCCAGATATCAGCACCGTCTCACCTGGCCCAGGTTGCCCCCTCCCTCAGCTCCTTTTTACCTCTTATACCTCCAGCTCCTCGCTGCTCTCAGGCCCCTTTGTCCCTGCGCCCCTCCCCCAGCCCGCCCACTTCATTCAATGGATGCCCAGACTCCCCCCTCCATCAGTGCCGGGCCCGCTGAACCGGGCCCAGAGCCCCGCAACGCGAGCTCTCACTCACCCGGAGCCTCCTCCAGTCTCCAAGCAAACTCCGCTATCTATAAATACAATTAAATAAAACCAAATCCCACCACCGCCTCCTCTCAACTGAATTGTTCACCCCTCCCCCTCCACTTTATATATCTCAGCACGCCGCGTGCGACGTGACGTCATCACGCCTCCATTGGAGAACAGACTAAGGAAGAAGAGGGGCCATTAAATAGTTGCCATGGAGACTCAGGGACTTGAGAGGAGACAGTGGCCATGTTTGAAAAGGGCAAACCATATTTCAAAGTGTTTATTTACATCTGTAACTTTGTTTTGTGGTTTAAAATTACATCGTGTTAATGAGATATTGCTATCCATCAAAATAGTAGAATTTGCTAAAAGGAGTTCGTTCTAATGAACATACTGAATAACATCACATCACCGGGCATTCAATTAATATACACGTGGAACAGTACATATAATTATCACATAGAAGCCTTGCACAGGGAGCATTTCATTTCTTGATTTTGTTAAATGATTATAAAATCGTAAGTTTACTTGATAGGTTTTGAACTGAACTCTGTTAAAATATGAAAGGGAGGCAGTTGATAATGTCATTGCTCGTTTTAGTTAGCAGATTCTAATGTATTGTGTTAATTTCAAAGCAGCAACTATCCAGATCCAAAGCAAGTCCACATACTAGGATCTGCTCATAGACATACAATGCTTTCCTCTTTTGTTCGCTTAAATGGCCGGCATTTTGATTCCATAACCAAGATGGTGGCGCCTGCATCCAAAGTCGGTCACATGGTACACAAAGGATAGAAACACCGGGTAAGCCGCTAGAAAAATGGGAGTGGTTTCCCATTCATTCACCTAAACCAATCAGGTATCAGATAGGAAAACGAGGTTTGAAACGCAGAGACAGAGCTTTCTGGTGAGGTCACACTGAAGAGTGTGGCATGCGCAGTCCATGCTCCACTGCGGCGATAGAAAGCCACGTGATCGAACAAATAGAGGCAGAGCGCTTTAATGATATAGAGGGTGGAGTCACGTTATAACCACCACCCACATTTAACGTCAGTTAGCTCCCAGCCAATGAAGTACAGCATGTGGGTATATAAGGTGACATGTAGGCATATTGCAAACATATCAACCATCTCTGTCATGTGTAAAACATGCAATTTCATGGGTAAAATGTGCAATTTATCCCAATTTGAAAAGGGGATGGTCATTGGCTTTCAGGATACAGGTGGCAGTATTTCTGAAGCAGACCACTTTGTGAGCTGTTCCCGTGCTGCTGTGGCTAAAGTGTCCCGTAACTGGACAAATGGCAACATTGCGAATAAACAGAGTGAAAATTGCGGCGCACCACGTGCCATTGATATCAGAAGTGAATGACGACTGTGAAGGTGTGTGAGGGCCAACCCACACGCTACAGTTGAACATCTCACCATTCAAACAAACCAAGGGACTACCAGACATGTGTAAAATGACACTACAGGGAACCATGTTGTGTATGGGGCTCCAAAGCAAACGGCTGGTCTGGTAATTGGGATATTTATGTAAATTTATATATTCCTCTGTCTCGCCTATTATAAAATAAACAATGTGCAAAATCCACTAATTCATTCAAAATAGTGGGTATTTCCTATTTCTGCCCTCCAGCAGTGGCGGACAGTGGCCACTAGGTGGTGCGGCCTAGATTTCATTAAATTTCTCATTATTATGAGTATTAGTTTTAGGGTTAGGGAAGTGGCGAAAGCACAACATTATTTTACTATATAAAGCTTATCATCTGCCACTACCCTAATCCTGAACCCTAACCCCTAAATCTAACACTAATCCTAGGAAATTGAAAAAAAACAGGAAAGATAAAAAATAATATAAATCATTTGATAAAAGTATAGCTAATTATACAATGTTTATAAACACATACAATTTTAGAATAAAATCACAAATGTAGGCTGATTATTTTTGAGATTAAAATCAATTTTGTAATCATCTAACAAATGCACAATCTTTATTGCATAATTCATACACAGACATTATACACATTCACTTTAGTATATATTAATTGTTTTAACTTAATGATTATCTCAATACAGAATAATTTTCTGATAAACCTAATATATATAATGATTAGATCCATATACATGCACACACATCTATATGCGTGTGTCCATATATATATATATATATATATATATAAAAAAATATATATATATTATACTGTGTGTATATATCTGTATATATATATATATATAGATATGTGTATATATATATATATATGTGATATATATATATATATATATATGTGTGTGTATATATATATATATATATGTTTGTATATATACTGTATATATATGTATATATATATGTATATGTGTGTGTCTGTATATATATATATATATATATATATATATATATATATATATATATAGGAATGTAATATACTGTACATCCTTGCTATGTGCAGGGGGTAACAATGCCACACATATCACAGAGTCATTAAAATGACACACAGCAAAATGTACATGGTGACTGTTTGCAGAAAACAAAAATGCTTTTGTTCTCTAAGGTGAGTCTTCTCCAATGCATTTCTTATTCTATAGAGTTATACAATGAATTGTGAAGACATTTAAGAGGACTCACCACAAATGAGAAACCACACCCTATAGTGCTGGGGCAGTCAATAGACAAAGCTAGGTCCGAATCAGGACTTTGGCCCCTCACCTCCAGAACCATCATTACATTCACTATTAATCCATCATGAAGATTCAAAATCTTTAAATAAGATGTGAAATGTTATCCCACTTCTGGCACCAATTCACTATGTCATCTTTATTCCTGCACTCTTTCAGTTTCCATTATAGTAAAATGTTTGTGTGTATAACAGTAGAGAGATATAAATTCTAGACATTGACTTGAGTTTCACAAATAGAATTGAACCTTTTTGAATAATTGACCCCTGCTGTTGTGAATATAGTACCTGAACACATTTAAACTACAAGATGCACAAGGTAAACAATGCAAAGGGATAGTAACATTGTGACACACACTCAGTGGCAATAGTGTCACTCAAAGTATACGGCATAGACAGCAACCACGCAGAAGATCCTGGAGTTCTGGTAGACATGGGCTGCATAGTTGTCAGCGTGAGGGTCCCACAGGCAGCGGCTGACCACTGTGATGTCCTCTTGCTCTCTTTCTCCAAGGGTCACTACACACAAAGCCTTGTAACGAGGAGGTAGTATTTGCTTCACCAGACTCCGAACCTCCTCACTAATCTCTTTCACCAGGGATGGAACCTGTGCAGGGTCATATGTGACCTCCGCCAGTCGATCTGGTAGGAAATTTTCCAGGATGCGCTGAATGACTGTGACCTGGACCTTCTCGGATGGGCGAGATGCAAAGGATGGGGGCTAGAGAAAAATGAGGAGGGGAGAGAAAAAGAAGACTATAAAAAACTTACAAAAGGGAGATGGGAGGGAGGGAGTGAGCAAGGAGGAGCAGAATAAAAGCACATAGGGATCTGGTACATGCAGGAGAGAGATTGAATAGAAAAGGAAAGACTATAGGTTAATAAATAAAGAGGAAATTAACATAAAATATGAGAGTTAGGTAGAGAGTGTTACTGGAGAATTATGTACAAGAGAGATTGTTTTAATATGTGTAAGCATGTCTTGCTTTCATTTCCCTCAGACATCACAGACTGTTGGTAGTTATTAACATTAACTGAAGGTGACTGTGGTACTACTTTGACAAGTTATCAGTCTCCTCTGGAATTGTGTCTGTGTTTCAGGCACTTTGATGAAGGATCACAATACAAGAGGCTCTATATACTTTCCCAAGCTTTACTGGAATTTATCCACCTTAACTAATATACAGTTTCCTCACTAACCAGCTCTCATCCAGCTAAAACTGGATGGAGAATAAGCCAAACAATTAACAAGTCCATATATTCACTGGCCTGTATATTTATTCCAGACTTTCAGGTGTTCCATTGTTGCTCCAAGCAGCTACAGGCTTTTTCTCTCTCTCTCTCCTCTTCTCTCTCCCCTTCTCCTCCCCCTCTCCTCCTCTTACTCCTTCCCCTCTCTTCTCCTCCCCATTCTCTCTCTCTTCTGTGTATCTCTTCTTCTCCTCCCCATTCTTTCTCTCCCCTCATGCTCCCACTCTCTTCTCCTCCCCCTTCTCTCTCTCTCCTCCCTCTCTCTCTCTCTCTCTCTCCTCCCCCCTCTGTTCTCCCCCTTCTTTATCTCTCTCCTTTCTCATTTAGTAACTAAAAACAGAGCTTTTAAGCACTACTTAATAAAATAAAGTAAACATTAGCAGCTGTGTAAGCCATGGACTTATTTAACCATGTCTGCTTATGCCTAAGGGATTCCATGTCTATGATTTCTGCACATTCTGCTCACTTGGAACCTGTTGGGTGTTTCTTTAATTCTTATCTATTAAAGAGGGGTGGGAGGGGATTTGTTTATCATTTGATTCATATACAAGTGTAGCTTTGACATATTTACCATCACTTCCACATGCATACTAGAAGTAAACTTGCAAACAGTGCTTTCAATGCTCTGTACCATTCCCTTTTTGGAAATTAGGTATTACTGTTATGGTAGCTACCATGCACTAGCAGAGTCTGCTAAAATAAGGATTTGCTCAGAACATTTGCCCATAACTTGGTTGCTAATGGTTTGATTTATTGCTGTAAATCTACAGTGGTTCATTAGTTGGATATACAGCGTGAGAGGACCCTGCTTTAATGTAGCACTATCTCACTTTTCAATCCAGCTTTGTATGACCTACCACACAACAGTAGCCATTCTTAAAACTCTGTAGTCACACTTATAAAAAAAAACATTAAGTCATATATATTTAAAAGAAAAAAAAAATTGGCAGCTTACAAAGTAGAACGAAAGTAAATAAACAGAAGTATTTGTTGAGTGTGAATGGAGAGGATTCGGCGCCATGTATGATTAAAAGGAAACTCTTCCTGTGTGTGGCCAAGGATTAAATCCTATTTACCTCTTAGCGGGCTCTGTGGTTACACACACAAACAGTTGTACTGCTCAGCCAGAAATAGCCAAGCTTAGTTTTAGAAGGGGATGAATGGCAGATAAACAACTCTGAAAAGGCAGATTATTTGTCATTGTCACAGCAGCAGAAAGGAACGGGCAGAAGCTAAGGTGGCAGGTCCTTTGCAGAGTAAATGTGGCAGAGCTAGAACAGTGTGATAGTAGCAGAGAGAGCAGAGCAGGGAAACCAGTGGCAACTGGGTGGGCAGAGTGATAGGACATGGTGCTGATGGTGCCAGTAGCACAGCAGGTAGCTGAGGAAGTCAGTGGCAGAGCAATGGAGACTGGGAATAGCAAAGCTGGGCGAATGGGAAGGTCAGTGTTACAGGATGCATAGCCTGATAAACATTAATATAATTATTTGCAGACATATTTCCCAAAACAAACATTATTAGGATCAGTGATCAAAAGCCCTTTTACTTTCCACCCATCACTGTCCAGACCAAGCAGCATTGTGTGGCTGGATCTTTTGTAACTCACCTGTATCCCTACAATTTCTGTGCCTTGGGTCTTCTTCCCTCCTTTCAATGCTCTCCTCTCCTGAAAAATAATTAGGGATCTTGATCTTAAAGGATCACTGCACAATGAAAACAATAGTTGTTTTAAAACCTGATTGAGCAGTAAAGAAATCATACATGTAGTTTTTAATTAGATATATATATATATATATATATATATATATATATATATATATATATATATATATATATGCCTCTACAGGACCCTGGAGAGATCCATTAAATATTTGAGGAGGTAAATGGTGCAAGGGGTCTGCTTCTGGGCCAGTGAGAGGAAACGGGCGTTGTGTCTTATTTCAATCTTATCCAATAATGTTCACAACGGTTCTCTGTTCCCTCCTTCCCCTCTCCCCTCATTGTTTATTCATTATTTTTCATTATCATCCAGTGTAAAAGTTAAAGGGCCACTCTAGCCAAAAACTTTCTTTCATGTATTTAAAACAGCATGTTTTGTACATTACAAACATTTTTTTCCCATAAGTTATATTTATTGAAGAAAATTAACACTAAATCAACACAGTCCAATTAAAAACAATTATTCTGATCCACCATTATCTTACCAGACTTAGGACCAGTTCATATTTTCAAACGGAAACAAGTAAATTATAAGGTGATTAAAGGGCCTCTGTAGTGGTCAGATAATATGCTTTCAATTGTTTGTTTGTTTATTTCTTTCTTTACTTATTAGCATTGAAATCAGTAGCTGACAAAATAATTACAATTTTAAAACATACTTTTGAAATTAGCTTGCAGAAGATCTGCTTCTCTCCACCCCAGTTAGATGTCCAAGAGGGGAAAAAGGATCTGCTCAGAAGTCTGTCCTAATTTTTTATTTTTTTTTGTATCAGTGTAGATTTTTTTTTTTTTTTCTCCAAAGCTGATTGTATTGCTAGTCAGTAATTAAATACATAAATGAAACCGTATTCAGTGGCCATTTAAGTTAATTGAATCTGCACTGTGATGTACAAATAATCAAAATATGTAAATATAACGAGTCTTTCACTGGATTTATTAAAAAAAAGAAGCACAATGCAAACAAGATGTCAGAAACTACTGCTTGATAAGGACTCTAGGGAAACTTTTTGACTGTTGACACTTATGAGGATGTACCTTCAGGTTCTTGGTTATTCTCTGGGCAGCGAGCAGTCCGGTTAGACTCCAGGATCCCTGGTTATTGATGGTCACATTTCCCAGGGTGACTTTTGCCTTTAGTGCAGGCTGTGGGCAGAGAGAGTGTGATATTATTACTCTATGGGAGCCAATCTGTGGGTGCCAGGGTAGCAGAAATGCAAAACACTCCTTTATTTAATAAAACAGAAGTTCTCCATTCTGTTTTCCTGTGGACCACTTAATTGGCCAGTGTTTTTGAGGACCACTTCAATACTGCTGAGGCTTTTAATGAACTACCTAATATTTTTTGTGCTGTTTCCTAATAACTATAATGCATTGCCCTATATGGGAATGTAGCCTGGGCTCTCATAAACCATGCCATTTGGTATCAAAGTACTTCTGTACTGAATTTTATGCATTTCATAATTTTGTTGAAAGCCCTGTTTCCCTGTGGACAGCTGAAGGGAGCTCACGGACCACTGGCAGTCCGAGGATTATAGTTTGGGTTAGTGTATAATAGAATAAAATCATGCACAAACATGTTTCTTCATCACCTAGATTGTAAGCTCATAGAACAAAAGGGGTCATAACTAGTACATACTATGTATCGTTATACAATATAGCATGTTCATGATCAGTGTATAGATACTCAGTATCATTATACAGTGCAGCGTGGTCTTTATCATTATATAGATACTCAACATCATTATACAGTGCAGTGTGATCATTATCAGTGTATAGATACTCAGCATCATTATACAGTGCAGCGTGGTCTTTATCATTATATAGATACTCAACATCATTATACAATGCAGCATGTTTATTATCAGTGTATAGATACTCAGCATGACTATACATCACAACATACCGTCTTCTGTCCAGGCTTCTCCTGGGTGGCCCCATTATTGAGTCCTTTCACACTAGTAATGGATAGCCTCTTTGCTCCTGGTTTTGAAGCCATTGCCTGTGCTGGTCTCCGCTCTCTGATCTCAGTACACTGCACAGAGCTGGGCTTTGTAGGGAAGGACAGGCTCTTGGCAAATATTATTATCAACAGCTCACGCTCACAGGGCTTTGTGTGCGCCTGACAAGGCAACTTTTGTCATGTGTCACCTGCACAGTGACAGCTAATCCTTCATGTAAATAAAAGGTGCTCTGATTTGTAGCAGTAGCGAAGGTGTGTTTAGTACACGGGAAAAACCCCATACAGAAAAGGGAAACCTCTACTAACTAACAGCCTTATTAAATTGCTATTTGACCAATTGAATAGAGCTCTATATAAGCACACAGCATATTTTTTTACAGAAGTTTTTAGTCAGTGAAGACTTTGCTTTTGGATAGAAGTTCACTAACTAAAAACTTCTGTAAAAAATATATGCTATGTGCTTATATAGAGCCCTATTCAATTGACCGACAATTTAATAAGGCTGTTAATCAGGTGAATGAGTGCACATTATCAGGACAGGTTCAGTACAATGGAAGCTATCTCATGTCTTCACATTATAAAGACAGGCACACACTGTGGGAGCCATGTAATGGGGGGTGATCTCATGTCTTCACATTATCAAGACAGATGCAAACAGCGGGAGCCATGTAATGTGGGGTGATTTCAAGTCTGCACATTATCAGGACAGGCTCTGCACAGTGGGAGCCATGTAATGTGGGGTGATCTCATGTCTGCACAATATCAGGACAGACTCTGCACAGTGGGGTGATCTCATGTCTGCACGTTATCAGGACAGGCTCTGCACAGTGGGGTGATCTCATGTCTGCACGTTATTAGGACAGGCTCTGCACAGTGGGAGCTATCTAATATGGGGTGATCACATGTCTGCACATTATCAGGACAGGCTCTGTACAGTGGGAGCTATCTAATATGGGGTAATCTCATGTCTGCACATTATAAGGACAGACTCTGCACAGTAGGAGCTATCTAATATGGGGTGATCACATGTCTGCACGTTATCAGGACAGGCTCTTCACAATGGAAGCTATCTAATATGGGGTGATCTCATGTCTGCACATTATCAGGACAGGCTCAGCACAGTGGGAGCTATCTAATATGGGGTGATCTCATATCTGCACATTATAAGTACAGGCTCTGCACAGTGGGAGCTATCTAATATGGGGTGATCACATGTCTGCACATTATCAGGACAGGCTCTTCACAATGGAAGCTATCTAATATGGGGTGATCTTATGTCTGCACATTATCAGGACAGGCTCTGCACAGTGGGAGCTATCTAATATGGGGTGATCTCATGTCTGCACATTATCAGGACAGGCTCTGCACAGTGGGAGCTATCTAATATGGGGTGATCTCATGTCTGCACATTATCAGGACAGGCTCTGCACAGTGGGAGCCATGTAATGTGGGGTGATCTCATGTCTGCACAATATCAGTACAGGCTCTGCACAGTGGGGTGATCACATGTCTGCACGTTATCAGGACAGGCTCTGCACAGTGGGAGCAATATAATGTGGGTGATCACATGTCTGCACGTTATCAGGACAGGCTCAGCACAGTGGGAGCTATCTAATGTGGGGTGATCTGATATCTGCACATTATCAGGACAGGCTCAGCACAGTGGGAGCTACCTAATATGGGGTGAACTCATGTCTGCAGATTACCAGGACAGGCTCAGTACAGAGGGAGCTATCTAATGTGGGGTGATCTCATGTCTGCACATTATCAGGACAGGCTCAGCACAGTGGGAGCTATCTAATGTGGGGTGATCTCATGTCTGCACATTATCAGGAAAGGCTCAGCACAGTCGGAGCTACCTAATATGAGGTGATCTCATGTCTGCACATTATCAGACAGGATCTCATGTCTGCACATTATCAGGACAGGCTCAGCACAGTGGGTGCTATCAAATGTGGGGTGATCTCATGTCTGCACAATATCAGTACAGGCTCTGCACAGTGGGGTGATCTCATGTCTGCACATTATCAGGACAGGCTCAGCACAGTGGGAGCTACCTAATATGGGGTGAACTCATGTCTGCAGATTACCAGGACAGGCTCAGTACAGAGGGAGCTATCTAATGTGGGGTGATCTCATGTCTGCACATTATCAGGACAGGCTCAGCACAGTGGGTGCTATCAAATGTGGGGTGATCTCATGTCTGCACAATATCAGTACAGGCTCTGCACAGTGGGGTGATCTCATGTCTGCACATTATCAGGACAGGCTCAGCACAGTGGGAGCTACCTAATATGGGGTGAACTCATGTCTGCAGATTACCAGGACAGGCTCAGTACAGAGGGAGCTATCTAATGTGGGGTGATCTCATGTCTGCACATTATCAGGACAGGCTCAGCACAGTGGGAGCTATCTAATGTGGGGTGATCTCATGTCTGCACATTATCAGGAAAGGCTCAGCACAGTCGGAGCTACCTAATATGAGGTGATCTCATGTCTGCACATTATCAGACAGGATCTCATGTCTGCACATTATCAGGACAGGCTCAGCACAGTGGGTGCTATCAAATGTGGGGTGATCTCATGTCTGCACATTATCAGGACAGGCTCAGCACAGTCGGAGCTACCTAATATGAGGTGATCTCATGTCTGCACATTATCAGACAGGATCTCATGTCTGCACATTATCAGGACAGGCTCAGCACAGTGGGTGCTATCAAATGTGGGGTGATCTCATGTCTGCACATTATCAGGACAAGCTCAGCACAGTGGGAGCTATCTAATGTGGGGTGATCTCATGTCTG
Source organism: Discoglossus pictus (assembly GCA_027410445.1). Classification (NCBI taxonomy): domain Eukaryota; kingdom Metazoa; phylum Chordata; class Amphibia; order Anura; family Alytidae; genus Discoglossus; species Discoglossus pictus. The sequence goes on along the minus strand of CM050167.1, from coordinate 137,349,124 downwards.
CACATTATCAGGACAGGCTGAGCACAGTGAGAGCTATCTAATGTGGGGTGATCTCATGTCTGCACATTATCAGGACAGGCTCAGCACAGTGGGAGCTTCCTAATATGGGGTGAACTCATGTCTGCAGATTACCAGGACAGGCTCAGCACAGTGGGAGCTATCTAATGTGGGGTGATCTTATATCTGCACATTATCAGCACAGGCTCAGTACAGAGGGAGCTATCTAATGTGGGGTGATCTCATGTCTGCACATTATCAGGACAGGCTCAGTACAGAGGGAGCTATCTAATGTGGGGTGATCTCATGTCTGCACATTATCAGGACAGGCTCAGCACAGTGGGAGCTATCTAATGTGGGGTGATCTCATGTCTGCACATTATCAGGAAAGGCTCAGCACAGTCGGAGCTACCTAATATGAGGTGATCTCATGTCTGCACATTATCAGACAGGATCTCATGTCTGCACATTATCAGGACAAGCTCAGCACAGTGGGAGCTATCTAATGTGGGGTGATCTCATATCTGCACATTATCAGGACAGGCTCAGCACAGTGGGAGCTATCTAATGTGGGGTGATCTCATGTCTGCACATTATCAGGACAAGCTCAGCACAGTGGGAGCTATCTAATGTGGGGTGATCTCATGTCTGCACATTATCAGGACAGGCTGAGCATAGTGAGAGCTATCTAATGTGGGGTGATCTCATATCTGCACATTATCAGGACAGGCTCAGCACAGTGGGAGCTATCTAATGTGGGGTGATCTCATGTCTGCACATTATCAGGACAGGCTCAGCACAGTGGGAGCTATCTAATGTGGGGTGATCTCATGTCTGCACATTATCAGGACAGGCTGAGCACAGTGAGAGCTATCTAATGTGGGGTGATCTCATGTCTGCACATTATCAGGACAGGCTGAGAACAGTGAGAGCTATCTAATGCAGGGTGATCTCATATCTGCACATTATCAGCACAGGCTCAGTACAGAGGGAGCTATGTAATGTGGGGTGATTTCATGTCTGCACATTATCAGGACAGACTCAGCACAGTGGGAGCTATCTAATGTGGGTGATCTCATGTCTGCACATTATCAGAGTGAGCTCCTGCTTGCAATTATCAGCATAGGTGCTGGGTGTCTGTCTCATAAGGGAGAACTCTTAAATTAATGTTATCAGGCCAGGCTCAAACTGTGCTGGGCGTCTTGTTTAAAAACGTCCTGACTACAGATATATTTTTTACATTTTATTTTTTTTATTTTTAACTAATGAAAATAGATTTACAGAAAATTCTTACTTTATTGCTGTAATAATGGATTTTTAAGGCTTCACGTACTTAAAGGAACATTGAAGTAGCCATGTGCACTATGCAACATCACATTTATTGATGTTTTTCAGTCATGTCCGAATGTTTGTGACCTTATGAAATGTAGTACGCCAGGCACATCTGGAAGCCATTGCCCCTCCGAGCTCCCTCAAGTTCATGTTCATTGCTTCAGTGACCTCAACTATCCATCTCCGCCTCTGTCGGCCCCTTCTTCTTGTGCCTTCAATCCTTACTAGCATCAGAGTCTTCTCTAGGGAATCCTGTCTTCTCATAATATGGCCAAAATATATGCGCTGCAGCCTTATGATCCTACCTTGCAGTGAACAATTTGTCTTGATTTTCTGAAGTATTGATTTATTGGATCTTCTTACTCTCCGAGGGACTCTAAGCAGCTTTTGCCAACACCACAATTCAAAGGCATCAATTCTTTGGCTCTTAGACTTCTTTAGGGTCCAGCTCTCACACTATCGGGAATATCATAGTGCTAACTATGTGGACCTTTGTCGATAGTGCTTTGTAAAAGCTTTTCCATCCTAGAAGCAACATAATTTAATTTCATGGCTGCAATCACATCTGCAGAGATCTTGGACCCCAGGAAAATAAAAATCTGTCACTGCCTCCACTTCTTCCCAATCTATTTGTTAGAATCTGAGATTGCTGTTTTCCATGATCTTTGTTTTTTTAATACTGAGCAGCAGACCAGCTTTTGCACTTCTTTCTTACACCTTCATCAATAGGTCCTTTAGTTCCTCCTCACTTTCAGCCATCAGAGTAGTATCATCAGCGTATATGAGGTTGTTGATATTTCTTCCAGCAATAATGATTCTGGCTTTGGATTCATCCAGTCCAGCCTTACGCATGATGTATTCTGCATATAAGTTGAATAAAAAAGGTGACAATATACAACCTTGTCGCACTCCTTTTCCAATCCTGAACCATTCTGTCCATGTTTGGTTCTGACCGTGGCTTCTTGATCGACATACAGATTCTTTAGGAGGAGGATGAGATGATCTGATACTCCCATCTCTTTAAGAACATGCCACATTTTGTTGTGATCCACACAGTCAAAGGCTTTAGAATAGTCTTTGAGTCAGAAGTAAATGTTTTTCTAGCACTCTTTTGGTTTCTCTATTAACAAGCAGACATTGGCAATTTGATGTGTATTCATGCCACCTCTTCTTTATCTGATCTTCTTTATCTGAGTCCCTACCATCTTTGTCTTTTATGACACTAACTTTGGCATGAATGGTTTCTTTGAGATCCCTAGTTTTCTAGAAGAGATCTCTTGACTTTCCTATTCTGTTACTTTCTTCTATCTCTTTACCTCTCTCTCAACTGAGTGTATCCTTATAAACTAATGAGCTTTACATTACTGTTAACGAGAGCACAGACAGTAATTACTGCCACATTTGTGTTCTGGAGTCAGAACTTTCTCTGCATTCAAAGTCTCTTCCCACTTTAGGAAGTAGGAAACTAAAATGGTGGAATATTTAACAGCATAATAGCATAGAGCACAGATGTTTCAGGTTTCCAAATGTGGAAAGGACCTATGCCAGTGTAAAATGACACTTGTATGTCAAGTATCTACCAAAGTAACAATATTTTCTAATCTAGCTGTATGACTTTTTTCTCATTAAGTATGCTCTTATATTTTGTTTCATTATTAAGGGGTCATTTAAGGTTTTACATGTTATTCTCACTGAACTTTTGTTCATTTTCTTTAGTGCATGTATTGGAGTGTATATGGATGTATTGTCTTGGTATAAAAATGAAATAAATATTTACCCCTTATTCTATTCATAAAATCAGAGTGAAAAAAGATCAGTGGGTAAATCAATTTATTTTACTAGAATATATAAACTGAAGTATCTCTTTGTACATACTCTTCTTTTCCATTGTGTGGTGACACTTTCACTACAGATTACACACTAGAGAAAATGGAATTAAAGAAAAATCGAGTGTTAAAGAGGTATAATATTGCAGCAAGGGGTTAATTTGGGGACAGTTCAGGGGTCCCAATGGGGACCCCCCACATAGATGGGGGTTAATTTTAGGTGCCGGGGGGGTAGATGGAGTACCCCCCATGGCAGGGCTTATGTGTGGGACTGCCGCAGAGGTGCCGTTTAGGACCCCTGCAGCAATTGATGAGATATGTGGGAGCCTGCAAGATCTTTTTGCAGGCTGTCACTCCTCATGTACATTTTCTCTGTGTTGATTCGGACGACCCTGCTGCATAGCTCACACGTAGCTCGCAGCAGGGCTAATTTAATAGCGTTGTAACTTTGATAAATGTGCAGCACGTAGGATTTAAGTAGAAGCCTCTTATCTACGAGGCTGGAATTTAATAAAGCTGATAATTTCAAAACACGGTTTACCTTATTATATATTGTACTGATAACATCAAGAGGCAGATTTGGTATCCTGGAGCAGACTCTGTAGGATAATGGGCTATAACTACAATCACAAAACCCCCTGAATCTCCAAAGTGAGCACGTTCCAGGTTACTATATCTGCCTAATTAAAGTTAAACCAGTTGATATTATATTTTCTTTTCAGTATGGCTCAGAACAATGAGAAAGGGTGGGAGGGGTACAGCAGTGGACAATAATAAGGTAAACTGAGATAATAAAATATGTACTGGCTAAAGCTTTGCAGGTGTTTGCATTTATATTTTTAATGTTAGTCTGCGATGAACTAACAAATTAACAAATACATGTAACATGACATGCTCCCTTTAACCTTTGCAGCACTCTTTTTTCATGCAAGAAACTTAGTAACATGTAAAGCATGCTCTTTTAAATGTGTGCTAGACAAGCATGTGAGTTTAAATGTTAAACGCTGATAAGGGCGTGCAATCAGCAGATACACACAGTCCTGTTGAGACTTGACCTGGAAAAGCTGTTAGATTAGAACAGAGATACTGCTATCTGCACCTTTATGAATGTATGATATCCAGACAGGAGGAATACAACAGGAAAGGATCACTGAGCCGTTGGCTTCCCCAGTGCATTGTGTACATATACATGTCTCAATAATATATAGTATTTGTTAATATTAAGTTGGTATAAGGCTCCATACAAAAATATTATGTGAGTATAATATGTAAGAAATACATTTTGAAGAGCCACTGTAGATTAGGAAAAGCATTACATGTATGTGATGTATAACAGACTAACAACATTAGCAGTTAAATAAACCGTGAACATAAAAACATTTTAGAGACAATTATAGCAAACTACTTGTGTATGGGAGCTTCCACAATGGACCTCTACAGCAAGGTTTGATGATGGCCTGGAGTGGGAATGGATACTAACGTGAGTTGCACTTTTACTTAAAGGACTACTGTACAATGAAAACTAGGTCAATTGCTCGCACATTTTGGCGCCCATTGCAGGCCCCGGCATGCGCTATGCTCATGCGCAACCCTCAACTTTGCGACCGTTACACATAAACTTGCAGTACGACAAACTATATTAATTATATATTATAATGTGAAAACTAGTATTGTTAGTTTTTTACATACTTGGCAAACCAGTACCTTTTTTTTTTCTTGAATTCCAGTGGTCCTTTAAATTCCTGTGAAGTAGCTATTAGTAGTTTTTTTTTAATCAAACAATGGTATTGGAACACAGTAAACTGATTCAAATGTTAAATTGCTCTGGGAGACTTGCCCCTGTCAGCCAGTGAGCAGTAACATAGCTGTATGAGTTCTTCTTGTCTATACTACACTGTGCTCTTTACATTTCCATTTAGTATTTTTCATGCTGAAGAAAAGCTTTTGTAATATTTAAGACATGCTTGTTATAAGTTGATGTCTGGTCCCAAAACTTAGATGTACAGGGTGATTTTTTTTTATACACTGACCTGAATTTGAACTCAGGGATATCTTAAAAGCAAGACAAGATGGAAGAATGTCTCATTATCAAGAGAGTAGTATGACTTGTAAATTATGACTTGAAAACTATCTTGATGAGGGGACTCCTGTCTTCAGAGATTGAAAGGCTGGGGCCATGGCCAAATGTTTGCACCTGGAGGAGTTGCCTGGGAAAACCTTGACTAGAGATGCGTTTCACTGTTCGTCGTCTATTTTATTTCTCTTTACTTCCTGTTAATATTTTCCCTTTTAAACCTTTAACACTTTGTGCACTTAACTTATTCCATCAGCCTGCCAAGATATACTACTAACTAACATAATATGACAAGGAAATGCAGTTTGGGAGAAAGGACAACATTTTTGCACAAACTCTTAATTACAGCTAATTTCATCATAGAGAACATAGCGTTGAAAAGTAAATTAACTTGTGTGTGTTTATTTAAGGCAGATAAACTAGAATATTTTGATAATGACAATTAGTAACAACCAATGAGAAATCCATTATCATGATGCTCTTTGAAATGCATGAAAAAGATTTCCATTCCCCATTAGCACATTCTGCTAGTGGATGGAAGCTGACATGACAGTAATCCTTGTTTAAGACATTAGGTAGTGATAAAAGACTTCCAGCTTCTGAGAATAGGGGGTAGAGGTCAAATGCTAGAACATCTAATGTGGAAGTCTTCAAGCACAATCACAGGCCCTTATTCAACTGAGCAATTGTTACTGGAGCCCGTAATGTAGCCCGTAAACTAATTTGCTATTCAATTGTCATCTTTTAGCTACTCACAAACGATTTGCGGGTTACAGGCTGAAAATCCCTGTGGTTGTTAGAATTTTAACTCCGACCCATCTAATCCTTTGATCTTTTAAGCCCTTAAATGTTACAATTGCAAATCTCTATTCAATTGCTACAATTCCTCAAAATCCCTGCGGTTGTTAGAAACGTAACTCTGACCCATCTAAGCTTTTGATCTTTCAAGCTCGTAAATGTTACAATTTCAAATCGCTATTCAATTGCTACAATTCCTGAAGGCCGCAAATGGCAAATGTGGAAGAAAATCCTACGAGTACCAGATAGGACCCACAAGGGAGTTAAATACCTGATTGCAGCACTGTAAATGCAAATATATTATCAATACTGCACTTTAAAAGACGGAGAAGCTAGGAAAGACATTAGAATTAATTGCACAACAGCCTTAAGATCGCAAATCTGCAATAGAAAATTATTTTCTTATGTTTCATTTCCGTGTTATATCAATCTCAGTAATCAATGAGTAAATACATATCAGACCACCCACATGGACTAGAACAGTATTGTCATTCATTTTTATTATTTTGTACATTGCCAGATTGCGAGTCCAATCGCATATCAGACTTTTAAACGCTAAATGATTGATGTTTAACCACCATGTTTTACTGACATCATGATGACGGTCTAATTTATTATTGGCTGTTTCTAAATCGGTAGTTACAGCCGTGTTTAATTGATCATACCTTTCACAATTCTTTGTGCTCAGGCTTACATAGCGGCTACTGTTGAAAGTCTGTTGTACACTTCTATTGTATTCCCCCCCCCCCAAAATTACGGTACTCTTTTTATCCTGATGTTACATTTCACAATATTGTGGCAGCCTTTGAATAATTAAATAGAGATTTTATGTGCATCAGTGGTCTCTCCCAAGCGAATACTCCTTTAAGAAAAAAAAGGCTTAATTAAAGCAACAATTATTATATTATTTAAAACTAATGCTGTATGTATTTGTAGTAGTAATAATAGTAATAATAATAATCCTATTACACTGAAACTCTTCACAGCAATGTTATATTGATGAATTGGGCATCAACTAATACCTGGAGTGCTATTGGGTCTCAGGTACACTTTGTCCTAGATTAACTAAGTTTGGGAGGAGTAGGGCTCGCTCTTCTCTTTACCTCAGCACACCTTGCTGAATTCACAAATAATTCTCATTATAATGGGAAAGGAGGAGTGAGAGCCTTCACCAACTAGCATCTTGTATTAACATCCTACTATAAGGAGCAATAGACATCATAAATCACATGAACATTAGACATGTATACTTATTCTGTTATATTGAAATGGTAAAATGTATATTATTTCTAACATAAAGGACAATTAAAGTGCCTTATTAAGGATACACCCTTTTGAGGAATTACATTTGACAATGGGTGAAATGTGGAAAGTAAAATAAAAAATAATAAAGCTGTCAATTTGTTAACTATTGCATGCAATTATACCGTGCAGACATTTGGTATTACAATATTTATCTATCTGCTTGAGCAGTGGGAAAAGACCTTGGATAGTGATAAGACCTTTCTCTCTGCTATGGAATTTGCTTGTAGTCTGAACTCGTAGAAACAAGTGAAATATTATCAGCACCTAAAGTCCTTTCCCTATGCCATATCACTGTAGTGGCAGCTCCCTGCATAATTGCATTTTATAGTATCTCATTTTAAAGTTTGCATATAATTATTTATGCCTCCTACTCTGCCATTGTCCATTATTAAGTTTAGTTCTTCATAAGAACATACTATCTGATCCAATATAACTTCAATATACAGAAATTGTGATAGCTCAAGGTTTATTTAAATCCATTTGAATGAGAAGGGTGCTCACAGAGATTATTATTATACTAGCGACTTATACTAGCGATGTTATTATACTAGCGATGCTCTGCCCCGTCTGAGTACCTTTGGTGCTCATCGCAAGCCATGTGCGGAGTGCTTTCAGCGCTCATTGCAAGCCTCTCCTCCCATCTACTTCACCACTCATTACAGGCCTCTGCAAATTGCGACTTGCCATGTGTCTCTTTCCACCATCTCCCCCCTGTCCCTTCCCTGTGTCTTTCTCCTCTTTGTCTCTGCTCAATCTTTTATTTTCAAAGTCCTGCGTGCCTGGCGTCGTTGATGTAAGTGTTCTTTTCTTTGCCGTCGTGTTTTTTCTAAGTCCTGCATGCCTGGCGTTGTTCGTCTGTGTCCCGCGTGTTACTGTCTTTTGCATTGTGTAAGTCCTGGCCTTGCTGAGCCTTGTTTTCATCTTGTTTCAGAATTTTTCCTTTTTTTGGCCGGAATTTTCCCCCCTGCTTCAGCGATTTTAGATAATTAAAAAAGACAAAATATGCCTCAAATTAATTTGCAATCACACCCACCGTGTCCCTGGCTCCCCCCCTGTGCTTTGTGTGAGTGTGTAAGTGAATTTGAGGCATATTTGTGTTTTTTCATCGTCTTTTCCAGTTCGGTGGTTCGGCCGTTAAAGTCGTATTTTTTGCGATCTCGCAAGCGTGACAACAACTCGCAGTTTGACAACTATCATGTGTGATATCCACTTCAAAGGACAGAACTCTGTTTGGCACGGGTTCATTCTGATCTCATAAGAGACAAAAGTCTTTCTTTAAAATGTAACTATTGTAAAACCTGCCATTACACACCTCAGAGAGAGACAGACCACAAACAGATAGACTTCACACAGGGAGACAGACAGAAAACAAAGAGAGAGAACCTGCCACACAACACAGCAAAGGCATGGCACATTACAAACATCAGGGAAAGACACAGCATAGAGAGAGACACATCACACAGAGAGAGAGACACACAGCATATGCACCACATAACACAGAGAGAAAGAGATAGCAAAGAGAGAGAGAACACAGACAATTCAAGATAACATTCTATGATGCTGTAATTTATGATGGGCAAGTTACTAGTATAATAATAATGGATTGCATATGTCAGAAATAACATTAGATCCATGATTTAAAAGATCAACTGTACTCTAAAAAAACATCTTTGTAAAGTATGTAACAAACTAACATAATTAGCTGCTGTGTAAATCAGGAGCAAAAAAATAAATATTTTAGAGAACATTGTACAAGACTCCCCTCCTCTACATTCAAACTAGCAGTGTAATGAGGGCATGGCTAGCTATGAAGGGAGTTAGACATATTTAGGTCTAGCTCCTCAAGTTCAGAGAAAGAATTCGGAATACAAATAATAATTAGGCTACAAAGGGGATCAGCATTACTATATGTTGGCCCCCCACCACCTGCTGAATTTTCCTAGGTATACATTTTCAGCTTTGAAGAAAGGAAGGTTACAAGAAGTGCAGTAATGGGTAGATCAGACCTTGTGGTGGGTGTGTGTGATCAGGCAGGTTAAGTATGTCCAGTGTGTCCTAAGAGGGAAAAGGAGCTGAGCTGAGGAAATGGTGATACAGTGAAGATCGAGTCATAGCCTGCTATTCAGGAGAAGAACAAAAAGATCAAGCTGAGGGGACGCTGAAGTGCTGAGCATCTATCACAGAGAAGAGGCTGGTGGGAGACTCATTGGTGGAAATGTAAAAAGAAGAAGTAAGCCGAAAGGAGCGGAGTGGGAGGCAGCTAAATTTTATGAGCAGAAATGCAATATCAGATTAGATGCAACTAGTGTTTATATCAGTGATCTGCAAACAAGGCAATCCTCTTTTATGTAAAAAAAATATGTTCAATTTCTCTATTAAAGATAGATTTACGGGGGGCGTGGCTAAGCCTGGAAGGAAGAGGGCGCATGGAGCTGGAGCTCTGCACCAAAAGCCCAAAAAATAGAACAAACTCTACACTTAGCCCTAAAACCAAGCTAAAAAAGACTAAGAGGAGGTTTCCCCACCTCCACTGCCACCATTTTGCCCAGCACATCTATCAGCACAAGGCCTCCACAACGAACTGGCAGGCCTTTGGGGACAACTACCAGCTCACAAACCTGATAAACTCCACAGAAGAGCCATATAAAGGTCTGGCTCCAGAGTTTAAGATTCTGAGGCCCCTTTGGGAACCCTGAGGAAGTAAGGACTGTGCACCATTTAGGAGCAACAACAGGAGTTAAACTACCCCTTTATTTCCATCTTTATTTTTTAACCCAATCTGCACACCAATACTGGTAAAGCTCCAACTCTCCTTATATAACTGCTGAAACCGCGCCTTGAACACTGGGTAGGCAAAACAGATAGCCAGGACCACTGACAAAACTGGATAAAGCAATAGCACCACCTAGTGGCATACAGAAAACAGTGCAGCTTAAAACTCTTATCAACACCCGCACTAAAGTGTGCACTGACTACACCTGGTGGGACTTTGATAAATACACAACCCAGATCTGCTGGGGGCACAGAATTGCGGAGCATACCAGCTTAAGGAGATGTAGCTGAAGTGACTATGCACAATTCTCGCCGGCAGGGACTGAGAGATGCCAAGACACCGCTACAGAAACTAGATATGAGCAGACAAAACAGATCACAACAGACCTAAACACTAGAGAGGAAAAAGCTAATACGGAGTGACCCCCCCAGTGGAATCCATCCGATGTCTGGACATTCAACGGCTACCCCGGGAAGAAGCAGCTCCATAAAAATGGTGAAAAACAAAAAATCACTAACATAAAAAAAAATTGATGAGCATTCAGAAACACAGGCGGCACTGATGAAGGACCCTGTCTCGGAGCAATCTGACACCTCAGACTTGGATTCCCAAGAGGTGGCCCCACAGCCTGAAGTTTCCATCAACAGCAACTCAATGGCAAGAATCGAGGCCCTCCTGGCCTCCCACATCAATAGGGCGGTCACATCTTTGCAGAAAGACATACAAGAGATTGGCCAAAGGACCCATCAACTCGAGGATACCGTTGACCAGGTGGTAGAGGCCCAGGAGAGAGACAGGGCCAGCATCGCTGACAACAACTCCCGTATCTCTGGCATAGAGGATAAACTGGAAGACTTGGAGAATAGATCCAGACGATTCAACCTGAGGATCAGAGCCGTTCCTACGGCAATAGTCGACCTCCCTCGCTACCTTAAGGCCACGATCGATGAGATCCTCTCAGGACACCCGGACCATGAATGGGAAGTTGAGCATGCGCATAGAGCCCTTGGGGGAAGCCGTAACCTGGACCTACCTAAAGACATCATCGTCAGGCTTCTTCGCCAACAATCCAGGGACCTGATCCTTGGAACTACCCGCAAAAAGACCTCGATCACAGGCCCAGACGGGGCCAAACTTCAATTTTTCGCTGATCTCTCCCCTTCCACACTACAAAAATGGAGGCTGATGAGGCCTGCCCTGGAAGTCCTCCTCCACCACGGCATCAGGTACCGTTGGGGATTCCCATTTGCCCTTATTTTCTCAGTGGGAAGCACCCAATATACAACCCGCTCTCTAGATGAATGCCAAGAACTTCTAAAGAGACTGGATCTTACTGGGGGGGACCCGACCCCGACAACATCCGCATCAGCAGCTCTATCTCTTCCAAAAAGACAATGGTCTGAAACGACCAGGCAAAAGAGGCCTACAGACCAAACCCCAAAAATCGCTCATAGGCGACCCACCCAGATCATGGACTCGCAAATGCAATAGCACAGTTAATGCCACCCTCAGAGACTATCAAACAGGTTAGAACACTTGAAAGGGTTCCAGGCTACCAAAGACTAATCTCGGCATCCACAGGATCTACAAGGGCTGTCTAAAAACACCATACCAATATTCCCTGGTGGAGACCAACATAGAAGTCGCTTGGAACAGAACCAGCCTTTTCATTACTTTTTATTTTTCTTACTTTTTTACATAGCCCCTCAAAGGAGCTTGGGACCCCAAGCGGGGCCACGTCAACCAAAGACTTTTGAACTGTTACTAACCCATGTTTTGCTTTCCCTCCCTTTTTAGCAGGTTTTAGCAGACTGTTAAAGTTATAAGTTTTAATGCAAATTGAAGAAAATATAGTAAGTCTGTCGGGACCTTCCTTCACTAGACCAGGTCTAAATGTTTATACTGCTTTTAGTTAATATAAAAAATTCTGTTATTAATTTTTAAATAAGCTATCCATGGTTCTGGCTTTAAACTGCTCCCTTAACGCTTTCTCTAGATTACTCTCACCTGTCCTTGCCGGCGGGAATTGGAACAGAGGCAGTTAGTGTTTTAAGAGTGTAGAATGCTTAAGACAGGGTGGGTAGTCCTAAGACAGCAAGACCTCTTGGCAACAACTGTACTCTCTTTCCTCTGTGCTCTCTACATTGCTGCTCTCCTCCCTGCCACTTATCAGCATGGGCTCACTTGCCCTTGTACTCCCCCCTGCTGTCTAGCTGAAACCTGTCAACTAGTGCTTCCACATACTTGTCATCTCTTTCTCTCTGGCTATTTAAGGGAATTTGAACCAAACCAGGGTACACTTTACATAGCTGAGGCAGAGGCAGCGGCCTGTCTGCTGGACAATGGGCCAAGCTGCCCGGCTTCAGAGAGTGGAGAACCCCTGGTACTATTGGAACGGATCTCTTTTAAGCCTACTAATTTGGGTTCAAATAGTTCAGAGACAATATCAGATTTGTTTGCTACTACCTTTCCTCCCTTAGATCTCCTGGGAACACCTCTGAACTACTCATTCTCATGCCTCTTTACCCCCCACAGAGCTAATCATACTAGATCACTTCTTGGCCGGACTCAACCACTCCTGTTCCCCAGAGGGGGAAAACCGTTCCGCACTCCCGCCTCAGCGATCCTCCGGAAGGGTAAGGCTACACTAATGTATCACATATATACACCTCCAGTTTACCTATGACCACACCTATGACATTACTCACCCACAATGTGAAGGGTTTCAACTCCCCCTTCAAGTGAAGGAAGGCTTTCCTATATTATAAGACCCATAACCCCATGGTGATCTTCCTACAGGAGACACACTTCGCCAGGAATAAAGCCCCAACCTACCACAACAAAAATTATCCTCATTATTTCTACTCCACCCAAGTCTCCAAAAAAGAAGGAGTGGCGATATTGCTCCATAAGAGCCTCCAATTTCAACTAACAACTAAGATAGTGGATCGAGAGGGCAACTACATCATTTTAAAGGGGAAGATTTTGGGTACTCGTTTCACTGGCCTCCTTCTATGCCCCCACGACAGCGCCACATAAGACCCTGACCAGATTCTTAAGGGTTCTGGGGGGGGGGGGGGAGAATGGGGTAAATTAATTATAGGAGGGGACTTTAATTTGGTATTAGACCCAGTGGCAGATAAATCTAAAACTCCACAACAAGATCGCTTCTCCCAAAAAAACAGGCATATCTTAAAACTCCTACACTCCTTAGACCTGGTTGATGCCTGGAGAGGTCTGCACCTTTTTACTCCCCCACCCATGGGACTTATTCTCGTATAGACACAATATACATAAGTAATCCGCTTCTAGACAGCTCAAACAAAGCGCTTATAGTTCCGTGTACTTGGTCGGATCACGCGGCAGTCATACTAGAGGTAGACCTGGGAGCTCAATTTCGGATGCCCTATACCTGGAGACTGAATGAATACTTAGTATCACTACCCAGATTCCAGGAGCAAACTGAGAGGGAATTAGTTGAATTTTTCGAGTCCAATGCGGGCAGGGGAACAGAAGCAGGATGGGTCTGGATGGCCAATAAAGCCTACATAAGGGCGGTGCTCATCAAGCTAGCCTCCCAACACAGAAAACAAAACAGGTTAAAAGAAAAGGAGCTCACAGGGAAACTAACATCAGCTTTCTCCCTCAACTGCTTTGAGAAAACAGATAGACAAAACCAGGCTAGAGTTGACTAATATACTGACCATAAAAACGGACAAGGCATTAAGGAGGACTCAACACTTGTTTTATGCCAAGGTAAACAAACCTGATAAGCTACTGGCAAGGAGTCTAAAATCAAAATACGCTCAAGTCAGGGTATCCCAAATCAAAAATAGGAAGGGCGATCTTACTTACAGCCAAAACGAAATACAGAAGGTCTTTAGGGACTTCTATCAAAACATTTACTCCAGATCAGCAGAAAGAAGGAAATTAAGAGGAAAACCCCTAAAACTGCTGTATATGGAATTGATAAAGCTTCATCATATTAATGGGGGAAAATATATCAAAGAGATAGGTGATAAAATATGCATTATAAATAAAGAAATTAGGGCAATACTGCAACTACAAGCAGATAATTTATTGTGGCGCTATCGTCAAAACCATTTGAAGTTCGGCAGTAAAACGGGGAAATTTTTGGCGAATAGACTCAAAAAACAACGAGAGCAAAATAGAATAGCCAGAATAATTGACCTGAAAGGAAAATATCAATATCACCCAGATAAAATCGGGGAGGTTTTCCAAAACTTCTACAGCAAGCTATATAATTTGGAAAAGGACTCACAACTTACAGGTCCCACTAAAGTGGATATATCAAAATTTTTGGATGGGATAAATGTACCATCCATCTCGGAGCCAGAAAGAATCTATCTAAACAGTAATATTACAGAGTTAGAGGTCTGTGAGGTAATTAACAGTAACAAGAGAAACAAAGCCCCAGGGTTAGATGGGTTTGATGCAGTCTTCTTTCAACTTCTTCTTCCAGAGATTAAAGAACCTCTATGTAATGTATATAATGAGATTAAAATATCTGGGGAGATCCCAAGAGAAATGTCAGAATCTAAAATAATAAATCTATTAAAGGAGGATAAAAACCCAGATGATTGTAAAAACTATCGACCAATTACTTTGATAAATATAGATTTGAAGACCTACTCCAAAATTTTAGCAAACAGACTAAAAACGGTCATCCATAAACTCATACATACAGATCAAACGGGCTTTGTTCCAGGGCGTCAAGCCTCGGACAGTACCAGAAGGCTCTTAAATATACTCGCGCATGCTAAAGCCAGGGAAATGCCTATATTGGCCCTGTCATTAGACGCAGAAAAAGCGTTTGACAGGGTCAATTGGGTATTTCTAGAGGCTGTCTTGGTGAAATTCGGGTTGGGAGACTTTGCCCTGAAGGCAGTTAAAGCGCTTTATGGGGAAACAAAGACGCGCATAGTCAACCCGGATTTTGAATCCGTATCTTTTAGTATAAGCAATGGCACGCGCCAGGGGTGTCCCTTATCCCCGCTTCTATTTATCCTGTTTTTAGAACCACTAGCAATACGTATAAGGGAAGAGGCGGATATTAGTGGAATCAGAATAGGGAAACATGAGTTTAAACTATTAGCATACGCGGACGATATAGTAGTAACATTCACAGAGCCGGCGACATCATGTCAAAAGTTCTTGGACATTCTGGAGGAATTCAGTAGAATCTCCTACTTTAAAATAAATCAAACTAAGTCCGTAGCTTTGAAAAGAGGATTAAAGATAGAAGATAGGGATGCTCTAGAGCATATGCTACAGTGTAACTGGCATTCAAATAGTATCACCCACCTAGGAATCAAATTCTCATTCCAACTGGGTAAGTTGATTAAAGCTAATTTAGATGAAACCATTAATAAAATAAACATTACCTTGACCAATTGGAAACAACTAAATTTATCATGGTTAGCTAAAATTGCAGCTATCAATATGAATATCATCCCAAAAATCACTTACTGTCTGAGATGTATTCCGGGAGTGCTGGCATATAACTACATCAAAAAAATACAAGTGCAGCTAGATAAGTTTATCTATGGTGGGAAGAAACCCCGGGTGGGAAAAATAATAGCAAATCAAAAGGTCGAGAAAGGTGGGTTAAACTGCCCCTGTATATTAGATATTTACCAACAAATTTGTATAGCACATCTTATTAGCTGGAATTTGATAAAGGAACAACCTAGATGGATGGAAATCGAGGAGGCCTTATTAAGAAATATTAAGATCCACTCCGTGCTGTGGCTACCTAGCTTGAATGAGACGGTGATTAGAGATCTCCCGAAGAATTTGGTTTCCTTAACCAAATTTTGGTATAGAAATAGACTATCCATGCAGCTAATTAATCTTCCCTCACTGGCTGCCCCAATTGATACACTGGAACGTGGGGGCTCTAACCCAATAATTACATCTCTGAAAATCAAGGGTGACACACCCACAGCAAAACTGTTTGAAGATGGACAACTTATAGACCTACAAAGGATGAGTAGGAAATTCGGAGATATAAAATTAACTTGGCTAGAATATGAGTGTATTAAAAAAAGACTAGTAGCCTGCGGTTACAGGATCTCACAACATCTAAAAACAACTAAAATGGAAGATCTAGTGATAAAAAGAGATAATTTACGAACTATTTCGAAATGCAATAAAATTATAAATGAGAACCGTTCACTGAGGAAAAGTTCAGGTTTGATGTATTGGGAATCAATTATGGGAGAAACCTTTGAAGAGATGGTATGGTACCAAAGTTTAAGAATGGTAAAAAAAGCAGCAGGTCTACCAAGGTATATAGAAATGTTTTTTAAGTTTTCGAATAATTGGTACCTCTCTCCTGAACGTATGAATAAAATAGACCCAAAAAATCAAAGAACATGCTGGAAAGGCTGTAATCAGTTGGGAACATCGTTTCATATGTGGTGGGAGTGCCCTAAAATAAACAGGTTTTGGATAGATGCGTGTCAATTAATAGAAGAAATATTAGCTCAAGAAATTAGGTGCTCCCCTTCATTGGTACTGTTCCATAGGAATTTGGAGGAATTCCGTGGTTCAGATGGTATATTGATATGTCACATTCTGTTAGTAGCTAAAAGTTTGATAGTAAAATCATGGAAAAATACCCATGTTCCGTCAAGAATACAGCTGGTGGCAGCAATATGAGAAAATAGAGAGATTATTGATCCCATAGGCAAGAATTGGCTGATGGAAACAGGTACCCGCTTCCCTTGGCAGAAGTGGGATAAATTTGTAAGTTCTATTGGAGTATAGACAAACGGATCATAATTCAGTAATTATAAAAGAGGTAGAAGGGGAGAAGGAAAAAAAAAAGGGAGTAGTCAAGGAAAAGACTATAAATCATATAATAGGTAGATTAGGAACCCAAACTCTCCAGCAACAACTTATTGGTAGGTCATCGGTCTGGTACAGTGTGAATGGTGTATGTGTTTCTTTTTCTCGCCTTTTCTTCTCTTATTTTCTTTAGATAATAGTCAAATATTCTGTAAATATAACGAGGTTAAACGGGGGCATACCTTGAATTCATAGGAAAGGAAAAAAAAGGTATGAGTAAAAAAGGAAAAATTTCTGTTCCTATATATACAGACGTTTTTACTGAAAACACAAATATAGGGAAAATGTAGGAAGGCAGATAGTTAAGAAAGAGAAGCGATAAAGAATAATAGACCTTTCTCTGAAAGAGAGGGTAGACCCCGGTCCCTATATAGTGGAAAACTCTCTCACATAATGTTGGAATTAATTTTGGGTGGGGGGATGGCGAAAAGCCATAGTTATAGATGCAAATATTAGAGAGGAGCTAAGATCTGTCAAAGTATCTAACAGAACTCACAGCCCTGGGTTCAAAGAAGCTAAGTGATAATATAGGGGATACAGATGTAATATTTTCTTTTTCTGTATATATATGTGTATATATATATATATATGTATATATATAGGTGTACATATATATATATATATATATATATATATATATATATGATGTTTAAATCTGGTCTGGAGGTATAAGTTTCCCCCGTTAAGAGGAAAACATGAGGGGAAAGGAAGGAAGAAGGAGTATTATCAGAAGTGTGTTATGAATTGTGATTGTTTGTCTGTTCTGTACTTTGTATTTACATTCTGTTTTTGTACTTGTATTCTTTTGTCTGGAAAAAAAAAACAAAAAAAAAAAAAAAAAAAAAAAAAAAACATTTACTCCACTCAGAATTTGGCCGCAGAGAATGCTATTCACTCCTACCTAAACTCCCTTGATTTACCCCAGATTTCACCCCTAGACTTCCAAAACTTAAATAAAGATGTAACGGTTAAGGAAATTCTAGACTCCATTAAAGAACTGAAGCTAGGGAAGTCCCCCGGCCCTGACGGGTTCACTAACATCTACTACAAAAAGTTCTCAGAAATTCTAGCACCCCATTTATGCAGTCTATTCAATTCAATTCTGAGAGGAGAGACAACCCCCCCAGAGCTGAACCATGCCGACTTAACGCTATTCCCCAAGGAAGGTCGAGACCCAAAGGAAGCTAAAAATTATAGACTCATCTCGCTTCTTAATGGCGACGTCAAACTTCTGGCCAAAATTTTCTCCCAGAGGATCTCGATCTTCTTACCCTCCTTAATACATAAGGACCAATCAGGCTTTATTCCAAACAGGCAGACTAGTGACAACATTAGGAGGACTCTAAATATCATACACTTGGCTAGGTCTAGAGGTCTCCCTGTATGCCTGCTCGCATTGGACATTGAAAAAGCTTTTGACACCCTGGAGTGGCCCTTCCTATTTGCCGCACTGGCAAAGTTTGGGTTCAGAGGAAACTACCTAAACCTGCTGCGTACATATTATACACTTCCCAGGGCCACACTAAAATTGCCTGGTTCCCATACGGTCAGCATTAAAATTGAGAGAGGTACGAGACAGGGTTGCCCACTGTTTCCACTTCTCTTTGCTCTGGCCATTGAGCCTTTGGCTCAAGCAATTAGAGCTAACTCCTCTATAGAGGGGGTGCGGGTGGGACACCAGCATCTAAAGTGCTCTTTGTTTGCTGACGACCTTCTCTGCACCCTCTCGAACCCTAGCTCCTCCGTGGACGCCCTGATGGACACGATAAGAGACTATAGCAACTTATCAGGCCTGAAGCTAAATCAGGACAAAACAGAAGCTTTAAGTGTTGGCATCCCTTTAGAAACCCTAAATCACCTGAAGGGAGCTCATAAATTTCTATGGCCCCCCTCACACATCAAATATCTAGGGTTTAAATTGACCAACTCATTAACTGATATGTATAAAGCCAACTACCCACCTCTCTATAGGGCTCTGCGGATGGACCTGGAAAACTGGACTAAACGGCATATCTCATGGACGGGCAGAGTAGCCACGGTAAAAATGAACATATTGCCGAGGCTGCTCTATCTTGCCAGGACGCTGCCAATCCAGATAAAAAACACAGAATTGTCTCGCTTCCAGACCCAAGTGTTTAAGTTCATATGGAGAAAGAGACCCCCTAAGATAGCGAGAAAAACAATGTACGTACATAAATCCAAGGGGGGCCTGTCTTGTCCTAATTTCCTGAATTACTTCAGAGCAGCCCAACTTGCCTCTATCCCCCTAGCTCACTCCATCCCACTTCAACCAAACTGGGTCTTTGTTGAGGAGTTGCAGATGGCCCCACTAACGTGGGGTATTATACTTTGGGCTCCAGGTACAAGCACGTTTTACTCTAGAATAAAGAATCCCATAACTAAGTTTACACTAAGAGTTTGGAACTGGGCTAGGAGGAAATACAAACTAACTCACCCTGTATCACCTCTCACATCAATCTTCACATCACCTTCCTTATCAACCACCATCACTGCGGAGTCCAAGGAATACTGGACTTCTAAAGATCTAGATAGACTAGGGGCTTGGTTTGAGGGAGATAACATGATAACTTCAGAATCTATGATTAGGAACTTTGAGGTACCACACCAGGAATTTTTCAATTACATTAAAATTAGAAGCTGGATTAAAGAGATACATAGGACCTATGGGCCCCCGAGGGAATATTGGATGTCGGTAGTGTTTAAAAGTGAGGCCTTGTCCAAAGGAATCTTAGGATCACTATACAATATCTTCAATTGTCCACCAAGCACATGGAGGCCTTCCTTTGTATCGAAGTGGGAGTTGGACCTAGGACAAAATTGGGATGGGAATAAATGGGCTGAATCCCTATCGAACCTATCTAAGGGTTCATTTAACTATAGCTTGCTAGAGACCTCTCTTAAGATTTTACACCGGGCATACACAACTCCAGTTCGACTAAACAAGATATCCCCAACAATCCCAGATAGATGCTTTAGGGGGTGCCAGGGAAGGGGAGACTTCATACACACATAGTGGAGCTGCCCTAAGGTATTTAAAGCATGGTCTGAAATGACCAGACTAATCTCAAGAGTTCTCAAAACCCCACTCCAACCATCAATAGCAGCCTGTCTCCTGGGAACACGCTTCTCAAAACTGGGAAGGGAGGGGAATAAACTGGCCCAATTGATATATCTAGCAGCTAAGAATACCATCGCAAGACGATGGAAGAGCAGGGACATTAATTTCCACAAAGTAACAAACAAAATACATTTTATTTGCTCTAATGAGCGGATGACCCATATCATATCAGATACCCATCACAGCTTCCTGGAGGTTTGGGAACCCTGGATTTTATTCACAGATAGCAATATGTAACTACTAAGTTAAGGGAAAACAATAAAGAAGACATTCCTGATGTGCTGCTGGGGAGTGGAGTGTGGAGCGGACGGGAAGAAGTGGTGAGAGGACACGGAGAGATACTTCCTCACTATTCCAAAGGTACAGAGGGGGTAGATGGTAACCTCAAGATTGGTTGAGCAGGGAGTAACTGGGAGAAGACACTTCACCTTACGCTTTATACAATGCTACCAGTTTTCTTTTTATTTCATTTTCTTTTATCATATTTCTTTCTGCTCCGGTCCATCCATGGAAATGTGAATTCCTGTAATTTGATCAATGAGAACTCAAAAGCTGTATATATTGTTTGAATATCAAGAGACAAGTTTGAATATATTTAGACAAAATCACCAAAAAAAACGAAAAAGAGTTGTAACAGGGATTTTATTTAAATGAAACGGTTCCAACATGTTAGAAATAAGCTGTTAGTTATGTAAAACTTTGTGGACTATATTTACCATTATTCTTTTCTTTTTGTCAATACAAATCCAGAATTTCTCAATAAAATTTATGTTATAAAAAAAAAAAAGAAGATAGATTTACACATTTTTACAAAAATATTAGCAACAAGACATAACCAATTCCTTCCCTCAATTTTCCATAAAAATCAAGTTGGATTTATTCCAAATAGGCAGTTCCCAGATAACGTCAGAAGAATACTAAATGTAATTACAATAGCAAAACAAACATACAGACCAGCTTGTTTATTGGCACTAGTTTTAGAAAAAGCATTTGATACACTGAATTGGTCTTATTTAATTAAAATATTAAATAAATATGGATTTGATAGAGCCTTTATACAGGCACTAAATGTATTATATGAGAACCCAGTGGCTCAAGTAAATGTGTCGGGGACTCTTTCCCAAATATTTCTAATAAAGTGGGGAACAAGAAAGGGGTGTCCTTTATCTTCATTGCAGGTTGCAATTGTGAGTGAACCATTAGCCATCTTAATAAGGCAGAATATAAATATTTCAGGAATAAAGTATAATAACCAAGAATACAAGTATTTATTCGCAGATGATGTTTCATTAAAGATTACAAGTTTCTGCCCTTCATTACCAAATTTATATGAAACACTGGACACATTTTGCAAATGTTCTGGCTTGTGTATTAATAATGATAAATCATAAGCAATGGTAATTTATGTTCAGTCGGTGGCTCAGAAGCTTCTCCAACTTAACTTTAAATTCCAATGGATAAAAGATTCTATCCAATATTTAGGAGTAAGGTTACCGCAATGCTCAAATAATTTGTATAAGGTAAACTATCCTAAAATCATGGGTCAAAATATCACATTTCTTGGTTAGGACGTGTCTGATCTACCAGTAATAATACTACAACACAGATATATCTGTATTCATATCTTAACAAAGACAGTTTTACAGATTTTACTGGAAAGACAACATGCCCAGAATAAATAAAACCATGTTTTTACATAAATTCAATACCGAATGTGTGGAATTATTTTATAGCTGCACAACTAGCTCAGATAGTAGCTTGGCAGGAGTCTCACCATATGCCAGGATGAGCTCACATAGAAAGGGACACCATTCTTCTGTTATGATCACCAAATGATAATAAACTGATTGGGGAAATGACAATTTGGGGAAACGGGGAAAAAGGGTTTTGAATTTCTCTAAACTGCTTTAGAGGATGTGGCTAACGAAGTCCACTTAAACACCTTTGTTGATATTATCACACAGTTAAGGCTTTTGGGGCAAGATCTCAAATTTCCAGAAAAAGCTTGCATTATCCAATTCTTAGAAGTGATTAAATGGCTTTTGGCCAAAAAATGGAAGCAGCCAGAAATTCCCTCGATGATTGAGGTTTTATTAATAATTGAAAGAAATAGACAACTAGAACAGAATATACATATGTTGGGTTTGCCAGTTAACAAAGCAAACAAATAGTTGATTTGGGACAAATGTAAAGTTTTAAAATGAATCTATTCTGTAGCTCATATTGTGGTAAAGTTTCCCTATTAAATATGTATCTATATTTCATAATATTCTTTTTTCTTTTACCCTTCTGTGATTTGCAATGTTTATGAATTGTTTTAAATGTTTAACTGTTTTAAGATTGTTTTGTATGTGTTAATGTGGTATAGTGTTTTTTTGATACTTTGAAAAAATAAAAATATGTATAAAAAAAAAAAGGCTTTTGGGATTAGGTTAACAGAATATTAGCTCAGATATTAGAGTCAAAGATTCATATAGAGCTAGTGAAGTGTCTTCTTAATCTGTGCTTTCCCACAGAACCAAAAGGTGGAGCCAGATTAGCTGATTTTATATTTGCCACCACATGGCTATTTATAACATCCAAATGGTTGCAGAAGGATCTGCCTTTTCTTATCTTATTCATTGTATTACTCACACTATGATGGGGGAATTAGCTAGTAACTTGGAAGATAAGGTAGATAAGTTCAAAGTGATTTGGGCAAAGTTTTCATCTATATCCGATCCTGATGTCACAATAAAATGCTTATTCAATTTTGAACCAAGTGAGGGAAAATAAGATATGGACTACAATGAAATGTAATATCAGTGTTATTCAATAAAAAAAACGTATTTGGAAATAATATAAACATGGTTGCGGCTGGTTGTATTTGGGGGTACTGGGTGAAAGTGCCCTGGAATTGATGTAGAAGTTATGCTAGTTTGTGCATGGGTTGGTAGAGGGATCCACTCTCTGAGCGGGTGCTTTTGTTAGCCGTGGTTGATTGGGATTGGCAGTGGGAGGTTGATGGATTAAATAATCATGTCCAATTGGTGTACATATGTATAACGACAAATGGGTCTATCATTAGCACAGTTTGTCAACTGAATATGGATACCTATTTTGTTACCCCCCTCCCCACTGCTGGTCTTAATTGATTGCTGTTGATGGGGCTATTGCCTCAGAGGGTGGAGCTTTCTATGGATTTATACAGGAAGTGGGCGTAAGTTCTGCTTCAATGTTGGGGCTTGTCCACTTAGAATGCTGGATTCAACCTATTGTAATTATGCTGTTTTATGATATAACCTCAATGTTTCAATTTTAAGGCACTATAACTTGGACTTTTTATTGCCTTAATAAATAGAAACTTTTTGTTTCACTTTAACATTCTCTTTCCACTTCTGAAATTAACTTGACGCCACAAGATTTTTTTTTGATAAACCAGTCAATTTTTCCATTTGTCCTAATATGCATATACAGAATAATTGATAATATACAGATGTGATATTTTATTAATACTTTGAAAGACTTGTAACAATAAATACAAAGTCACTATTATAAAGGAATAGTTGTGCATATTGTGTAATGCTCCAATCCAGCAGCACATTTTGAAGATAGACAACATAGAAGCCATTAGGCACAATCAGATTATTTTAAAATTAAGATTTTTCTTTCAAATGTTTTATATGCTCATTGCTTATAAGGGGCCTCATTCTATTAGCGGCCGCAGCCGTTGCGGGGCCGCAAGGACCGGCCGCAAGCTATTCGGCTATTCTATTCCCTTACGGCCGGGGGGCTCCGGCAGGCTTGCGGCCGGTGCCTTGCTATCTCTTGCGGCCGCTCGCGCCGGAGGAAAGCCTTTGATCTAAAACGGCCGCAAGAGATTTGCAATTCAATTGCTCCGGGAAACCTCTCTGCAAGGCTAAAAACGAGCCGCAGCTTACTTGCAGGAAAGAGGTCCCGCTAGCACCAATTAAGCACATAAAATAGTTTAAATAAAGCCATCCTGCACTTTGAGAAGACTATAAAGGGATTTTAGTTGTTAGAAAAAATAGCACATAATTATCCTGTACTCAAATCCGTAAAATATTTTATTTTTAATATCCGTAAAATATCCATGTAAAAAGTCCAGAGTGCTTGGAGCACCTCAGACACACCCACGCCGCAGCCGGAAAATAAACAGTTAATTTGAACTCGGGTTTGGGCAGATGTGCAAGCTTGAGAGTGGGTTTCTTTTAATCCTCATGTCCCCCAATATGATCCCTAGCATTTACAGAGCTGTACAGTGCAGGCTTGAATTTATTTTTTAAATTTTTATATTTCACAGCTTACGGCCGGTTCAAAGATATGCAGCCGGCCGTAAGATGAGATCCTTGCGGGGCCGTATAATAGAATCGCGAGTTAACTGAACCCCCGCAAGGAATCGCAGCCTTACGGCCGATAATAGAATGAGGCCCATAGCCTTTATATGTATTAGTCTGTTCTATACATCACACATATAGTTAAAAAGGCACAAGCTCCATCTAAAATAGCATTTTAAATATTAAAGAATTTGATTAAATTTTTTTCAGGCTGTTAAAGGTATTTGCAAGTGAGCTGGGTTATGAATGCATATGATAGAGGAGAATTAGTAGTGTATGAAAACATTTTTATATGAAAACATCCCAAAATAAACATTAATTAGCTTACCTTGAAGTTGGCAACATTTTTTGTGTTTTTTGGCATTTGCATTTTATCGAGTACACCCCTAGAAAACTCCACCTCAAATAGCATAACATTCAAATTCAGAATCAGGATAATACATTGTATCATTCTTCACCTCAGTGGCTTCTGGCATGTGCTCAGTACAAGAACTGCAACCGTTACTTCCTGTTCTCTGTACCAGAAAGGTCAAAATTTGTATCTTGCTGTATTTCCTGTGGGTACACTGCTGTGGGTGTGTACCACTGGATTTGACTTTTGTGCAACTAACTTTCTAAGTAAACTGAAATTTTCTATATAACACGTTTTCACACGCTACGAATTCTTTATCAGATGCACTCATAACCCAGCTCACTTGCATATACCTTTAAGTATTGCATAACATTTTTAAAATATGAACTTCAGAAAACTTCCATGAATTATTATACTCTTGTTAAATGGACAGACAGCTAGGCAAACATGAAATTGATTTAATTGTCACTCATCAAGTTTAGAGTCTAAACCACATTCTTAAATGCAATATAGAATGAGTGAGTTCTGTATTACTTTAAAAGGCCATTGTGTTTATTTTTTTCAATATTGTTTTTTGAACAACCAGACATGATAATGGCAACATTTTGCTAACATACAGCCTTATTAAATTGCGATTTGGCCAATTGAGTAGGGCTCTATATAAGCACAGAGCATATTTTTTCTACAGAAGTTTTAAGTTAGTGAAGACTTTGCTTTTGAATAGAAGTTCACTAACTAAAAACTTCTGTAAAAAAAATATGCTCTGTGCTTATATAGAGCTCTATTCAATTGGCCGAATCACAATTTAATAAGGCTGATAATCTTTATTTTTTTCCCCATATGATCTTTTTTTTTTTTTATAATTAACTTTTTTATTGAAAGAATAAACAAATAGAACATCGTAAGTTCAGCAAATCATATAACAAATCTCTCAAGTATCAACAAGATATATCAAAAAGTTCCTTTCAAAGTTTTTCTTTTTTGGTTAGAATAACACATGAACATGTAAAACCTATATATAAAGTCACACAAGGTCTTGAACATATATACATTCCTCAAAGCAGACATGTGTCTAGGAGGTACAGTAAGGTGAAACCATAGATCAAACATCAGGTCAACCCATAAAAGTAGTTCACACGAACCTTATTGTG
This sequence comes from Discoglossus pictus, assembly GCA_027410445.1. NCBI lineage: Eukaryota > Metazoa > Chordata > Amphibia > Anura > Alytidae > Discoglossus > Discoglossus pictus. Next base: position 137,323,167 of record CM050167.1, on the reverse strand, counting down.
GACCTCGTAGAGTCCATAAGTCCCAGCAGGAGGCCCATCGACGGTATCTTTCATCAATTTCAGCTGAAAGTGAGCTCATAGCCCGAATGAACCTGATTTTGTGAAGTACTTCAATGTGAGTAGGGGAGGTAAGTTTCCAGTGTTTAGCTATGATGCATCTCGTGGCCAAAAATATCTGTGTTGTTAAACATTGTTCTGATTTGAATAGCCCCGTAATTGGAAGGCCTAGCAAAGCTTCCTCAGGCTTTTGTGTTACTGTTGTCCCCAAAAGTGTTTCTAATAGGTCGTATGTTGCTGTCCATATGGGTCTTATTTTCGGACACTCCCACAGCATGTGAATCAGTGTACCAGTGTCTGTGCAGCCCCTAAAACATGTGTCAGGGTGTGTTTTGTTCAGAAGATGGAGTCTTGCTGGTGTAAGGTACCACCTCATTATTGTCTTAAAAGAGTTTTCTTTTAGTGTCACGTTTAGTGAAGAGGTATTGGCTTGTTTTAGGATCTTATTCCATTGGCTGTCGTCTAGAGTTACCTGCAAGTCAGCCTCCCATGCAGTTTGGTAATGTGGTTTAACCCTGTTGGTGAGAGACACCATCTGATTGTAAATGATGGCTATATTGGCCTTACCTCCGGGATTGTTGATACAGCATTTCTCAAAGGGAGATTTGGTGTGATATTTGTTGATTTTCGTAGAGTGTGTTAGTGTCTCATTAATTGCCATCAGATTAAGCCACTCTCTATGTGGCACCTGAATTATGTCAGTGATAATTGACGATGTGTTGCTTTGTGAGGTCACCCAGGTATCTGCCACAATTGTTATTTTGTTCTTTATCCACCATTTCATCTGGGTACATTTATTGAGGTGCTGACCTTTGTGTGATTGCCATAGTGGAATCAAGCCAGAACCCACGCTCAGGAGGTCCACCCTTCTGTTCAGGTCTTTCCATAATTTCAAAGAGTGGCTAATACAAATTGGTAACTCTCCTGTTCGTAGGTCCCGACCTAAGCTAAGCCATAAAACCTGCGATAGTACCCAATGCTTGTCTTCTAGAAGTTGCCTCTCTATGTCTGCCCACACCGGTATGGCCTCTTTTTTAAACCAGGTCGTGGTTTGAGCTAATCTAGTGGCCTTATAATACTTGATTAGATCAGGGAAGGCTAGCCCCCCTTTCTGTTTAGGCGCACACATTGTGGTTCTATTAATTCTTGGTTTCTTGTTATTCCATGTGAACTTAAAAAGTGTTTTTTGCAACACTCTAAGGTCGGGTAACCTGATCGGGGTTGGGATTGTCCTAAATAGGTATAATAATTTGGGAATCACATTCATCTTGATGGAATTTATTCTGCCCAACCATGAGATGTATAGGAAGGACCACTTGGAGATATCTGCCTTGATTCTGTTAAAGACAGGAGGAAAATTTGCCTCGTATACCAACGCTATAGACCGCGGAATATGAATACCCAAATAAGTTATCTGTTTGGGTGCCCATTTTAAGGGAAAGCTGTTTTCTAAGTTCTGTTTCACCGTTTGGGGTAGCGTAATGTTGAGGGCTATGCTCTTGTTAGTGTTGATTTTGAACCCTGACACTCTGCCAAAGTCTGTGAGCAATTGGAATAAATTAGGCAGGCTTGGTATTGGATCTGTAAGTGACAGCATGATGTCGTCTGCAAAAAGGTTGAGCTTATGCTCATTAGGGCCAATCTGCACTCCTTTAATGTTTGGACAATTTCTAACTGCCGCTGCCAATGGTTCAAGACTAAGGGCGAAGAGCAAGGGGGAGAGTGGGCAGCCCTGTCTAGTTCCCCTAGTAATATTAAATTGTTTGGACACAAATCCCTGATATATAATACATGCTCTGGGATCGCTGTATAAAGGCATAATGCCCTTCAAAAAGCCGTCCCCCAGACCAAACTTCGCCAATGTTTTCCACATAAAAGTCCAGTCTATCCTATCAAATGCCTTTTCGGCGTCTAAAGATAGGAGCATTAGCGGGATATCCTCTCTGGTAGCCAAGTCTATCAGGTTAAAGATTCTCCTGGTGTTGTCGGGTGCTTCTCTACCTGAGATGAAGCCTACCTGGTCCGGATGGATCACGTCCGGCAACAATGGGGCCAATCTGTTTGCCATTATTTTGGAATATAGTTTGAGGTCCGTGTTGATCAATGAGATCGGTCTATAACTACCGCACTGTGCTGGGTCTTTCCCCTCTTTGGGTATTACGATAATTTTAGCCTCTAGAAATTCTGGTCTGAATGAAGAACCAGAAAGGAAACTGTTAAATAATTCTTGGAGGTGCGGTAGCAAGAGATCGATGTATTGTTTATAATAAAAATTTGTGAATCCATCCGGACCAGGTGCTGCATGTGATCTCGTGGCCTTAATAGCCTGTTTAATTTCCTCAGCAGTTATGGGGTCTGCTAGGGTCTCTGCCTGTGATTCCTCAATTTGTGGCAGCTGAATCCCAGAAAGAAATTCATCAATTTGTGATTTGTGAAAGTAGGATCCTGAGTGAGAGGGGGCGGAATACAGTTCTGTATAAAATTGTCGAAAGACATCAGCAATCTGGTCTGGTTTAGAGACCGGGCCTTTCCCTTTAGTAAATATCTTTGGGATGAATGAGTCCGCCCTCTGTGCTTTAAGCTTTCTGGCCAACATACTGTCAGGTTTATTGGTGCTCATAAAGAAGCTGGCCTGCGTACGTTGTAGCATGGAGACCACCTTCTTCCTGAGCACTGTGTTTAAGGTGTGTTTGTGTTTCAGAATTTCATTGTAGATCTTAGGATCATGATTCCTGGCAAATAGTGATTGTAACTCTGTGATCTTGCTATTGAGGTCCCTAATTTGCACTCTATCTGCTTTTTTCGCTGCTGCTCCTAGCTGAATACAAACTCCTCTAATCACTGCCTTATGGGCTGCCCACACTCCTCCCCCGTCTACCTCACCCCCACTATTGATCCCGAAGTATTCCACAATTGCACTGCTGATTTTTTCCCTTAGGACTAGATCGTTTAATAGACAGGGATTTAGTGCCCACGAGGGGGACCGTCCCGCTGGTAGAAGTCCAGACAGGGAGATCAGAACCAGGTCATGATCTGACCACGAAATGGGTCGAATGGAAGCTGCTTCTAAGTTTAGTGATAGGTGTTGTTGAATGAACAGGTAATCAATTCTGGAGTGTGACAGATGTCTGGGGGAGTAAAAAGTATACTCTCGATCAGTGGGGTTCATTATCCTCCAACTGTCTATCAGGCAATTAGATCTGAGAATATGTTTAAGAGCTCGGGTAGCCGTGGGAGGTGTGAGTTTAGTGGTAGCAGTTGATTTGTCTGTAGATGGATCTAGGACTGTGTTCATGTCCCCCCCTATGATCAGGAGGGAGTGCTCCCAGCCCATAATCAGATCTGAAATCTTAGTGAAGAATTGCTTCTGATCAGTGTTTGGCGCATATATGTTAAGGAAGGTAATTTTCTGGTCATGAATGGTGCCATGTACTGCCACATATCTACCCTCTGGGTCTGTCTGAGTGCGGGTGTGGCGAAATGTAAGCCTATTATGAATAAGGAGAGTCACCCCTCTTTTCTTTTCTGTTGCGGTGGAGTGGAAAGTTTGTTTATATGCTTTCCCCCAGTATTTGGGGACCGCTAGTTTCTTAAAATGTGTTTCTTGCACAAATATTACATCTCCCCCTAGTCTCTGATACTCTTTTATGGCAACCCCTCTCTTAATCGGTTCATTCAGGCCCTGAGCATTATGTGAAATGATATTAATATTCATGACTCACCGTTTGTCTGGGGCTCAAGGCCAAGTTTAGTAGAGCACTAAGGGTTATAGCCGCCTTCGAGTATCTAGTCTGATGAGCCTCCCGCTGGGACTCCGTCCAGAAACCACCTGCGTCACTTCACTGTGCAAATTGATGTAAACGTAAAGTAAAAAGTTAGGGTAGAACGGATGAGGAGAACACAACGATATACAGTGGTTGAAACTGCTTGTCAAGTAATCCGGCGTCAAATTTGTTGACACAAATTTATCAAAAAAAAAAAAAAAAACTTCTTTTTTTTTTTATTCTAAAAATAAAATTATACTAATAGAATATAACAAAACTAGGAACGTAGTATAACACTACTTCAAGGAGAGCGAGCGCTGTCCTTTTAATTAAATTGGTGAGTCCAGTAGTATTAGACTCCAATACTGACTGGATTCGCCGGGGGGTGTGTATATGGTGAAGCCCTTAAGGGACACTATCAATATCTATATAAAAAAAAAAGAAGAAATATTCTTCTAAAGTGACAGATAGTTATGCAAGAGTTTAACTAGTCATGTCTGTTCATATTTTTGGTCGCAAGTTTTAGAAGATCAAAATAAGAGGTAGAACCTAACTATAACATATCATATAACAATACATCACAGTGTTATTGGATCTATGGCACATCTGGCTGGTCAGGGGCCCTGTTTTGATGTCTTCTGGAGGGGAGGTTGGAACCTCTACCACGAGAATTAAGACCAACTGTTCTTCCTCGGGGACCCTCTGTCAACACCCTGACGGGTTGGCTGTCACCAGAAACTCCAGGAGCATCTGTTAAAGTAATGCCCCAGGTAGCTAGAAGGGCCATCCCCTCCTCTAGGGTTCTGATGGTAAAGAACTTGCCGTCCCTGGCAATCAGTAGGCGAAATGGAAAGCCCCAAGAGTATTTCCAGCCATGGGCCAGGATGTTGTCCAGGAGTGGTTTCATCATTTTCCTCTTGAATAACGTTTGTTGAGCGAGGTCCGCAAAGACACTTGGTCTGTGCCCTTCGATGTCCGGGATACCCCCCCTGGATGCTCTCATGAACATTTCCTTAGTTGTATAGTAATGGAAGCGGGCGATGATATCTCTGGGGCGTTCAGACATGGTGGAACGACCTCCCAGAGCTCTATGGATCCGGTCCAGTCTGTATTGCTCAGAGTCCAGATTTGGTAGCAGAAACTCACAGAGCTCTGACATGTATAGATGGAGGTCAGTTACTGATTCAGGTACGTTTCTCAGTCTGATATTCTGTCTCCGAGATCTATTTTCTAGGTCTTCCTGAAATGTTAAGTGGCGGGCTTGCTCCTCCTTTAGCATGGAGATTTCTTCCTCAATCTTGACATGAGATTGTTTTAGTTTGTTATATTTCTCTTCAAGCGAGTCAGTTTTAGCGTCCACTCTTTTTATCTCGGACGTCAAGTCTGCTGAGACTTTTTGGATGTCCGCTCTGATGTCCTCCCTGAATGTGAGGATCAGGTCTTTGAGGTCTTGGATATCACCCTTAGTGCTTGGCGCTGTATGCTCCATCGTTGTTGCTGCCGTGGTTTTTGAGTTAGGCTGTTGTTTTTGAGATGCAGGGGGTGACGCTCTAGGCAAGTAATAAGATTGTATATTCTTGCTACTTTTTCTCGTAGCTACTCCAGCCATGACATAAGAAAAGGTATTTTGTCACTTTTGCGTTTGTAAGTGTCCCCATGTAACGGGCATATGGGAATAGGAAGTTACATCCTGGAGAATATCAAGTCTCTCATGTGAAACATATGCCCCATAAGCTTTGTGCTATCAGGAAGTCCCTTTGTGGTTTACCACTTTCCTCCACTAGATGGCAGTGGCAGACCAGGGAAGTATCAGATGTAATTGATAGTCTTAATTTCTTGTAGTAGTAAGTTAATGTAGTTTAAAGATCACTGATGTTATATTCCTGAAATTTCTCTGGGTAGTAGTGCTGTATATCTTTATTGCAGTACACTGAATATATGTGCACCCCATTAGACCCCAAGATATAGTAAGTTACCAGAGTGCTTCAGGAATTGTCACTTTGACCATCGGTCGGCTGAATTGTAGTGTGCTCTGCTCAGCACCAGCCACATTGTAGCTTGATCCGCCAAAGAAGGAATAAAATACTTTTATTGTGCACATGAGAATCTGTGAACTTCCAATGTAGGGTAGATGGTGCCCCTTTTCTACTTTGACAGATAACAATTGTATCCACCTGCCTTTGGTGTCAGGCAGCTGCATGCACTTAGTGAAATCAGAATGGCAGTCAGTCACTGGGCCTAGCCCTGCCCTAGTTAGAGCATAGAGACCACAAGTCACAAAATGCCCCCTATCACAGGGGAGTGAGGCATAAGAACTTGCAGAGTTGTGTGTCACAGTTCCAAGGCAATGATAGTCGGATTCTTTGCCACAGCTGTAAATATTGACAACAAAAAATCAGGGCTTGGCTGTCGTTTGAAATAGGACTAGAACATAAGAATGCAAATCAGGCTCTAGTCACACACTTAACAAACTTCAGTAGACAATAGCAACAAAATCAAAGTACACTGGGTTGTAAAGGCCTAAGTAGGCTTGTCAGTTGTAGAGGATTTCAGAGGCACTGATAGGCATGTCAGTTGTAGTGGATTTTCAGAAGCACAGATATATATATTGCATTCCTGATTTGCATTTTTGAGCCTGAGCATGTAATTTTCGTAAGCTGCCACTTGGTGGTAGTGTTGAGCTGTCTTTTATACAGGGAGTAGTCATCAGCAAGCTTATACAACCAGTGTAGCCGATCCCTTTATCTCATATAACATAAACAAGTTAAGATGATAAGGGATTGAGGAAAAAAAAAAGTAAATTCCTTGTCTTAAACAGTTCATTACATTTGGCTGTGGCAGTTTTGCTTCAATTGCTTTGCTGATTAGAGTCCAGCACCAATTAGGATTTAATAAACAGAGCTTTTAATGATGGTTGCAAACATATGTGTCCCAGCAATGAGATGCTGTAAAGGTACAGTCCCTGGGGTGTGGGGGTACAACTCCACTTGCTCCTTATGATCCCAGATTGGTGTAGAAGTTCATTGAATGCACTTTAATCCCTTTTTTCTATGTCCACCAGTGTCTGTGTGTAGTTGCAGGGCTATTGCTAGCTTTACCCTGTGTTAGCTTTCAGTAGTAACCCATATAGAGTGCTTGTTAATTTTTATGAAGTGAAAAATTATATGTTGTGCTCCACTTTATATCTCCCATCAAGAGGCCCTTCCCTGGGTAGGTGAGCTGGGGTCTAGCTGGGGTAGGATGACATAAAAGGGTCCCCTTTGGGGTTTAGACTCACCAGACACCTTTCCAATAGTTGTTGATTGTGCCCCATCCAGTATCTTTCAGTCCAGTAGATCTGTGCTAAAGTGAAGTCCAAAAGTTGCTGCACAGTGCCAGAGCAATCCAGACTGTTCAGTCACTGCATCTGGTCTTGTAGATCAAAAATAATCCAAATTGCTTGGTAATTTCATGTTGTATTAAAGCCTTTTTGCAGGGAGCTCTGTAATTGTGCTTCCTCTCTGTTTGCTGCTAGCCACACCTCCCCCATATGATCTTTTGAATAATTACATTTAATAATGGCAACATGTCTTTAGAATGCAAAAAAGTAAACAATCTTTGCATTTTGAAACTTTTAAATACAATTATTCTTTACAGTCAAGCTTAATTTGACATTCTTCCCTACTGCTGCCTGTTACTTTCTGAGGTTGGTGTATCCCTGTAAACGAATTAACTTCCCTTTAGTACTATTGAGAGCATTGGCAAGATCTAATTGCCACAGTCCCATTGTGCAGATCGACACTTCCTGTGTATTCAAAGTCTCCTCCCACCTCAGGAAAATGATCTGCTGAAGCCAAAATGGCAGATTCCACAGCAGCAGAATTACATATAAAAGCTAATCAATTAATAGCTGTATTTTTTACATTCTAAAAACATATTACATATTTTAAATGCAGTTCTTCAAAAAAGTACATTTTAAAAGTATAAACACAAAGGTCGTTTTAACTTAAAGTGATACTACTTTATACGTGGCTCAATATATCTAAATGTTTTATAACATAAACTGTGGAAACCGAAACATTATTCTATCATACAAATGATCAACAAATGTGCAGATCTAATATTATGTATAAATAGGAAGATGATATGCCCATCCCATACTGATTAAGAGCAGTCAGCAGGGAAATATAGCAGGGAGGGACAGTGGGAAAGACTTGTGAACAAACTAGATCACAAAACTAGATGTCCTGTGAGTTTTTTTATCACTAAAATATTTTCATAATAAGTAATTGCAATTTTTTTTATTTAGACTTATGTTTTACATTTGTAATATAAGTGGGGCCATTCATGTGCCATTTAAAGGACTGATTAAGTCATATATTAATAATGTGCTCTTTTAAAAAAATGCAGATGCTTTTAGAAAGTAAAAATCAAAATACAGCCTTTAATTTTTCATTGTACTCGTAGTTGTGCTATACTGGAAGCCGGTATAGCTGTGCTTATCTATATTGATAAGGAGGTCTTGTATACAGACAAGGTTTCAGTTGTTCTTTGATCATGCTGCAGATGTTCTATGAAGCTATCAACACAATTTTTAAACACTTTGAACTTCATTCAAGTGAGCTTTCGGGAGATCCGGGCTTTGCAAATGTAGCCTGCAAGTTGATTTGCTATTCAATTGGCGTCTTTTTGTAGGCTCAGAACGGGTTATGGGCACCGACCTCCGATTCACTGCGATGATTCACATCGCAAGTTAATGCTCCTCCAAGCCTTTGATCTTTCACGGCTGCAAGATTTGCGAACGCTAAAATCGCAAATTGCTATTCAATTGCTCTGATTCCCCCTCGCTAATCACTCCGTCAAGCCCACAAATGTCAAAAATCTAACCACAAGTCATGCGTACCAAAGAGGTCTCGCAAAAAACGTCTGCAACCCGCGGACATCAAAAAATGAAAAACACAATAAATACACACAACACATACATAAAAAGCTTACCCACAGCAAGAGGGAGCATCCAGCACCTCAAAAAATGAAGTTACACCTCAATTTCACTTGAAATAAAAGAGTTTAGACACTAAAAAATTCTCTAAGCGAGAGAAAAAATGGCCGAACAAAACGAAAACGAGGCTACAGGACTCTAAACACGCAAAACACCAACAGAAATACGCAAAACATCACAAAACAGCTACTGATATTCCGCCACAGACGCATACCACACATTAGCCGCCATTTTAGAACAATAACTTATACAATGCGGAAGTACACATCTACGCTAACGGCTTTGTCTCACGCACGCACATTATTACACTACACACATTCATCACGCTTACACAGCAGCTCCACAGCACTAATGCTGCAGCAACATCACAACAGATTGCCAGCTCTTCAACACAATGCTTCAAAATAGGTAAAGTATATTCATTTATTAATGTATTATTTTTTTCATTATTACACACCAAACAGCATTAGCTCACTTACAATTTCATTGCCGTCATTTTTTGACGGGCAATACTCTAGTATCATATAACAGGGTGAGCAAGTAATAATTCTGTTAATAAATGCCCCAAGCTTCTATAAGTAATTAATGTTGCCAGAAACATTTTGCTACTTTGTATCAGTGCCTTATAACAATTGAAGCAAAATAGTGCCTGGTACCTGGATATTATATTATTATTGCCTTTTTCAAACTAACTACAATAAACCTCTTAGTTACAGTGACCAATAAGCACTTTATTATTTCTCTGCACATAAAAGTTTTTACTAAGCGGGACCATAATGTGTGTCTATATATGTAGCAACACATTTTCCATCTGGATTAGCCATGTGACGAGAGCTCATCAAATTGATCCTACTAGGTATACAAAGAAATATGTCATCTATTGAAACTTAATTACATATTTTGTAATAGAGAGTGTTATCAGATCCGCTATTTTGTTTCAAATGTTATAAGGCACGTAAACAAAGCACCAAAAATATTCTGGCAAGATATTAATTACTTATAGAAGTTATTACTTGCTCACCCTACTATATAGTATTTTATTTATATTCCCCTAGCGTGTCATTATTTAAAATTCATTAATAAAACATTTTTTTTAAATAAGTCTTTTGTTTTATTTTTTTTGCTTTTGTGGCCATCTCTTATGTCCACAAAAACTAATATTTGAATTTACTCTATATCAACAAATTATTGTGGTTGTGGAGTTGTAATACTCGTAAAGCTTAATTTTAGAATGTAAAGTAAAGTAGTCTCTAATTTATTAACTTCTATATGCAATTATGTTGTTGTGAAAGCTACTATTTTGTTTCAGCAGATCCCCTTTCTGAAGTTGGAAGAGACTTGTAGACACAGGAAGTTTAAAACTGCACAATGGGAATTTTGCAAATGTAACTGCCATTGCTCTCTACAGAGGTAAAAAGGGAATCTCCTTAGTTTACAAAACACTCACCCAGAGAAAGTAACATGGAACAGCAGGCAAAAAAACTAAACAAAGCCACGCAGTAAAGAATAATTGCTTATATAAGTTGCAAAATGTAAAGGTTTTTTTTATTTTCTGTTTTGCTTTCTAAAAATATTTTGCCATATATAAAAAATGACCACATTTTCCTTTAAGAAAATGCTATGTGCATTTCTTGGAATTTCATGCTGCCCACTTCTCCTTGCTTTGCCTTGTAATCATTATAATCAAAAGAAGAGAAAAGAACACGTATATATCCAAACCGGTTTAGCCTCCTAAGGTAGGGTAGTAATTAATTAATTAGAATTCAAACATTTTTATCTGGATAAGCAAAATTTCTCAATTTATTCAATACATATACAGGTATGACATGTTAAAAACAATTAAAATTAACATATAGCAGCAATGAACACACACCAGAACGCTGAAAGAAGTTAAGTATAATTGCTATAGAGACACAGCTAAAAAATTACATTTTAATATAACCTAAATAAAAATCAAAATGATAAAGTGAACAGTGCTATAAAGTGATGATTCAATGAAATTTATACTATTCTGATTTGGTGGTAGCGGAGCCCACCATTTACTCCTTAACACTAATTCTAAATATACTATCTGCACAAAACCTGAAAAACTAAATAAGCTAATCCTGATGGTGGTACTGGGGATCCACCAATTACCCCCTAATCTAACATACCAAGGCAAGCTAACCTACTCTAAAAGTGACTAAGTGCTGTGCAAACTTTACATTTATATAGTAAGCAAATAGTTTAAAGCAAAACTATTATAATAATTGTGTTAAGTAGATATAATAAAAATATAAATATGTAGCAGTATACTCTAAATTTAAGCAGTTTTAATAATCTATCTTAATTATCATACAGCAAAAGATTATTATATCAGAATATATCTCTATAGTATAATTGTCTCCTTATATATTTTATAGATCTAAATATCATTATTATCCAATCTCCTAATATTTGGAGATAGTATTCAACACTTCTCTATATATATTTTCATAACAATTATACAAGGACATGATCAAAAGGTTACAACTGACAAAGAAATATAACTATGACTTATCGTGTGTGTTTATGTTTGCTTTCTATTATATATGTGAGTTCTGTGACTCCATCGCTGTCAATTTGGCGCCAGTAAACGTTGAACTCCTCTCTAGGTCCTGGTGACGTCACTGCTGCGAGACAAGTCCGACGAGCGCATTTCGCGTCACTTCCGCTTCCTCAGGGACATATTGGAAGTGGGCAAATGCCAGTCTTTTATAGTAATGCTTATAATTAGATAGGGAAGTGTCAGCCTTTAACCCTATAGTATCCAAATGATTCTCACAATATAGATTTCCACTGTTGTCCATCAAACATGATCTAGTAACAATAATACCAATCATCTAGAAAGAAATAATAAATAAGCATCATTATTTAATACATATATAAATGTTCAAAGCATAAAACATGTTTAATGAATATATATCGATGAGTTAATTTACATCTTATTGCACATCCTATCATTGGATTGGACTTCATATATTTTTTACTAATATAAGTATATACCTTATTTACTATGTAATGATTATTAAATCATTAAATACACCTTTCATGGAATCGAGACAACCCTTACTTTTGGTCTAAATATAGTATTATATATCTTCTTTTATATCTTATGTTTCAACCTGAAAATTACAGTTCTAATTTCTTATGTATGGAATTATTATAATATTCGATTTTATAATACTATAATAATTTAGTTTGAGCAAGTATTAAATTACAATAAGGAGATTTGTACATTATATTTTAATACTTTTATTTTCAAAATATGTAAATATCCTCCACGTTTAGATGATTAAATTATTAACAAATAGTTATCTCAGTTATTAACCTGATTAATACATTTATATCACAAGTAGATCTATTCCATCATCTGAACCTAAAACCTTCTTTTCTCTTCTTTTGTTTAGTAACTTATTTACACCTTTTCATTCCAATAAGTATGAATTAAATAAATGTAATTAGTATTTACTATTTCAACAGATTTATATAGTTTTTTCATACTACCTCCCCTCAGATTACTAATCTCATATTTTGTATCTTCATTATAATACCTGACACATTCTCACTTATTTCCCCCTCTTTCTCTTCCGATTCACCCCCCTCTCTCTTTTCCTTGGCCATTGTTCTCACAATCCCTCTTTTTATGCAACCTCTGTGTCTCTCTCTCCCCCTCTCCATCTTTCTTCACATCCCTATCTTTCTCTTATCACCCCTCGCTATCTGTATCCTCATCCCTCTCTCTTCATCCCCTGCCCATATTTCTCTCCACCCAAGTAGAAGAGATGTAAGCAGTTGGGGGTGGCAGACTGACGTTAAAGGGAGGATGGGGGAGAATGTTGCGGAGGATGAAGAATGATGGTGAAAGGGAGAGAGATAGAGATGCAGGGGGATAAAGAGAAGATTGAAGAGAAAGACAGTGAGAGGGAAGAGAGAGAAGAGTGGAGGCATAATGAAAGGTTTGGGGTGGTTATAGGGATGAGTTGGTAGAGAGAGGGGAATGGAGGATAAAAAAAGGGCATGGGGAGAATGATAGAGAGTGGGAAATAAAAAGTTGATCTGGAGAAAGGAGGAGGATTGATGGAGAGGAGGGGAATGGTAGAAGAGTATGGGGAGAGAAAGCTAGGGATGGGGAGATAGGAGGAAGTAAGAGTGAGAAGTTTGAGAGGGGAGAGAGGATGACAGTAGAGAAGAATGTGGGGAGACAGAGGGCACGGGTAGGGAAATAAAGAGGAAGAAGGGGAAGAAAGAAGGATTGTAGAGAGAAAAATAACTGAAGATAGAGGGAAGAGAGGGATCTTTAAGCAGGAAATCTTTCTTTTTTTTTTACCCAAGTGGTATAAAATACTGTTAAGAGAAAAATTGTTCATCTCACTCAGGCTTTATAAACACATTGATGAAGACTCCCCAGAGAGCCAAATGTTGACCTGTAAAATCAACAGAGTTTGCAGCAGTTTACATCCCCCGAGTGTTCCCCTTTCTGTTGTCTGCATGTTCTTGTTTGTGATCAGAATAGGCAGGTGTGAAACTAACAGCATGACTGCCCCCAACTGCTTGTTCTCTATATCTTAACTCTACACTATTATGATTTACTCATAACAGGTCTTAAATTAAATTTGTCCACTTGGAATAATTATCCCATCTTTTGTATAGGCTGACTAAACTGTAGAAGAACGAAAGCACGTTCTTGTCTATATTTCCCTCACATTTTCACTCCTAGTGTCCAACAACAAATTGCAAAAGTATTCACCGCCTTGGCATTTTTCGTGTTTTGTTGCCTCACAACCTGGAACTAACATGTATTGTTTGAGGATTTGCATCATTTAATTTACAGATACAGAACATGCCCACAACTTTGAAGATGTTTTTTTTCTTGAGAAGCAAACAACAAATAGGACAAAATAACAGAAAAAGTCAATGTGCATAACTATTCACCCCCCTAAAGTCAATACTTTGTAGAGCCACCTTTTGCGGCAATCACAGCTCCAAGACACTTTGGATAAGTCTCATGAGCTTGCCACATCTTACCACTGGGATTTTTACCCATTCTTCCTTGCAAAACTGCTCCAGCTCCTTCAAGTTGGAATTTTGTGCTTTTGAACAGCAATCTTTAAGTCTGACCACATATTTTCTATTGGATAGAGATCTGGGCTTTGACTAGGCCATTCCAACACATTTACATGTTTCCCCTTAAACCACTCAAGTGTTGCTTTAGCAGTGTGTTTGGGGTCATTGTCCTGCTGGAAACAGGTTTTGCTCAAGAATATCCCTCTATTTAGCACCATCCATCTTTCCCTCAACTCTGACCGATTTCCCAGTCCGGGCTGCTGAAAAACATCCCCACAGCATGATGCTGCCACCACCATGTTTCACGGGGGGATATGGTGTTCTTTGGGTGATGGGATGTGTTGGGTTTGCGCCAGACATAGCATTTTCTTTGATGGCTGAAAAGTTCAATTTTAGTCTCATCAGATTTCCCACATGCCTTTTCCCAGACTCAAAACTGGCCATTTTGTTTTTTGCTGAAAGTAATGGCTTTCTTCTGGCCACTCTGCCATAAAGCCCAACTCTATGGAGCGTACGGCTTATTATCATCCTATGTACAGATAATCCAGTCTCTGCTGTAGAACTCTGCAGCTCCTCCAGGGTTACCTTAGGTCTCTGTGCTGCCTCTCTGATTAATGCCCTCCTTGCCCGGTCCGTGAGTTTTGGAGGGCGGCCGTCTCTTGGCAGGTTTGCTGTTGTGCCATGTTTCCATTTGGTTATGATAGATTTGATGGTGCTCCTGGGGATCATCAAAGATTTGGATATTTTTTTATAAACAAAACAATAGATTAAAATGTGGCTCTAGGCTTGTAAACCAAGGGAAAATAATATCTATGGTGCTACCAAAAATTAAACTATGAAATGTATAAGTAAATGGAGGACAGAAAAACGGATCCTTTTGTTGTGGTGCACTCCATTGGAATCCAATCTTACTTCAGCAACAAAATATTAAAACTAAACATTTATTTATTTATCATGTTAAAACCTATGTGCAAGAATAAAAACTAAAACAAGACATCACGTGGTCCATGTCAATATAAACTTTATCAACTTATTTTAGTCCCTCTTGGTAAATATTGCATTTACTAAATACAATTAAATGGATATATTGGAAGTATCTGGGATAAAGAATATGAAAGTGCTATTGAGCTAAGGTGCTTTAAAAAAGAAGCAAGGTGCTTGGAATGTAAAAAGCAGTAATTGATATTGTGCTCAATAAGTGCTAGTGGCTTAAAGTAACAGTTGTGCAAATTCTATATTCGGAGTCCTAATTTGCCAATTATGAAAGTGCTTAATATGGCTACTCAAATTCATAAAAATGTCTTAAATTTAACATCCAATACTTCTATATCGAGATAAAATGAACACCAATTTGTAGAGGATCTCCTTAAAGCTAAACTCTCTTGCTGGTTATCCCCTTATAAAACACCTGTTCACCACCTCTTATGTAACTTCTCAAAATAAGTCTGTAACTATATAATGACACTCAAAGGTATATGGCAAGCATAGGGTGATCGGCCTGGGAGAATCAGAAAATTGGAGCTAGTATCTGAAGCTAAGGAGCTGCTAAACGCCTGTACTGCCTGGTGTCCTATATAGTGACGTCATCAGGCTGAGACGCTTAGACGTGGACAGTGTGGCGTCAACCTGAGGCACCTATTTATGCATTTTGGTTACCATAGTAATATAAAAACAATACGATAATGTGCATTAAAAGAAAAGTTTATATTGCTGAATATAATAAGTGGGCAAAAGATTAAACAGGGGGTTCTATATATTACACAGGGAAGAACAAATACCTGGTGAAGATAAAAGGAGTCATGATACTCATCAATTGAAAGAAATGATTAGGAGTGTACTTATAAACCATAAAAGGATATGTGTAAAATACATTAAAATAGAAATAATGTCTATATTGGACAGATATCATACAATATCAAATTGTGTTATAAAAGATCTTGAATATCCAATATGTGTGTACTTATTAATCAGACACATAATAATATATGTCAAAGATATGATGACACTCCTTGATAACATAAGGATACCATGGTAGAATGTAAAAATATCTATTCAATATGGGATGCCAATAGATTGGTTACCATATAATAGGCTATTGCTTATAATAATCGAACATTATTGGTCAAACCATGAATAGATGAATCATAGTCTATGACTGATAAATATAACATTATAAAAAGCTTAATAATAGAGTGAGATAATATAATCATCCCTCTTATAGATCTTAAAATATTGTTATCACTAAAAAAATATTTAACTGTGATTTAATCATTGCAGCTCCAAACGAACTTGCTTATTATAATAATTCATATGATACTAGATGTATTGAGCCATGGAATCACAGGGGCAATATTACTATTGAATCTAAAAAAAAAAGGCCTCAATCCACTCATTCTACATACATATCAAGTCTCATTGGACAAATATTAAACACAAAAATATCCAATACGTATGTTGTAAGACCAAATCCTTATGTTATAAGGTCTAATGTGAAAATACACTCAAAAAATATTTATAAGGTATTCTAAACTGGATATAATATGAAGATGTTATATGAAAGGGGAGAAGGTAAAACCTTCATTAAGGCTTATAGGTTTTTTCGTTTTCAGGGTGTAAATCCATTGGGAGCTCCTTATCATTATCACCTCTTCTGATTGTTTTGTGAATACTATCAATAGCTATAAATGTTATAACAGTCACATCTCCTTTATGTTTATTATTGACAACTCTATTATAAAACTCTTCTTTGGAATTCCCTACAAGTTTTTCCAACGTACCTCATTCCACATTTGCAAAGCATTAGATACACCACCCCTTCAGACTTACAGGTTAACAATTGTTTAATTTAAAGTTCTTATTTTTTTCAAAGGCTGGAAAATACTTAGTAGTTATAACATACTGATATGCTTTGCATTGTAGACATTTATAACATCCTATGGTATTATTTAGCCAGTTGGATTGATGTTTCCTCTTTATTTCCAAGTGGCTATGTGACAACATGTCCCTTAGGTTTTTGGACCTCCTGCTGGTTATTTGTGCAGGTTTACTTAGGTATGGTCATAGATCTTCATCATCAAGTAGAACTGGCCAATGATTACTAAGAATTTGTTTCAATTCATGCCAATGACCATTATATGTACCTATGCACCTAACCATATCATCAGGATTTCTAATTTGGTCCATCAATAAATGTTCTCTATCAATGCTTTTAGCTCTATGATAGGCTTTAGTTAGAGCTTTATTCTTGTAACCTCTTTCTTTGAAACGAAGTTGAAGCTCCTTAGCTTCTTGTTCAAAGTCAGTTGGCCTGGAACAATTTATTTTAATTCTTAGATATTGACCAACTGGGATTCCTGAAATCAGAGCCTTTGGGTGGCTACTGTCTGCTTTTAGCAAACTATTAGTGGCAGTAGGTTTACAATATGTTTGTGTCTGGAGTTTACCATTGTCTATCTTTTTTTAAATCCAAAAAAGTAAGCACCTTTTCATTAATTGCAGATGTTAAGTATAGCCCCATTTCATTATCATTTAATAAATTAATAAACTGTTTTAGGTCTGTCTAAGTACCATTCAATACCAGTAAAATATTGTTGACGAAACAGGCCCACAATTCAATGTGTTCAGTGTATTTATCCATTTCGTCAATGAAAACCCTTTTTCCTCCCACCAGCCTAAATAAAGATTTGTGTATGTGGGAGCACAGGCAGTGCCCATCACAGTCCCACATACTTGTTGGTAATAATTATTGAGGAAAACAAAGTAATTATGTGATATGACAAATTCTAAAAGCTCCAATACAAATCCATTATGGTTTGCAAGATAAAAAGTATTGGATAGCATTTAGTCCTTTCTCATGTTGAATACTGGTATATAAGGACTCCACATCCAAAGAAACTAGTAGAGCTTCACTACTTACTTCGATGTCCTTAAGCTTAGCCAAAACATCTTTTGTGTCCTTTACATAGGATGCTAGAGTGGGAACACATGCCCTAAGGATAATATCCACATATTTACTGGGATTTTCTGTTAAGGTCTACCTGGATTATTATTTTTTTGTGTGTATTTTTGGTATTATATAGAAGGTGGCTATCTTTGGACAGGTTGAATTTAAAAAGTCAAATTCTGTTCTTTTAATAACTTTAGTATCTAGGCCCTTTAGGAGTATTTCTTTAAGATCTCCTATAAATGTATCTGTAGGATCTTTTTCTAATTTCAAGTAACCCTTTTTATCTTTAAGGAGTCTATTACATTCTGTAATATAGTCATTCTTACTCATTATGACTATATTCCCACCCTTATCTGAGCTACGAATGACTGTCATTATTTTGCTGTAATTCTCTCAGGGCCTTTTGTTGATCTTGGGTTAAATTATGACCTGCAATTTTTTTGTGTGATAGTTTCTCTAAATCATGAAACACCTTATATTATAAAAAATTCTATGTTTGGGCTAATTGATAATGGATGAGTGTATTTACTCTTAGGTTTTAAAGTTGAAAAGGGGAATTGTGATTGGAATCCCACACTTTCTGATTGTAATTCTTCTAGATCACTTAAAATGTTAAGGTCAGATGGTTCAAAGGTATTGCCTCTTTCGTTTTTGGAAAATAATTTCTTTAATGCCAGTTTTCTAAAACATAGATTTATATCTGTTACCCATTGGATCACATTAAAATCCCCAGTTGGGGAAAAATTAAGACCCTTTTGAAGGACTGATATATGATCATGAGACAGAACAAATGTTTTTTTATTTTTTCTATAACCTAACCCTGGCAGTGTTTGGTTAGTGTTGCCTCTTGCTTAGGTGTTGCAGTCTCTGTGGCCTTTCAATAAAGCTGTGTATATGTAATGACAGATCATGTGACACTTAGATTGCACACAGGTGGACATAATTTCCCTAATTGGTATTTGGTTACACCAGAGCTTTTTATGGGCTTCGTAACAAAAGGGGTGAATACATACGCACATGCCAATTTTCTTTTTCTAAAAAATAGTATGTATATATTTTTCTAATTTTACTTCACCAACTTAGACTGTTGTGTTCTGATCCATCACATAGAATTCGGATTAACAAAACATTGAACTTAAGGCAGTAATGTAACAAAATACTGTAGGTAATAAGTTAAGGGGGGTGAATGATTTTGCAAGGCACTGTATTTGATTAATTTTCTGCAGTTACAAATGTACTCTATCCAGATATCCAGAGTGAACATTTAGTATGCCATGTGTAGCATCACCCTGCTCAAAATGTTATGGATTTGAAAGGGGATCCCCTTTAGCACTGCAAGTCATCCAGCCTGTCTCAAGATCAAAACTGTTGGATTAAGGTGCTGCGTAGCTATATGAAGGAGAAAGCTGCCTAAACCATGGTGTGAGCCAACACGGAGAGAAAACTTAGAAATGTAAATACATTTCCTAAAGTTCTGGTAACATAATTTGTCTCTCCTATATCAGTGTCTAATCTGTAAACAAGGTTATTCAGATCTGGGATTGGGCTTAGACACTTGAAGACTGTAGTCTATGACAGGCGGATAATATGTAGCTTGTAGATCTTCCGTAGTTTTCTTCCAAATTTACATAAGCATTTTATTTTGTTATTTTGATAAATGTTACATTTTGCCAAGACATTTGAAAATTAGGCTAGCTGGATGGATTCTCGGCTAGGACATGGGAAACATGCATAACCTAGGAGATATGTAAATGGGGCTGTAGGCCAGGGAATAGAAATAATGCATTTTAACATGGCATTTACCATACAGATACTTCTGAAAAGTAGTGGTGTCTTTATGCCTATGATTTGTTTGAAGAACATTGACCAGCTCAAACATGACACCCCTGTCTTCCTCTAGTCAAGTGAGCTGTCTAAGACCAGGGATAAGATGATATATTCTACTCCTATAGATTTTCCCTCAAATCTCCTCCATCACCACTCGCCTTTCCTTATATTTCTCATATTGTCTACTTTGCATATATCCAAGCTGCTCCATTTATCCCAGTCTTCCTCCACTCCATTCTTCTTCCCTGCTTCCACCTTTCTACATCTCTCACCAACTATCCATTCTTAATTTATTTTTTCATCCTCTCCATTATGTCTTCCTAATCTCTCTATTCCATCTTCTGCCCTCTCACCTCTACATTTGGCCCTGGTTTCCTGTTTCTCTTTGTTCCTCATATTTTTCTTCACAATTACTCCTCTCCTCTATCCATTCCTCCTCCCCCATTTGCATTAGTCACTCCTCCCTTATTTCCCCTATTTCACGTGTGCCACCTCCGTTCCTCACCTTTCCATTGCTTCTCTCTATTCAACTTAATCCTCAAACTTTCCCTATTCCTCCTCTGCTTTTTCTTCATCCACCTTCCGCTCCTCTCCATTCATCTCACCTTCTTTTCAGCATTTGTTATCTAACCTCCTCTCCATTTCGTCAACTTATTTCTTATCAGTCCTCTTCACTCAAATCACCACCAATTTATTCTCTTCTTCCCGTTCCATAATCTTTCTGTTTCTCATTTCTCTCCCTCTCCATTCTTCGCTTCCCACGTGTACTCCCTGGTCTTTATCCTGTGTCCACCTATCTACTTTCAATATTCTCTAGTTACCAATATCTGCTTCCTTTCCATACTCTACTGCTTGTGTCTCCATCCATCTCACACCTATCTCCTTATCTCTCATGGACATAAAATAAGGCAAAGGTCCAAATTGGGTTTCAGAAATACTGAGGGCATTATTGCGTTAAAGGACCACAGACATAAAAAACTTCTGGAACAATCTTAATTTTTCCAAAGTGTTTATGAGTACAGGAATCTGGACAAGCAAAAGACTGATTAAACAAAATACCATTGTGCCCTATATGGTGTCTTTAGATAAGGACATTTGTTCTATTGTAGGATACAGTGTCTCCGCTAAGATCCACCAAGTGGATATAGCTGTTAGAGATATACCAAAAAGTGGCAAAATATATGATCAGTACTACAAAGGAGAGAGGAAAGGCCACTTTTCAATTAGTGTTGTGTCCTAAAGTGCTTTAGGAAGTACTGACTCAATGATACAAATAATTACCCTGTAGTGTATACATACACAGGCACTTATTTAAAATCAAAATCTTTATTAGTATAATTTTTAAAACCAAAAATATAATGATCGATTAAACTCATTAAATTGACCACAGGGTAGCGCTATAATTATCTTAAATCCCATGCAGTACACTCTGTTATAAGTTCTCTAAGAGAGTAGTGCATCATCCCCAATACAAAATGGTGTGTACTTTAACGGATATTATATATATATATATATATATATATATATATATATATATATATATATATATATATATATATATTTGTGTGTGTAATTAACATTAATATATACAGCAAATCTAAGATGGGTCTCATATAGTTTGTAGAGTATATACAGTTATTAATGAAGAATTAATTAAGCAATTATCACGGTTATTACCTGACAATTTATATCTTAATAGTGTATTTAGAACCATTCCCAACAGAGCTTATAGAGATCTTCCAACCAATATTTTTTACTCAAAAAGTAAGGTGAAACATGTAATATTGAAATGTTTTTAAAACTGTGCCACAAAAATCAAACATTCATTAAGACTTAGAGCACCTACACATTTCTATTGTGTTGAAATGTTCTTAAAACTGTGTTATATCCAGAGGTGAACAAAAAGATGAATACCACAAAATTCAAGGAGTCATTAAAGGGCCATTTACCTCACAATCAGCCATATTAAATTTGAAGCCAGTAAGTGCGGGCTCGAAATGTGGGCGAGTTACATCGCTATTAAATTAGAATATTCTGCGAGCCATGGGCTTGAGACGTAAACCTGTAAACCATTTGTGGAACGTTGGATGCGAGTGATCAATCAGTCAAACCTGTAGTTACGGGTTTAGATGGAGCCAATGGCAAATGATATTGTCAGAATTACGTCACTGAAAAATGGAGGTGGGATTTCAAAGTCTTACGGTTTTCAATTACGAGTTACGATCGGACCCACATTCCAGATGTATAGCAATATTGATAAAGCTGTAAATATAATATTCTATTACATGTGAGTTCCATTATATGTATTAACACATTGATTGCCGGTATCGATATAACACAGAAAGCAAAACATGAAATAAAGTATTTTTTGCGGGCCGATTTGCAAGCTTGAGAATGTTGTGTTATTAATTCAAGACCTACCATCACTTTCCCTGTTAATAAAAGTACAGTAGTGTGTGTATATGTGCATTTAAAGTGCTACGGGTTGGACTTTACCCCCCTTGCGGCTCCTCTCTAGCACTCGTTGGCTCCATTTGCGTGTTACGGGGTCGAAGGCAAGTGAAATTGTTGCAATTTAATAGCTAAATTGGAACGTAGCAGTTACGGGCTTAAGAGAACAAAGGATTTGCAGCCGCAAAGTTTCACGTCCCACAGGCTCTTTTTCAATCCATACCCGCAGATCGGCAGCGGCTTGCTTTACAGGGCCAATTTAATAGCCGTAAGTCTTACTGGCTACATTACGAGCTATGGTTTTACATGTAGAGGGAATTTAGTAGGGCTGAATAAGTGCTCTTCATTGTGTGAAAGAGCACAAAATTCTATGTTAAAGTGATCTAATGTTTTTTTTTTTAATTAAGTTAAAAACAGTTGAAAATGTGCAGTCTTAGGTTTGTTTACAGACACACTACTGACTGCCCCATGATTTACAGCATCTGTAGGAACGGCTGTTCCAAAACTCTGTGCCCCAAGTAGCATATGTGTGAGTTTCTAGCAGTCATTTCCCTGCACAGATGAATTTGGGAAGGGTTAACCCTCTTTCTGATATGCTCTGTGCATGGCAGCTCTTGCTCTCAGTTTGCCTGGGGGACTTGCCTAATTCCCATGTAAACAGAACTTAATTTCTGTGAAAAATGCACCTATTTCAAAAAGTATTTCAACATATTTTCAGGAGTACATTACAGTGATGTGCTCCAAGTTGTGCTGAAGTAACTGGTCCTTTAAGGCTTAGAGTGACTAACACATAATGTTAATATGTAATGATCACCCAACAAAATATTAATCAAGGATCTAGGTGATCACACATTAAATGGAGGAGCCATTAGATAAATACTGTGTAATTTACCACTTTTATCTTTTACCATATCTTCAATGTTGCTTCCCCTAATTCCTAGTTTTACTTGTTTGAGAATCCAACATTTAAGTGTTTGTAGTCATGATGGATAAGGAAGTATTTAGTAACACTTGTAATAGTGTTCCCCTTAGCCAGACCTTTTTGGCTATTCCTTATATTTCCAAGGTACTCACCCAGTCTCCTCCTCAGTTCGTGGCTGGTCATTCCAACATAAGGTTTGCCGCATGGACATTCTAAGCAGTAAATAACCGCCGTTGACCAGTAATTTTTATGTCATGTACTTTTTTGGATTTATTCTGAATGTCACATTTATAAGTCATGTGTGAGAAGAATTTACAATGTCCACACTTGAATGTTCCTTTTGACAGGAAATTATCTCTAGGTTTTCTCTTTCCTAAAAATGACTGGAAAACACCAGGTTTCTTGTGGTGTGAGATTTACACCAATTTGCTTGAATCGATCACCTAGATGTTTGCCTAAGGTAATATCTGCTTTTAGTACAAATGTTTTTAAAAAATCCCTTTCTTTTGCGGATTGAAAATCCCCACAAAATCTGGTAATTCCTTTACCATGTTTTGAAGTTGTTTTAAGGATTAGTACTTGCACTGTCTGTGTACAATGCCGTGAACAGGTTTTTTTGATAACTCTACCACTATAACCCTTCTCTCTCAGTCTGATCCTCAAATTACTGCAACGCGACTTAGAAGGTCTGAAACGTTCCTTCTAAATTAGAGAAATTCTCCTTTTTGCTATCACCTTCTTGGTCAGAGTGTAAATTGCCAATCCCATTCCGGATCGCTACCTTGTTGTGGTGAAGAGTCTTGTGTACCTCAGCGAAGCTTTGAGCTATACCATGTAGGGCCACCCAAATGGGCAGGTCATTGCAGGGAGTTCAGAAAAATTGTAGTCCACTGGAGATAGAACAGGTGACCCACTCTAGCACCTTTGCCATGAAAACCTTATAGATTAGCACACTCAGACACAAGATATGCCTGGCGTGCTGCGGACCATAGGGTCATGTAGAGTCGGACATGACTTAACAACAAGAAAATGTTGCCAATATCGTCTGTTTATTTTCCCATCCAGGAAGTGCACAGCTTGAGCATCAATGTTGTATGTTTCAAATTGAGATAATTTTCATTAATCATTCCACAGAGTGAAAATATCATATATGTAACAAATCCACAACAGGACATTGTAAGTATGTATACTCATTTTCTCAGAGAAGACAACTTCTCTCTCCCACCATCCTAACTACAAGTTGGCATATGTTGGAGAATATACCGCCCCATCTGAGGTCCCATGATTTGGAGGTAAAATGTATCATCAAATGTGAAATTTAGAACAAATGTCAGCAATTTAGAGATAAATTAATTTTTGGCTAAATTTGTTTGTGCTTCCATGGTAAGAAAGTATTTAATAGCAAGTATACCAGCTTTATAGTGATTCTATGTCACACAGTGCCAACAGAGTACTCTCTTACAAGGTGATATCCTCTAATTTGTTGAAATTGTCCATCGTACCTCTCACATACAATGGCAGAAGCAACACAAATGGCCTCAAACATATGTCCAAATCTGCTTACTTGTTCACACAAGCTCCAATTTCCAGATACAGTCAGTTTTCCTGGGGGGTTTAACATTGCTCTTATGGATTTTGGGGAGCAGACAAAGAGTTTCCACTCTAGGGTCACTTACTTTAAGGAAACTCTGCTTTCTCCTCTTATAATTACCTTTACATCTCTAATCTACTTTGATGCTAACTTTGTATTAACCATTATTTTACTATGCTTCCTTAGATATACTCTACCATCGAAAAAGTGTAACCTTATTATAACATCTCTGGGATTATCTATCTTAACATTCCTAGCAGGAGGTATCCTGTGTGCCCTATCTATCCTATTATCTCCCTATCACAGGAAGAGGGACAGTAGAAAAAAAATACTTGAAATTGTCTCTAAATATCTCTTAGCCTGATATATTTATTCCAGCTTTTTAATAAAAGAAAGCAAAGACAGTTGATATCTGATCAATAACCTTTTTTTTTGTTACATTAGCTTCCAATCTGTTGTTTAGACAGCTTAATTCTTTAGAACCTTAATGAGGTTTGAAGGTCCACCAACAATACTTTCATTTTACATACTGTGTGGTTATGCCCTCCTGGGGAAATGAAACCTAAGAAAGGTGCCCTTATCTTAGATCTCACATTGCTCAAAGGGAGAAAATAAGGCTATAAGATACAACCAGGGCCTATCAAATTGGGGACTATTAAGAGTTTTCTCTCTATCGTTGGGCGATGCTTTTATTCTTAATTTTATATGGGTTTAGGGAGCTCTCTCCATTCCATTAAACAGAGGCATTTGTTCTTACAGATCCAGACACATTTCTCCACTGCACTTTTCTTTATACACTCTTTCTTTTGTACTTCCTTATGTCCCTTACTCTTAGCTATGGTTTTATTCTCTCCCAGGTACCTCTTCCCCCTCATTAATTTTGC
This sequence comes from Discoglossus pictus, assembly GCA_027410445.1. Lineage (NCBI taxonomy): Eukaryota > Metazoa > Chordata > Amphibia > Anura > Alytidae > Discoglossus > Discoglossus pictus. The sequence goes on along the minus strand of CM050167.1, from coordinate 137,297,662 downwards.
CGCTACTCCACCATTCTCTATGAGGCTCCTTGCAACACAGCTGTCAGGTCTGTTCTAAACCTGGTGTGTATCTGCATATTTCTCACAAGATTACTTCTGTTCGCATTGTTTAGGCAGACTCGAGTGGGATCACTTTCGGTAGTCTGGCTGCTCACAACCTCTGTGCCCCACCTCTTGTCTCTCTCTTGTACCATCACTTCCCTCACAGTTTCACGCAAGTTTGTAGGGTTAGTCCAGCAAATGCATTCACCATCTTTTCTCTGCTCTCAGCACTCTGTCTTAAATACCTACTGGCACCTGTCCTCAGAACTGGTCTATCTATCCCTTAGTTTAGCATGCCATAGCAGCCACATCTGGGGCAAGACTACATAATACAAGGGTAAGAGGAGGTCTATTATGCCTAATTCTAAAAACTATCAACTTTTGAAAGCTGCTATTTTACAACAAAGATGACAAAGACATTTTTTTTAAACATTTGTGTTTGTAACTGGTTGCATAGAAAGCGACAGCATGCTAGCCAGATGTCTAACCGTTTTAAGAAACCTCATGCAAGTAAATCCCTAAACATGTCCACTAGATGGCGATCCTGTTTTATAGTAGTCCCACACACAATAATACTTCATGAAAGGGAAATGTATTTCTTAGAGTGCTCTGTTACAGCCTGCAAGGACCTAGGACAGTTACAATGTGTATGATCAAATAGACAATTATTTACTTCTATCCTAAGCATCCCTGTTTTGGTTTTAAGTGTTTTTTAAACATGGAGCCCAAATACAACCTTATTTAGGCTTAAATTTTAACCACATTAGGCTACCACCCTATTTCCAAAAAAAGTGTCTGAAGTAAAAGCAGTGGAGAAATAGAAATATCCCCCCCTATCTATAGCTAGAAGTGAAACTATTGTGGTTGCTATTTGTTGTGTTCCCTATTCAGTCTATGATTGGTAGAAATACTTTTGAATTCCAGTATGTGTTTTTGATTCTGCATTTTGCTTTTCTGTGTCAATAAACATTCCCATTTTTTGTTGTTGGTTGAATGCTTCATTATTCAGTGTCATCACAAATAGATGCAAAAAATCCAATAAGCTCTTGTGAGGTCATCACACATACACCAGTCCCAGGCACTTCTGTGGGTGGATAAACACCATACAACCATCAAAGTCTCATCATAATGTAAACACCAGCTGGTAAGACAATAGAGTTAGCTATGATATATATAGTGTAGACAGACAGAACTCCTTATAGAAATGTCAAAATTTAAAACCAGCTAACAAAAGGTAAATAGAAGAAAATAGTGCCTTAAAGATTCCTTGTATGTGATAATCAGGCTTGGGCAATTTCAACATATTTATTGGAATGTAACTTGGTGTTTTCACAACCCTAGAAAAGTTCCTGGTGGGTGTTTTTTTTTTTTTTTTAGCATCTGGTAATGCAATTGGACAATACTCCCTTCCAATAATCAAAAGTATGTTCATAATATTTACATTGTACAAGCATGAAAGATATGACCCTGTGTATTACTCAGATACTGTAAAATGTAAGGAGACATGATGGCAGTATCTAACATTTCATACTTTGCATGGTTGTAAAAACATAAGTTACATATAAGGTTGACATGACTACACACAAAGGCTAATACTTTAGTACACAGTAAGTTTGTACAATTCAATGTTTCATTCCTCCTGAGTTCCCTCAGCAGTCTGTTCCTCCAACATTACAACTGGCTGATATTTGATCTGGAACAGTCTCTCATTCTCCTCAGAATGGAGATCATTCCAAGTGACAGTTCTCATTTCGACTGGGAGGTGAGAAAACTCATCCTCGTTCACATCAAAGTCTTTCATCTTTGAGTGGAGGAACCACCAACGATTAAAAAAGCCAATGTCCAGCACCCTTGAGGGAAATTCCAACAAGCGCGGCTGCAGGTGTGAACAGCTGGCAGGGTAGAGGTCACATTCTGGATCAAATGCAGCTTCATAGACTAAAGAGAATAAAATAAGATTGACATAGCGCAGACGGCCTTGGTTCCCCAGATGGATTAAATTCTGCACGTGCTGGTCCGATGTTCCACTCCTTGTCCATGCAGAAAGGAGAAGTAATGAGGCAGAGGCTTCTAGAATAGAGCCCTGGAAGGAGTCCTCTGAAGGTGCCTTGGAGGAGCAAATACTAGCACCAGCAATCAGTGATATGTACACTGCAGCTTTACCTGGACGCTCTTTGGCTCCAACAAAAATATCCTTAAATGCCTCAGAATAGTCATGAAGGAGACTTTTTGTCCAGGTAGCTGATGATAGAAAGAAAAGTTAAGTAAGAATCTGTGCGACAGGAACTTAGGGACAGACATGATGGAACTAAGCATGATGGATTCTGACACTACAGGGCGACAGATAGGAGGATGTTAATTGGCATGGACTCACTCTGCAGGAGGAGGAACAAACCAGATGGAGCTATGCCTTACCGAGTGTAACCCTTGAATTGTATTGTGACACATACAGGAGGGTGCTATGAACTAGAATATCTGTACCTTGCACTGTTACACAGTCATAAGAAAACTATGACATATGATGTCTATCCCTCTAAATGAGAGTGACCCAGGATGGAGCTATGTGACATGGGAGTCTGTTCCTCCCACTGGCATGTAATACTGTTACACAGCCAAGGGGAGCTATATGATATGGTGTATGTATCTTGCACTGCAGAGTGACACAATCGGGAGTCTGTACCTCATTACAGGGTGACACAGGCATACATCATTCTGTCATAGGCTGACACACAAATAATTAAGCAACAGGAGTTGAAACAATACATGAAAATCTACTTGGTTTAAGGTTGCAGACCATATATTGATTATCCGTATGTTATGCCCTTATCGCAGGAGATGAAAATCTAAAGGATCCTGGGAATGATGAACGTTTAAAAGATATATTCAGAACTATTCGTGAACGTTAGGAGCCAAAAGGTAATATTTAAGTTGCATTTAATTATTGATAAGCCCTTCCAGTGTTTTCTGTGCAGTCACCTAGATCCCTGCACGCCTAATACCTTTCGGTGCAGCCAACTAAGCTGAAAACCTGCCGCGCTAAACGCAATAGAGCGTCTCTCGCTAAACGCAATAGAGCGTCTCTCGCTAAACGCAATAGAGCGTCTCTCGCTAAACGCAATAGAGCGTCTCTCGCTAAACGCAATAGAGCGTCTCTCGCTAAACGCAATAGAGCGTGTCTCGCTAAACGCAATAGAGCGTGTCTCGCTAAACGCAATAGAGCGTGTCTCGCTAAACGCAATAGAGCGTGTCTCGCTAAACGCAATAGAGCGTGTCTCGCTAAACGCAATAGAGCGTGTCTCGCTAAACGCAATAGAGCGTGTCTCGCTAAACGCAATAGAGCGTGTCTCGCTAAACGCAATAGAGCGTGTCTCGCTAAACGCAATAGAGTGTGTCTCGCTAAACGCAATAGAGTGTGTCTCGCTACATGCAATAGTGTCTCACTGATCCTTGTATTGTGGGGGAATCAGAAGAGAGGACTGACAAGCTCAAGATGACACATGCCAATGCAATTTCCCGATATATATATATATATATATATATATGTATATATATCCCATTGAACTGACACTTGTTGTTATTACCCAACACATATGTGGTACCTCCGCAGTGTCACTTTGATCCTACCCAGCCCTATCTCCTCCTCTGCCCTTGTACAGCCCACACCAGACCCACGTGTGTCACATTATCACTGTTTAGCGGCTCCCTCAGACCCCTCTCACCGATCCTTCCGTTCTTCAATCGCTCCCAGAAGCCCGGCTTCTTTACTACCTCCGTTGCCGGTGTTAAAGTCGCGCTGCTGGAGCACGACCTCCTCCATAGCACTCCTATACAGCGCGCAGCCATCGCTTTCCGCCAGGAATATGACAACTTCCGGTTCTCATGCCCTTACAAGTGTGGGTCTCATAATCTTCCGGAGAAACTTTGGGTGAATGGACAGTTCCACTCAGTTTTTAAAAATAATGTGGTAAAATGTATTCTTAATGTATTCTTAAAATACGAACATTTATTACAAGTATCAAATAAAACATAAATATAAATTAATGCAGGCAGATAATAACATAAATAAGCAATAAAGATAATACATTTGCTATATTACACAGCAGAAAAACACACGTTAAATGATTAACATAGTCTAGTTACAAAGTCAAACATTACACAGTGGTAATATTGTTTAATTTATAAAATCTACACATTTGCTAAAGTAAAAATTATATAATGTAGATAAATAATATAGTATTAAAGAAGCATATATAATACATTCTGATTAAGCTAATAAAGTAAATACAAAATAATACATGGCACATTTAAATAATAATGGCAAAAACAATAAATAGAATGTACAATTAAATTAACAATAAAACTTTATTAATAGTAGCCGCCTCCTTGTAGCCAGATGACTTTTATATTTGTTTTTTTCCGGACAATATTTGCAATTGCAATGGGATGTACCACTACAGAGTTGCGGGGTGGTTTGTTTTCACACATTACCGTTTATCAATTATAGAGAAGCACCCAGAGCTCAGGTTTTCGGGACTTGAAATAAAATAGGTAAGATTCATTATATGTTCCTCTGAAAAGTGAGTCTGCGGTCGTTGTACACTATCCATTTGATTTTATCTATATCCTGTTCCCCCCTAGTTTAAGCTGTTGGTATCTCCCAAGCTTTGTGTGACGCGGCCAATGTGACCAGAAGCAGCCAGCTGGACAGGTGAGAAATGAGTGACTGGCACTAGGGGCAGGGAGACTGGGCACATGGAGACTGGGCACCAAGGCTAGGGCAGATGAGGAAAGTGCACCAAGGGAATTGCAGATGAGAGATGAGTGACTGGCACCAAGGGCAGGGAGACTGGGCACCAAGACAAGGGCAGGTGAGGGATGAGTGACTGGCACCAGGGGCAGGGAGACTGGGCACCAAGGGAAGGGCAGGTGAAGGATGAGTGATTGGCTCCAGGGGCAGGAAGACTGGGCACCAAGGGAAGTGACGGTGAGGGATGAGTGACTGGCACCTGGGTCATGGAGACTGGGCACTAAGGGAAGGGCAGGTGATGGATGAGTGACTGGTTCCGAGCGCAGGAAGACTGGGCACCAAGGGAAGTGTAAGTGAGGGATGAGCGACTTGCACCAGGGGCAGGGAGACTGGGCACCAAGGGAAGGGCAGGTGATGGATGAGTGACTTGCACCAGGGGCAGGGAGACTGGGCACCAAGGGAAGGGCAGGTGAAGGATGAGCGACTGGCACCTGGGACATGGAGACTGGGCACCAAGGGAAGGGCAGGGGATGGATGAGTGACTGGCTCTGGGCGCAGGAAGACTGGGTACCAAGGGAAGGGCAGGTGAAGGATGAGTGATTGGCTCCAGGGGCAGGAAGACTGGGTACCAAGGAAAGTGCAGGTGAGGGATGAGTGACTGGCAACTGGGACATGGAAACTGGGCACCAAGGGAAGGGCAGGTGAGAGATGAGCGACTGGCACCAGGGGCAGGAAGACTGGGCACCAAGGGAAGGGCAGGTGAGAAATGAGTGACTGGCTCCAGGGGCAGGGAGACTGGGCACCAAAGGAAGGGCAGGTGCGGGTTGAGTGACTGGCTCCTGGGGCAGGGAGACTGGGCACCAAAGGAAGGGCAGGTGAGGGTTGAGTGACTGGCTCCTGGGGCAGGTTAGGAATGAGCGACTGGGCACCAAGGGAATTGTAGGTGAGAAATTAGTGACTGGCTCCAGGGGCAGGGAGACTGGGCACCAAGGGAAGTGCAGGTGAGGGATGAGTGACTAGCTCTAGGGGCAGGGAGACTGGGCACCAAGGGAAGTGTAGGTGAGGGATGAGTGACTGGCTCCAGGGGCAGGAAGACTGGGCACAGGGAAGGGCAGGTTAGGAATGAGCGACTGGGCACCAAGGGAATTGTAGGTGAGAAATTAGTGACTGGCTCCAGGGGCAGGGAGACTGGGCACCAAGGGAAGTGCAGGTGAGGGATGAGTGACTAGCTCTTGGGGCAGGGAGACTGGGCACCAAGGGAAGTGTAGGTGAGGGATGAGTGACTGGCTCCAGGGGCAGGGAAGGGCAGGTGAAGGATGAGTGATTGGCTCCAGGGGCAGGAAGACTGGGTACCAAGGGAAGTGCAGGTGAGGGATGAGTGACTGGCTCCGGGGGCAGGGAGACTGAGCACCAAGAGAAGTGTAGGTGAGGGATGAGTGACTGGCTCCGGGGGCAGGGAGACTGGGCACCAAGAGAAGTGTAGGTGAGGAAAGAGTGACTGGCTCCAGGGGCAGGGAGACTGGGCACCAAGGGAAGTGTAGGTGAGGGATGAGTGACTGGCTCCAGGGGCAGGGAGACTGGGCAACAAGGGAAAGGCAGGTGAGGGTTTAGTGACTGGCTCCAGGGGCAGGGAGACTGGGCACCAAAGGAAGGGCAGGTGAGGGTTGAGTGACTGGCTCCTGGGGCACCAAGGGAAGGGCAGGTGAAGGATGAGCGACTGGCACCTGGGACATGGAGACTGGGCACCAAGGGAAGGGCAGGGGATGGATGAGTGACTGACTCTGGGCGCAGGAAGACTGGGTACCAAGGGAAGGGCAGGTGAAGGATGAGTGATTGGCTCCAGGGGCAGGAAGACTGGGTACCAAGGAAAGTGCAGGTGAGGGATGAGTGACTGGCATCAGGGGCAGGAAGACTGGGCACCAAGGGAAGGGCAGGTGAGAAATGAGTGACTGGCTCCAGGGGCAGGGAGACTGGGCACCAAAGGAAGGGCAGGTGTGGGTTGAGTGACTGGCTCCTGGGGCAGGGAGACTGGGCACCAAAGGAAGGGCAGGTGAGGGTTGAGTGACTGGCTCCTGGGGCAGGGAGACTGGGCACCAAAGGAAGGGAAGGTGAGGGTTGAGTGACTGGCTCCAGGGGCAGGGAGACTGGGCACCAAGGGAAGAGCAAGTGAGGGATGAGTGACTGGCTCCAGGGGCAGGAAGACTGGGCACAGAGGGAAGGGCAGGTTAGGAATGAGCGACTGGGCACCAAGGGAATTGTAGGTGAGATATTAGTGACTGGCTCCAGGGGCAGGGAGACTGGGCACCAAGGGAAGTGCAGGTGAGGGATGAGTGACTAGCTCTAGGGGCAGGGAGACTGGGCACCAAGGGAAGTGTAGGTGAGGGATGAGTGACTGGCTCCAGCGGCAGGGAGACTGGGCACCAAGGGAAGTGTAGGTGAGGGATGAGTGACTGGCTCCAGGGGCAGGGAGACTGGGTACCAAGGGAAGGGCAGGTGAAGGATGAGTGATTGGCTCCAGGGGCAGGAAGACTGGGTACCAAGGGAAGTGCAGGTGAGGGATGAGTGACTGGCTCCGGGGGCAGGGAGACTGAGCACCAAGAGAAGTGTAGGTGAGGAAAGAGTGACTGGCTCCAGGGGCAGGGAGACTGGGCACCAAGGGAAGTGTAGGTGAGGGATGAGTGACTGGCTCCAGGGGCAGGGAGACTGGGCAACAAGGGAAAGGCAGGTGAGGGTTTAGTGACTGGCTCCAGGGGCAGGGAGACTGGGCACCAAAGGAAGGGCAGGTGAGGGTTGAGTGACTGGCTCCTGGGGCAGGGAGACTGGGCACCAAGGGAAGGGCAGGTGAGGATTGAGTGACTGGCTCCTGGGACAGGGAGACTGGGCACCAATGGAAGGGAAGGTGAGGGTTGAGTGACTGGCTCCAGGGGCAGGGAGACTGGGCACCAAAGGAAGGGCAGGTGAGGGTTGAGTGACTGGCTCCAGGGGCAGGGAGACTGGGCACCAAGGGAAGAGCAAGTGAGGGATGAGTGACTGGCTCCAGGGGCAGGAAGACTGGGCACAGAGGGAAGGGCAGGTTAGGAATGAGCGACTGGGCACCAAGGGAATTGTAGGTGAGAAATTAGTGACTGGCTCCAGGGGCAGGGATACTGGGCACCAAGGGAAGTGCAGGGGAGGGATGAGTGACTAGCTCTAGGGGCAGGGAGACTGGGCACCAAGGGAAGTGTAGGTGAGGGATGAGTGACTGGCTCCAGCGGCAGGGAGACTGGGCACCAAGGGAAGTGTAGGTGAGGGATGAGTGACTGGCTCCAGGGGCAGGGAAGGGCAGGTGAAGGATGAGTGATTGGCTCCAGGGGCAGGAAGACTGGGTACCAAGGGAAGTGCAGGTGAGGGATGAGTGACTGGCTCCGGGGGCAGGGAGACTGAGCACCAAGAAAAGTGTAGGTGAGGGATGAGTGACTGGCTCCGGGGGCAGGGAGACTGGGCACCAAGAGAAGTGTAGGTGAGGAAAGAGTGACTGGCTCCAGGGGCAGGGAGACTGGGCACCAAGGGAAGTGTAGGTGAGGGATGAGTGACTGGCTCCAGGGGCAGGGAGACTGGGCAACAAGGGAAAGGCAGGTGAGGGTTTAGTGACTGGCTCCAGGGGCAGGGAGACTGGGCACCAAAGGAAGGGCAGGTGAGGGTTGAGTGACTGGCTCCTGGGGCACCAAGGGAAGGGCAGGTGAAGGATGAGCGACTGGCACCTGGGACATGGAGACTGGGCACCAAGGGAAGGGCAGGGGATGGATGAGTGACTGGCTCTGGGCGCAGGAAGACTGGGTACCAAGGGAAGGGCAAGTGAAGGATGAGTGATTGGCTCCAGGGGCAGGAAGACTGGGTACCAAGGAAAGTGCAGGTGAGGGATGAGTGACTGGCATCAGGGGCAGGAAGACTGGGCACCAAGGGAAGGGCAGGTGAGAAATGAGTGACTGGCTCCAGGGGCAGGGAGACTGGGCACCAAAGGAAGGGCAGGTGAGGGTTGAGTGACTGGCTCCTGGGGCAGGGAGACTGGGCACCAAAGGAAGGGCAGGTGAGGGTTGAGTGACTGGCTCCTGGGGCAGGGAGACTGGGCACCAAAGGAAGGGAAGGTGAGGGTTGAGTGACTGGCTCCAGGGGCAGGGAGACTGGGCACCAAAGGAAGGGCAGGTGAGGGTTGAGTGACTGGCTCCAGGGGCAGGGAGACTGGGCACCAAGGGAAGGGCAGGTGAGGGATGAGTGACTGGCTCCAGGGGCAGGAAGACTGGGCACAGAGGGAAGGGCAGGTTAGGAATGAGCGACTGGGCACCAAGGGAATTGTAGGTGAGAAATTAGTGACTGGCTCCAGGGGCAGGGAGACTGGGCACCAAGGGAAGTGCAGGTGAGGGATGAGTGACTAGCTCTAGGGGCAGGGAGACTGGGCACCAAGGGAAGTGTAGGTGAGGGATGAGTGACTGGCTCCAGCGGCAGGGAGACTGGGCACCAAGGGAAGTGTAGGTGAGGGATGAGTGACTGGCTCCAGGGGCAGGGAGACTGGGTACCAAGGGAAGGGCAGGTGAAGGATGAGTGACTGGCTCCAGGGGCAGGAAGACTGGGTACCAAGGGAAGTGCAGGTGAGGGATGAGTGACTGGCTCCGGGGGCAGGGAGACTGAGCACCAAGAGAAGTGTAGGTGAGGAATGAGTGACTGGCTCCAGGGGCAGGGAGACTGGGCACCAAGGGAAGTGTAGGTGAGGGATGAGTGACTGGCTCCAGGGGCAGGGAGACTGGGCAACAGGGGGAAAGGCAGGTGAGGGTTTAGTGACTGGCTCCAGGGGCAGGGAGACTGGGCACCAAAGGAAGGGCAGGTGAGGGTTGAGTGACTGGCTCCTGGGGCAGGGAGACTGGGCACCAAAGGAAGGGCAGGTGAGGATTGAGTGACTGGCTCCTGGGACAGGGAGACTGGGCACCAAAGGAAGGGAAGGTGAGGGTTGAGTGACTGGCTCCAGGGGCAGGGAAACTGGGCACCAAAGGAAGGGCAGGTGAGGGTTGAGTGACTGGCTCCAGGGGCAGGGAGACTGGGCACCAAGGGAAGTGCAAGTGAGGGATGAGTGACTGGCTCCAGGGGCAGGAAGACTGGGCACAGAGGGAAGGGCAGGTTAGGAATGAGCGACTGGGCACCAAGGGAATTGTAGGTGAGAAATTAGTGACTGGCTCCAGGGGCAGGGAGACTGGGCACCAAGGGAAGTGCAGGGGAGGGATGAGTGACTAGCTCTAGGGGCAGGGACACTGGGCACCAAGGGAAGTGTAGGTGAGGGATGAGTGACTGGCTCCAGCGGCAGGGAGACTGGGCACCAAGGGAAGTGTAGGTGAGGGATGAGTGACTGGCTCCAGGGGCAGGGAGACTGGGCACCAAGGGAAGGGCAGGTGAAGGATGAGTTATTGGCTCCAGGGGCAGGAAGACTGGGTACCAAGGGAAGTGCAGGTGAGGGATGAGTGACTGGCTCCGGGGGCAGGGAGACTGAGCACCAAGAGAAGTGTAGGTGAGGAAAGAGTGACTGGCTCCAGGGGCAGGGAGACTGGGCACCAAGGGAAGTTTAGGTGAGGGATGAGTGACTGGCTCCAGGGGCAGGGAGACTGGGCAACAAGGGAAAGGCAGGTGAGGGTTTAGTGACTGACTCCTGGGGCAGGGAGACTGGGCACCAAGGGAAGGGCAGGTGGTGGTTGAGTGACTGGCTCCAGGGACAGGGAGACTGGGCACCAAAGGAAGGGCAGGTGAGGGTTGAGTGACTGGCTCCTGGGGCAGGGAGACTGGGCACCAAAGGAAGGGAAGGTGAGGGTTGAGTGACTGGCTCCAGGGGCAGGGAGACTGGGCACCAAAGGAAGGGCAGGTGAGGGTTGAGTGACTGGCTCCAGGGGCAGGGAGACTGGGCACCAAGGGAAGAGCAAGTGAGGGATGAGTGACTGGCTCCAGGGGCAGGAAGACTGGGCACAGAGGGAAGGGCAGGTTAGGAATGAGCGACTGGGCACCAAGGGAATTGTAGGTGAGAAATTAGTGACTGGCTCCAGGGGCAGGGAGACTGGGCACCAAGGGAAGTGCAGGTGAGGGATGAGTGACTAGCTCTAGGGGCAGGGAGACTGGGCACCAAGGGAAGTGTAGGTGAGGGATGAGTGACTGGCTCCAGCTGCAGGGAGACTGGGCACCAAGGGAAGTGTAGGTGAGGGATGAGTGACTGGCTCCAGGGGCAGGGAGACTGGGCACCAAGGGAAGGGCAGATGAAGGATGAGTGATTGGCTCCAGGGGCAGGAAGACTGGGTACCAAGGGAAGTGCAGGTGAGGGATGAGTGACTGGCTCCGGGGGCAGGGAGACTGAGCACCAAGAGAAGTGTAGGTGAGGAAAGAGTGACTGGCTCCAGGGGCAGGGAGACTGGGCACCAAGGGAAGTGTAGGTGAGGGATGAGTGACTGGCTCCAGGGGCAGGGAGACTGGGCAACAAGGGAAAGGCAGGTGAGGGTTTAGTGACTGGCTCCAGGGGCAGGGAGACTGGGCACCAAAGGAAGGGCAGGTGAGGGTTGAGTGACTGGCTCCTGGGGCACCAAGGGAAGGGCAGGTGAGGGTTGAGTGACTGGCTCCTGGGGCACCAAGGGAAGGGCAGGTGTGGGTTGAGTGACTGGCGACAGGGAGACTGGGCACCAAGGGAAGTGCAAGTGAGGGATGAGTGACTGGCTCCAGGGGCAGGGAGATTGTCCACCAAGGGAAGGGCAGGTGAGGGATGAGCGACTGGGCACCAAGGGAAATTTAGGTGAGGGATGAGTGACTGGCTCCAGGGGCAGGGAGACTGGGCACTATGGGAAGGGCTAGTGAGGGATGAGCAACTGGCTCCGGGGGCAGGGAGAATAGGCACTATGGGAAGGGCAGGTGAGGGATGAGAGAATGGCACCTGGGACATGGAGACTGAGCACCATGGGAAGGGCAGGTGAGGGATGAGAGAATGGCACCTGGGACATGGAGACTGAGCACCAAGGGAAGGGCAGGTGAGGGATGAGTGACTGGCTCCAGGGGCAGGGAGACTGGGCACCAAGGGAAGTGTAGGTGAGGGATGAGTGACTGGCTCCAGGGGCAGGGAGACTGGGCAACAAGGGAAAGGCAGGTGAGGGTTTAGTGACTGACTCCTGGGGCAGGGAGACTGGGCACCAAGGGAAGGGCAGGTGTGGGTTGAGTGACTGGCGACAGGGAGACTGGGCACCAAGGGAAGTGCAAGTGAGGGATGAGTGACTGGCTCCAGGGGCAGGGAGATTGTCCACCAAGGGAAGGGCAGGTGAGGGATGAGCGACTGGGCACCAAGGGAAATTTAGGTGAGGGATGAGTGACTGGCTCCAGGGGCAGGGAGACTGGGCACTATGGGAAGGGCTGGTGAGGGATGAGCAACTGGCTCCGGGGGCAGGGAGACTAGGCACTATGGGAAGGGCAGGTGAGGGATGAGAGAATGGCACCTGGGACATGGAGACTGAGCACCATGGGAAGGGCAGGTGAGGGATGAGAGAATGGCACCTGGGACATGGAGACTGAGCACCAAGGGAAGGGCAGGTGAGGGATGAGTGACTGGCTCCAGGGGCAGGAAGACTGGGCACCAAGGGAAGTGCAGGTGAGGGATGAGTGACTCGCTCCTGGGGCAGGGAGTCTGGGCACCAAGGGAAGGGATGGCTTTGACTATTTACCTCGGACGAATGGGACTAGGCACCATATACAAGAGAGCAGTGACTGAGCTTTAGGAGGTGAAAGGCTGGTACCGGCTAAACTAGGCAACCAACGTTGGAATTAGAAAGCTGTGACTGGATGCCATGGACAGGGGAGGTGGGGGCTAGATATCCTGGGCAGGAGAAGTACAATATTTCTGGATCACATTAATATGTCTAGGAGTATACAATGTTTGTAATTTTCCATTATCAGGGAGATGCTGATCTGAAATGGCTTCTACAGATGATCTCAAGTTCCAAGGTGAGAAATCGAAAAACACTAATAATACCAACCCTGTCAACACTCCTATACAATGACATGTACACACAGTACAGGCAATACACACACCAATAACTGCACCCGTATTACAGATGCAGCCTCCTCTCGGTCACAAATGTATGCATATCACATCTGCATCAAAGGAAGCTGCACCTCACACTCACTGTGTATATTATGACACAAAGACAGTAAATATGTATAGCAAATGTAGCAGTAGCATAGTGATAAGCTTTCCAGCATGGCATACGTACAGCATACGTAGCATTCGTGATACATTTTCAGTCACTCACACTGCTTATATGATTGCATGGATACACAGTGCTAACTTCCCTTTCTGTTAAAATGCTCCTTAACATGGGCACCAATTTAGGCTGCAGGCAGATGAAGTTTCAATTAAACAAGCAGATCAGCTAAATTTACATTTTTGTTATAGAAAGTTTTTTATGCTGCTGGCTTTTTTTTATGCTGCATGGCTTACACAGCTGATAATGTTACTAGTTTGTTACATACTTCACAAACATATAATAGGGAATTGCCCGTTAAAAATGGTGGCAATAAAATGTGAAGCCTGGCAATGCCGTTTGCCACACAATGCGAGTTTCTGCCCCCTCTGAGCACCCCTGAGGCGCTCATCGCAAGCCTCTCCTCCCGTCTACTTTACGGGCCTCGCGATAAGCGATGAAGGCAACATGCAATTTTTGTGCTTGGGAATGCCATGTGTCCCTTACCTGTGTCTTTCTCCTCTGTGTCTCTGCTTAATCTTTGCAAGGCGCGCTGACTGCCATTGGTTTTATTTTCCCCGTGCCTGTCGTTATTGGTGTAAGTGTTACTGGCTTCGCCATTGTGTATTTCTAAGTCCCGCGTGCCCGGAGTTGTTCGGGTAAGTGTTACTGTCTTCGGCCTCATTTTGATCCTGTTTTTGATACGTTTTTTCCTCTGCCGATTTTCGATCTATGAAAAACGCCAAATATGGCTCAAATTAGCTTGCAACTTCACTCATAGGCTTCCTGGCTCTCCCCCTGAGCTGTGTGTTAGTAATTTTTTTAAATTATTTGGCTGGTTTTGAGGGTCTTTGGAGTTACGCGGTTGAGACCTTTTCGGCCATTAAAAGCGCAAACTGTTGAATGCCTCGCGATCAGCGGTAAAGTGCTACGCGTTTCGTTGGTGATCGCATCCATTGACATAAGCACCTTTTGTGCCCATGTGTAGGCTGTTTTAATGTCTTGCTGGGCTTGCGATGAGTGCCTTTAGCGCTCCTCGCTTGCCCTGCAATGAACGCTCATTGCAGCCCCTGTCATTTGTAAAGTCTTGCGAGCGAGCCCTGCAGTGAGCACCTTCGGCGCTCTTTGCAGCCTCTAAGTCCCGCGGGCCTCGCGATGAGTATTTCAAACCGGAGGTTAAACTAACCCCTTATACGAGATACGAACACATACATAAATTGCGTGCGTGCCACACACCTACACATTGCAGCCAACACATGTTGCGACACACAGTTTGGGAAGCTCTGCTCTAATCACTTGCCATGTTGATATTAATCCTGTGTTTTTGCAATTCACTTGCAGAGTTTGATGAAGCTGCAGATCTCCTGGCTGCAAATCCAGATGCCACCACAAAAAGTGTGAAAACTGAAAGCCAACAACAGCATGCCACCTTGCACATGGGCCCCGACAGTGATGGAGAGGAGGGAGAGACTGATCAGACTGAGGTAAGACTGTTGATGATGTATGAATAGTCAAATCAGTTTTATTTTATCTCCAATTATCTTTTATAGGTAACAATACTATTAATATCTATACCTCTACTTAACATTATTTAAAGGGATATTAAATGTCCCCTGTTTTTAAATATAAAAATAAACTACCCAAGTGTTTGTTTGTTTGCAGATTTAAACATAATTTTTTAACAAATACTTCCAAGCTCAGAATCCTCCCAAATAGTCTACCCTTAACAATGTCTGCCCTTACGCTCATGCACATAGTGTATCTATTGGTACTGGATGTACTAGCCCCCTGCATGTTTTTTTTTTTTTTTTAATAGTTTTAGTGCACATTTTGGTTTTACATGAAATAAGATTTACTGGCATATCAATAAAAGCTATGTTTTACTACAATTTAATCCTAAAATTTCTGCGACAAGGGATATATTGCTATCAATATTGACAATTAAGGTCCTAGATGTCCCTATGGTATGAGAATGTGCTCTGTATTTGTGGATGTAAAACATTGACTTAAGTGTTGCTGTTGTATTAAATTCCAAATATTTGATGCATGATTAAATGCGTTTTTGGGCTATGTGATCCAGTGCAATATCCGAGCACATGGGAGGAATACTTACTTGAGATGCGAGTCACATTATATTACTTAAGCAGAATATCATTTAAAAGTTGCCTTTATTTTCTCTTAAAAAATTTTATGTGCAATTTCTTTGCAACTGGTATATTTTGCAGTTTGTCCTATTTTTATCTCGGATAAGGATATGGTATATGTGAACCCTTAGATTAAAATGATCTTTTAGGACACTGTAAGTGCAATTAGGAGCATTCCTTTTCATTGAATACCTTTACAGTGTCACCTTCAGTTTAGAACATACATCTCTTTCTAAGTGACATTTATTCACTAGAATTCTCTCCAATAGATGAATGTCCTTTTTTCTCTGTATTATGCTTTGGATTTCTCTTTCTTCAGCTCCTTGCACCTCAGAAAAAGGCAGCCGGTTTTTGGACCTTCCAATATTATCAGGACTTCTTTGATGTTGACACTTACCAGGTAATGTTAGTGAGTCGAAGGAATTCTAGCTTCAATTCCTATTACTCATTATGAGTTTAATCAAGTGAAATGTGTGTGCATCTGTATAATCTAGAGACTGGGTAGGGGTACATATCTGCACTAATCTTCAACCCATAATATAAGTGGTAGTGAAAACATGAAACTATATATCTAAGGATACAATAGGTTTCTGATGACATTTGGAAGCTTTCCTACCCCAGAAGTTCTCACTAATGACCAGGGCCTTGTGAGGATCTATTAATCCCTCCAGACTCCAAACATAGTAAGTGGACTGGTATTAGCCTATTCTTGTCAACTCAAGTCTCTTATCACAAAATAAGTCTAAACTGCCTATAAAACAAAGTATTATGACAATGTCTGTAAATGTAGTGGACACTGATATGCTAATCTTAAATATGCAAAGTCCTACTGAGAGATTTGATATAATTATTTAAGGAGTTCTGTGACCTATGATCTGGAACAAATTATAATATTGCAATGAAGTTATGGTCCTTCTACTTCCTACACCTCACACATATAGAGATCCACCATCGAAAGGAAAGTATTGCTAAAGGGAGAGAAAAGGCAGTCATGAAACGTAATGTATGTCCCAAATGAACAGCCAGCTCTCGGTGCCTATCAATGGTGTACGTCCTGTAGTTTTTCTAGTTATGTGATCATCTGCGAGTATGTATATGCAGTACTGTTAATAACAATGTGTGAGCAAGTTAGTTATGCATGTGACTATGAGCTGTGACAGTACAAATGTATTGTAGGGCTAGAGACCTCTGTGAGTGGATATATAAGCATTATGATGTGCTGATGATACTAGGAGCAGTTTATTTTCTCTCTGTGTTCTCCCATTTGGCTGTTTTGTACAGTGGCATTGTGTGTTCTCCATATATTATATATTGTAACAAATTACCAGTCTCCTCTGGGCTTGTTCCCGTGTTTGAGGAATTTTGACGGATAAACACAATACAAGAGGGTGTATCTACTTTTCCAAGTTTTACTGGACTTTAGCCAGTGATTAAAAAAATAACAAACCAAAACTAATCAAAGAAAATAATAAGCCTAGCTGGATGACTGCTGTTTAGTGAGGAAACTGTATATTAGTTAAGGTAGGGCTTCAGTGGGAAACACTACCTTCACTAATACAAAGTTTCCTCGCTAACCAGCTTTCCTCCAGCTAAACCTGCATGGTGCAAAACAAACCTTCACTGGTTTCTTAGCACTTGCATTTTACTTTCTTTTTTTTTTATTTTATAACATTTTGATTAGGTTTACATAATATCACACATTTCTAAGGTTATCCAAACATAAGAAAGAAAAAAAAAGTATACAAAAACGTTTAAACAATACTAGCACATTACAACTATACAATCCATAACTCATCTAGATATAATTTTAACATAACCATGGTCAGCAATAACAAAATTAGGTTGTTCATTCATGAATGGTTCCTATAAATTTACCATAGTTCATAACAATTTAAACATTACGATGACAATGTCAAAAAAAAATCTGTAAAAAAAAAAAAAAAAGGGGAGAGGGAAGGGGATTCTTGCTTCCACACCTTGGGCCATTTCTCAACTCAGTGGGCCAGACATGTCACACCTTTTCCTAAGGGGTTATATAGGGAACACAAACCTGAGAAAGGGAAAAAAAAAATGACCTATTCCTTTGTATCTATCCCAGAGCAGTCAATAGTTTGTATTACCTTCTCTAATCTAAGAGCTAAGATCTTCTAAAGAATCTAATTCTAGGAATCTATTACGGTCCACTATTTCTTCTATTAATGGCCATGATGGAATATAGGCCCTTCCAATTTTTTACTAGCAGCCATTTGGCCGCCATCAATACATTAATAACAGTTCTTGCCTCTAATTTAGAGATAGGATGTGGAAATATGTAAAATTATTTTTTTTCCAAATAATTATAGATATACAAAATTTTTGGGAAAACTGCTTTACTAATATGTTTTTACAGCTACACCAGATATGAAGTTTGGTTCCTTTTGTTTGCACATCCCCTCCATCACAAGCGATCCGATTAATTTTTTTATATTTTTTCCAGTGAGCTAGGGACTAAATACCACCTTTGATGGATTTTGAAGTATGTTTCACGCACATAAACAGATTTTAATGTTGTTTTTTTTTTGTCCAAAGAAAAGCCTCATACCATCTATGCTTGTCCCAGCAGCAATCAAATTGTGCTTCCCATTTTAATATTGATGGTGTCTAGAGTCTTTTATTTAGAAGAACCAATTACTTTTTGGCAGTTAGAGATAGAAAAATTGGGATCTCTCAGGGCCATATTTTCAAACTGAGTGGTGTCCCTCAATTTCCCCAAGTTGTACTACGGTGA
Source organism: Discoglossus pictus (assembly GCA_027410445.1). Classification (NCBI taxonomy): domain Eukaryota; kingdom Metazoa; phylum Chordata; class Amphibia; order Anura; family Alytidae; genus Discoglossus; species Discoglossus pictus. The sequence continues at coordinate 137,279,734 of CM050167.1, read as the reverse complement.
AGAGTGGAATAATTCCACCACTGAGATGAAGTAAGATTATTGTTTTCTTTTAATTTCTCAAAAAATTAATTCTCGTCATGTAAATCTCTAAGAGAGGTAGGTCCCCATTTGGACCAGCATTGTTTAAACGAAAGGGGGAACAACAATTGCAAATGTCTCAAGGGGGTAATTACTGATGGAAATCGCAGAAAGCTGTACTTGAAATTGCTTTTATGCCAAAGTTTCCAAATTGATTGAACGACTGGGGGCAGTAATAATTATAATAAAGCACTTTCCCTCTAATTTTTTGATTCAAGGGAGAGAATTCAAAAAAGTAACCAGTGAGTTTTCCACTTTTAAATATCTTTGTTCTAGGCCTAAAAAGCTAAACGGATGTTTTGCGTTTATAGCTTCATGATGGACAAAAATATTAGGTGAAGATAATCCCCCTCCTAGAGTAGTTTCTTTGGAACACATCTTTACTTACACGTGATCTTTTTTCTTTAAGAATAAAGTTGTCAAAGCCCCTCTGATTTTTTTCCAAAATGGACCTAGGAATATAGGATGGGACACTTCGCAGCAAATATGTAATCTTATGCAAGACTGCCATTTTTAAAGCTGCAATGCGACTGATCCATGTGAGGTTCAAGTATTTCCAATTAGCAAGAATGTTATTCACTTGGTTATAAATCCTTTCAAGGTTTCTTAGTTGTATTTGATTCAGATCAGGATAAAAATTAACACCTAAATGATTGAGAGTATTAGAGTTCCAATCGAAGTCAAATTTGTTTTTCAAGGTTATTTTGGAGTTAAGATCAAGGTTAACATGCAGTATGTTAATCTTCAATGAGTTTAGAAAAAATGTTCGATACTGGGGCTGGTTGGTCCCAGTGGGTATAGTTAGCGCTACAGAATGGATGTTGTGGCCTGATGATACACTGGCTCACTTGAAGGTTCTCAACTCTTGCAAGAACAATTGTTCGATTAATTGTTAAAAAGTGTGTTACGTGCAGGTGCTATGCTGCTTCCTCAATTGACACACTGTTCACGTAGGGGTCTAGAATATGTATAAAAATAAGAGGGAAGGAGAGAGAGGGCGCACAAACTCCTAGTGCAGAACAATAGAAAAACTGCAGTGGTTTTTACTTTCAACTGTTTGGGACACTCACCTGGAGAGACCTCAAATGTTATGAGGTATAGAGATCGCATTCAATATAATCTCCATGTGAAATGTCAATCTTCTTCACCACAGGCAAGTATATCCCAGTCTCCTTATTGCTAGTCCACATTAATTATAGTGTATACACTATACATAAAAAATGGAGTATAACGTTATGTGGTAAAGTATATCTATGAATTATTAATGAGATGGGTACAATGAATAGCCTAGAGGATCTGACAATGTCAGTGCTGTGTATATGGTGTATTACACGGTAACTCCACTTGAAGCTTGATATGGTCAAAACATTTTTTTTTTTTATAATTTATTATGTACTGATATCAATTAATAATGATATCTGTAAAACAAAGAATAAATATGAATAATACAATGAAGATATAAAAAGGATAAATGTAAGTACTAAAATGCATTTCGCTGCTCCTGATTTAGCTTCTTCAGTTAGAAATATCCTTGGTTGCTCAAATGACTGCTCAGTCGGTTGCCTGTAGGACTAAAACAGTAGGTATTTAATTTATAATATGAGAATTTACTGAAGAGATTGATTTTCGACAATAGATGATATATAGAGCTTAATGGATTAGTGACAACCACTACAATGTCATCTGCAAAAAGTGTGATTTTACTTTCTATGGATCCCATTTTATTTCCCTTGATGTTGGTATAATGATAATTTGTGCAAGGGCTCTATGTACAAAACAAACAAAGGGGGGGGACAGTGGGCAGCCCTGCCTTGTCCCATTTGATAGTGGGAAAACAGCAGAGTCAAAACCAAAGCCAGATACCCAAGCTTTGGCATTGCTAACAAACAGTCCACTAGTTTTTTTAAAGGTGACTTGCCTTTTACTTTCTTCAGATTTCTCTCGGTCTCCACTGAGCTCCATGTTATCTCAAGCTGCTGTCTGTCATAAGTCGCAACAACTGAATATAATCCAGTCTATCAGCTGGTCTCCCATACCCCAGGAGCAGCCTTAATTAGGGCCCAAAGGTGCAGCTGATTTATTGAGCAGTAAAGTTAACACATGCAGTTCTCGAGGGAACAGAGCTTTACAGACTCTGTAACACACATTGTATGACTGTCACAAAATAGGTGCTATATTTTTTTTTTACCTTGTATACATTTTGTTTTTAACACTTTAGTCAAGGCATTATCTAAGGTTATAACCCATGTGTACGTGTGTCATTGGCCTTTTGCAGCTTTGTATGCCCATCACAAAACCCCAGTCTTCTTGCCTGCCTGGCACAATGTGTGTGATGTTTTGGTCTCTGGGTGTGCACACATTTGGCATTGTCTGTAGGTGGTTTCTGTGGCACATTCTATGCAGCTTTCAGTCCTTGCACCTTTGGGTGCTTTCTGCCTTTGGTAACAATTCCATTCAGGTTGGATTTTGCCACTGAATGCATCTCTTGACCACTGTGTACCTGGTGCAGCCATTATATGTTTATATGATGTGTCTGATTTTGCTCTACTGTGCATTTGTTGGCATCTTGTGCATATATGGCCAGACTAGATATCTGTTACTATTTGCCCCCTGTCTGGCGTTTTGTGCTTTTGTTGCTAATTTGGCCTTTGCTTGGTTTTTGAGCTTTCGCTTGGCTTCTGCCTGATCTATAGCAGTGTGCATACCCGTCATGTTGTGGCCTGACTTTCAGTTCACACCTAGCATCAGGTGCACGTGTGAGAGGCTGATAGAGAACATTTAAAGGACTACAACTTGGAAAAGTTTACTATGTAACAGTCTTACTGACACCAGCAGCTATGTAAGTCAAACATAAAATCATTTTTAGAGAAAGCTTAAACTTTGCTAACTTTGTTTGTCTCATAGGGTATTTATATGTTGGACTGTTGGTCTTGCCTTTAGGCTGAGGGGAGGGTTATCTTACTGGAGCTTACTCTTCTGCTTAGATTTGTTATCTGAATCCACCTTTACCCCTATGTGTGTAGTCATGTTAGGAATAAGGGCAAACTCTCTGCTGCCACAAAATTGAAAAAGACCGTTAAATAAGTAAAGGCTATAGTTATTTATCTTAAACTTCATTAAACAGTTTCCACATTTCTATGCTCTACCTAAGACATACTATAAATATGACAACACTGTGTCTTTTAATTAAGTTAGGTAGTCTGTTGCTGAAATTTTTTTATGAGAGGCTGAGACCGCGTGCAAGGGGATGTTTTTGTAAGGGCATGTGGTTCTTCCATAGTGGTCATTTTCTAATCTCTCCTCTCAGGTGCTGGACAGGATCAGAGCATCTCTTCTCCCCATACCAGGAAGAAATTTTGTACGACATCATTTAAGAAACAACCCTGATCTGTATGGTAAGCTACAATTGTAGAGTTTGACAATCAGACACTCCTTTAGGTTGAAAATCCTCTCTTTGATTCACAGTCTAACTATCCCCTCTCCACAGGACCATTTTGGATCTGTGCCACGCTGGTGTTCACTGTCACTATCATAGGCAACTTGTCAACCTACATACAGAAGAGTGGCAGCTCAGAATACAAGTACAGCCCACAGTTCCACAATGGTGAGTGTTTATGTCACAGTTTTGTGGTATACATATATGCGGCAGTGGGAGCTACATCATCTATATACCACAGTCCACACGTCTGTGTTACCCGGTGTCTGTCCCAGTTGAAGAAACAGACTCCATGTCCCATAGCTCGCTCTTGTGTTTTGAGTAACAATATATTTCTCTGTTTTAGTGTCTGTTGCGGGGATTGCCATATACAGCTATGCCTGGCTGGTACCTCTAGGCCTGTGGGGTTTCTTACAGTGGAGGAAAGGAGTCAGCCCTAGTGTTGGATCATACAGTTTTATGGAAACAGTTTGTGTCTATGGATATTCCCTGTCCGTTTACATACCAACTACAGTGAGTAGCCATATTGTAATATATAATGATTCTGATAATGAACAAGCTGCACTGCGTAATGATACCGATTATCTATAAATTGATCATAAACTCTATGCTGAGCATCTATATACTGATAAGGACCATGCGCACTGTATAATGATGCTGAGTATCTATACACTGATAATGACCACGCTGCACTGTATAATGATGCTGAGTATCTATACACTGATAATGATCACACTGCACTGTATAATGATGCTGAGTATCTATACACTGATAATGATCACACTGCACTATATAATGATGCTGAGTATCTATACACTGATAATGACCACACTGCACTGTATAATGATACTGAGTATCTATACACTGATAATGATCACATTGCACTATATAATGATGCTGAGTATCTATACACTGATAATGACCACACTGCACTGTATAATGATGCTGAGTATCTATACACTGATAATAAACACTGTTGCTGCCTCTTTTTGTTCTCCTCTCAGGTTCTATGGCTGTTTCCTTATGAATGGTTACGGTGGACTCTAATACTTGTTGCTATGAGCCTGTCCGGCTCTGTCCTTATTTTCGCTTTCTGGCCACACGTTCGAAGAGACAACAAAATGGTGGCTATTATCATGTTAGCCAGCATGATGGCTCTGCATGCTCTCCTTGCTATTGGCTTCAAGGTATTGCACTTATCAAAGTTGTTTCTTAAAAAAATTGACACAGAACTTTGGTTCCATTAGTGTTTCCTTTTCATATGCTGTGAAACCTCAGGCTATGTTTATACTTGTTTACCTTTTATCTCTTTTTGTAACCTCCATTTATTTTCTCTAGATGTTAATCAATGAAGGGGACATTATAGAGTGACATTTATATTAGAGCTGGGTATTAATTACTATAATTTTTTCCACAATTAACTTGTTTACATTTTTAATTCAATTAAAATGTTAATGGGGTGTGGCTTTGCTTGTTTCCAATGCTCCTCCAATCCCTGATACCACCAGAAAAGCATTAGAAACATAAGCAAATCATTCACAATGGCCACAGACAAGAAATGTAAAATTCAAGTTCAAATCTACAGTCACTTGAAAAATATGTTTATCTTCTATAATAAAATGTACATTAATCTGTTTAGACTTTGCCATTATAGCTGTACAGCAAAAAAAAAAAAATACAAACCTCAATTAATTGCAATAGCAACCAGAACTGATAATAGGCAAAAACTTTTATCTAGCAAGTTAAATTTATTTCCTATTTATATATTTGCAATGCTGCCCATCTCAACTGCTGTCTTCTAATACACTACCTTCACCAAATAATTGTCCAAAGCAGAAAGAAATCCAAAATAGGTTGATTTTTTTTTTTAATAAAGCACTAAGCCCTGATAGAATACATGCAAGGGAATTGGGCTCTGTAATAGGCAAACCATTATTTCTAATTTTCCAAGTCTTACTCACCGCAGGGTCGCTACCAGATGACTGGAGAAAAGCAGATGTGATACCTATATTTAAGAAGGGAGCAAGAGCAAATCCGGGAAATTATAGACCTGTAAACCTCACTTCTGTAGTGGGAAAGCTTTTAGAAGGGTTAATAAGGGATAGTATACAAGAATATGTCTATTTAAAAACTAGATTGTAAGGAGGAGTCAACATGGATTAATGAGGGATAGGTCATGTCAAACAAAATGAATTTGTTTCTATGAAGAGGTTGTAGGAACTTGGATCAAGGCAACTCAGTGGATGTAGTTTTCGGATTTTGTAAAGGCTTTTAATACAGTGCCACATGGAAGACTATTGTGCAAACTAAGGGATACAGGAATCGCAGTAAATATCTGCTTATGGACAGAGAGCTGGCTAAAAGACAGGAGGCAAATGGTAAAGTAATATGTCTTCTCTACATTAACATATTTATTAATGATTTAAAAGTAGGATTGGAAAGTATGGCCTCCATATTTTCTGATGACACAGAGTTGTGCAACGTAGTTAAATAAAAAAAAAATGCTTTTCCAACTAGAGACATAAACGAGAAGAACGAGCAAATAAATAGCAGAGGAGATTTAACAAAAATAAATGTGAAGTTATTGTGAAGAAAAAATGAGCAAGCAATTTATAATTTCACCATGTGGCATGCTAAAACATGAGAGCATAACTAGCTGGATAATTGATAATAAAACATTTCTAGTGATGGGCATGCTAAAGTTTAATATTAGATCATTATTACTAGACAAAATACTGTAATATGTTGAAGTTGTGAATGCAGGTATTCTGATGATTTTGTGATTGATAGCTATAAATTTTTGTTATGCAATTCGTTAAAAAAAATATTTCAAAATATTTTTTTTTTTTTACTAAAATGTGCATTTCTAACCACCCAAATGTTTTCACCCTTCAGATGTACTTCTTTGGGGTAGTGCAAAAGAGTGCGAATGTGACACCGGTGATAACCACACCATCTCAGAAAATTACACTTACCACCAAACATTAGCAGTGAACCCACCCAGTGTTCACGGAGAGTTGTCCCAGCCCACACGAAGGCAGAAAGTCCTTGTTTTGGTTGAAAGGCACCAGCAGTGAAAGGAGTTAATTATCTGCTAGCCTGTTCTAAGGCATCTCTAAAAAGAAGACTTTGTACAGCATATTGTTTCATCTACAATGATCTAATGCTTTGTTCCAGCAGTGACCAAATGACAGTAATTGGGAGCAGAGTGAGGTTTGAAGGGTTAAATCTAAGTGCTTATTTCTCTCTCTGATTGAGGAAATTTCCGTGCAACCCCCCTCACCTGTTTGTTAAAGGTTTACCTATTCTGATATAATTATATAAAAAATATTAAACTTAATAAAGAGTTATTTTCTCTTCCGAGACTTGTGTTTTTTTCAGGTATTTATATGCATGCACTACATTTTCCATAGCTAGATTATCTGGTTTCCATTCATGCTGGTTCAGCATCATTTAATTTCACTGTTTAAATGGACTTTGTAGTTGTGTCACTCCAACTCTAAAACCAAAAGGATAAAAAAAAAAAAAAAAAAAAATCCAGTAAACCAACCAGTATAATGAGGAAAAATATTACCCTAAAATTGTCCCACAAGAAAGAGCCATATGTAAATCCCACTAATTGAGGGAGATCAAGACCAGTGTGCTGCAAATAGGGAAGAGCCTTATGTTTTCCCTTTGGTGGCTGAGAAAAAAAAGTGCAATAGATTATGTAGGGCTATGTTATATTATTTCAGAGGCGGAAGTGTTGTGGTGTGTGAGGCTGTAGGTCTAGAGGTAAATAAACTAAGGTGAATGGAACTGGGAAATATATGACCATTGGTCAGTGCTTCTGCTCAGGTGGATGGTATAAAGCCCACTTTCATTGACTGATCCCCTGCAGAAATGACTGATCAGTCCTGATGGTTAGTGGAAATGGGAAATATCACCTAAAGTTCTAAACATCCTACGTGTTCTCGTCAGGCTCTGCTCCTACAAGAGATTTTACCTAGTGTGCTGTAACATGAACCCCTGGATAGATTATCCTAATTCCTCCCCTCTCTACCACACTTAGCCCAGCTCTCCCATATCTATTCAACCTTTCCCTAAACACTGCCAAGTTTCCACGATCTTTAAAACATGCCCTTGTTACAACTATTCTTAAACACTCATCTGACTACATCCAACTATCGCCCTTTCTCTTTACTTCCCCTGATATAAAAACTGCTTGAGCAGGTTGTCGATTCTATGCCTTACTTGAGCAAATTCCTTTTCTTGACCCCTTTCAATCTGGCTTCTGTACCCAAAAGTCTAGAGAAATAGCCCTCACAAAAGTCACCAATGACTTGCTAACTGCCAAGTCAAAGGGTCACTTCTCTAATCTAATTCTCCTGGACTTCTCTGTAGCTCAAACTCAACATGTCAAAGACTGAACTCCTTATCTTCCCAACCTCTACTACAGCTTTCACTCCTCAATTATCTCTCACTGTTAACAATGCCATCATCACTCCCACCTCCCAGGCCCGTCTTCTTGGGGTCCTACTGAACAATGTCCTCTCTTATTCCTTGCATACAATCTATAACAAAATCTTGTCAGTTTCACCTAAAAACCATCTCCATAATAAATCACTCTAACACAGGCACAGCTAAAATTCAAATACATTCTCTTATCATATCTCAGCTCAACTACTGCAACTCTCTCCTTGTTGGCCTCCCCATCACCTGTCTGTCCCCACTCCAATTCATAATGTATGCCTCTGGTAGACTCCTCTACCAAACTAAATGCTCAGTGTTTGCAGCTCCTCTCTGTCAATCTATCAACTGGCTTCCCGTGGTCTTCAAAATCAAATTTAAAATCATGAGCCTAACACCTAAAGCCCTCTACAACCGTGCACCCCCTTATATCTCTGCTCTTGTTTCAAAATACTCTCCTAACCGCCGCCTTCATTATACTAATGACCTTCTTCTTTACTTCTCTCTTATCACCTCCTCTCACTCCTGCCTACAAGACTTTTCTTGTGTACCACTCCTTGCCTGACTCCTGACACTGACTATCTTTCTGCCTCAAAAAAAAAAAATATATAAAAAACTATTTAAAAAAAGCTTATCACCTTTAACCTTAATATGCACAACTGCATACTCTACAGATTAATAATACTTACACCCACCATCTACAGTACAACACAGACACCTCCATTTGTTTGAGCCTATTGCCTTCGCACTGCCATCTTGTATCTATCACCCTCCTGTATCACACCCAAACCCTTTAGATTGTAAGTATGCGAGTTTTCAATCTTTTGTTGGTGCTTTTGAAACAAGCTCTATGTATGTTGATTTTAAAGGCATACTTAAGTTTGATGGATTATGAATGCATTTAATAGAGGATAATTAGTAGTGTATGCAAACATGTTTTGCATGAAAAAAATCCCAGAACAAACATTTAAACACTCACATTGAAGTCAGCAAAATGTCTTGTAATTTCTGACAGTTGCAAATTAGGGTTAACACACTCCAAACCCAGGCTAAATAAGCATAACATTTAAAATGATTTGTTTTAGCTAACCAGGTTGAACATTTTCAATTAACTCTGGGTTCTTGTTTGTGCTGCAAAGCAGCCTGGGATATGTAGTGTATCCCTGTTATTGAGCTATGTATTGCTGCTGGCATAGGAAGCTGCAAGGGGATTGGCAGAGCAAGCAACAGCAGGTAAATAGTGGGTTAAGATTGATTGCCCAGGAGGATGGATGGGTAACCGGAAATAAGCGTGCATGATGCGCCCATAGGTCGCAAGGAGAGCCGTACAACGCCGCGAGCACGCCACTCACCCTCAGGACGCCGAAGACGCCAAGGTTCCAGACCTTTTGACAATTGGAGGATGGAAAACACCTTCGTCCTTCGATTTTAGAAGTATGATCCCCCTAGAAAGTCCCCTGAATTCCAGCTAAGTTTTCGTGGGGAAAGACTGTTTGGAAGAAATATTGCAGCTCTCACGCATTGAAGGGCAGCATGGTGTGAGAGGACTGCTAAACCATAACATATTAAACCCAAATTGACAAATAAACAGGGGAAGAATGACAATCAAAAATGTAAAGAAAAAAGGAAATGAAGGGGGGGGGGGGGGGGGAGACATACACTTAACTCTCTACTCATAACAAAGCTGGAAACAACATAATTGGCTGAGATAGCTAGATAGTAGCATATTGAAATCTGTGTTATTTGACGTCTTGGAGGGTGATGGGTGTTCAGTATATGAATGGGAAAAAAGAAAAATAGCCATACAATTGAAACAGTCATTCATATTAAATTTATAGAAATGCTCCTCTTGTTATGGAAGTGATATAAGTGAATCTAATCAGATCATTAGGAGTAAGCAATATATGGAAGGATTACAAATAGTGCCAATTACAACAGCACTTTTTATGCATTTAAGAAACAAAAACAAAATACAACTAAATATCAAAGCCCTAAAACACTAAGGTCTGTTTAAGGACAAGAAAGACTATATTATAGAGACTACAATTGTTTCACTCTTATTAAAGGTGAATTTACATCCCCTGCAAAGAACCTCTGATACAAATAAAAGAACGGCGGTAGGTTGTAGGATAAGTTCAAAGAGATTTCTAGAATGAGGTTTGAGCACACAATTCTCGAATTATGAAAGGACAACATATAATAATACCACTCATTGTAAATAAAAGGACAGTTGCTGATATTATAATGTGGAAGCATATTCCTTGATGACCACTAATGAAGTAAAATCTATTAAGATAGATACAAACTAACTTTTTAATACTGTATGCCAAAGAGATGGAAAGTGTGTTTTGAGCTATAAATAAGCTTTCTGCCTAATAAAGTAGTCAATTCAAATAAAAGATAAAGCCAAATCTCTGGTGATTAGATTGTGCTATCAACAATAATGGCTTCTAAATCAAAAAAGTTAAAGATAAAAAAAACAAAAAAAAAAACACACATCTCAGAGGTCACATCAATTTTTTTCAACAATAAATATAGGCGAATCCATGGAGAAATCAATCTCAGAACAAATGAGTGAACATGTCAATAAATAGAACATATCGAGTTCCTCTGACTAATAAATCAACAACGTTACTAATAGAACAGGATGAAATTATTACTATTTCAAAAATGAAATTATTATTTACAGTTTGCAACAAAGTACTGAGAACACAAAGATTATAAATTAAATTGGATCTAGAACCAACATTTTGGAAAGCAAATTCGATAATCTAATAGTGGATCATAATAATTTGATAATATACACTTCAAGTCTAAAAAAAAAAAAGCATGTGAACCAAATGAAAAAATTATAAAATTTGGAAGACAGATCCAGAAGGAATAATCTAAGACTTAGGGGAATCCCGGAAACAATCACAGATCCAGATTTGGAAGACTGACTAACTTTTTTGGAATTTTAGATCCTTCTATAATACAGAAAGATAAAAAAAATTGACTCTGTCCACTTCCATCATATCTAGGAAGTACTGTGCCAAGAGATGTGATAGCAAAAATACACTTTTTACCAACAAAGAAAGCCATACTGAGAGCAAACTTCAAGAAAAAAAGTCTGGATGATTTTTCGGATCTATCAGCAGACACATTGACCAGAAGAAAATAATATTTACATATAACCCAAGCATTGAGAAGAGAAAAACGGATTTACAAATGGAGGTCACCAGCAAGAATTTTAATCCTAAAGGATTCCCACTGGCATCTAATAAAAACAGTTAAAAAAAGGAGAAAAAACTTTAACAGATTGGAACATAGCATACGAGGACAAGAAGAAGCAAATAGACTTGTCAATTAAGACTCCAGAGTGGAAATTAATCACACAATGTGATTTTTTTCTGTTTTTTTATTTTTTTTCTCTTTAAACCTTGGACTTTTTTTTTGCTCCTCCCCCTTTTTTGGGGGGGAAAGAAAGTTACAGATAAAACATAATTAATTGGAAGGTTATTAAAATTAAAAACAAAGTCTTAAAGGGGATAAATTAAAATTATTAAGCATATTTATAAACATTATAGGCCAAAGCGAAGAAAATATGAAAGAAAGTTATAGATAAGATAAAAATAATTGGGAGGGGAGTAAAGAAGAAAAAAAAAAGAAAGAAAAATATCTATAAAGAGAGAAATAAATAAAAATACATTATATCATTTTCACATACTATTTTTAAAGACAATATAATTTATATACAACAATGTCATAAATGATTTACATTAAAATTGTAAAGTGAAGGGAAAGAAAAGGGGGAGAAAAGAAGGGGGGAAAAAGGGAGAAAAAAGAAAAGGATAATCGATGAAGCACATTTCACTAATAGAATAATCACTTTAAATTAATTATTAGCTTAGATTTATTTTACCTTACAAGAAAATATAAAAATTTAAAATATTAATATATTCACAAAGATAGAGGAAAGATCACAAAATTCAATAGAGGTTAAACACATTCTCAAATATATAAGGGTGACAAGTAATGTTTTATTTTTATTTTTTTTACAAATAAACACATTTTAATAAATTTAAAAATTCCCTTAGAATTTGAATAGAAATCATAAGTTACAGTAAGAAGGGTAAAGGGAAGATATTGTTGTTTGAAAAAATAAATAAATGGATTAAGAAAAAAAAAAAAAAAAAAGGGAAAATCTTTTAGATTGGATAATAAAATTGAGATTTAATTAATGATATATAGACCTCAATTGATTAGAAAAATGGAATCTGTTTGTCTGTCACTGGGACATATACAAGTTAAGGATATGGGTGACTTGGGGAAGGGTTAATTGATCTTTCCCCTTCCCCTCACCTCCACCCTTGCCGGGTTTTTTCTTCTTTTTTCTTGTTGTTGCCAAGATTAATCTCAGTACCGCTGTGAATTGACTGATTTATTGAAGAAACATACGAAACATTGTAAGAAATTCAGAAAGTTAATATGGATTAAATTAAGGAAATGATTGGAATATATCCTAGGTCAGATAATAATTCAAGAGACCTTGAATATATGGATCGCAGGGGGTTGAAAATTGGATTTTGTTTAGATTCAAGGACATTGTCCATATTGTTGAGAATTATGCAATGTTGTAAAGTATAAAAATTGAGGATGGGATGTGTGGGGGTGGGGACAGGGTGAAGGAGGTTGGGAGAAGGCGAACTTCTCTTTCCCTCTTCTCTCCACCCCTTCCCTTTGATGTCACATTTTGGGATGTTATAGTTGTTTCAAGTACTGAGATATATTTGGATATGAACCAGTCATTAAACAGAATATATTATAGTGCTATTTTTGCAAGTAGGCTACCTTGAAAAAAGGACCTAACATTTCCTTTGTCAAATCGACACACCCATTATGGGAGAGATATATTGGAGTTAAATTCCCATAAAAGAAGGAGAATGTATGTGTGTATGAATGGGTTAGTAGAGGTTTTTTTCTAAGAAAGATATAGAAGAAATGCAGGAGGAATGAGCAGATACAATTTAAGACCTGTTCATAATCTGGGAAAGACACATAGTCCTAGAATATATATATAAAAGATAATGGTGATTAAAATAATATCTGTTAATACACAGGGTCTTAATTGCTCTAAAAAAAGAAATGTAATTACGAATAGTCTCCTAAAAATGAAATCTGACATAATATGTCTCCAGGAGACACATTTGAAGATAGGTACGATTTATAAAATTAGGAATAAATAGCTCTCAGATTCAATCGATTCTTGTTACAGAACTAAAACTAGAGGAGTATCTATCATATTTAGTAGACACCTACAAGTTCAAGAAGAACATAAAATAATTGACTCAGAAGGTCGATATATTATCTGGACTGGGAAAGTAAATAATATAGATATAAATTTGGTTAATATTTATATACCCAATAAGAAACAAATAAACTTTCTGAAAGATGTTAAAAAGAGCATCTAAGGCGAAAAAAAGAACAATGATAATATGCGGGGATTATAATATGATTAGGGACCCTAAAAATGATAGATCATCAGAAAAAACACTCAAATCAGATAGAACTATAAATGATACAGCTCAGAAATTCAAAATAAATACTAAATTATGATTTATTTGATACATGGAGACTATTTAACCTAGAGAGTAAAGATTACACTTTCTTTTCCAAGGGACATAATTCGTATTCAAGAATTGACTTTTTTTTTTATACAGACAATACAATTTTTAACATTACTCATTCAGCTGATATAATATCAGTTCCATGGTCAGATCATTCTTTGATTAGTTTAAGCATCAGTGATAATCAGTATAATAAAAAAAGAAAACCTTGGAAAATAGATACCTTTATCTGAAAATAAATGTTTTTCTTCTTTTTTTCCTTTTTGTAGCCCATCATATAATGAAATGTTCTTTAAAATTGCTCAAAGATGGCATTTAACTCCTGTAGACATTAATAGATTCGATAGCTCCTCACAAATTTTGTGCTGGAGAAGTTGTGGTAAACAAGGTTCCCTCCAACATATGTGGTGGGATTGTGAAAAAAAATTCAATCGTTTTGGCTCCAGTGTAAACATCAAATCACCATAGTAGCGGGCTCCGAGTTTCATCTCAAAATAGAGCATATGATATTACATTAAAGTAAATATATGACCCCCAGGCCTTAAATGTTTAATATCACATATTATGCTAATGGAAAAAAACTTATATTAAAATATTGGAAGAACACTCAGATTCCCAAGCTGGCAGGAAGTGATAAATACAATTTCAAGAAAAAGAAATAAAAATAATAAAAAAAAAAAACATTGATCCCCTGATGCTGCATGCTGATTGGGGGGATAAGATGCATATTTAGACACCTTTTAGATATTAATAAAAAATAAAATGTGCCTCATACATATAGACTACTTTTTGCCGAAGGAGGTCAGAAATGTATTAATCAATGAAAATTGGATATGCCTTTAAACTCAAAAACAGGGCCCTCCATTCTTTAAACATAGGGGTTCCTATGGACTGTCATGTCAACTAACAATAATCCTTATAGCCAAGAGGGTCCCTCTTGACTCCCATGACAGCTTGCAATAACCCCTATAACTATAGGGGTCCTTATGGCTCCCCATGGCCCCTAATATGAACCACTATACCAGGGAATCCTATGGAACCACCATGATATATTAAACTATTTACTGACCCTACCTCATATTCTTTGGTAACTTATTTGTATTGTCTTTATTTAAATTTGTTTGTATATGTTATTGTAGGGAGTTTAGGAGATAAGCGTGAGGAATTATGGTGAGGCCAACAAGTTAGGTTACCATAGGGGTACAAAGGCAGTAGGCCCCTAAACTACACAGTTAAGTTCTTGGGGAAGTGGCTCGGAGGAGCGCCAAAGTCGCTATTTGTGAAACCCTAACCTATAGCCCCATGGTTATAGGCTAATATACCATAGGGGACCATATGCTATGTCAAGGACACTTTCTAAATATTACTCCTATGTGTACTGTTTGGTTCTGTGGGGGGCAGAGAGGGAGGATTATCTCAGCATCATGACCAGCCACAAGTATGCCAATACTTACTAGTTGCAAGTATCATAAGGGGGAGTTTCCGTGTGACGCCCATGTTGCACAATGTTTACCTCCCAGTTAATGTTTACCCCAAGGTCTGCCCAATAAAACCTACTCCAATTTGGTTGAACAACAAGGCGTATCGCTGTATTTTTTCCAAAGGGAAAGTCACTTATCTTATTGTGTAATACCATTGGCAATATCTGCATTACATACACACAAAAGTACAACTTTCAAACTGGTGGAGAGACACAAACTTTAGTACCAAAACTAGAAATTACAAATACCAAAAGACAGAAAAATAAATAAAAATAAACACGGAACTTTATTGAATATAATAAATCCACAAAATAAAAAACAGATACAAATCATTTGTCTCCTAGTTATAATTAATCTCCATACCGCCTCCAGATGTTCAGTTATGATGTTCGTGGCTGTGGCCCTTACACGGATATCCCAACTTAGTATAGTGCAAAATCCAAACTTAAAAACCTTAATACAATCCCTAATGGCTTAGGTGGCAGAATTTGGATTGGGACCCGCCCCTTGCCCCATTACTGCAACAAACAAAAAAATCTACACTGTTCTACTGGTGGTTTGTGTTGGATGGGTCTAGTGCACTCTCATTCAAATGTGTATAAATGCCCATTACAATTACCATAAGAATACGATCACTACAAATTGCTATTATGATGAATAATAGTACAGTAAAATCAATCTATATAGACTTCAAGTAACCGGCACTCTCTTGGAACCAGCACCCTGACTGTACCTGAAAGAGCCCAAGTGCATCCTCTACCTGTAAGTGGCGATCTGCAGCCTGACTGTACCTGTAAGAGCCCAAGTGCATTCATTAAGTTCAAAAGTTTGAGTGCCATTTAACCAATATGCACACGGCATTAAAAAAAAGAAGAAGTTATTTTTACAGTGTAATAAAACTGTACTACTTAAAGTTTGCCTTTATTTGCTTTTAATTTCTGTATTTTAATATCAATTCAATACAGAGTTTATTCTTTTGTATGTAGTATAGTATTAGTTAGGCCTCCTAACTACATTTATCTGGCATCCACCAATCCCCATGGGTGCCGGATAACTGAGAGTCTACTGTATAGGGAAAATCAGCCGCAAACATATATAGAGTTAGCAACACCTTTAAGCCTTATGTTATCACTTAAGCATAACAGGTATATGCATAATATCCATGCAAAATATAATAGTGCAGAAATTATACAAAGTTCTTATATAGATATAACTTCTATTTGTCAATCAATAAGTAATAATTGACTGAATAGTGACTGTAAAATACCAAACCGAAGCAGAATATAGTCTATATCATAAAATTTTACCGGACACCTAAGAAGATGTACAAATAACAGATACCATATAGCTTCCATGTAGTTTGTATCAGAAGTTCTATAACACAGTATCACTCGTTGAATTGATGCAGAAGGCCCAGAATTTGTCTTCACCAAGTGCGGCCCATTTCAAACTCATATAGAAGTTAAAACAAAAATGGTCTGCCGTTGTGGCAGCATTGCGGACTTAGAAAATTACACTATCCTTAAACTAAATCGTTACATGAGAGATTTAATAGGGCCATTACCAAATGATCCAGGTATTTGTGGAAAACGAGACAGGTTCAGTTTCTGCCAACCTGTCTATAGCTTCTAGACAACCCCAGTAATCCTAAAAATGATGGAACTACCAGGATTTATTTTGACTACAGCAAATTAAACTTGTACCAGTCAATGCATAGACCATGCCCAGGATACTTGACATTTTAAACAAAAAAAAAAAGAGGGGGGGATTGTCACTTTCCTGAACCCTCTAGATTAAGAGTATTCATGGATTCCCTTTGTTGATTACCAAGAGTAATGTGTTCATCACCACATTTAAGCTATATTAGTTTACTGTAAGGACTTGATGGATTATCAGTACACCTGCTACTTTTCCGACTAGTAGATCAGTTATTACATGACCTATCCATTTATAATAGCTCCTCAGACAAATTGCTCTGGTACTAAATCCTATAGAGCAGGGTCGGACAATCCCACCAGATATAGGACAATGGGATATGGCTGAAGTACAATATTTAAGAGAGTGGGAGGTGAAATTAGACGTACCACAACCCTACAATTTCACAATCCAACAGGCATATTGGTTAAGGCCACGTTATGCAGATGGACTCACCAGACAAAATTAGTAAACACAGTAAGAGTTTCTACTGCACAAAGATCGCAACTAGTACCTTGGTTTGTGCTGGGGAAGTAATGTAACAAAACGTCATACAAAAGATTATCACCACTTAAATAACTTTATGGGCATTATGGTTTACCCTTATTGCAGGTAGGTAACCTAACATGTCTCTGGAGGCATTAGACTTCTAAAACAAATGCAAAGAGTCGAGAGAAGGGGGGATGGAAGTATAATAGACATGGGGTATGTATAGACATCCTGACAACACAATCAAGGAGTGTGTATCATACAGGACTGTGCGGGCAGACTGCAGTCACAGAAGGCTCAGTGATTACTTCTACAAGGTTATTAGGAGCTAATAGAACATAAAACATTACAGGAGTGTGTATGATTTAAAATATAAAGTGGGTTCAAAAATAAACAATGTTATGATGATTATTGTTTTGACCAGAAACACTCATAAAGACCAGCTTTCACTACCATTTTATTTCACTCATCGAGCTGGCAAGGTACATAAAAACATCATCACTTTCTTCACCCAGGCTGTGACTCATCCCATTCCTGCAACAGTGATCACAATTTGTTTGGAATGCTCTTAATTTTAAAAAAGGGAAAACCATCATCCTAACAAGTTTGTTTCATCTAGAAAAACATCAAAATCCACCTAAAGTAACAGCTAATTTGCTATATCAATGGATAGGACAATGTAGAGCGAGTTTTTTCATGCTCTTTAAAATAAAGTTAAACAGACAATGTCACCTCAAAATAAGTACTATTGATAATGGAATTGGCTCTGAGGTTGCAATATTCTGTTCATTTATACACAAAATAACTTCTTTATAAAATGCTTAAGGGTTGCCCTAGTATGATTTTTTTTAAATTACAACCATTTTTGAATTTTTGTGTACTTTTCATTTCTTCAATAACAAGAAACAGTTTCTGTGTCAATTTTAGTAATTCCAAATGCCATGTTATTCATACCTTGTTTGATCACCAAGTGCGATATACGAGCCATGTTCCACCATAGCAATATAAAAATGGTTTGGCACAGTAAGAGTAGTCAGACTGTGGAAATGTCTACCAAAGGAGGTTGTGATGGAAGATTTAATAGAGTTTAAATGGTATAGGATATACAGGGTTATGCTGGATAACGAGAATAGGAAGGGTAGTGTCAGTATTTGGGATTACAAAAGTGATATTTCCCCCTTATGAGTTTCAATTTTTTTTTTTTGCCTTCTACTGTATCAATTCACATACTTTAAGGTTTAGAGAAGATCTAGAAGTCCTGTTTAGAGCCTCCATTCCTATGTGATCCAAAACGTGTTGCATGTTTGAAATAAAAGCTGCAAACCTAGGTGGTAGTGGTAAATACATGGTTTTCAAACACAAGTTTGCACTATCATTTTCCTATGTAAAGGATAGTTAAAGTACTCTTTGTTAAAGAGGACTTTGTAATGAACACAATTTGAAAAGTTTCATTTTTTTCTTCTTTTATGTTCAATTATAATTTACCGCAGGCTGGCATTTGTTTTTCCTAACCCACTCACATCACCTGGCACCCACAGTGCATTTGATGATATCTCCATTCGGTTCTAGTAAAACGCTGGATACAGTATTAATGTTCAATGGTATTAAGATCAACAACTGCAACGTATAACATCTGCAGTCCCAGATAATAAACTTAGGAAAGTTAAGAACGCTTGTACATCAGATAGTTAACCTTTTAAAATACCATATATATTTTTTTAAAATATTTTTTTCATGATTAGTTCTTCAAAACTACATGTTACTTTGGTAAAAAGCTTTTTGATGCCAGCTGCTACATATATTGATGCCAATATATAAACAAAGGTACTCATTTTCATCCATGATCATCCTTTTATAGGCCGTGAGCACACTAGAGCATTACTAGTTCAACACCACCCTGGAACCGAGGAAACCTAGGCACCAACAACCCGGTAAGTGGTTTGTTTCAAGCCGTTCTGCTCCATAGATAGGAGTTGTGATAGTAAAGCTCCCCTGTATCCTTCTAGGTCATATATGAAACTGAATGGTTTCCACCACTTTGACATGGTGGGCAAAGCTTTCCTTTTTTTATTGGTAGAATAAAGTTTATTCTTTTAAAATTAATCTTCCATAAGCCCAAAGCAATTAAGCAGATGGTGCTTTTGCAAACTAACAGTGTCATGGCTGCAACACACATCTAAATTTAAACAAATTAGACACTCTTAAATAAAATGCATGTGGGGATGTCACCGGTTTGCAGACTTCACCCACTGCTTCTGATTGACAAAATTGTGAACACACTATATATACTTTTGCAACACATTTTACTATAGTATGTATTAGAGGATGGAAGCAGTTGTTTAATACAAAACTTCCCTTTTCATCCTAGGAGAGACTACAAAAAAACAAAACGACAAACATTTCCAAAAAAAAATCCCTCCCAACTTTATTGAACACTACA
Organism: Discoglossus pictus; assembly: GCA_027410445.1. Lineage (NCBI taxonomy): Eukaryota > Metazoa > Chordata > Amphibia > Anura > Alytidae > Discoglossus > Discoglossus pictus. Next base: position 137,260,060 of record CM050167.1, on the reverse strand, counting down.
GGCAGAATTAAGAACAGCCACTGGGTTAGCAATGGTTTTCTACTCATTCGGTGATGTTATTTTTCAAAATCCATCCTAAAATGCAGGCTGCTGTCCACCAAGGGGGCAGACAAACAAAAATGACAGGTTACAGATAAACAGGGGGTCCTGCAGAGTAATTTAATTCCCTAGGAAAGAGACAAAACTAAAAGCTGAAAAGGAGAGGAAATGAGAATACACTAAGAGGGTTATATCTAAAAAGGGACAGCTAATATACAAGCACACGGTCCTAAAGTCGACAGGAATCTTTATAGGAGAGACCGTTAAAATAATAAATGTAGGGACGGACGCTTGGCCAATTTTTAGAACATGCTTTAAAACATTTTTTGCAGCAAATTTGGGAAGATGGAGGTAGGAAGGTGGTAGGAGAGGAGGAGACAAGGCCAGTTTAACGGAATCTGTGATATGCCCAGACAGTCCACAACAGGAGCAGGTGGGTGTGGGGAAAAAAGTCGAAATTCACATTGTGTATAGGATTAAAACTTTGACACATTTCTATAACCCACCTTCACAATCAAAGTGCAGTCTTTTCAGTGATATGTAAATGAATTGAGATCTGGCACTTGCTTCCTCTCAAAAGAATTATAATAATAATAAAATAAAAAAAATATATATATATACCAGGCCAGCTATAGCCCAAAAGCTTGATTTTTACTGCCATTATCGCAATTCCACCTTAAAAATACATGGTATTACTGTTGCAACCAAAATCATGTTCGAGGCCTTGCAATGCTTATTTATTATTTTTTAAATACTGACACGTGACCAACATATTTTTTCTCTAAATGCGCTAGTCTTTAAGCGTCTCATCTCTAAATTCATGCTATGCTTTCTATTTTTTACTGATGGGTCCTCATTGTGTTCACAGACGGAAAAAAAACAACCTTCTGCATTATATTTAATTTTTACAGCTAACTTCATAAGTCTATCATAACTTTAATGTGCTGATATTTACCCATACAGCTGTAGTTATTGAGCAGAGTTAAAGTATTATCCAGCGATACAATCAAATAAGGGCGAAGGGCCAACGTAGGGAAGACGCAGCTAGTCAATTTATACTGCAAATACATCACTCCATCCTCTCTCCTCCCCGACCCATCCTGCATATCATATAACATAATACCAAGTCACAGCAATGCCTACAGGGCCACACAAAAAAAAATTGAACTTTTGAGGTTTGAAAAATACATGATTGAGCATTTTTTTTTCTTAACATACAGACAACAGCAATTGAATTTTTTTTGTATTTTCCCCCCCTCACTTTTCTGTTTTTGTTCCTTTTTTTTTTTTTTTTACGCTCAAAGTGAGATTTTTAGTATTCCATTTCATAAAAAAAATGTACAAGTCCATTTTCAGAAAGCAAATGTTTGCCTTGAGTTATGGTACAAATTGGAGCAGAAAGAGTAGGGGAAGGAGAAGAAAAAAAGAAAAATGCAAGTGAAAAAAGCAAGACGGGTCAGAGGCGAGGCAGAAAAAAAGGGGTTAAATTACTTAAGGAAATAGAGACAGATGAAGATAGGTTTAAAAGATGCAGATATCGGAATAAAGATTCTGCATACTTCAGTGAAGGCTGGGAGAGCAAAGGGAAGGGGCAGAGTGGGTGCTCTGCTTCATTTGGTATCCTGTTGCTGTCAGTTTGAAGAGAGGACACGTAGGAGGGAGGTAGGAAGAGTGATGGGTGGGGGGAAGCAGGCTACTTTTAACTCCCATAATGCATTGTGTTGGTGGTAATAGACAGCGGAGATGCCATTGAAATTGCTGGACCACCCATGGTAAACTGGTTAACTGGGTAGTGGGTGTTTGCATTTGAACCCGCCTGTCCTCCAGCCGACCCTACAAGAACAAGACATGCAGAAAAAAAAAAGTGTTATGGACAAGTTTCCTACCCCGTCCCAAAGCATAATATTACATTATTTTCTGTAACAGTAAGTAAATGCAGAGTAAACTATTTACCTTGAACAATTCCCGTGCTCATAATAGATCCCATCCTGGAGTGGGTGTGATTCACTATTCCTGTGTTAGCTGTAAGAAGAAGAAGAGCAGAGAATGCAATATTCAGAAATAAAAAAAAAACAAAAAAAAACTATAATACATACACTGCTCAAAAAATTAAAGGGAACACTTAAACAACACAATGTAACTCCAAGTCAATCACACTTCTGTAAAATCAAACTGTCCACTTAGGAAGCAACACTGAGTGACAATCAATTTCACATGCTGTTGTGCAAATGGGATAGACAACAGGTGGAAATTATGGGCAATTAGCAAGACACCCCCAATAAAGGAGTGATTCTGCAGGTGGTGACCACAGACCACTTCTCAGTTCCTATGCTTTCTGGCTGATGTTTTGGTCACTTTTTAATGCTGGTGGTGCTTTCACTCTAGTGGTAGCATGAGACAGAGTCTACAACCCACACAAGTGGCTCAGGTAGTGCAGCTCATCCAGGATAACACATCAATGCGAGCTGTGGCAAGAAGGTTTGCTGTGTCTGTCAGCATAGTGTCCAGAGCATGGAGGCGCTACCAGGAGACAGGCCAGTACATCAGGAGATGTGGAGGAGGCCGTATGAGGGCAACAACCCAGCATCAGGACCGCTACCTCCGCCTTTGTGCAAGGAGGAACAGGAAGAGCACTGCCAGAGCCCTGCAAAATGACTTCCAGCAGGTCACAAATGTGCATGTTTCGGCTCAAACGGTCAGAAACAGACTCCATGAGGGTGGTATGAGGGCCCGATATCCACCGGTGGGGGTTGTGCTTACAGCCCAACACCGTGCAGTATGTTTGGCATTTGCCAGAGAACACCAAGATTGGCAAATTTGCCACTGGCGCCCTGTGCTCTTCACAGATGAAAGCAGGTTCACACTGAGCACATGTGACAGACGTGACAGGGTCTGGAGACGCTGTGGAAAACGTTCTGCTGCCTGCAACATCATCCAGCATGACTGGTTTGGCAGTGGATCAGTAATGGTGTGGGGTGGCATTTCTTTGGGGGGCCACACAGCCCTCCATGTGCTCGCCAGAGGTAGCCTGACTGCCAATAGGTACCGAGATGAGATCCTCAGACCCCTTGTGAGACCATATGCTAGTGTGGTTGGCCCTGGGTTCCTCCTAATGCAAGACAATGCTAGACCTCATGTGGCTGGAGTGTATCAGCAGTTCCTGCAAGACAAAGGCATTGAGGCTATGGACTGGCCCACCATTTCCCCAAACTTGAATCCAATCACATCAGGAGCATGCCCAGGCATTGTAGGGAGGTCATACAGGCACGTGGAGGCCACACACACTACTGAGCCTCATGTTGACTTGTTTTAAGGACATTCCATCAAAGTTGGATCAGCCTGTAGTGCGTTTTTCCACTTTCATAATGGGGGTGACTCCAAATCCAGACCTCCATGGGTTGAAAAATGTGATTTCCATTTTTTTATTTTTGTGCGATTCTGTTGTCAGCACATTCAACTATGTAAAGAACAAAGTATTTCATAAGAATATTTAATTCATTCAGATCTAGGATGTGTTATTTTAGTGTTCCCTTAATTTTTTTGAGCAGTGTATATACATACAATAGTATTTAAGCTGGAGAGAACACTGAAATCCTAAATTTACAATATACCATTTCAAAAACTACATTTGCCAAAAATGTTTAACAGACAAAAATGCCTTTAACTTATTAACTATTCTGTACTGTGGACAGAACAGTTAATTTGGTTTGCATACATTTTCTGTTAGGTTAAGCATTCTACCCCTTAAAGTGACATAGTAGAGGTTACAAATATTGTTTAATTTAAACTATAGGTAATAAGTACCATCAATTGAATATTTAAAAAAAAAAAAAACTCTAGTAAAATAAGGTTGTAGTTTGCCATTTTTCAGTCGACAGCCTTTCTGACCCAGCCACAAAAGCCCTTGAAAGATCACTGTAATAAGAGATTATTGAATTTAATTATGAATAAGCCCCAGGCATTGCTTTTAGAGCAGCCAACTGCACAAAGACCAGGTATTCTGAGCATGCAGGCTTCAGCACAAAATATATAGAGGTCTATTGATAATTAAATGCAATGATCTCATTTAGATAACATTTCTACCTCTGTGGGTGGATCAGAAAGGCTTGTCAACAGCTAAAAATATCAAACTTCAATGTAATTTTAATGTAGTTATGAAATAACATTCAATCGATAAAGTTTTAAAATTATACTGTATTTGCAACCTCCGCTTTGTCACTTTAATGTTGCCACAGAGATGGCTTTATATGTAAAAAACGGTTTACTAATCACAATGACATAGCACGGAGCCTATGGTATTACTCAAGGTGCCGAGTGTCAGATCTTGGGGTGAGGGCTCCAGGCGCAGGGACACAGCAGAGCGGGAGGATGCAGGCTGCTCACCTAGAGGGATGAGGTTACTGTGGCTGATGCCTGAGCTTCCAGCTATAACACTGCTGAGATCATAGGCTGTAGGCATCCCTGCAAAACAATCAGGAAAGAGGAGGAAAAAAAAAAGGAAGGAGAAAAAAAATTAATAACATACTTCCATACATACAGAGAAATTCTATGCTTAAGTTGCAAATTACATATACCTACAGATTTAAAAGGGATGTGGAAGGTTTCTGGGTTTCACTACGAATTTAATATACTTTATTTATAAAGTGCTTATAAAAGGTTTTCTACCTAGAATCTTACAAATAGTTCCTAATTTGTTTCTCACCGATGCAGCTCATGTAAACCATGTACTTGAGTACAGGGTGTGCAGTGTCTCATAATAACCAATCAGTGGCAACATTCTGCAAAATGCTGCTTGAGAGGGGTCACAGATCGGTACTTCACAGTCTGGGTCTGCCCCTGGCTCATGAATATACAAACAATTACACATTGCATGATTTTAGGCAGTAATAACAAGGCTTATAAGCACTTAAAATAAAGCATTTTTTTTACAGAAATCTTAATTTTAGAGACTCCTTATGCCAGTTATCTTCCATGTTCGATGACCCAATTCCCAAATACTTCCTGCTGGATTGAAGTCTGAGGGGCTATGCTAATAATTGCTTTCTATAGGTAAGCGATGGGAAGGTGGATGTTCCTCCCTCAAGCTCAGTAGAAGGCAATTTGCTAGTAAACTTGCCACCCCTGCTTGCCCTGTTCTCGCTCATGGAATGCATGTTTGAGTGGGCACAGGTTACCTTCATAGCAGCTTCTAAGGACTGGCAGAATCTATTAATAAATATTTTCTCAAAAAATGTTTTTTTGCTCATGGCTTACAGCCGCTAATGTTATTACATGCTTAATAGATTTGAATTTTTTTTCCTAATGCCCTTTAAACTATCAGAAAAAAATAAAAAAATAAATAAAAAATAAATAAAAAAATCACATTCACTTCAAAATTCCACACCTTTCCGGTTTACTTCCATCCTTCTCCCATGACCTATCCTATTAACATGTATTTCAGCTGCATAATCCTACTGCAATTCTGTCACTCACCTGCCATGCCCATTCCCGTGTTCATACTGTAAGCCCCTGCTGTGTTCCACATGTTCTCAGAGGGAGAAGAGTAGTGGGAGCCAGGGGGAGGCGACGGCGTGGAACCAGTGTATCTGAAAGACAAAGACGCTCAGACGCACAACGGACGCGCGTCGGAAATACATGGAACTCACCCAGAGACGGCAGAGCCATGGCAGCATCAGCACAGGGAAGACATGCAGGGGCTGGAAGGGGAGGGCACGCACCTAAAGAAGGGATTCTTCAGATCCAGTAGATTACTTGATTTTGAGCCCGTCTGATCCACCTGAGCAACAATACTGATATCATAACTCTGCCTGCAAGAGAGAGAGATGTGAGGTGGAGCAGTGGAAGATGTGGGGTCAGTAAAGGGTTAATAGAGGTGCAATTGGAGAGGTTTGATGAGCAGTGACAGCTGTGTGCATGGTGACCGTGCAAGAACAGGAGGCATCTAAATTTTTTTGTAATAGTGTAATAAGTAGTAGTCCCACCTTTTGTTAGCAATTAGCAGTACAGTCCCAGACAATGTGTCCCCGGCTTTTGTGAAGAGTGGAGACTGCAGAAGGCAACGGACTTGGTACCAATGCGTGAGAGGCTCTGTTGGGGCGGTGGACAGCCAGACAGTCATTCTAAACGAGGAAAGAGAAAAAAATATATATAGGAAGAAAAAACGGTCAGTCAAGAGAAGAATGCAATTGTACTGTCTCACTAGTATTATACAATGCAGACCTCCATATTCCTACACTGCAGGAATGTCTTCATTATTATCCATAGTTCCCTACTAACGCCATAAATTGGCAAGAGGAACAGAATGGAGAAACTAGTTTCATCTATTAACACAGATTTAGAACTAAATGGATCACACTTGTAAAGCATAATATATTAGTATACTTGGCCAATAATCAGAGCCAACAAAACACATTTGTTTTGTGGGTTAATTGTGTTTATCAAAAAGTATGGTAACCTTTTTGATTTAATTTACCAGCTCAGGAGAGGAAAGGTGTATAAATGTGGAACTGTTTGCACTGACCAATGGCAATTATGTACTTTATTATAGTGGTGGACTACTTTACATCAAATGTAGGATCTATTCAATTTATGATCCATACATATAGAAGCCAGGATAGGATGTGAGGCTCTATAAATGTACAATAACCCAAATATTCAGTTCCAGCAACTAATATTTGGGGCTACATGTACGTTAGTATAAAAATCACCCATTCCATCAAACTTTCAGTTTGGATGAATGCAACTTTACAACATGTACAATAGGCTTAGGAAGAGAAAAATATTTGACATTAATAAAAATGAACTTATTGCTTACTGTATATGGCTTATTCAGAGTGGTTACAAATCCACAGGCATATCCCTTTTTCTAGCAAGGAAATACATTTGTGTGTACATGCATGCCTAAAACAGGGCACAAAGCTTTTTTTTTATTTATCTCTAGGAAAAGTATAGACATCACTGAAGTAAAGATTTCAGTTAACTTGTATTTTAGAATGGTGTGTTTTGGAGTTTAAAATAAACCTTTAGCATAAACAAAACAATTCTACTTATTGGTACCATCTTATGCCTTGCTCCAGACTTCTAAAATATGTGCTTACAATGAGACATTACCCCCCTCCCCCACTTCAATTTCACCTATGTGCACATCATTATCATTGCAGAGGCTGCCTGTATACATTAAGTCAGTGTTCACCTTTCAGGACAGCCACAATACTCCCCCTATCTTCTCACTTACATGGACCCAATGAAAGCAACATCGAACCAAAACGCTAAACCGTGAACGAGGCCGGAGTGAAGCATATGGAAGGAGAAAGGAATCTCTATCCTGCGAGAATGAACAAGGAAAAAATATGGTTCTAAAGGAGGTAAAAAGACCAACCTATACGGTATATCTTAAATCTCTTAAGAAAAACATTATTCTACAGTACAGCATTACATACGTTATTGTGCACCCTACATTTTAAATACCACTGAGTATCTAGACCAGGCTTGTCCAGATCCAACCTCAGAGCTGCTATCACATTCAGTTTGTTTAGTTGGTACAGGTTGAACAAACATTGACTTAATCTTTTTGATTGATGGACCTGTATTGTGAAAATGAGGCTTGGCCGAGTCTTGAGATTTAGACATGAAGAAGCCTGATTTAGACCAGTCTGAAATTGTAAACATGTTCATCTGGCACAGTATACATTTCACTTACTACTTTTTCCCTTGAAGGGACAGCAACATTTACAGTTACTGCAGAAATTTAGATTATTCAAACATTTGCAATTAATCTAACACACCCACTCAAAATGTAGATAATTGAGCTTATAGGTTAGAGATTTAAAAAAAAGGACAAATTACTGAGAGATCCCACCTATTCTAATGCCTTTATCATGCAATTATATGAGTTTGGGAAAGTAAAGCTTATCTTTTTCTTATAATGGACATGCTTTACTGTAGAATTATGCCAACACCACAAATCATGAATCATTTATTTTATACAATGGTGCAGAGTATTATTAAACAAGGTAGCATATTATATTTATATAAAAGTATCTATACTTTTGGCAATTAACATATCGCAGCGTATAGTAGCACAGAGCACCTACACATACAGATGAACATGAGAAGTACCCGATCTACAAAAAACAAAACAAAACATTCTTTGTATTGAAATGAAAAGTATATTAAATGAATGTACCTGTGCAGATCAGTCTCTTTGGCATCTAAAAAGTTTACGGTATATTTCACAGATTTGGCCATTAGGATTCGAATATCAAAAGTGTCCTATAGTAAGAAAGGTGAATGGAAACATCAGTAGAGAGTCCACAGCACGGAGACAATAGCTCCAACCCCTTTATAGATACCACCAGAACTTTATAGTTACATACCACTACAGGCTGTTTAAAATACTCGTCCACAGCAGCACCACGGAGAGCAGAGAGATCCACACCATGAAAAGATGGTTGATACCTGGGAAAAATTACAAATTGATAGATATATCAAAGGGACAAGAGAGGCTAAGGGTACAGAGTTTTATCACAGTTATAATTGCTCTTACCAGAAATTAGCTTTTGTAAACTGCTCCATGTAAAGTTGCTCATCTGTGAATGGAGCCAAGTGTACATCCCCAATGGTAGGAAACATGTTACCTAAATAAGGGAATGAAGAGTTGAGATTAGAACAAACATATTGTCCAAGCTCAAGGTATATATATAAAAAATAAATAAACACACCCTATCATTGCCTGCCCCTCACTCCTTTTCCTATAATCCTCACTGTCAAATATTTCAATGTATTACTACAGAAGGCTAAATGTGTACTCTTTTATCAGTGCTAGCTGGCAGAAAATGTATTTTCAAATGTCATCAAATGAAACAATGTAATTCATGGTTATAAAACAGAACATTTTTGTCAAAAGTAGTAGTCGTCGTAAATATGGAATACTTTGAGTGCACTCTAGGCCCAGCAAATTTAGATAAAATGCTTATCGTCTAAGCTAGGATTTTTGTTAGATTTAGCAAACTAGATCTCAAAGGTAGTTTATGGACTCCATGCCACAAAAAAGGTATTAGGAGTTAGGATATTGTAGCAAGGGAGTCATGTCTTTACATTGTTTTTGCCTAAAACTAATAACATTTAAATTGAAAGACTGGAGTAAGTTATATGAATTCATATTTCCAAGGCCATTTCTTACAAAAAACTCAAAAACATTTGTATTTTTAGTCAAATCGTCATTTCTTCACATTATCTCTCAATAGAGATCCAAGAACAAGCCTGCCTCTTACACTTATTAAATGTAGTCTGCTGAATTATCTGTGTATGTTCCTCTGCCAGAGAGTTATTTTTCAGCATTAGGTACAGCTTCTATATAGTTAATAAGAATTATTATTTAAGATCATTATGCTGCTTTGCAGTCAATTCGTCCCTTTCCCACTGTGTCACTGTAGTGGGAGGAACAGATCTTGTCTCACCGTTGGGTTTTAAGAACTTTTTTGCGTGTAGGTAACTCTCCAGCATCCTCTCATTAAACAGCATGTATCCCATTGGCTCTGAGATAATTATATCCACCTGCTCTGGCAGGGTCACCTCCTCCACCTTTCCTGAGATCACCACAATGCGATCCCCCAGATTATTACTTTTCACCAACAGCTGAAATGGAGAAAGATTAGAAAGAATGAAGCTTTCCAAATGTTTATTTTGAGTCCACCTTCTGCATAACCTAGGAAGGCACTCACCTCTGCATGTTGTGCCATGGTGCTGGCTTCCACAGCATAAACTTTGCGGGCACCAGCCTGAACTGCAAAGAAGGAAAGGATTCCTGAGCCACAGCCAACATCCAGAATCACCTAGTTGAGAGAAAGGAAAGTGAGGGAACCCGGCAAATAAGAGATATAAAAGACTGATAACAATGTGAATAGATCCATTTGCTTGAGAGCTTTTGTGTCTAGAGTAGTGTCAGCTCACCTTGTCTTTGAAGTCAGTGTGGTTTTGTAGAATAGCTCTCTGGTATGTTCCAGTCCTCACATAATCCTGCATCATGTTCTGCTGTTGTGATAGATAGCCATAAAACTGCAGAAGAGGATACATTAGATCAAACTGAATAGGTAATAACCACACTTAAAATGTTACTTTGATCCTATGTAGAATTGGTCCTTTAGAATGTGCACCATTTTGCTATCAAAGTTTTGGACTACAACGGCCCTTTAAAAGGAGCACAAAAGGTGCCATATGTACTCTACACTATTAGAGTGTGGAAAATATCGATATTGTCACTTTAGTAACGGTTACACTCTGTATTATTGATTTACACCATCATCTGCAGATTGTGGTGGTGCAGTGGTCAATATTCAGAATTAAAGATTTTTTTCATTGGCAAGTCATAGATTCAACTCCTCTTGCATTTACATATGCTTTATTAAATAAGCAAGAGAGCATATTTCTGATTTTAAACGGTAATAAAAAGACCAAAATCCCTAAGGAAATGAACCACTAACCATAGCCATTCACTATTGTGCCATCTGTTCTGCTGCTATACTAGCAGCTAGAATAATTAGTTACAAATTGCTTAGCCACTGCCTAATTCAAAGCCTCCACACCCAATTCTAATATTCATTACATTCCTTTTTAAAAAAGGAAAACACTTTTCCACATTCTTTTGCACCCTCTAAAGATGCAGAGCACATATGGGGAAGTTTGTGGTCCTTCAAAATACCATTTTAACATTTCAATCTTAATGTATGCACAAAACATGCATACATTACAACTGTAGCACGCTAGACCATTATCATCAACTAGCGACTTGCCCGTCAAAAAAAATTACGGCAATAAAATTGTAAGGCAGGTAATGTTGTTTGTGTGCGAAATTAATTTTGTTGGTGTTTTAAGATCCTTGGGCGCTCATTGTGAGGCTCTTTGTGTGCTATGAGCAGCGTTGGTGTTTTTTTTTTTTGGTATGGCAATGAATAATTAATAAAATAAGAAATTAATATACTTTACCTATTGTGAAGTAATATATGCAGCATTGTGTTGAAGAGCTGGCAATCTGTTTTCATGTTGCTGCAGCATCAGTGCTGTGGAGCTGCTGTGTAAGTGTCATGAATGTGTGCAGTGTAATAGAGTGCGTGCGCGAGGCAAATTCGTTAGGGTAGAGGTGTACTTCCGGATTGTATAAGTTATTGTTCTAAAATGGCGCCTAATGTGTGGTATGCGGCTGTGGCTGATTTAGCGTCCTTGTTTTCGGAAAATCCGTAGGTGTTTTGCGTGTTTAAGGTCCTTTAGCCTTGTTTTAGTTTTGTTCGGCGGCCATTTTTTCTTTCGCTTAGGTGATTTTCGGGTGTCTAAACTCAGAAATTTGGACTTAAAATCAATGGTGTAACTTTACTTGAAAAGGTCCTGGGTGACCCCCTTGCTGTGGGTAAGCTTTTTATGTGTATTTATTGTGTTTGTAATGTTTTTCGGATCGCGCAGGTTGCGTCCTTGTTTTTGTATCTCGTAAGTCTTTTTTGGAAAATCCATAGATGTTTGGTGGTGTTTTGGGTCTTTAGAGTCCTGTAGCTTCGTTTTTGTTTTTTGCGGCGGCCATTTTTTCTCTCACTTAGGGGATTTTCGGGTGTGTAAACTCTTTTTTCTAGTTAAATTGAGGTGTAACTTCAGTTTGAGGTCCTGGCTGCACCCCCTTGCTGTAGGGTAAGCTTTTTATGTATTTATTGTGTTTTTCATGTGCGCAGGTTTCATACAGTTTTTGCGAGGTAGCAACGTCTCGTATTTGTGTGTCGCAAGTCCGTTAATTTTGCGAGGTCCGCAGGCTCGCTATGCGAGCCCGCAGCTTTAGCAACGACCCGCATGCTCACAACTATATGTGATGCGATATTGAAAAGCCAAATTTGATTTGTATATGTAGTGGTAGAGTCCACGTGCACATCTAGCAACCAGTGGGTACAAAGGGACAGTCCACTTATACCTGAAAGTATTGCACTGCTGAGGATTCCTCTGTTCGTTCACTGAATACACTTTTCTCATAGGATTGGGATCTACAATTCTTAATAATGTTGTAAAAAGAGCAGAAATCTGCAGGAAAAAAACAAACAAAAAACAACTAAATGTTATCTACCAGCAGAAACTAGTGTATATCACCAAGTCCATGACACAGAATTACCCTTCTGACCATGAAATTCTATAGGATAAAATGGTGTATACAGGCTCTTTTAGGCTTTGGGTGATATTCTAAGGGTAAAACACGTACCTGCCGGGGTAGCAAATTGAACCAGGACGCTGTTGCAGCCCAGAGTGAGGATGAAGGACTGCTTTCCAACACGACTGCATTCTGTTTCCCGTGTGACGCTGCATTTAAACACGCAGACATTGTCACCTGATAAAGAAAGAGAGAAAGTACATGAAGATGCAGTATTACAAAAATGAGTGGCAGTGTGTGAGGTGTGCGCTCATACAAACATTTATATCCTAGGGAAATACATTTATAGAACTTTGGAAACATATTTAGGAGCCAACAGTAACAATTGTTAGAAGCCTGTCCGCCAAAATTCTAAAATAATTTTACCAGTTATCAAGTTATTCAAAAGAAAAAAAACATAGAAGTACTTTGGGCTACGGAAAGGAAGTTCATTGTACTCAGAAATGTACCACTTATACAACAAACCATTTTCATATACTCACACTGATGGTGGTTAGGAAAACATAGCAGTAAGGATTATAATATTACATTCTGTAGAAAATGCAAGCATCAGTGTAAGCCCATAGTAAGAAAATGCATTTTAACTGCATTAAGTTGATAAAAGTACTTATTTCCCATAGTTTTTAATTATAGCATACTTTTTCTATATCCCTTCAACTATGCAATTCTGAAGCTGCTAAAAAGGCATAACCACTCACAAGCTTTAACAGATGTAAATAAAATGAATACATACATAAATAAAAGCTTGCCAGACAGGAGATTGTGAAGACAAAAAATAATCACCCCAGTTACATAACTTCACATCTAAATTTTCTCTAATTTCTATAGGAAACCAAGTGAAAAAAAAAAAAAAAAAAAAACCTTTGTGAAGTCATATCTTACTACATCCCCTTACTAAAGTAAACTAAAATTGCTATGCATGAGACGTTATACATGCAAAAATACCTTGAAAAGCTCCTTTGTAGGGTTTCTACAAAGCCCTATAGAGATTCATGCTTCCCTCCCCTCGCTTGGCTTATAACAATAGGGTTGCAGCTTCCCCATTCTTTCTACACAAATCCTATTGATCTGAGCCCCACTGTGTAGGACAAAGGAAAGAGCTACAAAAAAAAAACCTTGTCCTTTATTCTCATATAACCAAAAAAAAACTACCAGCTACATTAGCTCTACATGTACTCCCGATTCAAGAGAAGGGGGTGGGAAATATAAAGAAGGAGACTAAAGTATAATTATTTTAAGTGTGCATTTGTGTTCAGTTATGTCGGACTATCTGTGACCTCATAGATAGTAACCCCCTGGTATTCATGGCAGAGATAGTGCGTTGCCAGTTCCTTCTCCAGTGGGCCACAGCATAAAGTCCCTGGCATTCCTAGGTGGTCTACCATCAAAGTAATAACCAGACCCAACCCTGCTTGGCTTCAGGTGGTGTGACCTCTCGGTTCCCTGACTGGAATAGAACCCAGGTCACAGCGGTGAAAGCACCAAATCATAAACCACCAGGGAAATCATATCTATTTTCAGGTAAAAAAAAAAAAAAAAAAAAGGAACTTAAAATCCACTAAGAACACCTACATTTTCCAGTAGATACACAACCGTCCCTTTAATCAAAAGGCCTATAGTATAGGATTTTATTATGTAATTAACTTGGTAGAACATTTGGGTTGTACACAGAGGAGAAATATAACTTCAGTCTGATTTACTGGTTAATTTTCCCCTTAACTCCCAAATTTGAAATATTTATATTATATAGATATAAAAATGTTAGTAGCCGTAGCTCCCTGACTTAACAGGAGACGGCCAACGCTGATGTACATCTGTCTCCTTGTGTCAGTGACTTGCAGTTGATCTAGGCACCGTGCATAATATTTTATAAGCTAGCAGAACTGGTCACAAACATTACAGCAATTCCAGAATGCATTGTAACAATAAGTGGTATGAAACTCATAAAGCCAGCCAAAGGTTGTTTTAGTTAGCTAGATGCAGTTTCAGAAGTCATTGCTCCACGATTACCAGAACTTATCCAGTATGAATTAAGTATTCACCACTGTGTGAGCTCTACATACCAAAAGGATTGCCCAAAATACCTCTAAACAGCCTCCCCCATCACCAGATCAAACTATCATTGAACCTTTGTGTGAGGATCCAAAGCAGAGTGCAAAGAAGATTTCTACCTCCTAACATCCCACAAAGGGCTGGAAGCTCTACTTATTGAACAGTGCAATGCCTTACTGTATACAGTTCAGGACTTAAGACATACTTAAGTTTGCTAGATTATGAATGCATCTGATAGAGGAGAATTAGTTTATGCAAACTTTTTTTTTTGAAGTCTGCAAAATGTAATTGTAATTTCTGCCAGTTGCAAATCAGGGTTAACACCCTCCAAACCAAGGCTAAAATTAGAATCGCAAAGGATATGTTTTGTCCAATCAGGTTAGCTGAAACATTTGATTTAAACGCTGGGGTTCCTGTTTGTGCTGTAAAGCAGCCTGGGGTTATGTAGTGTATCACTGATATATGCTATTTATTGCTGGTGACATACAGGAAGCTGCAAGGAGATTGGCTAAGCAAGCAACAGCAGGTAAATGCAGCATTGATCCCCTGATGCTGCATGTCCCCCAGAAGAAACTGAAAGCAATTTGAATTAGAGAGGTTATTTATTGGTTTTCCTGGTGCAGATCACTCGAGTTGTATGGACAATGACAACATCTGTTCAAGAAATGTATTCAACTTTCACCATAGAAAACCTCAAACACGAGGTATACAGATAGTATTCGCCAATCCTGTGTTGACGCACCATGTCTTGCACAGTTTTCGTTAGGCAGTCTGTAGACCAGGTGTGTGTTCAAGATTTAGGTCCAGTTTAATAGATGTTATGTGATGTTTAGGCGTTCTGAACTGCTCACAGTTCTTATACCGCCGTTGGGGGAGATCCCCAAGACATTCTGAGGAAGCAGCAGGAGAAGGGGTGAAACGCATTGTTTATGGTTTTATTGACATATATGTATATGAGTGCTTAAAATGGTATATGAAAGTGAGGTGGGTTATGAATGCATCATATCCAACTAGCAAAAATGTTTTTGCATGAAATAAAAAATTGCAAACATTTTTTGCAGAAAAAACAAATTGTGCTGGGTGTGATGTAGACACCCCCAGCAACAGATTTGCATATTATATCTAATTTTTAATGAGATATCCAATATACAGGACATGCTGATTGACTAAAGGAAAGTGTCTGAAATCATGTGACTTACCATAGCAGGGCATACTTCAGATGATAACTGAGCATGATCACCAAGCCAAAAAGAAACATGGTATAAGTTATGGTAATTATCCCTGGAAATTTTAGGGGATGTCAACATTGAGAGAAAACGGTTTGCAAAAGAAAGAAATTCAGTAAACTACAGAATAACGGTTTACTTTGGAATTTTTTCATGCAAACAATTTTTTCAGACACTATAAATTCAGATGCATTAACAACCCAGCTCACTTACATATACCTTTAAATGAATTATATTACCAACATATCATGGCTATAGACCTATAATGACAGTAATCTGGACTCATAATTGAGGATCCATACTAAGATCAAGAGCATCACATATATAGTTGTGAGCGTACGAGTTGTTGCTAACGCTGCGGGCTCGCTACGCGAGTCGCGGCCCTCGCGAAGCGAGGGCAGTGGCCAAGGGTCTCAGTTGCTGGCATGGAGCGCCGAAGGCGCTCCATGCCAGCAACTGCGACCCTCGCAAACTTCACGTCGCAAACCAAACAGCACGACACACACATTACGACACTCGCAAACAACATACGACACACGTTCACACACATTACGGCTCGCAACACTCGGACGCAACTCGCGAACATTACAAAATGTAAAACACAATACATACACACAGCACATACATAAAAACCTTACCTACACCAAGAGGGAGCACCCAGGACCTCAAAAATACAACTTACACCTCGATTTTACTCGAAATAAAACATTTTGCCACCGAACAAAACGAAAACGAGGCTACAGCACTCTAAACTCGCAAAACACCACAAGAAACTCGCAAAACACCACAACAAACTCGCAAAACGCAACAAACGACCTACGGATATTCATACCACACACTGCACACATTCATCACGCTTACACAGCAGCTCCACACCACTAATGCTGCAGCAACATCAACACAGATTGCCAGCTCTTCAGCACAATGCTTCAAAATAGGTACAGTATATTCATTTAGTAATGTATTACATATTTCATTATTATACACCAAACAGCATTAGCTATCTTACAATTTCATTGCCGTCATTTTTTGACGGGCAATTCGCTAGTACTATATAAACAACATCACATTATATTTGTGTGTTTTAAACATAAAACACACAAAATCTACAGACTGCATAATAAGGAAAATGGTGCGAGATGAAATGACAACATGGGATTGAACTATGAGGCCAGACATCCAGTCTGATGAACACGATCTGTATACCTCATGTGTTTGAGGTTTTCTAAGGTGAGAGTTTAATACTTTCATAAACAGATGTGGTAATTGTCCACACAACAAGAAGTTTGGGAGGTTTTTCTGCCCTTCCCCTCTTCTCTTTAAGTGCATATATAAACACTCACATGAACAGTGTCCATCTTGAGAAAGCAGCACAACACCTACAGAATCAAGACACTGTTGAGACCTAAAACCAGTGGGGATTACAACTTGAAGGAAACTATTGTTCGAAAAAGGATTGTATACATCCTTAATTGTTGGACCTAGTTGATTGGACTCCAACCATTGTTGAGCACTGGAATCTACTAATCCCAGTAACGCCAGAGCAAGTATTTCATTCACTATGCCGGTCTTGTCCCACATGGGTTTGCCAATCCTCAGCATTCCCTTTCTATTAACTCTAATGCAAATATAACATGTAAACCAGTGGTGCCTATGACAAGCTTTTGAGATTTCACCTCTAAATCAATCTTCCAAAAAAAAAAAAAAAAGTTTGTCCAATACAAAAAGTTATCACTGTATACTCATCTGGAATACTGGGCATTAAACACACGCCACTGTGTGCGTGCCACAAATGCAAATTTAAGACTGAGCCCATTGGTTCCCAGGATTTCTCCACCCATGTGTATGGCTGGAAAGAGTGGGGTGCTATGACTAACCATACCCATTGGCCACTCTGTTTTGTGAGATCTGCTGCAATGTGTTCAAACAATTGCTATAGTGAAGGTCTCCAAGGTTCTTTTGAAATGCTGCAATGTTATATACGCACTTGACAACAGAACTCAATACAACAGTAGGTCCCAGTAAAAAAGCACAAGATGGAATCCAGCATAATTAAATGTACACCTTTAGTTTATGCGTTTGCATTCCTTGCTTACATAGCGGATGGTTCCAAAATTCAATAGCACCTGCAGCGTTTCCAAAACTACAATGAATGTCCTTTAAGGGCTAGTATAATCATATCACATGTAGCAAAAGAAAATGCTAGAACTTTAGCATAAACAAAATGGATTTTATACTAAATTAGATCAATATCACTTTGAGCATTCTCATCTTCCATACCACTCTAGTAAATAAATAATCTTGTGTAACTTAAAATCACCACCAGCAACTAGGCATATTTAAATATTTGTGCACGTTTAGAAAAAGGTTCCTTACACTAAGCATAGATATAAACAAGTTACATTTAAAACCATTACGTGAGCAGTAAAATAATAACAGCATTGGGATCCAGTTAGGAAGGGATGGGGGATGAACCATGCTATCCTATAAACACAAGGACTGACACTGTGAAACATGCTCCCAGTATGCCTTGCTGGTAAAGGGACTCATTTCCACAGTTAAAACATTGGGCTATCTATATTCATTAATTTGAACTTAAAGTTCTCACTAATAAGAATATGATGCTACAAAAAGCACTTCCATAGAATGAAATAGAAATTGAAGTTGGAGATAAATCTTTTCAGGTCTCTTCTACAGACTGTGCTCAACTAGGTAAGATGTTTAAGTGCGTGACAGTAAGTTATGTTCAGAAAAGAATGCAAACTATCCAAATTGTGCTGTTCTACTTATCCACCACTTTGTGTACAATTCAGTGACAGAGATAGGAAAATAACACAAATATGTAACATGGTTGTAGTCATTTGAGTGAAGTGGCAAATAACTGACCTAGAAATGTGTGTATTTTAAGACTATACAGAACCTAAAAAGGCCTCAAAAGCAACTACAAAGTGGTGCAAAACACCTGCATAAGCAAAACAATCTAAAAAAATAAAAGGACAGGCAGGATAGACACCCCCCCCCCCCCAAAAAAAAATCCCAGAACCCATCATCAATTCTCCTTATGATTTCAAAAAAAGCAATTGAACTATGTAGACAAACTACATTACAGGAGAAGCCCTCTCACCATTACACAGAGCTATGTCTCCTCCCAGTCATATATATATATATATATATATATATATATATATATATATATATATACACACACACACACATTACATGAGCCCTCTCACCATTATATAGAGCTATGTCTCCTCCCAGTTTATGTATATACACATTACATGAGTCCTCTCACCATTATACAGAGCTATGTCTCCTCCCAGTCTATGTATATACACATTACAGGAGCCCTCTCACCATTATACAGAGCTATGTCTCCTCCCAGTCTATGTATATATACACATTACATGAGCCCTCTCACCATTATACAGAGCTATGTCTCCTCCCAGTCTATGTATATATACACATTACAGGAGCCCTCTCACCATTATACAGAGCTATGTCTCCTCCCAGTCTATGTATATATACACATTACATGAGCCCTCTCACCATTATACAGAGCTATGTCTCCCCCCAGTCTATGTATATATACACATTACAGGGGCCCTCTCACCATTATACAGAGCTATGTCTCCTCCCAGTCTATGCATATACACACATTACAGGGTCCCTCTCACCATTATACAGAGCCATGTATCCTCCCAGTCTATGTATATATACATTACAGGAGCCCTCTCACCATTATACAGAGCTATGTCTCCTCCCAGTCTATGTATATATACACATTACATGAGCTTTCTCACCATTATACAGAGCTATGTCTCCTCCCAGTCTATGTATATACACATTACAGGAGCCCTCTCACCATTATACAGAGCTATGTCTCCTCCCAGTCTATGTATATACACATTACATGAGCCCTCTCACCATTATACAGAGCTATGTCTCCTCCCAGTCTATGTATATACACATTACATGAGCCCTCTCACCATTATACAGAGCTATGTCTCCTCCCAGTCTATGTATATACACATTACAGGAGCCCTCTCACCATTATACAGAGCTATGTCTCCTCCCAGTCTATGTATATACACATTACATGAGCCCTCTCACCATTATACAGAGCTATGTCTCCTCCCAGTCTATGTATATACACATTACATGAGCCCTCTCACCATTATACAGAGCTATGTCTCCTCCCAGTCTATGTATATACACACATTACAGGGTCCCTCTCACCATTATACAGAGCTATGTCTCCTCCCAGTCTATGTATATACACATTACATGAGCCCTCTCACCATTATAAAGAGCTATGTCTCCTCCCAGTTTATGTATATACACATTACATGAGCCCTCTCACCATTATACAGAGCTATGTCTCCTCCCAGTCTATGTATATACTGTATACATTACATGAGCCCTCTCACCATTATACAGAGCTATGTCTCCTCCCAGTCTATGTATATATACACATTACAGGAGCCCTCTCACCATTATACAGAGCTATGTCTCCTCCCAGTCTATGTATATACACATTACAGGAGCCCTCTCACCATTATACAGAGCTATGTCTCCTCCCAGTCTATGTATATACACATTACAGGGGCCCTCTCACCATTATACAGAGCTATGTCTCCTCCCAGTCTATGTATATATACACATTACATGAGCCCTCTCACCATTATACAGAGCTATGTCTCCTCCCAGTCTATGTATATATACACATTACAGGAGCCCTCTCACCATTATACAGAGCTATGTCTCCTCCCAGTCTATGTATATATACACATTACATGAGCCCTCTTACCATTATACAGAGCCATGTCTCCTCCCAGTCTATGTATATATACACACATTACATGAGCCCTCTCACCATTATACAGAGCTATGTCTCCTCCCAGTCTATGTATATACACATTACATGAGCCCTCTCACCATTATACAGAGCCATGTCTCCTCCCAGTCTATGTATATATACACATTACATGAGCCCTCTCACCATTATACAGAGCTATGTCTCCTCCCAGTCTATGTATATATACATTACATGAGCCCTCTCACCATTATACAGAGCTATGTCTCCTCCCAGTCTATGTATATACACATTACATGAGCCCTCTCACCATTATACAGAGCTATGTCTCCTCCCAGTCTATGTATATATACATTACATGAGCCCTCTCACCATTATACAGAGCTATGTCTCCTCCCAGTCTATGTATATATATATACACACACATTACATGAGCCCTCTCACCATTATACAGAGCTATGTCTCCTCCCAGTCTATGTATATATATACACATTACAGGAGCCCTCTCACCATTATACAGAGCCATGTCTCCTCCCAGTCTATGTATATATACACATTACAGGAGCCCTCTCACCATTATACAGAGCTATGTCTCCTCCCAGTCTATGTATATACACATTACAGGAGCCCTCTCACCATTATACAGAGCTATGTCTCCTCCCAGTCTATGTATATATACACATTACATGAGCCCTCTCACCATTATACAGAGCTATGTCTCCTCCCAGTCTATGTATATACACATTACAGGAGCCCTCTCACCATTATACAGAGCTATGTCTCCTCCCAGTCTATGTATATACACATTACAGGAGCCCTCTCACCATTATACAGAGCTATGTCTCCTCCCAGTCTATGTATATATACACATTACATGAGCCCTCTCACCATTATACAGAGCTATGTCTCCTCCCAGTCTATGTATATATACACATTACATGAGCCCTCTCACCATTATACAGAGCTATGTCTCCCCCCAGTCTATGTATATATACACATTACATGAGCCCTCTCACCATTATACAGAGCTATGTCTCCTCCCAGTCTATGTATATATACATTACAGGAGCCCTCTCACCATTATACAGAGCCATGTCTCCTCCCAGTCTATGTATATATACATTACATGAGCCCTCTCACCATTATACAGAGCTATGTCTCCTCCCAGTTTATGTATATATATATACACATTACAGGAGCCCTCTCACTATTATAGAGCCATGTCTCCCCCCAGTCTATGTATATACACATTACAGGAGCCCTCTCACCATTATACAGAGCTATGTCTCCTCCCAGTCTATGTATATACACATTACATGAGCCCTCTCACCATTATACAGAGCTATGTCTCCTCCCAGTCTATGTATATATACACATTACATGAGCCCTCTCACCATTATACAGAGCTATGTCTCCTCCCAGTCTATGTATATATACATTACAGGGGCCCTCTCACCATTATACAGAGCTATGTCTCCTCCCAGTCTATGTATATATACATTACAGGGGCCCTCTCACCATTATACAGAGCTATGTCTCCTCCCAGTCTATGTATGTATACACATTACAGGAGCCCTCTCACCATTATACAGAGCTATGTCTCCTCCCAGTCTATGTATATACCGTATACATTACATGAGCCCTCTCACCATTATACAGAGCTATGTCTCCTCCCAGTCTATGTATATATACACATTACAGGAGCCCTCTCACCATTATACAGAGCTATGTCTCCTCCCAGTCTATGTATATATACACACATTACATGAGCCCTCTCACCATTATACAGAGCTATGTCTCCTCCCAGTCTATGTATATATACATTACATGAGCCCTCTCACCATTATACAGAGCTATGTCTCCTCCCAGTCTATGTATATATACATTACAGGAGCCCTCTCACCATTATACAGAGCTATGTCTCCTCCCAGTCTATGTATATATACATTACAGGAGCCCTCTCACCATTATACAGAGCTATGTCTCCTCCCAGTCTATGTATATATACACATTACATGAGCCCTCTCACCATTATACAGAGCTATGTCTCCTCCCAGTCTATGTATATACACATTACAGGGGCCCTCTCACCATTATACAGAGCTATGTCTCCTCCCAGTCTATGTATATACACATTACAGGAGCCCTCTCACCATTACACAGAGCCATGTCTCCTCCCAGTCTATGTATATACACATTACAGGGGCCCTCTCACCATTATACAGAGCTATGTCTCCTCCCAGTCTATGTATATACACATTACATGAGCCCTCTCACCATTATACAGAGCTATGTCTCCTCCCAGTCTATGTATATATACACATTACATGAGCCCTCTCACCATTATACAGAGCTATGTCTCCTCCCAGTCTATGTATATACACATTACAGGAGCCCTCTCACCATTATACAGAGCTATGTCTCCTCCCAGTCTATGTATATACACATTACATGAGCCCTCTCACCATTATACAGAGCCATGTCTCCTCCCAGTCTATGTATATACACATTACATGAGCCCTCTCACCATTATACAGAGCTATGTCTCCTCCCAGTCTATGTATATATACATTACAGGAGCCCTCTCACCATTATACAGAGCTATGTCTCCTCCCAGTCTATGTATATACACATTACAGGGGCCCTCTCACCATTATAGAGCCATGTCTCCTCCCAGTCTATGTATATATACACATTACATGAGCCCTCTCACCATTATACAGAGCTATGTCTCCTCCCAGTCTATGTATATATACATTACATGAGCCCTCTCACCATTATACAGAGCCATGTCTCCTCCCAGTCTATGTATATATACACATTACATGAGCCCTCTCACCATTATACAGAGCTATGTCTCCTCCCAGTCTATGTATATATACACATTACATGAGCCCTCTCACCATTATACAGAGCTATGTCTCCTCCCAGTCTATGTATATACACATTACATGAGCCCTCTCACCATTATACAGAGCTATGTCTCCTCCCAGTCTATGTATATATACACATTACATGAGCCCTCTCACCATTATACAGAGCTATGTCTCCTCCCAGTCTATGTATATACACATTACATGAGCCCTCTCACCATTATACAGAGCTATGTCTCCTCCCAGTCTATGTATATATACACATTACATGAGCCCTCTCACCATTATACAGAGCTATGTCTCCTCCCAGTCTATGTATATATACACATTACATGAGCCCTCTCACCATTATACAGAGCTATGTCTCCTCCCAGTCTATGTATATATACACATTACATGAGCCCTCTCACCATTATACAGAGCTATGTCTCCTCCCAGTCTATGTATATACACATTACAGGAGCCCTCTCACCATTATACAGAGCTATGTCTCCTCCCAGTCTATGTATATACACATTACAGGGGCCCTCTCACCATTATACAGAGCTATGTCTCCTCCCGGTCTATGTATATATACACATTACAGGGGCCCTCTCACCATTATACAGAGCTATGTCTCCTCCCAGTCTATGTATATACACATTACAGGAGCCCTCTCACCATTATACAGAGCTATGTCTCCTCCCAGTCTATGTATATATACACATTACATGAGCCCTCTCACCATTATACAGAGCTATGTATCCTCCCAGTCTATGTATATATACACATTACAGGAGCCCTCTCACCATTATACAGAGCTATGTCTCCTCCCAGTCTATGTATATATACACATTACAGGAGCCCTCTCACCATTATACAGAGCTATGTCTCCTCCCAGTCTATGTATATATACACATTACATGAGCCCTCTCACCATTATACAGAGCTATGTCTCCTCCCAGTCTATGTATATACACATTACATGAGCCCTCTCACCATTATACAGAGCTATGTCTCCTCCCAGTCTATGTATATATACACATTACAGGAGCCCTCTCACCATTATACAGAGCTATGTCTCCTCCCAGTCTATGTATATACACATTACAGGAGCCCTCTCACCATTATACAGAGCTATGTATCCTCCCAGTTTATGTATATACACATTACAGGAGCCCTCTCACCATTATACAGAGCTATGTCTCCTCCCAGTCTATGTATATACACATTACAGGAGCCCTCTCACCATTATACAGAGCTATGTCTCCTCCCAGTCTATGTATATATACACATTACAGGGGCCCTCTCACCATTATACAGAGCTATGTCTCCTCCCAGTCTATGTATATATACACATTACATGAGCCCTCTCACCATTATACAGAGCTATGTCTCCTCCCAGTCTATGTATATATACACATTACATGAGCCCTCTCACCATTATACAGAGCTATGTCTCCTCCCAGTCTATGTATATATACACATTACATGAGCCCTCTCACCATTATACAGAGCTATGTCTCCTCCCAGTCTATGTATATATACACATTACATGAGCCCTCTCACCATTATACAGAGCTATGTCTCCTCCCAGTCTATGTATATACACATTACATGAGCCCTCTCACCATTATACAGAGCTATGTCTCCTCCCAGTCTATGTATATACACATTACATGAGCCCTCTCACCATTATACAGAGCTATGTCTCCTCCCAGTCTATGTATATACACATTACATGAGCCCTCTCACCATTATACAGAGCTATGTCTCCTCCCAGTCTATGTATATATACACATTACAGGGGCCCTCTCACCATTATACAGAGCTATGTCTCCTCCCAGTCTATGTATATATACACATTACATGAGCCCTCTCACCATTATACAGAGCTATGTCTCCTCCCAGTCTATGTATATATACACATTACAGGAGCCCTCTCACCATTATACAGAGCTATGTCTCCTCCCAGTCTATGTATATATACACATTACAGGAGCCCTCTCACCATTATACAGAGCTATGTCTCCTCCCAGTCTATGTATATACACATTACATGAGCCCTCTCACCATTATACAGAGCTATGTCTCCTCCCAGTCTATGTATACATACACATTACATGAGCCCTCTCACCATTATACAGAGCTATGTCTCCTCCCAGTCTATGTATATATACACATTACATGAGCCCTCTCACCATTATACAGAGCTATGTCTCCTCCCAGTCTATGTATATACACATTACATGAGCCCTCTCACCATTATACAGAGCTATGTCTCCTCCCAGTCTATGTATATATACACATTACATGAGCCCTCTCACCATTATACAGAGCTATGTCTCCTCCCAGTTTATGTATATACACATTACATGAGCCCTCTCACCATTATACAGAGCTATGTCTCCTCCCAGTCTATGTATATATACACATTACAGGAGCCCTCTCACCATTATACAGAGCTATGTCTCCTCCCAGTCTATGTATATACACATTACAGGAGCCCTCTCACCATTATACAGAGCTATGTCTCCTCCCAGTCTATGTATATACACATTACAGGAGCCCTCTCACCATTATACAGAGCTATGTCTCCTCCCAGTCTATGTATATATACACATTACAGGAGCCCTCTCACCATTATACAGAGCTATGTCTCCTCCCAGTCTATGTATATATACATTACATGAGCCCTCTCACCATTATACAGAGCTATGTCTCCTCCCAGTCTATGTATACATACACATTACATGAGCCCTCTCACCATTATACAGAGCTATGTCTCCTCCCAGTCTATGTATATATACACATTACAGGAGCCCTCTCACCATTATACAGAGCTATGTCTCCTCCCAGTCTATGTATATATACACATTACATGAGCCCTCTCACCATTATACAGAGCTATGTCTCCTCCCAGTCTATGTATATATACACATTACATGAGCCCTCTCACCATTATACAGAGCTATGTCTCCTCCCCGGGTCTCCAGCCGCAGTTCTCGCTGCTCCGCGTGTCTCTGGATCTCCCCGTTCGCGTCCCCGATACTGAGGAGCCGCACGCCGGGAAACACCGACACTGCTGCCATCTTTACAGAGGCGGGTCCATTCAGCCGCGTGGAGACTTATGGGAGGCAGGAAGAGATCTGAACATTGGTGACAGCGCCATCTCTCTGCAGGGAGGAGGCAATTGCCGGCTATGTAAAGGATGCTGCAGAATAATGCCACCTAGCGGTGGGACTGCAATACAGCTCCTATATGTACTGTATAAACAACGGATCATTGTGCTGCACACAAAGCACCATAATCTGTTACTGAGTACCAAAAACGATGAGTAACAAACCAGCATTTACCACAGGCATCCGTTTATATTGAAATAATCTGTTCTGAACCCCTGACATGTCACATTTTATTTTGAGCTGATGGTCTAGTTTTTTATACAAAACCTTAATACTAATCAGACATACATATGAAACAATAAATAGATAAAATAGACTAGATTTTAGCTTCACTTTAACTGTACTGAAAGTATTTGAGGGCCCAAAGAGATGGTGGCGATGTAGAGGAGGAGAAGGAGGGCACTGGTGAGTGATTGGAAGCGGAGTCCTCTTTCATTAGAACATCAGGCACTTGCACAGGAGACCTCCGTCTTTTCTGTCTCTTAACACCACTGAGCCCTGCTGGAGACTCTGATGTAGGGAGTTCCACTAGAAACCTATCAAGAGAAAATTGCTTCTGCCTAAGTTTCAAAATGTTTCTGAAGTGAGACATTGTTTGAGCATTAAACAAGTCCAGATTGCAGCTGGCTAGAGCTTTGTCAGGGTAATACTTTTCCGGAAACTTTTTTAATTCAATTTTTTTATTCTTTGAGCAGAAGGTGCTTCCTCCCTTCTTTAATTAATTTAGCATACATTTCTTTGAGCAGAAGGTGCTTCCTCCCTTTCCTCCTCTTCCGTTTCCTTTGCAGTCTGTGCTCCTACATTAGCTCCTCAATGTCTAAATTACTCACCCACAGGCCCATGGACTTGCCCAGAGACACAATGTTCTCCATTATTCTGCTAGGTTCAGCCTTCAAGTTCTTCAGAGTTACAGCTTCTGGACACAATTTCCTTCAGCCACAGTTCAAGTTCTTGTGAGAGAGACCTCCAGCCAGGCCTTATCACCTCAAAACACCTCTGGAAGAGGACATTGATATACAGTGTCTTAGTCTAAGTTTGATATGATCTGCTGATCCATGGATCAGATGATCTGCTGGATCAGAGGAGTTGTGTTAGTGAGGCAAGAACTCCAAGTTATAAAATTAAAGTGCTCCAGCAAGTTCTCCTCCAAGCCGGGATGGTGAGCAGGAGCATTGTCCTTTATTAACAGAGCCATCAGAAGCAGTTGTTTTTCCTGCAAATATTTTTTACATTGGGGCCAGGATTTGCTGTTGGCCCTCCACATAACACTTAACCTGCTTTTTTATCACATTTTCTCTTTTACAAACTCAAGGGTTATCACTGTGATTGACTAGTAGAGGCTTAAGTTTTAAATCCCCACTGCAATTCTCACAAATCAACAGTTAGCCTGTCCTTCATCGGCTTGTGCCCTGGCAATGTCTTCTCTTCTTGAGTGATGTAGGTTCTGCTAGACATTTTCTTCCAAAACAAACAAGTCTTGTCACCACTGCAGATTCAGGCATTGTTCTCCAGCATTTCTGGAGAACAATGCTTGAATCTATTGTTGCAAACAGCCTACTCTTGCATCTGTAAGGTGATGGGGGTCTTGTATTGATTTCAAACAGATCCAATCAAATTATTTAACAAAGCTGTAACAAAGACAAAATTGATTCCTCTATTCATAAACATTCTTCTGATTTCTCTAAACACGTTTTACATCCATAGATTATACAACTGCTGTTGTTGGTTTGTTATCTAACTCCCAAACAAGCATCTCTTTTTTCTTGAACTACAGTGATTCTTTCAACAGTTCAGGAGAAAGAGTGGGAGGGTACTAAAGTTGTGACGGGCAACTTATTTTATTTGAAAAATGTCAAATTCAGCCCCAAGTCCTTATAAAGATCTTTCTAAATAATAGGTAGGGCCTGATAAAAAAAAAAAACTTTATTAAACTTTTACTGAGCATTTAACCAATAAATTACTATTTTTTAATCATGCTCCAGGCAGTATGAGCTCTTTATCTCTCCATCCCCTAAATTATGTATTGTCTATGTAGTGGGAGCCATCCAGTGGGATACCTCTACAAAGAGGCATACATTATTTACAGTATGACTAGTCACTTGCCCGTCACAAATGACTGGATAATATTATATTTTTCTGTCCCCCTCCATCTCTTACCCCCCTCTCCATACCCTGTGTCTCTTCCCTTCCCCTCTCCTCTGTCTCTCCCCCTCTCCTATGTCTCCTTTCCCCTATCCCTTCCCTGTGTTTCTTTCCTCCTCTCCCCCTCCCCTGTGTCTCTTTCCTCCCTCTCCCTCCCCTGTGTTTCTTCCCTCCTCTCCCTCCCCTGTGTTTCTTCCCTCCTCTCCCTCCCCTGTGTCTCTTCTCCCCTCTCAATGCCCTGTGTCTCAATCCCCCTCTACTGTGTCTACTCCCTCCCATCTCCTTCCCCCGTGTCTCCTTCCCCCATCTCCCTCCCCTGTGTCTCCTTTCCCCCTCTCCCTCACCTGTGTCTCTTTCCCCTCTTACTCCCCTGTGTCTCTTCCATCCTCTCTTTCCCCTCTCCCTCCCCTGTGTCTCTTCCACACCTCTCCCTCTCCTGTGTCTTTTACCCCCTCTCCTTCCCCTGTTTCTCTATCCCCTCTCCCTCCCCATGTCTCCTTCCCTCCCTACGCATGTCTCCTTCCCCATCTCTCTTCCCTGTGTCTCCTTGCCCTCCTCTCCCTCCTCTGTGCCTCTTTCCCCACGCTTCTCTTTCCCCTCTCACCACCCCATGTGTCTCTTCCCCCTTCCCTGTGTCTCCTTCTCCCCCTCCCTCCCCTGTGTCTCCTTCCCCCATCTACCTCACCTGAGTCTCCTCCCCCATCTCCTTTCCCTGTGTCTCCTTCCCCATCTCCCTACCCTGTGTCTCCTTTTCCCCTCTCTCCCTCCCTTGTGTCTCTTCCCCCCTCTCCCTCCCCTGTGTCTCCTTCCCCTATCTCCCTGCCCTGTGTCTCCTTCCCAGTAGCGTAGGAAGGAGGGTGCGCGGGGAGCGGAGCGCCCCGGGTGTCACCTCTTTAGGGGTGGCAAAAATGCCACCTCCTGCCTTCCACTGCACATTCCCTTTCCCTCAGATCCCCTGCTCCTGCTCCCTGCTCTCTGTTTGTGTCTGTTGGTAGGGGAGCAGCCAGGAGAGGGAAGAGCCAGCAGAACGGGAGCACGGAGCAGGAGCAGAAGGTAAGAGAGAGGGGAGAGGCATGGAGGGGGAGAGGGAGGCATGGGGGGAGAGGAGATATAGTGGGAGGCAGAGTCATGGGGGGAAAGGAGACATGGAGGGAGGGAGAGGCATGGGGGAGAGAAGGAGACATGGAGGGAGGGAGAGGCATGTGGGAGAGAAGGAGACATGGAGGGAGAGGCATGGGGAAGAGAGGCAAAGGGGAAAAGGGAGAAACATGGAGAGAGAAAGGGAAGGGGGAGACATGGAGGGAGAGGGGGAACCATGGGGTGAGAGGTAATCATGGGTGGGGGGAGAGGGGAACAAATGGGGTGAGAGAGGGAGACATGGAGGGAGAGGCATGGGGGAGAGTAGGAGACTTGGAGGGAGGGGGAGGCATGGGGAAGAGAGGCAAAGGGAAAAAGGGAGAAAGATGGAGAAAGGGAAGGGGGAGACATGGGGCAGAGGGGGAGACATGATGAAAGAGAAGGAGAGAGGGAGAGGCATGGGGGAGAGAAGGAGACATGGGGGGAGAGAATGAGACATAGAGGGAGAGAGAGGTATGGAGAAAAGAGGCAAAGGGGAAAAAGGGAAACACATGGAGGGAGAAAGGGAAGGGGGGGCATGGAGGGAGAGGGGGAAACATGAAGGGAGATGGGGAGACATGGGGGAGAGGAAGAAAGAAAAGGGGGAGCCACATGGGGGAGACATGAAGGGAGAGGGAGGCATGGGTGGGAAAGGGAGACATGGTGGAGAGGGAGGGGCATGGGGGAAAGAGGGAGACACATGGAGGGAGTTAGAGACAAGGTATAGTAGTAGACATGGGTAAGAGGGATGTATGGGGGAGAGGAATGGGGTAGAGAGGCAAGGGGAAAGAGGGAGACACATGGAGAGGCATGAGGGGAGAGGGGGATGCATAGGGCAAGGGGGAGAGCGAGATGAAGGGAGAGGGAGAGAAAGAGGAGGAGCAAAAGAAAGAGGGATAGAATGAGAGAGGGAAGAGAGAGTGGGGGATAGGGAGAGAAAGAGAAAGCAGAGAGAGAGAGAGAGTGAGGGGAGAGAGGGGGGGAAAGAGAAAGAGAGAGAAGGCAGGGGAATAGGGAGAGAGACATGGAGAGAAAGGGAGAGGGAGAGAAAGAGGGGGAGGAAGAGAGAGAAAGAGAGGGGAGATATAGAGAAGTGGGAGTTTGAGCCAGAAGGCGATATATATATATATATATATATATATATATATATATATATTTGGTGCGCAATGCACATGTGCGGCTCTTGCCGCTCATTTCGCATGCATAGCTTTTGGTGCGTATGCACGGCTATCTCCGTGAGTTTGTGTAATGCCTCTGTTGCAATTTTACAATGTTGCTCCTCTATTAAAGAACAACTAAAAACAAAAAATGCTGGGCAGATGTCAAAACTCACTATTAGTTTAAATGTGTTCATAACATAATGAAGACCATGAAAATGTATAGATATTTCTTAATTACCTCATCAAGTCATGATAAAATGGATGACTGATTTTAAGCTTCATATTCCTACGTAAGTGCTGCACTTTAATCTACCCTGCTGCTGCAACTATATTGTCATTCTGCCAGTAACACATATGACTGCTGCAGCCAAGTTATAAACACTGCCAGAAACAAATATGGTGACAGCAACTACATACCAGACACCGTAGCATCTGCTTGCTTTAATAGATAAATAACTATTTACTTGAGACTTTGATGATCAGGTCTAAGCTTTATTCTTGTTAAAATATATATTCACATATAATAGTTGTCAAACTGCAATTCGTCGTCATGCTTGCAACAAATCGTAGTTTGACAACTACAATTGATCGCAATCCCAGCGCATGCGAATTGCGTCGGGGGCGCGCGCTTGCACATTGCGTCGGAGGCTGAGTGACACTGGAGTAAAAGACATGGGAGGAAGAGACACAGGGGAGGAGGAGGAAGAGACACAGGGGAGGAGGGGGAAGAGATAAAGGGGAGGAGGGGGACGAGATACAGGGGAGGAAGGGGAAGACACACAGGATCAGGTGGGGGGAGACACACAGGGAAGGAGGGGGAGACACACAGGGGAGGGAGATGGGGGGAGAGACACAGAGGAGGGGGGAGAGACACAGGGGAGGGAGAGGAGGGGGGGAGACACAGAGGAGGGAGAGGAGGGGGAGACACAGTGGAGTGAGAGGAGGGGGGAAGAGACACAGGGGAGTGAGAGGAGGGGGAAGAGACACGGGGGGAAGGAGAGAGAAAGAGACACCGGGAGGGGGGAAAGACACAGGGGAGGGAAATGTCTGGGAAAAGACACGGGGGGGGGGGGGGACTGGGGGGAAAGGCACAGGGGGCAGAGGAGAAAGAGAAACAGGGGGGAAAGAGGGACAGGGGGGGAAAGACACATGGGAAGGGGGAAGAGACAGGGGAGGGGGGAACAGACACGGGAGGGGGAAAAGACACAGGGGAGGGAGAGGGGGGAGAGACATGAGGAAGGGCGGCAAGAGACACATGGGGAGGACAAGGGGGAAAGAGACACAGGGGATGGGGAAGAGACACAGGGGAGCGAGAGGGGGGTAAAAACATGGAGAGACACAAGGGAGGGAGAGGAGGGGGGAAAAGAGACACAAGGGAGGGAGAGGGGGAAAGAGATACAGGGGAGGGGGGAAGACACACAGTGGAGGGGGGGAAGACACAGGGGAGGGGGAACAGACACAGGGGAGGGGGAACAGACACAGGGGAGGGAGAGGGGGGAGAGACATGAGGAAGGGGGGGAAGAGACACAGGGGGAGGACAAGGTGAAAGAGACACAGGGGATGGGGGAGGAGACACAGGGAAGGGAGAGGGGGGAAAACATGGGGGGAAAGGAGATACAAGGGAATGAGAGGAGGGGGGGGAAAGAGACACAATGGAGGAAGAAAACAGGGGGAGAGACTCACAATGAGTGCGTGGCCAGTAAAGTAGAGGGGGGGAGAGGTTTGCAATGAGCGCCTCCCGTTAAGTAGAGGAGGGGGAGAGGATCGCAATGAGCACCAAAGGCACTCATCTCAAGGCCAGTACAGTAGAGGGGGGTAGAGGCTTCACTTTTTTTGCTGTCATTTTTGACGGGCAAGTTGCTAGTTAACATATATTGAGCAAAAGGTATATATATGTATATATATATAAATATATATATATATGTATATATATATATATATATATATATATATATATATATATATATATATATATATATATTGAGCAAAATGTTTCACTGTTAGAATGTATAGATAAGGCAATAGGGGACATCCATGCCTGAAATTTAAAACTGTATACTCAATGAACTCTCAGCTAACTCTCAGCTGAGTATACAGTTTTAAACATCTTCTGCATCCAACAACAGAGCCAGCATTGGAGTCCCTGAGACTCTACAGTTGGAATAGATATCAGTTATCTTCATTTAATCGGTTTGAGACGTTTTTGGGTAGTGGATCCCAATTAGTAGCCTCGTGCTCAGATTTTCCAGATCCTTCCAATGTCTTGTTCCAATGGACTACAATGGTCGTATATTATTCGGTGTATATTCTATATATCTTGGGGCTGCTCTCCTTTGTTTGATACTGTTCACAAACGTATCAAGTATGCTGATAAACGAAAGAAAGGGGGGGGGGGGGGGGGGGGTTGGAGAAAGTGCACCACTATCTGGTGCAGATTATTCAAAAGGTAAGCTATTGGATACACAATATGTGCAAATAGAATAATTGGACTCTCACCTTGAATACCCTCAAAAAATATGAGGTATATAAAAGCATTAGTGGGATTGTTCTTGTTGATCTCTGGTGGTATGGTCATCCACTATTGTTTTTAGATGTGGACAAATGTAATGAAGTAAATAATAATGGTGATTTGTGGAAATACATCATACAAAGTCCCATAGATTTAAAGAAGGACTTTATTATACACAATACTATTCCACATAAACAATGAAATAAAAAATCACAATTACGAGTAATGACAAAATTGTGGCAGAAGTAGTACACACAAGCTAGTGTGGTTGTCATGTACACAAATCCCGGTTATATTGTGATGATAGGATAAATGCGTTTCACCGCTCTCAGCAGCTTACAGGTATTACATAGCTACATAGTTACATAGGGCCTCATTCTATTATCGGCCGTAAACCGGCCGTAAGGCTGCGATTCACTGCGGGGGTCCCGTTACCTCGCAATTCAATTAAACGGCCCCAAGGATCTCCTCTTACGGTCAGCCGTAAATCTTGCAACCGGCCGTAAGCTCTGAAATCTAAAAAGTCAAAAATAAATTCAAGACAGCTCTGTAAGGCTCTGTAAATGCTAGGGATCATATTGGGGGACATGAGGATTAAAAGTAACCCACTCTCAAGCTTGCACATCAGCCCAAACCCGAGTTTAAATTAACTGTTTATTTTCCGGCTGCGGCGTGGGCGGGTCTGAGGTGCTCCAAGCACTCTGGACTTTTTACATGGATATTTGACGTATATTAAAAAATATATATTTTACGGATTTGAGTATAGGGGAATTTTGTGCTAATTTTGCTAACATCGAAAATCACTTTATAGTCTTCTCAAAGTGCAGGATGGCTTTATTTGGGCTATATTTCGTGCTTAATTGGTGATAGCGGGACCTCTTTCCTGCAAGTAAGCTGCGGCTCGGTTTTAGCCTTGCAGAGAGGGTTCCCGGAGCAATTGAATTGCAAATAGGATTTTCTTACGGCCGATTTCCTTGCGGCCGTTTTAGATCAAAGGATTTCCTCCGGCGCGAGCAGCCGCAAGAGATAGCAAGGCGCCGGCCGCAAGCCTGCCGGAATCCCCGGCCGGAGGGGAATAGAATAGCCGAATAGCTTGCGGCCGGTCCTTGCGGCCTCGCAACGGCTGCGGCCGATAATAGAATGAGGCCCATAGTAATTAAGCTTGAAAAAAAAAGACTTTCAGTCCATCAAGTTCAACCTTTTGAGATCTCTTCTGATCTGCAATATGCGGATTAGTTATTAGATAATTAGTTGTTAATTAATTGTTAATTAATTATTAATCAATCTTTTTTTATTTATTTTTTATTAATAATTAATTGATCCAGAGGAAGGCAAACAGAAAAAAAAAAACAAGTGAAACTTATCTAATCATTTCAAAGGGAAAAAAATCCTTCCTGATCCCAGATACTGGCGATCGGATTTCTCCCTGGATTAATAGGCTCTCTCTAATTATCCAGGATAACCCTGAATTCCCTTTTAAATTAGAAATAAATCCAGCCCCCTTTTAAAGTTATCAATCAAATCTGCTGTCACCACCTCCTCTGGTAGACAATTCCACAGATTAACCACCCTTACTGTGAAAAACCCCTTTCTTTCTTTAAGGTGGAATCTTTTTACTTCTAATCTCAAGGGGTGTCCTCTTGTTAGTTGAAAACCTCTTGGCACAAAAAGCTCCCTTGACAAATCTTTATACTGACCCTGGATGTATTTATATAAGGTAATCAAATCTCTTATACGCTTTTTTCTAGAGACAATAAGATTAATTTGGTTAGTCTTTCTTCATATCTTAGCCCCTCCATTCACCTTATTTGTTTTGTTACCCTCCTCTGTACCTTTTCTAGCTCTAAAATGTCATTTTTATGAAGTGGTGCCGAAAATTGTACTCCATATTCCAAATGAGGGCGTACTAGAGATTTGTATAGTGGCAGAATTATATTTGCTTCCCTTGCTTCTATACCCTTCTTAATACATGCTAATATTTTATTTGCCTTTGAGGCTGCTGCTTGGGTTTGAGCACTGTTACCTAGGTGGTTTTCCACAAGCACTCCCAAATGCCTTTCAATATCAGATACCCCTATATTTGCTCCATTAAGATTATAAATAGCATGGCTATTTTTCCTTCCCAGATTCATAACTTTACATGTATTCATATTAAATCTCATCTGCCATTTAGATGCCCACTCCTCAATTTTATGAAAATCCCTTTGGAGGGAAAGCACATCATTATCTGATTTAATTACCTTGCACAACTTTGTGTCATCAGAGAAAATGGAGATACTACTTTCCAGTCCCACCTCTAAGTCATTAATAAATATGTTAAAAAGGAGAGGACCTAATACTGAACCCTGAGGAACCCCACTTACCACATTAGTCCAATCCGAGTATGTTCCATTTACAACAACCCTTTGCTTCCTGTCTTTTAGCCAGCTATCAATCCATGAGCAGATATTTACTGCAATTAGGTAGTAAAACTAGTGAGGCTTATGTGTGTTCAAACAGACTGTTTGACTATTTGAACACACACAAACCTCACTAGTTTTACTACCTGTAAGTGGATGAGATACTGAGGAAGCTGCTGAAAACGGTGAAACACGTTTATCCTATTATCACAATATAACTGGGACAACCACACTAGCTTGTGTGTACTACTTCTGCCACAATTTTATCATTACTTGTAATAGTGATTTTTTTTATTTCATTGTTTATGTGGAATAGTATTATGTATAATAAAGTCCTTCTTTAAATCAATGGGACTTTGTATGACCTATTTCCACAAATCACCATTATTGATTACTTCATTACTTTTGTCCACATTTAAAAACAATAGTGGATGACCATACCACCAGAGATCGACAAGAACAATCTCACCAATGCTTTTATATAGCTCATATTTTTTGAGGGTATTCAAGGTGAGAGTCCAAATTTTCTAGTTGCACATATTGTGTATCCAATAGCTTACGCTTTGAATAATCTGCACTAGATAGTGTTGCACTTTCTCCTACCCCCCCCCCCCCGCCCTTTATTTTCATTTATCTTCCTTTAATCATTTGAACTTGTTCTGCCTTTTATGAATCTTAACTGATCTTCATAGATCAAATCAGGAAAGAATTGTGTCAAGCTTTTGATTAAACCTTAATCCAATATTTTTACATCAGTATTTAAGAAGCAGATTGGTCTATAATTCTGGAATTCTGTGGGGTATTTCCCTTCTTTCCAAATTGTGGAACTCTTGCTTCCAACAACTCTCTTGGTAACATAAAATTTATTTAGTTATGATTAATCAGGTTGTTTATAGATAGAGACACTTTGGGCCTCATTCTATTAACGGCCGTAGGAGATGCGTGGCCGCAAGGACCGGCCGCAAGCTATTTGCCTATTCTATTCCCTTCCGGCCGGGGATTCCGGCAGGCTTGCGGCCGGCGCCTTGCTATCCCTTGCGGCCGCAGGCGCCGGAGGAAAGCCTTTGATCTTAAACGGCCGCAAGAGTTTTGGCAGCAAGAAAATCCTGGTTGCTATTCAATTGCTCCGAGAACCCTCTCTGCAAGGCTAAAACCGAGCCGCAGCTTACTTGCAGCAAAAAGGCCCCACAGGCACACAATTAAGCACATAATAAAGCCATAATAAAGCCATCCTGCACTCTGAGGAGACTATAAAGTAATTGTAGGTGTTAGCATTAATAGCACAACATTCCCCTACACTCAAATCCGTAAATACATTTTATTTTAATTTATGTCACATATCCATGGAAAAAGTCCAGAGGGCTTGGAGCACCTCAGACCCGCCCACTCTGCGGCCGGAAAATAAACAGTTAATGTAATCTCGGATTTGGGCTGATGTGCAAGCTTGAGAGAGGGTTGCTATTAATCCTCATGTCCCCCATTATGATCCCTAGCATTTACAGAGCTTTACAGTGCCGTCTTGAATTTATTTTTGCATTTAAAGATTTCTGAGCTTACGGCCGATTGCAAGATATACGGCCGGCCGTAAGGGGATATCCTTGCGGCGCCGTCTATTTGAATTGCAAGGTAACGGGAGCCCGCAAGGAATCGCAGCTTTGCGGACGATTTACGGCCGATAATAGAATGAGGCCCTTTATCTTTAAATAACTTGTAATAGAAACAAGTGTACCCATCAGGGGCAGGGGATTTAAAATGTTTATATTCCCTTATAGCTGACAATACTTCTATTGTAATCCTTTGATCAAATGTATTTAGTTGAAACTCATTCAATTTACGTAAATTTAATTCTTCTTATAATACCTTTATATATAAAACTAATATTTTTTTGTTGTTGTTTCACTTCAATTTTATATGACTTATAAAAGTTTGCAAAACTATTTACTATTACTTGAGAATCTAAAACTATGGAGCCATTTTCACATTTAATAACTTTAATTCTATTTTTGGAAAGAAATCCTTTTAGCTCATTGGCTAATACTTTAGATATTAGTAAAGGGAATAAAAGATAATTTGTAATTTCAATGAATTTGTAACTACAATATCTGCTGTGTTCTCTAGCTGTCTATTAATTTTTCATTTTTAAAAATGTAGTTTAGATCTATTTTCTTTAAATGAGTTTTCTTTATTATTTTTCCCTCATTTATAAAAGTTTATATAAATTTCGATTAAGGCAATTTTCTCTTTTAACTCTCCTGTTTTGTTAAGTTTATTAATTTCTCTACTTACTCCTGTTTTATGTGCACACCAGGGGCCTCATTCTATTATCGGCCGTAAATCAGCCGTAAGGCTGCGATTCCTTGCGGGGGTTCTGTTACCTCGCAATTCAATTATACGGCCCCGCAAGGATCTCCCCTTACGGCTGGCCGCATATCTTGGAACCGGCCGTAAGCTCCAAAATTTTAAAACTCAAAAATAAATTCTAGACGGCACTGTACAGCTCTGTAAATGCTAGGGATCATATTGGGGAACATGAGGATTAATAGCAACCCCTTCTCAAGCTTGCACATCAGCCCAAATACGAGTTTACATTAACTGTTTATTTTCCGGCCTCAGCGTGGCCAGGTCTGAGGTGCTCCAAGCCCTCTGGACTTTTTACATGTATATTTGAAATATATTAAAAAAAAAATATTTTACGGATTTGAGTATAGGGGAAATTTGTGCTATTTTTGCTAACACCTAAAATCACTTTATAGTCTTCTCAAAGTGCAGGATGGCTTTATTTGGGCTATATTTCGTGCTTAATTGGTGATAGCGGGACCTCTTTCCTGCAAGAAAGCTGCGGCACGCTTTTAGCCTTGCAGAGAGGGTTCCTGGAGCAATTGAATTGCAAATAGGATTTTCTTACGGCCGATTTCCTTTTAGATCAAAGGCTTTCCTCCGGCGCGAGCGGCCGCAAGAGATAGCAAGGCGCCGGCCGCAAGCCTGCCGGAGGGGAATAGAATAGCAGAATAGCTTGCGTCCGGTCCTTGCGGCCCCGCAACGGCTGCGGCCGATAATAGAATGAGGCCCCAGAGGTTTAGCAAATGAGTACATTCATTGTCATTAAAACTAAAATATTAATTTATAATGTTTTCTATGTTATATTTACATTCTTTTCTTTTCTCTAATATGAAGAATTAGGATTGTAATAAAAAGAAAACTCCTTTTTATTTAAATGTTTAATTCTACAGATATCAAACAAGCTGTTCCTAAACATTATATCATGAAAAAAATGTGATTGTAAAATTATTTTATTGGAGCCTTTCGCTGTTATTTCATAATTTTTTTTGTATGGACCATAATATTCTTAAAATCACCTATTAAAAAACTTCTAATTTTTTTTCTTATGAAGCATATTTGATGTACATGAGGGGTTAAATATTTAATAACATATATAACCTATTTTTAATTTTACAGATATGAATTATATATCTACCGGAAGTATCAATTTTTGCAAATTCTGGCTTGTAGCTTACTCTACTTGAAAAGAGAATAGCTACTTTCCTCTTTTTGTTTTTCAATAAAGAGATAATTAAATGTGTAAAATATTTCTTATAACCATTAGGAACCCAACTCTTCTTCCAGTGGGATTCCTGCAATAAGGCAACATCACATAACTGATAATATTTCTTAATATCTTTGTATTAAGAGGGAAAGAAGGGTTAAGATTACAACCTAAATAATTCCCCATATTCTAAAATACATATATATATATATATATATATATATATATATATATATATATATATATATATAAATATATATATTATAATTATCTTTCAATTATTCAATGGTGATAGTCTATATAAAATTATATAAAACTTGATTGAGCAACTATCATAACTTCTTTCCCACAAGCAGAAAAATATTGTAAGTGTAAAAATGTTTGCTCCATCGAAAAAAGTGCTTAGTACTGAGTGCAATTCAAGTTCAACATCATTTTCTTCTCCATTCCCTTCCCTTCACCTCTTTACTCTTTTATTCATATAAAAAACAAATTTATCCTTAAAGTGCAATGGATAATGGTATTCCACATGTGAATTTAACCCAGTTGAAAAAATGAACTTTAAATACTTTTATAAATTCCACCTAAAAAATAGCATATTCCCAACCACTCCAATCTTCTCATACCCAAAAGCCAAATTAGTCCCATTATTCAGAAGGGATTTCATACTTTGATTTCTATGAATCACCTTTAACAGTCCGTTCTGGATTTGTAATGTCTCTTCATTGTGTAATGATTTAATCCATATTTTCATTATTTTTACTCCATATTTGGAGAGTTTAGAATTAAGATGGATTCTATATTTATAATAAACAGTTTCACAGGAAATACCAATTTAGTTACAGGTTTAGAAGGAGCCAATGGCAACAGAGATCGTTAGAATTACGTCACTGAAAAATGGAGGTGGGATTTCAAAGTCTTACAGGTTTCAATTACGAGTTTCGATCAGACCAACATTCCAGAAATAATGCAATATTGATAAAGCTATAAATAAGATATTCTAGTACATGCGAGTTCCATTATATGCATTAACACATTGATTGCCGGGATCGGTATAACATGGAAATGAAACTGAAAGTAAAGTATTTTATATTGCCGATTAGCGAGCCTGAGAATGTTGTGCTATTGATCACCTAACACCACTTTCCCTTTTATTATATACTAGCAACTTGCCCGTCAAAAATTACGGCAATAAAATGTGAATCCTGGCAATGCTGTTTGCCACACAATGGGAGCCTCTTCCCCTCTACTTTACTGGCCTCACGATGAGCGCCTTTGGCGCTCATTGCAAGTCTCTCCCTCTGTCTACTTCCTCCCTTGTGTCTCAATTCCCACTCCTCTCCCCCCTTGTGTCTCCTTAACCCCCTGTGTTTTTACCCCCTCTCCCCCCTGTGTCTTTCCCGCCTGCCCCCCCATGTCTCTTTCCCCACCTCTCCCTCCTCTGTGTTTCTTGCCCCCCCTCTCCCTCCCCTGTGTCTCTTCCCCCTCCTCTCCCTTCTCTGTGTCTCTCCCCCTCCTCTTACTCCTTTGTGTCTCTCCCCCTTCCTCTCCCACCCCTGTGTGTCTCCCCAACCCCCCTGCATCTCTTCCCCCCTCCACTCACTCCGCTGTGTCTCCCCCCTCCTCTGTCTCTCTCCTCCTCTCATTCCCCTGTGTCTCTCCCCCCTCCTCTCACTTCCCTTTGTCTCCCCCCCTCCTCTAGCTCCCCTGTGTCTCTTCCCCCCCCTCCTCTCACTCCCCTGTGTCTCCTCCGCTCCTCTGTGTCTCTCCCCTCTCTCATTCCCCTGTGTCTCTCCCCCCTCCTCTGTGTCTCTTCCCCCCTCCCCTGTGTGTTTACCCCCATCCCTCCACCCCTGTGTGTCTTCCCCTCCCCTGGGTCTCTTCCCCCCTCCTCTCCCTTCCCTGTGTCTCTCCCCCCTCACTCCTTTGTGCCTCTTCCCCTCCTCTCACTCCCCTGTGTATCTTCATCCTCCTCTCACTCCTTTGTGTCTCTGTCCTCCCCTCCTCTCACTCCTTTGTGTCTCTCCCACCTCCTCTGTGTCTCTCCCCCCTCTCATTCCCCTGTGTCTCTCCCCCTCCTCTGTGTCTCTTCCCCCTCTCATTCCCCTGTGTCTCCCCCCCCCCACTGTGTGTCTCCCCCCTCGCCCGTGTCTCTTCTCCTCTGCCTTCCCTGTGTCTCTCCCCATCACTTCTTTGTGTCCCCCCTCATCTCACTCCCCTGTGTCTCTCCTACTCTTATCACTCCCCTGTGTCTCCCCCCCTCCTTTCACTCCTTTGTGTCTCTCCTCCCCCCTCCTCTCAATCCCCTGTGTCTCTCCCCATCCTCTGTAGCTCTCCCCACTCCTCTCCCTGCATGTGTCTCCCCCTCTCCTCTGTGTCTTCCCCATCCTTCCTTGTGTGTCTCCCCTCCTCCAGCTGCCTCTCCCTCCCCTGTGTCTTTTGCCCCTCTTTTCCCCCTGTGTCTCTTTCCCCCATGTCTCTGCCCCCCTCCATTGTGTCTGTTACTCCCCATTTCCTTCCCCTGTGTCTCTCACCCCTCCTCTCCCTCCCCTGTGTGTCTACCCCCTCCTCTCCCACGCCTGTGTGTCTCCCCCCTCCCCTGTGTCTCTTCCCCCCTCCTCTCCTTTGTGTCTCTCCCCCCTCCTCTCTCACCCCTGTGTGTCTCCCCCTCCCCTTTGTCTCATCCCCATCCTCTCCCTCCCCTGTGTGTCTCCCCCCTCCTCTGCGTCTCTTCCCCATCCTCTCACTCCTTTTCGTCTCTCTCCCCCTCTCACTCCCCTGTGTCTCTCCCCCCTCTCACTCCCCTGTGTCTCCCCCCTCCAATGTGTCTCTCCCCCTCTCATTCCCCTGTGTCTCTCCCCCTCCACTCCCTCCCCTATGTGTCTACCCACCTCCCCTCTTACCCCTGTATCTCCCCCTCCTTTGTGTCTCTTCCCCCCTCTTCTCCCTTTTTCTGCGTCTCTCTCCCCTCTTCTCACTTCTTTGTGTCTCTCCCCCTTCCTCTCCCACCCCTGTGTGTCTCCCCCGCCCCTGTGTCCCTTCCCCCCTCCTCTCACTCCCCTGTGTCTCTCCCCCTCCTCTGTGTCTCCTCCTCCTCTGTGTCTCTCCCCCTCTCATTCCCTATGTCTCTCCCACCTCCTCTCACTCCCCTGTATCTCTCCCCCTCTGTGTCTCCCCCTCCTCCTCTGTGTCTCCCCACTCCTCTCACTCCCCTGTGTCTCTCCCCCATTCTGTTACTCACCTGTGTCTCTTCCCCCCTCCTCTCACTCCCCTGTGTCTCTCCCCCTCCTCTGTGTCTCTCTACCCTCCCCTGTGTGTCTACCCCATCCTCTCCCACCCCTGTGTGTCTCCCCCTCCCCTATGTTTCTTCCCCCCTCCTCTCCCTTCTCTGTGTCACCCCCCCCTCCTCTCATTCCCCTTTGTCTCTCCCCCTCCTCTGTGTCTCTTCCCCCCTCCTCTGTGTCTCTTCACCCCCTCCCCTGTGTAGACACGAGCCTCGCAATGAGCGCCTTTGGCACTCATTGCGAGTCTCTCCCTCTGTCTACTTCCTTCCTTGTGTCTCATTTCCCCCTCCTCTGCCCCGCTTGTGTCTCCTTAACCCCTCTGTTGTTATCCCCTCTCCCCCTGTGTCTTCCCCCGTGTCTCTTTCCCCTCCTCTCCCTTCTCTGTGTCTCTCCCCCTTCTCACTCCTTTGTGTCTCTCCCCATTCCTCTCCCACCCCTGTGTGTCTCCCCCTCCCCTGTATCTCTTCCCCCCTCCACTCACTCTGCCGTGTCTCCCCATCCTCTGTGTCTCTCCCCCTCTCATTCCACTGTGCCTCTCCCCCCTCCTCTCACTTCCCTGTGTCTCTCCCCCTCCTCTGTGTCTCACTCCCCTCTCAGTCACCTGTGTCTCTCCCCCTCCTCTGTGTCTCTTCACCCCCTCCCCTGTGTGTCTCCCCCCTCCTCTATGTCTCTTCCTCCTCTTCTCCCTTCCCTGTGTTTCTCCCCCCTCACTCCTTTGTGTCTATCCCCTTCCTCTCACTCTCCTGTGTCTCTCCCCTGCCCTCCTCTAACGCCTTTGTGTCTCTCCCCCCTCCTCTCACTCCCCTGTGTCTCTCCCCCCTCTCATTCCCCCATCCTCTGTGTCTCACTCCCCTCTCATTCACTTGTGTCTCTCCCCCTCCTCTGTGTCTCTTCCCCCTCCCCTGTGTGTCTACCCCATCCTCTTCCATCCCCGTGTGTCTCCCCCTTCCCCTGTGTCTCTTCCCCCCCTCCTCTCCCTACCCTGTCTCTCCCCTCACTCCTTTGTGTCTCTCCCCCTTCCTCTCCCTCCCCTGTGTCTCTCCCCCCTCCTCTCACTCCTTTGTGTCTCTCCCCCCCTCCTCTCACTCCTCTGTGTCTCACTCCCCTCTCATTCCCCTGTGTCTCTCCCTCCTCCTCTGTGTCTCTTCCCTCTCCCTTTGGCGCT
Source organism: Discoglossus pictus (assembly GCA_027410445.1). Taxonomy (NCBI): domain Eukaryota; kingdom Metazoa; phylum Chordata; class Amphibia; order Anura; family Alytidae; genus Discoglossus; species Discoglossus pictus. The sequence goes on along the minus strand of CM050167.1, from coordinate 137,216,396 downwards.
CCTTGCGAGTCTCTCCCTCTGTCTACTTCCTCCCTTGTGTCTCATTTCCCCCTCCGCTACCCCGCTTGTGTCTCCTTAACCCCTCTGTTCTTATCCCTTTTCCCCCTGTGTCTCCCCCCCGTGTCTCTTTCCCCTCCTCTCCCTTCTCTGTGTCTCTCCCACCTATCACTCCTTTGTGTCTCTTCCCCTTCCTCTCCCACCCCTGTGTGTCTCCCCCCTCCCCTGTATCTCTTCCCCCCCTCCACTCACTCCGCCGTGTCTCCCCCCTCCTCTGTGTCTCTCCCCCCTCTCATTCCCCTGTGCCTCTCCCCCTCCTCTCACTTCCCTGTGTCTCTCCCCCCTCCTCTCGCTCCCCCTGTGTCTCTCCCCCCTCTGTGTCTCTCCCCCCTCCTTTGTGTCTCCCCACTCCTCTCCCTCCCCTGTGTCTCTCCCCCCTCCTCTCACTCCCCTGTGTCTCTTTCCCCCTCCTCTCACTCCCCTGTGTCTCTCCCCCCTCCTCCGTGTCTCTCCACCCTCCCCTGTGTATCTACCCCATCCTCTCCCACCCCTGTGTGTCTCCCCCTCCCCTGTGTTTCTTCCCCCCTCCTCTCCCTTCTCTGTGTCTCCCCCCCTCCTCTCATTCCCCTTTGTCTCTCCCCCTCCGCTGTGTCTCTTCCCCCCTCCTCTGTGTCTCTTCACCCCCTCTCCTGTGTATACACGAGCCTCGCAATGCGTGCCTTTGGCACTCATTGCGAGTCTCTCCCTCTGTCTACTTCCTCCCTTGTGTCTCATTTCCCCCTCCTCTGCTCCGCTTGTGTCTCCTTAACCCCTCTGTTTTTATCCCCTCTCCCCCTGTGTCTTCCCCCCGTGTCTCTTTCCCCTCCTCTCCCTTCTCTGTGTCTCTCCCACCTATCACTCCTTTGTGTCTCTTCCCCTTCCTCTCCCACCCCTGTGTGTCTCCCCCCTCCCCTGTATCTCTTCCCCCCTCCACTCACTCCGCCGTGTCTCCCCCCTCCTCTGTGTCTCTCCCCCTCTCATTCCCCTGTGCCTCTCCCCCCTCCTCTCACATCCCTGTGTCTCTCCCCCCTCCTCTCGCTCCCCCTGTGTCTCTCCCCCCTCTGTGTCTCTCCCCCCTCCTCTGTGTCTCCCCACTCCTCTCACTCCCCTGTGTCTCTCCCCCCTCCTCTCACTCCCCTGTGTCTCTTTCCCCCTCCTCTCACTCCCCTGTGTCTCTCCCCCCTCCTCCGTGTCTCTCCACCCTCCCCTGTGTGTCTACCCCATCCTCTCCCACCCCTGTGTGTCTCCCCCTCCCCTGTGTTTCTTCCCCCCTCCTCTCCCTTCTCTGTGTCTCCCCCCCTCCTCTCATTCCCCTTTGTCTCTCCCCCTCCGCTGTGTCTCTTCCCCCTCCTCTGTGTCTCTTCACCCCCTCCCCTGTGTAGACACGAGACTCGCAATAAGTGCCTTTGGCACTCATTGCGAGTCTCTCCCTCTGTCTACTTCCTCCCTTGTGTCTCATTTCCCCCTCCTCTGCCCCGCTTGTGTCTCCTTAACCCCTCTGTTTTTATCCCCTCTCCCCCTGTGTCTTCCCCCGTGTCTCTTTCCCCTCCTCTCCCCTCTCTGTGTCTCTCCCCCCTCCCACTCCTTTGTGTCTCTCCCCCTTCCTCTCCCACCCCTGTGTGTCTACCCCCTCCCCTGTATCTCTTCCCCCCTCCACTCACTCTGCCGTGTCTCCCCCCTCCTCTGTGTCTCTCCCCCTCTCATTCCCCTGTGCCTCTCCCCCCTCCTCTCACTTCCCTGTGTCTCTCCCCCCTCCTCTCAATCCCCTGTGTCTCTCCCCCCTCCTCTCTCTCCCCTGTGTCTCTTCCCCTCCTCTGTGTCTCTTCCCACTCCTCTGTGTCTCTTCCCCCCTCCCCTGTGTGTTTACCCCATCCCCCCACCCCTGTGTGTCTCCCCCTCCCCTGTGTCTCTTCCCCCCTCCTCTCCCTTCCCTGTGTCTCTCCCCCCTCACTCCTTTGTGCCTCTCCCCCTCCTCTCACTCCCCTGTGTCTCTCCCCCCTCCTCTCACTCCTTTGTGTCTCTCTCCCCCCTCCCATTCCCCTGTGTCTCTCCCCCTCCTCCTCTGTGTCTCTCCGCCCTCCTCTGTGTCTCTCCCCATCTCATTCCCCTGTGTCTCTCCCCCGTCCTTTGTGTCTTTCCCCCCCTCCCCTGTGTGTCTACCCCCTTCCTCTCCCACCCCTGTGTGTCCCCCCCTCCCCTGTATCTCTCCCCCTCCTCTCCCTTCCCTGTGTCTCTCCCCATCACTTCTTTGTGTCTCCCCCCTCCTCTCACTCCCCTGTGTCTCTCCCCCCTCCTCTCACTCCTTTGTGTCTCTCCCCCCCACCCATTCCCCTGTGTCTTTCCCCCTCCTCCTCTGTGTCTCTCCGCCCTCCTCTGTGTCTCTCCCCCATCTCATTCCCCTGTGTCTCTCCCCCATCCTCTGTGTCTTTTCCCCCCTCCCCTGTGTGTCTACCCCCATCCTCTCCTACCCCTGTGTCCCCCCCCCTCCCCTGTATCTCTCCTCCCTTCTCTCCCTTCCCTGTGTCTCTCCCCATCACTTTTTTGTGTCTCTCCCCCCTCTTCTCACTCCCCTGTGTCTCTCCCCCTCTTATCACTCCCTTGTGTCTCCCCCCTCCTCTCACTCCTTTGTGTCTCTCCTCCCCCCTCTCACTCTTGTGTGTCTCTCCCCATCCTCTGTGTCTCTCCCCCTCTCATTCCTCTGTGTTTCTCACCCCCCTCCTCTGTGTCTCCCCCCCCCTCACCTGTGTGTCTACCCCCCTCCTCTCCCACCCCTGTGTGTCTCCCCCTCCCCCTGTGTCTCTTCCCCCTCCTCTCACTCACCTGTGTCTCTCCCCCCTCTGTGTCTCCCCCCCTCCTCTGTGTCTCACCCTCCTCTCACTCCTCTGTGTCTCTCCCCCCTCCTCTCACTCCCCTTTGTCTCTTCCCCCCTCCTCTCACTCCCCTGTGTCACTCCCCCTCCTCTGTGTCTCTCCGCCCTGCCCTGTGTGTCTACCCCATCCTCTCCCACCCCGGTGTGTCTCCCCCTCCCCTGTGTTTCTTCCCCCCTCCTCTCCCTTCTCTGTGTCTCCCCCCCCCTCTCATTCCCCTTTGTCTCTCCCCCTCCTCTGTGTCTCTTCCCCCCTCCTCTGTGTCTCTTCACCCTCTCCCCTGTGTAGACACGAGCCTCGCAATGAGCGCCTGCAGCGCTCATTGCAAGTCTCTCCCTCTGTCTACATCCTCCCTTGTGTCTCATTCCCCCTCCTCTCCCCCGCTTGTGTCTCCTTAACCCCCTGTGTTTTTAACCCCTCTCCCCCCTGTGTCTTTCCCCCTGTGTCTCTTTCCCCACCTCTTCCTCCTCTGTGTCTCTTGCCCCCCTCTCCCTCCCCCTGTGTCTCTTCCCCCCTCCTCTCACTCCCCTGTGTCTCTCCCCCTCCTCTGTGTCTCTCCCCCTCTCATTCCCCTGTGTCTCTCCCCCTCCTCTGTTTCTCTTCCCCTCCTCTGTGTCTCTCCCCCTCTCATTCACCTGTGTCTCTCCCCCTCTTCTGTGTCTTTTTCCCCCCTCCCCTGTGTGTCTACCCCCATCCTCTTCCACCCCTTTGTGTCTTCCCCCTCCCCTGTGTCTCTTCCCCCCCTCCTCTCCCTTCCCCCCTCCTCTCACTCCCCTGTGTCACTCCCCATCCTCTGTGTCTCTCCGCCCTGCCCTATGTGTCTACCCCATCCTCTCCCACCCCGGTGTGTCTCCCCCTCCCCTGTGTTTCTTCCCCCCTCCTCTCCCTTCTCTGTGTCTCCCCCCCTCCTCTCATTCCCCTTTGTCTCTCCCCCTCCTCTGTGTCTCTTCCCCCCTCCTCTGTGTCTCTTCACCCTCTCCCCTGTGTAGACACGAGCCTCGCAACGAGCCTCGCTGTGACTCTCCCCCCTCCTCTCACTCCCCTGTGTCTCTCCCACATCCTCTCACTCCTTTGTGTCTCTCCCCTCCTCTCACTCCCCTGTGTCTCTCCCCCCTCCTCTCACTCCTTTGTGTCTCTCCTCACCCCTCCTCTCACTCCTCTGTGTCTCTCCCCCATCCCCCAGTGTCTCTCCCCCTCCTCTGTGTCTCTCCCCCTCCCCTGTGTGTCTACCCCATCCTCTCCCACCCCTGTGTGTCTCCCCCTCCCCCTTTGTCTCTTCCCCCTCCTCTCACTCCCCTGTGTCTCTCCCCCCTCTGTGTCTCTCCCCCCTCCTCTGTGTCTCTCCCCCTCCTCTCACTCCTTTGTGTCTCTCCTCCCCCCTCCTCTCACTCCTCTGTGTCTCTCCCCCATCCCATCCCCCTGTGTCTCTCCCCCCTCTGTGTCTCTCCCTCCTCCTCTGTGCCTCTCCCCCTCCCCTGTGTGTCTACCCCCTCCTCTCCCACCCCATGTGTGTCTCCCCCTCCCCCTGTGTCTCTTCCCCCCTCCTCTCACTCCCCTGTGTCTCTCCCCCCTCTATGTCTCTCCCCCCTCCTCTGTGTCTCTCCCCCCTCCTCTCACTTCCCTGTGTCTCTCCCCCCTCCTCTCAATCCCCTGTGTCTCTCCCCCCCTCCTCTCTCTCCCCTGTGTCTCTTCCCCTCCTCTGTGTCTCTTCCCACTCCTCTGTGTCTCTTCCCCCCCTCCCCTGTGTGTTTACCCCATCCCCCCCACCCCTGTGTGTCTCCCCCTCCCCTGTGTCTCTTCCCCCCTCCTCTCCCTTCCCTGTGTCTCTCCCCCCTCACTCCTTTGTGCCTCTCCCCCTCCTCTCACTCCCCTGTGTCTCTCCCCCCTCCTCTCACTCCTTTGTGTCTCTCTCCCCCCTCCCATTCCCCTGTGTCTCTCCCCCTCCTCCTCTGTGTCTCTCCGCCCTCCTCTGTGTCTCTCCCCATCTCATTCCCCTGTGTCTCTCCCCCGTCCTTTGTGTCTTTCCCCCCCTCCCCTGTGTGTCTACCCCCTCCTCTCCCACCCCTGTGTGTCTTCCCCTCCCTCTGTGTCTCTTCCCCCCTCCTCTCACTAACCTGTGTCTCTCCCCCTCTGTGTCTCTCCCCCCTCCTCTGTGTCTCTCCCCCTCCTCTCACTTCCCTGTGTCTCTTTCCCCCTCCTTTCACTCCCCTGTGTCTCTCCCCCTCCCCTGTGTCTCCCCCCTCCTTTGTATCTCTCCCCCCCTCCCCTGTGTCTACCCCATCCTCTCCCACCCCTGTGTGTCTTTCCCTCCCCTGTGTCTCTTCCCCCTCCTCTCCCTTCCTCTCATTACCCTTTGTCTCTCCCCCCTCCTCTGTGTCTCTTCCCCCCTCCCCTGTGTGTCTACCTCCATCCTCTCCCACCCTGTGTGTCTCCCCCTCCAATGTGTCTCTTCTTCCCTCCTCTCCCTTCCCTGTGTCTCCCCCTCACTCCTTTGTGTCTCTCCACCCTCCTATCACTCCCCTGTGTCTCTCCCCCTCCCCTGTGTCTCTCCCCCCTCTCATTCCCCTGTGTCTCTCCCCCTCCTCTGTTTCTCGTCCCCTCCTCTGTGTCTCTCCCCCTCTCATTCACCTGTGTCTCTCCCCCCTCTTCTGTGTCTCTTCCCCCTCCCCTGTGTGTCTCTTCCCCCCTCCTCTCCCTACCCTGTCTCTCCCCCTCACTCCTTTGTGTCTCTACCCCTCCTCTCCCTCCCCTGTGTCTCTACCCCCTCCTCTCACTCCTTTGTGTCTCTCCTCCCCCCTCCTTTCACTCCTCTGTGTCTCTCCCCATCCCATCCCCCTGTGTCTCTCCCCCCTCCCCTGTGTGTCTACCCCATCCTCTCCCACCCCTGTGTGTCTCCCCCTCCCCTGTGTTTCTTCCCCCCTCCTCTCCCTTCTCGGTGTCTCCCCCCCTCCTCGCATTCCCCTTTGTCTCTCCCCCTCCTCTGTGTCTCTTCCCCCCTCCTCTGTATCTCTTCACCCCCTCCCCTGTGTAGACACGAGCCTCACAATGAGGGCCTTTGGCGCTCTTTGCGCGTCTCTCCCTCTGTCTACTTCTTTCCTTGTGTCTCATTTCCCCCTCCTCTCCCCCGCTTGTGTCTCCTTAACACCCTGTGTTTTTAACCCCTCTCCCCCTGTGTCTTTCCCTGTGTCTCTTTCCCCACCTCTCCCTCCTCTGTGTCTCTTGCTCCCCTCTCCCTCCCCTGTGTCTCTTCACCCTTCCTATCCCTTCTCTGTGTCTCTCCCTCCTCTCACTCCCCTGTGTCTCTCCCCCTCCTCTGTCTCCTCCCTCTCATTCCCCTGTGTCTCTCCCCCTCCTCTGTTTCTCTTCCCCTCCTCTGTGTCTCTCCCCCTCTCATTCAACTCTGTCTCCCCCCCTCTTCTGTGTCTCTTTCCCCCTCCCCTGTGTGTCTACCCCCGTCCTCTTCCACCCCTTTGTGTCTCCCCCTTCCCCTGTGTCTCTTCCCCCCTCCTCTCCCTTCCCTGTGACTCTCCCCCCTCCTCTCACTCCCCTGTGTCTCTCCCCCCTCCTCTCACTCCTTTGTATCTCTCCCCTCCTCTCACTCCCCTGTGTCTCCCCCCTCCTCTCACTCCTTTGTGTCTCTCCTCCCCCCTCCTCTCCCACCCCTGTGTGTCTCCCCCTCCCGCTGTGTCTCTTCCCCCCTCCTCTCACTCCCCTGTGTCTCTCCCCCCTCTGTGTCTCTCCCCCCTCCTCTGTGTCTCTCCCCCCTCCTCTCACTTCCCTGTGTCTCTCCCCCCCTCCTTTCACTCCCCTGTGTCTCTCCCCCCTCCCCTGTGTCTCCCCCCTCTCCTGTGTCTACCCCATCCTCTCCCACCCCTGTGTGTCTCCCCCTCCCCTGTGTCTCTTCCCCCCTCCTCTCCCTTCCCTGTGACTCCCCCTCCTCTCATTCCCCTTTGTCTCTCCCCCTCCTCTGTGTCTCTTCCCCCCTCTCTTGTGTGTCTACCTCCATCCTCTCCCACCCTGTTTGTCTCCCACTCCAATGTGTCTCTTCCCCCCTCCTCTCCCTTCCCTGTGTCTCCCCCTCACTCCTTTGTGTCTCTCCACCCTCCAATCACACCCCTGTGTCTTCCCCCCTCCTCTCACTCCCCTGTGACTCTCCCCCTCCTCTGTGTCTCTCCCCCCTCTCATTCCCCTGTGTCTCTCCCCCTTCTCTGTTTCTCGTCCCCTCCTCTGTGTCTCTCCCCCTCTCATTCACCTGTGTCTCTCCCCCCCTCTTCTGTGTCTCTCCCCCATCCTCTGTGTCTTTTCCCCCCTCCCCTGTGTGTCTACCCCCTCCTCTCTCACCCCTGTGTGTCTTCCCCCTCCTCTTTGTCTCTTCCCCCCTCCTCTCACTCCCTTGTGTCTATCCTACCCCTCCTCTGTGTCTCCCCCCTCCTCTGTTTCTCTCCCCCTCTCATTCACCTGTGTCTCTCCCCCTCCTCTGTGTCTCTTACCCCCTTCCCTGTGTGTCTACCCCATCCTCTTCCACCCCTGTGTGTCTCCCCCATCCCCTGTGTCTCTTGCCCCTCCTCTCCCTGCCCTGTGTCTCTCCCCACTCCTGATGCAATTTAATAGCGTGATTGGAACGTCAAAGTTACGGGCTTGAAAGAACAAAGGATTTGCGGCCGCACAAGTCAAATTCTCAAATCCCGTAGGGTTTTCTTGACCCTACCCCCAAGTTGGCGGTGGGTTGCTTTACAGGGCCAATTTAATAGCCGTAAGTCTTCGGGCTACATGACAGGCTGCAGTTTTTAACTTTGAGGGAATTTAATGTTGCTATAAGCCGCAGGCTATCCCTCAGGACTTCCGTCTCAGAATAGAGGAATTGAGTTCTATATTAAAGTAAAGGTTCTGTATTTACCTACTTTCAAAAAATATATCAGTGGGAGGAAGAGAATGAAGAGGCGACAAATCCAAATATATTTTATTGTTAAGAATATTCAAAATTTAGAAGACAAAATACCAACTGCTTACAAAATAACTAATTCTAAATTATTAACTAATTAGTGACCTTCTCTGCCTATCTGCTGAGTTATGTTGCAGAACCAGGAGTATTTTAAGATCTTGTTTTCTTTGCCTAAATAGACCATTCAGCTGATACTGAAAATACAGTTTTATCCTGCTGCTTTCAAGTAGCTCCCTTTATCTATCCAAATTAAATTTTTGAACAAATTATATAGCCTCCTTTGGTAAATTTTATATTTGAAGCTCTTCTTTATTCCATATTAGCAATTTTGTCCGGACTTCTCGATTAGGGAGTCCTGCCACGATATATCACTGCAGTAAATATATTTTAGCAAATTAAACTTACAGTGTAAGTCACTATCAACTGTATTCTATCACTATTTGTACAACTTTCTGACAGAAAGTAGATTCCAGGATTACTATATCTCACCTGCAATCCCTGACTTTATGCTTATGGCTTCCAACTATCCTTACCCAGTCTCCACCACTGACCATTGGAAGTGTCACTTTAAATCCTGTATCAGTATTGTGTGGATGCAAATCTAAGGCTTATGTTGGTGTGAGAGCAGTGGACACTGCACACTCTGAGGCGGACGCCGTAGACGCTACAAGGCGCTAAACACACAGGGAGATGCAGCTGTGAGCAGAGATCACACGCTGAGGCGGACACCGCAGACGCTCCAAGATGCTACAGACACAGGGAGATGAAGCTGTGAGCGGAGATCATCTTGCACCAAGCTGTTACCAGGCCTGTATCAGTACTGTATCAGTACTAACTTGTTCTAAGTAGTGAGCATGCACAGAGAGAGATTTGGAGCAGGATCAAGAATCTAAATTTGAATTTGAGAAAACAGCTCAGATGGATAATGGCATTGACCGTCCTGAAGTCCTGGTAATACTGGTAAGATTCATCCAAGACTCTGCCAGGTTTGTGTAGCACACAATACATAATAGTTCATGCTATAAGCGGACAATAAAGGAGAGATTGAAGAGGGTGTTAGAGTGGAGCCTGAGGGAGTGTTTTCTGGGAAGAAGTGACCTGCCAATTGACTAATTCAAAAATATAGAGGATTTGAGAATTACAAGAAACATAAGAACTTACTCTCTACATTATATGTTAATGGGACTTAGGCCCAGTGGAGGCATTTTTGGCTCTAAGTTTTTGCATGTAAAGCCCACTATTGTGGGTCCTTGAGACCTATATGGCTCTATCTTCCAGGAACAGGGAAGTTAATACTATGCAGCTAATACTGTAATAAATCTGCAAGAGAATTTGCAATAATAAATCTCAAGAATAAATACGCAGACCAGGGGGTACTAAGATTAATCTACTCTGAATGTACTTAAGCACGACCAAGGGATCGGTGAGAGAGTTCCCAAGGGCTTGTAAGAGTACCAACATAGCACAGAAAGGACATTAAGTGTTAAGAGTAATTTAAAGTAAATTATATGTGCATTTAAAAGTACCCCATGATGGGAGCATCAGACCCAGTTACCTGTATTCCCGAAGCATGAGAAAGGTGACACTGCAGCAAAAAAGAGTATCAGAGTAAGACCTTAAGAACAGATATAAAGATTGAAGGCAGAAAGCCCAATGGACTCTGATTGTATATACCTGCCACTAAGGGATCGGTGAGAGAGACCCCAAAGGCACGTAGGACTACCAACTTACCATATGAAACACCTTAACTATCAAGAGCATTTGAAAGCATATTTATGTGAGAAGTGAAAGTGCCAACTGGAGTATTATTTCCGCTAATGAACTGCTCTATAACACACAAGTATTTTCTAAGTGCCTAGGAATTATACACAAGCAAATCTAATAAGTGATTATTAATTAGATAGGTGGGGCGGAAGGCATGGTTAGAATGTGACATCTGTTATACATTGGTTTTCTTAGTAATATCTAAGTAATATGGCTAGGCACTCGAGTACTTAAAAGTATTGGTATGGGAAGTTCAAGGGGGCTTAACTAAGGGATCATTTGTTTTGATGCACTGTTATGATATTTGCATTTTCCCTTTTCCCCTTCCCGTAATTCCTAGGCCAATATTTATCTTGATGTTACGAGAGATAAGGATATTTTGTATTACGTATTGCCATGGTTGTAATTTGGGTATAAGGTAAACTCGGTGATATACCCTACGAGCAGTTGGGGTAAAAATGTATTGAAATTGTAAAAGGAATTGGTTTGGTGTTTAACTGGTGGGAAATGTATCAAACTACCTCAAAGAGGAAGAATAGAGAAAAGGAAAAAAATGTCTACTAGAACTTCAGCGATCCCCTCCCATAGAGGTAAAGGAGGGAAATCTGATAAAGTTAATCCGCTTCTTCAACTCTCCCTCGCGGAGGATTTATCTACTTATAATTCCTCAAACTCAGATAATTCTTTTTTGGTAGAAGAGTGGAACTCCCCTAAACAAGTAGATAAGGAAATGTTGACAGTATCTCTACTAAAGAATATATTAAGTGAGTTTCAGAGCTCCCTTCAAAACCAAATTGCTACAGAGCTGACTAATAATGCTAAAACAATGGCTGCTATTGCAGAGAGATGTGCACTTGTTGAGAAAAGACATGAGGAAATCTGGGAAGAAAATCAAAAACTGAAAGTGCAAGTTAAACAAGTGGAAGATGATGTTAAAACATTGAAAGTTAGCCAAAATAGAATTGAGGAAGCGTCACGAAGGAATAATTTAAGAGTGAGAGGGATCTCCGAATCTATTGGTCCCAAGGTCTTAAAAGAGTATGTATTAAAACTATTTGAGTCTATGGAGTTAAGCCCAGAGGAGGGGGAAAATAGGATTGAAATACTGTATAGACTACCACTACCCCCTAATCTATCGAGGGAAGTCCCGAGGGACATTTTAGTTAGACTTCAGTGTTACTCTTACAAACAAAAAATACTAAACAAAAGTAGACAACTAAAAAATTTCTCTCCTCCATATGATAAGGTCCAAATTTTCCTAGATCTTCCCTTTGAAATTTTGCAAAAAAGGAGAGAGTTTAGGGACTTTACTAAAATCTTAAGGGAAGAAAAGATTGCATATAAATGGGGTCACCCCGCAAAAGTATTTATAACTAGAGTAGACCAGAATTTTATTATTAAATCCCTAAAGGAGGTTAAGAGATTCTTATTACAACAAAATATTCAACATGATGAGGTTTTCCATGAAGCAATACGAGAGAAATCTCAGGAGGAGTGGCAAAATATCAGAGAGACAAAAGAAAGATGAAGTGACTAAGATATGAGTCTAGTACTGACAGGTGGGGTAAATTAAAGATTAGTAATATTCTTTCGCTTAGTCACCATATTTCTACGAGGATCATTCACAAGGTCCTCTTGAACTTTCTAAGCAGTACTAGGAGTAAAAAGCATTTTTGCATGGTGGAGATCTAGGTGTAGCTCCGGTGGGTATGGTCAGTAGTCCTCTTGCTGCCCATTCCCTAAGCTAACAATGACAGATTAGAAAAGCATTTTTCCGTCAAGGGGGAATATGTATGTTTGCTGTTTTTATGTATGTTTCTTTGTTATGTATTGGTGTACCATGTATGTCCCAAATGTTCCAGGGTCTCAAAGTATTGTATGTATACTACTTCAATATTCAGGGTTACCTAAGGTTATACAGCCTTTTCAGGGCTTCACTGATGTTTTTTAAAAGATACTCTGGTAAATTATGACTGATCTTATTAAATGTATTACTTATAATGTAAGAGGGTTGAATACACCCTACAAGAGGAATGTTATTTCAAGGTTTTGGCAAGTGTAAAAGGCAGATATTATCTGTGTACAAGAGACTCACTGAGTAGTGTGATCGTTTGCCCCCTAGAGGATGGTGCCAAGTAAAGAAGAGTAAAGAGTTCTTGACAGGAGTGCTGGAGTTAACTCCTGAAGAACTACTAATTGGTGCAGGTGCAGTTTAATTTTAAAGCCTGGAAAGCAGACATGGAAAGGGGTGGCTGATTAGGCTCTGGCCTAAGTTGTGTGCTGCTGCTAGCAGCCAGAGCAAACCACAAGAGAGGACCTTGCTGGCTGATCCTGTGTGGATCTACCTTTTGAACTCTGGAAAACAAACCTGGAGGAGATCACCTTGTTTACTGGGGCTGCAAATTTTGGAAAACAGAAAGGAGTGTGTGCTGTTTGCAGTAGCTGGACAAACAGAGCTGACAGAGCGACTACAGACTCAGGAGGGGAAACTACAAAGGTACCAAGTAAGGGAAGTGAATAGTGAGGATTCCCAGGCAGAGTTGCCTAAGGTGTCTAAGCGATTGTGGAGCTGTCAGAGGCACCAAATGAAGGTACCAGACTTATTATACCCCAGGGAAGAGGCTGAGTGCTTGTCCTGTTAAATTGCAGTGTTACTATTGCAATATCAAAGGGTCCCTGGGGTGAAGCATATGGGAGAGACGGGCGGGCCCTATTCTTCATCCACTGTTCCTTATTTAAAGACGTGGAAAAGACTTCGGATACTATAAGAGACCATTTGTAACCTGACCACAAGTCGAAGTCTAGCGGTACTACCATTCTAATGCGTAAAAGCAATCGTGTGAGGGAATGCTTTACACAAACTGACCCGGAAGGGAGATACTCTATATGGGCTGGATCAATTAATGATGTCTATTATACTATAGCTAACTTGTATGCTCCCAATCAAAAGCAAAATTGCTTTTTAAATAGAATGCTGAAAATTATAAATAGGCTAAGAAAGGGAATATTAATAGTTGCTGGAGATATGAACATGGTGTTGGATGCGGAAGTGGATAGGAAAACAGAGAAGATACCAATCCTAAATAAAGAAAATATGGTGGTTTCACATAGATTCCAGGATATGTTGACAAGATATAAGCTGTTTGATGCATGGCGGAAGTTTCATCCTGGGGAGAGAGATTATACCTTTTACTCCAATCGCCATGCGACATACACAAGGATAGATTATTGTCTGGTAGATGAAGAGGCTATAAATAAAGTAGCAAGAGTTGACATTGAAAGTATTGGAAATTCAGATCACGCTAATGTTACTATGTATAGTAATAAGCCATGGAATAAAATAAGATCAAAAAGATTCAGAATAGAACAGTCATTATTCAAATTAAGTAGCGACAGGGACCTTATTTTTAAGTCCATCGAGGAATATATAAAATTTTATAAGGATTCGATCACTTCCAAAGTTACATTTTGGAACTCTCTTAAGGCTTTCTTAAGGGGTAATTTGATTGCATTAGCGTCAAAGAAAAAAAGAGAAAGAGGGAAATCCCTTAGGGACCTATATATTCAATTAAATAGGGCTAACAGCATAAACAAACTGGATCCTAATAAAGATACCGGCAAGAAATCCTGAGTATTCAGAAATTAATAAGAGAGATTCACCAAGTAAAAATTGATAAGAACATCTGGAGAACCCAGCAAAATATTATCACTGGGCTAATAAGGCTAATAACTTATTTGTTTATCAGTTTAGAAATAATAGTAGGCCTAAGACCATTTCAGAGATGCTTGATCAGAGGGGAAAATCCCATAGGCTCCCTGAACAGATCGGAAGAATTTTTTTAGATTACTATAAAGATTTATATGATCTAGAGGCAAGCGGGGAAGTAATTAAACCTACCAAAGAATTAATATCGGAAATTCTGGACTCTGTCCAGCTGCCCAAAATCTCTGATACAGTCTGGGAAATTAGAGGAAGAATTCTCCTTAGCAGAAGTAGATGAGGTCATTAGAGCTCTCAAGCCAAATAAGTCCCCAGGTTGAGATGGGCTATCGGGTGTTTTTTTTCAGAATTTTTCCAAGCTATTGAGTCTGTACTTAATGGATAGCTTCAATGAAATTAGATTATCTGGCTCTGCCCCTGCTGAATCTCTCCAAGCGGTAATTGTAACTGTCCATAAAGAGGTGAAACCAGAGAATAAATGTTCTAACTATAGACAAATATCGCTTTTAAATATTGATAATAAACTTTATGCGGGGATAATAGCAAAAAGGCTAAGCAAAATAATGAAAGATCTAGTTAACTATGACCAAACAGGGTTTCTAAAAGAACGACAAGGTATGGATAACACAAGAAAATTGTTTGATATTATAGATTATTGCAAACTAAAAAAGATTCCTGTTCTAGCTCTTGCAATAGATGCAGAAAAGGCTTTTGATCGTCTGAACTGGGAGTTCTTAGAAATGATGTTATGGAAATTTGGTTTCGGAGACAAGGTCATTAGGAGTATCATGGCATTATATTCCAATAATTGTGCTTTTATATGTGGACCTGGGTTTGATAGTTTCAGCATTCGTAACGGCTCTAGGCAAGGATGTCCATTGTCCCCACTTATTTTCGCTTTAGCAATAGAGCCATTAGCAGAAAAAATAAGAGGTGATATTAACATCAGGGGTGTTGTTATGGGAAAGGTAAATCCAAAAATAATCTTATTTTCAGACGACATAATTATTACAACAGAACCACTATATTCAGTGGGATACTTACTGAAGGTAATTCAACAATATGGTTTTATTTCCTATTATAAGATCAATCAAAGTAAGACAGAGGTGTTGATGATCAATATAGATGGTACAACAAAAGCTCAGCTCAAAGGAAAATTTGACTTTGACTGGTCATCTAACCATTTTACACACCGTGGTATCGAATTCTCACCTTGTTGGCATAAGATAATTAGAAATAATTATAATGCTGTATTTAATGATATAAAAGTAGTATTGGATTCTTGGCGTCAGCTGAACTTGTCATGGATGGGCAGAATAACTGCAATTAAAATGTTTGTTTTGCCCAAAGTATTATATCTTTTTAGGTGCATTCCCATGAAAATCCCAAAAGAACTTCTTAAGAGATATCAAGTTATTATAGATAAATACATTAATAAATCAGCAAACTTTAGAGTTAAAAACTTGATTTTAAATAGGAGGTATTGGGAAGGGGGTCTTGGTACCCCAAACCTTGAACAATACTATCAAGTAACTGCATTATTCCATGCCATGAGCCTGATCAATGGTAACTCTGAGCTGAAATTTCTTCAGATTGAAAGTACACTAATATCACAGGCAAATGTTGGGAATATAATTTGGAATAAAACAGTGAATATGAATTGTCTTAGTCATATTTTACCGGTTACTAGATTCTATCTAAAGAGTTGGTTTAGTGTAAATTTGAAATATAAGCTGGCTCCGTTCCCTTCGCCAATGATACCTTTGACAATATTTCAGAATAATCCGAACCTTAGTGACAATGTTAATTGGGCCCAATGGAATTTAAAGAGCTTAAAGGACATTTATAGAAATAATGACTTTCTTCCCTTTGACAACCTAAGGAGGGAAAGAGGAGTACCGTTAAGTTTGTGGTTACAGTATAATTCACTGAAAATATGAATAGGGAAACTACTGGGTTAATTAGTCCTTAATAGAGAGCTTAAACTCTTTGAGAGAAAGATAGTAATAACCAAAGCCAAAATTAATATTGAAGGGATTAGAGGAATTCTATATAGTACAAATCCGCCTGTGAAAACCTTACCAATGATTAAATGGGAAGAGGAACTGGGTATTGAATATCAATCTAGTGTATGGTTTAATGCGTTACAATTCACTAATAAGAATCTAATAAGTGTTTCACTAAGAGAAGTACATTTTAAAATGTACCAAAGATGGTACTACGATCCAGTAAAAATATTCACTTCCTGTCCTGAGCTGGTTTTATTTAGTATATTTCCATCCCATTGGGATAATAGTACAAAAGCAGTGGTACTAAATATGTTATTAGTTACAAAATGGCGGATAGCTTTGAAATGGAAAGAAGGGATCATCCCTTCATGGAATGAAATTATAAATATAATAAAAGAAATAGGCAAATTGAGAGATTTTGCCCGTAATTCCCAGAAAGAAAAATTAAGGATAAGGAGAAATGGAAAAAATGGGATAAGCATTCCTCAATATCACTTCTTACTTAAATATTGTTTTATTTCTCACTTCTTTCTCTCCCTTAGTCACTAAGCAAGAAGAAAGACAAATAAATTGCATCTAATCTCTAATAGGGGTTGATCTACATCTATATAGATGACTGTGTGTATTGCTAGATATTAAAATTTTATTTTTTGTGTGTTTTCTTCTGTAATTTATTATTCACTAAATGGTTAATGTGGAACATTAGAACTAATACAAAGCCCAAACCCTGAATAGAATACTAAAAGGTATCTAAGGTTATGTTGGGGATTAATGGGTTGATAAGTACTTTGGGCCCTTTTAATAACTGGTAAAAGAGGGATTGCTATACACTACATCTTGGAACATTGATAGATTGAATGTTAGGATGTTTTGAAATATGTTATGTTTGTACTTTATGTGCATGTATGTATTTTGTACATTTTTGTACTTGGAAAAAAAAAATGTACAATAAAAAAAAAGTATTTCTATTTATATATATCACATATTATAGTTGTTGTATTGCGTGTTGTCGTCACGCAATGTTAAAAGTTGAGTGCCCGACAACTCGCAATTACAAGTTGCTCTTTCACATAGCGAGGCCAGGGGTGCGCATGAGTGGATGGGTGGGAGGCCAGGCGCATGAGCGTGTAATGATATAGAAATCACAAAGTTGTGGAGACCAGTAGCAAAGGTCAGCAATAATCCAGTTCCGCAAACTTGTAGGTGAAAACAGGAACAAGGTTTATTGAAGTGATCAGAAACCACACAATAATCTGGCAAGGATCAATAGACAGGAAGTGCCTTATATAGGCCAAGGACTAGACACCTGACCAGACACAGCTGAAGAGACTTAGGTACTGATACAATTGCTAGCAGAGTCAAGCTTATAAGGTCTCAATGGAATTCACAACAGGCAGGCTGGCGCAGTGGTAGGGAAGAGGTATAGCAGCCTGGGGACCAGGGTTCAAAACCCAGCAGAGTCAATTCCTCACATTTTGCAACTCTCCTCTGGCTTTTTGCACACACTGCTTTCTCTGCCCACCCACCCTTGCGTTGTCTCAATTTATATATACCCACCTGACTAACACCTGCTCACTCAGCATCACATGCTTCAAATTATTCAACTAATTTAATACACACAAAAAAAAAAATATATATATATATTTATATATATATATAAAATTACACACAACCCAGCTACTCTCCCATCTCGGTCACTAACAATTTTTCTTTTACTCTCACACCTTTATCTCATCTACTCCCTACACCTACACACTGTGTCGAAATGCTCTCTCACTTTTTTCTCCTGCTCATCTTCTACTGCCTCTCTCTCAGACTTTTATTTGCAGGCTATCCATATTACACCCCCAATACTATAACCATCTCACCTTCCTTGCTTTACTCTCCTCTTCTCTGCTCCCATGAGCTATTCTCTCTCCTCCAATCACAATCTCATCCCCCTCCCCAACACTCATAAGCAGAAACATCACTGTAAGTCCCACTCCCATATTCTCTCACTCTCACTCCTCCTTCTGCTAGCTGCTGGAGACATATCCCCTAACCCAGGTCCCTCCCTCATTTCTACCTGCTTTCAGCCACGCTCTACTCCAAGGGCAGAAAACACCAGAAAAACAGAGAATTTGATACCCATCACTTGTCACAAACCCTCCACTCTTCCTTTCTCCTGTGCTCTCTGGAACGCACGATCTATCTGCAATAAACTCACTTTCGCTCATGACCTTTTCACTACCAACTCTCTCAATCTACTGGCTCTTACTGAAACTTGGCTCTCCTCTTCTGATACTGCCTCCCCTGCAGCACTCTCGCATGGTGGTTTTCACCTCAGTCACACAACTTGACCTGGGAACAAACAAGGTGGTGGTGTGGGTGTATTACTTTCTTCTTGCTGTACGTTTCACCTCATACCCCCTGTCCCATCCCTCCAATTTTCGTCTTTTAAAGCTCATACTATCCGCCTCTTCTCTCCTATCTCTTATTGTGTTGCTGTAATCTATCACCCCCCAGGTACTCCCTCTCAATTTCTCGATCACTTTTCCGCCTGGCTCCCACACTTTCTTTCCTCCAACATTCTCACACTGATACTTGGTGACTTCAACATTGCCATTGACACCCCCCACCTCCTCAGCAGCCGCCAAACTACTTGCACTCACCTCTTCCCTCTGCCTCTCACAACTCACAGAGTCTTCAACTCACCATGCTGGACACTCTCTTGACCTTATTTTTACCAATATTACCCATACCTCCAACCTAGTCATCCACCCTCTCCCTCTATCTGACCATCACCTCCTTACCTTCAACCTCACCATATCTTCCTCCCATCACTCTTCTTCAACCCCAGCCACAATAACCCACAGAAACCTGCTAGAACTCGACCCTACACAACTCTCTACTGTGCTCCAACCTCTTCTCAGCACTGTCACCAACCTCAACTGCCCTGACACTGCCACCTCACATTACAACTCTAATCTCTCTTCCACCCTTGACACCCTTGCCCCCATGTCTACACGCAGACGCCCTCAATCTCATCCACAACCATGGCACATTACACACACACATTACATTCAGAAGTGCTCCTGCACTGCTGAACGACTATGGAGGAAATCACGCTCCGCAGCAGATTTCCTTCACTACAAGTTTATGCTGCGTTCCTGCTCCTCTGCCCTCAACCTGGGCAAACAGCAGTACTTTACATCACTAATATCAACGCTGTCCTCTAACCCAAAACGTCTTTTTGCCACTTTCAATACTCTCTTCCGCCCACCACCTCCCCCATCCCTTCCTGTCTCACGGCTGAAGACTTTGCCAACCATTTTATACATAAAATTCAATCTATCCACAATGAACTCTCCTCTCACCGTGGCTCACACACTTCACTCTCTCAACTAACTCAACTAACCAACAACACCCAATCTACTCCCCTCTCCATTCCCACAGCCACTCTGAACTACTTTACCCCTGCAACAGAAGATGAAGTCTCCATCGTAATATCATCCTCTCACCTCACCACCTGTCCTTCAGATCCTATTCCATCTCAGCTCATCCCTCCCCTCTCTACTACACTAATCCCAGCTCTCACACACATCTTCAACCTTTCCCTAAACACTGGCACATTTCCATCATCTCTAAAACATGCCATAATTAAACCCACTATCAAAAAACCCTCATCCGATTCTGACGTTGCATCTAACTATCACCCTATCTCTCTACTTCGCCTGGCTTCCAAACTGCTGGAGCGGCTCGTCTATAACCTCCTTACCAGTTTCATCTCCTCTAACTCTCTTCTGGACACTTTCCAATCCGGCTTTCGGCCCCAACACTCCACTGAGATAGCCCTCATAAAAGTCACCAATGACCTGCTCACCGCCAAGTCTAAAGGCCACTTTTCTATTTTGCTTCTTCTGGATCTCTCTGCCGCCTTTGACACAGTTGACCATTCGCTTCTACACCACATTCTCTCCTCCCTCGGCATTCGAGACACTGCTCTCTTGTGGTTCTCATCATACCTCCAAGAACGATCATTTAGCGTCTCCTTCTCCGGCACATCTTCTCCTCACCCCCTGTCTTTTGGCTTACCCCAAGGATCAGTCCTAGGCCCCCTCCTCTTCTCCATCTACACATCCTCACTCGGCATCCTACTAAACTCTTTTGGGTTCCAGTACCATCTCTATGTAGATGACCCAAATCTACCTCTCAGCACCAGAGCTATCCCCCTCTCTTCTAGCACACATCTCCGACTGCCTCTCTAGTATATCCTCTTGGATGTCCGCCCACCATCTGAAACTCAACATGTCTAAGACTGAACTCTTAATCTTCCCACCCTCTACTACAGCTTCAATTCCTCACATCTCTCTCTCAACAATGCCATCATCACTCCCACCTCCCAAGCCCATTGTCTCGGGGTTCTACTGGACACTGCCCTCTCTTTCATCCCACACATACAGTCTCTAACCAAATCCTGTCTTTTCCATCTAAAAAACATATCCAAAATACGCCAATACCTTACACAAGACACTACTAAGATTCTAATACACTCTCTCATCATTTCTCGTCTTGACTATTGCAACTCGCTCCTTGTTGGCCTGCCCATCACTCGCCTCTCCACACTTCAATCCATAATACTGTAAATGCATCTGCCAGACTCATCTTCAGTACACATCGTTCAGTGTCGGCAGCTCCTCTTTGTCAATCACTTCACTGGTTTCCCTTAGCCTCCAGAATACAGTTTAAAATCTTGACCCTAACTTATAAAGCCCTCAACAACAGCGCAACCCCATACATCTCTGCTCTCATCTCCAAATACTCCCCCACACGCCCTCTTCGTTCTGCTAACGACCTTCTTCTTTCTACCACTCTTGTCACCTCCTCTCACTCCCGCCTCCAGGACTTTTCTCGCGCTGCCCCTATTCTCTGGAACTCCTTGCCTCGCTTCACCAGACTTTCCTCCTGCCTTAAATCCTTCAAAACATCAATAAAAACACACCTCTTTAAAGAAGCCTATAACCTTCCTCCCTAACATGCTCAGCACTACTCTCTCCCTACTTTACCACATACACACTTTAACCTTTAGATTGTAAGTCTGCGAGTTTCAATCCTGCAAGGTGCTTTAGGGAAAGCGCTATGGACACCGGATTCCTAGCTCAAAGACAGGGCCATCCACTCTTTGTAATGTGTGAATCTTGAATTTGTCATTGCCTGTAACTTATGTATAGCGCTATGGAATATGTTGGCGCGTTACAAATAAATGATAATAATAATAATAATACAGGGAAGGGAGGAGGGGGGGAAGAGACACAGGGGAGGGAGAGGGGGAAGAGACAGAGGGAGGAAGAGACACAGGGGAGGGAGGGGGGTGGGGAAGAGACACAGGGGAGGACGAGGGGGGAAGGGGAGGGGAAGTAGAGGGGGGGAGGCTTGCAATATATATTTATCTATATATATATGTATACACACACCTATATAAATACTTTATTACCTGCCAGATGCTGCACTCCACTTCCTGGGTTGAGGAGGAGCCACGGCAGGCCAATATGGCCGAGGAAGTCCACAGAGGTCCGAGGGGGCTGAAGAGGCCCAAACGGGGGCCACAGGTGCCAGCAAAGACTGAAGAGGATGAAAAGGCAGAGGAAAGCCACAAATGTCCGCAGGGGGTCATGGGGGCCTGTAAGGACCAAGGGGCCCACAAGGAGATGAGGGAGGCCACATGGAGCTGAGGGAGACTGCAGAGGTCACCAGAGGGCACAGTGGACCATAAGGGACTGGAGGGGACCCACGGAAGTTCCTTGGGGTCCATAAGGTCCCCTGGGAACTGAAAAGGGCCACTGGGTGCGATTGTAGGCCCTGGGGGCCACAGGGACCCTTAGGGGGCACAGGGGACCTAGGGGGCCAGGGGCCTTGGTGCCTTACACCGTTTGCACAGCGGTAGCTCCGCCTTTGTATCCACATTCTAACCAATCAGATGTACATGTTCTGACCATTTTATCCACATACTAAAAAGTCTGATGCACACATTTTGACGGTAGCACGACTTAGCTTGTCCTCATCTTGTCCGTGTTACAATACAATGTGAGATGTCATCAAGCTCCGCTCTCGCCATTTGTGTCAAGCTCTTCCCTCGCTGGTTTCCGGCTCACCACAGCACCCTGGGGTGTCACTGCCACCAGGTGTACCTGCCCATGAGCTATTGTTATGCCTCCCGTTTCAGTGCCCATGACGACGAGCTGATCTGCCGCTTGAGACAGGTGAGAGTTGACATGTGACCCCCATGTTATTGACTGCAATTATGGATGGTACTAATGATCTGCCTCTATCAGGAGGCAGATCAGTATTAATTGGCTGGCACAGAAGGCACATGCATCGGAGCATCTGTCCCAATGGGCACCCCGACTTTAACGTGCCTGCTACCTGCAGGCAAATGTCTGGCGCGCTATTGATGGGCGCTCTTTTGGGTGCCTGCATGCGTCAGCGCTCATTTGTTGGTGCGCAGGTAGCAGACGCGTTAAAGACGGGGTACCCATTCTGACCATTCTATCCACATTCTAACTGATAATGATATGCACATTGTGACCATTTTCCCCACATTCTATAACAGTATGATTTAAACATTCTGACCATTCTATCCACACAGTGGTGGAGCTAGTGCATGAGGGGCCCCGTGCAAAAAGAAAATATATGTGTCTCTATCTATATATATATATATATATATATATATATAAGTGTACATATACATAAAACATATATTCGGTATATATATGTGTGTGTATATACAGTATGTGTATATATACGGTATATATATATATATATATATATATATATATATATATACATATATATATATATATATAAATCACATATTATAATTGTCAAACTGCGATTTGTTGTCATGCTTGCGAGCCTCGCAAAGAGAGGCGAGCTGTTTGAGGCCCAGAGGGCCGCAACTGCGACCCTCGCAAAACGAGGCGAGCCGTTGAGGCATGGAAGACTTCTGAGCTCGCAGGACTTAGGCAATGAGCATCGAAGGCACTCATTGCCCTGCAAGCCTCGCAAAGCAAGGCGAACAGTTGAGGCATTGAAACACGCGGGACTTAGGCTGAAATGAGCGCCAAAGGCACTCCTGTGAGCCTCGCAAAGCGAGGCAAGCAGTTGAGGCTTTGAAGCACGTAGGACTTAGGCTGAAATGAGCGCCAAACGCTCCCCTGCGAGATTCGCAAAGCAAGGCGAGCATTTGAGGCACGCGGGACATAGGCTGAAAGGAGCTGAGAAACGCTGGACTTAGGCTGCAAGCAATTGAGGAAAGCGGGACTTAGAAAAAAAATTCCGACCTCGGAAAAATACGAATTTAACGGCCGAACCGCGGAAATCGAAAAACAAACCAAAAAACAATCATGTCTCAAACACAGCACAGCGGGAGTACCAGGAAGCCTGTGAGTGAAGTTGCAAGTTAATTCAATATTTCATAATAATAATTAATATTTGTAATTTTTGAAAGATTAAAAATCGGCTAAGCAAGAAAAAAAATAGCATTTGAAAAAAAATGAAGAGCAACCTTTTATAAACATAAATATATTGTTGTAATTTGGATCCAATGACATATCCCATTTTCTTTCCAAATGGTGAGCCAGGACCATCATTTTAATCCTATTTTATGTGGGGGGAAACTCACCCAACAATGGATTATTGATTCATGTCTACAAGTCGAAGCAAATAATCTAAATTTTATCACATTTCAACAAAAAAGCTTCTCATAGAACAATATTGTGGATTGATGGATTATGTCGCTGAATTGGCTACCAACAGAGACATTCCAGCTGGAAGAGCAATCAATCATTTTGCCATCCTCTTTCCAAGGGTCTCCTCACAATGTGGCTAGAAAGATACAATGATGCCATGGCTATTGTGACTTAATTTGAAAAAATGAATTTATTCATTAAATTCACAGGTAATCCACAATGACCAGAGATCAAGGAAAATTTGAAATTTGGCCAAAATACTTCTGATTGACCAGATTTAGTGGCTAGAGTATTCAAAATTAAACTAAATACATTAATACATGATATAACTAAAGCACAGTTATTTGGGAAATCTGTGGCTTTTGTTTATACAGTTGAATATCAAAAAAGAGGCCTGCCACATGCACATATACTTTTAATCCTACAAGAAAAAGATAAATGAAATACTGCAGAGAGAATGGATTCCGTGATTAGTGCTGAACTGCCACATCCACAAAAATATTCAAAACTTTATGACATTGTAACACACCGAATGATTCGATAATAGATATGTAGTTCCATAGAATCCACATTTGCTGATGAAGTACAATGCACACATAAATGTGGAAGCTTGCACTTCTATCAAATCCATAAAATATGTGTATAAATATATATACAAAGGATATGATGCAGCAACTGTTGTTGTGCCAAGTGCACAAAATGAAAAAGACAATCCAATTTGTCATGATGAACTTTCATGTTCTTTAGATGCTCGCTATGTCAGTGCTCCAGAAGCAATGTGGCATCTTCTGAAATTTGAGATGCATGATCGCTCACATGCTGTGTATCGATTAGCTGTACATTTGCCACAAAGTCAATTTGTTTGCTTTACTGCAGGGAATGAAAGAAATGCCATAGCCCAAAATAGAGCAACAACACCAGACAATTTTTAGACATTGAGATTCCATATCACTATGTTTTCGTAAATGGTCAATGGCGACAATGAAAAAAGATACAAATAAAATTATCCCAAGAATTTATACCTTTAGTCCAAGAGACATTGAACGTTTCAGTTTAAAATGACTTCTTTTACATGTAAACGGTGCACAAAGTTATGAACATTTATGCACAGTGAATGACATAGTTTATGATACTTTCCAATTAGCTGCAAGACATCAAAATCTCCCGGCAGATGATAAGGCATGGGAGAGATGCCAAGAAGAAGCATCACTATGTCAAATGCCAAAGCAAATGAGAGAACAATTTGCATTTATTATTGCATTTATTTGCATCTTTTGCAATGTAAACAAAAAAGAGAAGAAAAAAGTCTCCCATTTAATCCAGTATGCCCTATTACATTAACCTTATTGATTATAAATAAACAATAAAATAGTGTAAAATCAAATATATCAAATATTACACCTTCATTTCATTCAAAATAAAAGAGTTTAGACACTAAAGAATTTGCTAAGGGAGAGAAAAAATGGCCGCCGAACAAAACGAAAACGAGGCTACACACGCAAACACCATACGAGACACGTTACCAGACATTACGACTTCGCAAACATCGGACGCAACACGACGACATACAAACATTTAAAACACAATAAATACACACAACACACACATAAAAAGCTTACCTACAGCAAGAGGAACCATCCAGCACATCAAAAAAAACAAGTTACACCTTAATTTAAATAAAAATAAAACACTTTAGACACTAATAAAATCGCTAAGCAAGAGAAAAAATGGCAGACGAACAAAACGAAAAAAACGAGGCTACAGCACTCTCAACACGTAAAACACCACAACACACTCGCAAAACACCACACGAAGCACATAATCCGCAAAGACGCATACCACAGATAACCCGCCATTTTACGCCAATGCGGAAGTACACCACTACGCTAACATTTTCGTCTCGCGCACGCACAGTATTACACTGCACACATTCAGCACGCTTACACAGCAGCTCCACACCACTAATGCTGCAGCAACCTCAAAACACATTGACAGCTCTTTAACACAATGCTTCAAAATAGGTAAAGTATATTCATTTATTAATGTATTATATATTTCATTATTACACACCAAACAGCATTACATATTGATTTATTAATGTATTACATCTTTCAGTATTATACACCAAACAGCATTAGCTACATTACAATTTCATTGCCGTCATTTTTTTACGGGCAATTCGCTAGTATATTATATTTGTCTGACTATCTATCTATCTATATATCTATCTATCTTTGTCACTCTCTCCCCTCTCTCTTTCTATCTCCCCCCTCTCTCTCTCCCCCTCTCTCTCTATCTATCTCCCCCCTCTTTCTCTCTGTCCATCCTCTCTCTCTCTATCTCTCCCCCTCTCTCTCTATCTCTCTAACGTGTCTCTCTCTCTCTCCCCCTCTCTATCTATCTCTCCTGTGTCTATCTCTGTCCACCCTCTCTCTCTCTATCTCTCCCCCCTCTCTCTCTGTCCACCCTCTCTCTCTCCCTCCTCTCTCTCTAATGTCTCTCTCTCTCTTCCCCCTCTTTCTATCTCTCCCTCCCCCCTCTCTCTATCTCTCTCTCTCCCCTCTCTCTCTATCTCTCTCTCTCCTCTCTCTCTCTATCTCTACCCCTCCCCTCTCTCTCTATCTCTCCCCCTCCCCTCTCTCTCTATCTCTCCCCCACTCTATCTCTCCCCCTCTCTCTCTATCCCTACCCCCTTCTCTCTATCTCTCTCCCCCCCTCTCTTCCCCCCTCTCTCTTTCTCTATCTCCCCCCCCTCCTCTCTCTCTCTCCCCTCCCCCTCCCTGAGCCTCACTCACCGGTTGATGGTCCCCAGTTTCTTCCTGTAGGTCTTGTATATCTCTGCGGTGCTCAGTAGCGGGGTCCCTGGATGGATGGGGATCTCAGGGGCCGCGTACAGGGGATGAGTGAAGAGCCGGTGCAGCTTGGAGCCCCCTGCACCCCGGGTCCTAGTGCTGGTTGTGTTACCCTCACCGGGTGTCCGCTCCCCGCACTCACACCTCCTGCTCAGTCTAATCCAGAGCTGCGGCCACAGGTGTAAATATCCGCGCCAGGAGCGCAGAGAGGACGGACAGCAGGAGCAGCCGGTCCCGGCGGAGGATCCACATGATGTCCGGGGGAGGCAGGAGAGAGGGGCAGGACCAGGGGCAGAGGGGAGTATAGGAAGGGTTTGCGATTGTCGCAGTTGCTGGCAAGGAGCGCCTTTGGCTACGCGAGCCCGCAAGCATGAGCAACGGCCCTGGCTGGCTCGCATGCTCACAACTATATATGTGATATATATATATATATATACCTACTTATTTATATATATATATATATATATATATATATATATATATATTGTGATCGTTTGCCCCCTAGAGGATGGTGCCAAGTAAAGAAGAGTAAAGAGTTCTTGACAGGAGTGACCGAGTTAACTCCTGAAGACCTACTAATTGGTGCAGGTGCAGTTTTTCTTTAAAGCCTGGAAAGCAGACATGGAGAGGGGTGGCTGATTAGGCTCTGGCCTAAGTTGTGTACTGCTGCTGCTAGCAGCAAAGAGCAAGCCACAAGAGTGGAGCTTGCTGGCCGATCCTGTGTGGATCTACCGTTTTAACTTTGGAAAACAAACCTGGAGGGAATCTTGTGTTACTGTGGCTGACAGATTTTTGATGACAGAAAGAAGTGTGTGCTGTCTTGAAGTCGTTGGACTAACAGAGCGGTCAGAGCAACTACACCGTCAGGAGGTGAAGCTACAAAAGCACCAAGTAAGTGAATGACAGACTGAGGAGGATTCCCAGGCAGAGTAGCCTAAAAGAGACAAGGTCTATGCTAGTGAGGAGTCTGGGAGTTGCAGCTAACAAGAGAACATTGTCAGCTGGGTGGACTGCTATAAGAGAAGTTTGTGTGAAAGTTTGCTCACACAGATATCAAGGTAAAGCTGCTGTTGGAGCAAAGCCAGCCCTGCAGGCTAATTGTGGAAATCCTGTTTGAAGGTACCAGACTGATTATGCCCCAGGGAAGTTGCTGAGTGCTTGACCGGTACATATGCAATCATTTAATACTGCTGTGTCAAAGGGTCCCTGGGGTGAAGCATACGGGAGAGACGGGCGGGCCCTATGCTTCATCCGCGGCTACTGATGCAGAAAGACTACCGATATACCAGAGACTGTTTGTATCCTGGCCACAAGGTGACAATATAGCAATAGTCGGAGACTATTTGTAGCCTGGCCACAAGGTGACAATATAGCAATAGTCGAAGACTATTTGTAGCCTGGCCACAAGGTGGCAATCTTTCAATAACCAGAGACTATTTGTAACCTGGCCACAAGGATTAAAAGACTGTCTTTGTCCTTGCCACTAGGTGGCGCTATTCCAACGAAATTACTCCTTCCCGAGTATGTAGTCTTTTATTTTCCCTATTGCAGGTAAGCTGCGCAGTTATAGTCAGGGCGTTCCTGTGTCACAGTCAGTCCGTATATGTAGATGTTTATTTTTGTTATTTAAGCAGAGTTACTGCTACTGTTTATTTTTGTTATATCATAATAAACATGTTTGCTGCCGCACCAGAAGGTATCCGTTTCTAACGCAAGAAAGCACAGCTGTACACGGCCATCCTGGTCACACTGGTGTCAGAAGTGGGATTCCTTTTGTCTGTGATAAAGAAGACAACCCACAGCGCAACATGGAGGACATGTTAAAAGCCTTGAAGCAGGCTGTAGCTGCTCAACGAGAGAGCAACAGAAAAGGGGCTATCCAGTTAGCTCAGACACAAGCTAACCTGGAGAAACGAATGGAAGATGCAGCAAGAGTTAGAGCTGATGAACTTCTCCTAAAATTAACTGATGATGATGATGTGTTATTATACCTCACCATTTTTGAAAGGACGGCCATAAGGCAGGCGTGACACAAAAGGTACTGGGTGAGACTCCTTGCCCCGTATTTGACAGGTGAAGTTTAGAAAGCCTACCTATACATGGATGAAGAAAAGGCGATGAACTATGATGACCTGTAAGCGGAAATCCTTGGCCGCGTTGGAGTTAACCGGGGTGTCCAGGTACAGAGAGCGCACCCCTGGAATTTTTTCGGCAGACAGGCTTATCGCTATCCAAGAGACATACTTGTCGGTCCAAGTATAAGATACAGTTTCCCTGTTAAGGGAAGGCCAACCAAACCTGACCTAGAAGTAAAGAAGGAGAAAGAGAAAGTGGGAAAAGCCACCAGGTTCAGTGCCATGAGTGAGACGGCAGGAGCTGCGAGTGAGGCGGCAGGAGCTGCGAGTGAGGCGGCAGGAGCTGCAAGTGAGGCCGCAGAGGGCACCACAGATACCACAGAGGGCGCCGCAGAAGGCTCCACAGAGACCGCCGAGGGTGCCGCAGAAGGCTCCACAGAGACCGCCGAGGGTGCCGCAGAAGGCTCCACAGAGACCGCAGATGGCGCCGCACATGGTGCCGCAAAGAGCGCAGCAGAGAAAGCAAAAGTGACTGCTGAGAAGGTGCACGAGACTAGTGACCTAAATGCAGCCACAGACCTGGACAAAGTGTTGTCACTGACGGAGTGCAAAACCAGCTTCAGTAAGAAGCATGCTGATCAGGTCATTGATGGTGATCTTAATCAAACCCAATGTACCAATCTATTGAGCAAGAGCACTCTAGAGGCCTCCGTAAGAAACCTAAACAGATACAGTTACCTTGCCTTGGTGAAAGCTCCCGAGGTGGAGAGTAGTAGTGAAAGAAAGATCTCTGACCCAGAGAAAGGAAAGATCAAATGGATAAATGTAGCCAGTGTTCTTACTAAGGAAGAGTATCCTGAAAATGATGAAGAAACTGGAAACCTTATCAAAGGGAAAGATAAGGACAAAAAGAGTCTGAAGATTCAGAGGATGAAAGATGTACAGATGAACCCTATCCCAGGGGGACTGGAAAAGCCTACAAGGGATGGAAGGCAAGTTGCTATGAAAATGAAGGGTATCAGGATGATACCGGATTATATTCCTGAATGGAGAAGGAAGACTGCGCATGAGGACAACAGAGAGTCCTCTAGGAAGAAGACACAGATGTCTATTTGGGAGCAGAGGAAGAGTCTGCCCAAGTATAACACAATTGAGAAATATATGAAGAAGCTGCTGCCCAGTGGCGAACAGATAAAGCAAAATGTACTTCCTAAACATTTACCTCAGAGGATGAGCGACTTCTCTAAGAGAGAGGCACCAGAGATATCTGAGGAGAAAGCAAAGAAATCGCAAAATGTCAAAAAGAGGATAGAATGCATGTTAAAGGAGGAGCATCTCTACTGGGAGCAGGAAAAACCAACTTGCCACACCCGAGTAAAAGATCTACACTTTCAGCTACAAGAGGCAGAGAGTAAAACCGCTCTCATAGCAAAGAAGATGCTGATGCCTAGTCCACAAGAGCAGAGGATGAACGAGATCTGTCTGCTATGGAGATACGGTTGGAACAGGGTGATACATGTCCAGAAGAGACCAACCATGATCTTCAGGACCGATATACACCAGACGCTGTGTTGAACACAGAGTTATGCCCAAAGAAAGTTCACATGCATGGCATAGTGAAGGAGCCTATACACGAGAAACCGAAGGATGAAGAAAGGGTGGTGGAGCTGCCAGAGAGATCCAGGGAGGACGTGAAGAAAAATAGTGAGGAAGTCCTTCCTCTGGATATACAGCCAGAAATTCAGTGTTAGCAGAGAGAACTGGATTTACAAGTTAAAGGAGAAAAAATACAGCTGAAGGGAGTAAAGAAAGATGAAACACTGGAAACCTTGGAGGCAAAGCAAGCAGGAAAACAGAGCAAAGATGAAGAGAAGCAGTTAAAAGAAGATGAATTATGGGTTGAGCCTAAGCCTGAAGTTGCTGTACCGCGAGAGACGTTCCAGCAAGATCAGGAGAGATTCATCCTGACAGAGATAGAGAGACGCAGACCTTATACGTTTGGCGGCACCATGATATCGAGGAGGCCCGGTTCAAACCATGAGACGGTTGAGTTGCAAGGCAAAGGGCTAGGAGCTACCCTGAGAGAAGGCTTCTGGAGTTTACAAAGGACTATGTACCAGAACAGAAGCAAGATGGCCATATGAATCGAACACCTCTTGGTGAGAATAATCAGCCAGACAATTGGAGCACCTGGAAGAGAGAGAGACGGGTTGTCTATCCTTGTGAACCGCTGACCCAGGAAGGATTGCAGAGTGAAGGAGTCGGCTGTGAAGGGGAGTGGGAAGAGAGGCCACCCAAGTTGCGGTCCTGTAGTGAAGGTCGGGATGACCCAGGTGATGACAGTGAGGTCGAAGCATCGGAAGAGGGAGAATCTGAGACCCTACAGAAAGTGTTGCAAAAGGGGGCCCAACAAGCTCAAGGTGTCGCAGTGCTTTTCCGAGAGTTACCCCGAGCTATAGCAGGAGGTCAGCTGCCATTGGAGTCTGACACTAACCCACATTGTGTTGTCTCAAAGGAGTTACTGAGTGAGGTGAACGAGCTTGAGAGAGAGACAGAAGTCAACACTCAGAAGATGGAGAAGACCAGAAGAAGAGTAGAGAAACTTCTGGAAAAGAATGAATGTTTAACGGTAGGGCTAAAAGAACAAAAGAAAGCCAAGCGTAAAGAGGCCGAATTAAGGCAACTCCAGTCCCAGGCTTTCAGACTGCAGATGAGGCATGAATGCTCCCAGAGTGACTTGGCACAGACCAAGAGACGCCAACTAGCCACGAAATTGCAGGAAGAATCCAAGCCAGAGAGTGAATCTGCAAACCTTGGGCCTTTCATACATGCTACGAAAAGGTTAAAGTATAGCCGCGAGAGAGGGATGAAGGTTCTGCAGCAAAAGAGAAATCAGGTGGAAGACAAGGTAACAGAAACCAATGTTGTCTGTGATTTACCCTCAGGGAAGGGAACGTATGAAGAAACACATTCCCCTACGGAAGTACGAAGCGTAGTCTTCAAGGGTCCCTGGAGGAGGGCGCTCGGAGAGACGGGTGCCCTACCAGCAATGTTTTGGAAAAGACCAAAAACGGCACAGAGAAGTAGGCAGAATTGCCAGAGTGCAGTACAAAAACATGGAGGCTGAGACGACTGCAAGAGCGCTAGCATCGGCGGATATAAGAAAGTCCCATTGGTGCCAAAGCAACGAGAAGAATTCCGGACATCAAGAGAAGAAGGATCCACGAGTGGCCCTCCAGGCACTGCCTGAAGTCTTGATGCAGTTGGCCCCGGGGAGGTCGGATATGCATGATGGAGCGGTCTTGTCGGGGTAACGGTTCTACAGAAAGTGAGGATCCAGTGTATTGGCCTGGAGCTACAGTGCCATCTACGCCATGTAGTTGCCGTGTACCGAAGTCCCGGCCTCTCGGCATGTCGCTCAACTCTGTGTTTTTGAGCTGAGGGGGAGGGTGTGTGATCATTTCCCCCTAGAGGATGGTGCCAAGTAAAGAAGAGTAAAGAGTTCTTGACAGGAGTTACAGAGTTAACTCCTGAAGACCTACTAATTGGTGCAGGTGCAGTTTTTCTTTAAAAGCCTGGAAAGCAGACATGGAAAGGGGTGGCTGATTAGGCTCTGGCCTAAGTTGTGTACTGCTGCTGCTAGCAGCCAGAGCAAGCCACAAGAGTGGAGCTTGCTGGCCGATCCTGTGTGGATCTACTGTTTGAACTTTGGAAAACAAACCTGGAGGGAATCTTGTGTTACTGTGGCTGCCAGATTTGGATGACAGAAAGAAGTGTGTGCTGTCTTGAAGTCGTTGGACTAACAGAGCGGTCAGAGCAACTACACCGTCAGGAGGTGAAGCTACAAAAGCACCAAGTAAGTGAATGACAGATTGAGGAGGATTCCCAGGCAGAGTAGCTTAAAAGAGACAAGGTCTATGCTAGTGAGGAGTCTCGGAGTTGCAGCTAACAAGAGAACATTGTCAGCTGGGTGGACTGCTATAAGAGAAGTTTGTGTGAAAGTTTGCTCACACAGATATCAAGGTAAAGCTGCTGTTGGAGGAAAGCCAGCCCTGCAGGCTAATTGTGGAAATCCTGTTTGAAGGTACCAGACTGATTATGCCCCAGGTAAGTTGCTGAGTGTGGAACTGACAGAGGCCCTGTTTGAAGGTACCAGACTGATTATGCCCCAGGGAAGTTGCTGAGTGTTTGACCAGTACATATGCAATAATTTAATACTGCTGTATCAAAGGGTCCCTGGGGTGAAGCATACGGGAGAGACGGGCGGGCCCTATGCTTCATCCACGGCTACTGATGTAGAAACGTGGAAAAGACTACCGATATACAAGAGACTGTTTGTATCCTGGCCACAAGGTGACAATATAGCAATAGTCGGAGACTATTTGTAGCCTGGCCACAAGGTGACAATCTTTCAATAACCAGAGACTATTTGTAGCCTGGCCACAAGGTGGCAATCTTTCAATAACCAGAGACTATTTGTAACCTGGCCACAAGGTGACAAATTATAAGGATTAAAAGACTGTCCTTGTCCTTGCCACTAGGTGGCGCTATTCCTTAGAAATTACTCCTTCCCGAGTACAACGGAGTGGGAGCTCCGTCCTGAAGACACTGGGGTGTAGTCTTATTTTTCCCCTGTTGCAGGTAAGCTGCACAGGTATAGTCAGGGCGTTCCTGTGTCACAGTCAGTCCGTATATGTAGATGTTTATTTTCGTTATTTAAGCAGAGTTACTGCTCCTGTTTGTTTTTGTTATTTCATAATAAACATGTTTGCTGCCTCACCAGAAGGTATCCGTTTCTAACTCAAGAAAGCACAGCTCTAAACGGCCATCCTGGTCACAATATATATATATACACCTATATAAATACTTTCTTACCTGCCCAATGCTGCATTCCACTGCAGGGGGCACAGTGGGCCATAAGGGGCTGGAGGGGACCCACGGGAGGTCCGCGGGGGCCAGAAAGTCCCCTGGGGACTGTGGGAGCCACAGTGGGCCATAGTAGGCCCTGGGGACCATAGGGACCCCGGGGGGGGGGCACATGGGCCCACAGGGGAACCATGGGGGCCACAGAGGGTGCACAGGAGCACAGAGGATCCACAGGGGCCACCAAAGACCTGCGTGGGACACGGTGGACCCACAGGGGCTTGGGAGGGCAGCTGGAGCCACAGCAAGCCTGCAGGGGCCACAGGAGGCCCCAGGGGCCCCTCAGAGAGCAGGGGCCTCTGTGCCTTGCACCGTTTGCCCCAGCGGTAGCTCCGCCTCGGTATCCACTATCTAACCAGTCAGATGTACATGTGCTGACCATTTCATCCACATACTAAACAGTTTGCTGTACACATTCTAACCATTCTATCCACATTCTAACCAGTCAGATGTACATGCTCTGACCATTTTATTCATGTTCTAACTAGTCTGATGTGCACATTGTGACCATTTTTCCCACATTCTATAACATTATGATTTAAACATTCTGACCATTCTATTCACATTCTAACCAAACAGGTGAACATGTTTAGGTCATTGTATCCACATTCTAAACAATCAGATGTACACAACCATTTTTCCTATATCCTAACAAGTCTGATGTACACTTTGTAAACATCCTAATCTATTCACATCCTAACCAGTCTGATGTGCATATTCTGACAATACTTTCTACATTCTAACCAATGTATACATTTGTATCACTTTATCAACATTTGAAACAGTGTGATATACACTATGCTATGCCCAGGGAGACCCTAAAACTATGTGTGGAACTATTGGACTGACAGGGGCCACTATTTCTTCTCCTTTCTCTAGCAAATGTCCTCTGAGCTGGAGTGTCGCGACTATGGAAGCTATGTTTGTCATTGAAGTTTGTATGTGGGATGTTGGACATGTTTTTCACAGTGTGCCATGTAAATCTGTGTTAAGACGTTTTTTTTTATTTATTGATGTATGGAGGCAACCCAGTCATGGGTTTGGTCTCAAGCTGCGGCATTCTCCCCAGGGAACTCATGACCTATTGAAAATGAACACTGGCATCCTACAAGACCCCTGAAAACCAGGGAGGAGGAAGGAAGGCTGATGATGGATGGGTTTTCCATGTCGCTCAGGGGCGGAAGGCTGAATATGATTTGATACTGTTGGGCATAAATATCTGTGTGTATATCAAAAAAGGAGTTTAAACTTATATAAGCATCGTGTATGGTTTATTCTGGGTGGATAATAATTCTACACAAGGGAATTATTGCAATAGGGCCTGTCTGATACTTTTCTCCTAATCACTTGGAATATTACTGCTGAACAGTTTCTTGTACTTCCTGGAGATCGCTGGAGGTGGCATGCTGTGCTGGGTTTATCCCTGCTAACAGGGGGTTTCCAAAAATAACCCACAACCTACTGGGTGAGATTTGTCCTAGGATCTTTCTTAGCCCAATAGAAGCAGTAGGATTTTAACACACTATATGACCATTCTTCCTATATTCTAACCAGTCTCATGTACATAGTCTGACCATTCTACCCAAATTCTAAACAGTCTCATGTAAACATTTAACCATTCTATCCACATTCTAACCAGTCTGATGTACACATTATGACCATTATTCCAACATTTTAACCAGACTTATGTCCACATTCTAAACAGTCTGATGTACACTTTCTGACCCTTCTGCCTACAATCTAATCAGTCTGTTATGCACATTATCCTATCAAGAAAACGAAAACAAGGCTCCAAGACCCCGGACTGCCCAGCCCCGTACAAAAACCTGCATTAACCCCACGGGATCCAAGATAAGCTCGGAAATCCGCATTAACCCCACATTAACTCTTGTAGCAGGGGCCGCGCCGGAGAAGAAAAGAAGAAGGACATGGACATGCTGGAAAGGTGAGTAGAATATTTTGAATATTTAGAATGTTTATTTATTTTCTGTAAATGTGTTGTACTCATTTTTTTTCTTTTCCCCTAGGTTGCTGATCTGAAGGGACATCTGCAAAGGTAAGTGGTCTTAATTATTTTATTTTAGCTTACAATTAGGGTTTGTATATGTAGATAGCATTTATTGTATGTTAGATAGGGGTTTGTATTTTAGATAGTTAGGATTTATTGTATGTTAGGGGTATGTATTTTAGATAGTTAGGATTTATTGGATGTTAGGGGTATGCATTTTAGATAGTTAGGATTTATTCTAAATGATATAGTATTTATTGTATGTTACATAGGGTTATGTATTTTAGATAGGATGTATTGTATATTATATAGTACTGTATGTTAGATAGTATTGATTGTATGTTAGATAGAGGGGTATTGCATTTTATTTTATTTGTATTGTATTGTATGTATTGTATGTATTTCCTTTTCAGGTGTGTAATTTTTTTTTTTCTGTAGTGGGCGGGGGCGGTTCGGGTTGTAATGTATTTTTTTATTTTCTGTAATGTTCCTTTTTTGTCAGTTAAGTTTTTTTATTTTATGAAATGTAGATTTTTTAATTTTGGTGACTTCGTTTTTTTTATTTTCTGTAATTAGAGTGGTGGGGGGGTTGATTAGGGGGTAGGTAGTTTAGGTAGGTAGTGAAGGTGTTAATAGGTTAGTGTAGAGGGGTGTTATTTTAGATTTAATGGTTTATTGGGGTGGGTTTAGTGCAGTGTAGTGTTTGTACTTAGTGTCATGAGGGTACTGGAGAACCCTCATAGCACTTACGGGGTAATGTTAGGCTTCTAAATGTCCCATAAGGCTCTTTAAATACATGTATGGGACTAATGGGGATAAATAGACACTTATGAGGGTCTGTATAGACCCCCATAAGAGACCGGGTTAAAATGGTGTAGTGCTTACACTTTGTGTCATGAGGGTCCTGGATGACCCTCATGGCACTTATAGTGTTATTACATGCCTTCATTAGTGTGTTATAGGGGTCTATATAGTTGAGGCACACAGTACACTCACATTGTGTAACAAACAGCATTTCAACACTTTTTTACTGCCCCGTCATTTTTGACGGGCAAGTCGCTAGTGTGTACATAAGTCTGGTTAAAATGTGGGAATAATGGTCATAATGTGTACATCAGACTGGTTAGAATGTGGATAGAATGGTTAAAATGTTTACATGAGACTGTTTAGAATTTGGGTAGAATGGTCAGACTATGTACATGAGACTGGTTAGAATATAGGAAGAATGGTCATATAGTGTGTTACGACCCTACTGCTTCTATTGGGCTAAGAAAGATCCTAGAACAAACCTCACACAGTAGGTCGTGGGTTATTTTTGGAAAAACCCTATTAGCAGGGATGAACCCAGCACAGCATGCCACCTCCAGCGATCTCCAGGAAGTACAAGAAACTGTTCAGCAGTAATATTCCCAGTGATTAGGAGAAAAGTATCAGACAGGCCCTTTAGCAATAATTCCCTTGTGTAGAATTATTATCCACCCAGAATAAACCATACACGATGCTTATGTAAGTTTAAACTGAACTACCCATTTTTTGATATACACACAAATATTTATTTACAGAGTATTTGGGTTGAAGATAAAATACACACAGAGAAGTGTTTTGTATGGAGCAGGAAACAGAGAAAACATTTATTTTAGCTTCTCCATTGAGCTGGGAAAAAAATATACAAACAGAGAGACCGCAGCGTGGGACTGCTGATGATGTATAAGCAAAGTGAAAAGCTAGAGTTCTGAGAATACAGGACAATGAATTCTGAACTAAATGTTTGACTGTTTTGTTTTTGCTCCACCCCAGGGTTAGCTGTGTAAGAGTGTGGATAGCAAGGGAACTACTGAAAAGAGTGCCACTGTGTGAGCTAGGCCTGGTCTTTTTATTTGTTTTTTATTATTAATGTAATACTGGCTAAAGTGATAGTAAAAAATAATTATTTTAAAAAAATATTACAGCCTCCTGAATTGGTGTCCCTCCATAAAAGTTCAGGAAACATGAGCACAAATGAAGAAGAGAATGGTAATTTGTCCCAGTATGTGTATAACATTATACTTTTTACAAATGTAAGTTCTCACAATTTTTACATGGTAGTTTTATATTACTGGTAAACAGAAAATATACAATTAGAAATAAATATTTTGGGCCTCATTCTATTATCGGCCGTAAAACGGCCGCAAGGCTGCGATTCCTTGCGGGGCTCCCGTTACCTTGCAATTCTATTAAACGGCCCCGCAAGGATCTCCTCTTACGGCCGGCAGTATATCTTGCAACCGGCCGTAAGCTCAGAAATCTTTAAAGTGAAAAATAAATTCAAGAAGGCACTGTAAAGCTCTGTAAATGCTAGGGATCATATTGGGGGACATGAGGATTAATAGTAACCCACTCTCAAGCTTGCACATCAGCCCAAACCCGAGATTACATTAACTGTTTATTTTCCGGCCGCAGGTCTGAGGTGCTCCAAGCCCTCGGGATTTTTTACATGGATATTTGACATATATAAAAAACATTTTTTTTTACGGATTTGAGTATAGGGGAATGTTGTGCTATTTTTGCTAACACCTACAATCACTTTATAGTCTCCTCAGAGTGCAGGATGGCTTTATTTTGGCTTTATAATTGGTGCTAGCGGGACCTTTTTCCTGCAAGTAAGCTGCGGCTCGCTTTTAGCCTTGCAGAGAGGGTTCCCGGAGCAATAGAATAGCAACCGGGGCTTTCTTGCGGCCGAAACTCTTGCGGCCGTTTTAGATGAAAGGCTTTCCTCCGGCGCGAGCGGCCGCAAGGGATAGCAAGGCACCGGCCGCAAGCCTGCCGGAATCCCCGGCCGGAGGGGAATAGAATAGCAGAATAGCTTGCGGCCGGTCCTTGCGGACCCGCATCTCCTACGGCCGGTAATAGAATGAGGCCCTTTATGTTTATTTGCAACACTAAATTACTGATTAAAATAAACACAATTTAAAAACTCTGTATTACAGAATAAAATGATAGCTTACTATATAGGGAAATAAGGGAAGGAGCCATATGATACAATGCTCAAATATATCTAAGGATTTAA
The DNA here is from genome assembly GCA_027410445.1 of Discoglossus pictus. Taxonomy (NCBI): domain Eukaryota; kingdom Metazoa; phylum Chordata; class Amphibia; order Anura; family Alytidae; genus Discoglossus; species Discoglossus pictus. The sequence continues at coordinate 137,178,426 of CM050167.1, read as the reverse complement.
TAAAGATCAAAAGGGAAGTATTTTCCCAAAAAAAGAGAGGAAGAACAAGATGTCATGGTTTAAAGTTGGTGGATGGAAATTTTAGAGGTAATGTGCGAAAGTATTACTTTACAGAAATGGTAATAGATCATTTGGGAAGGACTAGAGACAAAAATAGTAAAGGAATTCAGGCATGCTTCGGGTAAGAATTAGGTCATCCTGATTATTAATAAGGAAATGTAGACTAGAAAGGTCTTTTAGTTCTTAGTTTTTTGTTTGTTTTGTATGCTTTGGTTCTTTCACTGCTGCAACCTGAGTTCGATTCTAGTAAGGGGAACCAAGAGGTCACATTACCGTGAAGCTATGCAGCTTTGGGCCTGGTCAGTACTTAGATGGGAGACTACCTAGGAATACAAGGAGCTATAGGCTGTGGCCCACTGGGAAGAAACTGGCAACCCACCCCAGTATGTCTGTCATGAATACCAAGTGGATCAGCATGGTGTGTTGCGGTCCATGTGGTCACGGAGAGTCAGACACAAGTGAACGACACAAACAATACACATTTTAAAGTTACAGTCATATATGCATTTAAAAGAGTAGGAGAAATCTATTATTCCATCTACTGGCTATACCTGATACAGAAGGTACATTTTCAGAAGAATTTCTTGACATTTTAACTCTTGCAGCTCTCATTTTTCATACAATAAAACACGTTTACACTGTTTAAAAAATACTATTTTAGTTGCTCAATATAAAGTGACTTCAATCATAATACAAGGACATGCAAAGCATATGTATTCCTTGTCACATAGGAAAGGGTGTATTTGAAAAAATAGTAGTGTTTTATTTTCCTGTAATGAAGGTCTTAATGCTAGACAAATAATTTTGAATGTTAAATTGTCCTTGTCACCATCGGCCAGTGAGCAGTAAAAGGAAATGTATGGCTCAAAATGGTCAGCCAATGTAATAAGATATAGCCAGTTTAAAAAGTAGTTATATGTTACTAGCGACTTGCCCGTAAAAAAATGACGGGGGCAATACAATTTTAAGCCATGGCAATGCTGTTTGGCACACAATGTAAGTCTTTTGCTCCTCTGTGGGCCTTTGGCGCTCATTGTGAGCCTATCCCCTCGTGTACTTCAATTGTCCTGCTTTAGAACGATCACCTTTGGCGCTCATCACGAAGACAGATATAGAAGTACAGTGTAAAATAATAAAAAAAAAAATGTGAGTACAGTGAATTAATAAAGTAATATGAATTAATAAATGAATATACTTTACCTGTTTATATTTAATATGCAGCAATTAATATCCTGAAATGCTAACAATCTATTTTGATTTTCCTGCATTTGAAAATGTACAGTTGGAGTGTTGATCACCTGAGAAGAAAGTGTCAGCAATGTTGCAAGTGTGCAGTGTAAATAGGATGTGCGCGAGGGCAAACCGTTTGTTTAGGCAGGTAAAGCGCCATTTTAGAATACTAACGTTATGATTTGAAAGTTAGTGTTGTAAAATGGCGACTTTTGTGTATGTGTTACTTGGCTCGCGAGCATTTTCTGTCTGTTGTAATGGTATATTTTGTATCTCCTACGTTCCTGGGTCATACATGCCTGGCGGTGATTTTGGCGGCTCTGTGTCCTTTAGCCTCATTTTCATATTTTTCGGCCGCCATTTTTTTTTCTCGTTTAGTCAATTTTCAAGTGGCAAAACTCCTTAAATTCAACTTTAATTTGCGTGCAACCTCACCCCCAGTCGTCCTGGCTCTCCCCCCGTGCTGTGTGTGATGTTTTTTTTTTAATGTTTTTTTTTTTTTTTGTGTTTTTTGAAGTACGTGTTTTGTCTGTTACCTTCATATTTTTGCGATCTCGTATTTTTTTTTTCTAAGTCCCGTGGGTCTTAGTTTTCTTTGTCTAAGTCACGATTTCCTCATCCCGCATTATTATTTTTTTTCTAAGTCCCGCGGGTCGTATTTTTTTTTTTTTCAAAGTTCCTCAGCTTTTTCAAAGTTCTGCTTTTCTGGGTTGTTTTTTACCACGCGTGAGGTGGCGTAGAGCATCCACCTCCGCAAATGCGGACACTAGCTTTGCGAGGTCCTTATTTGCGGCCAGAACTGCGTCCCTCTACTGCAGCAGGGCAGTTAAGTGGTTACACATTCCTACTCACTCACTCACTGTTTTCTGTGAATAAGGAATACCAGGGACTGCTTGTTTCTCTAAAATATACAGAAATATTGTAGTCAGTTCTTTGTCTTGCTTTGGGGATCAAGAAGATATGACAGTGAACCGCTTGACTATACCATCTTATTCAACCAGAAATCCATAGATTCCACATCCTGGTAATATAACTAATGTACAGGACTTTCTGTGCTTATATACATACTGTATTTTATTTAATAATAATTGTTTTTTCAAAATATACTTGTACATCGATTTATAAATCTTTATCAGTGTATTTTGTAATCATACAGGCTCATAAACATATTCAGTAAGCTCTGTCTGTGTGGTCTTAAGACCTTCATATTACCAAAGATTTTATTTTTAAAGTGTGTAAGGGATTAAATCCTCCCTTGTGACCAAATTGTGGTTTTGTATAACTTTTACAGTGTCGACCATTTGAAGGCTACCATATATTATTATGTACTAAATTGCCTTGCTGGTGGCAGCATTGCTTTATATATTTTGGGGTGTGGTTGACTGTTACAGGTATTTTTACAATCATTGAAGATGACTGATAGTGGGATAAGCTGACTGGGAAGAGAGATAGTGTTTGGAAGCATGGCCAAGAGTTGAACCAGTATCTTGTATCACTCTGTCTGGGGAAATAACGGGTGACTATAGGGGTAACCCTGGGCCAACCGCAAGGACCATGGCAGGTACATGGGGACCAGCCAGTTTGGTATGAAGGGAGTTCTCCATTGGGAAGCTTTAATTTATTTCAGTTCTGACAGAATTGGGGAGGTGTTCTCACCTGCAGCTTCCGTTATCCATGGATAAAACAAGATAGAAACCATGTTCAGCCATAGTTGCCTGGAAGCTTATACAATAGAATGTAACACAATGATGATTAACACCCCATGTGGCACAAATAATATCTTAATCCTAGCATTCACTTCTAGTGCATAGAGGTTGATATGGCAATAACCCTCCCTGTTGGAGCTAGAAAACAGGATTTGCAGTTTTAAGTGTAACAACATGCATGCTTCTATACACAGGCATGAGCAATAATCGAGATTGTCTCTAAAAATGTTTATGGTTTACATAGCTGCTAATATTGTTAGTTTGTTACATACTTCACAAACATGTAAACTTTCCCAGATATATCTCTTAAAAATACATAAGTACAGCTTTTTTATTTTATTCATACTCAGGCATCCTCCATAGTTCAGAAAATGACCTATCCATTTGTACAGAGCAACTATATATATATATATATATATATATATATATATATATTATATATAATTTGTAGAGGTTGTATAATCCATGAGAATCCAATAGCACCACTGCTTTCCGTGTACTCATTCTGTCATGCTCTGAAGGTGCTGAAATGTCTATCTATTTTTCCTTCTTCAAGGATCATACTACTGCATGGTGAGGAAGACGGGAATCCAATCTGTGACTGGGGGTTCTACAGAAAAGAAAAATAGAATACCGGATTCAAAGTTTACTCTTAATGATTATATTTCAATAGCTTGCACTCATCCTTCTTGTAAAAAGTTAATTGTAATGGAGAGACCCTCTTCACCATGCTGTAATATCCACATTTTATTCTAGTTGAGTCCCAATAGGAAAGCATCGCCTAAATGGTATATATTACAGGAAGCCTGACACCCAAAAATGATTTTTAAGTTATTCTTAAAGAACATGAAAAACTGACTATGGCCCCTATTCAATTGAGCAATTGTTGGTTACTGGAGCCCATAATAGAGCCCGAAAACTAATTTGCTATTCAATTGGCATCTTTTAGCTAGCCGCAAACGATCTACGGGTTACAGGCTGAAAATCCTTGCGGTTACCAAAATCGTAGCTCCGACCCAGCTAAGCCTTTGATCGTTCAAGGCCGCAAATATTTAAATTACAAATCTCTATTCAATTACTACAGTTTCCTCAAGCCCGCAATGTCTTCACACCCGTAAATGGCAAATGTAGAAGAAAATCCTACAAGAAACCAGACAGGACTCGCAACGGATGTTAAACACCTAAACGTAGCACTGTAAATGCAAATAAAAAAATCAATACTGCACATTAAAAGATGGGGAAAGCGATGAAAAACATTTGAATTAATTGCACAACAACCTCAAGCTTGCAAATCTGCAGTAACATTTTTTTTTATTTTATGTTTCATTTTGGGGTTAGATGATCTCGGGAATCAATGAGTTAATACTATCAGGCCACCCACATGGACTAGAACAGTATCTGCATTCATTTTTATTGTTTTGTGTTTTGCGGATACAATCGCATATCGGACCTTCAAACGCTAATTGATTGACATGTAACCTCCATGTTTTACTGTCCTAATGAGTACAGTCTCATTTTCTATTGGCTGTTTCTAAATGGGTAGTTACGGCCTTGCTTAATTGATCATGTTCCCGTCCTGAAATGCATGGTTTACAGTTTCGGCTTTCGGCCCGTAAATTTTTTAATTTTTTTTACGTTTCATTTTCATGTTATATTGATCCCAGGAATCAAGGAGTTAATACATATCAGGCCACCCACATGGACTAGAACATTTCCTTTATTCATTTTTATTATTTTTTACATTGCCGGATTAAGAGTCTGATCGCATATCAGACTTTTAAATACTAAGGGCCTCATTCAATTGTGATTTGGCCAATTGAATAGGGCTCTATATAAGCACATAGCATATTTTTTTTAAAGAAGTTTTTAGTTAGTGAAAACCTTGCTTTTGGATAGATGCTTACTAACTAAAAACTTCTTTAAAAAAATATGTTATATGCTTATTTAGAGCCCTATTCAATTGGCCAAATTGCAATTGAATGAGGGCCTAAATGATTGACATTTAACCTCCCTGTTTTACTGATGCTATAATGACAGTCTCATTTACTATTGGCTGTTTTGGCCCTTAAATTGCGGGCTTGCCAACATTTCGTACACTACTAATTCCCATCTATCAGATACATTCAGAATCCAGCTCACTTGCATATACCTTTAATCACAATCATATGGCACTACATTATCACTCATTACAACCATGTATGCAATCAGATGGGAACCAAAGGCACCAACCCATCTTGTTACTACACTTGTGACTCTATAAAGAAAATCTGGACTGATGCAACAACTAACTACCAGTAACATCTGTTAAGATAAGTGCCCAAAAGATAGCTGACAGTACATAGTGGTAAAATGTGGGATGACCTAGTTTGGACTTTTATGAACCTTCATAACTGGGAAGGAGGTTTAATAAAATGTGATAACTCTATTGGGATAGCTTATAAATACAATTTCAATCAAAGCCTTTAAACGTGTGTGGTGAATATCCCTTTTGTACTACTTGATATGTTTTATACTCCTAACAACCCTTGCTTTTATGCATGCTATTACATTGTTGTTTTTGCATACATTCATTTTTTTTTACTATGGAGCATAATTTCATTGATTTTATATATATTTAATAAGCACTTTTCAGTGCATTGTGTAGCATTTTATTTTAGAATCTATTCATTTTATTATATTTATTATTAGATTTTATAATACTCTCAATAATGTATTGTCCTTAACAATATAGGTGTATGTTACAATAATATAGTAATATTCATTCATGTATAATTACTAATGTTAAATAAAAATAATTACAATTAGTAATTAACAATGATTATAACTCACCATGGAATATGCTGTATTATTATAAGACCAGTCTGTAAAAAAAGAAGTACATTTTTCCAGCTTTACTGTTTAATGTTGTCACAGTTGGATATAATAGATAGAGGAGAATGAAAAATGTATGGAATGTGAGAAACGACAGGAGTGAAAAACAGGAAATGGAAGTTATAGTAATGGGAGAGGATGTGGGGGAATGAAAAGAAAAAGGAATGTGAAATAAGAGAGAGAAATAGAGATGGATCTGGGGTATGGAATGAGAAAAAACATGGGAACAAAGAAAGAGAATAATGAAGAAGGAAGCCCAGAGAATGTTCATTAAGGAGAAAAAAGACATAAGCAATGGGCATGTAAGAAAGATATAGCATGATATGTAAAAGATAGAAGGAATGTGAGAGAGAATAAACAATGGAGTATGAGAGACAGGTCAGGAGAGAGATGAGAAATTGAGAAAGAAAGGAAAAAGAGGAAGGTATGAGAGAGAAAGAAGGGAGTGGGAAATATGAGAGAAAGAATAGAGAGGAATGTGAGAGACACGGGAGGGAGATGGGGATGTGAAAGAAAAGAAAGAGGAGAATGTGAGAGGAAAGAGAAGAAAGTGAAATGAGAGAGAAAGGGGGATAGGAGAATGTGAGGGAGGAAAAAGGGAAAGAGGGAGAGGGATGTTATAGAGAAGGAGTGAAAGGGGAATATGAGAAAAAAATAGAGGGGGATGTGAGAGAAAAAAGAGGAAGAGAAGGATGTGACAGAGAAAAGAGAGAGAGAGGGTAAAAGTTAGGGAGGGGGAATGAGCGAGAGAAATGAGCAGGAGTGAAAAAAATAAGGGAGGGGGGATGTAAAAAAAAGATAGAGGGGAAGTTTACAGAGAAAGGATAATGTGAAGTGAAGAGAGAAAGGGGGAATGTGAGAGAGAAGAGAGAGAGGTAAATGTTAGAGAAAGGAGGAAAGGGGGAATATAAGAAAGTAAGGGGAGAGAGGGGAATTTGGAAGAGAAAAGAGAGAGGGGAAATGTGAAAGGAAATGAAGGGTGGTGGAAAACATGAGAGATAACAGGTGGAAATGGAAGAAAGAGGCAAAATGTGATAGGATAGTGAATGATGTAGGAGATATAGGAGAAAGAGACAGAGGAATATGAGAAAGGAGGATGATGGGAGAGAAAAAAAGAGTATTCTAAATACCTGATGCCATATTTTGCTGTGTCCAGACAGACTCTCTTTCCCTACAGACAACAAACAGAATACATACCATTGTTAAGGTGCAGTCACCAGTCCTCCAGCCTGTCCTACTAACTTGGAGAATTATATACTTACCCATTATAACATACAATTTTCTCTCTGTAAATCCATTCTATTCTTTACTGTTCCTGTACGGAAACTTCATACTGTCCATTAGCCCTTACTGTTACTCCTTTACAGACCTCCATACAGCTCTGTCACAGTACCTCCATAATGTCCTGAGGCCATCTGTAATTCCTATAGTGATCCAACACATAGAGATCTGTTGCTAACCCTCTAAGCTGTTCTACAGACCCCCTCTATTCTTTTTTGTTATATGTCAACTGTACACACTGCCTGATGTTTGGACCAGTATTGTACCTCTTTTCCTTCTTCTTCTTCTCTTTAACTAGAAAAAAAGGAAAGAAAAATAAACACTGACAAAAATTCAATATACAAATTAAAAAATACTGTGGGCAGCGAATCCTGTCCTACAGAACTTAAATAGAGATATATTAAACATTTGCAGAGAAGGTGATTTTTGGGGAGAAGGGGATCCTGCCCTGCAGAGCTTACATTCTAATATACAGATACTGAGAGAGAGAGAGGATTAGTCATTGTGAGAAGGGAATCCTGTACTGCAGAGCTTATATTTTCATATTCAGAGGGACATTTATACAGTACAGGGATAAAATATCTAAGAGGAAGGAATTGTGCCCTGCAAGCACAGACTCAATACTTACATCTTTTTACCATCCGTACAGACACAAATACTGACAGAACAAGTAGTATAAGACCAGTAACACCAGCAACTACTGGGATGATCCAGGAAGGGACTGTGAAAGCAAATAAAATATTTTATCCTATCTACATAAATGATAGTTATAACACAAAGATTGTTTACGAGCTTATAATACCCAAGGGACATATACTCAGTTTTGGTGGTATTTTCCAGTAGTTACAAAATATGGATAAACGTAGACAAAACAATGGAAACAAAATATTAACAAATGTATTACAAGAAATATAAAATGTTCATTCAAATAGTTCAATTAAATTGTACCTCCTCCAAAAATAAACCTATAAACCTATTTGCATTAGTACAAAAATATATAATCCCTTCTTGCTGGTAAAATCACTAAATTAATAAAATCAACAAAACTTGTCTTATGAAAAATGTCACTAGTAAAGTAACAGTTAACTTTGACAAATGTCTAAATATTTGGCCAATATGATTAAATCCTTCATTTGGTGCTTATTTAAAAAAAATGTTTTAATTACTGTTCAAAGAAATAAATATATCTAGTCTTAAAATCTATTATGATATTCTATTCCAAAAGATATACATATTTAAATGTTTAAAGTACTCACTTGTACCTTGAAAGGTGTGTTATGCCCCTGCCAATGATATACATTAAGCTGAATACCATGCAAATTTACAACAACATCTTACCATGGTACTCCACAGACTCATTTACTTAAATCAAATTAGGGATCCCCATTTTTAATTGTCCTCAGCCGTGAGTTACATTTAATTTTCAGTTCATTATTAAATTGGATACAGAAAAGCTTCCTTACTAAGGCCCTCATTCAATTGCGATTTGGCCAATTGAATAGTGCTCTAAATAAGCACATAACATTTTTTTTAAATAAGTTTTTAGTTAGTGAAAATCTTGTTTTTTGATAGATGTTTACTAACTAAAAACTTCTTTAAAAAAATATGTTATGGCCAAATCACAATTGAATGAGGGCCTAAGAATTTATTCAATATACCAGCTTAGAAACAGGTATAAATCACCAATATTTAAAAAATAAAATCTGTATTAATTGCATTTTAAGAACATGTAAACCCAACAGTGTAATATTGTTTTTACTCTACTGAATCATAGGGCCCATGCTAATCCCTGAAAAAGCACATACAAGTCGTCTAACTAATGCGTCGTCTACCTAGATATGCTAATCCCGCTCCCCTAAAACATTGCGAGCAAACTGCTAATGTCACTGCTACAAGTGAACTTCATGGCACAGACCAAAAGCACAGCACAAATCTCCACTGATTATTGCCCTGACAATAAATTACGAGTCACTCCGTGACACTCTGACACCCAAACCTTATGCTAATCAAACCCCTCACTTGCAAACTAGAGTACTCCCCTAACTCCCAATGACTGAAGAAATAATTACGGGTACCGAAGAGCACTCGTAAAGGCTTTAAAAGCATTTATTGTGTGCCGCAGCAGCCCTTAAAGAGACATCATCTCTGCCCAACTACCCCGGTTTCTAAACTCCCAAATCCTAGGACCTACAATGAATCCCCATGCTGCAGGTTTATCCCATTCTGATTGGCAGAAATCTGATTGGCAGCTATTTCAGCCAATCAGAACACTCCATTGCATTTTTTATGCAGGAGCTTGTACGGGAATCGCCATTTGCGGCGGGGAGCTCCGTTAGTTTCATGTATTTCTTTTAGAGCACCAGCTTTTTGTTTTGGGGAGGGCCCTTTCCTGGCCCAGAAGATAAGGACATTGGCTTCAATCAAGAAAGAAGAGGACTGGACCTTCTACAATTAACATGGATAGCCCGACTAGTCCAGGGCAGAATAGTGAGGACCAGGGCATCGGTAACTATCGCTGGAGGGTCATTTTGGCCAGGTCAGTGGCATTATTAACCCTTTCAGGTTTTTTTACAGGTTGTATTTTTAATTTTTATTTTAATAGTGTGTTTTTTTATTTTGGCATACTCTCTTTTTTATTTTCAATGTAAGCTGTTTTTATTTTCTGTTAGTGTTTTTTTCTATTTTTGGTAATGTAACTTTTGTAATTTTTTTATAAGTAAGAAGTGTTTTTATTTTTTGTAATTAGTGGGTTAATTTTATTTGATTAGCAGTTAGTTATTTAATTGGGGTAGTTACTTAATTAGGGGGTTAGGTATTTAATTAGGGCGATAGATAGTTAATTGGAGGCTAGATAGTTAATTAGTGGGGGACTAATCTATTTAATAAGTGGGGGTTAAATAGATGTATAGAGGGGGTTATTTAGGTATATATAGGGTTACATAGTTCTAGAGGGGGTAAAATAGGTATATATGGAGTTAAATAGGTATAGAGTTGGTTAATTGGGTATATATGGGATTAAATATGTATTGATAGAGTTAAATAGGGTAAAATAGATATAGGTAGGGTTAAATGGGGTTAATGAGGGAAGGGGGGTTTAATTAGGTAGAGGGCAGGACATTTTTATTTATACATGCGGCGGGGGTCCCGATCGGTATGTCTGTTTGAAGAGCATTCCCCTAAGGGCGGCTCCCACTCCCAATACAATACAACATTCAGGGGGTGTAGAGACAAGGACGTCATACTGCCTAATTACAATTAAAACATAGTAAATCATTGTTTAAATGTACAGTAAAAGTGTAATAAAGTTCAATTTTTCTTATCAGGGCCTACCTAACTATTCTTTAGATAGCCCTTTAAAGAGAACCTTTAACTTCTTTAACTTACAAAAATAAAAGTATGAGAGTAGCTGCTTGCAACAGTAATACATCTTACTCATTACTGTCTGTTTTACTAAGAGTTCTGGATACTGATTGTTACATTATATCATTTTTCTATATTACCTTCTTCCGCTTTCGAAGGACCAGTAGGTGAAGCACTGAGAACACGATCATCTGTAAGACATAGGAACATATATCAGCATACCTACAAACACACAGACATATCCATTTGTATGTCTATCTATCTATCTATCTATCTGTCTATCTATCTGTCTATCTATCTGTCCATCTAGCTATCTAGTATATATATAAGTATATCACATATATAGTTGTCAGTTCAAGGATGTTGGTCACGTTTGTGGGTTTGTCACGCTTGTCACGTAGCGAGGCGAGCAGTTGAAACACGCAGGACTTTGATTTGTGCGGTTCGGCCGTTAACTTCATATTTTTCCCGCGACTCACAATTTTTTTTTCTAAGTCCCGCGTTCCTCAGCTGCTTGCAGCCTAAGGCAATCCTGCGTTTCCTAACTGCTTGGAGGGTAAGTCCCGCGTACTTCAATGCCTGAACTGCTCTCCTCGCATTACTGCCTAAGTCCCGCGTTTTTCAATGCCTCAACGGCTTGCCTCACTTTGCGAGGCTCGCAGAAGCGCCTTCCTTGGTCATTTCTGCCTAAGTCCGGAGTGTTTCAATGCCTCAACTTTTCACCACGCTTTGCGAGGCTCGCAGGCGATGAGAGTTTTTGGCGCTCATTGTCTAAGTGCTCCGACTTTCAAAGCCTCGACTGCTCGCCTCACAAGGCATGCAGCCGATGAGCACCTTTGGCGCTCATTGTCTAACTGCTCCGAGCTTGGAAGACTTCTGTGCTTCAATGGCCCGCCTTGCTATGCAAGGCTCGCAAACATGACGACGAATCGCAGTTTGACAATTATAATATATGACTAGAGTCATGTATATGGAGATGTCCAAGGGTTTGTTTTCTTTGTTATATGCGCCAGATTATTTTGAAGTTTCACTGTTCATGCCCTACAGAGATTATGCTCAATTATTCAGTATAGCACATAGAGAGAAAGAACTTAGTCCTAAAGGGGAATGAAATGCTGTCTAGCTTACACTTTAATAAACAGATGTAGGAGGAACCATGTAGAGATAAAAGGAGTAAGTACCCTCAACTCACCTGTAACTGTAAAGTGCAGTACATTGCTAGGAGTGGATAAATATAATGTTCCTGATATCATGATCTGGTATAGGCAAACATAGCCCCTTGACTTTGAGGCAGTGACCTCTTGGAGGGTGAAGGTCACACTGTGTCGGTCTCCTGGCGCTTCTAGGGTTTGCAGGTGCATATCATAACTTTCTGTATTCAGGTAGAAGGTAGCTCCCAGGTAATTGCTGGGTGCTGTACACAGTAGATTAGTAGACTGTGCACTTCGGATGACCCCAGGTGTCTCCAGGGTTAGTTGGGGAGAAGGTAGATGTTCTGTAATACAGTGAAATGTTTAAGCACTCTCACTTCACTAATTCATTAAATCATATTCCCGTTCTCTTTATTCCCTCATAAGCCATTCTTCCTAGATATACCTTTAAATCTTTCATAAAAGCACAATTATATTTACATTTTTGTTAAGTATGAAATAAACTAACAGTATTAGCATGACATAAAAAGATGTTTAGAGAAATCTTAACTTTGAAAGAAGTCATTAGACTCTAGATACATTGCTACCTGCTAGCTTGGGGTTGTAGTTATCTTATTGGTCAATGTATGGAGCGGTGGAAAGGACTGAAAAGGGATCATCGGAAAAAAAGATAAGGAAAAAAAACAAATATTGATACCAAAGATTAAGACTAAGCTCTGCAAAATATTGTGTTTTTCACTTATCTTATAGGTGTGTTTCTGCCCATGAGGGTCAGGCCTAGGGCAGCACATTTTCAGGGGGCAGCAGACCGTCTGATGATACTTGTGCAGTGCCATGGAACCATGTGTGAACATGCTCAGAAAATTTCTATATGTAGTGACATTTCTGCTATAACTGTACCTGACACTTTCTTACATACTGTATATATATACATAAACACACATAAACCTGTGCTATGGGATATAGCAAGGAGAAATGAGGAGTTGTAACTGGGGGTAAGGGGCGCTGAGTGGGACTAGGGCAGCCTAAATACGCCCCTGACTTGTCACATAAAAAAGTAAATGAACAGCTTTCCGTATGTTAACAGGACAAGATATGGAATAATTTAAATATAAATATATTATTATATATAATAATAATATATTATTATTTGACAGTAAAAGACAAGCTTGACTATAATCCTAATTAGTACAAATTGCTAATTGGTATTTGGAGCTGCACAAAATTCATAATAATATCAGCAGACAAAAGTGAATTATCTCAGAATTATCTCTAGAATCAAATGACTAGGGCAACATATAGATGTTTTATCTAAAAAAAACTTGAGTTTGGTGTGACAGAGTCCTTTTAAATGGCAGATTAAATAAGTATATGCTACTCACCTGTGACTGTCAGGTACAGTTCATTACTAGGCTCTGATTCCTGTAATATCCCAGAGACCAAAATCTGGTAAAAGCAAATATAGCCCCTTGAATCTGAAGAAGTGACCTCTTGGAGGGTGAAGGTCACGCTGTTTCGGTCTTCCGACGCCTGTTGCCGCTGTAGGAGCGCATTGTTGCTCTGTATGTTCAGGTAAAAGATAGCACCCTGGTAATTGCTGGGCGCTGTACACACCAGATCTATGGACTGTCCATTTTGGATCAAACCAAGGGTTTCCAATGTCAGCTGGGGTTGAGGTAAACGTTCTGTAATATAGACACATTTTTAAATACTCCACAAACATGGTCTCACGTCCCTCTTATGCCTATAATCAATTTCTTCTATCTTCTTATTTTCTGGGATGTATTTTTGCAACTTTGTCCAGGCCTAAGGAGGAAAATGTCAAGGGCAGCAAGTAAATCAGCTATATCTGAGCCTTTAAAGGTATATGGAGTTTTTCTGTTTTTAAATATTAAAATAAACTACCTAAGTGTGTATTTGAATATCTAAACATCAAGTGCTTAAAGGTTCTGCTTTCACAAACAGTCCCAGCAAAGATCTGCCTCCACAGCTCATGCATAAGATGCTTCAATTGTTAAGAGATGTGCTAGACACTTACAGACATTTTGTTATACTGCTGAGAGACAATCTGTAAGTGACTAGTACATCAAGTGCCAATAAGAACATTGTCCTATGCATGATCTGTTGTTAACGACTATGGATCCTATGTAAATCATGCAGTGTAAACTGCGGTATGTATAGCTGTAAATCGGCTGCAGGAGCTTTTTTCCCCTTACACACCTTGGTGTTAATCTTTCCTTCCCCCACATTACGCCACTCAGCCCGCATCCGTAAATCCTAACCAAACGAATCGTTACAGATGAGAAACAGCTCTAGGAGCCAATAGGAAATGAGAATGTGAGGATTATTATAATGAGTGAGAACAAGCGCGGTAACTGCTGCAAGGAACTGTAATACATTTATTTATATAAATATATTATCTTTTAATTATTTTTATTTTATGACATTAGATATATGTTACATTTGTATTTATAGCTTGAATATATAAAACAATGTGTATTTTGTGTTAATAACATGTATATATAGACCATACATTAGAGCATTTGTTCCTGGGCAGCATAGACATGTATTAACCCCATGAAGACTGGGTTGTGTGTTACCCAGGATGTTGTCTAATAAATGGACAAAATATTACATTATCAAAATGTTTAATTCCACATATGTTGATATCAGACTGTTAATTGTCAAAGAGTGTTGAAACTTCATAATTTTAAAGTTATTTTTGGTGCTATATTGTCACTTTACCTACTCCTGCAGCACTCAGCAAACGTTTTAAAAGCATTTGTGAGTGATCTTTGGCGCCTGTAATATTGTCTTCCTTTTTTCTGCAGTCACAGCACTGCCCTCATTTGCGAGTGATCCGTAAAGTCTTATTAGTGTAGGGTTTTGGTGTCAAAGTCTAACGGAGTAACTTGGCTTTGACATGCAACAATAACTTAGCAGTTCTCTCGCAATGTTTATGGGATTGGGGAATAGCATAGCTAGGTAGGATTTTCTTTGTGTAACAAGGTACCCTTTGATGGACTGTAAATGGTAGAGACTTCTGGGCTCTTTTATTATTTTATTGAGTAGTTACAAAACACAAATTAAATAGCTTATTAGTCAGAAAAATAAACATCTACGTAAACGGGCTTACTTTATACTCTGGAACACCCTGACTATAACCTGAAGCAGTTTTTCTACTACAGGTTAAATTATAATTCATAAAGAAAACAAACAGTCTCTTGTAGTGCCACCTTGTGGCCAGGATACAAACAAGTCCCTTATAGCGCCAGCTTGTGGCCCGGATACAGATAGTCCTCTTACAGTATCATAGTCTTGTATATGTGGTGTAGTGCCACCTTGTGGCAAGGATTACGACTAGTCTCTTATATAGTGCCAACCTGTGGCCTTTCCACGTATTCACTTTAAACAACCTTGGATGAAGCATAGGGCCCGCCCGTACTCTCTCCCATATGCTTCACCCCAGGGACCCTTTGATATTGCAATAGGAACACTGCAAATTAACAGGACAAGCACCCAGCCTCTTCCTGGGGTATAATAATTTAAGTAAAAGGTTTCTGACCTTATGGTAAATGGAGTGCCCGTCTCCTCACTAGCTTCAGTCTGCCATGCTGCTTTCTCCAGTCAGGTAACTCCGCAGTGTCACCACAGGTACTAAATAAGGATTTAATTGCAGATCCAGCAAGACCTTTTACTTGCAGCTCCGGAAAAACAGCACTCCAGCATTCATATATTGCAGCTTCTCAAAAACATCTTCTCTCTGCTCAAGGTTTCTTCCAGGCTCCTTATCTCCTGTGAACTTAGCTACCCCCCTCTCTGCTCACACCTCAGCCTTTTAAATCCTCCTTGACTTAGATCGGGGTTACTGGGCTTGATTAGGCCGCAGCTCACACGCGCACCCGTCTGGTTCAGCATGGATGTACAGGCCCTACTCATTCTCTTCTGCTTATGTAGATCCCTTGCTGGATTCTAGGAGCAGGGTTATCTGTCCTTAGCTGACACCGTTACATTTGCTACTACGGCACTCATAATTGATATTGCAGGAATAGCATAGGGGCCCAATGCTAACATAATTTCATTGCAACTCCACCTCATCAGGAAGCACAGCAAGAACCAAGAGCTGCAGCTAACAACTGGATGTTCCAAAGTATTATCCTAAGGTCTGAGCTCTGTAACTTTGCTTTCCACAAATATTGTAATCATCATCTTAGAAAGCTTCAAGACTCATCTATAGTGCCTTTTAATATATCATGTCTACGATCAATCAATAAGGGCAGAACCTTTAATCACATTTGTAAAGGAGGACCATGGAAGAATAACACAAATAGAAGGAATTAAAAAAAATGTTTCAGGCAGGCATAATAAATAAAGTTTCCTAGTGAGGGTCATAAAACAGAGAAATAAGGGTGGGTGGTTGGATGAATTATCTTGCATTCGTAATTTCCATTTACTAGCTCGCCCACTAAATTTATTAACATCCTATAATTCAAAGACTTGATATTGTGGTAAAAAATATGACTGCATATTTATTTAGGACCTTTTCTGTTGGATGGCCGCGCGTCCAGGATTTCAGTGAATTTCCTAGGGATAGGGTTAGATGTAGGGGTTATGGCTAGGGTTTAGGTAAAGGTTTAGGGTTAGGGGTTAGAAGTTAGGGGTAGGGTTTAGGGATATGGTTTAGGGTTAGGGTACTGGCAGATAATCAGCTTTATACTGACAAGAAATTTACTGAAATCTCAGCCGAGTGCGGCCAGTCAACAGGAAAGATCCTATTTGTATTTGAGTTATAATTAAACTATTCTGAGTGAAAGGAAAATCCCAGCTGTGTTGGTGATAGGAAAACAGTTATGGAGTGTATGACAGACCTCAGAGATAAAAGAACAGGATATACTATACTGTTGCAAAACATCAAACTATTGCAAAAGTTGTTGTAGCAACACATTGCATATTGCTACATCCTATACACTGATGTTTTTCCTGTTTCTAACTTGTTACAGTTTAGCGACCCATTTGATTTCCTTTGAAACAGGAAACTGTTGTGTATATTTGCTGTTATAATGACATTAAAAAGAAATTAAAAGTTTAGTAAATCTATATTGTTCATTAAAGGGATAAATAATTTATCAATGCGGTTCTACATCATAAAACAGAACAATGAAAATCAAGTGAAAGATATTTTTTAAATTGAGGGATAGTCCATTGTTTGATGAGTTTTCCTACAACCTAGCTATCCTCCCCCACTGCTGACTGGCACTGCCTTGACTTTAAAGGCACCAACAATCACAAGCATCCTGCAAATTAAAACATATACAGAGCCTTGCAAAAGTATTCACCCCCTTGGCATTTTTCGTGTTTTTTTGCCTCACAACCTGGAATAACAATGGATTGCTTGAGAATTTGGATCATTTAATTTACAGAACTTTGAAGATGTTTTTTTTTTTTTTTTTTTGAAGCAAACAACAAATAAGACAAAATAACAGAAAAAGTAAATGTGCATAACTATTCACCCCCCTAAAGTCAATACTTTGTAGAGCCACCTTTTGCGGCAATCACAGCTCCAAGTCACTTTGGATAAGTCTCTATGAGCTTGCCACATCTTACCACTGGGATGTTTGCCCTTCCTCCTGGCAAAACTGCTCCAGCTCCTTCAAGTTGGATGGTTTGCGCTTGCGCTTGTGCTTTGACTAGGCCATTCCAACACATTTACATGTTTCCCCTTAAACCACTCAAGTGTTGCTTTAGCAGTGTGTTTGAGGGTCATTGTCCTGCTGGAAGGTGAACCTCCGTCCTAGCCTCAAATCACGCAGTGGTACAGGATTTGGTGGATGGCTGTCTCTTGGCAGGTTTGCTGATTTGATGGTGCTCCTGAGGATCATCAAAGATTTGGATATTTTTTATAACCTAACACTGACTTGTACTTCTCAACAACATTGTCCCTTACTTGTTTGCAGAGTTCCTTGGTCTTCATGGCAGTGTTTAGTTAGTGGCGCCTCTTGCTTAGGTGTTGCAGCCTCTGGTGCTTTTCAAAAAAGGTGTGTATATGTAATGCCAGATCATGTGACACGTAGATTGCACACAGGTGGACATCTTTTCACTAATTATGTGACTCCTGGAGGTAATTGGTTCCACCAGAGCTTTTTATAAGCTTCATAACAAAGGGGGTGAATACATACGCACATGCCAATTTTCTGTTTTCTATTCGAAAAAATAGTTTTATATATATATTTTTCTCATTTCACGTCACCAACTTAGACTATTGTGTTCTGATCCATCACATTAAATTCAGATTAACAAAACATTGAACTTAAGGCTGTAATGTAACAAAATAGGTAAAAAGTCAAGGGGGGTGAATACTTTTGCAAGGCACTTAAGGTCCTATTGTTAGGCTAGTATAGTAATCCTACCATTTATATATACAGTAGAATCCGGTTATCTGGCACCCAACTAACCGGGACTCTCAAGCAATCGGCACGGCATCAATTCCCCATTTAAAAAAAACTCCCTCTAAACTGGCATAACCGGCACTATCCGGGTGTTCGAGACTGCAATAAAAAAAAGCTAACTTTTTTTCTAAATATTTTTTCTGGGCCTGAATGGCCCAGTTTAGGTGCTAATGTCTTTTTAAAGGCATTTTGAGGGGTTTTGGGCTGTTTAAGGGTCTTTTGGACCCTTACATTCGGGGACTCCCAATTAACCGGCAACTACAGTTATACGGCAATAGGGAGTCCCCATGGGTGCCGGATAACAGGGGTTTTACTGTACTGATATATAATGATTAGTCAACAATCCTAAACATACAATTCTCTTAGATTTGATCCTTTGTTTGGTTATAGCTAATGTGTGAACACTTAGATAATAGATCTTTTTGTAATCTCTGTCCTTGAAGATGAGCATAGAGAGAAATAACAAAAAAGGGGGAACACTTTTATGTGGCTAAATATGTTATGAATTGCCACGTACTAGATTTAAAAAACAAACAAACAATCTTTAATGAAAATGATTTAAAACAATTTTTATAATTAAAATCTGATTGTTTAAAACAAAGAATATATACAAACAGATCTCTGAATTTATTCTCCAGAGAATACAATGATGTCACTACAGTAATTGGTTTAGATATAATGTGATATATTTTTTATTTTTACAATTTTTAAAAACGGCTTATAACAATTATATTTGTGTCCCTTAAGATTTATACAATTTCTCTATAGCTGCTAAGTGAATATAGCAGGTGATATTAGTGTTTTACAAATATTGGTTAGAGTTGCTCTATAAATTGCAACAGTAACTGTAGATATCTGTGTAAGTGATGATTTACTATTCCCAAAGTATATTGACCGTATATTGACAAATATATTCGTGATTTATTTACATAAACTAATTAAATACGATAAAATTCAAACGAAAAAATAAAATAGTGAAAGAATGACAAAAGTGCTATACATTCTATACAAAGGTGGTGTGATTTATCCACTTAGCTGAATATATAACTTCTATGAATAGTTTCTTTGTTTATACTGTTGGTCTAATCAAGATGTCTTGAGATTAAGAGTATCTGTCAGTATGTCGCCGATACTATTATGAACAATAACGCTTTAGAATTCATTCAGTTATGTATATTGGATTAGTAGCATACATTTCCACAAGTAAGTTTTACTGCTTTTCTCACAAATGTTAATCAGTCTGACTGTGATTGCCTTGTGACACTATCTTGGCTAGTGTCACTACTACATCCTACTGTTGTTCAATTGCATTATAAAGATATTTATGTTGCTGAAATAAACTTTGTATTTATGTTTCTCACAATCTGTGTAATTTCTATGAGACCACCATTTCACAAACGGCAACTTCAGCAATAATTACCTTGTGGCAATAAAATGCCACTACTATACCAACTATATTTTCTGCAAACTTAAGGGCAAGCTGTTAATATATCTCTTGGTTCTACTATGATAAACACTACAAGTTGGAAACTGGCAATCTATGCTGTTTACCTCGTGGTTCTACTATGCGAGACCACTACACCTTCTGTATCATTATAGGACTGAGTAGGTTATATCTCGTGGTTCTACTATGCGAGACCACTACACCTTCTGTATCATTATAGGACTGAGTAGGTTATATCTCGTGGTTCTACTATGAGAGAACACTACACCTTCTGTATCATTATAGGACTGAGTAGGTTATACCTCATGGTTCTACTATGAGAGATCACTACACCTTCTGTATCATTGTAGTACTACGTAGGTTATACCTTGTGGTTCTACTATGAGAGACCACTACACCTTCTGTATCATTGTAGTACTACGTAGGTTATACCTTGTGGTTCTACTATGAGAGAACACTACACCTTCTGTATCATTATAGGACTGAGTAGGTTATACCTCGTGGTTCTACTATGAGAGACCACTACACCTTCTGTATCATTATAGGACTGAGTAGGTTATACCTCGTGGTTCTACTATGAGAGACCACTACACCTTCTGTATCATTTTAGGACTTAGTAGGCTATACCTCGTGGTACTTTTTTAGACAACACTACTATACCCCAAAGTTCTTAATCCAATTGGACATATATATGGACTGGATTTAGTATACCTCAAGGTCCCTCTATACCTGGGCCACTACATAAACCTTGTATGGGACAGTATAAGCATGTAAGATCTTCTTGGGACCTTAGTATAAAAGCTCTTTGTTAGGAAGCTATAGCATATTATGAGCTTTTGCTTCAGCCTTTTTTTTTTTCGGCCGAAGTGACGTCATCAACACCCGACGTACGTTTCGTGAGATCTGTGGATCTCAGCTCATCAGGGGCTCCGGATTACCACATTGTAGGGCTCTATTTAAAGCCTATCTAAGCAATTCATTAACTATTTCAGTTCCTGCAGATTGCCTTTCATCCTCATTGTAACGGAACCCATCACTGTTTTACCCTGTTTCATGGTTATTATTATGGTTAAAATATGATCCTACTATTATACTGTATGTATGTTGGTTTATGCTCTGCAGAATATTAGCCCAGACTATTGCAGGCCTTGGCATAATAGATAATCCTATTACAGAGACTCCTCATAAGATAAGGAAGTCTATTGTATAAAGTGTTTTCATTCTCAGACATAAGAACAAAGAAGGATGATCTAATCATTGTCTGATTGTATCAAAGTTGCCAGGTAGCCTCAGGGAGGTGTGACCCACCTATTGTTCTCTTTATGTGTATTGTGTGGCCAAATATGGGCATGTGTATTGCCTGTGGGAAAAGATGTGTATAAATATTTCTGCACAACAAAATAAAGTCAGTAGTCATTTGACTCCCAAATTGTGTGTCGTCCAATATGGGAGGTTGGGAATGGTGAAACTGTAGTGCCTCTTGGGTATTTTACCGTATACCAGCGGAGATATTGGATTCATATTCCAACTCCGTTACACTCATATATTATATAGGCACGATCCTAAACATACAGTAAATATTCTATGTGTAGATTTTGCAGATATGACACAAGTGAAGACCTGAAGACTGACTACTTAAAGTAACAGAAAAGCCACAAAGGAAGTCTATAGCTACACCAATGTATTCACTGGGCAAGTTCTGTCTTATTTCTGTCATTTATGTATACAAACTGAATAATAAAACAAAAATGTTTAATTGTTTATGGCTGGTGTGATGCACAGGGGTTCCCACTGGACTTTTGGGACTAAGGACTACTATGAGCCCTGGAGTTCACGGGGTATAATAGCATAACTCCTTCCCTTTTTATCTAAAATCAATGCTGAAACCCCTAAGTACTTGGATAATTGCCACCATGTTGACCAAGTAATTTAATTTTACCTAGAACATCATGGAAGTTGTTTTGTGGTTGCGGATGCAGGCAAGATGCTTTATTACATTCCTTGGGGAAAACCTGACATTTTTATACTAATCATGATAGGGTGATTCTCATACCTAAAATCACATATGTAAGTCATAAATGTTACAATCATAAAAACGTGCAACATTAATCAATTCATGCCAACAGGGCAATACCAGTCCATGTATCCAGATGGTTGGGACAATTTCTTTGAGAAAAGGAACCATTTGTTCCACTGTAACCGATGCCCACCAAGGCCCATAGCAGTTTGCTAGGTCCCGAAAGTCCATAGGGCCCTCTGGGTGGCATAAGACATAAACATGGCAACCACAAAACAACTTCCATTCTAGGTAATATTAAATCATTGAGTCAACATGGTGGCAATCATCCAAGTATTTAGGTGTTTGGACATGTTCTTAGAGAAAAAGGGAAGGAGATGTGCTATTATACACTGTGAGCCTCAGGGCCCATTGCAGTCCTTCGTCACAAAAGTCCAGTGGGTCCCCTGGGCATTACAAATGCCCAGAACTCACCTCCACATGAGGCTTGTATACACTGTAGGGCTGAAGTTTGTTCCTTAAATTCTAAATACAGCTCTCGTATTTTTCACCTTAAAGTCCAGGGTAATGTTTAAACCATTTGTTTAAATGCATAATAGAAAATGCACTGGTTTCATGTTCTTGTAAATATTAATTGAAGATCCATAATAATGTATACCCTTCTGAAGAATTAGGAAAGTAATAGAATAATTTAATTAACTATTAATTTACTATTACTTTTTCATTTATTTGTAATGAGCCAACATTCGGCCCTATTCTATTGCCCAATTCGTGAAATTATACACACTTAAAACTGCCCTTAATATTCTATTAGCTACTCGCAATCCAATTATGAGTTACCCGTCCACAATCACTACTGGCCAGCCAAATATGCAAAACCAGCCTTAGAACTTCATTGGTTTTAGCACAGCTTGATTATTACGAGCTCTAAATAATTAAAGTTACACAAAATCGTCATTTTATTAGACCCGGAGCGCTACATCACAAATAAAGTCTGACCCGTACATGAAAAGAGTATCAAGTTTCTGTCAAAAATATTAGGAGTACTAAATAGGACTCGGAAGGGCTGTTTTCTAACACTTATTATAGCTGTAACAGCAATTAAAAACACAATAATTTACTTTAAAAGCATGAGAAGGCAAGGAAAGACATGAGAATTAATTGCACAACAGTCTCAAACCCACAAATATGCAATTCAAAAATATTATTTTTAAAAGTTATTTCTGAGTAATATCGATCCGAAGACTCCAGGGGTTAATACAAATCATGAACATGGACTAGAACAGATGATCTATATGATGAGCATTTTATAGATCGCTAGATTGCGAGCCTGATCGGTAAATATTACTTATTGCCACTAATTAATTCTTAGCCTCCGATTGCAGATTACGTGTAACTTCCATGTTTTACTGATGTCATAATGACGGTCTCATTTACTATTGTCTGTGTGTAAAAATGAAATTATAGGCTTGCTTAAATATTGTCAAATTATATGATCACGCCCTCTGACAAAGACCTTTGACAGAGACGTGCCCACGTCGAAACGCGTCAGGCCTCAGTAACCACGCAGCGCACGTCATCACGCTAGACGTGCGCATGCGCGTTACAAACCCGGAAGTCGCGCTATGTGCAGCTCGTGAACGCTGAGAGTGTTTGGCCTAGTTTAATGTCCCTAATATCCCTATGAAGACTCCATACTTAACTATATTTGGTAGATATATCTCTAGGTAGTCTACCCTATCTGAATTTACCCTTGGGAGACCAATGAGTTTGTCCCTGTTAGACCCGTATATCCATAGAAGATTGTTACATAGTGGATGATTTCTTCTATTAACTGCACAATTTTATATTGTGCCACATATATATATCTCCATAGGTATTGCCATTTACCAGGAGATATCAAAGCTCAGAACTTTGGGACAGCACAGTATTTAGAAAGCCACACTCCACTTTTTTCACTATAGTTCTTTGGCAATTTACCTACTAGTATAGCCTTTTAGAAATCATCTTTATGTGAGCTAGCACACTTTTATTTATGGATTTTCCATCTCAATAGCAAATAGTGTGACTGAAGGTTGTAGTATCAGTATCCTATCCCTCCAATTGGAGAACATTTATAATACAGAGCTTCTGTATAGAAATAGGACTACTGTACTCCATACACTTGCCCTTGTTTTAAACATCCCCTTTTCCTTGATTTTAGCCATTTTATTTGTCGCTGTTTTGTATAATTAATAAATAATAAACTAGATTTGTACTTTATCCCCTTTACTTTGTTATACCCTCTGAAATCTGACTTAAAAAGGCAGGGCGATGTCAGAATTTGCCAGCTGGAGTCAATAAAATACATCTAAACATTTATTTAAAAAATATACCCGCAGCCAAATTTAAAGCATTTGTGAGCAGCTTATACAATAGGGCCCATTTTCTGTAGAGCTATACAATGAAAAGTTCAACCTAAAACAATATCAACACAACGAAGAAACAAAGAGAATGGAGGGCCATGTCTTTGAGCTTAAGATCAACGTACACAGTGCGTTCACTAAAGCACATGGCAAGATTGAAAACTCGCAAACATGTAATTATTCTACAATGGGGACATGCCTGCTTTGTGAGGGATCTTAGAAACAGAGAAGGTCTCAGTAGAATTTTGTTGAACCTGGTCACATTAAAGAATGCATACAGCAGAAAAACAGAGGTACTAATGTCACTCTATAGACCTTGCCTGTGTAGTTCTGGAGATCATATCTTCAAAAGGATAATATCAAATTAGAAACAATTCAAAGAAGGACAGCTAAAATGGTGCATGATATAAAAGACAAAACTTTATAAAATATTTATAGCTTATTAATATGTATAGCTTAAAAGACAGAAGAGTGAGGGTGATATGATAGAAACATTGAAATATATCAATGGATTTAATAAGTACTACTTTACAGAAAACATAGTAGATAAATGGAACATCAGTTAATTAACTTAAGCATGCCTGGGATAAGCATAAGACTATCCTAGGGCTTAAAGGGACATTGAAGTTTCCTTGATGTTACCATGTATATGAATTACCTGTGTATCTATTTTCTTTCATGTACTTTATTTTATTAAGAGGTGCTTAAAAGTTCTATTTTACTGCCTAAAAACAAACACATATTACCTGCTTGGGTCTGCCCTGCAGAAAGAGGCTGATTACCAGTGACTGATAGGTACAGTGCTTTACTGGGCTGTGATGCTTGCAATCCCTCGGATACCCTGATCTGGTAAAGGCACATGTAGCCCTTTGAATCTGAAGAAGCAACCTCTTGGAAGGTCACACTGTGGCTGGTCTCTGGGGAACGTAGTGACTGCAGGGCTTCCCTTTTGTTTTTTACAAGGAGGTAGAAGACAGCTCCCGTATAATTGACCGGTGCTATGCACAGCAGGTCAACAGATTTTCCACCATGGATGATGCCAGAGGTCTCCAGGGTCAGGAGTGGGGGAGGAAGCTGTTCTGTAAAATAAGGGGT
Organism: Discoglossus pictus; assembly: GCA_027410445.1. Taxonomy (NCBI): domain Eukaryota; kingdom Metazoa; phylum Chordata; class Amphibia; order Anura; family Alytidae; genus Discoglossus; species Discoglossus pictus. The sequence continues at coordinate 137,153,360 of CM050167.1, read as the reverse complement.
AGGTTAAATGATTACTGCAGTTCATACAATACTGTTTCATGTGTTTATTTACTAACTGGTTAGAAATAAAAAAATCAATCAATTTAGCTTTTATTCTTCAGCAAATATGCAGCACTCCACACCCTACCAGGTTTTCTGAAAGCAGTTGTCCTAATAACATTCTGTACTTGTCTACTTTCCTATTGTAGGAAAATCTAGTTGGTCAGAAATCATTTAGGACAACCTCCTGGGCAGATCTTCTTTCACCATGTGGACACATTACACAAGGTGGAGAGAAGAAGATCTGCTCCAAGCAGATTTGCTAAATTCAGGTGTATATTTTAAAAGCTACATTGAATTTTTTCAAAAACTGATTACATTGCTAATTGGTAATTTAATAAATAAATTAAGATTAATGATTTAACCGCTACTGTCCCCTTTTAAAGGGGTACTCAGTTTCAAATTCTATATCATGTATAAACTTGCATAAACAAATGAATACTAATGAAACACAAAAACAGATCAAGAGCAAATGCTTTGGTCTGCTTTAGTCTGACTAGCGAACTTGATAGGAAATTGTATCCATTGCTTATTAAGCTATTTACCAGAAAGAAACTAAAGAAAAAAGGAGAATGCACAAAGCAAAACATTATTATCAAGTATATAAAAAAGTATTTTTATTTGGCACTTTATCACATATATAGTTGTCAGTGTTCGTCCTGTTGCAATGTTGGTCACGCAATGTTAAATAATTGCGGTCCTCGCGAAGCTAGGTGAGCAGACGACTGCGAGCATTGCGATGCGAACCGTTGACAAATGATACTGTGAGCCTCACAAAGCGAGGCGAGAAGTTGAGGCACGTGGGACTTAGGCTGCAATGAGCGCTGAAGGTGCTCATTGCAGGGCTCGCGATGAGCACTAGTAGTACTTACCGCAGTGCACAAAATTACGTCCCGTAGGATTTAGGAACCGAAGCACGTAGATGGACTGTGGGCCTCGGAAAATTACTACTATACCCGGCCAAACCACAAAACTTGAAAGACCTGCTAAAAACAACAAATATGCCCCAAATTAACTTACACACTCACACACAGCACAGGGGGAGAGCCAGGGGGCCTGTGAGTGAGGTTGCAAGTTAATTTGAGGTATATTTAGCGTTTTTTCACAAACGAAAATCACCTAAGCGAGAAAAAAAATGTGGGCCGAAAAAATGTAAACACAACGAAAACGAGGCCGTATCACGTAAAACGAGGACGAAGGGCATAAAAACAAACTCAAAGAAGATACACTTAACGAGATCCAGTAACACTTAATCCAAGGCAGTAACATTTAACTGAGGGCAGTAACACAACCCAAGGCACTAACTCTTAACCCAAGGTAGTAACAGTCATCGCGAGGCCCCTAAACTACACAGGGGGTAGAGGCTCGCAATGAGCGCTGCAGGGCTTGCGATGTAAAGTACACGGGGGAAAGGCTTGCATTGAGCGCCATAGGCGTTCATTGCGAGCCACGCGATGAGCAACAAAGGCGCTCATCGCCGGGCTCATGATGAGCGGCGAAGGGGCTCAAAGGGGCCATATGCTGGCATTGCATGGTAAACAGCATTGCCTGGCTTACAATTTTACACCCATCCTTTTTGATGGGCAATTTCCTAGTAAAATTATACTAACAAGATAATTTTCAGATTTGTATCTCAAATGCATCCAGCGCTTGAATAGCACAATGAAAATTCAGATAGTGAATAAAATTGTATCAGTATAGGATATCGTGGGGTCTTATGGAGTGCTAGTAAAGGTACCATATGGTAAATATTATATTTCCGTGCCTTAAAAAAGGCAGTTTTACTATTGCACTCTATAGTGTCAAAAATAGAAAAAAAGGAAAAAGATATACTTTTATACAGTGTCAAAAATACTTTTTTATATACTTAACCATGTTTGGCTCTTTGTGCTCTCATTTATTTAAATTTTTAGTTTCTGTCTGATATATGGTGATCCCAATTGGATCAGGACTAGAGTGGATGGTAGCACAAGAATAATTCCTTGCAAAAAATATAAGTATTCGATTAAATTATATTCTTCTAAGTACTAAAGAGGACTTTTTCTAAGAGGACCTTCTCATTTCCATAAAGTTTGCATAAGTACTACTCTGATGCATTAATTATTTTGTTAGTTATATAATGTGTCTGTATATAAATTTGCTGTTGTTTACTATTAAATGACTAGCGACTTGCCCGTCAAAAATGACGGGGCAATACAATTTCAAGCCATGGGAATGCTGTTTGACACAGAATGTAAACCGTTTTGTACTGTGAGGACCTTCGAACGCTCATTGTGAGGCTTGCGCTGAGTGCCTACGGCGCTCATCGCATGCCTCGCAATGAGCACCTTCGGTGCTCATTGCGAGGCTCTCTTGTCGTGTACTTTTGGTCCTCTGAGCACTTTCATGGGTCATGATAAAGAGAGATATATATTTCTATCTATATGTAGTTAAGTAATAATGCATGATTTATTCAATAAATTAATATACTTTAATTATTTATAATTCATATATGCAGCGAGCAATAGGCTGAAGAGCTAACAATCTGTTTGTATTTTCCGACAGCATAGAAGATACATTTTGAGTGTTGGTGCCCTGCTTATAAAGTGTAATGAATGTTTCAAGTGTGCATTCTAAATAGGCTGCGTGCGCGAGGTAAAGGCGTTTGTTTATTTTGTAAAGCGCCATTGTATAGTCGTAATGTTATTAATGTGGTACGCGTCTCGTGAGCATTTTCCGGCTTTTGTAATAGCGTATTTTGTATTTCGTAGTTTGGCAGTGTTTTGCGTGGTCCGTGGTCGTGTAGCCTCATTTTTAATTTTTTTCCCCGCCCATTTTTTTCCTCGCTTAGGCGATCTTCGAGTGGCGAAAATCGTCTAAATCAATTTAAATTTGCGTTCCACTTCATTCGCGTTCCACCTCGTTCGGCCGTTAATCTTGTCATTTTTTGCGTCTTGTATCATTTTTTTTCTAAGTCCCGCGTCTGTCAGCCGCTTGCACGCCAAGGCCATCCCGCGGTTATGAAGTGTTTTTCAGCTAAGTCCTGTGTGTTTCATTGCCTCTTTGTGTTTGTGCTGATAGTTGTAGTGAGTTGTAGTGGCTTAACTGCTCGCCTCGCTATGTGAGGCTCGCAAGCGATGAGCGCCTTTGCCGCTCATCGCCCAAGTGCTACATGTTAACGGCTCACCTGGCTCGCGAAAAGCCTTCAGCGCTCACAAGTGCTATGTGTTAACGGCTCGCCTCGTACGCACCACGCAAAGTGTGACGACGTCTCGCAGTTTGACTACTATTATATGTGATTTGTCTGCATTTGCTTAAGTAATGTTAAATTCAAAAGGAAGGTAATAAACTTGCAAACTTGTAACATACATCTCAAGGCTCTCTGCCAATGTACATCAAGTAACATGTCTTCGACAAGAGGAGGACAATACAACCCTGTCCCTGTTTTACTTTAAAAGACCACTGTAATTTGATACAACTTTACACGTTTGTTAAATGGTAAAAATGTACAATATTTACAGCTACATAACCCATTAGCATAAAAGTAGTTCCAGAGAAGGACCACTTCAGTTCAAGAAAATGTATGTACCAAACTAACAATATTAGCAGCTGTGTGAGCCATTGATATAAAACATTTTGGGGGGAAATTTAGAATTTTCTAAGAGAGGGGTGGTAAAGAAGGGAACAAAGAGCTTCTGTTAAAATGTTGGATAAGACTGAAATAACCTCAACACCCATTCCCTCTCACTGGTACAGAAGCAGACCCCTTGCATCATTCACTGCAACAATACCATTCCAGAAATATAAATTCCTCTCTCACACACACAACTTCCACCAATGTATCATGGATCTCTTCAGGGTCCTGCAGTACACGTATCTTTTCCTAATTAAGAACTAGATGTATTTTCTGCTGAGTGTGATAAAGCTTCCAAGCTTGAGGGGGAGGGGTAACAATGTGAGGTGTACTTCCATTAAATCAATAGGTGCCACAATATTGTGACAAACTTCCAACAGAATTTATAAAGAACTTATCTGTATGTAAGATTCCTCCCAGATAACCAAACTTATTATGGAAAAGAAGCAAATGTCTCCCTCCAGTAAAGTAAAACTGAATATAACAGTAAAAAGTTAAAACTGTATTTTTATTTTAACTTTCTAAAACTATTGGTGTATTATCAGGTCAAGTTCCTCATATAATAGCATTTAATATCATAATATCTATAATATCTATGTCATGTTATAATATCTATAAATAGGACATTTCAGTTGTCTTGTAATGTAAATATTCTACATTATAGTGCAATCTGTTTACATGTTGTAAATCATAGTTATTGACAAATACAATTGCCTCACAAAACAGAAAGTTTAAAGAATAAAAGAACATTATTATAAAGCCAGTTAATTAATTATTTCATATATACAGATTGATACTAATACACATGTTGTCCTCCTCTTGAAGGAACACTATTTTTATGAATGTGAAAACTTCCCATTTGTAAAGTATGTAACAAACTTTCAACATTAACATTTATGTAAACCATAGCATTACAATCATTTTTAGAGAAAATCTAATTTGTAAGAGATTCTGCTAGTGTATAGAGTTTGACATGACATGTATTTTTTTTTTAACTTTATATTCTTTTTTTAAGGCATATGGGGTGTGTATAGAGCAGTGAATGAAGGATTTACAGTTTACAAGTTACATTCTGCCTCTTAGCATGTGTGGGGAAGGGGGGGGGGTGTCAAATAATGGTCATGAATCATCCAATAAGATTACAATATTAAATATAAAATCACAATATCTTATGTTGATTACACTACTATAAATACATTATAGCCCCATGCATAGGTGTAGGAACTGGGGGGAATAAATCCCCCCAGATTTGTATATGTTTGAATGTATTTATATATAAGCTATTTTACATCCTGTGTATAAAATGAGCTGTATCTTCCTCAGAATTATTCTGGTTCCTACACCCCTGGCCCCATGGCATCTTAAGAAACATTACCTACACAATAAATGTCTCTAAAGTTTCAACCAAACTAGTTCCTAAACACATTACAATGAACACAAAAATGTCTTGATAATATTTCAATTTGTTTTCTCTCCAGTGTTTAAAATATATAATTACTTGTAAAACAATCTCATTGTATCTGAATTTTATGTAAATTATCTACGCTATACACCAACTGTTTAGTTATACAAAAATACCTATTTGTAATGTTTAAAATAGGACAGAAATGTTTGGACTACAGAGACCCTTTAAACTAGAAATGTGTACAAATGATGTTTAACAATGTGATCGGAGAGGCCTATGCACAGTATTTAAGCTTGTTTGTCTCAATTAAAAAGTTAAATACCTCCACCCAGGTGTGACTTTATGTTTTATGCTGCCCTGGGCCTGTTCTGATTTGTGCTCTCCCCCAACGACCCAGTTACTACTCCTTGTTTCCTTTTGCTATATCCTAATCATAAGTTTACCACATACCTATGTAGAAAATCATACGTGTATATGTATCTTTTATAAGTATACAGTAAGTCAGAAAGTGCCCAGTAACTCACAGATGCATATTCTATGGCAATGCATTTACGACTTCAGGCAGCATGCTGCTCACTGAAAATGTGCTGCCCTAGGCCTGGGCCTCGTGGGGCGGATTTATGTTTTATGCTGCCCTAGGTATGCTCAGATTTGTGCTCTCCCCCCACGACCCAGTTACTACTCCTTGTTTCCTTTTGCTACATCCCAATCATATGTTTACCACACACCTATACAGAACATTTCAGCTTGGGTCTTGTATGCCTAGGCTGAAAGACATCCATGCCTCCACATCTAACCTCTCACTTATTCAGAAACAGCAAAATCCACCACTTCAGCTGTCCAATCTTCCTATAACAATCTTGATAACCAGCACTATATAATATATAATATAGTATTTACATGCTTCCTATTCTATATTTCACCTGATGCCACAATATGCGCTCCGCATAATGCACATACCTGATTTGGTTCCCAGGAGTTTCATTCCAATGAGCCCTAGGATAAAAACAAATAAATATGTCAATGCATTAATAGAAAACAAGTACTCAGCTTTAAGTGCTGTGAATGCAGATACAGAGTGTATTAAAAGTCTGGCCCTGCTGTAAATAAAGCTAGGAAAGCAAAGCACCATACCGAGCAGGAAAAGCAGATGTGTGTGCTCCATGCTCAGATCTGTACTGTTATTAGTTTAGGACTCTTTTGAAGTAACTAACCAAGATGAGGAACAGGAGGCGGCCACACTCAGGAAACCACAAGGGATTAACTCAAAACATGCTCATTGTCACAAGGGTATCTGACATGAAACTAATCAGGGTTATGAAAGTGGCTGTAAGGTTAAACCCACAATGAAATGTAAAAATATTTAGCAGTGTATTGGTATTTACATTTCAGTAAAAATCAACAATATTATTAAACCGGAAGCCAAATAAGGGTTAATAAAATTTAAAATGACACTGAAGTCACCATATTTTTCGAAAAAAGCCAAACTGCTGCTAAATTCATTGAGTTATGAACTCTTGAAGATGGTTTTTGCGGCTCCTTTATGATAGGGTGGGAGAGAGGTCCAACTGCAGGAGAGAGACAAGCAGACTGTAATCATAATTAGCACATCAAAGCAACTAACTATTATACACAAGTTTCTCATTTATCCATACATACAGCAACAATAACATGGTATTTCCCAGGAAAAAATGAATAACACAACAAATAGCTAGTTTTTCATGCTTTTTAAGAATAACCGGGGGAAAAAACTTGATTTTGTGGCGGAAGAGTCCCTTTAAGGAAGTGTTACATTTTGAATGTTGGTTCTATATTTGTTATACTGTTCTCCTTTTCTTGCCTGTTGTAAAACACACTTTATAGAAGCTTTGCAAATCCTTTATCTGATGGCGCAGAAGACACATGGAGGCTTCAGTGTCCCTTTAAAACGCTAATGTAAGATGACAAAAAATAAGTGTAGCGGAACCCATCACTGTTTTACCCTGTTTTATGATTATTCTTGGTTAAAATATGATCCTACAATATGTATGCTGGTTGATGCTCTGCAGAATATTAGCCAGACTTTTGCAGACCTAGGCTAATAGATAATCCTGTTATAGAGATTCAAGAGATAAGAAAGTTGTAAAGGATCCTTGCATTTTCCAAAGTGTTTTAATTCTCTGATAAGAACAAAGAGGTGTAATTGAATCAGTGTCTGATTGTATCAAAGTTGCCAGGGAGGTGTGACCCCCCCTATTGTTCTCTTTGTGTGTATTGTGTGTAGCCAAATATGGGCATGTGTATTGCCTGTGGCCAAAGAGATGTATATATAGTTCTGCAATAACAAAATAAAGTCAGTATTCATTTGACTCCCAAATTGTGTGTCGTCCAATATGGGAGGTCGGGGATGGTGAAACTGTAGTGCCTCGTGGGTATTTTATCGTATACCAGCGGAGATTTTGGACTGCGTGTTCCTGCTCCGTTACATTTGTTGGCAAGTGGTGGGATTGTTCCCACGGTCAGAAGGACAGCTACAGGAGACACCATTCCGTGGAGTACAAATTGAGGGCAACGCTAGTATCCGTACAGCGCCCCTGGCTACAGCAGGATGGAACCGGCTAGTTTCGGACAGCGTTCCATGATGAGGATGAGAAGGAGGCCGCAGACTACAGGGAAACAGACAGAATGGAACTCTGGTATGATGCCCTGCAAGATGCCCAATGGCGGCGAGGTGAGAGTCTCCCAGTGATGAGCAGCGGCTACAGAAGCGTGTGGCGATGCGGATGTATCTATTGGGAGAGCAGCCCCTGGATGAGTGGGTGACAAGACTAGAGACCCTGGTATGGCGAGAGATCTGGCTAGACAACGCATACCAGGCCCTCTGGTGGTATACCGTTCGACTTACCCCCTGGACGGCTGAACACGACTTACCGGAGGGGGATGATTATGATGGCCCGGGTTTATTATGGGATGCCTTGGAGGACGATATTGATCTTGGCAGCACGGAGGGGTCTAGGTTTTGGGACATCTACGACTACCGGATGGGCATGTATGTCTGGGATGAAGGCGAGGTGAGCAAAGACATGACCCACCTGGTAACGAGAGAGTGGGAGCTGGAGCAGGACTACCAACACCTGCTCAGCCTTGTGCAGCCCCAACCTACTCGACAAGCAGAACCAGACTTCATTGACTGGTCCTGGGATGACCTCCAGATGGCAGGTAGAGATGGGACCGAGGTCTCTCTACCGGCCCTCCAGGGGCAGAAGGTGTCGTCCTTCCCCCTCAGCGGCAGTGTGAACCCCAGGGGGCAGGAGGTGTCGTCCTTCCCCCCCAGCGGCAGTGTGTACCTCAGGGAGCAGAAGGTATCGACCTTCCTCCACAGCGGCAGTGGGTACCCCAGGGAGCCGAAGGTGTCGTCCTTCCTCCCCAGCGGCAGTGTGTACCCCGGGGGCCGAAGGTGTCATCCTTTCCCCCCAGCAGCAGTGTGTACCCCAGGGAGCAGAAGGTGTCGTCCTTCCCCCTCAGCGGCAGTGTGAACCCCAGGGGGCAGAAGGTGTCGTCCTTTCCCCCCAGCGGCAGTGTGAACCCCAGGGGGCAGAAGGTGTCGTCCTTCCCCCTCAGCGGCAGTGTGTACCCCAGGGAGCTGAAGGTGTCGTCCTTCCTTCCCAGCGGCAGTGTGTACCCCAGGGAGCTGAAGGTGTCGGCCTTCCCCCCCAGCGTCAGTGTGTACCCCAGGGGGCCGAAGGTGTCGTCCTTCCCCCCCAGCGGCAGTGTGTACCCCAGGGAGCAGAAGGGGCCGTCCTTCCTCCCCAGCGGCAGTGTGAACCCCAGGGGGCAGAAGGTGTCGTCCTTCCCCCTCAGCGGCAGTGTGTACCCCAGGGAGCTGAAGGTGTCATCCTTCCTTCCCAGCGGCAGTGTGTACCCCAGGGAGCTGAAGGTGTCGGCCTTCCCCCCCAGCGTCAGTGTGTACCCCAGGGAGCAGAAGGGGCCGTCCTTCCTCCCCAGCGGCAGTGTGAACCCCAGGGGCAGAAGGTGTCGTCCTTTCCCCCAGCGGCAGTGTGAACCCCAGGGGGCAGAAGGTGTCGTCCTTCCCCCCCAGCGGCAGTGTGTACCCCAGGGAGCAGAAGGTGTCGACCTTCCTCCACAGCGGCAGTGGGTACCCCAGGGGGCCAAAGGTGTTTTCCTTCCCCCCCGGCAGTGTGAAACACAGGGGGCAGAAGGTGTCATCCTTCCCCCCCAGCAACAGTTTACCCTAACCAGGGGAGACACCAATCTCCCAGACGGCGCAGATGGGACCGTGGTCTCTGCGCCCACAGCTTGTCCAGATCCCCAACTACCGTCACTGGGACAACCGGAGGAGGGGTAAGTACAAATTCCCCTCCCCAGCTAACTTCTAATGTGGCCCCAGGGTTAACAGAGGAAATGTTAACCCCCACTGACCCCCACGTTTCCCTGGCTACTGAGCCGAAATATGTCCCAAGTACCCCAGCAGAAGAGCTGACAGCGGGCAGAGTGCAGTCGGCCTCTGCCCTCCCTTTGTCCCTTGTACAGAGCAGGATGTCCTGCAGGTGATACCAGCAGAAGAGCTGGCATCATGGCAGAGTGCCGCTGGCCTCTGCCCCTCAAGTCCCCTCAGCGTGTTGCCCCATCACCACAGCAAAATATCCAGGTACCTGGTTAGACTTCCCCCAAAGGGGAGATGTGTGACGAAGTGCCCTTCGCCACTTTGGCTTGGAGAGGACTGTTTGCCAGCCTCCTGCCCTGCGACTATGGCCCTGGTACATATTGCCCTTTGGAACCAGTGTTCGGCCATACCAGAGTGTAAGTCACTCATTCTGGCCCTTTACATACAGGGGGGGTCATTCTGTACTTGCCCTGTGTGAACCATGATACCCCAGATAACTGTGCCATGAAGCCCATTCATATAATGAAAGACTATGGGAAAGACTTTAGCTACATGGCAATTGAACTGTGTGAAGAGGATCTGAGCGCACATTCGGTTGGTTTTGTGCGCTCAGATCCCAGCTATCTGGGGATATGGGAAAATGTGAGTAAATGTGAATTGCAGTAATGCTGATGGGTTGTCAAACTAGAGAATTGACCAAACAAATACTTTTGTCCCGGACATCCCAGTCCGATCCTTTGGGATCAGACCGTGTATGCCGGGCTTATGGTCACCGGGGGAGGTGTGTAGCGGAACCCCACTCAGTTTTACCCCTGTTTTATGATTATTCTTGGTTTAAATATGATCCTACAATATGTATGCTGGTTGATGCTCTGCAGAATATTAGCCAGACTTTTGCAGACCTAGGCTAATAGATAATCCTGTTACAGAGATTCAAGAGATAAGAAAGTGTAAAGGATCCTTGCATTTTCCAAAGTGTTTTAATTCTCTGATAAGAACAAAGAAGGTGTAATTGAATCAGTGTCTGATTGTATCAAAGTTGCCAGGGAGGTGTGACCCCCCTATTGTTCTCTTTTTGTGTATTGTGTGTAGCCAAATCATGGGCATGTGTATTTGACTGTGGCCAAAGAGATGTATATATAGTTCTGCAATAACAAAATAAAGTCAGTATTCATTTGACTCCCAAATTGTGTAGTGCGTCAATATGGGAGGTCAGGCGTGATGGTGAAACTGTCGTATGCCTCGTGCGGTATTTTTATCGTATAACCAGCGGAAGATTTTCGGAATGGCGTGTTCCTGCCTCCGTTACAATAAGTCTGAAACATTTCAGTCTGATAAGAGCATAATTAGAAGGGGGAAAATGTCTACATAAAGTTAGTTCCTTATTAGATAAAAAAAATTTTGTTGAATTACCGCCACTGCTCCATGGAGGCATCCAAATGATACTTTGTTGAAGGCTCTTTATATTAGAGGTATATACATTTCTGCATGATATGCAGGGCTTGCGCAGTTAAAACCTTAAAAAGGCCTACTTTCAAGCATGTACCCTCTACTGTACTGTAACATGTTGGAAAATTGCATGTATTATCACATATTATTGTGGGTTTCAGGACTTTCCTTCTCTGAGATGGTGATGCTGCCGGGTTATGCTCACTGTCACTTCACTGTTTACTACATATAGCAAAGAGATCATTGTATACTAACATGACCGCAACACTCCCTGTCTATCTTATTACTGACTTGTAGCAACCAGTCATGAAACACATAACAATCATAGATTTATACCTAGATCTGCTTCAGGCTTACTGTTAAAAATAGCCATCACTGCCCTTTTATCACCACTTGACCTTTAGTACATCCTGCTCATGGTGCCTGACAATTATATAGTACTAGCTACTTTCCCGTCAACAACGACAGGTTTAAAATTGAAAGGAGCAATTGCTTGTTGCAACACAATGTGAGGCTTTTGCTCCTGTGAGCACCTTCGGTGCTCATCGCGAGCCCCGCGCTAAGCGCCCTAGGCGCTCATTGCCAACCTCTCCCCAGTGTACTTGAACTTTCCTGCATTGCACTGATCACCTTTGGCGCTCATCGCGAGCCCCCAAGCTTCCTGACTCTCCCCCTGTGCTGTGTGTGAGTGTGTTATTATATTTGTTAAACTTATTTTTTTGTTTTGTGTCTTTCTCCTCTGTGTCTCTGCTAAATCTTGGCTCAGGGCACCGCGCTGACTTCCATTGGTTTTATTTTGAAAGTCCTGCGTGCCTGTCGTTATTGGTGTTAGTGTTACTGGCTTCTGCGTCGTGTATTTTAAAAGTCCTGCGTGCTTGGAGTTATTTGGCCTCGTTTTGATCCTGTTTGAAATTTTTTTACTTTTTTTGCCCTCCATTTTTTTCCTTGCTTAGCCGATCTTCGATTGACAGAAAATGCCAAACATGGCTCAAATTCGCTTGCAACCTCACTCCCAAGCTCCCTGGCTCTCCCCCTGTGCTGTGTGAGTGTGTTATTATTATTTTTTAATTATTTAGCTTTTTTGGGGGGTCTTTCGAGTTGTGCACTTGAAACAATTTCGGCTGTGAAATTAGTAAACTGCGTGTCTCGCAATCAGCGGCAAAGTGCTCCGTTTTCCGTTGACTATTGCGGCCATCGACATGAGCGTCTTCTGTGCTCATGTCTAGGCTGTTTTAAAGCCCTGCGGGCCTTCTGCGCTCATTGCAGCCTAACACCCGCAGGCCTCATGATGAGCGAATACTGGTTTAAGGCTAGGAATGCTGTACCTTCGGCGCTCATCGTGAGCCCTGTGCTGAGCACTTTCGGCGCTCATTGCAAGCCTCTTCCTCCATCTACAGTACGGGCCTTGTGATCAGCGCCTTTGGCTTCACCGCTCATTGAAGGTCTTGTCAACCCACAACTTTTGTGCTTCGCAATGATCCCCTTTGGCGCTCATCGCGAGCCACGCAATGAGCCGGGCGCTCATTGCAGCCCAGTTACTATATATATACTAGCGAATTGCCCGTCAAAAAATTACGGCAATGAAATTGTAAGTGAGCTAATGCTGTTTGGTGTATAATAATAAAATAAAGATTAGATTAATAAAGTAATATACTTTACCTATTTTGAAGTAATATATTCAGGAAGCATTCTGTTCAAGAGCTGGCAATCTGTTTTGATGTTGCTGCAGCATTAGTGGTGTGGAGCTGCTGTGTAAGCGTGATGAATGTGTGCAGTGTAATTGTGTGCTTGCGCGAGGCAAATCCGTTAGTGTAGCTGTGTACTTCCGCATTGTATAAGTTATTGTTCTTAAATGGCGGCTGTGTGTGGTATGCGGCTGTGGCTGATTTAGCGTCCTTCGTTTTAAATGTCGTCTGACTTTTTCAAAATATCCGTAGCTGTTTGGTGGTGTTTTGCGTGTTTAGAGTCCTTTAGCCTCGTTTTCGTTTTGTACAGCGGCCATTTTTTCTCTCGCTTAGGTGATTTTCGGGTGTTTAAACTCCGAAATTTGTACTTAAATCGAGGTGTAACTTTACTTTACTTGCACAGGTCCTGGGTGCCCCCCCTTGCTGTGGGTAACCTTTTTATATGTTTGTTGTGTGTATTTATTGTGTTTCTAATGTGTTTGGGGTCGCGCGGGTTGCGTCCTTGTTTTCAAATCTTGTATGTCTTTTTCGGAAATTCCGTAGGTGTTTGGTGGTGTTTTGCGTCTTTAGCCTGCTGTAGCCTCGTTTTCGTTTTTTTTGGGGGCCATTTTTTCTCTCGCTTAGGGGATTTTTGAGTGTTTAAACTCTTTTATTTTGAGTTAAATTGAGGTGTAACTTCAGTTTTTGAGGTCCTGGATGCCCCCTCTTCCTGTAGGTAAGCTTTTTATGTATTTGTTGTGTGTATTTATTGTATTTTTCACAATTTCATGTGCGCAGGTTGCGGCCGATTTTTGCGAGGTCATAATTGGTCGGAAAGTGTCTTTTTTGCGAGGACCTCAGTTGCTGGCAAGGAGCGCCTTTAGTGCTCCTTGCCAGCAACTGCGGCCCATGCTTTGCCCTCGCCGCAGTTGCTGCCAAGGAGAATGCTCACAACTATAGCTCGCATGCTCACAACTATATATGCTCGCATGCTCACAACTATATATGTGATATGATCTGAAGACAGTCATGCTGTAAGATCCTCAGCAGTTCAGTGAATAACAGCCAAGTGATAAAATCATTGTATGTCTAGTAGATGGTAGTCATGTAATACTACTATTGTGTAGTGATGGCAGACATGTAATAATATAATTGTGTCCAGTAGATGGCGGTCATGTAATAATAGCATTGTTAGTAAATGTCTAAAAAGGTGATAGTCATATCAGTGTATCATTATGTCTCTAGTGACATAATGTAACAGTATTATTGTGTCTAGTTAATGCCAGTCATATAAAAATATCATTATGTTACCAGTGTTTGCAATCATGTAATGGAAGCAATAATAATATCATTATGTGTGCAATAAAGTTATGTATTATTATTATTATTTCCTTTATTTATAATGTGCCAAGATATTCCATAGTGCTATACAGCAGTAAAGTCAAGTCAAAACAATATTAACACAATGCAAATGAATGGAGGGCCGTACACAGTGCTTTCCCTATAGCACTTAGCCATATTGAAAACTTGCAAACTTACAACCTAAAGGACAATATAATATGTCCAGTATATCGTGGTCTTGCAATAATACCATGTGACTTGATTAAAACCTAACAAGACATAAAATATATGGTCGTATTTGGGGTTTGGTCAAATCATTGGTCTCATACTGTATATGTGCACCTCAATGTCCATGGCAGCAGTAGTTTTTTCTACAGTATACACAGTGTATAAATATTTACAGATTTCCTCCTCCCTATCTCCAACCTATGACTTTCTCAATCTCTATCTCCCTATCTCTATCCCATACTCCACTCTCTATGTTCACATCATACCCCATTTCCTGTCCCATACCCTCTCTCCATCTTATCACCCGCTCTATATATCTTCTCCATTCCATGCTTCTCTCTCTCTCTACTTTATCTCCATCCCACATCCTAATGCATTCCTCTTCTGTCACCTACAAACACGGGCTTGAGACGGTCTCTTCTTTAAAATATTATACATAAGATGTGGCATAAAGGAGACAAAGGAACAGTCACATTTTCATACACACACTGGCATGAGCTGTTGTCAGGTAAGTTAAAGAATTATTGTATTGTTGTGTGTTTGGTTCTAATAACATATGTTGTGTGGGACTCCCAGCTAAGGGAGCCAAGCAAGGGGTGCAAAAAGTGAAGAGCCATCAGCCTAAAGAATTGATGTCTGCACCCCCTACCAAGTACAAACAGCAGGAAGGAAATTCCCGATATGGGCCTGGGACTGACCTCCTCCATAGGGTTTTGAAGAGTTAACCCCCCAGTTATGAAATGTATGTGCCTATAAATGTGCTGTGTTTAATAATAAAGGCTGTTGTCAGTTTGAACTACATAATTGATGTGTGTGATTCATTCTGAGGGAATAATAATCCTTATTACTGAGATTATTGCTGCAGGGACTCTGTTACTGTCAGTAACATTGACTGGGTGGCTCTACTGATTCATGTGGCTTGCTGGGTGCTTTGGTGGCTGGAAGCTGGGTTGGTTCTGTTTTAGCTATCAGGGAACCAGACCAACCAGATGATCCTACTGGGTAGGTTTGAACTAGGTTCTTATCAAGCCCAACAGAAGCAGTAGGTCATCACCCCTATGTAAAGGGACATTAATTAACATTAAAATGTGCCTGGCAAATCTGGCAAAGCAAATCCTTAGCCAGATCATATAATTTAAAAACAAATTAATGGCGCTTGCTATACCACTCACCACTTATCTCACTTATGAAAGGAAGTGAAAGATTACCTTAATCAGTGTTATCTTAGTTGAAATTCTTCTCTATCTTTCAGTAGGACAATGAGAGATGTTGGACGGTATACAGCATTAACCATTAATGGGGTATACTGTGTTTTTTCAAATGATCTTTTCAGGCTAGAGATTTGTTTTGCTCCTACTTCCACATACATTTTTCATATTAATTAATAATTAACTAAAAATAGGTTGAAAAGTGTGTAATCTGGCCCTATAAAGGCTGAATTATCAGTAAAAATATTAGTCAATTACAGGTGGTTCCCAGGTTACAAACGACCCAATTTCCAATCATTTCTGAATTAAGAACGGGCTCCCAAGGCTATTTCTATTAGTTTTTTATGTCCTCTTTGTTTGAGAGATCACAATAGTTTATGTAAGTTATTACTGCAGTACAGGGGTATTATTATATTGTATTATTATTGCACCATATGAGCCATTATAGTATTGTTATTATTAATATTACTATTATTAATCCAGCATCCAACTTACATACGGATCTGAAAGAACGTTCTCAGGAACTAATTGTATTTCTGGGAAACTAGTGGTCTTTAGCTATAAATTATAGCATGCTATTGTAATAAATACATGACAATTAGCAATAAACAACAAATATTAACAAATCACTTACTAAAATGTGAAAATTGTATTATTATTTATTTACAAATAGGTGGGAGTTAAAATATGAAAAAATATGTGTGGGGATGTGAGTGGATATGAACAGAGGTATATTTATTTTGGAAGATTTAGGCCTGCATTGGATGATTGGAAAATGATGCATGAGTGTGATTTCCTTCACAGCGGTTCGGTGGTGTCTAGGCGTGCCACCATTGATCAACTACTGCCCGCTGCATGCCACTGCGGGTGGGACATAACAGGAAATGTCCAAAAATTGGTGCCAAGAGAAGTCTTCATCCAATGGAGATCATTGTGATGGTGTAACTTTTTGCCTTAATATTTAGAACTGCTTGTTAGACAGTCATTTCCTCCCACTGACTTTTTAGTGAGAGGAGACAAGCAGCAGCTGATTTTGATCTTCGAATGTAAGTTTATGTTGAATATTGCTATTTAAATGATTGAATATGGTGTGTATTAATGACCAATGTCTAATTAAAACATCAAGCTTATCTTGCAAAGGCAATGCAGTCGTCTTTCAAGGAACAAATTCTGATTTATTGTAGTCTAGCTAAGAAAAAAAACTCACGCCACTAAGTGTGTGAATGTGGATCAGATTTGTGGTAGAGGACAATGAAGGGGACGCCATTTCCTATCACAGGGAATATGAAGGGCTTCCCGTTATAATCAGATAACTTCTACAGAAGTCAATGTTCATAGAATTGTCCTCAATATCTCTTGAAAATGTGTGTTGGACCTATACTTTTATAGGAGCGCAGCACAAGGCAGCAGCAGTGGCGGTGAGTATCCGCTAGATGGCGCTGCCAATATTCCAATGCCATATAAGAGAATCAAGGCTTAGGTAAACTGTTAGGGTTATGGTGAGGGTTAGTTCAAAGGTCAGGCTAACGTTATAAACTTAGGTAAACTGTTAGGGTTAGTTCAAGGGTTAGGCTAACGTTATAAGCGTAGAAGTTCTCTTGCATATTTGCAGCGCTGCAAAATATCGGCAGCGCCATCTAGCGGTTAAAGGCCGCACTGTAGTGGCGGACCTGTGCCGACACCATAATGGGATAGTAGATCCTGTTTGTTTTTTTTATAACAAAATCATTAAAATCAGACGACAATATCAAGTTTTACTGGAATTATGCTATTGCCACATAATACTCCATGTTAATATTCCTGGTATATAATAATTATACATAGAAATCAGCTGTATTCATTGAAAGGTATACTATTACTTTTAATATATGCAATATGTAATATGGTTTAGAACATTGCAACTTTAAACACTTATAATAAGGAACATACCAGTAGCAATTGGAAGTTACTGTTATCAGGCAAATGCAGGGCAGCTATACAGGTAGCGTAAGCAACAAGGGTCCTTTTGTGCTGGCCATCTGATTGGTCCAAGTCAGCTACTTTTCCTTACA
The DNA here is from genome assembly GCA_027410445.1 of Discoglossus pictus. Lineage (NCBI taxonomy): Eukaryota > Metazoa > Chordata > Amphibia > Anura > Alytidae > Discoglossus > Discoglossus pictus. Next base: position 137,135,978 of record CM050167.1, on the reverse strand, counting down.
CGGAGGTGAGCTGAGGGGCGGGGCTTAGTTGTAACCGCGCAATGGGAAGCCGTGTGTCCAGGAATGGTTAGTCCGCCCACCAATGGTGTGCCAAGATTGTAATGAGTGATTGGCCGAGTAACTAATCTGATGGAAGTGTGTCCCACGGGAGCCTCTTGTGGGTATTACTGATTTACTATCCGTTATGATGGCCTCTGTGTCGGGCTTGTTATTGCTGCTACTGCCCTTGGGAAGTTGGGGGCTCACACAGCCTCAGGATTCGGAGCTCACCTTCCTACTGCCCGCAGGGAGACAGGAGTGCTTCTACCAGACAGCTCTGTATAATGGCAGCATGGAGGTGGAATACCAGGTAACTATCTATAGTATGGGGTATCTCTGTAACCAATACTGTTGTACTGATCTCCACGGTTAGGAAATACAGTGTACTATAATGAGGAAAATGTTTTTAGAAAGTCTAATTTTAATTTCTCCACTAACCCTAAGCCTCATACCCTAACCCCCTAAACCTCACTTCCTAACCCTTACCCTCTTACCCTAACCCACTAAGCCTCTTACCCTAACCCCCTAAGCCTCTTACCCTAAGCCACACTTCCTATCACCCAACACCCTAAACCTCACTTCCTAACACCCAAAACCACTTACCGGGCACTTGGACACGGCTAGATTGGGACGGTGGCGCGCTTCCTGTGCGTACTTATAACAGGATAGATATATATATATATATATATATATATAACATCTATTCAGTTCTATTGAGTGACTGCAAGCATGATGCTAGTACTCATGTTTTGTGGATATCACATATTATAATTGTCTAACTACGATTCGTCGTCACGTTGCGTAGTGCGTACGACTTAATGATGAGCGCCACAGGCGCTCATCGCCTGGCGAGGCGAGTTGTTAAATCGTAGCACTTTGGCAATGAGCGCCGCAGAAAAAATGCCGGACGAACAAAACGAAAACGGGGCTACAGCACTATAACCATGGAAAACACGTACCGATAATCCGCTAAGACGCATACCACACATTATCCGCCATTTTAGGATAATGCGGAAGTACACAGCTACGTTAACGGTTTCGGCTCGCGCACGCACACTATTACACTGCACACGTTCATCACGCTTACACAGCACCTCCACACCACTAATGCTGCAGCAACATCAACACAGATTGCCAGCTCTTCAACACAATGCATAAAAATACGTATATTCATTTATTAATTTGATTTCTTTATTTCAGTAGTACACACAAAACAACATTAGCTACCTTACAATTCCATATGTATATTAACTAAACAACTTTAAAAACATACACATCTCATTGCCGTCATTTTTTGACGGGCAATACGCTAGTATATAATATAGTTGTTGTCAAGCCATTCAATCATGTCCAACTCTCACTGACCCTATGGACCGCAGCATGCTAGGCACTTCTATAATTATATCCTGCTTGTGCTTATCCGTAAAAATGTTCTTGTTGAAGATATTGGAGTGGGTTGCCAGTTCCTTCTCCAGTGGGCCACGATTTGTTGGACCTCTTTGCTATGACCTGCCCATCTTGGGTGACCCTACATGGTATAGGTCACAGCTTCATTGAGGTACAGATGCCCTTTCACCACGATAAGATAGAGATCCAGAAGGGGATCACATATATAGTTCTCAGCAGCGCTGGCTTATCTAAGTTGAAATATTTTGCTTTCTTTCAGTAGTGTTCAGGACAATAAGATAGGAGGGTAGGAGTACAGTAGTGGCCACTAATGAGAGAAACTGTCTTTAAATTATATTTTCTGGCTAAAGCTTTGCTGCGGTTTGCATGTGTATTTTTAATGTTAATTAGCGCTGAACTGGAAGATATGTTTAATATGAACGTGCTTGCACTGGCCTTCTGTATCACATATGTAATATATACAGCGAGTGTCACTAAACATACATTCTTGTAAAGCTTTATGTGTTAGCATGATGTTGCTTTCAGTTACCTGTTCTCATTTTCTCCTGATATAGTACATTTGTTTGATTAGTGAATGTTAAAGGTTACATACAGGCTGCAACTATATGTTGTGGCCGTCTAGCAGGAAGATGGTAGTGTCCTACGTCTTTAAAACCTATCTATTCACTTGAAATGTGATCATGTGACTGACTGTACTCACTCCCCTTCTCAGGTGATAGGTGGGGCTGGTCTGGATGTGGATTTTTCACTCACTACTCCCTCGGGGGTCTTAATCATTATGGAAAGGCGACGATCTGATGGAGTGCACACGTGAGTAATGGTAGGACAGTTTTGGGGTACAGATCATCTTCACACAGTCCGACGTAGGACTACAGCTATGCCAAACTATTGTCCATTTGCCCTAATATTGAAGAACATGACACTCAATATAACCATTCAGTATTTCTCCTCAATGGACTAATCACTCTGTAGAAAAGACATAGTACCAGCGTTACATAAAAATGTACTTTTATTAATTGACATTAAAAAAACAATGATTAATACTCAATAAAACACATTACTGTCTCTGGTATCTTAAATGTAGTAATAGCATAACAGGAGTCCAAATTATAGCAATCCAAAGATTAATCATCATTTTAATCAATCGTTAAATAATAACTAATGGATATGGTAGGTCAGTTAACATAAGGAAGGGTTAATAACAAAAATAGTCACTCCCACATATTATATACATGAAGTTGTAAATGTGTGCCACACTGTCCATTTGGCAACAAAAGATAACGTTTTTTTTACTTTATCTTTTCTGGCCCTTTCCCCACCGCAACCCATCTAGAAATCTGCACTTAGTGACACAGTGGAGGTTTCCAATATGATAAAATTTAAAAATATAGGTAAGTACTTTATCAATTAAACGTCATTTAAAAATGCACTTCCTATTGTAAGTTAATATTATAGTTTGCCATTTTGAGCTATCAGTCAGCCTTTCTGACCCACCCACCAAGATGTATAACTTTTTGTTAAAGATCAGTGCCGTTAATTACTGATGAGCACGAGACACTGTGTGCATTGCAGTCGTCTGCACATAAAGAGATAAGGCATGCCCAAAGTGCAGGTGGCTGCACTGGGTATTGGTCTCTAACAAAAAATATACATGATGGCTTGCTGAGGAATCAGTAGTTTACTTTATCAATTGAATGTTTATTAAAAAAAAAACATATTTCCTGCAGTAAGCCATTTGTTATTACCTATAGTTGTACTTTATAGTATAATTGGAACCTCTACTGTGTCCCTTTAACAAAATAGCATTTGTATATTCAGTCATTTGCATTTTGTGCATTCACATGCCATTACAATTTTATATATAGAGACAGACCAGTTTAACACGGATTCCCTATATTCGATGCTTTTGTATCATTCCAAAACACCAAGAGCCATGGAAGGCATCTTAAAATCAAGTTTACTTGTGGTTTACCCATGTTAAAATGATTAACACTGTTTTGTTTTGCACCTATAGGAGTATGCCTATATATAATATTTTTTTATTTTCACTTTACCCATTTGTTAAGTTCTCTGAACATAACACCTCTTCTCTTCTTGCTCAGGGTGGAGCCCACAGAAGCAGGCGATTACATGATCTGCTTCGATAACTCATTTAGTACCATCTCCGAGAAGCTGGTGTTCTTTGAACTGATATTCGATAGTCAGCAAGGGGATGAGGAACCGGATAGCTGGGCTGAAATGGTGGAGCCTGATGAGCTCCTGGACATTAAAATAGAAGACATAAAGGTGAGTTAGCTACAGTTGGTGGGAGTGACAATGCACTATCAGTGCACCTCTATTCGTTAACCAGGCTCTTTGCTTTCCATAAATTCACTCACAGGGTTTTCATTCTCCCTTATTTTCTATTTCAAGGAATCCATAGACAGTGTGAAATCCAGACTGGAGCGCAGCATGCAAATGCAAACTGTGCTTCGTGCCTTTGAGGCTCGAGACCGCAACCTGCAGGACAGCAACCTTGACAGAGTAAACTTCTGGTCCGCAGTTAACCTTGGTGTGCTGGTTACCGTGGCCTTCCTCCAAGTATACATGCTGAAAAGTCTCTTTGATGACAAACGCAAGATCCGGACGTAGCATCCTCTTCTGTACGCTGGACGAAGAAATAGGCATTTTGGGATTTTTAATATTCAATGACCCTGTAAAGTCTTCCATTGTGTTTTGCTGACACAGAGCAAACAGGATGCACCATACATTTCTTACCCCCAAGAACAATAAGGCACTCTGAGTCTGCATCAGATACTTGGAATGGCAGAGTTGGCTCAGTAATTAGAAAGTAATTTGATTACTTATATTGCCTAAGTCCCTTAACTATTGGTATATGTTGTCTATGCGAAGATGGCCAAACATGTTGCCACCGTTGTAATGCAGAGAATGTTGCAGAATTGTTTAACTAATATTTATCTACAGAAGAAGCTTTCTACGTAAGATATAATGCAGTCAAACACATTTTTGAGTAATGATCCCCAGAGCCAAACTATTGTAGATGTTCAATGCAAGTGTTGTCAAAATTATATCCAGGTGAAGAGCCTGATGAGTGCGCATGCATCTGGGCTTGTCAAGCTCTTAATTGGATGGACACAATAGTTAGGCCTATATCCATCTTGTGATTACCATTTTATCTTTGTGTTAATGGTTTCCAACCACGTATTAGTTAACCATATATATGTGAATTTTAATATGCATCAGACTTATAATTGCACTGTCTTTAGTACATCTGCATTTCTATTCCAAAGTCCTTCCTGCCAGAAGAAGGGTCATGTCTTATAATACTAGTATAACATACCCTCTGATGGAAATTCATGACTTATAAAAGGTTCTGGTTTTTCACATCGGTTTAAGTGAAAACCTGTTTTTTCCGGCTCTGGATATAGGAAAACTGTCAAACCAAACCTTTCTTTTACAAATATCCAATTTACTTATCTGATCGCGAATAGTTTACAACTGCGCAGCAGATTCCAAATATTATATAAAGAGTGCTACCATAAAAACACATGTTCATGTGGATAATGAACATGTCTTAAAAGTACTTGAGGGGATTTTGAATGGAAAAGCTCCATATACACATGGCTTTTGAAGATTTTTGCATCCTTTATGGAACTTGGGCAAGTGCTAAATCCTTCTACAGACTCAAACACGTATGTGCCTTAGAGTTGCAATGCAAGCCTGCTACTCCTCACACGCCACCATCTTATTATGCATTATACAGAGTGCAGTTCTTCATCAAGGAGAACACGGCTTTATTTTCTAACCATCTCTTTAGTTTCCTTTTATATCTGTAAAATAAGCATAACCCAGTATCTCCCTTTTAGAAATGTGTAATTGGTTTTGTACAGTGTCAGATCTCCTGCTCAAACTACGCGTTTTTTTTTTTTTTTAAGGTGTAAGTATATTTTGGATTTCTGAAACAAATAGTTGAATATTCATGAATATTGAAAAATGTTTTTTTTTATTTTTATGTTTCAACTCTTGTTTTTGTTGCCAACACAATTACAGTTAAGGATTATGCTTCTCCTCAGCGAGTCAAGGGTTAAGTTTACCTTGTAATGGTGTCATTATGTTGCACATGAGATTTTCTACTTCTTGAAGGAGGTTGGATTTTAGAAAACATTGCTGCTATAGAGATTTTGTATTTTTATAAGACTTCATCGGAGCCTGTTTAACCCACCTTCATGTTAATTTTAAAACATAGGATTGACTAGCAGTTTGTTTACTTTTTCAGATGTATAAACTGATGTTTGCTCTCAATGTTATTTTAATTGTTGTAAATGTAAACGACACGAGCAGAACAAACAATGGTACTATAATCTTCCAATGAAATGTTCTTATGCAGAATGATGTTAAGATGCAGTGCTGGAAATAAATATATTGATGGAACATGGCATTTTATATACAGAGGTGGCATTAAATTCTTGAAATATTCTTCTAGGTAAACACAGCTCAATCTTGATGCTGAAAAAGCATGAACCCATTACAGGCCCACCAAATCTTACATTTAGGAGACAGGCCATCACTGCTTTCATCTCCTCCTGATGATAAATGGTTATTGTAGTAGAGCACTTCTCTATATTAAGTGGTAATCTTTCAGCAGAATTGAGACGTTCTCTAGATCCAAGGCTTCTGCCATTCCTTTCAATAATAGGTATCCAATATGATGTATCGTTTCTGGGGTTAGTGCCGCCCAGCGAGGGAAAACTTTCCCAACAGGTGTACTGTACTTGCACTTTAAAGTCACCTTCTATATTCATACTGTATTTGTATACATTGCTAGCATCTCAAATTACAATACTGCTTGCTAACATGTAGGAAAAGTGTTTTTATAAGACCCCTGAAATAATCCTTTATTTGAACAGCATACTATAAATATCACACTTCAGTCATATTAAAATGCAAAGAAATTTTTATTGCATTGCTAACAATAACTTTGATAAACCCCAGTATCCTTTGTAAATTGTGAGTATAAAGAAGGGTGAAGCTAACTAAAGCCCTAACGTCATCAAATCACCCGTGGCTATGTATTAGTTTTGGACTTCTGTAATGTTTAAAGCATACTATTGAAAGGACATAGACTGAAGAGACAGCATAAAAAATAGATTAAAGGAATACGGAAGGTTCACAGTTTTCAATTAAAATATATTGCCTCAGTGTTTTTTCATATCTAAGCATTTTTGTGTGTCGTTCAGTCGTTTCTTACTCTCTGTGACCTTACCAGGCACATCTTTATGACAATGGTCATGCTGATCCACTTGGTATTCATGCCAGAGATACTGTAGTAGGTTGCCTGTTCCTTCTCCAGTGGGCCACAGCATACAATTCTTGATATTACTAGGTGGTCACCCATCCAAGTACTGACCAGGCCCTGCACAGCTTCAGGTTGGTGTGACCTCTTGGTTCCCTGAGTGGAATCGAACCCAGGTTTCAGCGGTGAAAGCATTGAATCCTAACCACTGGCCACAGAGAACCCAAGCAATTTATTAACAAATGTCTAAAAGATCTTTACACACTGCTTACCTCCAAATAGTCCCAACAACAGACTGCCCACTGTAACCAATGCAAGTGTCCTTGTAATACTAGATGTACTAACCAGTCAGATATCTCTCTGCAGCATTTAAAACATGCTGTTGAGAAACAGTCTAATATGAACAGAAACACTGTATGAATGAGCTACTTGGGGCAGACCATTTCAAGGCTTATTTGAAGACCTAATTGAGCAAAAAAGCATGTATTAAAACAATGAGGTTTAGATATGCAAATAAACACTTAGGGCCTCATTCTATTATCGGCCGCAAAGCTGCGAGTCCTTGCGGCCGTCTTACGGCCCTGTGTAGAGCTACCTTTACCTTGCAATTCAAATAGACGGCACCACAAGGATATCCCCTTACGGCCGGCCGCATATCATGCAACCGGCCGCAAGGTCAGAAAACTTTAAATGCAAATATAAATTCAAGATGGCACTGTAAAGCTCTGTAAATGGTAGGGATCATATTGGGGGACATGAGGATTAATAGCAACCCCCTCTCAAGCTTGCACATCAGCCCAAATCCGATATTTCATTAACGGTTTATTTTCCGTCCCGCAGCCTGGGCGGGTCTGAGGTGCTCCAAGCCCTCGGGACTTTGTCCACGGATATTTGACATAAATTAAAATTAAAAAAAAATTCGGATTTGAGTGTAGGGGAATGTTGTGCTATGAATGCTAACACCTACAATCACTTTATAGTCTCATCAGAGTGCAGGATGGCTTTATTTCGGCTTTATTATGTGCTTAATTGTGTGCTTGCGGGACCTTTTTGGTGCAAGTAAGCTGCGGCTCGGTTTTAGCCTTGCAGAGAGGGTTCCCGGAGCAATAGAATAGCAACTAGCAAGGGATAGCAAGGCGCCGGCCGCAAGCCTGCCGGAGCCCCCGGTCGGAAGGGAATAGAATAGGCAAATAGCCTGCGGCCGGTCCTTGCGGCCCCGCATCTCCTACGGCCAATAATAGAATGAGGCCCCAAGGCAATTTCCTAGTAATAAAATAAACTGTCAAAAATGATGGGGAAAAAACTGTAAAGTTGGCAATGCTGTGTGCTATACAATGTGAGGGTTTTGTTGCTCTGAGCACCTGCTTTGGTTTTATTTTCAAAGTCCCATGTGCCTGGCGTTTTAAATGTTACTGTTTTCGCTGTCGTGCATTTCCTAAGTCCGGTGTGCCTGACGTTGCAGAGCCTCATTTTCATTTTCAGAATTTTTACTCTTATCGGCCAACATTTTTCCCCTCAAAATATGGGTCCAATTAGTTTGCAACTTCACTCCTAGGCTTCCTGGCTCTCCCCCTGTGCTTTGTGAGTGTTATTATTTTGGTTGTTTTTCAGTGTTTTAGAGTTACGCGTTTGAAGCCAACTGCGTGCCTCAACTGCTAGCCTTGCTTCACGAGACCTGCACTGCAATAAGCACCTTTGGCGCTCATTGCAACCTAAATCGTGCGTGTGTAAATGGCTCGCCTCGCGAGGGACGCAAAAGCGTGACCAACATTGCAAATGTTGCCCACAGTGACAACTATATATGTGATAAAAAAATAGGAAACCTTCCATATAACTTTAACTAGAAAGAAAATGTACTAACTTGTTAATGAGTTTATTCATAGCTGGGAACATATTCCACTGCTGGGGGTTTCATTGTTCAAACATTAGTGAACATCCTATACGGTCTGTTCCCGCATAGTTACTGTTAGAGCGCCACACAAGGAATCGTGTAGCAATGATGCCTTGTAGTAGCACTACAGTGACCCTTTACCACAAAAGTATTCCCTGTCACTATAACAGAAGGCCAAGTATCCGCTCAGGATCTATGGTTTATAGCTTGTAGAACAAAGCCTTACAAGCCCTATCAAGAAGGTCTTATCTACAATCCAGGTCTTTTACCTGGTCTTCAGAATATGTACAGATGGAAAAATCAGTGTACAAATCATTTTATTTTACTTCTCTACACTCACACACAGGAATACTCTAACAATGTGACCTAACCGCAGCCCTCTAATACTGGAGTTGAGCAAGCCTGTTCTGCATAAAGTGTATGTGAACGAACTATATGGCTCTAGGCATCAGTCCTAAGTGACAAAAGTAATATATTAAAAAGATTTACAATCTATAAAAATGCTGAAGTGTTGGTAGAACAGGTAGAGCTTGTTGTTAGCAGCAATTAAACATGCCCCTATCCCTCATTATACATAACATTTAAAACATGTATGCAAGTGAGCTGGATTATGAATGCATAGGATAGAGGAGAATTAGTAGTGTATGAAAAAAAAAATTTGCATGAAAAAATACCAAAACAAACATTTATACAATTACTCTAAAGTTTGCTGAATTTCTTGCATTTGCAAACTGTTTTCTATCAATGTTGACACCCCCTGAAACTCCGGATCTTTTCTATTATGTAGCCGCACAGTGTCTAAAAGTCAACCGATATGTTTCGTGTGAGGGGAACTCTGTCCTCGAGGGTGTCTCTTATACCTCAAGGTCTCTTCTGTCGGCATGCCTCATGCACCACATCGGAAGGGCAAATTTTTTTTTTACTGCACTACCTCTTTCACCAGTAGCGTTTAGACTCTGTGCGGCTAGATAATGAGAAAGGAATTTCCCAGGGACAGTTAGCATACATAATCCAGTGTATATTTTTGGTCTGAATTGAGCTGCTTCTTTACTATAGATTTCTGTAATACACAGAACAAGGTCTGTGTCCCTTCATTCACTTGCTATTTTTTTTTTTTCTACATCGCAGATGAAACCTCCCCCAGCCTCAGTGATTTGCCCCTCTTATCCCCCCCCCCCCATTCGCCTAAAAGACAATTAGAATATAAAGAAGCTGAAATGTTTGCTTTCAGTACAATTATAATTTGTCAGAATTTATCAAGGAAAAGGGTGTATGTCTAAAGAACAACAGTGTAACCACTCGAACATTTTTACTTGAATGTCATTTTACGGTCCTTTAAGGACCCAGTGTAGTAGTCATCTATGCTGGCTGCATAAAGCATTGCTGATTGGCTGCATATCTGAGCATGCTAACATGGTCTGGGTACACTTTTAGAAAATCGTACGCCAAGAAGCCTAGCTCACTTCTGGGGGGGTGTAATCATCACCTGCAACAGTTTTTGTTTTTTAATGCAAAGCTAAAAAAAAAAAAGACAGTGCATGCAAATGTTAGCATACACTATTAATTCCCCTCTATCAGATGCATTCATAACCCAGCTCACTTACATATCCCTTCAACCCCAGTCTTGCTCTTCCACGAACAAATGTATTTTCTGCGCTGTCCCCACTACATAAACACAAGGGAATGCAACCTATTTGCTGTGAGCAACAAAAGGCTAAAGGCCACGTGTGGCCTTTTCAGGTTAAACTGGATGTGCAGCTTTGATATAATCCCAAATCTTCCTGGAGTGAAAGACTTTATATGATTTTATCATTGTTGTAGAATGACTATTGTCGTAGTTTTCGATATTAATAGAAATAAAGAAGTCTCACACTAAAAAAAATGCTTTTAAAAATTAAAAATTTTTTTTTCTAAAAACACAGATTTCAAATATTTAAGTTTTCTATGCAATTATTATTTACTCTAGTGTTCCTTTCCCTTGGGTGAGCTGCTTCCTGTAGCTGCTTTCTCAGGAGTGTGTATCCTTGAAAATAAATTAGTTTTCCCCATGGTCCGGTTGAATATATAGGTAGGACACATATAATCCGGCATCCTTCATTCCAGTGCTTTGCCAGATTAACCAATTTGCCAGACCAACGCAGAGGAGACTACCGGATAATCAGTAACCTACCTGTACTGACAGTTTTAATTCTCCCACGACGAAACCAAAATTAGATTTGATTGCTGCTTAATTTCATATAAATTAGACTAATTAATGGTATTTTTGTTTTTCCAAATAGTATGCACATTATCAAACAATAATATATTTTAAAAATAGGACTACAATGGTCCTTTAACCTTTGCAGATTGCAGTTTTAGAATAAAAAATAAATATTTTCAACATTCACTTTAAAACAAATTAGTAGATGAAGGACAATATCTGAATGTAGCATAAATACAAGACTGCCTTTATTAACATGCTTCTGAAGGAAGAAAATGTTAAATACAATCACAGTTCCTAAAAAACAAAATCTCTATATATAACTTTGATATCTGAAAAGAATGATCACTAAAATCTATCAAAAGTGCAGACTTTTACATATTTTTTTTTGGAAGAGTTTGTTAATTTAAAGGCAAAAATCAGTAGAATCAAGTTAACAATAAATCCACATTATTTTTCATTTATAATAGTTACAGAAAGATTGATCAGTTAAAAAAAAGAGGACATACAGGAGCATAGAAAAAAAGACACTTTAAGGCACTGCATTATCTATTTTTTAAATAGATTTTCCAAAAATGAATGGTTTTTGAACAAAATGCATTGTCAGCCTTGTTCGCTCTAGACCCAGTAATTGATTTTATTTTTTCTTTGTCAGAAATTCTCTTAGAAAAGGGATTAAGATAATATAGATGTATGGTTAGCACGCCTCCAAAATTTCCATATATAATATATATAAATAAATATATATATATAAATATATATATATATATATATAAATATATATATTTATTTTTATTTTTTATTTTTATGGAAATGGTCTTAAAAAAAATTACAATCCTAATCAGGAGTATTTTATAGTAAGTGCAGCTGCTAGATGTTCTAGTTTTGCAGACACTTTGAAACTAAACCTAACAGAGCATGCATGTGTACAGTTATAACGTGAACAAGTTATTAAATGGTGGCTTATCTGTCCTCACAAAATGCAGGTTCTGTGTATTATTTGACCCCAACACAAAGCATCATGGGTGCTCCAGCTTGAAACAAGTCTCCAAAAATGGAGAGGTGATCTTGCATCGTTTTTTTTTTGCTTCACAAGCACATTCTATTTAAATAAACACGGCCATCACCAATGTTAATTATTACATTTTTTTCCCTCAACATGCTTTATTGAGAGACCTGCTTTGCATTTTGGTTTATATACTTTTTCAGGTGGACGTTGTCACTTGTAAACCAATAGTATTTAACAAATACACTTCCTTTTATTCCGGTTAGGAATACTGCCAGTTTGTAACTGCCAAATTCCCATTGTGCATAGGGCACTTCCTGTTCCAAAACTCCTCCCACCTCAGGAAGTTCATTTGCTGCTAAACAAAATGGTAGCTTCCAAAGCAGCATAACTGCACAAAAATAATACAGAAATTAGAAGTGGTTTATTCTTAGATTCAAAAAAGCATGTATGCCATTTGCAAGTTTGATTATTTTCAAAGAACAAAGCATGTTGACTATGTGCAGCAAGACGTTTTAGGCATATTAAAATATTTATCTTTATAAACACTTTACCAGAAGACAAAAAATAGATTTGTGTGCGTCTTAAGGCTACAGTATAAGAAGCTTTAGATGAATTTAAATATTTTGATGAAATATTTAAATAATGCTCTTATGAAGAACCAGGGTGGAGAATGTTTAAAATCTTTTTTTTTTTTTTTAAATGGTAAAAAATAAGATCTTTAATTTGTTACCTATTATAGAAGTTTATGCTGGAGTGACCTTTAACTTTTCTTTCTGGTTAAGTAGACAGGAAATGAGAAACTCATTGCACAGCAATTGTTTTTTATAATATAGAAAAATGTCCTTCCTTATATGTCTGTCAAAAGCGGAAGAATACTTGCTAATTTAAACCTAGAGAATGACTAATTTAGGAAAAAACACAAATTGATAAAGTATGCAACAGAATAACAATATTAGCTTCTATGTAAGCCAAGGAGAAAAGCACTATAGAAAAGATATCCATTTTACTAGAGTATGCTAGTGCTTAGAAGCTGAAATGTCCTTGGTCAAGACATAGCGGATGGGTACAGAGCAACTTGCAACTGTCTGAGCATGTGCAGCGGAGGTGGAAGGTGTCAAATACTAAAGCTCATTTTAATCCCCCTCCATCCACTCCCGCCTTCAGACTAAACCAACAGGATGGGTATCCAAGATGGCCACCCCCATTCTCCAGATATGATTTTATGCTCATGGCTTGCATAGTATTTTACATAGTTCACAAGCCTGTGAGGTGTTCCCCAAACTATAACAATGCTTTAACATAGAAGGAATATCCTAGACTCTGTATAGTTGATGCTTTCAAATTTTTTTTTTGGTTTTCTAAAAATATTTATCCTACAACCAATTCTAGTTCTTCAGCATACCATATAGTCAGCATGGTACCCAGCATCAGGGCTCTGCAATGATCCCAGTCTGCTGCCATTAGGACTAAAGTGAGAAGCTGTACTAAACTTGTGCACACTGTAAATCATTTCCCTTGGTCGGAAAACAGTGATGAAGAGCACAGGAAGATCAGATTTTCAGATTAGGTTGAATGTTTTGACAACTGTAGAAGAAATTATATGAATCATCTTGATGGATTTTAAAGGAACACTATCACTTAAACAGCAGGATGGTTTCGTCTTAAAAGAGCATTAAAATCTGACTAATAGGAATAGTAATGGTCTTTTGTTGTAATTAGCAAGCCCTTCCTGAGATACTCAGCATTGTTTTTGCAGCTCATTTATGTGGCCCAGTATACTTGAGAAGGATAGGGGAGAGGATCTAATTGCATGATAACATTAGAGACATTGGGCACCACAGACAAGCAGACTGTGATTCTATTCAACACTTCAAAGTAGCTAATTGGGAGATTTCATTTGCATCAAAAGCAGCACAAACAATACTGAATTTATCAGAAATTATTCACATTAGAAAAAAAAATAAATACAAATTGTAGCCATTTTCTATTTTTCTTTCTTTAAGAACAACCTAAAAAAGCAACTTGATTTTGGGTATCTAAGTTATGGCAATATCCACCCCCAAATATAAGAACATTGCATTTTTCTTTAAGGCCTTTTAAAATGTGTTTGTAATTAAATGGTTATTCAGGCTGATGCCCAGTGTTTTTGTGAAAGTTGAATAAGGAAGGAAAGCAAAATGGAGGACAGCTTTGGCTGGCACAGACTTCTGCTTTCACAACTGGAGGAAAATCAATAGCAAATAACTTTCTAAAATTGATTTAAAAAAAAAAAAGTTTACAGCTGTTCATGGTATGCTAATGCTCCTGACACAGATCAATGCCATTAGTTCTTTTCAGCTCCTTAGAGTCTCAATTGGTCTATTTCATGAGTGAAAGTGTTGCCAGAACAAACACATACATATATATATCCCTTGTGTGGCTACCGGCTTACAGAGATACTGGCAAGAATTCCTGCTTGGTTGGCAAGTGTGTTTACTGGGGCTGTTCACAAATGGTCACATCCTTCTAAATGTTTCACCTCAAGAAAAATCTCCCCTTTAGCTCTATCTGGAAGTCGAAGGGTCTCTGAAGATCAGGAAACCACAGTCTGGGGGCTCCGCCTCTGGTAAGACGTCTAACCCTGTCGGTAGCCTAGAACCTTGTAGTGAAAGGGTAATCCGAGCAATGAGCTACTCCAACCCCTGAGACAGGGACAGCGTTGTGAATAACTCCAGTGACTTGCTGCAGGGTTGGGGGGGAGGGACCTTAATGTGCCGTCAAGGATTCCAAGATGGGGAGAGGTGGTGTGGTCTTCTCACCAAAACTGCGGTTTGGCTGGAGCAGTAGGAGGAGGTCTCCTGAACAGCGGAGAGACAAAAAGTAAAATGCAGTGTAAAACGGTTAGTGATGTTGGCTGATACCAGGAAATAAACCTCCCTGCAACGAAACAGCGAAGTCAAACAAAGCCAAATAAAAAACAGATGTGTTTCTGGGTTACATTCTTCTACATAACATATAGCTTTTGTTCCTTAGATCTGACTAAACAACAAAATCCAGTGAACAGTTAGGTCATCATGTTCCTATGTTGAAACAACTCAGAAAATATCCTGGTAACCAATAAAATTGATTTAAGTAAAGAAAAGAAAAAAAAACTTCCTCACGTAATTTTGCGTAATTTTCCATGACCAATATAAAATCTCAAAAGTACCATTCAAGATGGAAAAATACAATGTAATAAATATTCTTCTTTTAATTCATTACTACAAGAAAATATGTTTTAAACAGAGGGATAACTTTACTTACTCATGATTTAAGTCTATTATTTTTAAATAGCAGCCATTTTGCAACAGCAGCACAGCCATTTTGAAATCATCAGATCTCCTTTGCCAATGCTGCAGTTTGATATTTATCTGCAGCATAGATCCTCACACTTTAATTTATTGTTATGTCATGAGTCTTGGTGATGTGTAGTACACAGAGTGTGCCGGTGTTGCTATCAATGAAGGTCTGCAAAGAGTAAAATGGCTGCTTCCATTGTGAAACAGAAAGCCTTAGTCAAGGACAATCAGTGTTATCCCTTTATTTTAAACATGTATTAATGGAGAAAAATGTTATACAATATTGATTAAATTGCTATGTTTTTCTCATTTCAGTGATCCTTTAAAGAAATAATGAACATTTATATATTTTATCCTGTATTAACGTGTTACAGATGTTTATGTTTGTTCTAATGTTTGGAAAGCAGTGTATTCCTTGTGTTCAGACAACCTTTAAAACAAGGCAAAATGATTTGAGTAAATGAGGAATATTATTGACCACTGCATCTTAATGGTAGCCGTGGAGTGTCTTTCCCTGCAGTCTTATCTTCAACCTTTTAAGTACTAGGTTAAAGTATTCATTTATAAAATTTAAATAATTTTATAAGTTCAGAAGTAACTTTTTGAATATCTACCAAATCGTATTTGTGTTAACTAAACATGTGTATGTATATGTGTAACATATCCTGTAAGAACCTTACTTACAGTTCCTGCACAGTCATCATGAGAGAAGGAAAAAAATATTGCATTTGTGCCATTTTGTACTTTTATAAATGTTGATTTTTGTGAAGGAAATAGTTATCCTTTGACTCATTAATTGGAAAGATTGTTATACTTATCTCTGCTATTTTTAAGCCACAAAAGCTGCACCGTTACAGTGGCCCTTTAATGTTACATTGAAAAATAAAAATACAAGACAAAACATTGCAGGCATTAGAAAAAAATACTTATTTTAACAGCTCATGTTAACAATGCAACTTGTGTTTATTTTATTTTTTTAAATAACATTATGGGTTATTTAGGAGTTTGTTTTTTTAAATCATTTAAATTGCTTAAATGGACACTGTAAAGCAGGCACATTTTGAAATTACAGTAAAATACCAGGTTAATAAAAGCCTTTTAATAATATGCGATTACATTTCAGTGTAATTTATTGTTTTAGCATTTTCTTTGCTCTGCTGTAGGTATCCATGTTTAGCTCTTTGACCTTTTCCTTCCCATTTCCTCAGTGCAGGGTCACTGGCGGTTTGTTCTTGTTTAGTGAAGTGTCCATATCCTAAAGTAAACTTTGCAAATGAGGTCTATTGCACTATGGTACTGCTGGGTAGTGTCCTCTCCCTAAAATAAACCATTAAAGCAGCCAGTGAAGTTGCACAGACAAGTGGGGCAAGTGTAGGTCAAATTGGACGCCTGCAATATCACAGAAAAAATGATTTAATAGATTTATGTTACATTTAAATACAATTCCTTAAATGTTTTTAAAAGGGGTAGCACTGCTTAATCAAAGACCACAGATTCCCCTTTAACATTACAAACAGATTAATAACATTTTCATAGTTTGACCTTTTGAGAAACCGTGTGGCCCAATATACCTGTTTTTATATATCTAAACATTAGACTCCATTTAATGCTTTATTTTAGAAAAAGCTTATTATCTCAAAAGGTTTTTTTGTTTATTTTGTAAGAAAACATACTTATGGTCTCATATTCTCTACTTCCTCATCTGGTCCAGTACTTTTGGAAAATTCCTTCCTATTATTACTAATATCAGTACGGCCATCTTTGCACACCAGATCCTGAGGAGAGGTTTGAGAACCACCGGCCTCTATCACATACAACTTCCTTGCACTTCCTTGAACGTCAGTGCATTGTATTTGATTTAGGGTTTGTCCATCTGAAATATGGTTCCATTCATTTTTTATAAGCAAACACCAAATCTAAATTAATGTAGCACCTAACTTGTAAAAAAATATAGAAAATACATATGCAACTTCATATTGGCTAATCCAATTAGAATCTGAATAAGAATATACATATCAATGTGAGAGCAATTACATTACGCAGTTATACATGTTAGTCATTTGAAAAATGCACAGCCACGATACATTTTCCCAAACCAATTGTACTTAAATACATATATGTATGGCAAGTAAGCAATATTGTATGGAGTAAAATGCAAAGGTTAAAGTGATAGGGAAGTATGGATTTATTTAAAATCTGCATTCATCATCACTATGGATATACAGGAGTAAATATACATATTAAATACTTATGGAATAGATTTTCCAGGAGCCAGTGTGGCTCAATATATGGATATGTGAGTGTATAATCGTGGAGACTGAGAATATAATGTTTAAAACTTTTTTCTTTTTTTTAAATGCAATATCCACTATTAATCATTTAAGAGCAACTGAAGACATCACATGTCCTCTGTACCTAGAGGGTGGAAAATTATGTGGAAAAGTTGTTTACAGTTTAAGTCAATTCTTGATCAATTTTAAGACATTTTAGTGAAGTTTGTATAGTCTGTGCAGTCCTTCCACATATTCTGTTCTTGGTTTAATAACTTTTATACTCACTCTTAAGTATGTTGAGAGGTTTACATGCACACAGATAAACACACCAGATCCCCTTTCTCATTTTGTTATAAAAAAACATCACATCCCAGAATATGATGTGAGTATATTTACAGTAAGGGTAAAACATTCTAATCTAGTTCTATTATAGGCAATCCTCTATTATATACATGCAGATGATGAATACAAATTCATGAAAATGAGAGCAGTTAAAGAACTGTTATTTGAAGCACATTATGGTATTTAAGAGAGAAACAGAATAAAAATAACTAAAAAAGAAGAATAAGAGTTAGTGGCTATATGGAACTGGTAAATAACAGGTAGAAGTGAAGACGGTAGCTCAACTTACGTGCGCAAGACAAATGCGTGCCGACGCATCCGCGAACAGATAATAGCGCAACCGACTTCTGCGCGCAGGAGTTAAGGTAAGGAGTTAAGGGTGGACTGCGGGGTGTTAGGTTTAGGGGGTAGTGTTTTTTGGATGGGCTTAGGGGTCTTAGGTATTAGGCACTGGTCATGGGGGTCTGAGGGTTAGGCATGGGGGTCTGAGGGTTAAGCATGGGGGTCTGAGGGTTAAGCATGGGGGTCTGAGGGTTAAGCATGGGGGTCTGAGGGTTAAGCATGGGGGTCTGAGGGTTAGTGGGGTTCGGGCAGTTAGGGAATACATTCTACAACTTGTGCTCTTTTATCCGCATGCATTTGCCAACACGCATTTGCCCTGCGCCCAAAAGTTGGTGTGCCAGTGAAGACAGACAGAAATAAGGGGAAGATATTATAACATGTTTACAGTGTCTTTTATAGTAATAATAATAAAATAACAAATTCACCCAAAATAAGAGCCAGAGACAGACACCCAGAAGGGAAATCACCAATCACCAGAAAAAATAAAGTTCCCTTTATTTTTAGTTTATTAATAAGGTACAGAGTGGAGGAGGCACTTTTACATATTTCCATCTACGGTGGTCAGAAAATACACAATATCATGAGATACACGCCGATCCTCTGCTGTGTCTATTTCCAAGTCATGATCAGAACATCCCATTGCTAATCAACAGGCTGCAATAAATAGAAGTGAATATGACACTCCCAGGTTTAAAGTCAGGCCTAGAGGAACTGAATATTTATTATAGCACAACCCGTTTATTGCCAATATATAGATAGTCGGCATCATTACACAGTGCAGTATGTTCAAATCAGTGTATACAGATACTTTGCATCATTACACACAGACAAAATTGCAGGACCCCCTAATCGAACAAAAGTTATATGTTATTTGAATACTGATTTTGGAGTTAACTTAAAATAATTCTAGTTGCCTCATACCCATTGTAGGATACAACTTCTGGTTTTGTTCCCTCAGGCTGTTATATTTCAAATATGCTCCTATACAGGACCACTGAAATGCTTTTTATCTATGGTATTTTCATTAACTAAGCTTGATAAGTTGCAACAATTTTAGAAGTAAAGGTTGTCTTTTTTGTAACTAAAGCACACACAGATCACACTGCAATAATAGGAGAGATACCCCTGGAAGCGAAAATGTTATTAGAAAAATAAAGTAAACTATTTCAATATATTTAAACATATGCTTATTACATTACAGAGTAAAGAAGCTTGTGTTACAGTGTCTCTAACTTTCATATTCACTTATGCTTTAGTTGACTCTTGGGAGCGTGTGCCACTTTAGGCTAATCAGCTACCCACTAGTACTGCAGAAACCATGACTCCATGCAAAATCTCATCCCTCTTCAGAAGTTGATCAGCAACTAAAAATTCAAGGCTGTATTTATTTTTTGGGGGGGGGGGGGGTTAAAATAAACTTTTAGTTTTTCAAAAGTACATGTTAAATATAGGATTACAGTGGTCATTTAAACTATATAATTGGCATAAAGCTCCCTCATCAATTGTAATATAATCTACAAGTGAAAAAAGTCTTAGCTTTAGTTCTTTGAAAAATATTTTTCCTTTATAGATGAACGTAATTGTTCGACTGCATCCAAAACTGGAATGCGTCCTTACCCACAACATTAATTTCAGCTTATAAAGATTACTGTGGATCGAAGCCACCTATGAAGTGTCAGGGACAGCCTCTGATACCTCAGTCTCGGATGTGTCTAAAAGAAGTATATTAATTAAAAGCACATTTAAATGAAATACAAGCTAAGAATGGTTGTATTAAAGAACCTTTTTTTTTTTGGATATTGTATTCACAATGTTCACATTTATTTTTTTACAGCTTCCAGTTCTGGATGTTCAAATAGGTTTCATGATACAGTGATCCTAAACTTGCCCTCAGTCTTGTGTAGTTCTAAATAATAAGATTTCCACATATTTTACACATTCAGACAGTAGAATCGTTTCTCTGACCAGTGGATAATCTGAGATGCTTAAAAAAAAAAAAAAGGAGTGAATTGGAGACAATAACCTGATTAATATAAATACTATTAAAAATATGTAAGTATTACAATCCCTCTAGTAAAATGTCCATGTAATAACCACTGACTGTTCTAAAACAAGAGTAATCCTTATTAGCAGTTTGTAAATGCCGTCACAACTAGTGGGACCTGCAATTTCTTTTTCTTTTTTCAGAAATGCTCTGAATATTTCCTCAAACACATTTCATATATCCCCCTCCCCACAGAGTATAAAGGCACTGATGAAAGAGAATCAAACACTATAAATTGCAGAAGGTCTGCAGGATAGATTTGTTTGCTATTAAATATGAAGGAATATAACGAGATTTGCATAAAGAACCAAAATCTGTACATAAAATCATAAGAACAAACTACAATTCTACAGATGGAAAATGCAAAAGGGGCCCTTTCACATTGTGTTATACAGATTTATGGTGATGTTTCTCTCTGGAAATAACAGCTTTCACCCAATTTTCTCCCCCTTTCGACCTCCTGGTCTTAAGCGATTGCTAACAGGATAGAAACATATTTATTGTGTTAGATCAACCCACTGAAACTGGTTATAACAAGGGGATGGCATTATGTTAAATCAGTGTGCAAATGAAACACAATAAGTAGCATGTGTTAGCTAGCAGCCATTTTATCTTTGCTATCCAATACACAGGAAGTGGTAATGGCAATCATTCTGAACAAATACTGGAGCAACAAACAGGAAGTAGCACAAAGGCCATTTTGAAGGTGTGATGTCAGAAGAACAACCTGCTCTACCATTTAAATGCTTAATGTCTTACAAATAGTAAAGACAGGAAGCACATACAAAATAAAGTGACATATTTAAGCTGTAACTGGTCACACTGACTTTTACTATAATGTCATAGCTCACAAGTGGCTACTTCCTGTGCAGTTTATCAAAATGCTTGACACAGCATACTTAGTTGTTCGCTATTAGTTCCTATGTAGTCATAATCTCAACCCAAATTGGCAAACACCTCTCATATTATCACTTTGTATGAACATTAAAATACTAAAATTGCTAATTTTCCTCTTTCAACTTTTAGTAATAACATCAGCTTCAGACATGGTTGCTTTTGTACTGCTCAGCGATCTTACTCTGTACAGATTTTCATCATAATGTCCCACTCTATAGAAATGTCATTATCAGTATTAAAGTCTACTATAAGTGGACTGGTTTATAACAATGCAGACTGAGAACACGGCGGGGTCAACACAGTGTCTGTAAAATTGGAGCAGGCAGGAATATCCTGTGTATTATCCCCTGGCCCTCTTCCCAAAGAGATAACTGCAGAGCTGTAATCTTTCTAACACCCTTGGGGCCCCTCGTGATTCTTAGTCTAGTAAGGAGGGCTCTGCTGGTCGGATTATGGTGGGCCGGGTTGGGGCGGCGGGAGGTCTCCGGCTGCAAAAAGGAAGAGAGGGCAAGAGAGATAGCTGAGGTGAAGTGAACACAGATGGGGGAGATGTTAGGTGTGGGAGCCATGCTTACGACAAGAGGCATCATGCTTTTCTTAAAACAAAAACATACATTTTACCGAGTATTGTTACAAATTGAGGTGTTCTTTATCAGTCTCAATATAAAGCTTAGTTTTGGAATTATAATGGTAAGCAGATATTAGTAATAATTTGCAATAAACAATGGGGTAAAATGATAGAGTAGCATAATCAATGAGAGTGTGTAGTCATTTTCTTTATGTATATATATTGTTCATTATCAATATACAGAAATACTCATCAGTAGCACAGCATGCATACAAAGCCACAAGAATAAATACTTTCTTACCTGGGCACTCCAGGGGGAAATGCAGGTGGGATGCGGGCTGGTCTGGATGGTATCTGCGGAGGATTAGAGAATGGGTCATTGTTGGCAGCGGCAAAAGGACCTTGTGGACCTGGGCGAGATGGGATTGGAGGGGCCACAAAGCCAGCGCCTGCTGCTGGCACAGGGATGAGGGGGGGCCCAGGGGTTGGACCTCTTACTGCCGGAGGTCTGCTTGGAGGATGAACACTGGAGATCGGCCTCCGTTGTACATTTGGGCTAAAACAAAAAAGCAAAGCACAAGATTAGCTAAAAATACTCAGATTTTCTTACATTTTCTAATAAAACTTTTTTTCCAGTAATTACTTCTGTCTAATACACATATATAGAGCCTCTTTACTTGAGTGCAGGACATGACAACGAATAACTAATTATGTCTGAGTGAGGATTGCAAAGCCACAAGACTATGGCCAGTTTAATAAATAACACACCGAGACTTACTCTTAGTTGACAGTGATAAGTATGAAGAGCTGTTTTACACAGATATAATCATAGGAGATAGTCAATGCACCTAATTGATTATTTGGCCGAAGGCGACACAGGGGAGGTTCCAAGTATTATTGATTTAAAACTACAGACAGCAAAAGTACTTTATTAAATCAATGTTGCTAAAAAAAAAAAAAAAAAAAGAAAAAAAAAAAATCCACAACTACATTTTTTAGATTGAAGTTTGTGATTTTGAGCTGTCAATCAGCATTACTGTTCACACCACTGAGATCCATATCTTCTATCAATGAGAGATCACTGACGTTAAATATTACCGATTAGCCCAAGCACAAAAAAAATAAATAAAAAGGCATGCTCAGAACCAGGTGACTACACTCAAGATAATGGACTCAATTCCTCAGGGGCTAATTAGTAGAAATTATCTTTCATTAACAAAATATATAAATCCGTTTGTGGGTGGATCAGAAAAGCAAACTCAGTGCAAAATGGCAAATTTCAATGGTTAAAAAAAATAAAATAAATAATATTCTACACAACATTTATTACCACCTATAGTTTTAAATTATACCATGTTTGGAACCTCAGCTGCATCTCTTTAACAAGACCAATACATTTTGCTATATATCTAGTTCTTAACAAATAAACTGAAAATCAAGACTTCAGTGAGCTTGTTAACATGAAAAAAGGTACAGAACTTATGAAGTTAACTGCTTCTTGTAGATTTTTTATTAACAGGAGCTCTACAAAGAAAATTATGCCCATTTGCAAGCACTTTATAAACCAAATTCTTGGAGAAGTGAGATCAGCAAGTGAAAGGAGCCAGATTATCAGAAGTACAAGACTCAAAATGGTAAGAGGATATGATTCACTGCACCGTCATAGGGCAGGATACAGAAAATGCATGACTATGGACACATGTAAAGGCACTCCGATAGTTGTTGATCCTATACAAAGGGGCACTGAAATCACACGTTGCAACCTAAATTTAAAGGACCCCTGTAGTTCAACAAGAACACCTGTGGACATCAAACAAAAATGTTTTTAAAGCTCTGTATAATATATTTTGTCTATGTTACTCTACTTCCAGAGAGCTGTATCAAAGGTGTCAAATTATATTTTTTTCTAAATAAAAAGCTAGTTTTGTCTTTTCCCGTACTTAAATATGGTCTTAATCAGTCCAAGTTTTCAAACATATTTTTTCATTGTACAGTAGCCCTTTAAAAATGATCACATTTTAACCCAGTGACCAAACCTTTCCTCCAGGACCCCCAGACAGATCATGATTTAGGTTTATATATGAACACAACAGAGGCAATTTATTATTAACCGACCATTACACTTTTAGCTGTTTCAGTGTTAAATCTAAATCCAGACCTGTCTGGGGCTCCCCAAGGAAAGGTTTGGGAATCACCATTTTAAAAACGCTGGCTGCAACAGACATACTCACAAATCACAATTTGTCATTAGGAACCCTGGCAGAACGGTTAAGCTGCATTTCCACATTATAATAAGGACATTTTTTCACATTTTGCCATATTTGCATTTGATTATTAATGCTGAAAGCTCATGGTTATAAATCTAGACTAATATGTGGATTTCATGTCTTATTACATGACGACTGCAGTGATTATATAATAGGATTTCATTTATTAAATAACTGAAAAACAATAAAATTATCTATTTGAAAGAAAACAAATATTTAAATGACTGCTTAGGCCAATAATTCAATAAAATGTCCCTGTCTTTATTTTTACGTGGCTGGCCTCTTAATTAAACCAAGGTGACGTTTGGAGGTGCTACACTCCCACCTGTGCCCGCTGTTGGCATTTTGCAGCCACGTGTCATCTACAGGTGGCGGTACAGGGGTGCTGATGGTGCTTGTACTGATGTCGCCTATTATGTGCAGTGCCTCTTTTAGTGCATGGTACATCCGGAGCATTTCATCCCGCCGCTGAGCTTGGTCTGCAGACTCCTCCATCAGACTGTTCTGATCGGTCGAGGAATAGAGAAACGCCAGCAGCTCTGAGTGGATGAAGTCTTTTGCCTGCAGAGCACATAATGACAACAAGAATAAAAAATCCAAACAAATGCTACTTGTCTCTTAAATAAAATACTTCAGGTTAAGAAAAACGTCATGCATGTGTGTGAAGTAAATAAGCTAAAAATTTTATCAGCTATGTAAGCAACTAGAATAAAAGCATCTAAAACCATCCTAACTGCAGCACTCTTCTAATGTACAGGGGATTCCATATTGGACCTCTAGGGTATGATTTATTGGCTTGATGGGTTGTGCTCTGTCTTTTTAAGATTCAGCAGTCGAGGGAGAGTAGTGGGAAATGTGTTACAGTGACCCTTTTATGGAGCATGGACAGTTCACAATGTAAGTGTGCAAATAAAGTGTAATTAAATGACTACAATAGTCCAAAAGTTTCCTTCATGCATTAGAAATAGTATTTTGAATGAAGAATATGTGGTTTATAGTGTAGAAATATTAAATGTTTTTTCTCTTTCTCTGCCAAGAAACATTACAGGGACAGTGTGCCATGTGAGCGTCTGCATTCCCATTCAACTGTCTGGTAAGACAAAAGCAGATCAAAGGTTTGTTTTTTTTTTACTTTTCTTTTGGTGATACATTTTGATATTGATAAATATCCTTAAACACATATAATCATCATCACACAAGTAATAATAATAATAAAAATAAATAAATCTATAAAGCATGATCTTTTAAATATATAATAGCTAGGTTTTGACTAGATTGGCCCCATAATAAAACATGCCAATGTTCATGTCAATGGTGGTTGTATGCCACCTAAAAAAAGACTGTCCGTGTGTAAATTTATCTTGCTAATAAACAAATGTTAACTGCAAATGTTATAATTTTTCTAGACAAATTATACAAGCATAATTTCAATTTTAAAGGTAACTAAAGGAAGAGGTTTGCTCACGTTGTTGATCATGAGGTGCATTATGGTCTTTGGCATAAGGTCTCGAATGGACTTGTTGACAATGCCCATGTAGGAGTCCACCAGGTTTCGAATGGTTTCTACTTGTCTTTCCAGCTGAGGATCCATGGAGAAAGTGTTCTCTTGAACATCATCTTCATTCTCTGTCTGCAAGAATCAGGAGAGAGTAGTGTTAGTATCCATTACAACACAGAAGATCTGTGCCAGTCTCACACACAGCAAATGGGTGAACAGGTTTCTACTCACAATTCATCTGCTTACCTGGTCTTTTTCTGGGTACACTCCTGCCCTAAGGAATGATGCTTTCCAGCTGTCTACATCTTCTTGGGAGTCACACGCTAACTCTATCTGGCGCAGGTCTTTATACACATTTCTGAAATGAGCCAAGTAGAGAAAGAGGGATTGCACCTGGTGAATATGGTACTGACCCTACCAAAACATCTTGATCCATAGGTGCACTCTATTCAGCTAGCTCTTTTCCACACAATTCCCTCTCTAAACACTTCAAGGGAGAGTGTAAACACTTCAATTTAAATAAATTATTTTACTTCATAAATAACTCAAAAAAAAAAAGTGTGTGTGCAAACAGCAATGGAAGGTTTTGGCAAAAAAATAAAAATATAAAAACAAAAGTTGCCTCAACCACAGCTGCCTCACTCCTCTCCCACCTTTTTCCTTGCTTTGGGTACAAACACAATCAGCCTATATTGCATTAACCTTGCAGAATAAATCATCTGGAAAATGCTCTGTAGGAGGAGGCTGCGGTGGTGGTGGAAATACCATAACCGCCTCTCCAAAGTGAGCATGCTCCAGGTAATCCTGCATGCTTAACTAAATTTATGTTGACTATGTGTCATTTGAACAATAGTGCCCAGGACAAAGAGGTAGTGCAGCATAGGCCATAAAGAGGACTCATTTAAAAATTATTATATTTTTTTTCATGTTAATTTATGGTGAACTACACAAAAAAATAGATTTCACCTGAAAAGCACTACCACTGGCCCTTTGAAAACTTTACTCCTTCACCACTATCCAAGATAGTCAGAAATTGTTCAGTCATAACCACTCTCACTGGGCTCATTCTACTAACCTTTGCTCTGTGTTGAAGATGGCAAAGATGTGTTTTGTGGACATGAAGCCCTTTTCTACATCTCTGATCTTCAGGTTATCAAGAGGCAGCATGTATTTCTTTTCTTTCTCCTACAGAGGGGTGAAATAGAAAGCAAGTCTCAGAATTGACTAGTCAAATCCAGGCAAATATTATAACTTCTTTTTGCAGGGTTTGACACAGTTAGTGCTCAACTACTAAAGCAAAGGCCAGGGTTTCCCTGCCATGCATTGATAAGGCAATCAGAATGACTGAGGCAGTGACTGGCTAACCTGGCCTGTGATTGGCACTTGAAGACCGACATTGCCTACACAGGTCTTATCACATAGTGTCTACCCATACAAAAAGCTTAACTCAATAATCAGCAGGTCCCACAGACATTTAAAGTTAATCTGCAAATCAATGTATAACACGTTACAATGTCTTCCTAAAAGATTATTTACTTTTGATATCAAGAAAGTTGGTTACATGAGAATGAAGTAAAATCACTTATGCAAATGCACAATACATACAAATTCTTACACACAGTACAAATATAGATGAGTAAAAGTCTAATTACAGTAGAAACGTGATATTGATTCTAGAAGATGTATACTTTGAGGAATTGTTGACTGCTTTTCGGGGACCAATACAATTTTTTTCATTGATGAATTATAATTTATTATGCTATAAACCCTATACTTTTGGTGTCACTGATCTTTGCGACATTCTTGGTGCCATGCTGGCATTTAACACAACCTTCCTAAGATGGAGAATATGAAAGGGGTTAAAGGAAGGAGTGGAGCATATGTTTCTAGCAGAAACTCAACATCTGGAACAGTTTATGTGTCTGGGAGGATTTTTTGGCCCACGTCTGCACTGCTTCCACGCGGAGGGCGCTGGATGGAGAGCCCCCGGCCTCTTAACCCCTCCTCTCCGATTTCCTGCAAAGCCACAACTTTGCTCCTAAGGCTGAAAGCTTTTCATTGCCACGTCAGAACAGCCTTGATTTCCCTGGGCTCTGGTTGCCTGTTCTCCCCTCTTGCAGTTCGATGGAAGAGGATGCTCAAGAAGCTCTTTATGGGAAGAATGGGTAAGACTCAACTGGGGGCCTGCTAACAGGGTAATGCATAGGTTATAAATGGCAAATCAGCTCCTTTGACCATAGACTCAGATGGGCATTTCTAAAAGCTAAAATTTCAAGTACGTTGTTGGGGGATGGGAAGGTAGATACTCATGGAGAACCAAGCATTAGACTGGCTTTGAATCAGAGAACCAAAAACATCCTACCAAGGCAGTTAATAGGCAGACCATAGTTTATTCTGTATATTTATCACATTTTCAACACAGACAAGCACATACCATATGTACAGAAAAAAATTAAAATGTACAATAGAAACACACACCAGTAATAAATATTAGAATATGCTAAGGCTATGTTGGAAGACAACTCAATTCAAACCCATAAGATCTTATTTCTTGACCTTCAAAAATACCTTCAAAAGTACACCAAGAAAAACTAACCAGCACAGACCACACAAGCAAAGCCCACACAAGTAGTGATTGACCAACAAAGCATACATGGACTAGATGCAAAGACTGCTTAAAAAATAAATAAAAATAGAACATACATGCTATAAATTAGTTTATAGACACATGTCTTCCAACATAGACCTAGAAGAACTAAAAAAGGGACGTGGAGCACAAAGAAGGGATAGGTAATGGAGAGAATGTTAGACTTTGACTATTTCTTTGAAATAACTCAGTGGCCAGATCCAGAACTGCAGGGCTTTTTTGTTCCCGCAAAACTGGCACATAACCATTCTTTAGAACACATAATTGCACTCTGGTATGCTAGCAAAAATGCACCGGTGCTGCTGTGCCTGGTGACAGGGGAAATGGGCCTTGGTCAAAACTGAAATCTCTACTGAGGAACCTAAATTAGGCATTTTACCCTGACCTGCATGTCTACAAGTACTTTGCTGAAGATCATCTAAGTTCAGTGGTAAAGTGAATGGGTCAAGAATGTTGTGGCATATACCAAGGATTAGCAAGACGGTGAATATGACAGGGGTACATTGGGATGGTGAAAGTTATTATGTACATACATTTTTCAACCTTTATTTTAAAAAGGATACTTTAATTAGTACAATCATTAACAACAAAATCTATTTAGTTCTTGTTATTGAGGTTTGCAGATATTCTCAAATAGGATTGGCTCAGTTTCTGAAGCTGTATTTAATGTTTTTAATATTTACAGGACTCTTTTTTCATAAATTATATCATAAAATAATGTTTTTTGTAACGCTTAAAATATACTATTAAATGATTGAAAATCTGAGCATGTTTTTTTTTTACAGTGTAAAGGAAAAACCAAAAGGAATGAAAGAGCCTACAATATCCTAAAAAATACACTGTTTGGACAATGAGTCTCAATTGAAGCTTTTAATTACAAAAATGCCTCTGATATTTGTGTTGGGCACCCAGAGAGATTGTTTGAGATTGGTACAATATACTGCAATATTCCTTCTGCTGAGGTTTAAAAATCATAGCATGAGTGCCTTACTATTTATGTGGCTATGTTTGTATTAGTACAGGACTATGTGTCCTATCTACATTGTTTTGGTTACTTTAATACATTTTGATAAAAAGCGTGAAAAAAAAAAACAACAAACAAAAAAATACACGATTTCAAGGATTTAACCATCATCAATTGAGGTTGTAGGATCTTAACATTCATGAAGCCCCTACACAACTGACTCAAAAGGGTGGAAAAGAAAAACATTCATTCTCATTCTTCAACGACAACTAATAGCGAGAAGGAATTTCCTGTAGTCTGTAGATGAACACCAAAGAAAAAGCTGCAAGAGGATTCCCAAATGGCCATCCCCGTTCTCCCAGTGTTCAGACTACGTGTTCGTTGGTCATAATGTGAACAGTAGTCTACACACTGGTTAAACTGGGAAGGACAGTAACACAGGAATGCAAGCCACAGCTATACACCACCAACTGAATGTGAGGGACACCCGGCTTTGTGCATAGACTGCTCTTTAATGCATCAATCAAGGATCTTCTCCTGCTGTGTTAACAATTATATTATTGCCTATCATGTACATGAGTCTGAACAAATACAATATCTAAACTATGTGTAAAAAGGGAAATTGTATGGCTATTCTTTTTTTTATTCTGTTTGTATAGTAAAATAAATAAAAAAAAAGCATGCAAACATATTCCAGGCATAGTCGATTACACAGAGAAACAGATGTGTATATATACACACACAAATTTTTATAGTACATCACTGGCAGTGCCTTAGCCAACATTTCTCTGTCTGACAAAATTATTTTGAGAGAAATCGCTGCTCATCTCCACACTTGAAGAGTATTCCTAGTATATGTGAGCCGGTGTCATAATATAGAAATAATTCAGATGGTTTGCTTTTCATAAAAAAAAAACCTAACATTTCTAGTGTTTAAAACATACAATTTAAAATATATTAGAAGAAATGTAAACATAAAGCTTTGCTCTATCACAAGGAAGTTATAGGTTTGTAGACTGTAAGCTTGCATGAGCAGGGCTCTCACAAAGCATTGCATTATTGATATGAATGTTTAATATGTAGCAACTACCTTTGAACATGTACTGTACATAGATGTGATATTCCGAAGAGCTAAAAATAAAATATAATAATACTCATATTAATGTCTGGTCTCTTACCTCTTCATCCTTATACCAGGATAGTGACTCTGCAGTTAGCACAAACCAATATTCTTTGGAGCCTCCTTTCATGATGCTGATGTTATTGATGGTTAACCAGCCTCTCCTGATAACCTGCAAGGAGACAGAGGGGGAGAAATGTGGAAGATGGGGGGTGGGAGAAGAAACAAAGAGCAGAAAGGACGACAATGCCAATATTCTTAAATTCAAAACACCAACTCAATTCCAGGCTTAGACTTGATCTGCAGACGTGATTGAATGGTGAGGGAGATAGTATTGGGAAACGGCTAACAATGAACAATGGAAACCTTACTCCATAAGTATTACTCTGCATAGAGTGGGATATAACCAACTTGATTCAAAACAGTTGTCAAAGCAATAGGGAACATATTTCCTCTCGCTCATTCAAGCCTACATTGACAGAATAGCCTACTATTTTGTTTAAACAGGTAGCTTCTCTTTAAATATGTAGCTGAAGCAGAAGTGGAATAGCAGCATTCAGAGCATATGGCAAAGTATCCAAGTGGGCTGATTTAATATTGACAATATATTTTATCTTAATGAATGTCACTTCTAATGAGTAGAGGACGGTATTGTAAATGGATACAGTGTGGAGGGCTGAAAAATCTGTCTGTTAAACATGGACTATTCATTTTGGAATGGTTGTGCTTAACACAGACACTGCAGGTCTGTCTATGTAGGACATGAGGAAGTAATTAGACAATAAATAGAGACCAAGTAGACCTCAGTCTGCAATTTGCTAAGCTGGAAGAGATGATGGGTAGAGAAAATGAAGAACATATGTCAGGACAAACAATGAAACAGACAAAACCCAACTGCCTTTCTCAATGGAAGGGAATACCGTTATCAATAGAGATGTCCAAGACAGTGCACCCAAATAGGAAATTTGATTATTAATGATTTTATATACCCACCAGTACAAAAGTAGTTCTTAAATCTAGGTTTAAGTGTGCGGGAATATGATTATTACTAGAAAGAAATCTACTATAAAAAAAAAACAATGGAAATTTAGATTCATGATTTTATGTATACATCAATACACCAATATTTCATCCAGATATATTATAAACAAATCCCTAAGCTTGTGACTTATTCTCTGCAAGACAAAGAGCAGTGAACTACGGACTCCAAGTGTGTAAGCAGGTATCATAAGTACAAATGCTGAAAAGTGAGTATTAGTGCACCCTAAACATAGCACCTTAAGTGAGAAGCAAGGAAAGCTGTAGCACAAAAACAACCCTGATGTGATTCTTTTTGACACAGACAAATCTGATAGATCGTAATCAAAAAAGGAACCACACTTCGTTAATGATATTTTCATTTTTTTCCCCTTCAACCAGTAATTGTGCAATGCAAATTATTATATATAAATATATAATTAAACTGGTTAAAATAGCTTTTTGCATTTATTTAAAATTTGCCTTAAAATTGTAATAAATCAAGTTTATTCTAACTTGCACCTCATAATAGGTGGCACAAAGTTACGTTCCATGCAGGCTTCAAATACACAAAAATATTCTATATGTAATCTTACGGTCACTAATGGAATATACTAGTAGCCATCTTGAATTAAGGCAGGTTAATATCTCAAGTTTTATTAGTTTTATATTGAAGATGACTTGGCTTTCCACCTGAACTTGTATCTCATCCATTCCGGTAAGTTCTGTGTTTAGCAGAATTCCCCACAAATGGAAGTGACCTCAAAACAGAACATTTGCTTTAGTTTAGTGTGAACTATCTGGCAAAATCGGAATTTATTCAGAACGGGAAAATAGTGGTTTGAGCCTCAAAACCCTTTGGCTTGAGAATGAAGACTTTATCAATATCCTTGGACTTTTTAAATGAGATCTTAAAAAAAAAAATACAAAAAAATATATATATTTATTGCTAAGCAAGAAGCAACTTCATTTTTTTTTTGTTTGGTTGAAGTGTGTTTCATTTTTCTGACCTACCTAGAGTTAGTCTCACACACATAGCAGGTACTTACCAAAATCTCTCCCTGCATTTAGGATAAGGAGCCACAAGATTAGGATGATGCAGAGATAAATAAGACAGGACAGGACAGAAAAGCAGGAGTAGGATGGGTGGATTTTAGGACAGAAAAAGTATGAAGAGATCACCAAGAAGCATGGAGAGTGAAAGAGTAAACACAGAATGGAATGCAGCAAAAAGGAAGAAGGGGGAAAAATTACATGCAATTAATATAACAGTTAATGTTTAAATGTGCCCATTAAATCAATAAAACAGAACAGTCAGTGGCAAATTAATATCAACACATGCCAATTTAATATTAAATTGCAGATGCACGGTGTGCAAAGAATGAAACAGAATGGTGGCTTTAAGTGCTTCTTAGACGAAGAGATTTGAGAATGACAGAGACAGGACAGTGAGAAAAGAAGGAGGTTACACAGTGTGTATGGGATTATAAATGGAATTCCTTAAAAGACCACTACAATAAAAATAAAATATATGTTTGAAAACTAGGGAAAAAGAACTTAAGCTAGTATTTTAATAAAAAAATGTTAGGCCTCTGCTGGACCCGGGAGGAATCCATGATACTTTTGTAGAAGTTGTTTGTGTGAGAGGGACATTAATTTTCCTCAAGAGCAATGTAAACATTTTTTAGGGGAAGGGAGGTGGTGTCAAATTCAGTTAGATCCAATTATTAAACAATAACTTCTCACTTCTTTTGTTCCTACTCCCTAACACCACCCACCAATGAAAGATAAAAGACACACTGTCATAATCCAGCTCTCAGGAAGAGATGTTACAAGGATAAAATGGAAACTTGCACTTATAAATAGTCTTCAAAAATTCAGATATTCCCCAAAACGTTTTAGGTTTATGGCTAATGGTGTTAGTTTTATATATACTTCAGAAACAAGTGCCTTTTTTCTTAAACTACAGTGGTCC
Source organism: Discoglossus pictus (assembly GCA_027410445.1). Classification (NCBI taxonomy): domain Eukaryota; kingdom Metazoa; phylum Chordata; class Amphibia; order Anura; family Alytidae; genus Discoglossus; species Discoglossus pictus. Next base: position 137,102,868 of record CM050167.1, on the reverse strand, counting down.
TTCAAGAATATGGATCCTACATGCGCAATTCATTAATCCACCAGTAGAGGTCATTGAAGCCATCTAGCTATGGGACACATGGAAGAGGTCCTCTTCTCATAGAGAAGGAAGGTGAAAGAAATATTAACATAGGAGGGAGGTAGCCTCACAAAATAGGGAGGAATTATGGACCCAAATAGCCCCAAGGAAATACTCCATGATTAATGCTCTCTTCCAATAGGAAGACACTGCTGATCCTATGCAGAAGAAGCATACTCTAAGCCAGGGTCATTTAAAAAAGACCACTGTAGTAGTATACATTTAAAATACAGTCTTTTAAATACTACAAATGAAAATAGTCCATGTTATTTATAATTTAAAAATAAATACTGATTCTAATTAATTTTTAAACAACATTATGTTGCAGTAGAATCTACCTTTTTTTCTGACCTACTTACTGCGGTGGGAGACTCAATGCAGAGGAGGCTCCTATATGCATAACGGAAAAGTGACAGATAAAACTGCCAGAGTTCTCAGCATGACTATTGGAAAACTCATTAGTTTACAAGGGAACACTACTGAGAAAGTAAGAGAACTCTGCAGTAAAGAATAATTGCATGAACATTTAAAAAAAAAATGTAAAGGTTTTCTTTTGCTTGCTAAAAAAATGATAAAACATTACCAAATGTAATCATTTAAAAAGCTATATAGAAATAAATTGGCCACAGCGGTCCTTTAAGGACAAAGTAAAATGTAATTGCCAAAGTCGCAGAATGAAAAGGGGCTCACCACTGACCATGGCAGACTGGAACACACTTAGTCGCCACTGCCTTTACCTGCCCTGCCCGATTATATGAGCTTTTGAAATGATTTATGTTCATATTGCCCACAATTAACCCTTCCTGAAAATGCCTTGTATTATAGCCCTGTAGTTATTGTAATAGTTTTGTCTGACTTACCATCTGATTTTATTTTTTTATTTTGTCAAGCCCCTCTATTACATTACTTCCTTTGCTCTTATTATTTTCTGCTATTGCTTCCCATAAAACATTATCTTTGTCACTATATCCCCAGTGTCTTCCTCTCTTGTTCCCTCTATACAAACTTACTGTCCATTGAGTGCCATTTACTCCCTTATATAATTGTCAAAGTAGCCAAGACTGTCAACCACATCACACAATTTTGCCAACCCCCCTCCTAGTTTTAATCTGTATTGCTGAACAAATATATGGGAAACCCTCCCAAAGAAAACCTTGTGTGCAAGATATACGGTAGTTCTTGTTGGGCATGTTACAGGTATGGAGGACACCACCCCCCGTGTCCATTCACAAATATGTTATTAGTTCCATCAGTAATCTTGTGTATAAAACTGTTTAAAAATGAGAATGGTGCATTGACAGAAATTAATTGGATCTCAGCTGTTTACCTGGTTGGGCATGGCTCTCTTTTTGTTGAGCTGCGTGCTCCTCTGCTGCGCACTAAAAGAGAAAAGTTAATATAAGCTCTCTACATTTTGGCACCTTTCTAGAACATGAATGAGTGAAAATTACAGTATGCTAGAATACGTGTCAAATAAATCTATGAGGAAGGATCTACAGAATACAATCTCACACACTGCAACAAAACATAGTAATATTTATTACCTATTCGGACACTGTAATGTCTAAACAAGTCATGACTTTAATTATGCTAGATGTAACACAAACTTTTAAGCCAAATAAGCCCAATTATACAGTGTAAAGTTTATAGAGAGAGAGAAAAGAGAGAGAGAGAGAAAAGAGAGAGAGAGAGAAAAGAGAGAGAGAAAAGAGAGAGAGAGAGAAAAGAGAGAGAGAAAAGAGAGAGAGAGAGAGAGAGAGAGAGAGAGAGAGAGAGAGAGAGAGAGAGAGAGAGAGAGAGAGGCGAATGAGAGAGAGAATAGGAGTGAAAGAGAAAGAAGGGAAGAGAGAGTGAGAGAGAGGAGGAAATGTGACAGACCACGAATCGAGGAAGAGTGGAGTGTCCCAAATTTTTCTTCTCTGCTGGACTGGGTCCCCAACTCTCTCATTTCCCTTCTCTCTCCCATGCTCTTTTCTCTCTCTCTCTCTTCCCCTTCAAAGGGAGACCTGAAAGGGTCCAGCACAAAATAAAAAAAATGGCACTATATATATATATATATTATATATATATATATATATATATATATATATATATATAATCTCCTTCCTGTTTTGTGCAATTGCCACATTGGGCTCTATTCCTCCTCCCATTCCACACAGTGTGAAGTATGCAGACAGCAGCACATGAATCTTCACTGCATTAAGAGATGCTGTACGGAGATGCAAACATCTTCATGTTGGTCCATGCAGTCATAGGGTGATGGCTCCAATACTAGAAGCAGCACTATATGACCTTTGCATTAGGAAACTGCTGACTTAGCTGTATTTGAATTAGGAGATGCAATATTGAGGTTCACAGCTTGTGGTTTGCGTTTGTCATACAATGACATGCTCCTCTGATGGATGGGAGGAGGTAGAGAGTACAACATGGCAATGCCTAGAGGTGAGGAGAAGGAAAAAAAAATTGCAATAGTTCAAAACTATATAGACTTTTGCTGTTAGGGCTCCAGAATTATATATGCAACCTAAATGTTTAAGGGGCCATCACTTGTTTTACACCACTAGAGTTTACTTTTAAATTAAAAAAAAAAATGGTAATATATACTCAAATGTTATATTTTTATGACAACACATACCGCTCCATAGGACATACCTTATAGCTTCATTTGGTATTTCACCCTAACTGGCATGCTGTACGTTTGTATAAAGCATATACATTACTTATTCACACAGTAAACCTGTACATTTGTGCAATACCCACCCTGGAACCGACTGCTCAGTATAGTAACAGCTGTGAGGTGAAAGAAGGGGGAGCGAGTGGTGATCGTGAGGACGGACAGAGAGAGTGCAGGTCAGACAGCAAGAATAAAACACAGGAGAAAGATTACTGAGAGGTGGACACTGCAGAAAGGAAGACAGAGTGAGATGCAGAAAGATAAAACAAAGTGATAAATGAGTGGGGAGAGAAGCCAAAAATGAATAAGCATGATGCAGGAGATAAACCATGGTGGGGTCGTGAACAAAAGGGAGATGCATAAGCTATGCTGCAGAGCAATGTAGGTTATTTCATGCAGTCAGTGCACACATTAGAATGGAAACCAGCTAAACATAAGCTATTCATGCAGTTTTTCTGTGGGCAAGTGCTATAGTAGCCATAAAGAGTGGTGAAAGGGTGATTTTTTTTTATTTTACCATTGAACCTTTGTGGTTCTATACACAAATTCATCAGATATCCAGAATGCTAAAAAGGTGAAATAACTGGAAAAAAAACCTACAATGCTTATACCAATTGAAATGATAGACTGATAACATATCAGTTAAAAGGTGCTAATTTTTAGACCCTATTCGTCCTTGATACTCTGTCACTGTGCTTATATTTTGTCACATAAATTTACCATATTTCTATAAAAGTCCCCTTATACTCCATTTACAGGAGAAAAAAAAAGTAAGAGAGCCTAGAATATGTTGTAAAATTGTAGTATTCATGATTAAAATAGTAAAGATGATCTTTTGTGGGACAATAATAGCTGGTGTTTAGGTTGTGGCTCCTTCCACCTTTTACATACTATGGCCAGGAGTGCAGCACATTTCCCAGACGCTGCCACTAAAGCTGAGCAGTAATGGGACAGGTTCAGGATTTGTCATAGTTTGAAAAAGATGGGAAGACGTCCATCAGAATTTATTTGTGGAATATTTTTAGTGTAAAATTCTCACAAAAGATTAATCTGGTTTCAAATCACAATAAAGTGAATAGCTGTTTATTTAGATCTCTACTGTGCAAAAGTTGTTTTAAGCTGGACTGCTATTGAGGTCTTTTAATAAATAAGATCTGGGTTAAGTTTCTTTTTTTTTGCGTCGTTCAGTCGTTTCCAACTTCCAACTTTCTGTGACCTCATGGACTAACACACCAGGCACATGTCCATGGTCAGATACTGGAGTGGTTTGCCAGTTCCTTCTCTAGTGGGCCACAGCATACAGCCCCTGGTATTCCTAGGTGGTATCCCATCCAAGTACTGACAAACCTGCTATGCTTCAGGGTGGTGTGACCGCTTGGTTCCCTGACTGGAATCAAATCCAGGTTGCATCGGTGAAATCGCTAAAATCTAACCACTGGACCACCAGGGAACCCCAAGATCAGGGTTACTCAGTATGTATTATTACCTAAGTGAATATTTTAATAAATTGTTAGTATTTCCTGAACTGTACCCATATATTATTTCAATAGCTCCTACACAGCACAAAACAGGTGTCTCTATTTTTTTCTTTAGTAAAAACTACTTGTGCACACTCTAATATATTGGAAGTTAACATAAAATCCACACATTTCAAGAAATAACATATTGCAAGCTATTTTAACATAAACCATGAAGTAAAACAAAATTGCAAGCTATGCTAAAACATTACCACAGATTACAACAATTAAAATTCATTACATCTGGACTATTATTGCAAGGATACAAAGGTTAATACAGGGAATGTTTGAGCATAAATATCCCATTGCAGGGTCGCTCATGCAATCATTTCTAAAACAATTTCATAACCAACCATAAAAGGCCTCCAGTCTGTTGTACTCCAAAGGCCTAGGGAACTGAAGAAAAGAACTTACTTGGCAAATCCAATGAAATCTTCATGATTGGTATTGATGTAAGAGAGTTCAATATCTATTAATAGGAGGATCTGAAAAACAGAAACAGGAGTCACTTATCACCAGAGGAACTGACTGATAAGAATTCCTTAAATCAGACACTCTATGCATCTTCAACCCCATACTGCATTAGCTTTCTACTGGTCTGTCAAAAACTATTCCAGGAATTCACCTTCCTTTCAGTAATGGTGTAGTTACATTTGCCTATAACCCAATACTCAAATTCAGGTCACTATTTTGTAGGGTTCTATTCATATATTTTCATGTATTTTTTTGGTAATCCCTTTAGTAATTTCAAACTCCTGGGAAGTAGAAGAATTCATATGTGCTCCCGGCAATATGTCCTGTGCAGGCAATATATTTAAAGGAATATCTAAGTTTCCTGGATTATGAATGCATCCGATAGAGGAGAATCGGTAGTGTATGTATGAAAAAATACCAAAATAAGCAATAACAAACTGACTCTGATGTTTGGTAAATCTTTTGTGTTCGCAAGCAGCACCTTTTGCTAGTTAACACCACTGAAAATCCCTACTAAAATTAGCAAAAAAATCATAATTAATTTTGGCTAATCACAGGCAGCTATAAGTTTTAATACACAGTAACAATCAGTGATGGCAGTTTGTGCAGGAAGGAATCATGGGATGTGTAGTCCCCTGTAGTAGGAAACAGGAAGAGTCAGACACTTATCTGTAGATCTCTGCATTGAACTGCTGCTGGCTTGAAGGTATGTAAAGAATTGAAATCTTTATTTGAATGCAGTGCCTTACACGTTAAATAAAGTAAGTGTGTGTGTGTGTGTGTATAGAATGACTCAATGTAATGGGTGTGTCTGACAATAAGCAGCATGTGTTAGATTAGAGAAAGGTACAAACAGAGAAACTTAGATATACCCTTAAAAAGTCTGAGAACATTTCACAGCCTGGAGCAAAAAAAAAAGCCTGTTTCAGGAGTCAATAACATTTCTGTAGATGTCCTTTTTGTGGGCTCTTTACCCTACTATTGTGTGCACTGAAATATTGTCTAGTGTGTGGATGTATGATTTGAACACGCATTACTCCATTGGTTAATATCAAATAGATCTGTAGAGTGAATAATCCAAACAATGATGAAGCTATCCGATCTTGAACGTAATGGACATAATCCTGAACATCCCTATTTGTGTATCACAAGTTATATTTTATGAGAGCATTTACACTGCTACAATAACTCGTACATAATTTACATATTATAGTGGTCGTAATTGCGAGATGTCGTCACGCAATGTTAAAAATTGCGGGCCTTGCGATGATCATTGCGAACCACGAAAGTTATGGGTTGCCAAGGCCTGCAATGTGCGGCAAAGCCACTCATTGCAGGGCTCGCAATGAACACCCATCGCAAAGCCCATAAAGTAGATGGGGCGGAGGCTCAGAATGAGTGCCAAAGGCACTCAGTACGGGGCTCATGATGAGCGCCAAAGGTGCTCAGATTGTGTGGCAAACAGCATTGCCAGGTTTACATTTTTTATTGCCGTCATTTTTGACGGGCAAGTCGCTAGTTTACATACAGTCAGGTCCATAAATATTGGGACATCAACATAATTTTAATCTTTTGGGCTCTATACACCACCACAATGGAGTGTTGTGAAGGGTGTTTTCTTCACCGGGGACTTTGTTTTCCGTGGTCTTCCGGGTCTTTTGGTGTTTTCCGTGGTCTTCCGGGTCTTTTGGTGTTGCTGAGCTCACCGGTGCGTTCTTTCTTTTTAAGTATGTTCCAAACAGTTGATTTGGTCACACCTAATGTTTTTGCTATCTCTCTGATGGGTTTGTTTTGTTTTTTCAGCCTAATGATGGCTTGCTTCACTGATAGTGACAGCTCTTTGGATCTCATATTGTGTGTTGACAGCAACAAATGCAAATAGCACACTTAAAATGAACACTGGAGCTTGTATCTGCTCTTTGTAAATGGGATAATGAGGGAATAACACACACCTGGCCATGGAACAGCTGATCAGCCAATTGTTCCATTACTTTTGGTCCCCTAAAAAGTGTGTGGCACATATACAAACTGTTGTAATTCCTACACCGTTCACCTGATTTGGATGTAAATACCCTCAAATTAAAGCTGAAAGTCTGCAGTTAAAGCACATCTTGTTTGTTTCATTTCAAATCCATTGTGGTGGTGTATAGAGCCAAAAAGGTTAGAATTGTGTCGATGTCGAAATATTTATGGACCTGACTGTATATTGCCTTTACTACATTTTTGTTTGTTTTGCTATGAAATAGTGTCTGAGCTCTCTACAGCCTTGAAGGGCCAGTGAAGTTACACGTTTATATTATGCTGAACTTTATTTCAAAATTTCTAAAAATATTTTGCTCAAGACTCTCTCTAAAAATGATGTTATGCTCATGGCTTACATAGCAGCAATTGCCATTCGTTTATTACATATTACTCCAATGTGAAGATTTTCAAACTACAGTGATCCTAAATACATAGCAGCTTTCAAACGAATACCACTAGGCACAATCTGCATTTGATTATATGCGATCATGTGAATGTAAATTAAGTATGACTTCATCATGTAATGAGTAAGCAGGAACTTTGTTACGGAGCAGAGTACCAGCATGTGACCACTAGTGATATTTTCTAAGGAAATGATTCACAAACAGGGGAATCTTCCCAGAATACATGTAATATAAATTCCTAGTCATAGAGCAAAGATCCACAGCACAACAGATAAGCCACAAAGCCTGAATTCTGCTATAATCTTACTTCTAGCTCCTAATAAAGTCTATTTCTATAATAGGGCCTCATCACATATAATAGTTGGCAAAAAAAAACATGCGGCGAGACTTAGAAAAGAAAAAAAAAAATACGATACAGACTTCTAAAAAAATAAAAATAATACTAGGTCACAAAAATACAAACTTAACAGCTGAAACGCATACAGCAAAAAAAACAAACACACAAAACAATGAAAAACAAAAATCACACACAGCATTGTGGGACAGCCAGGACCTCTGGGGGTAAGGTTGCACACAAATTAAAGTTGATTTTAGGCAGTTTCTCCACCTCAAAATCGGCTAAGCGAGAGAAAAAAAACGGCGGCGGAAAAAAATGAAAATGAGACTCAACGACCCCAAAGCTCATAAAACACGGACAAGGACGCATTACTTAATTACGTCCCACGGAACTAAGACAAAAATAACACAAGGTCGCAAAAATACGAAGTTAATGGAGGAAATGCGTATATTCAAATACAATACAAAAACAGCCATGACATCTGCCACTAAGGTTGCACGCTAATTAAAGTACAATTTAATGAGTTTACACAATTTTAAAATCACCTAGGCAAGGGAAAAAAAATGCCATACGAAACAAATTAAAACAAGGCTACACGATCCCAAAATGCACAAAACACCGCCAGACACGCAAGACCTTTGCCAGGGACGTACGAGGTACTACAATACACACTTAGCCAGCAAGGACAGTGGTCGAGACCCGCGTAGTACATAGACAACTACCCCATTTTACAACACTATCACTAGGAATCTCAAATGGAGATTTACACAACTAAGGCAACAGTTTGCCCTTGTGTGCCCAGCATATTTCTAATGCACAGATGGGACATTGATGACACTTTCTCCTCACAGCACCAACAGGCCAAATGTACATTGTATGATGAAGGACAATAGAAATACATACTTCGCTCTTCAGGCTATTCATTGCTGCATATATCAATTACAAATAGGTAACGTATATTATTTTATTAAGTAAATAATTAATTAATAATTATACAAAAATAATTGACATATATATGTGTGTTTGTCAGGAGAGCACAAAGCGCTCATAGGAACAAAAGTAAACGAGAGGAGCGGATTGCTATTAGCGCCGATGGTCCTCAGAGTAGAAAAAGCTTTACATTGTGTGTCAAACAGCATTGCCATTGCTTAAAATTGTATTGCCCCGTCATTTGACGGGCAAGCAGTTAGCAGATTTATATTAGGGAGTTTAAGGCATTTCTATAAAAACTGTGCGTCAGCTACAGTATGCTCTTATTAAGAACTTAACGTAAAGTGCAAAATAGCTTATATAAAGTTTAAAATAAGTACAGACTACTTATTCTTTTCAATATTGCTTTAATGGTAAGAGACATTTGCCTTGTTCCTAAAAGGACTGAGGAATGAGGGAATCATTGTTCATAGCTTTGTTATTGTTCAGTTCCATAGTTATATCCAACTCTCAGTGACCATATGGGGACAGCATGCCAGGCACATCTGTCTGCGTTACTGGTTGTGATCATCAATATGGGTTTCTTAGCAAAGATACTAGAGTGGGTTGCCAGTTCCTAATAAGTGGAACGCAATTCGTCTGACCTCTCTGCTATGACCTGCTTATCTTGGGGGACCCTACATGGTATAGCTCACAACTTCATTGAGATATACAAGCCCCTTCCCCACAAAAAGGTAGCGATCCAGATGAGATTCTCAGCTTATACAGCTACTAATATTATACCAAACTACAGCAGTTTAAGTTTTTTTTTTTTTTTAATCCCTTAATATTTCAATATGCCTCCTTTGGCACAAACTAAAAAAAAGGTGCAGCACAAGAGTTTGGAAAAGTTAAAAAAATAATCTAAATGTCCGACAGAAAACGTATGTTTAAATCTCACCTACGCACGACTTTCACAGACTTCCCCTTTGCGTTGCAGACTTTGATCCCTCTCTATATAAAGTTCAACTTTAGAGGTAACTCCATCAATAAACTTGATAGCCACACAATTAAAAAAGACTGCTTCCCCAACACATAAGGAAGCTGCAAGAAAGGCATTTTCACGTCGCTTTTTTTTTGTGTGTGCAAAATAATCCATGTATATTTTGGTTTCGTTGTTCTAAAACCATTAATACATGGTTAGTAACCTACTTCACTTAAAAGGACAAAGTGTTAACTTTAAAAAGGCCAGTGAAATTATTAAAGGATTATTGTAGTTCAAGAAAAATATGATTTATTTTTGTGAAGTATGTAACAAACAAACAAACAAACAAACATCAGCAACTGTTTAAGACATGGATTTTTTGCAGAACATTTTGAAAACTTTGTTTAGAGGAATCTATTTTGTGTTCGTTACGTCACTTCCGGAGAGCTGGATTGTTGGTGTGTGTGTTTGTATCAGTGGAGTGACAGAAAGGGGGCGGAGGGAATAGCTAGGGCAATAGGATCTGGCAAACTGACGTCAATACCCTTAAAGAATCCGGAAGAGGGCTGCTTCCAACAATAGATGCTTTTCAGAAATGTAAGCTCCCCTCTTAATGAACAAATCTTTCCCCAATGTGTGATGAATACCTCTTGGGTCTACATCTATCTATCTATCTATATTATATATCTATTTATATCCATATTATAAATGATTGTTGTGGTGAACTACCTTCTCATAATTTCCACAACTCAGGCGGAGATCCCGCTCCATGCTGATGATAGCCAGTAAGCTTGAAACAGCTGTACATGGATTGGATACTCAGCCTGTGTTTATTCCAACCTTGGCTTTGCATTAAAGCTGTGTAATACAGCATGCATAAGCTTAAAGGAAGCCATGTTTGATAATGGCTAAGGATTGAAGAGCGAGGCATTTGTGGGCACATTTGCATGTATTGGCTTAGCTTCCCAGAATGCAGTGTAATAACGGTTTTTCCTCAGAACTCTGAGCTGAAAGCAGGTTTTTAAACTTGTTTTAGACATTCAAATGTGAACACAGATGTACTATTTATTTACTATACTCTCCCCCTTGTCTCTCCCCTCCCCATTGTCTCCCCCCTTGTCTCTCCCCTTCCCCTTGTGTCTCCCATTACCCTTGTCTCTCCCAACCTTGTCTCTCCCATTCTCCCTTGTCTCCCACACCCTTCTATCTCATTCTCCACTGTCTTCCCCCTTCTCTCTCCCCTTCTTACTTGTCTCCCCCACCCTTCTCTTTCCCCTCTTGTCTCTCCACTTCCCCTTGTCTGCCCCTTCTCCATTGTCTCTCCCCTTCTCCCTTATCTGTCCAACTCCCCATTGGCTCCCTACACCATTGTCTCTCCCTCCACTCTTGTCTCTCCCCTTCTCCCTCCCCCTTGTCTCAACCCTCTTCTCTCTCCCCCTCTCCCTTGTCTCTCCCCTGCCCCATAACTCTTACCTTCCCCTTGCCTCTCCCCCTGCGGATCTCGAGGAGAGTCTGTTCGCGTGCGTGCGCGCACGCTAGCACAGCCCTTCCTTTTTTAAGTGACGGGAGAGCGCTCAGGTGCCGTGCTCGCGCACGATGAGCATACCCAGCATGCTGCCGGCGACCTATGGCCGCGTGCCCACAGAAGGGGCACGGCGTGCCACCTGTGGCACGCGTGCCATAGGTTCGCCACCACTGTCCTATAAGGATCATAAATTGCAAGTTACCGCTAAAAGTTGTTTTTTTTTTATTGCAGTCACTGCAATAAATTACACACTCAAGATTTTATGGATAGGAACAATATCAGGAATGGTGCTGCTCACTTAACTCTGGCCAACGAATTTAGTTTTTCACAAAAAAAAAATATTTTTTCATCTTTCAGTTTACTTTTTTTAGTTCATATTTGTATCAGTATCGATTCTTGACATGATATAGAGAGGCATTATCTCTCGAAAGCTCGTTGCCATATTATGAATATGTTTGTCCTATAAAAAAGGTATCACTATTCACTGCAATACTTGCCCCTCAAAAGTAACTGTGTCAAAGATTGGGTTACAGGTGAATTTTCTTTTACTATATATTAGTCAACACAAAACGTGAGAAGTATGTGTCAACAAATCTTGAGAACATAGAGAATTTCAAAACAGAATCCTTTCTTTAGAAACCACTCAGCAAAGTTTACTTGCCTTCTCTTACCTCTTTCCTACCGGAGATCAGTACATTTCTGACACATTAAACTCACTGCTGGAGGATTGGTAAAATATCTCTAGTTGCCATAAATGACCACTGCAGATTAGCAAAAACTTCATGTTTGTAAAGTAGGCAACAAAAGTAACATCATTAGCAGGTATATAAGTCATGAGCATAAAAGTATTTATGGATAAAATCTTCCTTTTAGCATGGAAGTTGCCATAATAGTGACACCTTCTTTTGAAATCACAAGGGGGTGGTTACAGAAAATAATGCCTTTACTAAGTCTATAGGAGCTAGACAGAAGGTGACCTATGCTGATATATTATGTGAATCTACCAAATAGTCAACAAATCCCCCTCACCCTTCCCTCCTCCTTTTCACTCTAAAATAGCTTATATGCATTAGTAGAACATACATCCCACTCTGTCTTCCACTTTTCTTGCTGGCTTTGAAACCAAACACTGGCATCCTAAAAAGACACAAGTAGTGTCTACTAATATAAACATGAAGTTTTTCTCAATCTACGTTGGTCCTACATATTTTCATAGAGAACCTACATCAGGATGTCAATCAATCAGCTCATCTGGCACACAAGCAAAATAAATAATATCTTATCTATAATCCCCAAAGGGGTGGAGTTCATCAGCTCCAGGTAAACTCATTTAGTAAGCAAATGGGTTCTTCTTGCACCCAAATAAATCAGATATTTGACCACATTAAATCAGAGCTCTCATTAGAATAATGATCCAGTATAACCGAGTTGAGAAGTGGTTTCTGTAAAGTTACTCCTCACCTGGTCTTTTGTTTTTCCTTCCCGCTCTCTGATGTATGTGGTGACTATCCTCTCGCTCTCTTCTCTGAGTCTCGGGTATGACGCAAGCTGAGAAGATAGACAATATCACTTAAGGGAACATAATGTACATTACAATGTATTCAGTACTGTTACAAGTTGTTGCTAAACAATTACTCTTGATAATGGATTTAAAAAACACAAAATCCATTTAAAATAAACTAAATTCCATTGGTTGCCAAGAAGAATTAAATTGTATTTATTGTTATAAAGAACGTGGCAGGTTCCATCACGCAACACAAACAACAAGCACTTGTATGTTGCTGTGATGCACCCAAGTAGACACATTTTATTGCTTCCCTTTTCTGACAAAATTAAAGCTACTACAGAGAAAAATTATACTATTGCATTAAAATATTCACTTGGCATCACAATGAAAAAAGTAAAATAATTACTTGAAAGTGAGACAGGTGTGGAACAGTTTACTATATACAGTATGTGTATATGTTTAGGCTATGGTCCATAAAAGTAAACTCAGAAATCAATATGGTTCAGTAATTCATTATATACATCAAATCAGCGGATGAGTATTCGTCATATAAACAATAATATTTCTTGCTCTGTGTGGAAGATACACTAGAATATGGTCTCCATATTTTCTTTCAAATTCATTACTTAATGGTTAAGGCAGTGTAGATTCACACAAAAGGTTTAGTAAGGAAAACAAAACCATATTAGTAATCGCATAAAATTAAGGTTTTATATAAAAAAATATGCATCAAAATATCTACCATGGCATAATTCTAAATTGTCATGATAAGGGGGTCATTATATATATATATATATATATATATGCACGCACATGTTCTTGCTCTGTACATAAAAAAATGGTTTTATTTCAAATGGATTACTGCAGACTGACTAAAGAGAGAAGTCATAAAAGGCTTAGTGAAGAGGAAGACAAACCAGTAACCACATAAATTACATTTTATATAAAAAGAAAGCAGGTAGGAGTAAGTTATGCATCAAAAATATGTACGTGGAATAATTAATGTTTGATGCAGGTAGATAATGGCACAAGTCTTCTAGCAAACCAATGGGCACAGTTGAGATCCCACCAGTTATCACAGAGCTTGGAGAGATCCCTTCACAGTAATCATGAAACATCACAGAATTAAATATGAACTGGTGATGTCTCATCCAAGTACTGAAAATATTTTTAATCTCAGAATATATGTATTCCATAATGAAGAACTTCAGTATTTCTCAATCACTGATGAATGTACAAATCATTGATGAATGTACGAATTTAAGATGAATAAAGTAGTTAAACTTTTACCCTTTGATTTGAGGTGCCCTCTGACCCAGTGATGTCATAGGCGAGGGGCAGGCAATAGGAACGAGGGGAGCAGCAGGAGGAGAGAAGAACGAGCAACACACAGTAAGACAAGTGGATGCAGTTAGTAGAAGACAGACAGAAGCTAGGGGAAGGGGAGGTAAAGATTGACATAAAAAACCTGAGCAGCCTCACACCCAGGGTGTTTGTCAAGACAAATAGTTCATAAATGTGGCTGCAATACAATTGTGATTTGTCTAGAATTGAAAATGGATAACATTTAAAAAATGTCATTATATATACATAAAGAATAAAGGCCATGCTCAGTCTTTACCACAGCATGGTCAATGCTGGCCTTTTCATGGTCATCTACAACACTTGGCAGCTATTTTGTATTTAAAAATTAGCTTTTTTTTAGAAAAACACAAAAAAAAAAAAACTGAAAGTTGTGCAGTCAAGGAAAGAGTGCCAAGTACAGCTTAATTAATCAATGAAATGCAAACTCAATATTTACACTACTAAAACACCGCCATAAATACTAATCTGTGGATTTTATAGATAAAAACCACTTTCAAATGTTGACTCCTGGTTATGTACTACAAATATAGAGGAATGAGAAAATTATATTACTTGTTCTTGAGTAAACCATTTTAAAAGTACTATAAAAAGGTAACAATTCTAAGTAGACTTTGTGTGAGTTAATATTATTCGATCATATAGTATTCAGGAGAAGAAGCTAGTTTATATTTTTCAAGATAACTGACCAACAACACATACTCAAAGTTTGATACATTTCTGGAAACATAGAAGCAGATTGCCTTTATTACTAGTGTGATTGGAATGAATTGTAAAACAATCAGAATAGTTTTATAGTTTGCACATGTGGTGCTAAAGCAGTGAGGAGTGGCATCTACCTTGGCAGTGCACTGCCGTACTGTATTTATCAGCTCCTGGATGACAAGGTCCACACATTTAAGGCAGGGCTCCTTCAGCTTTACCACTTGCTTCTTCACTATAGCCTCAAAAGCCATGTCTGGAGTGAACAGGCCTGTCCTGTGTTCAGAGAAGTGAAAAAGGTGAATGAACCAAAATATAATGTAGGAAAAGCATAAGAAAAGTGGAGATTAACATATCTTGAATTTTGTTCCATACGGTCAATATTAAAATGTCTGCGGTTTTGCCAAAACACTTTATCACTATGTTTTAGGATACAATTGTATCAATAAAAAAAACAAACAAACAAAATAAAACACACTCACCTTACACCATGAATGTTCTTGATGGCATAACTAATTTCTCGTCTTAGGTCCTTCTCATCAAACTCCATCTTTTATAGAATCAAGGCAAGAAGCAAGTTACATATATAATTAGTAGAGATTAAAGATAAATTAAATAAATGCTATGGGGAATGTAAACTATCAGAAGCATTTAATTATAGGGAACAGTAAATATACTGCAGATATTAACCACTTGTTGCTTTCACTGTGAGACTATCTGTCCATTATGAATCTAAATTTTCATAGCTCACCTTAACAAGTTCAAAGGGAAATCGCTCATGAAAGATTCGGTTTATCCTAGCACCTCCAGAAAGTTCTAAAGTCTCCACCTGATCTCCAGAGCCCTCAATTCTCTTCTCAAAGTCCACTCCAAACTGCTGGACCATCCTGGAAGAGCAAATAGAAAGAGAAATGTGAGAGTCATGCATTTATTTGGAAATAAAGCTTCAGAATTCAAACATGCACAAAAATGCACATTATCAGCCTTATTAAACTGCGATTCAGCAAATTTAAAAGGGCTCTATTTAAGCACATAGCATATTTTTTTTTACAGAAGTTTTTAGTTTGTGAACTTCTATCCGAAAGCAAGGTCTTCACTAACTAAAAACGTCTGTAAAAAAGATATGCTGTGTGCTTATATAGAGCCCTTTTCAATTTGCTGAATCGCAATTTAATAAGGCTGTATTTTACCAGATAACAAGCGCAACAAGCCAATAACTTGTTCGCAGGAGTATTTGTATAGAGAGATTATCTGGAGACTTTTGTTTTCCAACAGAAGGTCCAGATTTGTTTTCTGTATGGTATTTTGAATAACTAAATAAGCTTAAAATGACCACTACAGTCCAAGAAAGTCAACAAAATTAGCAGCTGTGTAAACCAGGAAAGATTTTTTGGGGAAAGTCTAAATTTTTGAAGACTCTGTGTACAGAGTACAGGAATTCATTTTGTGTTTGTTACATTACTTCCTAAGAGCTGGATGGGTGTGTATGTTTGCAGTTAACAGTAGAGGAAGGGTGAGGAAGGGTGGGGAAGGCGAGAACAGGTAGAAGTGCAGAGGTTTTGTTCGGAAATTAATACAGACATTGACACCACACTACTTTACCCTCACTGTCCCAGAAACAGAAAACTTGCTTCAATACAGATACAGCTCTCCAGAATGATAAATGCAACTCACACACATACAATTTCCCCAAACTTATTATGAATCTCTCCAAAGTCCAGCAGAGGCATCAAGGTTTATTTTTTATCTAATTAAAAACTTACTTTATTACCTTCTTCATGCCTAATTATGTTCTTAGTCAATCTCAACATTTTCATAAAGAATAAAATCATCATTTTAACTTTTTTAATCATTTCTTTTTACTGTACGCTTCCATTTTTTTCTCATCAACTAATTCAGTCTTGCTTACTCTGGATGGTCTGCCCTTGTACACGGATTTCCATAACTCCTATTGAAAGCACTAGCAGCTTTAGATGCCACTGTACTATTATATGCCGTTATGCTGCTTTGGGATCTGCCATTTTAGTTGTCCACCTACTTACTGAGGTGGGCGGAGGCTTTGAATGCAGATAGGAAGCTTCTATCTGCACAACAAGGGTGCAGCACTACAATTGCCAGTGCTCTCTTTAGGACTAATGCAAAGTTCATTAATTTACAAGAATATGCCCCTTTCAGACAGAAGCTAAAAGAAGTAGCCTAGTAAAAACTGAAGACTGCATTAAAGAATATTTGCAAATAAAAAAGTGATACCCAAGCAGATGACTGTAGCTATTTGATAAAGTATTTTGTATGCTTAGGGTTTCACATTTCAGTTGATAGTTGCCACTTTTAATGATCTATGGAATAAACCTAATTGTGCTGGGAAACTGGTTTGTCCACTTACTGGAGTAGGGCTTTGGTTTTCCTGGTAGGGTCATCCGGCCGGAAGTTCTTGTATTCCTCCACCTCTTTCTCCAGGGACAGTAGCTGACTCTGCAGTTTGCTGCGCAAGGATGGCAACGTCTCTCGTATGTGGTTGGTTAGTTGCTAACAGCAATTTGGAGGAAATTAGATATGCCCATTAATATATTTTAGTATTCATCATGCTACATCATACCTCATTGCACTCAGGTATAAGATTACACAGAACTTACAGTGAACAAACGTCAGATAACAACTGCTGATAAAGAGAAACAGGGAATACAATGAAGGCCTTAAAAGGCCACTGAAAGCACATTTCATGTTAAGTCTACTTTTTTAGGTCACCAAGTAAACAAACATTTCAACTGCTAAAACATTAATTAGGTGGAAATGGTATCCTGGAGCATGCTCACTTTGGAGATGCAGGGAGTTATGGGATTATTACTATACCCCCCTTATTTCACAGAGTATGCTCTGGGATACCCACTCTGCATATTGAATGTTATCTCAGTTGATATTTTTGTTTCTTTTCCGTGGTGCTCAGAACAATAAGAGAGGTGGGGAGGAGTACAGTAGCAGTATTTAATGAGGTAAACTGAATTTAAACTATATTGTCTTGCTAAACATTAGCTGCTATTTAGACATTTATGTTTAATGTTAATGGCAATTGTGAACTCAAAATAAATTTAAAATGAAAAGCTCTTACACTGGCCATTTAATTAAATGCAATTTAAAGCTGAGAATGAACTTCATTTTTCTTTTTATGGGCAGAGAAGTAAAAAAACAAACAAACAAACAGATCTAAATTTGGAAGCAGGATTAGTCGAGATCCTTTTTTCAGCAGGTAAGAACCAACTGTTCCATCTAGTCATCCCATTTTATTTATTTTGCTCCCCCCCCCCTCCTTCTCAACATTATGGATATACTAGGCATGGCTGAAATCCTTTACTGTATCTTGCATGCATGCTTTCACTTCAATACTTATCTACTACCCTGTTTGGTTTTATTTAAGGAGTTGGAATAACAGGTTTTAAGCAAGTGATATTTTACAGTTTTGTAAACATAACAGTTGCTACAGTGCTATGTAAGTGTCAGCCAGAACAGATGTATCAACCAACAAATATGTCAGCATTTGGTGGAGGCTGGCTTGAATAAAGAGTGACAGCTTGGTTTCTGGCAACTAAAATGCAAGCTTAAAGCAACACAGAAATAAAACAGATTAACTCCAACATCAAAACATATAGCTTGAAATGCATTTAAATCTTTTTTTGCAATGACAAATGCTTTTTATTATTTTCAAAATAATTTTCAATTTTTATTTTTATTTTATTTTTTTAATTCAGAGCTCTTTGGCACCATTTTTTTTACAAGCATGGGATAAGCACTGGAAGATACTGTGAATGCTCATATTACCCTATTAGGCCATCAGTCAACACCTATTTCTTAAATGTTATGCAGGAGTTGTTGTTGTCTCTGCGCTGGCCAGTGAAGTACAGAGGCAGTTTCGTAGCAATTTACCTCTAAGGCAGGTCTAAGAGTTTGAGCTATATAGTATACTCCCCTACCTGGTTCAAGGCTTTTTGCAGGTGAGGAGTTCCCATTCTATCTGCTAAGTGCCGATATCCAGGATGAGACAAAAAGAACTTCCTTTCTGCAGCGAGTGCGGCTCTAATGTCCTTCTTACCATCAATGTCCTTCTGGCTTCTGTTCACAACGCCAACGTACCCTGCAGAGGAGAACAGGGGCATCATTTTTATGGGACAACATGCTACACGGCAGATATCAGGGAGTCACCATTGCGTTATTAAAATGTAGTCTACATTAAAAGAATTCTTACTGAATTAGAAATGACTGCTCTCCAAACATTGACTGATCTATATTGCCCCTCACATTCTGCTCCAATCTCCCTCTTTTGCTCCAATATCACTCTCACAACTTCTGCTCCAACAATGAATACACATAATCTCATTCTCAGGCCTCTGACCACTCCTCCCCTATATGTCTAAACCAGTTAACAGCGCGATTTCTACTTTTGCATTTCTCCTGTTCCTCGTCCAGGCAGCCACCCTCATCTTTCAAGGCATCCACTTAATTTCTTGCTTTACACACAGTGTTATTCCAAGTACACCAGGGACTGGAAACTATAGTTTCCTTCTACGTTACTTATATTAGTCTATGCCAAATAAATATGTGACAGTCTCATGCCAATCATCACAGCCTCTTCTAATTAATATCTTACAACTTTCATACAAACGGTCTAAAGTATTATGTGAAGAGAGATAAACAAAAACATGCCAAAAGGTATATCCTGTGTTTTTCAGCAGATTTATTCTTCTGGGAGAAGAATACACACACTCAGTGTTTTACCTCTTCTTAAGGGTAGCAACTTGTTCTCCAATATGTCTCTAGCATCTGTGCCTTCATCCATTAAATCCAGTTTGGTTATAACACCAATAGTCCTGAGACCTAGAGAAGATGGACAGATGGGAACATGACACAGTGTTAACAGCCCATACTGTTTAATAATTACAATATGTATAAGAGACAAAAGCAACTCCATGATCCCAAAAGCATTTTTTTTAGGTTATTCTTAAAGAGCGTGAAAAACTGGCTATATATTTTTGTGTTATCCATTTTTTTCCCCCTAAAGCGAATCAATCCTGGTGAACTCCACACTGTTGTTGCAAATGAGTGGCTCAAGCATATTAATTAGCTTTTTTAATATGTTATCTAGGATTACTGTCTGGTTGTCTGTCTCTAATGGGCCAAAATAAAAACCTGCAATGTTATCTCCGTAGACCCTTCCCCAAATCTTATCAAACACTCAGAGCTGCACATTAGCACACAGAGCCACAGATTGGCATACAGAAGGCTCAAATTCAATTCTAAATATTTCAAAAATTATTTACTGGAGAGAAAAGCAAACAAACTGTAGAATGATAGTCAATTTTTAAAATTAAATCAACTTCCTGTTGTGGTGACAGTGTTCCTTCAAAAATAATGTTCTCTAATATTTCCATCTTTACAAGTTAACTAATACTTGGAGCTTTCGTTAGAATTTAAAAATACACACAGGAGAAAAGTAATAGAGAAAAAGTATGTTACATTCAACCTTGCCTAGACTAGTACCGTATTGGTCCGAATATAAGCCGCACCCACATATAAGCTGCACCTGTAAAATTCAAGGGAAATAAATAGAAAAAAGATATATACTCAAATATAAGCCGCACTTTTAAAATTGGAGAGAAAAAGACTCTCCAAGTGATCAGCCATGGCAAGAAACAGGCTTTCTAATTCGTACTGTCACTTTATTTGCAGGTTACAGGCCTTACAGGATGTTAGAATCACTAAAACCGTAAATCGCTATTCAATTGCTACAATACATATATAATATAATATAAGACGCACACGTAATGCGCAAGCTCAAAAAAAAAAAAAGAAAGAAAAGAAAAGGTGGGGCTTATATTCAGACCAATACGGTAAAATATGAAATCGTAAAAATTAAACTCTTCAAATATCATTGACAAATAACAGCCTATCATACTGAACTACATTGTAGGCCCTGGATACTAGCAGTGATACTATACAAACACCTTTTTGTAACCAGTGGAGACATGCACATATGCTTAATGATTAGTCAGTTCTTTCCTAGGTCATAATTAAAAACACAGTCTGAATGGAACATTTATTTAAAGGGACTGTCACCCCAAACGGAAGTTGAATTTCAAAGAGCATTACAATCTGGCTATACATTATTCTAGCAGATTTTCCCACAGTAAATCATTTCTTAAATATCTAGAACTGATTTTCTGGCTTCTGTATGCTGATGTGAGGCTCAGGGTGCTTGGTAACAATAGGAGAGGGGTCTGTCAGATAACATTGCAAGTCTTTATTTTGACCTCTACAGAGAAGGGCAAGCAGACTGTAATCCTTAATAGAGTATCAAAACCGCGAATTAATATGCATGAAATGCTCATTTGCATATAAATACAGAAACAGCATGGAGTTTTTCAGGACCGATAATACAACACACAGACAATTTTTCCATGTTCCTTAATAACAACCAAAAAAAAAAAAAAAAAACAACAACAAAAGAAAAAACTATATTATTTGGAGGTGAGCGAGTCATTTTAAACTAGGAATAAGTTATTAGTTCAGCCTGTGGCAGGAGAGATACACTATATCCCATTCATTGTTAATGTGCCACAGCAACAAGAGATAGATGCCACAAAGTGCACTTACCTTGTGGATCCACCTCTTTAGACATTTTCAGTGCATCCGAGTTGGCCAAGTCACTGTTAGCTGGTGTCACAGCCAGGATAAGGCAGCTATCCCTGCTGATGAACTGAAGAATCATGTCCTTTATCTGGTACTCTATGTCATGGGGCTGGTCCCCAACAGGAACCTTTGTGATGCCAGGTAAGTCGATTAACGTCAAGTTCAAGACTGATTGAAGAAAAATAGATAGAGCAACATGGAAAAAATAAATGTTTGTAACAAAAACAACAACTAGCATTACAATGCCCATCACTCCATAACCGGTAACAAAATCAAGTGAACAAGCACATGAAAAATTAACATTTTCTCAAGTAAGAAGAGGGTTGCTCAGGCTACAAATTCTTGCCTAGGTCTTAGCTTTCCCCCTACATTTATGTGTATAGAACACAAATACCATTGCCTTACTCAGAACAGGACACAAAACTCTACTGTTCTTTAGGTGCCCCAAACCCTTGCATTAGTACATCATGCAGCCACAATGTACTGTACAAATTACTGATGACACTTCTGTTATCATGGTTACAAAGACAAGAGAGGTCTTTTATAGTTCGATAAAAAACGGTAAATTGCTCCTGATTGCCAATCCTTCTGCATGCTTACTCACCATGTGGAGAGTACACCCGCAAATTGATAGGGATTGGAGAGATGCCTTTATTATTTCCAGTTGCCCTCTCCGTTTCAGCTTCGATCTCCTGACGAACTTCATCAAAATCCGTAAATTTCCTGGACTTGCAATGTAAAAATTCTGCATATTCTAACGAAATTGAGAGTTATAAACATAATCATTAGCGCTGAGACAGTATGTGGCAAAAATATCCATAACTACTTAGGTGGAATTATGAAATTTCAAGAAATGTTAAAGCATTTGTAGCGGTAGGTGAATGGAATTACTTAGAGAAAAATAGTCTGGATTCATAAAATTGAAGAAAACCATAACACTTTGGGGGGTGCTGGAAATACGTGGAACAGACCGACTCCATGTCAGATAGTCCACTCTTTTGTGTGTCACCCTGCAGAGGGACAGGCTCCATGTCCCATAGCTCCCTATTGTTTGTATAACCCTGCAGTGGGTGACTCCAACAGCTGTATTCTCTAGGGTTGACCTTGGGATGTTATTCTACCGAGCCTCCTTACATTTCACTGAATTGTTGCTATGTTCAGGAATTGGAGAATTCTCATTTAAAAATGTAAGGAACTCTCACCCAGTACAATGAAGATAAATATAGTTAGCTGTTTTCTAACTTTTCCATAAAATGACCCCTTCACTGCCAGCATCATGAACAGGAGTGCAATAAGCTGCATGGTACATTTTAGTAATAAGGGTTAACATATTTCAGCAAACAGAGGCTGTTACTAAACTTTACAAGGGAGGGAGTCAGACAAAGAAGAAAAAAAAAAAACAGAAGTCACCGAGCCAGAGATTCATCTCTAATAGAACGACAAACAGGTTCTACCTGTAAGAAATACCTTTTAATTACTTTGTTGAACTGTAGATGAGCAAAAGGTTAATGTTTTACCAGGCACTACAGTGTCAAGACAGTTTATGGAAATGTCAGATAAGGAGACTCAGTTTAATAGTAAAGCTGGTAAAGTAGAGGTTCACATGCTTTAAAATTAGCAAACCTATCTGGTATATGAACATGGGGCCACAGATGGTATGTATTTTAGAACAATAAGCCTATTTTGTTTCATTGCATTTATTATTCTGTATAGTTTTAGAAGTATTATCCCGAATCTGGACTTTTCCATATCAGCCAATAAGATGAGCACTCACACAGCTGTAATACCCATTGGCTGACTGGAAGAAGGCCCCATGTTGTGCACAGAAAGACATTTCCTGTTTTAATTTAAACTTTTTCAAACAAAATTAAGTTTAATTGCTATAAAATCTTCAGCCTTCGAAAAAGTGTACATATTTTGTCCACCCATGTGTACAAGCTTTTATAAAAGCAAAAAGAGAACTAAAATAACTAGGAAAAAATTGACCTACTTATCTGGATTTAGTAATTAGATAACCTTACTTCACTATTCATTTGGTCTCTAATCAGTTCATAACTTTCTGCTGAAATACACTAACATATGGACATGTTTGCCTTTTTAACACAAAACTGGTGAAGGTCAAACCTCATTCTCTCCTCTAAAAGAAGGCGGTCAAGACAAGATAGGAATAATGATATTAGTGTATTGCCATGATTTAATTAACATGTCAACTATAATGTAAAACAGGAATTTAGATAAGGCATCCCTATGGCCTGCTCTGAGTCACAAATCTGGTGGAGGAATAGTCTGAGCAGTATAGTAGAGCGTCCTCCAAGCAGAATATCATATGTAGTACCTGTTTTGGAGAAAATGAGCTGAAGAACGAGGGGCCGTCGTGTGACTATTCCAGAGCCACGAGGCAGGAAATCTCTGAAAGGAAACAAAATACACCTTAAGAATATACTGAAAGACTGTTGTAGTTCATGGAAACCTACTTCATAAACATGCACAAAGTAATAATATTGGCAGCTGTGTAAGCTGTAATTGTATGCTTCATAATTTGTCACCTACCCCCTTCCCCACACATCCAGAAGCTGTCTGTCTGCATTAATAAACATAAGCTTTGCTCCTACAGAAATGTAAATGAAAACATAACCATCAAAGTATAAATGATGCTTCCAAAGACAAGCAGAGGCATCCAAAAGTATAATTTGTCAAATGAAAAACTAGGTTTATAACTTTTTCACTGCCTAATTATATGGTATATTCTTTTGTTTGTGTACACAAGTAAGTTAATAACGTCCTAAGCTCTCTGCAATAAACACCTGTAAGTTTGGATGTTCCTCCAAACGAAACAAAACCAGTTTTAGAAATACGTTTTGTATTAGAACAGTCTCATTTTCTTTTAAGTGAATCAAAACATTTCATTTTTAAGTGAGAATATGAATTGCTGATCCTGTTGAGGAATATTATTGATGAGAAAGTTGAGTCCAGACAAAGGGCTTCTGCTAAGGTGAAGTTCAGTGGTGGAGAAATGTTAGGTTTCAGGTAAAAGGGCCAGTGCATGTGCTTTTCAAGTTATTATTATATTTTATTCGTAGCATGTAAGATTGCATAGTGCTAGAGGTACAACAATCACATGAATAGTTTTTATTACATTTGAAGACAAATATAATACAAGACGGCACCGTCGTACAAATAGTGTTGGAAATCAAGGAGATGAGGTTAAAGGGACACGGAAAGATGTTTCTATTTGTTGCATCAGAAAAAGGCTATTTGATAATGTGTCACAGTGCAATTTATTTTTTCAAAGGAAGGTCTTAGAGCACAAAAACATATTTAGACTGGTTCTGGGGGGCTTGTCCCATCATTTAATTAGATCTACAGACATGCTCTCTATATTTCCTGTTGGTTTGGATGAAGTTTAAACCGGTTTCGCAAAATATTTTTTCCAGCAACAAACAACTTTTGTAATGTTTAAAACATAATAATATTTTAAAAACGCATGAAAAAACAAAACAAAACAACAACTGTGCATCATGTGCCATTAAGTCTATTTTTAGTTTACCATTAACAATAAAAATTAATGCACAAACAAAAGCAAAAAAAAGGCTTCAGCAAAAAAAAAAAAAAAAAAAAAATTAAATTAAAAACATGGTTCCACTCAATCATTGTTGATGCTGTACTCCTACACCCTGCTTCCCATAATATAATCTGGACACTAAGCAGACAGTCCCAATCAACACAAAGTGAATAAATTATGCAGGCCAGATAAAGTGGGGCTGCAATCCTACAGCCCTACGTCTATATAGTGAGCATGCTCCAAGTAACATTGCCTGCATAATTAATTTAATCTGAGTTGATTGCAATTGTCTTCATACTATTGTCCAGGTGGCAAGTGAGGCGGGGATGGTGGGAAGTACTGCATCAGACATGATTGAGGGGAACTGTGTTTATATATATATATATATATATATATATATATTTTTTTTTTGCTGAAGTCTTTTTTTGCTGCTGCTGCAAGTATTTTTAGTGTTAATAATTGGTGAACTAAAAATAGATTCAACTTGAGTGCTTGCACTGGCCTTTCAAAAGAGGATGTGTATATGTGAGTGAAGAGATTTACAAGGGTGATAGGAAGTTTTCTTCCAGGACAGACCATAAATGTGAAGAAAAGAGGGTCACGAGAGAGAGGGAAGGGCACGAGAGAGAGGGAAGGGCACGAGAGAGAGGGAAGGGCACGAGAGAGAGGGAAGGGCACGAGAGAGAGGGAAGGGCACGAGAGAGAGGGAAGGGCACGAGAGAGAGGGAAGGGCACGAGAGAGGTAAAGGGAGAGAGAGGGGCATGTGAGAGGGAAAGGGAGAGAGAGGGGCATGTGAGAGGTAAAGGGAGAGAGAGGGGCATGTGAGAGGGAAAGGGAGAGAGAGGGGCATGTGAGAGGGAAAGGGAGAGAGAGGGGCATGTGAGAGGGAAAGGGAGAGAGAGGGGCATGTGAGAGGGAAAGGGAGAGAGAGGGGCATGTGAGAGGGAAAGGGAGAGAGAGGGGCATGTGAGAGGGAAAGGGAGAGAGAGGGGCATGTGAGAGGGAAAGGGAGCGTTGCAATGCGATTTGCCACACAATGCGAGGCTCTCCCCCCTCCTCTAACTTGCATGCATTGCAATGAGTGCCTTCGGAGGTAGGGAGCCCAAAAGCGAGGAGGAGGCAGGGAGCCCATAAGCGAGGAGGAGGCAGGGAGCCCATAAGCGAGGAGGAGGCAGGGAGCCCATAAGCGAGGAGGAGGCAGGGAGCCCATAAGCGAGGAGGAGGCAGGGAGCCCATAAGCGAGGAGGAGGCAGGGAGCCCATAAGCGAGGAGGAGGCAGGGAGCCCATAAGCGAGGAGGAGGCAGGGAGCCCATAAGCGAGGAGGAGGCAGGGAGCCCATAAGCGAGGAGGAGGCAGGGAGCCCATAAGCGAGGAGGAGGCAGGGAGCCCATAAGCGAGGAGGAGGCAGGGAGCCCATAAGCGAGGAGGAGGCAGGGAGCCCATAAGCGAGGAGGAGGCAGGGAGCCCATAAGCGAGGAGGAGGCAGGGAGCCCATAAGCGAGGAGGAGGCAGGGAGCCCATAAGCGAGGAGGAGGCAGGGAGCCCATAAGCGAGGAGGAGGCAGGGAGCCCATAAGCGAGGAGGAGGCAGGGAGCCCATAAGCGAGGAGGAGGCAGGGAGCCCATAAGCGAGGAGGAGGCAGGGAGCCCATAAGCGAGGAGGAGGCAGGGAGCCCATAAGCGAGGAGGAGGCAGGGAGCCCATAAGCGAGGAGGAGGCAGGGAGCCCATAAGCGAGGTTGGTAACCAATTTTCTATTCAACTGGCGTCTTTTGTCGGCCTACCAACGGCTTTCGAGATATGGGCTTCAGGACCTCTGCAAGTTACACCTCAATTTAAGTCCAAATTCAAGAGTTTACACACACACGAAAATCCCCTAAGTGAGAGAAAAAATGGCCGCCGTAAAAAACGAAAAACGAGGCTACAGGAGCCTAAACACGCACACAAACCGATTTTCCAAAAAGCCGTAAGAGGTACAAGATACACCATTAGCAAGGACGCTACATCATACACAGCTGCCTAGCACATACACATTAGCCTCCATTTTACAACACTAGCTTACACAATGCGGAAGTACACAGCTACCCAAAAGACTTCCCCTCTCGCACGCAGCCTATTTACACTACACACTGCACACATTGCTGACACTTACACATCAGCTCCAGAACAGTGCAAACCTACATTATATGCTGCAGGAACAGCAAAACAGATTGTCAGCTCTTCAGCACAATGCTTCCTGCATATATTACTTCCAAATAGTTAAAGTATATTCATTTATTAATGTATTATTTCATTACAATACAAAAACAAATAGACACAAAAACAACAACAAAAAAATAAATAAACAAGTAAACACAACACCCATTCACTGCGCGTCTCCACCAAACAGCCTTACAATTTTATTGCCGTGATTTTTTGACAGGCAAGTCGCTAGTGTTATATATTGACCAGGGATCCATCCCAGTTCAAGTCTAGTATGCAGCACACCGAATCATGGAAGGAATAGCCAACGGAAGGAAGATTACTCTGTCATTCTGACCTCATTTGTCAGAAACACAGTTAACAAATAAACAGAAGTGCTGAGTTTCTGTGGCATGTGCTGTGTCAGACTTGTGATAGAGGGATAATCAGAGTAATGTATTGTTCTGCAGACCAGATGACCAATAGGAAACAGATCCATAGATAGACACAGGAAAGAGCTTGTCCTCCTGCCGTGAAACAGTACAAGAGCATTACACACCAACATTTAACTCTTAGTGCTACTGGAAAGCAAAAAGAAGAGGTATTGTAAAGTGGGATAAACAAGAAAGAAATAGAGAAATTACTAACTAAGGATTAAGGAAAATGAGAGGACAAGAGATCAGAGTGATGGGGAGAGCAAGGAGAATTGTATGGGGTTATCAACTGTGTACCTGTCTGTGGCTGATACGTATACAGAGAGTGTGATATAGACTAGTACAGGACTGGAGAGG
This sequence comes from Discoglossus pictus, assembly GCA_027410445.1. NCBI lineage: Eukaryota > Metazoa > Chordata > Amphibia > Anura > Alytidae > Discoglossus > Discoglossus pictus. The sequence continues at coordinate 137,075,160 of CM050167.1, read as the reverse complement.
TTGCAGGGCCTGACAATCCCGGGGGGCCAGGGCACCATTACTCCTAACACTCACAGTATTTTAGATATGTTGCTATACATAATACATAACTTAAAATGTTTGACTGCCACCTAAACAATGTGGCTGGCTACTAAATTTAAGAAATGTGTCAACCCCTGGTATATTGGGAGACCGTCACTGTGTTTGTATGGATCAAAGCTTAAACGACCACTGCAATTTGGCTTCACATGCTCATGAAGAATATAAACAATACAACATTAACAGCTATACAAGATATAACATTTTTTTTTAAATGCTTTTCTCTAAAATGTTCCTATTTAGAGGACATGTAGCATATAACATTGTATGTAGTTTCTGGGTTCCTTACTCTGCCACGGAGATCTTTTGTCAGGAGGCTATTTTAAGAGGATGTTTTTAACATATCTTATACATCCACTGTTACTCCTAGGTCTAATCTTTTAACAGAGACAACAAGTCTATAGTCATTGAAGAAAAACTATATATAACATTCTTAAAATAAATAACTGGTGCCTTTAATTTATAACTGTGTAAAACAATTTTCACATTATCAGGGAAATATGGAGATAAGAAATGACAGGAGACAAAAAATAAGTCAAGGAAGGAATTAAGGGAGTAAGGGAGGTGGAAAGAGCAGTCACAGGGGAAAGGGGGAAAGAGAAAACAGGAGTAGTGTGGGAAGAGAGAAAAGAGAGCAGAAAAGAGGGGGAGGAAAATGCAAGTCAAGAATAGAGGTGAAGAAAGAGAAGTCACAAAAGAAAGAAATGAATAGACATGGGGCCAACAAAAGATGAAAATGAGATGGTAATAGGGAATAAAGAGAAACTGAAGCACAAAGGAAAAACTATACATTTTGAAAAACAAAAAAAAAAGTTAGGAAAATGAAAAAATAAACAATATCGCTAATGTAATTTAAAAAAAAGTGTATAGAGATTTTGCTGAGACACCACTACTATGTTGCAAAATACCATTGTCTGCCCCAAAAATAGGGACTTCTAATGGACAAAGAGCATCTGTGATCATGGGGAAAATATGTAAACTGACACACCTAAGAACATGTGACATTTTCAGGAGAGCCATGACATCATCACATATGGGCAGGCCTGTCATTTTATTAGACATCAGACAGTGTTTTTTCTTTCATGTCTCAGGAAGCTGTGGGGGAGATGCCCACTCAGTGATTCCCCACAGGTAACAGAAATAGAAATCTATTTAGAAGTGTGGGTGTATAAGGTAGGAGTTTCCAGGAATGGACTCTGCAGGGTGTAACCTGTTTAGGCTCAGCTTATCTGTCACAGCAGTAGGAAGAGACGCTTCCAGTTCAGCAAACAGCAATGAATGTTTACAGTCACTTACAAGTGAAGCGAAAAGTGATTGTCATTAAACCTGCGGGAGTTATGATCCTCGGGCATGTTTTACATTTTACAGCTTAAAAGCTTTCCTCTGTGTAACAATATTTTCCTTCCTGTGGCTACAAAATAAATAAAAGGTACAGGAAAAGCATTTATTTGTTACATTTATAGCCTCTGTACAAGATAATGACAAATGTGCACAGCTAAGAGTCTCCCTTTACTCTAGGCCCCAGGGGGTAACAGAGGGCCCCTACTTTACTACTTAGCACCTGCTGCACCAGCAGTAGCTCGTCCGCTGATCGGAAGAGAGATCATTGTCTAATGATTAGGTTCTTCGTCCTGAGTGCAGTTGATTGGGTTTGAGCATGTCTAATGTTTTTTTATGCAGGCACATTCTAGACAATGGACCCAATGCCTCAGGCAATTAATGGCAATGATTTTATCTCATATATATGTAAAATAACATTCAACTGGTACAGTTCTTGTTATTATCTAAACTTTTAAATGACATTGCTGTTACTTTATCTTCCCTTGAGAATTTTAGCAGTCATAGAAAACATATTGTGCTGCATTTTTGAAGAGTTAAGGGCAGCATACATGGCCATCTTCCAAGAGAAATAGGTGCCTATCACCGATATAATGCCATTGAAAGACTACCTCCTTGGCCCTTTAGCACTATGTATTTCCATATAGAAGTAGATATCTTGGAGTAGAAAAAAGACGTGAGAGTGAAATTAATTTAAAAAACAAACAAACACATTATTATCCTTTATAAAGCACCAACACACACTATAGCACAATACAGAGATTAAGTAAACGGCAAAAACAAAATGAACACAAAACATTCAAAGTGCAGAATGGAGGAATGTTTCAGATAAGGAAAAAGCAAAAACAAGGTCATATCATGAATCTAGAAAATGAAAAGATAGTGGACATCCCGGTGTTAAGAAGTCAGACTCATGACAACACAACAAGACATACACTAACAATGCTTAATATAGGGAGCTAAGAAATGTCAATGGTCATAAATGTTATACGATGTAGAAAACACAAGAACCTTACAATGTATATTGAGATGTTTGCTAAAAGTGAATATGAAATGTTTGAAAAAGATGTGTGAAGATGTTCAGTCATTCCCTTTAGGACCCTTCTGCCACTCACTTTCTCTGTTCTTTGCTTACTACTCTCTTCTAGTAACTCTTTGACAAAAACTCCTTCCATACCCGGATGAGACATAAGAGGAGACACTCGCAGGCACTAGCAAGCTGCTTTTGGATTGCTACCTTTCTTTTTTAATAGTTTTTCTGAAGCTGGGTGGAGATAGGCAATCATGGAGAGTCAATTGCAGGAAGCTGCCTCTCTAATCTCACCTGGCTTATGTATTACGACAGTTCAGTGAAGGACATGATACAGACAGCTCAACGGTCTCTCTTATCTCTGGTGCCACTGCATGGAGAGGCCTCCGCCCCAGCTTTCACTAGAGACAATGTATGTGAAATAGTTCACATCACTCACAATAACCTAGAGAGGAAATGGCTGGGTGAGATGCAGAGTCAGGCAGATAATAAAGCTAATGGGCAGGTAAGGTGTGGATGCTCTTCAGTGGCTAAACCTATTATTGATTTCCAACTTAGCATAAGACAGTAGAACAGTTATACAAGAAAGATATCATACTTGCAAGAACAATGAAGAATATATGCAAGGGGATAAGAATGCTTGTTGAAACATACATTCATGCATATACTTCCTACAGGAGATCAGACACAGCCGGGATAGCACCAGAGGCTCATGCTACACATGAGATGTTCAAATTGTGCGAGAATCTCTTCCACCCACCCCACTGATTACAAAACCAGGTTCCACCACTATCACCTCAAAATATGATGCTCAGTCTCAGGACAGGGTCAAATTGCCATTAGATGCAGTATACTACCATATATACTATGAATTGTTCATATTGTGGATCTCACTACAGAATCAAAACATTTTATTTTGATTATTTTATTGCAAAAAAATGTCCCTTTCTGTTCCCTATGTGGACACCTGCTAGCCTCTAGTTATAAGGAGATATGAGAAAAACATTTTTTTTTGTTATTGATCCCTGAGAGCAATGAATGCAGCAGATGCCTACAAATAAGATCAGGGCAATATAAAGGCAATAATAAGTATTACAACAGGCACACAAATATGCGGGCTCTGTTCATAAGTTTACAAATTAAAGCAGCGGTAGCCACCATCTTGATTATATAGTGAAAACCATAATAATATAAAAAAAATAAAAAAAAAATCACATCCCTTTCCTACCTATTCACCCACTAACATGCAATCATTCTGCTATTTGGTATGTAACGTGTTGCCCTTGAAGTGAAACATATGTGTAACATTGATACTGAGCAGTGTCAACACTGCAAAATCTATAACTTCTATAAATCTATTCTTTTTTTCTTGATTAAGTTTACTATATTCAAATGTATTATCTCTTAGTACACAATTATCATTACGAATAGTTTGTGAATACTCATCTGCATATACTTATACACATTCTGCAGATGGCCGTGATACCATGATTTTATATTTATTGTATTTAATGTATTTTGTATATTAATAAAATTGTATTTTAATCAAAAGGTATTTGATAAGGATTTTTGTACAGCTTATAGCGGTATTATCTCATGAGGGTAAATATCATTGGAATTAAAGGTGTACTTTTTCTCTTAGATTATATTAATAGATTTTTCTACACTGCCAATGATATTTTTCAGTAGTGATATAACAATGCTCAATATCAAGATGCTGTGAGCACATCAGATAATTTTTACTACTACTAGGTACCCAGGATATTTACTCTTTGTCTCCATTTTCCTCTAAATATAAATCTATTCTATAACAGCTTAAACATTTGTACGCCTAACAAACTGAGTAAACATGCATACAAACATTAAAATATATTTATTACATTACTGATTTAAATACCATAAGTAACAGGGAAACAAAGAAAGATGCAACTGGAGCCTGATCCCTCCCGCTGACCGATCTTAAAGGCATCTGTCGGAATTCAAGTACTACAAAAAGGTAACAGAATCCAGCATACTCACCAAGAGGGGAAAATCATCACTCGAAGTTGCCATCGATTACAAGGTTGCTTTAACCTTATTGTTTGTATATACGCTTGTACCAAAAACAGTAACCAATGCTTGCTGTATTGCATTGGCCCTACCCTCAGACTAATGTAGCCTGTTTCTATTACATCTGACTCTGCCCACAAGGAGTCTTCCTAAGCGGTGCAAGGTAATCGATACAGGGCTCCATGTATGGAGATCAGCAGCACCTTAATGATTAAGACAAAGACTCAAATGTATGTTGAGAGTTTCTCCCACACAGACTTGCTGTCTGTTCGATTAGAAGACTGAATTGTTAAAGGACCACTGTTCTGCCCGAACAACTGTTTGGTATTAATCATTAAAAAATAATCATATTTATGTAAAAAAACATTTTTTTCCCCTCATGTATAGGGGCAGAACACCGTGCTCGTCCTCGGGTGTGTGTCTAATGCTTCCTTTGATATATTTACTTGTAAGTTGTCCAGAAAGGCATCCCCAAAACAAAACAAAAACAAACTTTTTAGTCATATGACTTATAAGTGGCTGGGGAAGTGGTGGGGACAGAAAAACAAAAATGGACAAATCATTTCCATGTTACAACACTCGAACACTGTCTGAACATAACAGGATAATCTGCTTTTACATGCATATACTACCTAATATAGAACAAAATATACATTAGAAGCAAAATGCAATAAGAAAAAAAACTGCAAATATTTTAGCGATCAAACATGTTGCTGTACTACTTCCAGACGGTGCGCTCAGCTCAATTCATGCCTTGGACAAAAGGTTAATCAAGATTTTAGGAATCATTAACAAACGCTTAAAGGACCAGTGTAAGCAATTTTCAACCTACTTTTTTTGTTCACCATTAATTAACATTAAAATTAATGTGCAAACAGCAGTAAAGCAAATCTTTAGCCAGGAAAGATCATTTACCTTATAAATGGTCACTGCGATAAAAATATCTAAGCCTTATCAAGACCATCTAATCAGTTACCTCAGTTGAAATATTTCACTTTCTTTCATCACTCAGACTGGCTAAAGATTTGCACATTTACATTTTTAATGTTAGGGGGGAACTAAAAAATAGCCATAACATAAAGAATGTACATTAGCTCATTAAAGAGCCACTGTAATTCAAAATGTTCTATCCTACATTTAAAATCATGTTTTATGCATTCCAAAAGTTTATGTGCATAAAAATGTATGTCGATTTAATGAAAATAAAAAAAACAAACCATGAGCCTCATTCAATGGAGCTTTCAGGAGATTCGGGATTCAGAAACCTCGGATCCACATCGCAAGTTATGGCCTCTCCAAGCCTAAAATCGCAAATCGCTATTCAATTGCTCCGATTCCCCCTTGCTAAGCAAGCCGTCAAGCCAACAACTGGCAAATGTCGAACCACAAGTCACTGGTACCAAGGAGAACTCGCAAAGGGCTTAATGAAATGTCCAGAGCACTTTAAATGCACATAAAAAAGCAATACTGTACTCTTATTAAAAGGGAAAGTGATGTTAGGTCTTAGAATTAATAGCACTACATTCTCAAAAATACTTTATTTCATGTTTGATTTCCGTGTTATATTGATCACGGCAATCAATGTGCTAATACATATAATGGAACTTGCATGTTTATCATATTTACGGCTTTATGAATATTGCATTATTGTGGAATGTGGGTCCAATCATAACTCGTAATTGAAGCCCGTAGGACTTTGAAATCCAAACTCCATTTTTCATTGAGGTAATGATGACGATCTCCGTTTCCATTGGCTGTCTATCTCGGGAGTTATGGCCTTGGTTAATTGATCTGTTTAAGCTTGCAAATGCTACATACAATGGCATGGTTTCCAATTCCGCTATCGGCCCATAACTTGCGTAACTCGGGCCTCCTGTGAGCCCACGGCTTACATTCCCTAACTTGCGGCCTCCGAATTGAATGAGGCTCCAAGTGTTTTATCCACCTTTAACTTACCAGGAAATTGAGAGGAAGAGTCAACCAAATCTCATAGTGCCTAGTAATTGTGTTTTGTTATCTGATCTACATTTAAAATATTAGGAATACAGGACCAATTTATTGGCAGGCATCTATAAGGCCCCCTACCTCGGTTTCCTGTAAAACATAAGGCAGAGGATGAAAAAACAATGCCATTGTGTCTGCCTTCAATGTAAATTTTCCTTACTAAAGACTTATTTTTTAAATGCACTTAAGAGAATTTTCCACTTTAGTGCCCTTTTAACCACGGAAGGGACAAGTATAAGATTGCTGGTAACGCTGCCTCTTCTGTCACATAAAAGCAAGGATTCTGCTTCTTTCTATAGATCATTATTTGAATTGTGCTGCTGCTCAACCTTAGAAGGAACTGGCTGTCTATACAAGTTATTTTATACTTTACAGAGAAGCATTTGGAGAGAGGATTTTATACTCCAATACCTTGACTCTCTACTGTGGAGCTTATACAATGCAGACATTGAGGCATCTTCCTCTTATGGATACATACAAATGAAGAATTCACTCGGGATCCTGATAGTTACAGGGTCAGTTCCATCCACCTTTAATATCATTTGCCCCACTGCTGAATTTGTGTAGAGTTTAGAGAATTACAAAGCCATAATACTAATGTATAAGTGTTCTTAGAAACTAAATGTCCTGAGCCCAAGACATGAGAAAAGATAATAGTATGGGAGGCAATAGGTGTGGTTAGACCAGCCTAGGGTTAGTATGATAATACAATTGTGGAAAAAAACATTAAAACCCAAGAGAAGCTGACCTTCCATGCCGAGATTGCCAGTGACAGATATAGATTCTTATAGCTTTAAAATAAGACATGTATGTTGGGAAGTCACTTGAGATGTACCAAATACACTGGAAAGTACCAAATACACTGGACACCTCTACATGTATCATGGATTTGGATTTCTCAGATTTGCCAATGTTTTTAGTCTTGAGCTGGGGGGGGGGGGGGGGGGGGGTTGATTGGTTATGCATAAGTATATATCAAGTTTAGTATAAATAAGAGTGGATTTGCCTAAATTGGATATATAAACAGTAGTTCCGTGTTACTTTTCCTGTTATGCGACTTTTCATCCACAAGCTTTCCAGTTGTGTTTGGTTGATGTCTCAGCACCAGCTTTTAGTAACTGGCGAAACTTATAGTACCTTTTTTACCTAATTTTTATATATGCCATATTCTATGATCTACATTTTTTCTTACAAACTTCAAGACCATTTGGTTCATAACCATGAGTAATGAGAGATCTTTTGTTTTTGAAGCCCATTGAATAATTAGTATCCTTTCATATATGAAGATTTAGTCATATGTTAAATCACTCGTTTTTTTGTCTTAACAAGTGTATGTAGCAATGGTATTAAATCTGTATTCCTATCTGGCAGTATAAAACTTTTGGATTAGTGCTGGCTACTTTTTGCTAAATCTCTATGCCGGCATTACTCATTTGCTTTGTCTGCATATTTAGGGGAAGTGGTCTTTGTTGTGTATCATTGGTATTGACATACAGTAGTCTGCTTTTTACTTTACAATAGCCAAAGATACAGAGATAACAAGTGTTTAGCAAAATCCAACAATATTTACAGGTCAAGTTGACTATGTTATTTAGTTACATAAGCTATTTTTTTTTAAGTCAAAATTGGACAAATATGTAACAAATGTTATATTCAACCTAAACTGGGCTAAATATATGAGAAACATTGAAAATGAATGATATATTGATATGGTGATGAGATTATCGAAGGCCTGACTTACCAATCCTGTCTAAACCACAATATAATCACATATAGCTATACCATAGAAGAAGTGATGAACATTTATCTCTGACAGTATGGATACTGGTTACTATATTGGCATCTGATGAACCAAGAAATCAATATGCTACTGCTTGTTACTATGCTGCCAACCTCCTTTACTTCTTACTCCTTCAACTTTACTATTCTGTATATATCTATATACATTCGAGCTCTCTAGGAGCCAGAGAGCCACAGGTCCTAACATTTCTACTTCTAGCTGCCAAATAATTAGTTACACATGTTTTTTCTCTCTCCCTCACATATATATAACATTGAAACATAAAAGTTAAGTTTTAGTCTGACAAACCTTGCCTGTTACAGGGCACGCCAACCTTTGCGCGCTGCAGAACAGCGCACCGTCATCAGTGCACGGAGAACTGCGCCCTGATGACGCTCTAAACTCCAGCCTGCATCCCTTCTGCCCTATCTCATATTTACTGGACCTGCTTGCTAAAGGCTGCCAACGCTAAGGTAAGGAGCCGACAGTGTGCCATGTGTCACTAGGAGCACACTACATTGCATGTTTATCACTACACCTGAGGCATGGCAGCCTCCAGCAAGCAGGTCCAGTAAATATGAGATGGGGCAGATGGTATGCAGGCTGGAGCGAACAGCGCCATCAGAGCGCAGTTCTCGGAGCCTTGACAATGGCGCGCTGTTCTCCAGCGTCCGAAAGATATGCCACCCTGTTACAGTATATACTGCCTGGTATAAACTAAAAAGGACTAGTAGAATTTGTTTTTTTGGTATCAGCATTGACGTGCAAGTCTATCACCTTCATTCCTTTTTACCTTATACATTAATCTCTAGTCTGATAGTGGCAGTATGTTAAATATATCATTTTTTTTAAACCACTCTTAATATTCACAAAGAATTATAATTTACAGGTGCATTTGAATACATGGACAAAAATGCCTATCCTTGTGCAATAAAACCCTTGCACAATAGCGTACATAGGCATATATAATTTGTGTAGGTGGTTCAGCCGTTACATCATCTTATTACAGTCCGCAGCTCAGCATCTTGTGTGGTGCTGAACACTGTGTGACCAAAGGGAACACACTAAAATGCAGCGCAAATGTTCAAAATGTATTTTGTATGATTAATTTTGCTTTCTCAAAATGATTTTACAAATGCTCACAATAGAAGCATGAAACATTGAGATGATAATACAAGAGATTATTTCAACTAAACGAATGAATACCCCGGCATTCTAGTGTGTGACCAATCGATGAAAAATGGTCCGGGGGAAAAGGTCATTAGTCTGACTGCATGAATTTTCCTTCTTTGAGAAGAAAAAAAAAACATACAACACTTAGGAGCCGACTTCCTAAAATGTTACATCTAGCAATCTGAATATTAGAATGTATCTAAATAATGTTTCTCCTCTCCTCAGGTTCCGAAATGTTCTTGCTGGCCCTTATTGCTTGTTTTCTTGTTTATTTATAAACATAAAATATAGAAAGACTGAGCACTGGGTGTACTTGAGCTGTTGAAACATTAGCTACAGTTCTTAAATATTTAAAGAGATAGGGTCATCCGCAACAATGTCTATTGTGCTTACAGGAGCATTATCAAATGCCAATCACACATAGAGTATATAATAATGTGTCATAGAGCAAACAAATGTATACTGAAGTTTAACTGCTCTTGGGGGCTTACCCCCTTCCAGTCAATAAGGTCTATAGTCAACCTTTTAATAACCAGCACCCACTTTTGATGGTAAAATTGCCTTACTGCCCACCGGTGCCACACTAACTCAATTTACCCTCATTTCTGGTTACATGAATCATATGACCCTAGCTATGTATCACCCTGTACTTACAAGATAGTGATCTGGCCCTGACTGCTGTCCCTAGGTTCCCTCACCAGTTCTTCAACCAGCCAAGCATGACTCCGCGGTCTCCGGCGTGTGACATCACTCATCAGCAACGCCACCTAGCGATTACCCCACTGCTCATCATGAAGGCTTGAATCACCCCTAGTGGGCGGTAGTGACCAGGTTGACTACCACTGGTCTAAAGTAAGGTCTCTGCACTTCTTGTTAGTTTCAATTAATTTTAAACAGGTTTTACTTGATATATTTTGTGCATAAAAAAACCTAAAATGTATTTGTGATGTTTAAAACATGATCTTTTAAATACTTGGAAAAAATGTTTGTGATTCATGTACCTTTAAAATTTAAAACTGTAGTAATAACCTTTGGCTGGCAGATATGTTTTTTTACTTTGTATTTTTATACGATTTACTAGAAGCTGGTTTTGAATCTTATTTACTGCACTTGTGTAGTGAAGGTCAACCTGCCAAAATGTGTAATATCACATGAACTTAGCTTCACTTTTACAGCCTTGGTTTAGATTATCTAAAGTGAGAGGCTCTGCCAACTTCTTCAGTTCCTATGTTATCCAAAGGGGGAAATGTACCAAGATATGACCTGTAATCAAACTAACTATATCATTGCTTACCATAAAAAGGCGTTAACAACAGCTTGCGTCACTAGGGCACCAGAGGTAAGATGATATGGTTACTATTTTACATCAACAATAGCTCCTCAGATTCTGTCTCAAAAGAAGTGCTAAGATCTCAAAGTGACTCACATTATATAGATTGTAAAATAACAAATATTTATTTTGGATCAAAAAAATCAAAGCTAATGTGATCTTAGATTGTCATCCTTTTTGGCATGGCTTGACAAACCAATGGCTCCTTAAATGTTACTTCTCAATTTTTATACATTAATCTATATGCATACAGACTGGACTGGCTTCCTCGGAAAGTGTTGGTGGCCACAAAGTAATTTGCCTGGTACTTAAGTCTGATATAAGGCTGTCAAGCCCTTGGATATAGCCTGGCATGTGTATCCGTTCTAGCACAAAACAGCTGCACAGAACATATAACAGAAATGTCCTATTTACTGCAATGGATGTGTTTATTGGATACATATTGTGCAGCTTCTTTGCACCACAACTGCACAATTTATACATATCCACCAGTGTGTGAATATTAGTTGTATCCATCACTAGCACCTAATGTTTTGATCCTTTGTTTTATATAGTACAACAGCGGCTATAATGTGTACATATGCAGATACATAGATATGGAAACTTCATGAAGTCCATGAATCAAACAAAATCCAACACAGAAGAAAAAAATAAGGCAGCCTGCATATGACATTGGGTGGTCTAATGACCATGTCCTCACAGTGACTCCGCAGGAACTTATTCTCCTTTATATATGTACACATATACAATCTTATAAAATGGTGTAACAACAGGGGTGGCTAAAATTAAGCCACCCTCAATAGCCAGTAAGACCACTTGTGGAGCCAGTTTACCTATTTTAGGAAACAGGGAAGGGGATATTTATAGCAAAATAATACAGGATAGCAACAAAACAAAAATTGCTGTTTGGATATACACACACATGTATATGTGTATTCCTAAAACACGGTTGGCTGGCTCCTAAACTCGATACAAGTTTTTAAAACTCTGCTCTAATAATCACAATATAGGAATCTTATTTCCTAGAAACTTGGAAAATTATATCTCTCTATCTCAATATGGCGTTTAAGCTTCCAGTACAATAACTAAAAAGTGTAAATAAATTATATATATATATATATATATATATATATATATATATATATTTTGGAGGTAGCCATGAGTGTCCAGTAAGCTAGATGAATAATCAGAGTATTGCAGTATATAGTGATACCATTTGTATTGGACAAACATATTCATTATTATAGTGACAAGCTTTTGAGAGATGAAACTCTCTTTATCAAGTATTTGTATATTCTTTATCACTATTTGATAAAGAGAGGACCATCACTATATTATGAATAAGTTTGTCCAATAAAAATGGTATCACTATATACTTCAATACTCTGATTATTCACACATTTTATATATATATATATATATAAATACTATTCTATGTTAAGTAGTAATGATTATTGCAAAAGAAGAAACGTTCACGGAGAAAGAATGAGGTCATTGTTAAATGAAAATTAACATTTAACGAAAAAAAAAAAAAAATAGAAGCCTAACAGAGGGCTATATTATGTACATATAGTATATGACTTTATAATGATATACACAGGCTTAGTGCTATCCCATATAAAACAATACACGTGGGGCCTGTGTGGGTGAGGTATTTTCTTACAGAAGAGTTTTTGGGACATTTCGCTTGAATCCTAAATGATTAGATACTCAGATACACCCTTCCTCTTTAATCACATTTGATCTAATTTCCTGTATACATAAAGACTCTGACATTGCTGAAAACAAGCCTTGCTGTACATTACAACAGGTGATCGTGATCCATTCTTGCTCTCCTCTTCCTCCAGGCTGCCACCCCCCAGGGTGATCCCCAATTCCTACTTTCCCTGTCACTAGGACCTGTTTTACTACAATAGCGCAGCGGAAACTGGCGTTGCTGAGTGACATCACTAAAGAGACGCAACAAGAAATAGTTACGTAAAGAGCGTAAATGTATTTCCAGAATAAGGACTACCAGAGAAGCACCGAGAAGCCGGTAACGGGGGATGGATGAGCAGAGCGGTTGAGATAACATACAAGGACTGGAGGAAACTTACCGGCCTACGAAGTTCTCGAGCACGGAGCTCTTGCCGGCACTCTGCCCCCCTACCACGGCTATCTGCGGAAGGTCGAGGTTGCAGGACTGTCCTATCGAGCTAAAGGCGTCCTGGAGCTTGTTGACGAGGGGAATGAGCTCCTCCATTCCCCGGTTCCCCATGGCTGCTTTCGGTCTCTGCTTCTCTCCGTTACCGCTCGGCTTCCTCTACCATACACTCAGCCCCACGGCCGCCACCCGCCACCTCCCGTTGGTAACCTGCAATGTCAATCAAAAGATCCCGCGTAGTGATTGGATGACAGATTGTACGCGTCATCGTATAGGAAGGGCGGAGAAGCCGGGAGGCAGGCCTGGGTGGAAAGGGCAGGACCCCTAGTTTTGATAGGGTAGCGGTTTGAAGTCAGACAGGAGTAAACAATCGCGATTGGCTACTTTTTATGTCGCTCGAATATCATTGTTTTTCCTCGCCTCCTCATTTCTGGCAGACACCCGGAAGTTCTACCAGTGCAAGGCGTATTGGAGTGTAATGAGAAAGTGTCATGTTAAAAGTATTATATGTGGGTATATTAGATATAGAAATAAAGGCTGGAAAAGTATAATGTAGGTTGGTGATAACTTTGGCCAGGCGAAGGTAAATATAGAGATAAAGCGTGCCTGTATGAAAGGTAAAACATGTAATATATATATATATATATATATATATATATATATATATATATATATACACACACACACTCATTCTCTCCCTCACTCACATACTTTATGTCACACTCTCTCCCTCTCTCTCACACTATCATTCTCTCACTCTAACATTCTCACTCTTACTCTCTCACACTCTCTCACTCTTACTCTCTCTCATTCTCTCACTCTTACTCTCACACTCTTACATTCTCACTCTTACTCACACTCTCTCACTCTTACTCTCTCTCATTCTCTCGCTCTTACTCTCACACTCTTACATTCTCATTCTCACTCTTACTCTCACACTCTCTCACTCTTACTCGTTCTTATTCTCTCACTCTTACTCTCACACTCTTTCATTCTCACTCTTACTCTCACACTCTCACTCTTACTCTTTCTTATTCTCTCACTCTTACTCTCACACTCTTACATTCTCACTCTTACTCTCACACTCTCTCACTCTTACTCTCACACTCTCACTCTTGCTCTCACACTCTCTCACTCTTACTCTCACACTCTCTCTCTAACTCTTACTCTCACACTCTCTCGCTCTTACTCTCTCACTCTTACTCTCACACACACACTCTCTCACACACTCTTACTCTCACACTCTCTCCCTTTCTCATTCTCTCATGCACACTCTAACTCACTCTGTCACTCACTCTCTTACTCTCACTTTAACTCTATCCGTCTCTCTCTCTCACTCCCTTACTCTCACTTATTCTCTCTCTTACTCTCACTCTCTCGCTTGCTCTCTCTCTCTCCCTCGCTCTCTTACTCTTGCTCTCTCTCTCTCTCTCTCTCTCTCTCTCTCATTCGCTTAGGAGCTGAAGATTTCATAAAAGCCAGACACATTGACCTTCATAGAAATACATTATATTTTGTAGCCAGGTGTGCAAATGTTATATAATATTATTATTAATATAGTTTATTTGTAACGCGCCAACATATTCCGTAGCGCTGTACAAGCGGAGAGAACAGGGAAAAATACAATATTAACAACTGAAAAATGGAGGGCCCTGTTTTGAGCTTAGAGTCTTTGTAGAAAGTGCTTTTTCCCAAAGCACCCTACAAGACTGAAAACTCGCTACTTATATACACACAGACAAGTCACATTATTATTATTATTATATCACGATTAACTTCCGCTGCACAGACAGCAGCTAGACAAAGTGGTAGTGAGTCAATAAGATGCTGGAAGGTTGGCAAGGGTATCTGAAGTCATGCAGACTGTAGAGCATCCCACAGCTGCTGAAGAGTGCATTTGGAGGATCCATACGGCGAACATGGCGATCGAGGTAGTCCCACAGGTGCTCAATGGGGTTCAAGTCTGGGGAATTTGGAGGCTTGGGAAGTGCTTGGAAGGCTTTGTCGTTCCCCCCAACCCCTCCTGGACAATTCTGGTCCTTTAACATGTTATTATTGTCCTGCTGGAAGATCTCATCTGCTCCAGGGAAGACAGTTAACATGTATGGGTGTACTTGGTCTGCAACGATTGATAGATAACCAGATCCCAGCAATCGAACAGTTTGCTGTCGCTCGGGTTTGTCATGTTGTGGATCGGGTAAACAAATTATTGGGTAGGGCTGAAAATGAACCGGCGATCTTGGTACATAATGGTACCAATGACAAAGTTAGTGGAAGATGGAGTGTCCTAAAGGATGATTTTACAGAACTAGGTAATAAGCTTAAGGCAAGAACCTCCAAGGTAGTATTTTCTGAGATACTACCAGTGGCACGTGCTAGCCCAGGGAGGCAAAAGGAGCGTTGGGAGGTTGATGCGTGGCTAAATAAGTGGTTCACTAAGGAGGTGTTTGGGTTTTTAGAGCACTGGGCTGACTTCTCACTTCGGTACAATCTCTACAGCAGGGATGGATTGCACCTTAATGATGAGGGAGCTGTTGTGCTAGGGGATAGGATGGTAGAACGGCTGGGGGAGTTTTTAAACTAGTAGGTGGGGGGAGGGACTAGATATATGTAATGGGGTAGAAAGTGTTGAGGGTATAAGGGATGAATTAACAACTCATAGGGGAAGAGATGGGGGAGGGTTAGTACAGTCAATAGGGAGGTAGTACTAACTCAAGTACAGTGGCAGGCACTTCAGAACTACAGACTCATAACATAAGGTGTATGCTTGCTAATGCCAGAAGCTTGCCAGGAAAAATAGGAGAGTTAGAATTATTAGCAATTAATGAAATATGGGATTTAATAGGCATTACCGAAACATGGTAATATGAATCTCATCACTGGGCTGTTAATCGGGATAGTTAACCCTATTTAGGAAAGATAGGGGCAATGGTAAAATAGGAGGAGGGAATCATCTGTATGTTAATCCTGAATTTAAGCCTATAGACAGAGAAGATATTTATGGTGGAACTAGCGGTAATGTTGAATGTTTGTGGGTAGAGTTAAATAGCGGAGTTATTAGTAGGAGTATGCTATAAACCCCCGAATATAGCTGAAAGTGAGGAAATGCAAATATTGTTACAGATTGGAAATGCAGCTAAGCATGGGCAAGTTCTAATAATGGGAGATTTTAATTACCCTGAAATAAACTGGATAAATGAGACCAGCAGTTCAGCTAAGGGGAGCAGGTTCTTGAGTACACTCAGGGATCATTATCTGGCCCAGGTTATACAAGAATCTACTAGAAATTAAGCTATCTTGGATTTAGTCATCACAAATAATATTGATACAGTATCAAATGTTGAAATAGGGCAACCTTTGGAAACAGTGATCACAACACAGTCTCATTTGAGATTGAATAAAAAAACACAATTTTAAGGGGCCAACAAAAACTCTTAATTGTAAAAGGGAAGATTTTTACGGTCTAAGGTTAGCAATACAAAGTATAGACTGGGACAGCGAACTGATAGGTAAAAACACTGAACATAAATGGACAACATTTAAATCCTTACTAAATATACATACACATCGGCCTTTACCATGTGGGAATTAAAGTAAAAGGAGTAAATCCCATCCAATGTGGCTAAACAATGATTTAAAGATCAAGATACAGAGTAAAAAACAGGCATTTAAATTATACAAACAAGAGGGGACAGAGACTGCTTTATGGGAGTACAAGGAAATCAACAAGGCTTGCAAAAGGGCTATTAGACTTGCTAATAGGAAGAAGGTGAGGAAGGAAGCTATAGGAACATTACAATGTGATTCAGGCCATCTGATAATTAGTGACCAGGGAAAGGCAGATGAGCTAAATAGGTTATTTTCTTCTGTATACACAAGGGAGATACCAGTGGTTGGGACACTGCAACACAATGGGGCTACACTACCTAATCCAAAAGGTTGGAAAAAATAAATTTTAAAAAAAATACATGGAATACACCCACGGGTACAGAGAAAACTGGGTTCTGTAATAGCCAGACCATTATATGTATTTTTTCAAGATTCACTCAACACAGGGTCTCTACTAGAATGACTGGAAAAAAGCAGTGTGATACCTATATTTACAAAGGGAGCAAGAGAAAATCCAAGGAATTATAGACCAGTGAGCCTCACTTCTGTAGTGGGGAAGCTTTTAGAAGGATGAATAAGGGATAATATACAATAATATGTCTATTTGAACAGGATTATACGTAGGAATCAGCACGGATTTATAAGGGATAGGTCATGTCAAACTAATCTAATTAGTTTCTATGAGGAGGTTAGTAGGAACCTGGATCAAGGCAACTCAGTGGATGTAGTCTTTTTGGATTTTGCAAAGGCTTTTGATACAGTGCCACATGGGAGACTATTGTGCAAACTAAGGGATACAGGAATTGCAGTAAATATCTGCTCATGGATTGAGACAAGAAACAAAGGGTTGTTGTAAATGGAACATACTCCGATTGGACTAATGTGGTAAGTGGGGTTCCTCAGGGTTCAGTATTAGGTCCTCTTCTTTTTTAACATATTTATTAATGACTAAGATGTGGGATTGGAGTGTGGTATCTCCATTTTCGCTGATGACACAAAGTTGTGCAAGGTAATTAAATGAGATAATGATGTGCTTTCCCTCCAAAGGGATTTACATACAATTGAGGAATGGGCATTAAAATGGCAGATGAGATTTAATATGAATAAATGTTAAGGTATGCATCTGGGAATTAAAAATAGCCATGCAATTTATAATTTTAATGGAGCAAATCTAGGGGTATCAGATATTGAAAGGGATTTGGGAGTGCTTGTGGACAACCACCTAGGTAACAGTGCTCAAAGCCAAGCAGCAGCTGAAAAGGCAAATAAAATATTAGTATATATTAAGAAGGGTATAGAAGCCAGGGAAGCAAATATAATTCTGCCACTATACAAATCTCTAGTACGCCCTCATTTGGAATATGGAGTACAATAAAAAGGACATTTTAGAGCTGGAAAAGGTACACAGGAGGTCAACAAAACTAATAAGGGGAATGGAGGGGCTAAATTATGAAGAAAGACTAACCAAATTAAACTTTTTTTCTCTAGAAAAAAGGCGTGGAAGAGGAGATATGATTACCTTATATAAATACATCCAGGATCAGTATAAAGTCTTGTCAAGAGAGCTTTTTGTGCCAGGAGGTTTTCAACTGACAAGAGGACATCCCTTAAGGTTAGAAGTAAAAAGATTCCACCTTAAAGAAAGAAAAGGGTTCTTCACAGTAAGGGTGGTTAATCTGTGGAATTCTCTACCAGAGGAGGTGGTGACAGCAGATTCGATAGATAACTTTAAAAGGGGACTGAATTTATTTCTAATTAAAAAGGGAATTCAGGGTTATATTGGATAATTAGAGAGAGAGTATTGATCCAGGGAGAAATCCGATCACCAGTATCTGGGGTCAGGAAGGATTTTTTTTTTCCATTTGAGACGATTGGCTAAGTTTCACTTGTTTTTTTTTTCTCTTTGCCTTCCTCTGGATTAATTAATAATGAAAAAATAAATAATTAAATAGTTGGTTAATAATTAATTAACAACTAATGAACTAATCCTCATATTGCAGATCAGAGGAGATCTTAAAAGGTTGAACTTGTTGGACTGAAAGTCTTTTTTTTAACCTTAATAACTATAACCCAATTTGTTGAGAGTGTCTTCCAGAGGTATGAGTGGACCCAGACCATGACACTGCTGCCACCAGCTAATGTTCTTCCAACAGTGGTGGCAGAGTGTTTGTTCTCTGAAGTTTCACGGCTTACATGCCAACCTCCGTCCAGTTGATGGAGCAGAAAACGTGACTCATCAGAGAAGATAACCTCTTTGCAAATCGTAAGAGGTCCAATTTCTGTACTGTGGTGCAAATTGAAGCCGTCTTTGATGATGAACCTGCGTTATCATGGGTGCAGTGACCAGCTGTTTGCTTAGGAGCCCCATATAACAGGGTTTGCTATACTGTCATTTTAGACACACGTCTGGTAGCCCACTGGTTCATTTGGACGGTGAGTAGCTCAACTGTAGCGTGTCGGTTGGTCTTCACACACGTTCACAGCCGACGTTCACCTCTGATATTAATGACATGGTGCTCCTCAGTTTTGATGCCGTTTATTTGCAATGCTGCAGTGTGTCCAGGGATGGTACACTTTAACCACAGCAGCACGTGAACAGTTCACAAACTGAACTGTTTCAGAAATACCGCTACCCTTGGCCAAAAAGCCAATGATCATCCCCAGTCAGATAAATCACACGTTTTACCAATGACAGCAATGGTTGATATGTTTGCAGAATGCCTACATGTCCTCTTATATATCCACCAAGCCAGCTCACGAGACTTGCCGTTTTTCATTGGCTACATTCTATTGACGTCAAAAGTGGGCATGGTCATAATAATGAGACCCTGTATGTGTGTATATATAAATATATATACAGCAAGTGGTTATAAAAAAGCTCACTTTACTAAATGTCTGTCATCTAGCACAAGGGATCCTCCCACAATGCTGAGGCATGTCAAGGTGTTGTCTGGCATATTGTAACCAGGCTTTTTTAGTGGCATTGGTGCAGTAAAGGCCTCTTTCTGGCAACTCGACCATGCAGCTTATTGTTGTTCAAGTATTGTGGTATTGTGCTCCTTGAAACAACCACACTGTCTTTTTCCAGAGCAACCTGTATTTCTCCTGAGGTTACCTGTGGGTTTTTCTTTCTATTCCGAACAATTCTTCTGGCAGTTGTGTCTGAAATCTTTCTTGGTCTACCTGACATGGCATTTTCAAGGCTTTTGATATCTTTTTATATCCTTTTTCTTCTTTATGAAGTTCCATTACCTTGTTAAGCAGGTCTTTTGACAGTTCTTTTCTGCTCCCCATGGCTCAGTATCTAGCCTGCTCAGTGCATCCATGTGAGAGCTAACAAACTCATTCACTATTTACACACAGATACTAATTGCAATTTAAAAAGCCACAGATGTGGGAAATTAACCTTTAATTGGCATTTTAACCTGTGTGTGTCACCTTGTGTGTCTGTAAGAAGGCCAAACATTCAAGGGTATGTAAGCTTTTGCTCAGTGCCATTTGGGTGATTTCTGTTATCATTGTGGTTTAAAAACGAGTGAAACAACTATCACATATAATAGTTGTCAAACTGCGAGACGTCGTCACGCTTTGAGAGTTGCGTACGACTTAGGCGGTGCTCATCGTTTGCGAGCCGTTAACGCGTAGGACATAGCCGATGAGCGCCTTTGGCGCTCATCGCTGCCAGGCGAGCCGTTAAGCCGTAGCAACGCTTGCTAGCCTTGCGAAGCGAGTCAAGCCGTTAAACCGTAGCACTTAGCCCAGACGAGGCAAGCTGTTAAAGTACGAGACGCGGGACTTACAAAAAAATAAAACACGACGTGGGACTTACAAAAACAAAGATACAAGACGCGGGACTTAGAAAAAAAAAGATACGAGACGCAAAAATTTACGAGATTAGCGGCCGGACAAAAAACCAGAAAGACACACTGAATACACCCCAAACATTTACAGAAACATCACAGACAGCATGGGGCAACAACCGGGACGTCTGTGAGTGAGGTGGAAGGCAAATTTAACTAGATTTAGACGATTTTCGCCACACCAAAAAAAGCCTATTGATCGCTGCATATATCAATTATAAATAATTAAACTATATATTAATTAATTTATTGAATAAATAATTAATTATTACTTTACATATATATAGAAATATATATCTTTCTCAGAGGACCAAAAGTACATGACATGAGAGGCCCGCAATGAGCGCCAAAGGCACTCATTGCGAGGCATGCGATGAGCGCCAAAGGCACTCAGCACAAGCCTTGCAATGAGCGCCAAAGGTCCTCACAGTACAAAACATTTTCAATTATGTCTCAAACAGCATTCCCATGGCTACAAATTGTATTGCCCTGTCATTTTTGACGGGCAAGTCGCTATTCTGATAATAAATGGCTTCATATGATCACTATCCTTCAATAAAATGTTTTTTTTTTTTTTTTTTTGCATGATCTGTCATATTTTCAAAATAATTGACATAATTTTGAGCACAACATTATCTATCTTTCTCTATCTCTTTGTGTAATAGCAGAAAAACTCTAAACGATAATTATAATTATAGTAGAATATTAGAATACTAATGCTGTTTGGTGTATGGTAATTAAATAAATAATACATTAATAAATTAATATACTTTACCTATTTTGAAGCAATATATGCAGGAAGCATTGTGTTGAAGAGCTGGCAATCTGTTTTTGAAGTTGCGGCAGCATACAATGTGTGTTTTCAGTGCTGTGGAGCTGCTGTGTAAGTGTCATGAATGTGTGCAGTGTAATAGTGTGCGTGCGCGAGAGTGGCTGTGTACTTCCGGATTGTATGAGTTATTGTTCTAAAATGGCGGCTAATGTGTGGTACGCGGCTGTGGCTGATTTAGCGTCCTTCGTTTCGGATGTCGTCCGACTTTTTCTGAATATCCGTAGGTGTTTGGTGGTGTTTTGCATGTTTAGGGTCCTTTAGCCTCATTTTTGTTTTGTTCAGAGGCCATTTTTTCTTTCGCATAGGTGATTTTCGGTTGTCTAAACTCCGAAATTTGGAGTTAAATCGAGGTGTAACTTTACTTGCAGAGGTCCTGGGTGCCCCCCCCCCCCTTGCTGTGGGTAACCTTTTTATTTGTTTGTTGTGTGTATTTATTGTGTTTGTAATGTTTTTGGGGTCGTGCGTGTTGCGTCCTTGTTTTCGAATCTCGGACGTCTTTTTCGGGAAATCTGTAGGTGTTTGGTGTTGTTTTGCGTCTTTAGACTGCTGTAGCCTCCTTTTCGTTTTTTTCGGCGGTCATTTTTTCTCTCCCTTAGGGGATTTTTCAGTGTATAAAATCTTTTATTTGGAATTAAATTGAGGTGTAACTTCATTTTTCAAGGTCCTGGGTGCGCCCCCCCTTGCTTTAGGTAAGCTTTTTATGTATTTGTTGTATGTATTTATTGTGTTTTTCCTGTTTTCATGTGCGCGGGTTTCGGCCGATTTTTGCAAGGTCGTAATAGGTCGTTACATGTCTCGCATTTTGCTTTCGTAAATACGTAAATTTTGCGAGGTCCGCAGTTGCTGGCAAGGAGCGCCTTTGGCGCTCCATGCCAGCAACTGCGGCCCCTGCTTCGTGAGCCCGCAAGCTTTCGCAACAGCCCACTTGCTCACAACTATATATGTGATACCCAATAAGCTTTGGTGATTTTTTTTTTATTGGCTTTAGATCAACCCTGAATCCAGACCTATCCTGTTATATTCTGCTGTTTGTAGTATACAAGTAAATAGAGGAGAAAGGTTGTGTGAAGCATATATGAAAAAAAGAAAATGGATGTCTGACAACAGCTCCTTGAAGTTCATTCTGAAGTAACCTCTAAGAAGTAATGCAGGTGACAGGTAGAAAATGAGGATCAATATTTTGCATCAGAACAATCTGATCTGAGCTTCTGTCCAAATAGTGAAGTCGATATTTCAGATTTAGAGTAAATATCTACTATCTTTCACGTGTCCCGACTATAAAAACACTATAGTATGGAACAGAAAGTGTCACATGCTTGTGAAGTATGGAATAAGCTAAATATCATTAGGTGATAAGTAAACAGCATAAAAGCAGTTTTCATTATTACAGAAAATCTTGTAGATTCTGCCTGTGTTATGGGACCGGAGGGGAAATATTATCGTACTGGAGTTAGCTCTTCATTTTAATCTTTTGTCAAGTGGCACTTCACCATGCCAGTTTTTCAAGTCGCGGTTCACTAAAGAAGGAGCTGGCAACCCATTCCAGTATCTTTTCCTTAAAAACCTTATGGATTAGCACAACCAGACACAAGATGGTCCTGGCGTGCTGTGGTCCATAGGGTCAGGGACAGTCGATAACGATTGAGCGACTAAAGAACAAAACTTTCTACACATTAGTTCTTCATTAAATATCAGGCAATAAATATGACACTTCACTGGTCCTTTAACGTATTAAAGCTGTGAGTATGAGTTTGAACATCACATATAATAGTTGTGGTAATTGCAAGTTTGTCGGTAATGCTATGTTAAAAGTTACGGGTTGCGCATGCACAATGAGCGCCGAAGGCCTTAAGCTCATTGTGAGTCCCGCAAGGCATGCCTAGACATGGATATAGTTAATTAAATTTTTATTTATTAGTATTTACAATCATTTGCTGGCTAAGAGCTTGATTACATGGTACCCGTAGGATCTCCCACAAGGCTGATGTGGAGCTACAAATGCTCTTAAGATATATATGTATCTCTTACATGGCTCACACAGACTATTTCTCATTAGACTTTACTGATACATAGCCAGTGGGTTTGTCTTGTAAGGCAAATGGCTTGCGAGTACACGCAGCTGTCCTACTTGGTAAGCAGCTGCAAGTATGAAGTTACGAGTCAGAGAGAACTAACTCACGTAGCAACCCCAGAAAAGTAAGGGACATGGAAGGATTCTGGACTTCATTAGGAATATAATATATCTATGTATCTATTTATCTATGTTCTTTATTTTGTTAAGAAGTTTTTCTGCCAAAGATCATACAATTTGTACCTGTTTGGGTCTGCACTCTGTAGCTTATGCAGCTAATAAATACACAAACTGTGAAGTACAGGGTTTCAAATGACCATGTCAGTGAACTCTGTCAAGCAGCATGTTGCCACTGATTATTTACTTTAGAGACAGTGCAAACCCTCTAAGAATTACAATGTCTTCATGAGCTGTACATGGGAAGAATGAATTAAAAACTATTTCTAGGAATTTAGACAGAAATAAACAGAGCTTTTAAGCACTTCTTAATAAAATAATGTTCACAAAAGTAAAGTGATGCATAGGTACAGTATATTATATTTCTAGTGAAATCCAGAAACCTTCCATGTCACTTTAAAGTACAGCAGTAACATTGGCCTCCATGTAAATCATGTGCTGTAAGTTAGGACACTGCCATAAATCTGCTGCAGGAGCTTCTTTTCCCTAACTTCTACTATAATGTAAATCTTTCACTTGCCCCAGGTTAGGGCATTCAGTACACAGCCATAAATCCTGCCTTAGATGCAACAGATTTCTGTGCAGGGAGTAGCCAAACCAAACTTTACGCATGACACAGGGCTCTAGGAATCAATGTGAAATCGAAACGTAATGAATATTATAATAAGTGGGAAGTGCTGTAACTGGCTGCAGCAAAGAAACACACACACATATTGTTTTGGATGGATAAAAATAATCCCATTTTATAATATCTGTTCCTGTCCAAATCATCCGTCTGTTGGCCATGTGTGCACACAGAGACAAGAATTTACACAGACCCAAAAGTTCTGGTATAAAGCTTTCTCTTGCTTACTGTTTATTGAATCAGCCGCTATATATAACATTTAACAATCAGATAAATGTTGCAACTAAGCAAATCATCAGGTGTATTCGGTAATTCATTAGTTCTGTGATGTCCGCTTTTAGGTGTCATCCCACAGTGGGATGAGTCTTTCTCTCATTGGTCAGAAGGTTAAGACAAAGGGAAGATGGCGTTCTCCTTCTTGTGTCCAAGGTGTGGTAGTCATCGTCACCCTTAGCAGACCGGAAGTAGTGCTGCCGACATCTTGTATGCGGAAGTGGCAAATTCTCCATCTTAGGACTCTCAGGATACGGCTCAGTAGCCATCTTAGGACTCTCAGGATACGGCTCAGTAGCCATCTTAGGACTCTCAGGATAAAGAATAAAAGTAATTAGTGCCTTATCTTATGATATATTGTAAGGAAAGGAATGCAGTATGGACATAATATACATTTTCATGAATTTCGTCCACAACAATATATATATATATATATATATATATATATATATATATATATATATATAAATTAGTTGTTAGTCCTTTCCCAGTATCTTTCCACATCAAGTGTGAACGCTGCTGTTGAATGAAAAAGAGGTAGTGCAGGCAAAAAAATATTTCCCCCTCCGACGTGGCGCATGAGGCGCGCCGACAGAAGAGGCCTTGAGCTATGAGAGGTGCGCCCGAGGCCCTTCGAGAGCCGAGTGCCGGTACCGATCATAGCGATGGCCTCGCTGTCGATTCAGCGACGTCGAGTTGCGCCACGTCGGAGGGGGAAATCATTTTTTGACTTAGAGTGTTTGTTTGTAGGCAATGTGGTTTTGTGATGTGTATTAAGCCACTGAGTACTGGGTTGTTTGTTACCCTGGATTTTGTATCATAAAACAGGCCTAATACTAACATATCATATTTTTTTATTACATATATATTGATATTGGATTGTTAAGTGTCAATAAATGTTAACATTTCATCCTTTTGTAGTACTTTTTGTGCTATAGTGTTACTTTAAATGCTTTTGGGGACTCCACAAGGGTTTGAAAACTACTTGCGAGTGGTCTTTGGTACACATAAATCTTTCTTCTGCTTTTTGCAGTTACGACACTGCCCTGATTTGTGATCATTTAAATCTTAATAGCTTAGGGATTGGGTGTCAAAGTGTCAAGGAGGAACTCGTAATTTATTTTCAATGCAAACATCAATGGAGGTTTTTGCTTTGCTTTTCAGCTATGTCGTAAAGTTCACTCAGAGCACGGGCGTGTAGCAGTTCTCTCACAATGTTTTAGGGATGGGCGATTTAACATAGCTAGGTAGGATTTACTGTGCTGCTACGGCACTCGCTATTGATTTGCAACATAGCTAAATTTTGTAAACTTGTGTGTGAGAGCTCTTCATGTTAAAATTATGTTTTAGTTCACCATTAACATAAAAATCAATGTGCAAACAGCAGCAAATCAATGGTTTAGCCAGAAAATATCATTTAAAACAGTTTACCACATTAATGGTAGTTACTAAACCTTCCTCACCACAAATATGTGTTCAAAAATAATTCATAATTGTGCTAAAATACTTAATATATAATATTACACAACAGTAATAAACTTCTGTAAGGGATATAACGAGTGTCACACAAATGATAAAATAACACCAAAAACTATTGAATATTCTAAAACACACAGTTATAGTATAATATTACACAGAGTGATATAACTAGTGTTTCACAAATTGTAAAAATAAAATACACCAAAAAATACCACATCAATAAAAAGTGAAGTCTCAATTACATCACACATATATAAATCTGGCTACTATCACATTGTCGTAATTGCGAGTTTGTTGGTAACGCTATGTTAAATAATTTGCTCTACTTGATCCAGAAAGTAGTTCCGGCCGGAGGACGGGAGCCACAGAGGAGGTGAGTGCGGCGCTGTTGGCAGGGTTGTATCCAGGTATGACACACAGAGAAGGGGAGAAAGGAGACAAGGGAGGGAGAGGAGTCGGGGAAGGAGAGGAGTCGGGAAAGGAGAGGAGAGGGAGAAAAGGGGAAACAGAGACACAAGGGAGGGAGAGGGGGGATGGACACAGGGAAGCGAGAGGGGGAAAGGAGGAACCGGAGAGGGGACAAAGGAGACAGAAGGGAGGGAGATGGGGGGAAAGGAGACACAGGGGATGGAGGGGTGGGGCAGAGACTGACAATTTATCAACCTATATTATGCCATCATTTTTGACGGACAAGTCGCTAGTTTCTAATAAATTTAAGTCTAAAATTGTACTCTGATACATTGTAAGGCTTCAAAAATAAACACATCAGTTTGCCTAATATAGGTAATACTTGTTGATGTACATCCATTGAAAGACCACAAGGAACACATTGGTGCTTATAATTTCCTTTAATTGGCATATAAAGTCCAATTTAGTCGGTCCATTCTCATAACTACTTAAAACAGAGATTACGTATAATAACTTTTTAGGAAGCCTGTCTGTCTAATTGAAATAAAATATATAGCTTTCTGACATGGGAGGAGCTACCATTATAATTAGTCCTTTTACACTTAGTTTTTCAAGCACATTCATGCCATAGATCAATGCGTTTTGATGACTGAAGCCTGTGGATGCAAGTCCCACTTTGTGAACCAATGGCACTTGCTTCTCTTCCTTGTCACAAAGCTATTTTAAAAGTATTTCAGTGAGATATTTAACTTTCCATGGTGTTTGAAATGGCCAAAAAATGTAACCAAGCTAGCTGCCCTTTTTAACGAACATATTATGATCATCTCTATTTGATAACTAGTGACGTCAGTCCTCCTGTGCACAATAGCATGCAGAGGAGCTGCTCTAGTGAAAAGTAAATGTTTGTGCATGTAAACTAATAAACTATACTCATCTGACTGACATCAGGAAAGTGGGTGGTGTAGTTATGTGTTTACATACCAAATAAGGAGAGAAGATCCAGCATATATAATTAATCTATAAAAAAAACTAACACCACCCTTTGTTAAGAAACGTGATTTTCCTTTTGTGAGCCTGTGATCTGTGTGTTGTGATTAATATTTTCTTTTGGCGCTCTTTTCCAATATCATCTACTGGTCTGGATTCAGTTGTTAAGCTAGTCAAGGACTAGTATAACTCTAGAACTATCCAGACCATATTCACAATGATCATCTTTTTTTTAATAAGGACACAAAATATCTTCATTCTAGTTGTGTCTGACTTTCCGTGAACCTATGGACTGCAGCACGCCAGACACATCTTGTGTATGGTTGTGCTTATCCATAAGGTTTTCTTGGAAAATATACTGGAGTGGGTTGCCAGTTCCTTCTCCAGTGGACTGTCTGATCTCTCTGCTATGACCTGCTCATTTGGGTGACCCAGATCTCAGCTCCATTGTAGTACCCAAGCACCTTCGCCACGACAAGTTAGCTAACCAGAAGGGGATCTTCATTTTAGCCAGCCCTTAAGTTCTTAAGTGCTTCCAAATCACTATTCTGCAACTCCTTCTCTAATATATTGACATACAAGGCTCCATCCTCCCTCACCAATTACAAATACAACATTGTAGGTGTGCTGCAAGTATCTGAAGTACTCAAAAAAGCACATAAGATATGGGGATGGGAACATTTCAATGTAATGATTTGCCTATATCTTCAAAAGGCTAAATTAATGTGTGTTTCATAAAAAAATGTAAAATGCAGGTTTAATATTAAAACCAATTGCCCCTCACATAGTGGTTTAACGGTAAACACACAAGGAAGTCATTGCAGCATCAATTCCATGTGTGTTTTAGGGGATTTACATATGTGTCATACTATGAGAGTTTTGGAAGTCTTTTCCCGTCTAATTTTTCAGAATAGTCTTTTCTGGTGATGTTATTTGAGGAAGCTTGGGACTTTCTGGGGAATCATTTTAATGAAAACAGTAAGTCTACTAGTGTGCACTAGTGTACATGAACAAGGAAAATAATTTAGTACATGCAAACTGTTTTAAGAAAAAGCTTGAGTTGTGAGGATATGTTTGAGTTTATGGGAGTTTGTGGATAAGTGGCAGGAGAAAGTTAGCTAGATCAGGCGCAGACAGTAATGTCTTCCAGATAGTTGGCATATAGGAGGATGAATAACTAGTTAAAAAGTGTTTTCGGGAACTATTGTAGCAATGAGTTGGACAAGTCTGGAAGCACCTTTCATGAGATATTACAGTAATTACTGTAAGGTTGCACAGAGCCCACTTAAGGTGTTGCTGTAATTGAGGTAAGCATAAGGCAGTAACACTTAGCTTCAATTTAGTCTAAATATAAAAATCTGAGTAAATTGTTTATGGAAAGGTGGCATATACAGAAATATCAATAGTTTGTGAATGTGAGGAAAAGTGAAATGGAAAATGATTGACATATAGTTATGTTATTAGTTTTCATTTTTTTTAGTTTTAATAATAAAGGAGACTGTGGAATATGGCATCGGTAAGACCTGGGTTTTGAGATATATTAACAAGCGCAATTAAATCCAGGAACAAACAGGCAGCTGGCGATCATTGATATTAGAGAGGGAGATAGGTCAACCTTGGAGAGATAGATGTGAATATTGTCAGTGTAGAGCATATTCTGCAATCCAAAAGTATTATTTTGCCAAGAAAAGCCATTTGTGTATACAAAAAATAGGACCAAGAACTGAGCATTGTGTTACGCATCAAGGAAAACTAGTAGAGAGGAAGTGGTGACAGAGAAAGAGACATACATTGTGGTGCAGAAGACTTGGCTTATGTGTCAAATTGTGTGGAGTTTGCAAGTTGGGAGAATTGTCAAAAGCAACAAGAAAGGTGTGAAAGTGGTCTTTGCACTTGGCAATTACAAGGTCATATGACACTTTAATGATAATTGCACCAGAGAAGTGTTGAAAATATAAGCTAGTTTTCAGTGTTTTGAATAAGCAATTGGATGAAGAGAATCACAGACATATATATATATATATACATAAATAACATATATTTGCATAAAGGTGGTTAAAATCTGGGCTAAGTGTATCGGAAAGAAAGCTGAGAAGATCGGGTGCAATGGAGTTAGAGGTAGGCTGGAAGACGAGAAGAGTGTACAAATATATCATCCTCTGTTGCAAGGACTAATGAGTTTACCATTGATATGGTGGAAAGGAGAGATTAAGACTGAATGTTTGAGGCAAACATGGCTAATATTATTGCAATTGGCCTTGAAGTGGAAAGGGGAAATAATTGTTATGGGAGGTTGAGCAGAAGCACATAGGGGAACTGTAAACATTAGTTGTAGGATTGTGCTACATTGTTTTAGGATTAGAAGCAGAAAGCAGATTTGCTTGGAATTACATAATTATGACTAAAATGATGGGCATCTCAAGATAGTAAGAATGGCATTATATTTCACTCTATTAAAGAGGGACGCTAATAATAATAACAATAATTAATTTATACTAGCGAATTGCCCGTCAAAAAATGACGGGAATGAAATTGTAAGTGAGCTAATGCTGTTTGGTGTATAATAATAAAATAACTAATAGTTTATTAAAGTAATATACTTTACCTATTTTGAAGTAATATATGCAGGAATCATTGTGTTGAAGAGCTGGCAATCTGTTTTGATGTTCCTGCAGCATTAGTGCTGTGGAGCTGCTGTGTAAGCGTGATGAATGTGTGTAGTGTAATAATGTGCGTGCGCGAGACAAAACCGTTATCGTAGCTGTGTACTTCCGCATTGTATAAGTTATTGTTCTAAAATGGTGGCTAATGTGTGGTATGCGGCTGTGGCGGAACATCCGTAGTGGTTTTGTGGTGCTTTGCGTGTTTCTGGTGGTGTTTTGTGTGTTTAGAGTCCTGTAGCCTCGTTTTCGTTTTGTTCTACGGCCATTTTTTCTCTCGCTTAGAGAATTTTGTAGTGTCTAAACTCTTTTATTTTGAGTTAAATTGAGCTGTAACTTTATTTTTTGAGGTCCTGGATGCCCCCTCTTGCTGTAGGTAAGCTTTTTACGTATGTGTTGTGTGTATTTATTGTGTTTTTCATTTTTTCATGTCCGCGGGTTGCAGACGATTTTTGCGAGGTCGTAATTGGTCGTAACGTGTCTCGTACTTTTTTGAGAGGGCCGCAGTTGTTGGCAAGGAGCGAGGCCCGCAGGCTCGCTATGCGAGCCTGTAAGCGTTGCAAAGGCTCGCATGCTCACAGCTATATAATTGATAGAGCTTTTCTCCCAGGAGGCACTCAAAGCACTTAGAAGGAGAGAAAATATGAGAGAGATAGTTATAACTTATTTGAAAGCCTTGGTGAAGAGCATGATCTTCAGTCTCTTTTTTCTTTAACCCCTTCTTTCTTTCTACCCCCCGCCGTGTCTCTCTAACCCATCGTGTCTCTTTCCCTACCCCTCCTCATCCTCAACCCCCCTCCTTATTCTAAGCCCCTCTCCTCATTCTAAACCCTCCCTCCTCATTCTAAACCCCCCTCGTCAGTTTACCTCTCTAAATACCTCCCCCTCTCCCTTTCCCCTCACTTAGCTCCATCTGCAGCTCCTGCTTCTGCCTCCGCTCCTTCCGGGCGTCTTGACCCGGCCAATGCTAATGACGTGGCGCGCATGTGACGTCACGTCATTAGCATACACTGGGTGCCCGCGTCCACTCATCCTCTCCCTCCCCTCATCCTCTCCCTCTCATCCTCTCCCTGGCCTCTCCCTCTTCTCCCCCTCCCCTCATCCTCTCCCTCCCCTCTCCTCCCCCTCCCCTCTCCTCCCCCTCCCCTCATCCTCTCCCTCCCCTCTCCTTCCCCTCCCCTCATCCTCTCCCTCCCCTCATCCTCTCCCTCTCCTCTCCCTCTGCTCGCCCTCCCCTCATCCTCTCCCTCACCTCTCCCTCCCCTCCCCTCATCCTCTCCCTCCCCTCCCCCTCATCCTCTCCCTCAGCTCTCCCTCCCCTCATCCTCCCCCCTTTCCCCCTCTCCAATTACCCCCCCTCCCCTCACTTACCTGTATTGCGCTGCTCCTGCAGCTGTCCAGGGCGTCTTCTGTGTCGGGACCCGGTATATGCTAATTACATGAGGCGCTGGACAGCAGCAAGAGCAGCGCAATACAGGTTAGTGGGGGGGGGGGGGGGGGTAATTGGAGAGGGGGAAAGGGAGGAGGGAGGATAAGGGGAGGGAGGGAGGAAGGAGGATGAGGGGAGGGAGAGGAGAGGGGGAGGAGAAGAGAAGAGGCGGAGGAGGGAGAGGAGAAGAGGCGGAGGAGGGGAGGAGGGGAGGAGAGGAGAAGAGGCAGAGGAGGGAGAGGGGGAGGGGAGGAGAGGAGAAGAGGCGTAGGAGGGGAGGAGAGGAGAAGAGGCAGAGGAGGGAGAGGGAGAGGAGGGGAGGAGAGGAGAAGAGGCGGAGGAGGGGAGGAGAGGAGAAGAGGCGGAGGAGGGAGAGGAGACGGAGAGGAGAGGAGAGGAGGAGGGGAGGAGAGGAGGAGGAGGGGAGGAGGAGGGGAGGAGAGGAGGTGGAGGAGGGAGAGGAGGCGGAGGAGGGGAGGAGAGGAGGTGGAGGAGGGAGAGGAGGAGGAGGAGGGGAGGAGAGGAGGTGGAGGAGGGAGAGGAGAGGAGGCGGAGGAGGGGAGGAGAGGAGGCGGAGGAGGGAGAGGAGAGGGGGAGGAGAGGAGGCGGAGGAGGGAGAGGAGAGGGGGAGGAGAGGAGGCGGAGAAGGGAGAGGAGAGGGAGAGGAGGAGGAGAAGGGAGAGGAGAGGAAGAGGAGGAGGGGAGGGAGAGGAGAGGGAAAGAAGGAGGAGGGGAGGGCGAGGAGAGGGAGAGGAGAGGGAGAGGAGGAGGGAAGGGAGAGGGAGAGGAGGAGGGAAGGGAGAGTAGATGGAGAGGAGAGGAGAGGGAGAGGAGGAAGAGAGGAGGAGGAGAGGGAGAGGAGGAGGGGAGGGAGAGGACAGGGAGAGGAGGAGGGGAGGGAGAGGGAGAGGAGAGGGAGAGGAGAGAGAGAGGAGAGGGGGAGGAGAGGAGAGGAGGTGGAGAGGGGGAGGAGAGGAGGCGGAGGAGGGAGAGGAGAGGGGGAGGAGAGGAGAGGAGGCGGAGAAGGGAGAGGAGAGGGAGAGGAGGCGGAGAAGGGAGAGGAGAGGAAGAGGAGGAGGGGAGGGAGAGGAGAGGAGGAGGGAAGGGAGAGAAGATGGAGAGAAGATGGAGAGGAGAGGAGAGGGAGAGGAGAGGAGGAAGAGAGGAGGAGGAGAGGAGGAGGAGAGGAGAGGGAGAGGAGGAGGGGAGGGAGAGGAGAGAGAGAGGAGAGGAGGAGGAGAGGAGGCGGAGGAGGGAGAGGAGAGGGAGAGGAGAGGGGAAGAAGGAGGAGGGGAGGTGGAGGAGGGAGAGGAGAGGAGGCGGAGGAGGGGAGGAGGCGGAGGAGGGAGAGGAGAGGAGGCGGAGGAGGGAGAAGAGAGGGGGAGGAGAGGAGAGGAGGCGGAGAAGGGAGAGGAGAGGGAGAGGAG
This sequence comes from Discoglossus pictus, assembly GCA_027410445.1. NCBI lineage: Eukaryota > Metazoa > Chordata > Amphibia > Anura > Alytidae > Discoglossus > Discoglossus pictus. The sequence continues at coordinate 137,042,398 of CM050167.1, read as the reverse complement.
GCGGAGAAGGGAGAGGAGAGGAAGAGGAGGAGGGGAGGGAGAGGAGAGGGAAAGAAGGAGGAGGGGAGGGAGAGGAGAGGGAGAGGAGAGGGAGAGGAGGAGGGAAGGGAGAGGGAGAGGAGGAGGGAAGGGAGAGAAGATGGAGAGGAGAGGGAGAGGAGAGGAGGAAGAGAGGAGGAGGAGAGGGAGAGGAGGAGGGGAGGGAGAGGAGAGGGAGAGGAGGAGGAGAGGGAGAGGAGGAGGAGAGGGAGAGGGAGAGGAGAGGGAGAGGAGAGAGAGAGGAGAGGAGGAGGAGAGGAGGCGGAGGAGGTAGAGGAGAGGGAAAGAAGGAGGAGGGGAGGGAGAGGAGAGGGAGAGGACAGGGAGAGGAGGAGGGGAGGGAGAGGAGAGGGAGAGGAGGAGGAGGAGGGGAGGGAGAGGAGAAAGAGAGGAGAGGAAGAGGAGGTTGAGGATGAGGAGGGAGGATGAGGAGGGGGGTTGAGGAGGGAGGTTGAGTATGAGGAGGGAGGTTGAGGATGAGGAGGGAGGATGAGGAGGGGGGTTGAGGAGGGGGTTAAGGAGGGAGGTTGAGAATGAGGAGTAGGGTTGAGGAGGGTAATAAGGAAGGGGGGAAGAGACACAGGGAAGGGAGAGGGGGAGAGACACAGGGAAGGGAGAGGGGTGAAGAGACACAGGGGAGGGAGAGCGGAGAAGAGACACAGGGGAGAGAGAGAGGGGACAAAAGAAAAAGGCACACAAGAGGGGGACACAGATGGCACAAGAGGGACACAGGGGGCAGCACATTTCCCACCCTCGGCTTATACTCGAGTCACTAATTTTTCCCAGTATTTTGTGGTAAAATAGGTGCCTCGGCTTATACTCGAGTCGGCTTATACTCGAGTATGTGCGGTAATTGCATATACATCTCGCTCATCACATCTACATTGGGAAAACAAATAGTGGCCAAATTACACCGCCACATCACATATATCAAGTACCAGGGGAACATTTTATTATTTGTTGTTCAGTCCTTCAGTTGTGTCCGACTCTCTGTGACCCTATGGACTGCAGCACGTTTAGCTAGGTCTCTGCCTTTGCTGTTCCACAAGGTATTAATGCCAAAGATACTGGAGTGGGTTGCCAGTTCCTTCTCTAGTGGACTGTGATTTGTCTGACCTCTCTACTATGACCTGCCCACCTACAGTGGCCCTACATGGTATAGCTCACAACTTCATTCAGGTACACAAGCCTCTTCACCACCACTACTTAGCAATCCACAAGGGGACCAGGGGAACATACACCACACTAATGTAAATTGATGAAGAGCAAAAACATAATGGGAGGTCAAATGGGAATGGGTATATATCTTGGCACATGGCCACCAGCAATGGTGTGAGACTTTCCAGGATGGGGGTAGCAGAGATTATCCCTGATAGAGGTGAGTTGGCTGTTGATCCCTGTGCTTCTGTACAGCCATCATGTGTTTTTGCGGCCCCTCCTGATGGGTTAGAGTAGATAAGTGTGGTGTATGTTCCCCTGGTCCCTTTCAGCATTGCTAAGTGGTGTTGGTGAAGGGGCTTGTTTACTTCAATGAAGCTGTGAGCTATTCCATGTAGGGTCACTCTAGGTGGGCAGGTCATAGCAGAGAGGTCAGACAAATCATAGTCCACTAGAGAAGGAACTGGCATCCCACTCCAGTATCACCCGTCATTTTGTATTCAGGCCCTCAGGGGAATGTTGATAATCCACAGTATCACAAACTGGACGTTGCATGTGTATTAACCCTTTATTAATATTATTATTATTATTATATATAATATGTATTATTGCATAATATCTAATGCTATCATGACTATTATTATTGTTATATGTATTGATCTATTGGATAGTAACTAGGGCTCATTAGTTTACATGCATAGGAATGTGACACAAATGTAATGTATGTGGATATCCCATAACCCCAACCATTGAAAACACACTGACACAGTGAGAACGGTATAACAAAGCTTTATTTCATACACAGAGTACAATCAGAAATGGACAAGACTGTGCATTAATATCATGGGTGTTGTGTGGGCAGGACCCGGGAGAGCAAGAGGCTTGTGGTAAAAAGGGGATAATGTCATAGTCTAGAATAAGCATGATGCATAGCACCTACCACTGCAACTGGAATCTGATGAAAAAAAGGATCTTCACAAATCTCTCCATTTAATTGAAGAAACCATTCATGTGCATAGTACGTACAACTTATCTAGATCTGCTCAATGAAACAGATGATTCAACCTCTGGACTTTGTAATCCAATATAGTTTCACACATACAGTGTGGTGACAAAACAAAAATCTGAAAAAAGTAGTCAACTAAAAAAAGGCAGAGGAGGATAAAAAAAATAATCAACATGCATGTACAGTACAGTGCCAAATACTGTAACTGTAACAATATAGCAACTCACCTGATTCCCATCTGCAAGCATTACTATCTATTAGCTAGGTCTCTGGATAATCAGCAATATGCAAAAATACCCATTAAAATGGAGAGGGCACAAAGGTCAGCAGCCAGATTCACTGTTACATCAGACCCAAGGATCTGTTCCCAGACCGATATTAAGGTCAGGATCACATGCTTCACTAGTGCATATATCAATGCTGGCTGTCATTAACATGGCATTGTCAGACTTTGCAAGTCCACCGCCATAGCGGTATTAGTCTACATTTCAGCTAACAACAATCATGTCTTAGATATCTGGCTAGATTATAGCTTTAAGATTGTGGGAGCTACATGTTAAGGGGGGCGCTGTCATTGAAGGAATGTCTACCTGAGAGGCACTGGGAAAACCTTACACCTCATACATTTCCTTCACAATGCATGCAGATGCAGAAGCTGCCTTCATGAACCTGAATTGTACCTAAAACAAAAAAAAATAACACCTACAAAATAAGGCCTTAAAAAATATAGGGGCTGCAGCACCTCTTTTCAACAGCAATCCTCTTTAAACATCAATTGGTGACATGTTTAACAGAACCCTACGTGTCCACAGAGAGGAGGATCATGGACCATGTGATGGGAGGTAGCCATCTGCATACAAAATATCACCATCACATAGGCCAAGATCCAAGACTCTGTAGCCAGGCTAGATTAGGTTAACATTGTGACTAAAAGATTGTCACTGAGGAGTGCTGTTGAGAAGGCACAAACATCTGCGAAGCCCCAAGGTCCTCCTCCACCTAGGCACAGGGCCCAAATCCCCCTTGGCCGGCGGCCTTCTCCCTGGTGGTGGTGGTGGGGAGCAGGGGGAGGCAACGGCACCTGCAGTGACGGTGGTGGAGGCATGGTGGGAGGAGAGGAGGGGCTGGGCTTGTGGGTGGCCTGGAAATACCTCTGGGGAGGAGGAGACGGGGCAGGGGGCCAGAGAGTGTTACATGGCTACTGTGGTGACCCCCTGTAATTCGCTCTGCTCCGCCCAAATCCGAAGTAGCCCGGCCAGGTAGGATTCAGTCATCTGTTGGTGGCTCCACTCCTCCCTCTTGTGCCTGGCTAGGCTGCTCATGAACTCCGCATGATTGGTGGAGATGCTGGCCTGGGTCCCCCGAAGACACTCCATCTGCTGGCGCATGAGGGCCAGCATCTCCGCCTGCACAGCCTGGCCTGATGTTGGATGTGGAGGCCCCTGGGACGTGGCCTGGTGAGGAGGTGGTGGGGTCTGAGTGGGGAGGGTCTGGGGCCCGGATGGAGTCTGGGGGAGAGGAGGTGGTGGCTGGCTTGTATGGTCCCTCCAGGGGGAGGGCCCTGGCAATAGGCTTAGTCTCTGGATGATATAGTGGGGTCAAATACTGGCGGTGTGGCCGGTGGTCCTGATGGTGACACCACTAGCCATATTACATCCTCCGAACCAGGGCTCTCGGCTCTGCTTCTCTACTGCTCCCCTGTGCCAGTTCCTGCTGGGCGGCTGCTTGCTCCTCCCCTTCCTGCTCCAATGGAGCCGACGCCCTCACCTCTGGCATTGCCACTGGACCCAGACCTCCTTGATGTTGAAAGGGAAAAAAGAAAGGTATATGTTATTAGTATGATGAATAATACATTGTTTTGTGTGCATTCCTTACTATCTGACATCTAGGCTTGAATCTGGATGATTCTTCTAATTGCAACTCAGATTAGCTATCATTTGCTAGATGTCATCTATTCTTTGGTTCTTGGTTTTAATCGTTCTTGGCTCCTAACGCTGTCTTGATTCTGGTTGCGGTCTGTAACAGCATAGGCTGCAATGGGCACACCAATACATGGACTATCTATTGGTTGATTACTGTTGTTGTACCCAGGAATGACAGTGATTTGTCAGCTTCATGGATTTAATGATGCATCCATCTATCCCTTGTTAATTCCATGGAGCTGACATGTCAGTGTCCTTGTTGGTCATCATGTACATGTGTAGTGTGTTATGTACATGTGGTGGCATGTTGGTGTATATGATATTCACCTGACATGGAGGCTAGGTCCTGCTGGGCCACCAGGCCTGAAGCTCCAATGGCGGGCACCTGGCTCAGAAGGTCCTTGGCGACCCTCTCCCACTCATTATAGCTCACAGTCACGTTCTTCTCCTCCTTGGCCATCATCCTCCTCACCTTGGCCATGATATTGTCAAAACGGTGCTTGATGGACCTCACATCTCTTGGCGCTGTGCCTACTGCTGTCACCTTAGCTGCTACTTCCTTCCATGCCTGAGCCCTTGGCCCTGCCCTAACTTCACTCCCCCTGCAATAATCCTGGGGTGGCCACGGATAGCAGCAAGGAGGACTACATTCTCCCGGTGCGTGTAATTGTGGGCCCTGTGCTGGCCCTTAGCCTCTTGCCCTCCCCACTGTGGATGGGGATCCTTACCTACCTGACTTGTCTCTGAGGCCTGTTCCTCCCCCGAACTACCACTCCCCCTGGGATCAGGCCCCTCCCCCTCTGTCCCTCTTCTACATGTGCCTGGTGCTAGGGTGACCCTGCCACCACCCACCTCCTCCTCTACACTCTCCTCCTCCATTTCCACCACCTCCTGCTCCTCCTCCTCCTGCTCCTACTCCCGCTCCTCCTCTACTCCACCACTCCTCTCCTCCACTACTCCCCAGGGCCACCTCTCTCTCCTCCTCTCTTCTCCTCTGCTCTTGAATATTGTGGTGATACAGTAGCTTCTAAGAGGGGTGCTTCATTTTCATCTAGCCAAATCTTTGTAATATATGCTAAATATGATGATTCAGTGAGGTCTGCAATAATTTGGTAGGAACAATAGTGTAATAGTGTCTTGTTTTAATGGACCTGGCATTGCCCATCACAGTTATTCACTGGGTGTTAATGAGGGGTTATCTGTGTCTGGTATCTGATATAAGAACCCTGGAATTATTTCCTTTTGTACGCTGTGTTGTGTATTAGTTGTTAGACTGCACACTTTTTTTTTGCCTGAATTGGATAACAATAGTGGTACAGCTGTATCAAAAGAGTTTCAACATGTCAGCATCTACAAACTGTCCTCTTTTAAACTACATGTTTCTTAATTTTGGAAAACACAAAGTTATAATACAAATATTGGAAGATCAGTGGTAAATGAAAGGTAGCGTCTCCCAGGTGTGCTGGAATGAAAAGGTTGAGGGGTAAAAAGGTGAGGGTTTGGACAAAATCTGATCTGGTAAGTTTTTCAATTTGAAGATGCAAAATAGCAGAAGGAGAGTAAACAATTTGTGTATATGTAAAAAAGGGCCTGTAAGCGGGACAGGGAACATAGGAAACATATGTCAATATTAGGCATGTGAGAAAGGGATTGGCAAGGGCTTGTAGGGTTTCATATACAAGATTAAAGCAGTAAGATTTACATAGGAAACCACCTTTTTTGCTTGAGAAAGGGTGGTTCAATAAAAAAAATTCTGCCTCCAGGTAAAATGTACCTTTTTCCTTCTATCAGGAACAGCCACCCTTAGTTACATGACTGGAATATCAGCACAAGAAACTTGACTGGCAACCTATCCTTTCTCCAGCTTATCATCTGTTTATCAAAACTCATTGGCCCCCATTCAATTCCAAGCCTGTAATTACAATGCCTGTGGGTGTAAGTCTGAAATTTGTTACAATTCTGGCTGTATTCAATTGACTCAAGCCCGCATTTACAGGGCTAAAGCCTAAAACCGTAATCCCTTCCAGCCGCTGCAAGTTGTTAGTGGGCTGGAATACATGGGGTCCGCAGTTACAATCCAATCCTGTAATTGCAGTGTGCACCACAGCCCTGTGAGTCAATAGAAAGTGTATTAACGGATTATGATTGACAAGGAGAGATAACAAAGCTGCGTTCCACCCGCCCCCGCATTGACTGTGTTGTATTTTCTTACGAATTAGCCCACAGGTCCCGAGTTGGTGGTTGAAGGATCGATAGAGAGAGAGAGAAAGAGCAGGTTCTAACAATTTTATTGATTTATATTTCTTAAATACCTATTTTATACTTAATCCTTGAAAACACATATAGAGTAAATATTACACATAAATAACATATAGATAGGTCACTACATATACCCTCCCTATACCCAAACAATAAAAATTACACATAAAACATAATTTTTTTCCCTTCATAAATATATACACACTAGCGAATTGCCCGTCAAGAAATGAAGGCAACAAAATGTGAACTCATGGCAATGCTGTTTGCCACACAATGTAAGTATTTTGCTCCTCTGAGGACCTTCGTCACTCGTTGTGAGCCTCTCCCCTCGTGTCCTTCAAGTTTCCTGCTTTGCAACCATCACCTTCGGCGCTCATCGCGAAGACAGATATATAAGTACAGTGTAAAATCTAAAATGTATTAAGTACAATGAATTAATACATTAATATGAATTAATAAATGAATATACTTTACCTATTTATATTTAACTAGCGAATTGCCCGTCAAAAAATGACGGCAATGAAATTGTAAATGAGCTAATGCGGTTTGGTGTATAATAATACATTAATAAATTAATATACTTTACCTATTTTTAAGTAATATATGCAGGAAGCATTGTGTTGAAGAGCTGACAATCTGTTTTGATGTTGCTGCAGTTTAAAGTGGTGTGGAGGTGCTGTGTAAGCGTGCTGAACGCGTGCAGTGTAATAGTGTGAGTGCGAGAGACCAAACCGTTAGCGTAGTTGTGTACTTCCGCATTGTTGTAATATGGCGGGTAATGTGTGGTATGCGTCTTTGCGGAATATCCGTAGGTCTTTTGTGGTGTTTTGTGTGTTTCTTGTGGTGTTTTGTGTGTTTCTTGTGGTGTTTTGCGAGTTTCTTGTAGTGTTTTGCGTGTTTACAGTGCTGTAGCCTCGTTTTCGTTTTGTTCGGCGGCCATTTTTTCTCTTGCTTAGAGAATTTTTGAGTGTCTAAACTCTTTTGAGGTGTAACTTCATTTTTTGAGGTCCTGGATGGCCCCTCTTGCTGTAGGTAAGCTTTTTATGTATGTGTTGTGTGTATTTATTGTGTTTTTAATTTGTTCATGTTCGCGGGTTGCAGACGATTTTTGCGAGGTCGTAATGTGTGGTAACGTGTGTCGTATGTTGTTTGCGTTCCGATAAAGTTTGCGAGGGTCGTAGTTGCTGGCATGGAGCGCCTTCGGCGCCGTGTGTTGTATGTTTTTTGCGTTCCGACGTAAAGTTTGCGAGGGTCGCAGTTGCTGGCAAGGAGCGCCTTCGGCGCTCCTTGCCAGCAACTGGGGCCAACGCTATGCGAGGGCCGTGGCTCGCTGCGCGAGCCCGCAAGCGTTAGCAATAACTCGTATGCTCACAACTTATATACTAATTTACACATAGCAGGGAAAAAGTGCATATATTGTAATCCACCTTAAGTGAACAGAAGAGGAGAGAGGCAGGGGTGGGACTTTGTCTGAATGCTGGTCCCAGAGGATACAGGATCTGATGGGATATTGAATCTCTTATTACAGAAGCACTGCAGGAGATAATTTACACATAGCAGAGAAAAAGTGCATGTATGCTTTAATGTATAGAAATCCACCTTAAGTGAACAGCAGAGGAGAGAGGCCCCTGCGTGATGTCATTAACAGATGCCGGCAGCTCACAGGAAAAGCAGCAGGAGGTGCTCCCATCAGAGTAAGGAGAGGGGGGAAAGAAGGAGGATAACGGGGAGGTAGGAGGATGATAAGGGGTGAGGAGGAGGATGATGATAAGGGGTGAGGAGGGGGGTTAAGATAAGGGGTGAGGAGGAGGATGATGTGGGGAAGGAGGGAGCATGTTGTCAAACTGCGAGTTGTCATCCTGCAAGGCCGCAAGTGTGACGACAACTCGCAGTAAGACAATTATAATATGTGATATGCAGCAATCAATATCCTGAAGAGCTAACTATCTCTTTGGATTTTCCTGCATCAGAAGATGTACAGTTGGACTGCTGATCACCTGAGGAGAAAGTGTCAGCAATGTGCCAAGTGTGCATTGTAAATAGGCTACATGCGTGAGGACAAACCGTTTATTTAGGCGTGTAAAGAGCCATTTTAGAATTGTATTATTATTTGCAAGTTAGTGTTGTAAAGTGGCATTTTTGTTCTATGTCTTACTTGGCTCGCAAGCATTTTCCATCTGTTGTAAAGGTATATTTTGTATCTCCTACGTTCCCGGGTAACTCGTACGTGCCTGGCTGTGATTTGCGCGCCTCAGTCTTCTTTAGCCTCGTTTTAATTTTTTTCGGACGCTATTTTTTTTCTGGCTTAGCCAATTTTCGAGTTCCAAAATTCGTCAATTTCGGGTTTAATTTGCGTGCAACCTTACTCCCAGGTATCCTGACATTCCCCCCATGCGGCGTGTGAGTGTGTTTTACATTTTTTTTTTTTTTTTTTTCTTGCTTACCCGATTTTTGTTCGTGAAAAAAGGAGAAATATGACTCGAATTTACTCGCAACCTCACAAACAGGCATCCTGAATCTCCCCCTCTGCATGACTTTTCAAGTTAATTTGTGGCATATTTGGGTTTATTTTTGTATTTCTCGAGTGCTGTTGTTCAACTGTTAAATTTGTAATTTTGCGCGTTCCGTTTTTTTTTGTGGGGTCTAGATTTTTACAAAGTGTTACTTTTTGTGGGGTCCGGATTTTTACGAGCGAGCCCACAAGCATCAGCTACAATCCTTAATGGTCACAACGATATATGTGATATACTTTTGTTGATTTATCCTTTTATTATTTTGGGGATTATGATGAAGGGTGGAGAGAGGAGGGGAGCAGTGGGGAGGAGATGAGGAGGAGTGGAGGAGAGAAAAGTGGAGGAGAGAGGAGTGGTGTGGAGGGAAGTGAGGAGAGAGGAGTGAAGAAGAAAGGTGTGGTGGGGAGAGGAGTGGAGGAGAGGGATATGAGGTGTGCAGTTGACCATAATTATAGGCACATCAAATTCAGGGTCAAAGGGGGAGGTGGCTGATCCCAGGGGAAGGATAGTAGCGTGGAGGAGGGGCATGCCTCAGGGTCAGAGTAGGTAGCGCAGGATAGCAGAAGCAGGGCCCTTAACTACAAGCACAAGGAGATTTTGGTTCTCCTCTGTGCCATCCGTGAGCACCCTACTATCCTTGCGCGCGGGGGGGGAGGGTAAGCTAGGCCTAGGCCCAGGCCTGGAAGGAGGTAGCAGCCATAGTCACAGCATTGGGCTGTGTACAAAGGGGTGCGAGGTCCGTCAAGCACCTCTTTGATGACGTCCGGGCCAAGGTTAGGAGGATGATGGCCAAGGAGGCCAAGGAGGACAGGTGCCTGTCGTTGGAGCTCTAGGCTTGGTGGCCCACCAGGATCCAGCCTCCATGTCAGGTGAATATCAGATACACCAACATGCCACCAAATGTACCTCATACACACATAGAAGACACACAACACATGTAACTATTGACCAACTTTGACACTGACATGTCAGCTTCCTGGATTTATCAAGGGATCGATGGATCAGTCATATGTCATTAAATTCATGAAGCTGACAAATCACTGTCATCAGTGGGCACAACACGAGTAATCATCCAATAGGGAGTCCATCTATGCATCCATCCATGCCTGCATACAGGCTGCAGCCAAAATTAAGATAACGTCATGAGCTAATAACAGTCCAGCTCATGATCCAAAAAATAGATCACATCTAGCAGAAGATAGCCACTCATAGTAGAAAATTAGTGAAACATCCAGGTTCAAGATAAGAGATCAGACAAGAATGATCAAAATGATAGAATGAACTAGGATAATTAGGAATGAACAGAAGATGTCATGGAGTTTGCCCCACCAAAAGTTGGCGGGCACGAAGGAGGGGGCAACAAGAGGAGCCGATGGCCCGGGCTACGAGGACCCAATCACCTGGGCAGTGGGGTCACCAGATGGACCATCAGCCACACCCGTGGCATTCAACCCCACTGTCCCTCTACTCCAACAACTGGGATTACCACCAGGGCCCTCATTTTGGACTGATACACATGGTTTTGGACTGATACACAGGTGAACATTGATGCTCAATGGTGCACTCTGGTTCCAAACACCAACTTCTCCCCCACAGAGCCTCTCCCTGCCCATTCGCAGCCTGGCCGATCCTTACCTTTGCGGCCTCTGGTGCCACTGCCTCCTAGGGGGATGCCTCCCCAGCAACCCCCCCCCCCCCTCTACTAGGGAGAAGGCGGTCGTTCACAGGGGTTTTATCCCAAGGTGGAGGAGGATGTAGGGGCTGCACATATATTGTAGGGGCTGCACATACTGTATATGCTCAACAGCATTCCTCAGTGAAAATCTATTGGTCCAAATGTTTACCTAATCTAGCCTGGCTACAGAGTATTGGATCATGGCCTATGTGATGGTGACATTTTGTACGCAGATGGCTCCCATCACATGATCCTCTGTTGACACGTAGGGATCTATTTAACATTTCACCAATTGATGGTCACTGAAGAATGTCACTGAGAAGAGAAACTGCAGACTCTATCTTTTTTTAAGCCCTTAATCTTTATTTTAAATGTATGTTTTATTTTGATTTTAGGCACAATTCAGGTCCATGAAAGCATCTTCTTTATCTGCAAGCATAGTTCAATATATGAAGTAAATGTAATATATTCACAGTGGCTCTGAGATAGGAATTCCTTCAATGACAGCCTATATTAATTCAATCACATATCCCGCTTTATAAGACAAGATTGTTGTTTGCTTGTATTTAGACAAAAACAACTATGGTGGTGGACCTGCAGAGTCTCACAGTGGCATTTTAATCAAAGCCAGCATTAATACATACACTAGTGAAGCATGTCATCCTCTCTGCAACAGATAATTGTGTCTGATGTCAGTAACAATGATTATTGCTGCTGACCTTTGTGTCCTCTCCATATTCATGGGTAGTTTTCCCGAACATATGATACCATGGGTATCCTTTCAAATGAGCTCACCTGTATAGCTGATGAATGTGATATCAATGCTAAACAATATCAGATGGAGACGGTGAGATGGAGCATTTATTGTGAGATGACACATCATTATTAATGGTCATGGCTAGTCAGTAATGCTTGCAGATGGAGATCAGGTAAGTTGGTATATTGTTACAGTTACAGTATTTTGGCAATGTAGTGTTATTATTTTTGAATCCTCCTCTGCCTTTTTTAGGTTTGGACCACCTTTTTTCAGATATTTGTTTTGGAAACACACTGTATGTGTGTAATTGGATTCGATTACATAGTCCAGAGGTTAATGCATCGGTTTAAATGAGCAGATGAAGACCAGTTGTAAGTGCTATGCACATTACTGGTTACTTCGAATAGATGGAGTGATTTATGATGATCCTTTTTTTCATCAGATTATGGTTACTGTGATGTAGTGACCACATGTGACCCTAGTAGATGCTATACATCATCATTATCATGCAGTATTACATTCCCCCCTTTAGGTATCACCTTTTTCTCAAAGAGCCTCTTGCCTCTTGTGTGTTTAATTGCTTTGTGCATGTTGCAGCAACACTTTTCATATTGGCATATGCATGACCATTCAAATTTATTAAAATAAGTAAAATATTGTTGTTCCTTGGGGACTTTTGTGCAATTAATCCAAATGCCTTTCATTGCTTTCCCAGTATTTTAAAGTGTTTATATTTGCTTTTGCATTGTTACAAACAGGTGTTTAACCCACTTGTGAGTCCTGTTTGGAACCCGTAATATTTTTTGCTACTTTTGCCATTTATGGGGTTGAAAGCAATTGCGAGCTTGTGGAATTGTTGCAATTGAATCACAGTTTGCGATTTTAGCCATTGTAACATTTGCAGGCTTGAGAGATCAAAGGTGGAGTGACGATTTGTTCGTTTTGTCTAGTCTAGATATTAATGCTGAGTCCAGTAAATTCTTTGCATCTTGCTGAGAAAGGGCTCCTGATAGGATTGGACGTGATGTAGCACACTGTGCCTGCATGGGCTACTAATGGCAGTTCTGTGTAGGCACTATTTACAGTATTGTAAGGTGTAAAGTGGGTTCCCTGGTAGTCAAGTGATTAGGATTCTGTGCTTTCACTGCTGCAACCTGGTTTTTATTCCAGTCATGGAACCAATATGTCACACCACCCTGAAGCCATGCAGGGTTAGGTCTCGTCAGTACTTGGATGGGAGACCACCTAGGAATACCAGAAGCTGTATGCTGTGGCCCACTGCAGAAGAAACTGGCAACCCACTCCAGTTCTCTGCCATGAATACCAAGTGGATCAGCATGGTGTGGTCCATGAGATTTTGACCGACTGAACAACGCAAACACACACAAGGTGTAAAGTAGTGTTTCTAAGCAGTTACTCAAAAGTAGATTTAGGAACATATTAATGATAACATTGAGAAATTTCTCATGTCCCTTTACAGAGCAGGTTCCTTGGACATTTAAGTGCTAGAACATTCAAGTTGTTCCCTTGGTGTCTGATAACATCAGTAATGACATCACAATGCACCATATGCTCAACTATATTCATTAATTCAATGATTATGCATGGTGAAGAGTGGGATTTGCCCTCTGTATCACAGAAAATGTTACACTTTTTATCAAAGTTACTTCATGCCTCAATTTTATAAGTATTTCACTGAGGTTGATGTGATGTGAAATGGTGACAGACACCAGCTATCTAAAGCATAAATCAACAACCAAATCCTCAACATATTTGGACCTGCTTTTCATAGCCGCTCCAAGCCCCTTGATGGCCGTATTGAAGGTGGAGACATGCAATTTGGCTGGAGACAGAGAAGCTAAAGTTTCAAAGTAAGTTTAACAATGTATATTGTTTTTAAAATAAAGATAATTGTATATATATATAGCCATTGTTAATAGTGGAATTCAGTGGCACTTTAGGCAGAGGTGACACCAGTGCACCACTCACCCGTTTATTAAGGAAATCCCCTGTTTTCAAATAAAGGGTCTTTAGAACCTGTAGCAATCAGCTGATCACTGTCACAATGTATATCACAGTTCTACTAGCAAAATGGTTCTTTTTAGGTGCAAGGTAGCGCAGAGAGATCTAATATGTCATTCCCTAACAAAATACCTCAGAGCTTTATTCTATTTGAGCAACGCAAATAGCATTGCAACGTAAAATCGACTACGGGAGCTTTTATCCCCCGTACGTGAGACATGTATTCAATGCATTTCACTCGCAATATTAAGGAGCTCAGCCGACATCTGTAAATCCTGTCTTGTCCAGAAAACATTTCAGTGTAGGAAGTATGTGCTCACTCGTAAATGACACCAAAGCAGGCATTTCAATTCAATTACGGATGAGACACAGATCTAGGAACTAATAGGTATGATGCACAGTGGAACTTTAAGGAATCTCCAGTATAATCAAATGAACATGATGTTGCATGAGGGCAGATGTCTACGTTGCTTCAATACCCACAGACTTTAGGCCCCATTCAATTGGCCAATTAACTATAACTTGAACTTGTAATGTAGCTTGTAAATGTTACTGATATTCAATTGGCTACATTTAGCTAATCGCACTCCAACTGCGAGTTATCTGCCCAAAATCACTGCGGGACAGTCAAAGACGTAACTCTGCCCTATCGCCAGATCGATATTCAATTACAAAAGTTCAAGTAGCTCGCAAATGGAATCTGACCTGTAATTTGAAAATGTATCAAAAAATATTACAAGTACTAAATAGGACTTGCATATGGTTTAAACACTAGGGGCCCTATTAAATTCTGCAATTTTGAGTTCCTGTAGCCTGTAAAGTAGCCCACAAAGGTTATGGATTTTAAATTGGCCTATTCTAGCTTCCCGCGAACGATCTGTGGGTTACAGGCGGAAAAACACTCTGGGCTGTCAAAATCTGAACTCCGTTCCAGCTAAGCTTAAATCTTACTATCGCAAATCGCTATTAAATTGCAACAATTCCTCAAAGACGCACTGGCGTTCAAGCCCGTAAACAGCAGATGGCACCAAAAATCCCCGGCAAGGGGGTTAAAGTCCTGTCCGTAGCACTGTAAAATCAAATATACACAATACTGTATTTTAAATTAGAGGGAAAGTGATGCAATGTATTAATATTAATAGCACAAAATTCTCAAGCTCGCAAATTGGCAATACATTTTTTTTTATTTTATGTATAATTTCTGTGTTATATCAGTGCCAGCAATCCATGTGTTAATACATATAATAGAACTTGCATGGACTAGAATATTATATTTATTGATTATTTCATATTGTATTATTTCTGGAATGCAGGCCCGATCGCAACTCGGACTTCAAAACCGTAAGTGATTGAATGATGATGATCTCTTTTACTATTGGCTCCGTCTGAACACGTAACTAAGGGTTTGACTAATTGATCATGTTCACGGCCGCAAATGCAATGTGCGCAAGAATGTTTTAAGGATTTGGATGTTGGCCACGTATGTCGCGTGCTTGTCTAATTTTATGGCTCTGTAATTCTGCCAAATTTCAAGCAGGCTTTGCGGCTGTACCATGGCCGATGCAGGCTTCACATTTAATGTGGCCCTTGGTCTGCCAACTGCAGCTTCTATTAAACACATTCTACTTAAATAATGCGAAAGCAATGAAAGGCATTAGAATTAATTGCACAACAAGCTCACAAATCTGAAATAAAAAATAATTATTTGTAACTTTTATTTCCATGTTATATTGATCCAAGGAATCAAAGGATAATGCATATCATGGAACCCGCATGGACTAGAACAGTTGCTTTAAGGATTTTTATTGATTTCTACATTGCTGGATTACAAATCTGATCACAAATTTTTACTTCTAAACACTAATTAATTGTAGTATAAACTCCATGTTTAACTGACGTCATGATGATGGTCTCATTTACTATTGGCTGTGTCTAAGAAGTATTGCGAGTGTTTAAGAAGTAAATTACGGGCTTGCTTAAATATTGTCAGATCATATGATCATGCCCCTGGAACTCTACTTAAGAGTGCATGGTTTGCCTGTGGAGGCTGTGAGAGGGCAGTTGCGAGTTAGAGACAATTGACTGCGTTTAAATGTTGAGAAGAAACTCGCAGCCAACATTTTGTGTTACAGGCAATTATGGGCATGAAATTGAATGGGCCCTTTGTCTTTATGGGAACTCATCAGAGATAGGGAATGTTATGGATGGTGAGGCACACAATTAAATTTAAAAAATATTTAAAACTTTTTCTAAAATATTTTTATTTTGTAAAATTGTTCATCACATACAATGGAATATACATTGTGACAGCAAAATGGAACATATTAGCTATCTTTAAAAAAGCAAAACATCTTTGGTTACCCTTGAAACATTGAAATATGATTAAAATAAAGTATTCCTATAAGCCGTACAATATCAAAGTTTAGACCTCCAAAGATAACTGACCCATTTCTTGTAACTGGATAGTCTTGGGCACCTCAAGAGAAGTTAATTGGGTGAATTACACAGCAATGCCATACTCATAAGATGGTATGTTGAAAAGTATTATTTCTTTTGTTCAATATGTCAAGTATGTAAATGTTAGTGTTTCAAGAAAGCAAGCAATTTTTCTTCTTATCTAAAAATGCTTTCATTCAGTCCATGGGAGAAACAAAGTGCAATAATGGGCCATATTCTATTATAAATGTTTAGATGTATTCTATTGACTCCAGCTAGCAAATTTCGACTGCTAACCCGTAATTTACTTCTTAGACACAGCTGATAGTGAATGAGACCATCATCATGACATAAGTAAAACATGGAGCTTATACTTAAACGTCACTCAGAGATTAATTAGTGTTGAGAAGTAAAATTTGTTATCGGGCTCGCAATCCAGCAATGTGGAAATCAATAAAAATCATTAAATGCATCTGTTCTAGTCCATGATATATATGAACCCCTTAAATCCTGGGATCCATTTCACACAATTTTTTTTTTAAATAGCATATATGTGGGTTTGAGACTGTTCTGCAATTAATTCTAATGCATTTCTATGCTTTCCCATATTTTTGAAGTACAGTATTGCAGGTTTAATAGCTGTTAAGGCTCTAATAACTGATCGAATAAGCCCTTGCATGTACTCTTGTAATATTTTTGACCAAAATGTGGTACTTTTTTCAGCTGCTGGTCAGACTTTATTTGCAATCTAGAGCTATAGGTCTAATAAAATATTGATTTTGTGTAACTTTAATTATTTAGAGTTCATAATATTTGAGCTATGCTAAAAACAATAGAGTTCTAAGGTTGGTTTTGTGGCTTTGGCTGGTCCGTAGTGATTAGAGGCGAATAACTCGTAATCAGATTGCAAGTAGCTAAAAGAATATGGGGCAATATTAAGATTGATTTTAAGTGTGTATAATTTTATGAATTGGGCAATAGAATAGTGCTCATTGTTTTTAGTGCTGGATTAATAATTTGCAACCAATGGCCCATGATAGTGTTATGTCTTCAACTATCTTTTTAAAGTATGTTATGCATTTTTAATTATTGACTAATAAATCATTGGGGTTTACATTTTTTCCTTCTATTTTTGGTCATCATATTTTGAATGATGTGTTTTGTAACTTGAGAGATAAGCTGTATTTACTTACTCCATGGATAATATGAGTGTGTTTATAAATGTATTCAAACAGAGCATACAGCATTTACTGTACAATTTGCCATAATGTATTTCCAGCAAAGTTGACTTAGTTCATATATTTGTATATACAAATGAATGATGTTATACATCGGAAATATATCAACTGTAAACATGCACGTCTGAAAAATGGGGATATGAAATGCCTATATCTAACAATGCACCTAACACAGGTACTTTAACAGCTACAGTATGCACAAAAGAATGTGAGGTGTTTGTTGTGGTTGCTGGAGGAATCCCTTACATATAATGTGAATGTGAAAATGTAACTAGAAGTGTAAATTAAAGTGAAGATTGTTTTACTCATTAAATGAGCTTAAAGAGGGGTTGGTCCCTGAGCTGTCTGCTGTGATGCAGCTGGGGACCTATCACCTACCCCCTACTATAGTGCTGCTATCTGTGCTACTATAGTGAAAAAATACTATATTGTGTGATAGCTCTGGGGGCCCATCACTTACCCCTTAAGCTACTGATGGTTAAAAATGAATAACTAATCTATTCTATGTACCTGATTGCTCCAACCCCAATGGAATAAATGTTATATTCCAAGGATATTATTACAATTTTTACAGAATCTTATAATAGAACTATCACCGTTTTATAGTCAGAATGCCATAAAAAAAACAAATCTTGTTTCATATATCAAAGTATTATGTCTCACAGTATTCCGGCTAAACATTGAATGCGTTGCAAAATATATTGATTTTTAAATATAAAATATATACATCAATCCAAGCGTTTTATCACACACCATATTATCAAGATGGTAAATGAGTCTCTTATGATTGTAAGATGAATACTCTTATCTTTTGATTGTGCAGATCGAAGTCCGGATGGAAGTAGATTACAACCGGCTGGGCCCAGCGGTCTCAGGTCTCCGGATCTCGGCGGGTGATGTCACTCAAAGGAAGCAGAGCTGACAGAACAAATGCCGACACACGCATTTCATGGGCTTGCTTCCTCTAGGGCCTGATTGGATGGTGGAAAGGGTACGTATTTGTAGGAGTAGTCCTTTTAATTGGTAGATTTGTTTGTTTTTCAGATAATGATTAGGATATCTCTCGATAAGCATGATTGACAAATGAGCTCCGATCTATAAATAACAAAACAAAAAATCTTAGAAGAAGAAAGAGAGAAGAAAAACCGAAAGGAGAATCAATGAATGAATCTTACAATTTTATTGCTAATATTCTAATTTCTTCATTATCTTATTCATAATGAAACTGCATTATGTCATTGTATCATATTAGGACAAATGTATCCATTATGCATTACTTAAATATAAATCAATAGTTTGAGCTTTAGCATTTACTTTCTCTTAATAAATCTAAATGTATTCTCTATATAACAACCAATCAGAAATTACTGAGATACTATCTCCAAATACAAGGCACAGCCATGAAGACAGCTTGCGCTGTTTATTATCTGGGATGGCAGTAAGAAGAAACTGGAAAATGTCTTCATTGTTTTGAACAACAATAATCTCAATTTAAAACTTACCCATCAAATTGAAACGACAACTATTGACTTCTTTGATTTGAAAATTTCTAGAAGTCCTGAAGGAACACTCAGTACAGATAAGTTTCGTAAATCTACTGCCACAAGCAATGTTCTACATTACTCAAGCTCACATTCACCAGCAGTAAAGAAAGCCATTCCAACTGGTTAATTTTTAAGAACACACAAGATCAAAAACTGTTCCAATTTGGATGTATTCAAACAAAGATCTAAAGAACTAACAGGACAACTTTTACAAAGGGGTTATAGTAATCAGACCCTCAAGCTTATCATAGAGCCTTACATACTGAGAGAGACACTTCTTATTCCCAAGAACAGATAATTTAGGGAGAATTTACAAGGCCCTAAGTTTATTGGTACCTTCAATTCACAATGAAAAGAAATATCAAATATCCTCCGTAAACATACGAATATCCTAAGAAAGGACGAATTGTTAAATAGAATAATTGGTTCAAAAATAGATATAGGATGGAGAAGATCTCAAAATCTTAAGGATCAATTGACAAATAGCCACATTCGTAGAAGTACAAGAACCAAAGGATCACTCCCCATTAGTACACATCAATGTGGCCATTTTAATTTCTGTAAATATATGGTTAAGGGAGAAGAAATAAAAGACAGGTCAGGCAACCTTATAAAGATCAAAGGGTTTTCCACCTGTACTAGCTGCCAATGTTATATACTGCTTACAATGCCAGTGCGATTTGAAGTACGTTGGGATCACGACAAGAGAAGTAAGAAGAAGGCTAGGTAAACACTTCAGTAATGTTAGAAATAGCGAAAAAGATCAACTCAATAACAAAACTTTTTACTTAAACATGATTCTAAACCTGAGGTAAGATGTTCAATACTTCAAAGCATATGCCTAGGCATAAGAAGGCGAGATATTGAACGTGAGTTATTAAGGGCAGAAACACGTTGGATAATAATACTTAACACAATCACTCCATATGGTCTTAATGAGAATGCCAATTTCTTAGTATATGCATAAGGTTGAAAGAAAAGTGAGCTATTATTAAATTAAGGGATCGAAAGATGACAGAAATCTATCCATGATGATCTATTGCTGTAGAATTATGATTACTATCATTATTGTATAACAAGTAGTTCGTATAGTAATGGACACAAATAGTAACAATGTCTCGCAATGTACATTGAATGGTAATAGAAAAAGATCTTTTCCTTTTGAGATGAGGTTACATTGTTTAATATTAAGTCTCAATAAGGTAATTATGTAGAGGAATAACATAGCTGTTCAACATTGATATCAATCGTCCTACAAGCATTTAGAATATTACTGAACAAATAGAGAAACAGTATACATTTTTCTATCCAAGATTATATGTAATAACAAAATGCTGTCTGAAGCTTTTAAAAAAAAAAAAACTTTACTGTAGGAATTATATATTCAGCAAATACAGCCTTCTCTTACACAGACTATGTGTATGTGTAGCTAATTAATATTATGAGATGTATATAGAACCATTTTTGTTATATAGAGAATGCATTTAGATTTAAGAGAAAGTAAATGCTAAAGCTCAAACTATTGATTTAAATTTAAGTAATGCATAATGGATACATTTGTCCTAATATTATACAATGACATAATGCAGTTTCACTATGAATAAGATAATGAAGAAATGAGAATATTAGCAATAAAATTGTAAGATTTATTCATTGATTCTCTTTTAGTTTTATCTTCTCTCTTTCTTCTTCTAAGATTTTTTGTTTTGTTATTTATAGATCGGAGCTCATTTGTCAATCATGCTTATCGAGAGATATCCTAATCATTATATGAAAAACAGAGTTAATCTACAAAAAGAGTTACTCTACTAATTAAAAGGACTACTCATATAAATACGTAGCCTTTCCACCATCCAATCAGGACCTAGACGAAGCAAGCCCATGAAACGCGTGCGTCGGCCTTTGTTCTGTCAGCTCTGTCACCCGCCGAGATCTGGAGACCTGAGACCGCTGGGCCCAGCCGGTTGTAATCCACTTCCATCCGGAGTTCGATCTGCACAATCCAAAGATAAGAGTATTCATCTTACATTCATAAGAGACTCATTTACCATCTTGATTATATAGTGTGTGATAAAACGCCTGGATTGATGTATATATTTTATATTTAAAAATCAATGTATTTTGCAACGCATTCAATGTTTAGCTGGAATACTGTGAGACATAATACTTTGATATATGAAACAAGATCTGTTTTTTCTATGGCATTCTGACTATATAACGGTGATAGATCTATTATAAGATTCTGTAAAAATTGGAATAATATCCTTGGAATATAATTTGTTTTCCATTGAGGTTGGACCAATCAGGTACATAGAATAGATTACTTATTCATTTTTTTACCATTAGTAGCTTACGGGGTAAGTAATGGCCCCCCAGAGCTATCACACAAGATAGTATGTTTTCACTATAGAAGCACAGATAGCAGCACTATAGTAGGGGGTAGGTGATAGGTCCCCAGCTCCATCGCAGCTGACAGCGCAGGGACCAACCCCTCTTTAAGCTCTTTTAATGAGTAGAACAATTTTCACTTTAAATTACACTTCTAGTTACATTTTCACATCATATGTAAGTGATTCCTCCAGCAACCACAAAATTATTAACTATCATTCCCATAAGTGTTTTCAATTGATTAGTATAGATCAGTACCTTGCATTACAGTAAGTAAAGCATTAAATTAAAAGCTTATCATTACTTTTATTTAAAATGTATCTAAAACATAGGAATTCAGCTAATATAGATACTAGGGTGATAGTCACTCAAAATATTTAATATTTAATTTATATAAAACTTTATATATAATTTTTTCATTGTTTTAAATATGTTTAAATTAAATTCTACATTTTTTTTTCTGTTTTTAAATAGTACCAATAAAATTAAGTTGTTTATCAACAGTTTGTAATTTATATCTACCTATTGAAGGGGGGCAGTTAGTTGGAAAAAAAAGGTGTCTTTCCTTTCAGCGAACGGCATTAACATTTATAATATTTATTAAATTATTCATTATTAAATCTCTAAATAGCCATATTTACCCCCCAATGATATACTCTCTCCAATATTGATGTTAAACTAACTGAGCTTCCACACAGGCTTATGTCCTTCTGACCACATCCTTGCCTTACATACTATTTTTCTGACTTCTGATTGGCTCAAATATGTATACATTATATTTCATCCAATCAGAATCCATGTATCCATCATATTTCATCCAATCTGAATCTAGTATGTGAATTGCTCCTTCCCCATTTTTGATAGCTTAAGAGTCTAATTAATCACAATGGCAAGCTTTCAATCCATGCATTCTGATTGTATAGACTCTTCCCAAATACAGGTCCGACACCGATTATCCGGCATCATCCGTTCTGAGTCTTTGTCGGAAAATACATTTTGCAAACCAGCGGTGGTTTCTCAAACAAACGCAGTTTTTTCGCAAGAATATTGCATTTTTATGTATTAAACAAAGTCCTATGTATTTAAGCAGGGAGTGTTAATGCAGAGAAGTGAGGAAACACAGTTAGAAATGTTTCATTTTAACTAGTGTTTATTTTGTATATTTTACAAGGCTGTCTTATTTGAGAAAGCAATGGAACTAAACAACTTCTCCTAATTATAATATGTCTTTAGTGAGATAGCAAATAGTCAAAGTAGCTGATTTTTCCAACATTTCTTGCTGTAGCTCTTCCTTTTTTTAGGATGAATTTGCATCATCTGAATTTAGCTTGCTTAATTATACTAGTTCCTTGATTTTAGTACTGTACAATAGATCGGTTTACTGAGTGTGTATAGGGGAACAATGCAGTACCTGTACTGACTACCTGTAATGGAAGGTTGGAATCTCACAACATTTTTAAACCACAAATAATTGTTTCCAAAATCATAATCTCCCCCACTGGTTGTGTGTTATTAAATGCAACAAATGCAAACTCATTAGTTCTTGTGCTTTAAAGGGACGACATTGCTCTAGTCCTTTAATTAATTTGCTCACCAGATCAATTAACTTGTCATAGGAAAGTCATTATACTACATCTGTTTAGTATTCATCGCTGTCATATGCTTTTTTCCTCATTCAGAAAAGTGTCTATAATTTCAGAGCCTGTAAGATAATGCACAATAGATGTTAGTTCATCTGCATTCATCCACTCAGCAAGATTTTCTTTATTAAGATTACTTGATGTATCCTTGGCAACAGGTTCTGTAATATTTGATTGCGTACTCCAGCAACTCATAAACACCTTCTTGCCTTCATAAATTAAATTTGTTATAATTTTTCAAATTTTAAACAGTTGCATTATCCAACTTTAAAGCAGGACACAAATTATGCCAGGCTTTCTTAAGTGTAGATGTTTACACCTTCTCTCATGCTGTAGCAATGAACCAGAGCACATGCTTCATTGCAGGCCACAAATGCGGACCATCGCAAAGCGGGTGTCCGCATTTGCGGAGATGGAGGCTCTACTGCGCCTCACTCGCGGTTAAAAAGAACCCAGAAAAGCAGGACTTTGAAAAAAATCTATACAACTTGCGGGACTTAGAAAAAAAAACAATAACGCACAATGAGGAAATACGGACTTAAACAAAAAAAATTACGACCCTAAAGCGTACATAAAAAAACAACAAAAACACTTAAAAATAAAAACAAAACATAACAAAAACATCACACACAGCACGGGGGGACAACCAGGATGTCTGGGGGTGAGGTTGCATGCGAATTGAAGTCGAATTTAAGGAGTTTCGCCACTTGAAAATCGGCTGAGCGAGAAAAAAAAGAAATTGAAAACGTGGCTACACGACCCTGAAGAGCAGAAAACACCGACAAGGACGTACACCTTTTACAAACAACAATTACGACCCGCGGAACTTAGAAAAAAAAATACGGTCGCAAAAATACGAAGTTAACGGCTGATCTGCGCACATCCACAAACATGAAAAGCACAACAACAAAAAAATACCACATAAAACAAACATCACACACAGTACGGGGGGACAGCCAGGACATCTGGGAGTGAGCTTGCACGCAAATTTAAGTTGCATTTAAGAAGTTTCACCACTTGAAAATTGGCTAAACAAGAACAAAAATGGCGGACAAAAAAAATGAAAACGAGGCTAAAGGACACAGAGCCGCGAAACCGAGAACCGCCAGGCATGTATGAGTTAGCCAGGAACATAGTACATAAAAAATATACCATTACAACAGAAGGAAAATGCTTGCGAGCCATGTAACACATAGAAAAAAGACGCCATTTTACAACACTTACTTAAAACTCATAACATTAGGATTCTAAAATGCTGCTTTACCCACCTAAACAACTGGTTTGGCCTCGCGCATGCAGCCTATTTACCCTGCACATTTGCCACATTGCTGACACTTTCTCCTCACAACACTCCAACTGTACATTTTCCGAATGCAGGAAAATCCAAATAGATTGTTAGCTCTTCAAGATATTGATTGCTGCATATTAAATATAAATAGGTAAAGTATATTAATTTATTAATTAATATTACTTTATTAATTCACTGTACTCAATTTTTTTTGCCATTTTACACTGTACTTATATATCTGTCTTCAAGATGACCGCCAAAGGTGATCATTGCAAAGCCAGACAATTGAAGTACACAAGGGGATAAACCCACAATGAGTGCCGAAGGCACTCATTTCAAGCACTGCGATGAGTGCCGAAGGTGTTCAGCGCGGGGCTCTCAATGAGCGCCGAAGGTCCACAGAGGAGCAAAAGCCTTACATTGTGTGGCAAACAGCATTGCCATGGCTTAAAATTTTATTGCCCCATAATTTTTGACGGGCAAGTCGCTAGTCCTTTAAAAGAGGTCACTATGGACTTTCCAGCATTCAATGTATCCAACATTTATATCTTTAAAACTGAGAGATACTTTGACTTTAGAGTGCAGTATTGCTTGATATCAAATGATGTACAGATGGGTGATAAATACACTGTGAAGAATTTTTACACAAGAGTTCAGCTTTGGGGTGGGCTGAACAATTGTCCAGAATCAGAAGCATTTTCCATCTTCCAGTAGTCCTACAGATGGTATGCAGGGTATTTTACTAGGTCATCTACATTTTCCTATCACTAGCGGTTTCCACTTGTATCTGCAGCATTTGCTCAACCTAAAATACAGTAGAATGCCGGTTATCTGGCACCCAACTAACCAGGACTCTCAAGCAACCGGCACCGGCATCAATTCCCCATTTTCAAAAAACTCCCGCTAAATCGGCATAACCGGCACTATCCGGCACTATCCAGAGTTCGAGAATGCAAAAAAATGCTAACTATATTTCTAATTCTTTTTTCTGGGTCTAAATGGCCCTGTTTAGGTGCTAATTACTTTTTGAAGGCATTTTGAATGGTTTTCGGGTGTTTAAGGGTCATTTAGACCCTTAAATTCGAGGACTCCCAATTAAACTGCAACTACATTTATCCGGCATTAGGGAGTCCCTGTGGGTGCCGGATAACAGGGGTTTTACTGTAGTAAGCCTGTCTCTAGATTGTTTGAATCCTGCAGGGGTTTCTCCATCTTTTGCTGTTAATGTTTTCCTGGGTATACACCGCCAATATAATGCAATTTCATCAGCGTTATACACCTGCTCAGGTCCTCATCAGCAACCTACTCAGCAGCTCCTTCTTTGTTTGCAGAACACAAGCTTTATGGAAGGAAATTCCATGACTCCACTTGAATCTTTGAAAGCATCCTTCAATATAATCACACTCGTGTTCTAATTTAATTTATTTATGGAACAACTGAGCCTGCTCCATTATCAAGATACCAGACAAATCCATTCCATCATTCTGACGCTGAGAAACCATTCCATTATCACTCGCCTGTGATCAGTACTCTTACCATCTTTCATTGTTTTTCTAATGTTCATTTGCTTCTTAGAATCACTGTCTTTAAGAATGTCAATAGTTTTTCCCTCTGCTTCTGGATGTCATAAATAATTGATGAACTAATATCATAGATTTCACACACCTTACGCACTGAAACACCACGGTCAAGTTTTTTCAATAGTTTAACTTTCTCTTCAATTGCCAATGGTCCAATGTTAGCATTTGCAATCACCACTACTGTCATTTGCATCTTTGTTCAAAGACATACTGTAACAACCTTTTAATGTGTACAACAAATAGGTTCAGAAAGACAAATAGGCTCATAATGTCCTCCAAATTCGCTATGAATGAATATGAAACTCATAATGGACTCCAGATAACCTCAGAAGGTCAAGTAGTCTCAGAATGTCCCCCATTTTTGCTGAAGCTGTCAAATAGGCCCAGAATGTCTACCTTTTAGGCTCAAGAGGTCAGATAGGCTCAGAAGATCCTCTTTTTAGGTTTAGGAGGTCAAATAGGCTCAAAAGGTTAAATAGGCTCAAAAGGTTATATAGGCTCAAAAGGTGAAAAAGGGTCAGAATGTTCCTCTTTAGGCTCTAGAGGTCAAATACATTCATTATGTTCTCCTTTTGCTCAAAAGGGCTCCTGTTGTACTACTTTCTCATAACACGCTCCAAACAGGCTGTGACGGCTGTACAAAATACCAAACACTGCATGGAGACTACATGAGTGTGTCAACACTCAACGCTACTTCCTGCACGTACATTTTGTCCGGTTTAAGGGACACTGAAGTCACCATGGGTGCTTTGCATCATTAGGTAGAGGGCAGAAAACAATGCAAAATTCTTGCTTTCCTTTTCAAAATGGTGTTTGAATGTAGTTGACTTATGCTGCTTCTAACTTACCCTTATAAGGCTCGGATTTAGCTTTTTGAAGCCCCTAGGCAGTAAAATCAAGGAGCCCCTGATAGAATGCTCCAATTTTCTTAAATAAATAACAGGGCAGCTTTGTGCAGCAAATCACCATTCCCCACCACCAATGACAGGGGGGAATCACCTGGGGGGTGCCTGGAATTTATAGATTTTTTTTCTCAATTTTTATTTTCATTTTTATAAAAAAATCAGGCGCCCCCCAATGAAAAGCGCCCTTAGGCAAGTGCCTAATTCGCCTAATGGAAGATCCGGTCATGGCCCTTGTATTCTCAGAATACATAATAAGCTGCACTGGTCAGTGGTTCAAATTAGAGTCCAGCATGCAATTGTGGAAGGAACTGTTACATTTACATTTAATATTAGCTCTTTTAGTATAAATATTGTTCTTTTTCACTTATTAAAAAGCATGTATGCACATAGCCCAGTGGCAAAGAGCCTGAACTGTAAAGTGGTAGATGTGGGCTCAAGTCCTAACACAACTTAAATTTGTATTTTTTATTAATAGTAGTTTTTTTTTATGTTGGTCACAATATATATATATACATAAATATATATATATATATATATATATATATATATATATACAGTGTATATATATATAAATATATATATATATATATATATATATAGTGTATAAATATAAATATATATATATATATATATATATATATATATATATATATATAAATTGAAAAGGGCTGATATGAGTCAAAAATAGGTGTATTAATGCTGAATAACAAAAAATTTATATTTCCAATATTAACTTTGCATTATGTATGCTACTTGTTTTTCACCACTACAAAACATGTAAACATATAGCTCAGTGGTTAAGTGTCTGGACTGAATTGCTAGATGTGGATTTGAGGCCTACCACAAATTAAAATGTTATACATTAATACAGTATCTCAAAAAATGTGAGTACACCCCTCATATTTTTGTAAATATTTTATTATATCTTTTCATGTGACAACACTGAAGAAATGACACTCTGCTACAAGGTAAAGTAGTAAGTGTGCAGCCTGTATAACAGTGTACATTTGCTGTCCACTCAAAATAACTCAACACACAGCCATTAATGTCTAAACCGTTGTTAACAAAAGTGAGTACACCCCTAAGTGGAAATGTCCAAATTGGGCCCAAAGTGTCAATATTTTGTGTGGCCACCATTTTTTTCCAGCACTGCCTAAACTCTCATCGGCATTGAGTTCACCAGAGCTTCACAGGTTGCCACTGGAGTCCTCTTCCACTTCTCCATTATGACATCACAAAGCTGGTGGATGTTAGAGACCTTGCACTCCCCCACCTTCAGTTTGAGGATGCCCCACAGATGCTCATGGTGACATGCTTGGCCAGTCCATGACCTTTACCTTCAGCTTCTTTAACAAGGCAGTGGTCGTCTTGGAGGTGTGTTTGGGGTCGTTATCATGTTAGAATACTGTCCTGCGGCCCAGTATCCAATGGGAGGGGATCATGCTCTGCTTCATTATGTCACAGTACATGTTGGCATTCATGGTTCCCTCAATAAACTGTAGCTCCCCAGTGCCGGCAGCACTCATGCAGGCCCAGACCAAACATATATACACGTATGCCTATATGTGTATATATGTTTTCTATAATATTTTGTGTGGATTCCCCCTATATGCATTTACCTGATGATGTCAGATGCTGCCTCCACTCTCTCTGCATCGCTGTTTACATTCACACTGAGGGTTTCATTTCATATCAGTGTTTTTGTGCTCTTTGTGCCTTATGTTTATCTGTCATTTAGGGATTATTTCAACAACCTTTCCTCAGTATAGATGTATTCTTTTGGTGGTGGGAGTGTTATGGTCTGAGCCTGTATGAGTGCTGCCAGCACTGGGGACTCGCTACACAAAGGGCCTCATTCAATTGCGATTTGACCAATTGAATAGGGCTCTATATAAAAAGCACAGAGCATATTTGTTTACAGAAGTTTTTAGTTAGTGAAGACCTTGGTTTTGGATAGAAGTTCACTAACTAAAAACTTCTGTAAAATAAATATGGTCTGTGCTTATATAGAGCCCTATTCAATTGGCCAAATCGCAATTGAATGAGGCCCATAGAAATTATTAAGACTTTTGCTTGTCACTTCCAGTCAATATAATACAACTTTAAATGTTTTTTTAAGAAAAAATAACATTTGCTCGCCTTTTTCGAGCAAACTAACAGCCCTATTAAATTCCCCCAACGTGACAACCCGTAGCCCGTAACGCTGGACGGCTATTAAATTGGCCTCTTACATCTACCCACAAACTATCTGCAGGTTACAGGCGAAAAAACCCTACAGTATGTCGAAATCGGAACTCCATTGATGAAAAGCCTTTGATCTGTCAAGCCCGTAAATGTTACATTTGCAAAGCACTATTAAATTGCTACGAATACACTGGCGTTGAAACCCGTAATCCGCGAATGGAGCCAAAAAGCCTACGGGTACTAGAGAGGACCCGCAAGGGGGTTAAAGTCCTATCCGTAGCACTGTAGTTGCAAATATACACACACTACTGTATTTATAATGAAAGGGAAAGTGATGTTCGGTATTAAAATTAATAGCACAACATTCTCAAGCTCGCAAATCTGCAGTATAAAATACTTTTTTTTTCTGTTTAGTTTCTGTGTTATATTGATCCCTACAATCAATGTGTTAATACATATAATGTAACTCGCATTGACTAGAATATAATATTTACTGATTTATTAATATTGCATTATTTCTGGAATGCAGGTCCGATCGTAACTGGAATGCAGGTTCGATTAATATCTAAGCTAAATTTTTCAGTGACGTAATGATGATGATCTCTTTTACCACTGGCTCTGTCTAAACCCGTAACTATAGGTTTGACTTATTGACCATGTTTCCGGCCGCACATGCAATGTACACAAGAAAGGTTTACAGGTTTGGATGCTTTCCACGTCTGTTGCGGGCTTGACTAATGTAATAGCTTTGTAACAGTCGAATTGCAAGCCCACAAGCTTTGGGGGTGTGCCACTGCCGATACAGGCTTGGAATTTAATATGGTCCTAAGTGAAGTGAATTTATAAAAATAGAATATTTCAACATTAAAATTTCTAAATACAATTTTGTACTAAAACATAACATTTGCTTACAGCAATGAACATCTATATGTAATTAAAGATTCATTAACCACCACAAGTAAACCTTTTTAGATTTATAATTCAATATTCACTTGAAAAACCTTTTTTATTATATAGGGACAATCATCTAAAGGAAAAGACTTCATAACCTCAATTTGTGTAGCTTGCAGGGCAGAAAGGAGAGAAATCTTCAAATATATCAAAATATTTCCTACAGATCAGGAAGGGATTAAAATATATTCCAGGAAAAGGAGATTTACAAGAACAAGAGGTCTTCATTTCAAGGGTCATTCTATACACACAGATTTATTTTAGGCACAGTAAACCGGTCAATAGAAACACTGCATTTGGGTATGGATTTTAACCCTATACTAACCTTCAAGCCAACAGCAGAACAGTGCAGCAATCTACAGAGCAATGTCTGGGTTCCTCCTTGCTTCATTATGCAGAGGACTACACATCCCATGATGTCTTCCTGCACAAACTGCCATCGCAGTTGTTACAATGTTTTAGCTGCCTGTGATTGGCCAAAACAAATTATGAATTGTATGCTAATTTTAGAAGGATTTGAAGGGGTGTTACCCCTGCTTGCAAACTCAAGAGATTTAGCAAACTTTAGGGTAAGTTTAACAATGTTTATTTTGTTTTTTTCATGCAGTTAATTCTCTATCAGATACATTCATAATCCAGGAAACATAAATATGACTTTAAGGAATATAAGGCTACCTGGATAAGGCTAAATTAAGCCAAACTTTTAGCTACATACAATGACACATCAGTTGATTATTTTGCTTCTTATCTGCAGCGAAATCTATTTCTTTAAGTTAAACAAAAAGCCCCTCCCCCCAAAAAATGATACATTCATTAAACAGCAGTCATCAATCAATTTTGAAAAAAATAC
The DNA here is from genome assembly GCA_027410445.1 of Discoglossus pictus. Lineage (NCBI taxonomy): Eukaryota > Metazoa > Chordata > Amphibia > Anura > Alytidae > Discoglossus > Discoglossus pictus. Next base: position 137,012,043 of record CM050167.1, on the reverse strand, counting down.
ATAAAAACAGACCGGAATTTAACTTGTATAACAATGCATATTGCTTAATAAATACATTGGCGCAATTTTTTTTAGAGCTTGATGATATTTTTAATAATACTGTAATTTATTACAATTAAATTGTTACAAGGACACTGTTTAGTTTTTTTCAAAAATTTAATTTATTTTGCTCTGTTTAAACTTGAAAATGGCCAGTATGTGGAATCTTTGAACAATGCTACCTGCCTATATGCAAAGAGTCATTTTGAAAAAGATAGTTTTTAACATATAAAACAAACCCAAACAGTTCCAATATGAGGCAGCAGCTAAGGTCTAGGAACAAAGCCAAACAAAAATTAACTTTTTGCATGTATTGCTCATGCTTTTCCTCACAGTTTGTATGTATTATTTTAATCAAAAACTACTCTGTGTATAAGAAACTTTTTTTTTAAAAATGAATTTCACATTTAATATTGCTTTCCTTGGTAGCTAGCCATACATAAATACCTTTTGATTTTATAAAAAATAAAAAATGCAGTGCTGTTATGTGCATGAAGCTTTTTCTGTTTATTTAAGGACATTAAAGGGTCTTAATTAATATGTGTAAACATATATGTTGATGTAAAAAAAATAGAAGGAAAGAAATAAGGCAACTGAATCTGATACTCGCAGTTAGTGATGTCGCGAACATGAAATTTTCGGTTTGCGAATTGCGAACGCGAACCGCCGCAAATGTTCGCGAACCGGCGAACCCGGCGAACTGCCATAGACTTCAATGGGCAGGCGGATTTTAAAACCCACAGGGACTCTTTCTGGCCACAATAGTGATGGGAAAGATGTTTCAACGGCACTAACACCTGGACTGTGGCATGCCGGAGGGGGATCCATGGCAAAACTCCCACGGAAAATTACATAGTTGATGCAGAGTCTGGTTTTAAGCCATAAAGGGAATAAATTACCTAACATTCCTAAATTGTTTGGAATAAGGTGCTTTAAAATATCAGGTATGATGTTGTATCGATCAGGTAGTGTAAGGGTTAGGCCCGCTTCACAGTGACAGACCAAACTCCCCGTTTAACGCACCGCAAACAGTCCATTTGCACAACCGCAAACTCCCCATTTGCACAAGGTTGAATACCAAGCTAGCCATGTCCCGTTCCTTGTCCTCACTGATGTCATTGAAGGTCTCTTCCTCCAACCAGCCACCAAGGGTCCCCGAAAGGTGACAACAAGCCCCCTGGGACGCCTGCTGTGTTTGGTCTTCCACCTCCTCAAAGCAACCTTCCTCCTCTGACTCCTCCTCTTCAGACTCCTCTCACTGCGCTGCCTCTCTCTGCATTATTATAAGGTGTGTTAAGTAGTACTACTCTTATCAGTTTAATACCTGTTACAGGGGATGTGTATAAGGCCTGGATTTTTGGAACCGGGAGATGGAAAAAGATACTTGGTTGGTCGTATCACTTCAAATTTGGGGCACTTTGTGGCATTAGCTTCTTACTCTCAAACATGTCCTTTACAGGCACCTGACTATGAGCAGATGAGCAGGAACTGCTCAAGGCGAGAGACGCAGTGGCGGATGGTTGAGAGGGGGCAAGGAGGACAGCAGTGGTTGATGTGGCTGATGATGCCGCCCCAGCCCCGCATACCCACACTCAGAGATTGAGGGGGGGACCTGAGAAGGCCACGGGCCGGAGATATAAAGGGGGGCCATCCCAAATAAGCACACAAGCCGGGACAAAGGTAGTGAAGGGGACATAGAGGCCCATGGACTGACGGTCGCCATCTTGGCAGGAAAAGGGCCCAGCAATTAAGCCAATCTGACCCAGCACAGGCAGCTACTTGAGTCAAACGCTGTACAATTACACCTTAATAAAGCTGAAACATGCAGCAGCAGGGATTCTAAACAGCCACACGGGGACAAGGAGGCTAACAGCCCCCACAGTCTCTGCACCACTCTTTTTAACAGATAACCCAAGGGGCTAACCAGGGACCTTGCCCACATAAAAAACAGAATTTTATTGGAGGAATTATTAGTGTCTTTACCCCCCAAGAGAGGACATAATATACGGTATATTTAGACTACCTGATGGCCAAACCTCCTTTAGCCCCAATGCTATCCAAGAAACATTTCAAAACTTCTATCAGACCATATATTCATCCCAATCCTGCTGCAGCGGATCTGACATAGAGTCCTTCCTACAACAGCAAGAGGTCCACAAAATACCTGTACCTCAATTGGACAGCTTGAACTTAGACATATCCCAAGAGGAAGTTAAATCTACAATCCAAGATCTTAAATTTGGCAAGTCCCCAAGGCCAGACGGTTTTACTCATCTGTACTATAAGAAATTTGAGCCCTTGCTTACCCCCGCACCTAACATCTTTAAAGCTATACTAAATGGAGAACCTATGCCCCCTTAATTGAATCAGGCCGACCTCATAGTCTTTCCAAAAGAGGGTAGGGACCCTTTAGAGGTTAAAAATTATCACCCCATACCCCTGATAAATGTGGATGTCAAGATCCTAGCTAAAATTATGACCAAACGAATATCTAACTTTTTACTGGACTAAATACACAAGGACCAAATGGGGTTCATTCCTTGCAGAGAGCAGGAGATAATGTTAGGAGGGTTCTGAACGCCCAGTTCTTGGCTCAACACTATAACAACCCAGTTTGCCCTCTAGCCCTAGACATAGAGAAGGCTTTTGATACGGTGGAATGGCCATATATGTACAAAATGCTAGATAAGTTTGGATTTGAGGGACGCTTTCTCAACCTGCTCAGAAGGTACTACGACTCACCAGTAGCTAACTTAAAGATACCAGGGGACCATAAGGCCAAAATCCAAGTACAGAGAGGGACCAGTCAGGGATGCCCACTCTCCCCACTGCTCTTTGCTTTTGCCATTGAACCCCTAGCGCAGGCAATCAGAACCAACCATGCCATCCAGGGGGTTCAAGTAGGACACTATCAGTTTAAGTGTTCACTTTTCGCGGACGATATGCTTTGCACCCTGACCAAGCCCTTTCTTTCTATAGCAGCACTCATGTCCACTATAAAAGACTTCAGCTAAATCTCGGGCCTCCAATCCTTGCAAAAGGATATTTCTCTTTCAATGGAATCCTGCTTACTGGGGATACACATAAAAAAACTTATCTCAATCCTAGAACAAGCTATTCCAATTAATGGCTTTAGCATTAAAAATACACATAGCTACCCGGGCCCGGATGGATTTACAAATCTCTATTACCAAACTTTTATAGACTTGTTATTACCCCACTTAGCCACACTTTTCAATCAAATTTTAGAAGGCTCTCCCATGCCACAAGAACTAAACCATGCAAATATGATATGTTTCCCGAAAGAACGACGAGACCCATTAGAACTTAAAAATTACTGCCCCATATCACTCCTAAACGGGCATATAAAAATTTTGGCCAAATTAATGGCAAACAGGATTTCGCGATTTCTCCCCTCCATAATCCATAAAGACCAAACAGGGTTTATCCCCCATAGACAAACGGGTGACAATATCAGACGGACACAAAATTTAATCTCATGGTCATCCCAACATCAAATACCCACATGCCTTTTGGCGTTAGATATAGAAAAGGCCTTTGATACGTTGGAATGGCCTTATTTAAAAGCAGTGTTACAGAAATTTGGGTTTGCAGGCAAATTTATGAACTTGATAGATACATACTACAAATCCCCGTCAGCCAGATTAAAACTCCCGGGAGATCGCTTACAACACATAAAGATTCAAAGGGGAAAAAACACATTTTTTTATTTATTTGGAATCATAAATCCCAGAGGATCTCAAAAAATAATATGTATAGACCAAAAGGGAAAGGGGGCCTATCGTGCCAGAATCTCAAACTGTATTACAAGGCAGCGCAGCTGGCTTTCATTCCTCTGGCGCATTCTCCCACACATCAGCCGCTCTGGGTATTTATGGAAAATGTAAGCATGTCACCTTATACATGGGATACAGTAATATGGATTCCAGGCCTGTATACTTTTTTGAGAAACTTGAAAAGCCTGTTGATTAAGCACTCATTAAAAATATGGACGGAGATGAACTGGACACAAAAACTGGACACTCGGGTATCAGATCTTACCCCTATCGTACCCAATCCCCACTTTAAGATACATCTTCCAGAAAGCTCTCTCAGTTGGTGGAAGTCTCAGAACCTACTAAGGGTTGGTCCATGGTGGTATGACGACAAAATAATGACCTTTGAGCGGGTGAGAGATAGATACAATTTACTCCTAGCTGAACACTATAATTTTTGCAGGATACATCATTTTATATATACGATAAGTGGTAGGGGAACCCACCAAAGAAACACCTGGCTACTCAAAAAATGTAGGGATTCCCCCTTTCAGCCTGGTATTATTAGCCTCATGTATGAACTATTAAATGAAAACTCATGGGCAAACAAACCAGACTATACCAAAGCCTGGGAGAGGGATTTGGGCACCGAGTTTGCAGACAGCACATGGGATAAAAGTTGGCGAGGCTTAAGTAGGGGATCTTTAAATTATAGTCTGCTTGAAACATCAATAAAGGTCATACACAGGACATATATTACTCCTTTTAAGCAAAATAAATGGGATCCAAAACAGAGCAGCTCATGTTTTAGGAACAGTGGTAATGAGGCTACATTTATTTATGTCTGGTGGGAGTGTTCGGCAGTCATAAAACTATGGGAAGAAACATGCTTACTAGCTTCTAAAATGTGTAAGATTCAGATTTCTGCTAATATAGAAAACTGCATGCTGGGTGTTCCGCATGTCTGTCTCTCGCCCGCTCAAAATAGGCTATTAAAGTTCATCATGTTGGCCACAAAGAACCATATAGCCAGATAATGGAAATCGGATACCCTACACTTTCAGGTGGTTAAAAATAAATTAAACGTTATCCTTATAAATGAACGCCTTACCCATTTAGTAGACAACTCCATGGATACATTTTGAGATATATTGTCTCCGTGGCTGCAATTAAGGGATAGCATATCATCTGGAGACAATTAAATAAATTTAGGTCCGGAATAGGGGCTCCCCTAAATGGGAGAGGATATTCTCAAGAGAACGGGATGGATAGAGGTGTGTGTGGATCCTTAGAGGGGCGGAGGACGGAGGTAAGTGCTATATTTTACATCATATTTATGTAAAAAAGGAGGATGTTTGTGGACCTTTCCCTTTCCCAACATGTTAAATGTTTTTTTTCCCAATTATAGTCGGATTCAAGACTTAAAGGGAATCAACTTAAAACAAACTGAATTAAAGCTATATTAACTGAAAAGTAAAAAAATATATATATTTTTAGGCTACAGGTACAACCAAATTCAGATAACATACTAGCCCTGTATATGGTATAAGCTCCAACATTATGGAATGGAAATGGGTAAACTGAGTATTAATAGAGATAAGGTAACTCAGTGATGTATTAACATGTATGGATATATATGTAACATGGAAATGGTTGTTTGAATATGATATATTACCTGACCTAATAAAATATTTTTTGAAAGAAAAAATACACATAGCTAGTAGTTGGAAAACCCCAAATTAAAACTTTCAGGAATTAATAAAAAAAATCAACTATTTACTTCTCAACGAGAGATTAAACCATGTAGTCTTGGATAGAATCACCCAGTTCCAGACAATTTGGGATCCCTGGATAACATCCCCATTTAGTGCCCCCCTAATATAATAAAACATTTGTTAATGGTTGAAACGACTCGGGGGGAAGGACCGGAGTGGGGGAGCCCTGGAGGAGACCCTTCAGAAGCAACCGGCGGCAAAATCATCCGAGGAAAGGAGAGGTCGCCTACTGAAGCCTGCCCTAGGGTAACCCAAGGGCGATTGAGCAGGTTAGATATTGTAAATAATAAGCTACTGCTGGAGTGATGATAGATAATAGGACTTCGGTGTTAACTGCTGATATACTCTTTACTATTGTCTGTTTTACCATGTCTTAGGTTTCTCTTAAAAATTGCAATCACAGTAAAAAAAAAGAAAATTTATTAACCAAAAAAGTAAAAATAAGAAGGCCTAGCCAGCTGATTTTAACAAAATGTCTTTATTGTAAATATGTATTTTTGCACAACTGTTGTGTTAGGCAAGACTGTTCAATATGTTTTCTTTTTTCATTACATGCCGTACGCCTTCTGAAAAATTGACCTTTGTTCCCCAGGCAGAAAGTGCCATAAAACATTGCGTCTTCTTGAACCCTAGTTGGTGGTGGATAAGTCACGCAAGTCATCCGGCATTCACAGATAACATACAGCAGCGTGTGGACCATTTTTAGCCGAAGGCAGCTCATCTCATCAAGCCTTTTTCAGTCGAATGTATCGCCCAGTGTCAGTCCCTTCGGGATCCATCCCTCATTCATCTTTATAAAGGTGAGGCAATCTAGACTTTTTTGCCCTAGGCGACTTCACTTCTCGGTGACAAAACCTCCTGCTGCACTGAAGGTCCTTTCTGACAGGACACTTGAAGAGGGGCAGGCCAGAAGTTCAATTGCAAATTGGGATAGCTCAGGCCACAGGTCTAGTCTGCATACCCAGTAGTCAAGGGGTTCATCGCTCCTCAGAGTGTCGATATCTGCAGTTAGGGCGAGGTAGTCTGCTACCTGTCGGTCAAGTCGTTCTCTGAGGGTGGATCCCGAAGGGCTGTTGCGATGCGTAGGACTGAAAAAGGTTTGCATGTCCTCCATCAACAACACATCTTTTAAACGTCCTGTCCTTGCCAGCGTGGTCGTGGGAGGAGGATTACTTTCACCTCTTCCCCTGTTATATTGCCCTTGTGCTGTGACATCACCCTTATATGCTGTGTAAAGCATACTTGTTAATTTGTTTTGGACCAGCTGCATCCTTTCTGACTTGCTGTAATTTGATAACATTTCAGGCACTTTCTGCTTATACCGGGGGTCTAGTAGCGTGCACACCCAGTACAGGTCGTTCCCCTTCAGCCTTTTTATACGAGGGTCCTGCGTCAGGCACGACAGCATGAAAGACCCCATTTGCACAAAGTTCCTCGTCCTCAGTGATCTCGCTGAAGATATGTTCTTCCCCCCAGCCACGTACAACACCACGGGTACCAGATAGGTGACAACGAGCACCCTCGGATGCCTGTTGTGATTGGTCTTCCTCCTCCCCCTCAAAGCCACATTCCTCCTCTGACTCCTCTTCCTCACAATCCTCTTCCAGCGATGCCGCAGGTCCAGCAAGCGATGCTGATAAGGCTGTTTCTGGTGATGATGGTGGCCACAACTCTTTCTCTTCCTCGTCACGCTCATCTACGGCCTGATCCAGCACTCTTCGCAGGGCACGCTCCAGGAAGAAAACAAATGGTATGATGTCGCTGATGGTGCCTTCGGTGCGACTGACAAGGTTTGTCACCTCCTCAAAAGGACACATGAGATAACAGGCATTGCGCATGAGCGTCCAGTAACGTGGCAAAAAAATCCCCAGCTCCACAGAGGCTGTCCTAGCACCCTGGTCATACAAATACTCGTTAATGGCTTTTTCTTGTTGGAGCAGGCGGTCGAACATTAGGAGTGTTGAATTCCAACGTGTGGGGCTGTCACAAATCAAGCGCCTCACTGGCATGTTGTTTCGCCGCTGGATATCTGAAAAGTGCACCATGGCCGTGTAGGAACGCCTGAAATGGCCACACACCTTTCTGGCCTGCTTCAGGACGTCCTGTAAGCCTAGATACTTATGGACAAAGCGTTGTACGATCAGATTACACACATGTGCCATGCACGGCACATGCATCAACTTGCCCAAATTCAATGTCGCCAACAAATTTCTTCCGTGGGCACAAACCACTTTGCCAATCTCCAGTTGGTGCGGAGTCAGCCATTGATCCACCTGTGCGTTCAGGGCGGACAGGAGTGCTGGCCCGGTGTGACTCTCTGCTTTCAGGCAAGTCAACCCCAAGACGGCATGACACTGCCGTATCCGGGATGTGGAATATTATCTGGGAAGCTGGGGGGGTGCCGTTGATGTGGAGCAAGACACAGCAGAAGAGGACTCAGCTGAGGAGGTTATGGAAGAGGATGGAGTAGGAGGAGTAGAGGAGGTGGCAGCAGGCCTGCCTGCAAGTCGTGGCGGTGTCACCAACTCCTCTGCAGAGCCACTCATTCCATGATTGGCAGGCATCATCAGGTTTACCCAATGCGCAGTGTAGGTGATATACCTGCCCTGACCATGCTTTGCAGACCAGGTATCAGTGGTCAGTGGCTTAGATTGGCGGTCAGGCAAATGTACTTAGATTTAAGAAAATAAAATTATTGTTTTTTTAAATGTAGACTGCTGGTACACCACTAGATTGGATTGGTTGAACTTGGCACAATACTTGTAAGCCTAACACACACACTGGCTAGCGGTCAGGCAAATGAACTTAGATTGGCGGTCAGGCAAATGAACTTAGATTTAAGAAAATAAAATTATTGTTTTTTTAAATGTAGACTGCTGGTACCCCAACTAGATTGGATTGGTTGAACTTGGCACAGTGTATTTTAAAATTATGAGAAAACATGTTCTGTAAACTAAATAAAAATCATTTTAGGAGGTTGAGAGAAAAAGAAACCGGATGGGGGGATACCGAGCAGAGCACACCATCTACAGCCCACTGGGAGACAAACTCATCCATTCCCCCAGTGGACAAAGCCAGGTGGTACTCTGCCCGGATACGGGAGCGCACCAGCACCCAGAACATGGCCTCAGGTGACAAGGGAACCCCCCCTATCAAACACTGCTTCCTGGACTTATATATAGCCAATTTGGCTAATGCCAGGAGCAGGTTGACGAGGAGGTCCCTGGCCTTATTGCCCCGGGACATTGGGCGCCAAAAAATAAAAATGTGAGGGGAGAAATGCAGCCAGAACTGCAGGAGGAGGCCCCTCAAGAGTGACAAGAGGGGCTGCAGTCTGGCGCAACTAAAATAAATATGATACACGGACTCTCCCTTGCCACAGAATGGACAAGTGGAGGGAGAGTCCGTGAATTTAGCTAAGTACTCTCCCGTGCTCAGTGCACCATGGAGCACTCTCCAACTCAAGTGGGTCGTGGAACTAAATCAGAATAAAGTTCCCTCCACCGGGGCCTCTTGCCCTCGTCAGCTGGTAGGACCCGCCTCCAGATGGTATTGGGACGGGTCACGAGGGCAAGGAAGTGCACTGTATGGAGCACAAGAGAATATAAGCTCTTCCTCGGCATGCCGCGAAAGCATGCCGAGGGTATGTCCCTCAACTTTGAGAGGTTGGGGACAAGAGGAGCATGAGGGGAAACACGGGGCTTGTGTCCAATGCAAACAGCCGGAGCAGGGGTGTTGAAAGGTGCATGTGGCACTCCGGCCTGCAAAGCCCTGCGAAGGAAGGTGCGCGAGTCGGGGGAGATGGCATCCCTAATCTCCTGGAGCAAGTGCCCTGAGACTTTGGGCGTCACATATCCCAAACGGAGCGCAAGCTCCTGGGGTGACACCCAATCAGAACGCCCGTATTCCAGGAGATCCCCGACTCGGGTCATCCGTGCATGACTAAGGCGGCGGATGATACTGGGGGACTGTAACATTGGAGCCCCCACTGCTGGATTAAATAGCAGGGGCTCCGTGAATATTTCATCCCCCAAAGGCACGCCCTGCCTGGTCACGGAGACCATGCTCCAGGCCTTGAGGGTTTCCTGGTAGTATGCCGGCAACACTGAGAGGTCTCTCCCAAACCCCTCGGGCCTGATCAGAAATAATTGCCGGTCATACCCCAGGTTGCGCAACTGGCGATAAAAGTTGGATGCCAGTGCGCACCACTGCGGAGAGGGATCTGCATATAGGTATCTCTGCAGGTACTGAAGGCGGAAGGTGGACAACTGGGAGCACACACAAACTACTCCCTGTCCACCCTCCACCAAAGGCAGACTTGCCACCCCTGCAGAGACCCAATGCCTTCCCATCCAGAGGAAATCTAACAAATTCCTCTGGATATTGGTGACAAACTCGGGGGTCGGACTCAGACAAATCAGCCGGTGCCAGATCTGAGAAACCACCAGCTGATTCACCACTAGAGTCCGCCCCGTAAGGGAAAGCATTTTTGCTAGACCCCTCCATCGTCCCAGACGAGAGAGGACACTGCCCTCTATCTCCCTCCAGTTGTCTGGGACGGAAGCGTCCGCAGCGGACAGGTAGACCCCCAGATATTTAATGACATCTGCCTCCCACGTGATGTCACGAAACATGGGAGGCAAAGAGTCTACCTGTAAATTACCCTCTAAAAGGCCTGTGCATTTGGACCAGTTGATCTGAGCGGAGGAGGCAGCTGAATATACCTCCTGGCACTGTTTTGCCAGCTCAAGATCAACTGGATCCTGGGCCACGAGGAGCACATCGTCAGCATAAGCTGAAAGGACAATCCGCATGTCTGGATCTTTTAGCACCAGCCCTGTGAGCCTTTTCCTCAGTAGGCAGAGGAAAGGCTCCATGGCCAGTGCATAGAACTGTCCAGACAAGGGACATCCTTGACGCACCCCTCGTCCAAATACCAAAGGTGCTGTTAGGGACCAATTGATTTTAAGTAAACACTCTGCAGAGGCGTACAGCGTTCTTATAAAGCCCACAAACTGTGGGCCAAAGCCGTACGCTTGCAGAGTGGCTATGAGGTAACCATGGTCCACCCTGTCAAACGCCTTCTCTTGATCTAAAGAGAGAAAGGCGAGTGACAGACCAGTCTTGCGAGAATAATGCAATAGATCCCGGACCAGAAAGATACTATCAAAGATAGTCCGGCCCGGGATCGCATAGGACTGGTCAGGGTGAACCAATTCTGCCAGCACAGACCCAAGTCTAAGCGAGATGGCTTTAGCTGCAATCTTGTAGTCTGTGCTGAGCAGAGAGACCGGTAGCCAGTTCTTAATAAGCCGGAGATCCCCCTTTTTGGGCAGCAGGGCAAGTACTGCCCTGCGACAAGACAGGGGCATCTCCCCGGTCTCCAGGGCTTCCCCAAGGACCAGATGGAAATCAGGTCCCAGAGTCTCCCAGAAAAATTGGAAAAACTCTACAGTCAGTCCGTCTAGTCCTGGAGACTTCTCACAGGACATGGCACGGAGGGCTTCAGAGAGCTCTTGAAAAGATAGTGGTATATCAAGCCGCTCTCTTACACCCTCACTGACTGTGGGGAGCCCCTCCCATAGCACCCTGCAGGCGTCTGGAGAAATGGGATCCGGAGAGTAAAGATCTTTATAAAAGTTCCGGGCTCTATCCCGGATACTCTCCGGATCTGTAAGGGGGGCACCGTCTTCATCTAGAAGACAGGTGATGTGCCTGCTGTTACCCCCCTTTTTCTCCAGTGAGTAGAAGAGGCGCGAGCCGCGGTCTAGATCTTTGAGAAAACCTAAGCGGCTGCGCACGTATGCCCCCTTGGCCTGGTGTCGTTCCAGGTCACAGAGGACACCCTTCCTCTCTACATACTCGCTCTGCAGGGATTGGTCCCTACAAGTGAACAGCCTCTGCTCCAGATGGAGTACCTCCCCCCGGAGTGACTCCAACTCAGCTTTGCGCTGCCCACTCGCACCCTTGGTATATTCCTGACACAGAAGTCGCAAATGAACCTTGCCCATGTCCCACCACAGTTTTAACGTGGCAAAGTCCCCCTTGCAACCCCTCCAGTCCGTCCAAAACTCCCGGATCAATGTCACGAGCCCCCTGTCCTTCAACAAAGCATTGTTGAAGTGCCAATAGGCGGCTCGTGGCGCTGTTGGCGTTAGCGCCACCGTCACAGACACACAGTTGTGGTCGCTGAACGGAGCCAGCCTAATGGCACAAGAACCTACTCGTGACATATAGTGACTAGATATATATAGTCTGTCGATCCGGGAGTGGGACACCAGACCGGCTCTCACCCTGACGTAGGTGAAACCGTCTGATGCCCCTGGGTTCTGCTCTCGCCAGATGTCCTCCAGGGAGAAGCGGGCGATGATCTCCCGCAGGGCTGACGCAGAAGGCGGGTACGGCTCTGGACTATTCCGGTCCAGAGCGTCGAGGGTGCAGTTGAAATCACCCCCGAGTACCAAACACTCATCTGCGTCAACCATCTCCAAAAACTTGGACAGTCTGGCGAGGAACCTCACTCTCTCGGGCCCTCCAGCAGGGGCATATATATTAACTAGGTTAATGATGCTACCCTGCTCTCGGACCCGGAGGTGGATTAGACGGCCTGGGATAACAGCTTTCACAAGCAGCAGCTCTGGCTGAAAAGACTCTGAGAACAGGGTCACCACTCCACATGACGCTGATGTGAAGTGGCTGAAGAAGACCCTGCCTCTCCACTCCAGTTGCCACGAGGCCTCAGCCTCTGGAGTGGTGTGAGTTTCCTGCAGGAAGCTCACAGAGTACCCTCCCTGATATAAATAGGAGAGTACCTAGAACCTGCGGAAACTGTCTTGACAGCCATTGGTATTTAGCGTGCTGATGTGCAAAGCCATTACTGCGTGTCAGGAATTGTGCGTTCCTCAGACCCTTGAGACTGCTGATAGGACACGCACATTTTATAGAATTTCCGGACGCGGAGATGCTCCGCAGTCCCAGAATTCTTGGCCCTAGTGCTGACCACTAGATATTGCTGGAGAGAGTGGAGAATAAACGACATATTCTTCCACCTCTCCAAGGCCAGCCGCACCTTCCTTTTCTTTTGTCCATGAAGGGTGCTCTCAAGGAATAGATCTATTTCCTTGACAGGGATAACCCACCCAGAATCTGATGTTCCTTCTAGTGAGTCACCCCTGGGCTCCTCTTGGCTGAGGGCTTTTACTCCATCCTCCCCGGCTGGAGTCAGTTTCCTCAGCTTTATTCTCAGGGACCCCCTCTTAGATGATACAGAAGGAGTCCCTTTAGCACCCTTCAAGGTAAATAATGGACTCTTGGATTGCTGCTGCACCCCTGTAGCTTCAGGAGTGCATTCAGGGGTAGCTGGCTGGACAGCAGTGGCTGGCATGGCTTCCTTAATGGAAGCCTTGGAGGCTTTATATGCCTCCTCTGCCAGTTCCACCGCTGATTGCTCAGCTTGGATGGCACCGATGTTAGGGTCAGTGAACGGCTGAGGAGGGTAGACAGGCTCTCCCATGATGTTAACAGGAAAACCTGTTTTATCACCCTCCCCCATTTCCACTTCCCCTTGTGCCACATCCCCCCTGACAGACAAATCCATGGGGTCCTGAATGGGGGTCATGCCTATATTCCCCCCCTCCAGTAGTGACTCGGCCTGGGGCTCTAACAAAGCCCGAGGTATGTCACTAGAGAGTGACACTGGAGGAGGAGACTGACTGGTGCCCTTGAAGCTCAGCACCTCAGGGACACTGACTACCCATTCAGCAGGGGCTTTATTGGGACCCCCCTCAAAGGCCAGAGGCAGAACCTGATCTTTCTTGTCTACCCCTGCCTCACTTGGGAGACCCTCTTGCCCCTGCTTTTCCTCCAGACCCTTTTCCACATTAACCCCTATAGGGTCTGGAGAGAGAGATGTGTGGTCTGGCACCGGCTGGCTGAGCTTAATAACCGGGCCAGACAATATCACCGGATGAGGAGGAGATGTTTTGTTCCTCTTCTTGCTTTTAGAGGGAGGTGCTCCACTATAGAGCACTTCCCACTTATCAGCAACCTCCCTGTTGGTTTTATGCTTCCTCTTCCTGGGGACGTCACTCCTGGAAGAGGAGCTGCCACTAGCTGCCTCCCCTGCAGAGGGCTTATTATCCCTCTGCTTACACTGTGCCCCCACACTAACTGATGTAATTATGGTGGGGGCAGATTGGGCCTTGGGAGATGCAGCTGTGACACTGGGAGGACCGGTGACATTCTTCCCCCTTTTCCCCGTGTCTGCAGTCTTGCTGGAGACCCCAGACACAGATGGCTTTTTTGGGGAAGAAGGGGGTTTGGAGGCCGTGGTGGTGGCTTGAGGAACGGCCTCCTTGCCTGAGCTCTGTGGGGGGCTATGACCCTTGAGGTCCCCGCTGTTATGGGCTCAGCGGGGATGGGTGCCGTACTGACGGAGGTGCCATTTGCTGGAGCTGGGGCATGATGCTTTACATTAGGACAATTCCTACGTGTATGCCCCAACCCCTTGCAATGATAGCACTGCACCTCCGTAGTGCTATAAAAAATCCTGTACAGCACCCCCTCAAATGGAACCCCAAAAGACCCCTCAATGTTTTCTGCGCCCTGAGGCAGGCACATTTGTACCTGCCTCTTGAAAGAGAGCACATGACGAAGTGCTCTCTCTCTGCACCCCAGGGGAATTTTAATAAATGGTGTTTTTACTTCCCCTAGGGTTAGCAGGTGGGGGCGCAGGAGGGAGTCTGGTAGGAAGGGGGGCACATTAGAGAGTGTTACTTTTGTGCCCAACCCTTCCAGGGGTTCTATTGGGACATATAATCCCCCCACTGTGATGCCTCTCTGTATAAGAATGTGTGCAGCAGCCAAAGTACGGGTAAAAAAAACTGCTTTCCCGTACATTTTGCTGGCTGCTACTATAACAGAGGGGCTGATGACATTAGCTGCAGCACGCAGATAGATATCAATGCTGTAGACCCCAGACATCTGACATTTAACCCCATGCTTCCTGGTGATCTGCCCCTCAGCCCCAGTGGTGGTATTACTGGGGCCAGCAGAAACCACCTGTGACCAGGTATTAGCCACAGGGGTAGGTCTGCTGGCAGAACCACCAGGAGCTGGGGCTGCCTTATCTGCCTGGGGCCTATGCTGTGCAGTGCTGCAGCTAGGATTTTCAGGGGCCATTATTCCCCCTTTTGACCCCTGAGGCTTCTTAATGGTCTTATCCCTCATGTTTAGACCCCTTTTTTTTTTTAGTTTATTTGTTTTATTTATTTTTATTTTTTGTTTTATGATTTTCTACTGTTTTCTTTTTTTTTTAAATATAAAAGTGTGAAAAAGAAACAAAAAGACAAAACTAAGGGAGACAAAAACTAAGGGAGAGAGAGAGATGATGTTTGGCAGTGGAAGGGTTAATGGCCTGTTGCAAGGTGTTACTAAATGCAACAACACAGAGAACACAGTGGCTTTTTAACCCCTCTGTGTCTCTGTGTCAGATGTTAAAAAAGCCTTTTAAACAAAACTTCAAATTGTTTCCCCCCCCCACTGCCTACAAAGATGTACTTGTCTTCTCTCCCCCAAAACATAAAACCCAACACCAAACAAACAAAACTTCAACAAAACCTAATAAACTTTTTAAAAGAAAAAAAAGTCAAAGTAACAAAGCTCCAGGAGTGAAGGTGTAGTGCTAAGGGAGGGGTGTGGCAAAGTATCCAGGAGACAGCTCACTCTCCTGGGATAGAGACTTGAGCCTGACTCCCAGAAAACTAAAACTTAAATTAAACTAAGAAAAACACCACAAAAACTCCCAAAAAAAGAACAACACCGTGCACAAAGTGCTTATAAACAGAAAGGTGTTAAAATAAAACTTGTATTTGAGGGACTAAGACCCTAAAAATCCTTTTGTTTAGAGCTCAAGCATGCACACAACCTCTTGGCACAGTACTTGTAAGCCTGACACACACACTGGCTAGCGGTCAGGCAAATGAACTTAGATTGGCGGTCAGGCAAATGAACTTAGATTTAACAAAATAAAATTATTGTTTTTTTAAATGTAGACTGCTGGCACACCACTAGATTGGATTGGTTGAACTTGGCACAGTACTTGTAAGCCTGACACACACACTGGCTAGCGGTCAGGCAAATGAACTTAGATTGGCGGTCAGACAAATGAACTTAGATTTAAGAAAATAAAATTATTTGTTTTTTAAATGTAGACTGCCGGTACCCCAACTAGATTGGATTGGTTGAACTTTGCACAGTAGTTGTAAGCCTGACACACACACTGGCTACCGGTCAGGCAAATGAACTTAGATTGGCGGTCAGGCAAATGAACTTAGATTTAATTAAAAAAAATATTGTTTTTTTAAATGTAGACTGCTGGTACACCACTAGATTGGATTGGTTGAACTTGGCCCAATACTTGTAAGCCTGACACACACACTGGCTAGTGGTCAGGCAAATGAACTTAGATTGGCGGTCAGGCAAATGAACTTAGATTTAAGAAAATAAATTATTGGTTTTTTAAATGTAGACTGCAGGTACACCACTAGATTGGATTGGTTGAACTTGGCACAATACTTGTAAGCCTGACACACACACTGGCTAGCGGTCAGGCAAATTAACTTAGATTGGCGGTCAGTCAAATGAACTTAGATTTAAGAAAATAAAATTATTGTTTTTTTAAATGTAGACTGCTGGTACACCACTAGATTGGATTGGTTGAACTTGGCACAATACTTGTAAGCGTGACACACACACTGGCTATTGGTCAGGCAAATGAACTTAGATTGGCGGTCAGGCAAATGAACTTAGATTTAATCAAATAAAATTATTGTTTTTTTAAATGTAGACTGCAGGTACACCACTAGATTGGATTGGTTGAACTTGGCACAATACTTGTAAGCCTGACACACACACTGGCTAGCGGTCAGGCAAATGAACTTAGATTGGCGGTCAGGCAAATGAACTTAGATTTAAGAAAATACAATTATTGTTTTTTTAAATGTAGACTGCTGGTACCCCAACTAGATTGGATTGGTTGAACTTGGCACAGTACTTGTAAGCCTGACACACACATTGGCTAGCGGTCAGGCAAATGAACTAAGATTTAACAAAATAAAAGTTTTTTTTTTTTAAAGTAGACAACTACTAAACAAGATTGTATTGGTTGCACTGTGCACACACAGTATAAGCTGTGAGCCTGACACACACACTTGCTAGCAGGGGCTAGCAGTGAGACAGGCAAATGAAGTTAGATTAGACAGAAAAAAACAAACAAAAAAAATGATGTTATAGCCCTACAAAGGGCTTTTTGGGGTGCTGTGTTTACAGCAGAGATCTGATGAGTCCTTCAGCACTGCACTGGACACTGAATAAACTTGCTTAGCTATTGATTTCCCTATTCAATCAGCATCACCTACACTCTCCCTCCTCTCAGTAAGACTGCAAGTTAGTTATGATTCCAAAATGGCTGCTGTCCATGAGGTAGAAGGGTCTGGAAGGCAGGGTATGATGCTGATTGGCTGGAATGTGTCTGCTGACTGTGAGGTGCAGGGTCAAAGTTTGCTCAATGATAAAGTATAGGGGGCGGATCGAACATCGCATATGTTCGCAGTTCGCCGCGAACGCAAACATGCTATGTTCGCCGGGAACAGTTCGCCGGCAAACTATTCGCGACATCTCTACTCGCAGTATGTAAATAATCCAAACGTAAGAAAGATATACACCTTATACAAGTGAGAGAGATGGATAGAAAAAATTACGGAAGGATAAGTATCGTATATGTCAACTCATAGAATGACCATGGAATGTATAGAACATTTCATATACGGTCATGTCATTGGAATCATCACCGACTGAGAGACAGAAAATCTTGTAAAAATATGGGAGCATAATAATATCCGGTTGCGCATAGAGACCATAAAAGTAAAATTTTACTTTTAATAATTACAATTAAAAACTCCATGGAATAAAAAAAAATGTCATATTCATTATCCTCCAATATTTTTACAACACTTTCTGTGACATTTTCCAATGACATGACGTATATGAAATGTTCTGTACATTCCATGGTCATTCTATGAGCTGACATATATGATACTTATCCTTCCATAATTTCTTCCATCCATCTATCTCACTTGTATAAGGTGTATATCTTTTTTACGTTTGGATTATTTACATATTGTGAGCATCAGATTCAGTTGCCTTATTTCTTTCCTTATATTTGTTTATTTATATAGCAACTCTGTTACTCAGCATTACATTATTATATATATTTTTATATATAACAGATCTCTATTTCAAATATATGTTGATGTGAGTTTTTTAAGAAATATGAAAGTTGTTTGATATTTTCTTTGTACTTCAAATAATATAATAATACATTGATAAAAACATTTGTTTAGTTTTTATTTTAAATATAAAATATAATTTGGTCAATTTAAAATATATTTAAAATATTTTCATAATAATACATTTGTGAAACAAGGATGGCTATGAAAATATTATACAGTATATGGCTGAAAGTATTTTTCTTAAAGCCATTATAGCTGAGTAAATGACGGTACATTTGTATATAATGTTTTTCAGTAATGTTACACATGTATTCAATGCTCCCCAGCTGTAATATTATTACTGATCACACCCGCAACTCATAATCCTAAACCTTGTCATTAAAGCACAAGGCATGGAATTTTGTAAAATGGGATATTAAGGAAAATGATGTTGCTTAATCTCCACTTCAACCAATAACAATCCCCAGGGATTCACTCCATTCATGTACGCGTTGAAGGGAATCAGCAGGGGACCCCCTTCCTTGCTCACTCCCGATTTCTCTGTACCCCACGCACACAAATCCCCCATCTACATAACCATGGAAGTCCATTTAGACCCCCATGGCACCTAAAATATGAAACAGTGTCACCTTAATGTTAACCCCCTACCACAGGGGGCTTTAACAGACCCCCTGTGGCATAAAGTGTTAACTCCAATGGCACGGGGTCCTTGAAGGACCTCTGGGGCATGTAATTATTAACCCCCTTCTATGGAGTCCTTAAAGGGTCACTTAACCCTAAACATACCATGGGGGTCTATGCAGACCCCAATGGTGGAGCAAAATAGATGTTATTGAAATTAAAATGAAATACAAATAATAAAAAATTATGTTGTATATATACATAAATAAAATTCTTTGCTATTATATAACTATTATATATAATAATTTTTCATAACATTTACAGAGATAAATAAAAAAATATTAAAAACAACTGGGGAGAAGAAGAAGACTAGTGGGGTAATTTGAGCAATTAGGGCCTCATGCTAATTAATCCCTGAAAAAGCTATTACGAGTGCCCTAACTGCAGAGTACCTAGCTCTGCTAATCACCCATCCCTAAAACATTGCAAGCAAACTGCTACGGATGACTGCTCCAAGTAAACTTCACAACACAGAGGAGAAGCAAGGCAAAAATCTCCATTGATTTTTGCATTGACAATAAATTACGAGTTACTCCCTGACACTTTTACACCCAAAACCTATGCTAATAAGATTTATGGATCAGTCGCAAATCAGGGCAGTGTTACATAGTTACATAGTTACATAGGGCCTCATTCTATTATCGGCCGCAAGGCTGCGATTCCTTGCAGGGGTTCCGTTATCTTGGAATTCAATTATACGGCCCCGCAAGAATCTCCCCTTACGGCCGGCCGTATATCTTGCAATCGGCCGTAAGCTCAGAAAACTTAAAACGCAAAAATAAATTCTAGACGGCACTGTACAGCTCTGTAAATGCTAGGGATCATATTGGGGGACATGAGGATTAATAGCAACCCCCTCTCAAGCATGCACATCAGCCCAATCCGAGTTTACATTAACTGTTTATTTTCCGGCCGCAGCGTGGGCGGGTCTGAGGTGCTCCAAGCCCTCGGGACTTTTTACATGGATTTTTGACATAAATTAAAAAATATTTTTTTTACGGATTTGAGTGTAGGGGAATGTTGTGCTATTTTTGCTAACACCTACAATCACTTTATAGTCTCCTCAGAGTGCAGGATGGCTTTATTTTGGCTTTATAATGTGCTTACTTGGTGCTAGCGGGACCTTTTTCCTGCAAGTAAGCTGCGGCTTGCTTTTAGCCTTGCAGAGAGGGTTCCCGGAGTAATAGAATAGCAACCGGGCTTTTCTTGTGGCCGAAACTCTTGCGGCCGTTTTAGATCAAAGGCTTTCCTCCGGGGCGAGCGGCCGCATGGGATAGCAAGGCGCCGGCCGCAAGCCTGCCGGAATCCCCAGCCTGAGGGGAATAGAATAGCCGAATAGCTTGCGGCCGGTCCTTGCGGCCCCGCATCTCCTACGGCCGTTAATAGAATGAGGCCCATAGTATTTAAGGTTGAAAAAAGACTTTCAGTCCATCAAGTTCAACCTTTTAAGATCTCCTCTGATCTGCAATACGAAGATTAACTATTAATTCATTAGTTGTTAATTATTAATCAATTATTTAAAAAAAAAAAAAAAACACAAGCGAGACTTAGCCAATTGTCTCAAAGGGAAATGTAAAAAATTTGGATCAATACTGTCTCTCTAATTATCCATGATAACCCTGAATTCCCTTTTTAATTAGAAATAAATCTAGTCCCCTTTTAAAGTTATCTATCGAATCCGCTGTCACCACCTCCTCTGGTAGAGAATTCCACAGATTAACCACCCTTACTGTGAAGAAGTCTCTTCTTTCTTTGAGGTAGAATCTTTTTACTTCTAACCTCAAGGGATGTCCTCTTGTCAGTTGAAAACCTCTTGGCACAAAAAGCTCCCCTGACAAATCTTTATACTGACCCCGGATGTATTTATATAAGGTAATCATATCTCCTCTTAAACTCCTTTTTTCTAGAGAAAATATGTTTAATTTGGTTAGTCTTTCATCATAACTTATCCCCTCCATTCCCCTTATTAGTTTTGTTGCCCTTCTCTGTACCTTTTCAAGCTCTAAAATGTCCTTTTTATGAAGTGGTGCCCAAAATTGTACTCCATATTCCAAATGAGGGCGTACTAGAGATTTGTATAGTGGCAGAATTATATTTGCTTCCCTGGCTTCTATACCCTTCTTAATACATGCTAATATTGTATTTACCTTTGCAGCTGCTGCTTGGCTTTGAGCACTGTTACCTAGGTGGTTGTCCACAAGCACTCCCAAATCCCTTTCAATATCTGATACACCTAGATTTGCTCCATTAAGATTATAAATTGTATGGCTATTTTTCCTTCCCAGATGCATCACCTTACATTTATTCGTATTAAATCTCATCGGCCATTTAGATGCCCATTCCTCAATTTTATGTAAATCCCCTTGGAGGGAAAGCACATCATTATCTGATTACCTTGCACAACTTTGTGTCATCAGCGAAAATGGAGAGCCCACACTCCAATCCTACCTCTAAGTCATTAATAAATATGTTAAAAAGGAGAGGACCTAATACTGAACCCTGAGGAACCCCACTTACCACATTAGTCCAATTGGAGTATGTTCCATTTACAACAACCCTTTGCTTCCTGTCTTTTAGCCAGCTCTCAATCCATGAGCAGATATTTACTGCAATTCCTGTATCCCTTAGTTTGCCAAATAGTCTCCCATGTGGCACTGTATCAAAAGCCTTTGCAAAATCCAAAAAGACTACATCCACTGAGTTGTAACTGCAGATAGGAGAAGTAAGATTAACATGTACCAAACAACACTTGCAAATGCTTTGAAAACCTTTGCTGAGTCTCCCAGAAGCATTTAAAGTTACAGTATAGCACAAAAACACTACAAAATGATGAAACACTCTAATGTATTGTCTATAAATATATCATATTTTAACAAAAATAAAAACATATTTTTTTATTTGAACCATTATAAGATTTATGATGCTCACAATTCTTATATGCTCCTAGGGGAGTGTGTCTCATCTGTAAAGCTTGGTTTGGCTGCTCCCTGCACAAATATCAGTTGCAGCAAAAGAGCAGGGTTTACTGGTCTGAGCTGAGTGTTGTAATCTGGTGGAGTGAATGATTTACATTAGTGTGGAACTTAGGGGAAAAAAGCTCCCACAGACTTTTTTTACTGCATTACCCTAACTTAGGGCACATGAGCACATGGGGCTCTTTTTCGCTTTTTCTTTCAAAGTTATTTAGGTTCTTATGCTATTAATTTATTAATTTTGGTCTATTTTCAAATGATCTAACAGGACATCCATGTTTTTTAATTGTTTGCCTATATCATGTACTTTGTGTGTATATATTAAAAAAAATTATCTTCTTTTGTGGGTTTATCTAATTTACTATTTTTAGTTAATAATAATTCTAGTAGCTAAAAATATTTGATTTATTAGGTGTGTCTTTTGATGTATTCAATATAGGTAGACCTAATAGTGCTTCTTCTGGTTTTCTAGAGATAGGGAAACCTGTGAGTGTTTCTAACATTGAATATGTTTCTTTCCATTCTATTCTATTTAAAAAAAAAAAAAGAGTTTGAGCCTCATTTAATTGAGCTTTCAGGAGATCCGAGCTTTGCAAATGTAGCCCGCAAGTTATTTTTCTATTCAATTGGCGTCTCGGATTGAGTTATGGGCTCCGGTCTCCGAAACACTGCGATGGTTCAAATCACAAGTTAATGTCCCTACAAGCCTCCAACACTAAAATTGCTATTCAATTGCTCCAATTCCCCATCACTCCGTCAAGCCCTCAAATGGCAAAAGTCGAACCACAAGTTACTGGTACCAAGGAGGTCTCGAAAAGGGCTTAATGACATGTCCGGAGCACTTTAAAAGCAAATAAAAAATCAATACTGTACTTATATTAAAAGTTAATGATGTTAGGTCTTAGGATTAATAGCACAGCATTCTCAAGCTCGCAAATCGGCCCAAAAAATTACTTTATTTCATGTTTAATTTCATTGTTATATAAATCCCAGCAATCAATGTGTTAATACATATAATGGAACTCGCATGTAATAGAATGTCATATTTCTGAAATGTGGGTCCGATCTTAACCCATAAATCCAGCCTGTAGGACTTCAATGAAAAATGGAGGTTGGATTTCAAAGTCCTACGGGCTTGAACCACGAGTCACGATCGGACCCACATTCCATTGGCTTTTTCTAATCCGGGAGTTACGGCCTTGCGTCATCGATCATGTTCAAGTCCGCAAATGCTACTTTCGATAGCATGATAACTTGTGCCTCCTAATTGAACGAGGCTCTATGTTTCTTCGCATAGTTGTGAGATTTTAGGACATTCCCATAGAACATGTTTTAAAGTTCCAGCTACATCACAACCTCTGAGGCATTTATCATTAAACTATGGGTTTAATTTTTGTAATTTGTACTGGAGTAAGATATCATCTCAATAATGTTTTAAAGGTGTTTTCTCTTAAATTTATATTAAGTGAAGAATCCTTTAAATTTCTAATAATTGAATCCAATTGTTTTTCATTAAGAGGTATATTAAGTTATTTTTCCCAAGATGTCTTATATGGTAATTTAGTATCTGTATTTTATAGAAATATAAATAATAGATTTTTTTATCATTAGAATTATGTATACAGCAGTTTTTTAAATGGTGTTTTAATGGCTAAATTATATATATTTTTAATATTTTAATCTATTGTTGTATTTGTTGTATCTAAATTAAACCATTCTTTTTATGGAGATTTAAACAGTTTTTTTAATAGATCTGGAAACCATGTAGACATTTTTGCAAGGATCACTGCTACTATAAATACATTTTGTTGGATGCAACAATTCATTTGACAATATGTATTTATTCTATATTCTTTATGGAATAATTGTGTTTACTCACTTATTATTCAGTTTACCGACTGAATAATAAGCACTGAAATATAGTTACTGAAATATTTGTGTGGGGCTCCTGAAACCAACTCACTCAGTACCCCTCCCCAAGACCCCTTCCCATAACAGCACCCCTCCCTAAGATCCCTTCCCATAACTTCTTTGCAATAGCTGCTCCCTCCCCAAAATCCCCTTTCCATAGCTGCTCTTCTTTCCGTAGCTAGTCCATTTGCCTTACCTCTTGTTTGCATGAAGCTCCTCCCCGTGCAGCACAGCTCCAGGACGTGCTCTTCATTGTCCATCGAGTACACTACACACACACACATACACACATATATATATATATATATATATATATATATATATATATATATATATACACATACAAACATATGCTTTCTCTACATAGCAGCCAGTCCATCTCAACAGCCATCTTCACATAGCACCAAATCCCTCTCAACATCCACCCCCACACAGCACCCATTACTCTTCGCATTGATCTCTACATAGCACCCAGTCCTTGACAGCAGCCATCCCCTCTCAGTATCTATCCTGAAACAGCACCCAACCCCTCTCAGAACCAACCTTACATAGCACCCATCCCTATCTCCTTTGCTCCCCTTTGTACTTTGCTGTCATCCAGCCCTTGTTAATGCACCTCTTCCCTGATACACATGCCCAGCGTGCTGAACTGCTCCACACCTCTTGGAGCTTCAGTATAAATGCTCTTCTTTAAGCAGGTATGGACTGATTTCCTGCGTGGGGTGCAGCTGAGAAGGCTCAGAGAAACCATGGCTGTTTGGGCTGGGGTTGGGATGCCAGGGTGGGGATACACTATAAAGCAAAAAATAAATAAATGCCCCCCAAAAAATATATATTACACAGCACTGCCCCCCCCCCCCCCCCACCAGAGGAGGGCCCTGGTGCATTGCACCACCTGTATCACTGGTAGCTATACCCCTGGCTAAGCAATAACTAAACATAACATCATTCAAGTCCATTCTTTATCAATTTAAACATTTTCCACATGCATTCCCACCTTTACCGGATGCTGCAGAGTGCATATACTGTATTGATGCCAGTGTTCTAATAATTAAATGGACACTTTTAAAATTAATTACATTTTATTTAACCATTAAAATACGTCTGCAAACAGTGACAAATAAAAGCTTTAGCCAAAAAAAGGAAATTTAAAAACACAGTTCCCCTCAATAATGGCTGCTGATGCTGGACTACTCCCCTACCGCTTACCATTTCCTACATAATTAACGCAAACTTAGATGACTGTGTTTTGTTTTCTAGGACAAGGAGAAAGGTTAAGGAAGAGTGCAAGCAGGACATTATTGATGGGAACTGCATTCTCTAAATTATATTTTTTGGCTACAGACTGTCTTTGCTGCTGTTTGTGCATATATTTTTAAAGTTATTGAATGGTGAACTGAAAAATAGATTTTAATGGGAAAGTGCTTACACTGCCCCACTATTACATACATAATTCAAAGCCATAGTATACACAATACTCTATATGGCTATGTTCACATATACATGTACTACAGTATATCAATGGCAATATTATCTAGGTTCTTATATTGGAATATACAAATGTAAATAAAAAGTCCATCGATAAATCAGCCAGTATTGACAATGTGGTTTGTAAAATAACTCATCCATAACCAGCTACTCTTAATATCCTCTTTGTACTAACGTGTGTGTTGTATTGTAATTTTCCTTAGTGTTTTTTTCCACAAATAGTAATCTGTAAATATTAAAAATTCACTTAAAAATTTGCTCAAATATTTACTTAAAGTAACCACATTTCCATTTTACATTTTAACATTTCAAGAAAGAGAGAGAAAAAAGAGAGCTATGTAAAGAAAAATCAGTGGAAGAGACAAAGAATGTTGGTATAATATATATGTTAAGGTGTTATATGAATGAGCCACAACCGTGACTAATAGCCCTATTCTATTCCCCCACATTGCAAATAACACCCTCATAAAGTGCAAAGTAAATATCCTTCGCTATTCTATTCTCACATCGTAGCATCATTGTGATCATTACTTGGCGCTCGCAACTCCTAAAATCCCTATTTTTTTTTTACATATTGCGAGTACTCAAGAGCTCTCGCAACTTCATAAAAATACCTTTGCAACTGCTTTCCAATTCCCCTCTCACTGCCAATCACCCCCTACCCTGCTCAGAAGCAACCCCCCTAACCTGATCAACACAGAGACCCCCATGGTACCTAAACTGTTAACCCCGTGCAATGGAGGTCCTTAAAGGACCCCTTTTGCACCTATTAGTAAATCCTTCCCACGGGGTCCTGATCAGATCCCCCTGGCATCTAAAATTAACCCAGATGCGGCAGGATCCATCAAAGACCCCCACGGCACCTAAATAGTTAACCCTTGCATTTAAAGCTCTCCCACCACAAATGGCAGTTGCTGCGCTTTCTGCAGCTTAAATAGAGTTTTTGAGTGTGACTGAAATAGATGTCAATTATATTTCAGCCAATCAGAATGGGTTTACAGTAGTCACCCTGCTCAGTATCAGTTTTGAATGATTTGGACCAATCATATTGCTCAGATTTATTTATTTATTTATTTATTTATTTTTTTAACTTCTTTTTTTTTTTTTTTATTGCGTATCAAAGTGTACAGAATAAGTCAAGAGTACAACATATGTAATCGTGTCTATACATCAACAAATAATTCTGTGTTTTATCATAAACAGTTCGAACAAGTATGCTAACAGATGTGAATATATAACTTGTATCTCTCCGAGATCTTGAGCTCTATGGTTGGTATTAGGGCCAAAGCATCTATCTTATGAAAATATTTTCTTTTCCCTTTCCTTCATATAGTCTTTTCAGTAGAGTCTCAGAGTTAATCCTCGAAGAGCAAACTTTTTTACAAAAACAGTTACCATCTCTATGTTTCCAGTTCTGAATTATTAAAATGTATTTCTTTCTCTCCCCTTACCAATTTTCAACAAAAAGAACTTATTAACTGATCCAGTCTTTCTCAGACTCACCTCATTTTGGACCTCTAACTTTCCAGATGTCCCAGCAGGAGGCCCATCGTTTGTATCTCACATCGAATTCCGCTGAGAAGTGGCTCATGGTTTGAATGTGATCAATTTTCTGTAGTACTTCTTTAAATGTAGGGTTAGCGTGTTTCCAATGTTTGGCTATAATGCATCTAGATGCCAAGTATATCTGATTGGTTAGGAATTGCTCACTTTTTGTTAGTTCCGTGTTTGGGAGTCCTAATAGCGCTTCTTCTGGCCTTTGCTCTATTGTTTTTCCCCACAACTTTTCTAGTGTGTTGTATGTTGCCTGCCAAATATGTCTAATTTTGGGACATCCCCAAAGCATGTGAGTTAACGAACCTACATGTCCACATCCTCTATAGCATTTGTCAGAGTGTGTTTTGTTTGAATGGTGAAGTCTCACTGGTGTGAGGTACCACCTCTTTACTGTTTTTAGTGCGTTTTCTTTCAAGGTGATGTTTAAAGATGATATGTTAGCTTGTTTGATAACTTGACTCCATTGTTTATCGTCTAGTGTGATCTGTAAGTCTGATTCCCATGTCTCCTGATAGTGTGGCTTGTTTGTACTAGACACCTCAGAGAGGTGTTTATATATAACTGATATGTTGCCCTTGCCTCCAGGGTTGTTAATGCAACACTGTTCATATACTGATTTTTTATTCTGGCTATTTGATTTTGTATTCTGAAATATCGTTTGTTTGATTATCATTAGATTAATCCATTCATTGTTGGGTATTTGGTTCAGTGTGCCCCCTTGTGACAGAGTCCAGGTGTCCGCGACTATAGTCAGGTTTTTCTGTATCCACCATTTCAACTGAGAGATTTTGGTGACGTGGCTTTCCTTATGGGATTGCCAAAGAGGGGTTAAACCTGAGCCTACATGCAGCAGGGGGGATTTTTTATTGATTTCTTTCCAAACTTTCAGTGAATTGCGGATACAGTTTGTAAGGGTTTGTATTTTCAATTATTTGTGTGCGCTTAGCCACAATCTATGTGATAAAGTTATATGACTTTCCTCTAAGATTTGTTTTTCTATCTCGACCCATATTGGAATGGCTTCTTTCTTATACCAGTTAGTCATTTGCGCCAATCTTGTGGCTTTATAATAATTAACCAAGTTTGGGAAGGCTAGACCCCCTTTTTGTGTGGGTGCGTGCATCGTATTTTTATTATTTCTTGTTTTTTTTTTATTCCAGGTAAATTTGAAGAGATTTTTTTTGTAGGGATTTTATGGCTGTTAAATTAATTGGCGTCGGGATCGCCCTAAATAAGTATAGAATTTTTGGGATAACATTCATTTTGATTGCGTTTATTTTGCCAAGCCAAGATATTTTGTAGGATGACCATTTCTCTATGTCCTGTTTTATTCTATTGATAATTTGGGGAAAGTTTGCTTCATATACTTGGTCTATAGAACCTGGAATATTAATTCCTAGATAAGTCAGGTATTTTTTAGCCTATTTAATGGAAAAAATGTTGTCCAAATTTTCTTTCACCTTTCTGGGGAGTGTAATATTGAGTGCCAAACTTTTGGCCGTGTTGATTTTAAATCCTGAGATGGTGCCAAATTTCGTGAGTAAATGGAGTAAGTTGGGTAAACTAATTGTTGGTTCTGTCATTGAGAGCAGAATATCATCCGTGAAGAGATTGATTTTGTATTCCTTAGGGCCTACCTTTATGCCTTGTATGTCCGGGCAGTTCCTGATTGCAATCGCTAATGGTTCCAGGCATAGAGCAAATAACAGAGGGGAGAGTGGGCAACCTTGTCTATTCCCTCTGGTTATTTTGAACCTTTTAGAACTGAATCCCTGCTATGTTATGGGCGCCTCTGGGTTCATGTATAGGGTCTTTATCCCTCTTATAAAACCTTCTCCTAGACCTATTCTGGCTAGCACTTCCCACATGAATGTCCAATCTATTCTGTCGAATGCTTTTTCTGCGTCTAGTGATAAAAGCATTGAATGGATATTGTTTCTTTTGGCTATTTCTATTAGGTTCAACACTCTCCTGGTGTTGTCTGGAGCTTCTCTACCGGCAATAAAGCCCACCTGATCCGGATGGACCACCTTAGGTAATAATGGGGCCAATCTATTCGCCAATATTTTTGAGTATATTTTGATATCGTTATTAATTAGTGATATTGGCCTGTAGCTCCCACACTGGGCTGGATCTTTACCTTCTTTAGGGATTACAATAATTTTTGCCTCTAAAAATTCTTGTTTTATAGGGGGTCCTTTTAAGAATTCATTAAATAACTCGTGTAGGTGTGGGAGTAATTGATTTGAGCATTGTTTGTAGTAAAAATTTGTAAACCCATCCGGACCGGGCGCCCCATGTGATTTAGTTGTTTTAATTGCTTCCTTAATTTCTTCTATCGTTATGGGTTTTGTTAAATCTTCAGCTCGGGTTCTCTCAATTTGTGGGAGCTCCGTTGAGTTTAAGAAAGTATCTATTTGTGAGTTGTGGGCTTTGGATCCTGAGTGTGTGGGGGCTGAGTAAAGCTCCTCATAGAAATGCCGAAATGTTTCAGCTATCTCATTTGGTTTAAAGACTAGTTTATTAGATTTGTTAATTATTTTTGAGATAAAGGAATTCGCTCTCTGTGTTTTCAGTTTTCTGGCTAACATGGTGTCAGGTTTGTTGGCGCTCCTGAACATTGTGGCCTGTGTGCGTTGGAGAATGGTTACCATTTTTTTCCTAAGTATAGAATTCAGTAATTGCTTTTGCATCAGAATTTCGTCATAAATCTTCGGGTCGTGTTTCCTAGTGAATTGCGTTTGCAGGTCCGAGATTTTACTCTTAATAGTGTCCATTTGTGCTTGATCTAACTTTTTTGTTGTTGCTCCTATTTGAATACAAACCCCGCTAATGACTGCTTTGTGGGCTGCCCCCCCCCCCCCCCCCGCTTACCTCGCTCCCACCATTGATTGCAAAATAGTCATCTATTGCTCTGGTAATTTTGTCTTTAGAGTTTATGTCATTGAGTAGGTGTGGATTTAGGGTCCATGAAGGAGATCACCCTGATGGAATGATGCCACTTAAGGAAATCAGAACCAAATCATGGTCCGACCATGCGATGGGATGTATATTTGCACCTATTAGGTTGTGGGTTAGTCGTTGTTGAATCAGCACATGGTCGATCCTTGAATGGGATTGGTGTCTAGGGGAGAAGAAGGTGTATGTCCTGTCTGAAGGATTTATTGCTCTCCATGCGTCTATCAGTGTTTAAACGCTTTGGTGGCTGTTGGCGTAGTGTGTGCGGAAGATTTGGCAGATCGGTCTTTATCTGGGTCTAGTACAGTGTTCATGTCCCCTCCTACTACTAGGATAGATGGTTCCCATCCCATCATAATTTGTGATATTTTATCGAAGAATTGTGCCTGTTCAGTATTTGGAGCGTAAAGGTTAAGGAAGGTTACCTTTTGTTCTTGAATGGATCCGTGAATTGCTAGATACCTGCCCTCTGGGTCTGATTGAGTTTTGGAGTGACAAAAGTTAATTCTATTGAGTACTAAGATTGTCACTCCTTTTTTCTTCTCTTTAGCTGTAGCATGGTATGTCTGCCTGTATGTTTTCCCCCAATATTTGGGGACCGCTAATTTTTTTAAATGTGATTCTTGGATCATAACTACGTCTCCCCTTAGTTTTTGATATTCTTTTATTGCTATCCCTCTTTTAACGGGTTTAGGCCCTGAGCATTATGTGAGATAATGTTGAGGTTCATAGTGTGTCCTACCTTTTAGCTCTTTGTTCCTTATGGGGAGCAGGTCGTAGTGGAATGATATTTTTGACGTTCTTGCTGAGATTGTCCGATAGGCCTCCTGCTGGGTTTGTGTACAGTGCAACTGGAAGCTGGCTGTTCTAATGGAATAAACAAGAAGGCGGGGATAGATGTTAATTTTTACACAGTGATAGTATTACACAAAGGCAACCTTATATGTGTTCACTTCTATTCTGTGTTGGTAAGGGTTTTGAATCGTTAATATCTATATTGTAATTGTTTCACTGGGATGTGAACTGTTTTTACAAGTATGTAAAATTCAGCTACTTCGAATAGCTGTGAAGGTAGTAGTAAAAAAAACTATCGAAAGGATAGCACTCGCTATCCTTCTTAACTTGTTTCATGAATCCACCCGTGTCGTTATTTGACACTGCGTGGATTCGCCTGTTTTCTGAACTAAACAAATTGCCCGCGGGGGACCTTATGAGAAGTCTATAACTTTTAAAGGGAAAAGTGAACTTATAGAAATCTAACTCATTTTCTGTTCCAAGGGTTTCTGAGATTAGTCTATTGAAAGGTATTAGATAGTAAAATCTGTCAGAGAATTGAATTTGTAGTGCTCTAACTAACTTACTGTATGTAGAACTAATAATATCTATCAGATAGTCATCTTAATGTAAGCACTAGAGACATTTCAGGAAAATTTTAGCTTGTATACATCTATTGCAAGTTATAACGGTTTCCACGTTTTGTCTGTTGTAGAGACGTGGACTTGTTGCGGTTTAACTAGCTTACATTATTGAGATCTAAAATTATTTAACGTAAGAGCATTGTAATGTGTACATCAGAAACATTTTGGAAAAATACAGTGATATCTAACACTACAACATCTTGGCCTATATTGCCTTTCATAGAGATTTCCTAATGACAGCATTATAGACCTCTTAGAGAAAGAAAACAAGAGAGAAAAGACAAAATCACATTACAACCTTCTGGTTTTAAGAGTTCGTTTGTCGGAAGTGAGACATTTCTCCCTCTGTCTCGTCGTGTTGATCCTCTTCTCCTCTCTCCTTGGGGCCTGTTTTCCATGAGAAGTTCAGGGGTCGCATGTAGGTGAATATCCCAAGAGGTCAGTAATTTGATTCCTTCTTCCAAGGATCTGACGGAGTAGAACTTGTTGTCTCTTGATATGGTCAGGCAGAATGGAAAGCCCCAGGAGTATCTCCAGCCCTGAGCAAGGATGCAGTCCAATAGGGGCTTCATATTTCTCCTTTTGGATAGCGTTAGTTGTGATAGATCAGAAAAAATCTGAGGTTGTTGTCCTTCGATTTCAGGTACGCCTCCTGTGGATGCTTTCATAAACATCTCTTTTGTGGTGAAATAGTGAAATCTTGCGATGATATCTCTAGGTCTTTCCTTCATGTTTGGGCGTCCCCCCAGGGCACTATGTATGTGGTCAATGTTGTATTGTTCCGAGTTTGGTTCTGGTAACAATAATTCACAGAGTTCATACATGTATCCTTTGAGATCAGTTACCGATTCAGGGACGTTGCGTATTCTCACGTTCTGTTTCCTAGATCTATTTTCTAGGTCCTCTTGGAATAGGAGGTGATTAGATTGTTCTTCTTTTAATGAAGAGATTTCTACTTCCATTTGATGATGGGATTGCTGCAGTTCTTTGTATTTCTCTTCAAGTATATTTGTTTTAGTGTCTATTTTTTTTATTTCGGATTTTAGCTCTGTGGACACCTTCAAAATTTCTGTTTTAATGTTTTCTCTGAACGTTCGAATTAGATCTTTCAGGTCTTGTATGTCTCCTTTGGTGCTCGGTGTGGATTGTTCCATTGTTATTGTCTCGGTAGGTCTTGTTGTTGATTGGAGTGTCTGGGGGGTTGTTATTATTATCTTTGGTGGGTAGTAGGCTTGAATATTTTTGTTGCTTTTCCTTGTTGCGACTCCAGCCATAATACTTTATAAGTCACTTTTCACTTTTGTCTTATGTAAGCGTCCCCGTTGTGTGGGCATT
The DNA here is from genome assembly GCA_027410445.1 of Discoglossus pictus. Classification (NCBI taxonomy): domain Eukaryota; kingdom Metazoa; phylum Chordata; class Amphibia; order Anura; family Alytidae; genus Discoglossus; species Discoglossus pictus. The sequence continues at coordinate 136,979,843 of CM050167.1, read as the reverse complement.
GATAGTAATTTACATCTTAGGGGTTTTTGGTTTCTATATGAATGATGGATTACAAGTCTATTATGTTTCATATTGCTCAGATTTTTGATCGCTCAATCCTAGCAATCTGATTAGTCCAAAACATTCAAAACTGATATTGAGCAGGGTGACTGCTGAACCTCTTCAATCAAGTCAGATAGCTTGCCCAGTCCAGGGTAGAAGATTGAGGTCCAGGGTGTCGATGATCATGAGGCCTAGGTAAGTATTATTAACTAGTAAATTGCCCGTCAAAAATTACGGTATCATTTTTAATTTTTCTCTCCCTCCCCTGTGTCTCCCCCTCCCCTGTGTCTCTTCCCCCTGTCCCGCCCCTGTGTCTCTTTCCCCCTTCCCTCCCCTGTGTCTCTCCCCCTTCTCTCATTTGTGTCTCTTCCCCCCTTCCCTGTGTCTCTTCCCCCTCTCCCCTCCCTTGTGTCTCTTCTCCCTTGTCCCCTCCCCTTTGTCTCTCTCCCTCTCCTGTGTCTCTTTCCCCCCTCCCCTGTGTCTCATCCCCCTCCTGTGTCTCTTCCCCCATGTCTCTTCCCCCCACCTCTCCTCTTCCCTGTGTCTTCCTCTCCCCTCTCCTCTGTGTTTTCCTCCTCCCACCTCCATGTGCTCATACCATGTTCGCTTGCGGCCACTGCCGCAGCCGGGAGCTGTGCATGCGAGCGCACTATGTGCACGTGCTCCCAGCATCCATACAGAGCTGCACATGCAAGTAGTGGTAAATGTGTACGCTCCCATGGAGCGTTACACAATTACCAGAATTATTATAGTTGATTTATTTTATTTTAGAGGTCCATTTTATTTTGTATTTTATTATATATTTTTTATTCTAACTTTTTTATTTAAAATTATAAGTCTTTTTAATGTTTTGTATTATTTTTTATCTTTGGTAAACTTAGTAAACAGCATGTATGAATGAAATGAATCCCCAGGGATTCTCATTAGTTTAGGTTTGTTTGGGATTAGTAATTTACTGAGCAAAATCTTTCCAGCAAAACCTAAGCCTTGTAATTTACTGCAAAGGCTTGCGTTTACGAGATAAGGTTGAGCTCAGGAATATTATTAGTTTGGAGCTTTGAATATAAGGAAATATCAGAATAAACTTGGTAGTTGGATCAAAAATGCACATTGACAGAAAAAAAATTAAATTTACTCTAATAAACTACAGTATTTGTTATTTCCTATAGTTTTAAATTATACCATATTTCAATCTTCATCTGTGTCCTTTTAAAGTAGTGACGGGCAACATTTTTCACTTGCGACCCCTAAGTTCTTAAATTGGCCTCACAATGCTTTAAACATTTTTATTTTACCCAAGTCAAAATGGTAAAATTACTGTAGGGAAGGAATATGGGCTTGATTACATGGTTTCCATTGGAGATCTTGCAAGACAAAACCTATGTAGAAAACAACTTAACTATTACATCCTTGAAAACTCTTACGAGTGATTGCTATGTGTGAATTGTTCCCGCCTCTAAGTATGGTTGTAGCTAAAGTGTGATTATATGACTCCCATAAAAGCTTTTGGACTCTGCGGTTTTCATAGTGAGCAAAAAACATATCTTAAATTCAACTCCCTGTAATAACAGCTAAATCATTTAAAAGAACACTCACAAGACATCTAACAATCAACACATGCCTGTAACAAGCAAATAGAAGAAAAACAATACAATAAAACAAAAGGCCTACACATCACAATGTCCAAAATAGACATACAAATAATCATCCATGTCTCCTACAACAACAATATAATACAATGCTACAAAAAATATAATGAAGCAAGGCAATTGCTCATAGCATTAACACAACTAAGCAAATAATACTGAAATAACAATGTTCCAAGCCTCAAGAAGCAGTTATTTGCACATGGAACGAAGCACAACTTATAAATAGCTTCTGTAAACTCAAGACCATCATGAAGGCTAGTATTGCAGTTGCATTGTATGCTTATGGGAGCCATCTGCTGAGAAACAGGTATGTTAGAAACAGGTGGATAATGTGTGCTGGACACCAGGGTACTAGACATGTGAAGAAGTGTGCAAATGAATGTGCATGAGAGTATAGCCTGCAACCATGCTGGAAGTGAACCCAACAAGTTCAGGTGATTAGTCAGGCCAGGGCTTGCCCCAGGATCATTGTAGCTGGCCAGGAAGGAGACAAATTATTTGGGGGTAGGGACAGAGGAATCCAGGGCCACATGCTGACAGGGAGGAACATATTGCTATGGATGTAGGTTAAGAGGATATTTGGCTACAGCAGCAGAGGGACAACTGTATGGTGCTGCATGGGATATTTGAAGAGGGGCAACTTGCTTGACAGGAGGTAGTGGAGGGTCAGCCTACTGGGCAGGAGGAGCTACAGCCTACAAAACTGCTGGTGAAAAGGGTACCTAGGGCCCTAAGATATTTAGGCAGAGGGTCACATTGGAGGGGCTACCTGATGTTAAAGTGTATGATCAATATTGTCTAACCCCTGCATGTCTATGAAGTACTACATGAAGACCACTAGCCCAGATCCTATTTGAAAAGGGCTGTATCGGGTATATTGTTGACTGTAATACACTTCTTGCCCTCTTATAGTTCCAATCATTTGAAAGCATTGTTGGTGGGATAACTCAGCTCACCTTTTCCGAGGTGCTGGGCCAATTCTTCAATGCTATGAAGAGGAAAGCTCAGAGGTACACCAGTTTCCCTAGCAGTAAAGAAGATTTTTTTATTGCATGGAAGGTATACTCAATGTCATTGATGCAATTGATTGCACTCATGTGTTACTAAGGCAGAAACAGGAAGAGTCCCAGTACAAGGAAAAAAGGCACTTGCATTCAATAAATGTGCAAGTGATTTGCTAGGCAAACATGCACATACAGTGTAAATGCAGGATTCCGTGGAGGTACCCACAATGCCCATTGCTCAGGGCTTATTGAGAAGAGTCAGGGCAAATTGCTGGTGGTTGGCTTTTTGGTGAGTGTTCCCTAATAATAATATACAATCATAGGAGTTTATCACACAAATATTTATTTTTAAAGATATTTAAGAACATGAAATCTGGCCCTACATTGTACAAGCAGGTTTTTGATAAAGCAAATAATTCCCAAATTTATCATGAAACTGTGAGCTGTATTGCTATGCAAATGAGGGCTCCCAGAATAGTAATTAGTCATTAACAGCCTTATTAAATTGCACTTCGGTAAATTTAAAAGGGCTCTATTTAAGCACACAGCATATTTTATTTACAGAAGTTTTTAGTTAGTGAAGACCTTGCTTTTGGATAGAAGTTCACTAACTAAAAACTTCTGTAAAAAAATATGCTGCTTAATTTAATAAGGCTGTAAATGTGATAAATATTCTCACAATCTGCCTGCCTGTCTCAGTGGTAGCCAAACAAATAACCCCAATGTGATCATGCAGTTAGCCCACACCCTCATCAAGCACTCTCAGCTGCATTCTGAGCTGCACATAAGCACACATGAGCTGCACTTCAGTTGTTAATGTGCATTGCTATCTATATATAGACTTTCATTATTCTACTTCAAAGAACTGTACTAAAAGCAGATCTTTCCTGTTTCGTACCCACCAGCAGTGGTGTGCAGTTGTCACTAGGTGGCTCAGCTCTGAGACTTTGTTCAATTTGCTGTTAGAGAGATTGGATAGATTTAGGATTTAGGGTTAGGGTTCAGGGTTAGGGTAGTGGCAGATGATAAGATTTACATAGTAAAATAGAGCTTGTCACTACTTAAAGTTTATCATCTGCCACTACCCTAACCATAAACCCTAACCCCTAAGTCAAACCCTAACCCTCAAAAATGTAAGAAAATCTCGGCTCAGCACCATTGAGCCACCTAGTGGCTGCTGCACATCACTGCTGGTGGGGACAAAATATGAATATAAAAAATTATAACATAGTCATCTAAAATGTTTTTTTTTTCCTCATATATTCTAAAATATTTCGTTATATACTTCAAGGCAGTACAATAATGGTGTTTCATCTGTGTTGGTACAGTATAAAATATTAACCTATGGAATTATATTTGGGCCTTGAGGCAAAAGTGATCTCACAATGATGCATTTGGATGACACTCTAAAGGAGAGCACTTGCTCTAAACAAATTTCTATGCTCACTTTTTATTAGATAGGACATCCTTTAAATAGATATGGGAATTAGACAACCCCAAAGTTGAACCTTTACAAATATGCGTCAAAATTTTTTGTCAATGATGCATGAACATTGACACAATCCATGCATGTTTTTTCATGATTTCCTGTCATGTGTCTTTGGGAGGGAATCATGAGATAATTGCTAAGAAGCTTGACATGGCTACAATATCAATCATAGGTGGCTATGGCACAATTTGGGCCATTTTTATTTGAAAGGTTAATCTTGCAAACATGATTTGATTGTGTGATCCACTTAAAATCATTGTTAAAATCTAAATATTTGTGAGATCAGATCACAGATCAGATGTGATTATGTACTGTATATGTTTTTGGTGTACTCTGTATATTGTTCTCTTAGAGTATCCAGTAGCACTGTTTGAAGATTAACATGCTGTAATGTTGTGTTTCAGAGCTACAAAAAAACAAAAAAAGGGACTTGATAAAGCCCTATCACCTTCCTCTCTTGTTACATGTGCCGCCTTTCCATCACCACCATCCAGATTCCGAGCAGGCCGTCTGACAGGGGCCTCTGGTGGAGGTACTCCAGGAGCTGGCTGGTGGGGGGAATGCGCTAGTTGGGGGCACCTCACCTCTGGAGTGGTGGATTGGGAGGCAGACTGTCTTTCAAAGTTTTCCAGCATGGCTGCCATGAGGTACCGGTTCCTGGACACATTTCTTTTCAGTCCAGAGAGCTGCCACTCCATGGATGAAGCAACGTCAAGATGCTGGAAGTTGATTAGTAACATCATGATAATATCAGTACCAGCCAAGAATGTCATGCGTCTGGTGATTTACATAAGTAGTCATCTTGTTAATGTATCTATTGTATGGCCTTAGAGTTTTTGTAAAGCCATGAATAATGAATACCATTACAAATATATATATATATATATATATATATTTATATTTATATATATATATATATATATATATATATATATATATATATATATATATATATATACACAGTGCCTTGCAAAAGTATTCACCCCCCTTGGCATTTTTCGTGTTTTGTTGTCTCACAACCTGGAATTAACATGGATTGTTTGAGGATTTGCATCATTTAATTTACAGAACATGCCCACAACCTTGAAGATGTTTTTTTTGTTGTTTTTTTATTGTGAAGCAAACAACAAATAGGATAAAATAACAGAAAAAGTCAATGTGCATAACTATTTGCCCTCCTTAAGTCAATACATTGTAGAGCCACTTTTTGCGGCAATCATAGTTCCAAGTAGTTTTGGATAAGTCTCTATGAGCTTGCCACATGTTACCACTGGGATTTTTGACCATTCCTCCTTGCAAAACTGCTCCAGCTCCTTCAAGTTGGATTGTTTCCGCTTGTGAACAGTAATCTTTAAGTCTGACCACAGACTTTCTATTGGATCGAGGTCTGGGCTTTGACTAGGCCATTCCCACACATTTACATGTTTCCCCTTAAACCACTCAAGTGTTGCTTTAGCAGTGTGTTTGAGGTCATTGTCATGCTGGAAGGTGAACCTCCATCCTAGCCTCAAATCAGGCAGAGAGTGGTACAGGTTTGGCTCAAGAATATCCCTGTATTTAGCACCATCCATCTTTCCCTCAACTTCCCTCAACCAGTTTCTCAGCTCTGGCTGCTGAAAACAACCCCACAGCATGATGCTGCCACCACCATGTTTCACTGTGGGGATGGTGTTCTTTGGTTGATGTGTTTGGTTTGCGCCAGACATGGCGTTTTCTTTGATGGCCGAAAAGCTAAATTTTAGTCTCATCAGACCAGAGCACCTTCCTCCATACATTTTGGGAGTCTCCCACATGCCTTTTCGCAAACGTAAAACGTGCCATTTTGTTTTTTGCTGAAAGTAATGGCTTTCTTCTGGCCACCCTGCCATAAAGCCCAACTCTATGGAGCGTATGGCTTATTGTTGTTCTATGTACAGATACTCCAGTCTCTGCTGTGGAACTCTCCAGGGTTACCTTAGGTCTCTGTGCTGCCTCTCTGATTAATGTCCATGCATTTTGGTGGGCGGACGTCTCTTGGCAGGTTTGCTGTTGTGCCATGTTCTTTCCATTTGGTTATGATATATTTGATGGTGCTCCTGGGGATCATCAAAGATTTGGATATTTTTTTTAAACCAAACCCTGACTTGTACTTCTCAACAAAATTGTTCCTTACTTATTGGGAGAGTTACTTGGTCTTCATGGCAGTGTTTGGTTAGTGGTGCCTCTTGCTTAGATGTTGCAGCTTCTGGGGCCTTTCAAAAAAGGTGTGTATATGTAATGACAGATCATGTGACACTTAGATTGCACACAGGTGGACATCATTTCACTAATTATATGACTTCTGAAGGTAATTGGTTGCACCAGAGCTTTTTATGGGCTTCATAACAAAGGGGGTGAATACATATACGCACATGGCAATTTTCTGTTTTCTATTTCTAAAAAATAGTTTTATGTATATATTTTTCTCATTTCTCTTCACCAACTTATATTATTGTGTTCTGATCCATCACATAAAATTCAGATTAACAAAACATTGAACTTAAGGCTGTAATGTAACAAAATAGGTAAAAAGTCAAGGGGGGTGAATACTTTTGCAAGGCACTGTATATATATATATATATATATATATATATATATAGATAGATATATAGCTCAGAATTCCAATAAATACAGTTATTACATTGCATTCTGTGAGCCTAGGCAGCATTACACAGCTTTTTTGCAAAGCTCATTATCGATTATACACAAGCTAGGAATCCTACCCACGTACAGCTTCAGTTTCAAGGTTACTGTCTGTCATCAGCGTCGGGGCTGGATCCTAGCTTGTGTTGTAGATTTTATGAGGTGGTAGTTTATTACAACAATCATTTAATTTATGGTGGGCAAAAACATGATATAATATATTTATATATATATATATATATAAATATATATATATATATATATATATATATATATATATATATATATATATATATATATATAGCCTGTTTATTATTGGTATGAATATCATATACATATTTTTGTGTGTGTTTCAGGGCAACGTGATTAGTCATTCGTGGCCATCAGCTACATTGTGTTTCTGAAATGTATATTGCAGCTGAATTACAGCCATTGTTATGTGATGCAAGCCATATCAGTGAGTAGGAGTGTATGTTTGGTGAACTTGAAAGATGATGATTACTTACTGGTACTTTTACTCACCTTTGCAGAGTCTCAGGCAGATCCATGTCCAGTAAGCCATTTATTACAACCACTGTGTCTGTGGCCATTCTGCCCCTTAGGACTTCCTCCACTTATTATATTCCACTAGCGACTTGCCCGTCAAAAATGACGGCAATAAAAACTGAAGCCTGGCAATGCTGTTTGCCACACAATGTAAGCCTCTCCCCCTCTACTTTACTGGCCTTGTGATGAGCGCCTTTGGCGCTCATCACAGGCCTTGCAATGAGCCCCTTTGGAGCTCATTGCGAGTCTCTCCCTGTCTACTTCCTCCCTCGTGTCTTATTTTCCCCCTCCTCTCCCTCCCTTGTGTCTCCTTCCGCCTCGTCTACCTCCCTTGTATCTCCTGCCCCCCTGTGTTTTTACCTCCCTCTCCCTCCCGTGTCTCTAAACCCCTCCCCTGTGTCTCTTTCCCCCTTCTCCCTCCCATGCATCTCTTTCCCCCCCTGTGTCTCCCCCAACCCTCCCCTGTGTCTGTTCCCCCCTGGCCTGTGTCTCTTTCCCCCTCCCCCTGTGTCTGTTCCCCCCTTCCTCGTTGCTCCATTTTCCTCCCTTGTGTATCTTCCCCCCTGCACTCTCTCCCCTGTGTCTCTTCCCCCTCCTCTCACTCCCCTGTATCTCTTCTCCCTCCTCTTTCTGTGCCTCTTCCTCCCTTTCTCTCTCTTCCCCCTCTCCCTCTGTGTCTCTTCCCCCCTCACCCTCTGTGTCTCTCCCTACTCTGTGTCTTCCACCCCTCTCCCTCTGTGCCTCTTCCCCAGCCTCTCTCTGTGTCTCTCGCCACTGTGTCTCTCCACCCCTTCCTCTGTGTCTCCCCCCTCTGTGCCTCTCGCCACTGTGTCTCTCCACCCTCCACCCCTTCCTCTGTGTCTCCCCCCTCTGTGCCTCTTTCCCCCCTCTCTCTGTACCTCTTCCCCCCTTTCCCTCTGTGTCTCTTCCCCCTCACCCTCTGTATCTCTCCCCCTGTGTCTCTTCCCCCTCTCCCTCTGTGCCTCTTCCCCCCTCTCCTTCTGTGCCTGTTCTCCTGGCCTGTGTCTCTTTCCCGCTTCCCCCTCTTCCCCCCCCCATTTCCCTCCCATGTGTATCTTCCCCCTGTTCTCCCTCCCCTGTGTTTCTTGCCCCTGTTCTCCCTCCCCTGTGTTTCTTCCCCCTTCTCTCACTCCTGTGTGTCTTTTCCCCCTCCTCTACCTCCCCTGTGTCTTCTCCCCCTCCTCTACCTCCCCTGTGTCTCTCCCCCCTCCCTCTGTGTCTCTCCCCCCGTGTCTGTCCCCCCTCGCTTTGTGTCTCTCCCCCCCTCCCTCTGTGTCTCTCCCCCTGTGTCTGTCCCCCCTTCCTCTGTGTCTCTTCCCCCCTCCCTCTGTGCCTTTCCCCCCCTCTCTCTGTGTCTCTCCCCCCTCACCCTGTGTCTCTTCCCCCCTCTCCCTCTTCCCCCCCTCTCCCTCTTCCCCCCTCTCCCTCTTCCCCCCTCTCCCTCTGTGTCTCTCCCCCCCTCTGTGTCTCTTCCACCCTCTGTGTCTCTTCCACCCTCTGTGTCTCTTCCACCCTCTCCATCTGTGCCTCTTCCTCCTCTCCCTCTGTGCCTCTTCCCCCCTCTCCCTCTGTGCCTCTTCCTCCTCTCCCTCTGTGCCTCTTCCCCCCTCTCCCTCTGTGCCTCTTCCCCCTTCTCCCTCTGTGTCTCTCCCCCCTCTGTGTCTCTTCCCCACTCTCTTCCCCACTCTCCCTCTGTGCCTCTTCCCCACTCTCCCTCTGTGCCTCTTCCCCACTCTCCCTCTGTGCATCTGCTCAAGGCGCACAATGAGCATGCGCGGCTCGTGTTGTGCTCATTTGCGGTTTGTGCCGCGCTCTGCACATGTGCGTCTCGCGCTGTACGCATGCGCATCTCGCACCGCGTTGTGCGCATGCGCAGCTCGCGCCGCGCCTTGTGCAAGCGCGGCTACTGCTGTGCAATGCTCAGTTCACAATGCGCTTTGCGCATGCGCTTGCGCGCGATCCGATCGCAAAGTTGCGATCGGATCATTGTCAAACTGCGATTTGTCGCAAGCGTGACGACGAATCGCAGTTTGACAATTATAATATGTGATCACTGTTGAGGGACTACCCCCTATGGCTCTTGTGCAGCCATCTTCTTTTTGACTATGGCCTGGCAGTCATCATAGCGGTGCTTCACTCTTGCTTTAGACGTTCAAATGTGAACACAGATGTACTTTTTATTTACTATATATATATATATATACAGTATATATATATATATATATATATATATATATATATATATATATATTTGTGGTCGGGTCCCTCTCCCAATGATCAAGTACGTCGAACCATTGCTCTCCAGGGATGGGAATGCCTTTGCGGACATTTGGGAGATCCTCTCCACAACCCCAGGGAAACAACCTGGACATAAGCTTTGTGGTCGTGCCCCTCTTCTCATGTAGCTGAGGTATATGGCTAATTGCTACGCCCTAACTGACCTGCTAAGAGGGCCAAGGGCAGAGTGATGGTGAGGAGAGAGTGAAGGGAGCCCACGAAAGCATTATCAAGTTGAGGTCCGTGAAGGGCTAATGTAGCATTGGGACTTATGAGGACTTATGAAAGTGTGATTGAAGTGAGCCTGCAAAGGCAGGTTTTAGGACTTATGGAAAGCGTGAACGAGGTAATGCCTGTGAAGACTGACATGGATGGTATGGAAAACGTAAGCGAGGTATGCCTGCAAAGGCTGGTTTGGTTTGTATGGAAAGAGTGAACGAGATAAGCTTGCGAAGGCTGGATTGGTTTGTATGGAAAGCGTGAACGAGATAAGCTTGCGAAGACTGGTTTAGGACTTATGGAAAGCCGGAGGAAGGTTGAAGGAGGCTTATGAAAGCCTAAAAGCATAGCCTTGGACATGGACAAGGGACTTAACTTAGCAGTTTAAGGTCCAAACCTACCCAAAAAGGTACAGGAAAGTTTGGAAACTTAATAGATTTGGGCCAACATTTGAAAAGCAGACTTAACGAAGCATAAAAGGCGTAGCCTTGGACATGGACAAAGGACGCAATTTGGAAAATTCAGGTCCAAACCCACCCAAGAAGGTAAAGCAAAGTGAAATCTGAACCTTGGACACGGACAAGGAAGCAGCTTCGTAGTCCTGGGCCAAAATCCACCAAGGATAGCTTAGAAGGAGTTGACAGCTTACCTTGGATAATGGTAGGAAAATGGCCAAAATCAAGTGGATCATGCGATATGAGGCTTGGAACGCTGAAAAACAAGAGAGTGCAGAGAAACAACCTGCAGGCAAGGGCTCAGGAATGAACTGAGCAAAGGGGTTGTGTACAGTAATGGCTTATAATGGCTGAAGAAGGCCGCTCCCATGGGAAGAGGTAGAGCAAGAGAGAGGGCCCCTCCCACAAACCCAGGTATTTACCTGGACAATATATATGTACTAGCAACTTGCTAGTATGTTTTGAATTCTGTTTTGCACGTAATATGCGTAGTTCAGACTTTTAACTTTTTCTTATCAATAAAGAAGAACAAATATTGTATAAAAGATGTTTATTTTTTTAACATGCAACTTGTAGGGTACCAACTGGTAACTGATCTTTTTTTAAGATTAGTAACATTTTAATGAAAGAACAGGTCAACATTGTATTAATGAGAATTGTAAACATGACATAATGTTTTGTAACATGCAACTTGTAGATTAACAACTTGTAAACTAAATATGTATTGAATCCAGAGGAAAGCAAACAGTACCCCCCCCCCCCCCCCCAGCCCTTTGAAACTTAGCCAATTGTATCAAAGGGGGGGAGGGAAATAATTATTTCCTGACCCCATTAACTGGCGATCGGACTACTCCCTGGATTAATATTTTGCATTGAATGATACATTTAAATTGTATAACAAAAGCTCCTCCTCCTCTTAACATGGACTTTGAAATATATGCAATTAAACAACTTTGTTTTTTTTTTGGAAAAAATAGTAACATTATAAACAATAACATAATGAAGTAACATTTAAACTGTAATTGTAGTAAAATGCAAGTAAAGTGGTTTGTGGGGCTAATCATGGTAAAGGCTATTTGGAAAAAAAGTTTTAATTTGTTATTTTGTTGATTTTTGATGTTTGACATTTCGTTGTTCTTCTTGTAATTTGCAAAAATGGCACATAGAGTTTCCTATGTGAAATAGTGGTTCTATAAAAAGAGAACGCCAGGCATTAAAGTTCGTCCGCGGGGTGTAACCACTGTTCTCTATGTTTTTTTTGTATAGAGTTTCTTATGGAAATAGTGGTGCTCTAAAAAGAGTGTGAGTGACATAAAATGTCATTCTGGAAATGAAACAACTGTTCTCTATATTTTTTGTTTGTTTCTTGTTTGGTCCTCGTAAAAGAGTCCCAGAGATATCTAATTTTTTCCTGGAAGTAAAACCACTGTTCTCTATGTTTTTTGCCATTTTATAGAGTTTCTTATTGAAATAGTGGTCCTCTAAAAAGAGATTGAGTGACTTAAAAGTTAGTCCTTAAAATTAAACCATTGTACTCTATTTTTTATTTTTTTTGTCAGAAATTGTCATAGATGTTAATTTTTGTGTTTTCTTAGGTCTGTGCCATGTCTTGTATCTTGTTGAAATAAAGTTATAATACTTCACAGTAGACAATGTTTTTTGTAAAAATGCGTCCATCATCTAATAAATCAACTTGATTTTTGTTGTTTTCAATGTAAACTTTAATAGCTTCTGGATTCTTGCATCTTGAGAATACAACATACATATATTTCATTATTGAGGAGTAATGCATCCTTATTTTTGCATGTTAGTATTACTTTGTTGGCAAGCTCTACATAGTCGTCGTTATTTATTGTAGTTTGGAATATAGCTGCTGTAAGATCCTGTTTGCAAATCATACGACTTGGGATCTGGACAGTGTCATTGGGTAGATTTTGTATTCGCTCTGTTTTTCCTTCTCCAATTTTAATGAGCCAATCATTGAATTAATTTTCTCCTTCTGATCTCATATTTAGTTGTAATTGAAGATGGGTAAATAGTTTCCATAGTGTACTTGACTTTATACATGTTTCGACAATGTCGGTTCGATTTCCATGTACAACGACAAGTAATGTTTGTCTAAAACCTCCACCTAACAACATTACCTTTCCACCAAATGGCAAATTATTATCCATGACTTCACGTAGCAAACGGTCAATACATTGTAGGGCATGGCATGACATCATTGTAGCTTCATCTATTATAATTAATTAACTTTTTTTTATTTTTTTTGCTTGTAAAGAATTAATTTGAATATCCGACACTGATGTTTCCAAAATAGGAACTGGCAGTTTAAATCCACTATGCACAGTGCTTCCACCTTCTAACAAAAGTGCGGCAATTCCAGTGGTTGCCATTGCCAGCGCTATTTGACCTTGTGCTGGAACAAAACTCATCAATAAATTATATAGATACGTTTTTCCTGATCCGCCAGGTCCATCAAGATAGAAATATCGCTCTTTGAGCATATCTATTTGACCTTGTGCTGGAACAAAACTCATCAATAAATTATATAGATACGTTTTTCCTGATCCGCCAGGTCCATCAAGATAGAAATATCGCTCTTTGAGCATATCATCATCTAGGTCATTTTTTATTGCATTAAATGCTTGCAATTATAATGTATTTAAAGTTGCAAGTCTTTCTTCTGTTCTTTCTCTTTGGAGTTGAGTGTCACAGTCTTCAAAGTTTATGTCGTCTATGAGACCTGGATCTGGCATATTAAAACTTGCACAGCTTAATCCATGAGTTAGAAAAAAACTCTTGGATTTCAATTAATGCTTTTAATTGTGCAATAGGCTTATTGTATCCTTGTAAAAAGTCTTCAGCCATATTTGTTTTAAATTTGTCCCACAAAGCTAATGCATTTGGAGCATTTGAGAAGATACAAATGAATGCAAATTGTTCCCTCATCTGCCGTGGCATTTGACATAGTGCTGCTTCTTCTAGACATCTTTCCCATTCTGTATCATCAGCTAGGAAGTTTCTGTGTCGCGCAGCTAAATGAAATGATTCATAAACTATGTCATTAACAGTTCTTAACTGTTCATAACTTTGTTCACCAGGAACATAAGATGTAAATAGAAGTAGTAATCGTAAGCAGAAACGTTCAATGTCTCTTGGACTTACATTGTACATTCTGAGAAATATTTTATTTCCACAACTTTTCTGTTTTCGCCATAATCCATTAACGAAAACATAATGGTATGGAATGTTAATATATAACAATTCCCTTGCCTGTAAGTCAGTAGAATGTAATTGAAACCATGCAGTTAGTGTAGTTTGGCGATGCTCATTTTGTGCCAAAGCACTTGTTTAATTTCCAACATGGAAATACACTAAATGTCTTTGTGGCAAATGTACAGCTAATCGATATACTGCATGTGAGCGATCATATTTAATTGATTTTATAGAAGTACAAGCTTCCACATTAATGTGTGCATTATACTTCATAAGTAAATGTGGATTGTATGGTACCACATATCTGTTGTCGACCTTTTTTCCACAAATAATGGCAGTTTGTCCTTCTCTTCTTCTATATAATGGATAGCCATCACAATTAGCATAAATTTTGTCTCTATAATCTTTTGGAAATTCTTTTGTACATTTCTTATTTTCCATACATGGTGACTGTGGATTAATATCTCCACACGTTCCATGAATTATACGATGAGTTACAATCTCATATAGTCTACCAAGTAGATCTGGATCTGTTAGTTCAGCAATAATTACTGAATTCACTTTTTCACCAGTATCCAATTTATGTTGCTCTTGAAGGATTATAAGAATATGTGCATGGGGAAGTCCTCTTTTTTGAAATTCGATGGTATAAACATTAGCCAGACATTTGCCAAATAACTAATTTATGTTTATGTCATGTATTAATTAATTTAGTTTGATTTTAAAGACTCTTGCCACTAAATCTGGTCTATCAGAAGCAGTTTGTCCAATGAGCAGATTGTGTGTAACCTCTGGCCATTGTGGATTACATGTAAGAGTAATAAATAAATCTGGTTTGCCAAATTTAGTTACAATAGCCATGGCATCATTGTATCTTTCTCGCATATTGCGAGAAGATCCCTGGAAAGAAGATGGTAAAATGATGGCTTTGCCAGCTGCAAGCTCTCTGTTTGTAGCTACCGCAGCAACATAATCCATCAGTCCACAATACTGTTCTACACATAGTTTATCTTGTTGATATTTTATGAAATTTAAATTATTTGCCTCAACTTGCAAATATGAATTAATGATCCATTGTTGTGTCAGTTTTCCACCACATAAAATGGTATTGAATCCATCTCGAATTGCAGTTTGAGCCACTTTAAATTCAAGCATGGAAATATTGTTTCTCACACGTACTTTTGAATTTGGGTAACTCTGAAGAGTTAATTTGGGTTGCCAACCTGCTTCCTCATGTGGAAAAAATATGGGATATGTCATTGGATCCAAATTGGTACTTAAGATACTTATATTAATGAAAATGCTCCTCATTTCTGGGAAATATTCTTATATCTCTCTGAAATGGTGGTTCTCTTTCGTCATTTTGAAAGACCATTGCCACCTCATTTGATGGTGGCAAGTTATAACAGCGTTTATCAATATGGCGATCTCTTTTAAGCACCATATTGACCTTTGGGATTGGCAATTGATGTATTTCTGCATGAATTTGTTGTTCCTTTTCTACTTTTGAATTTTTTTTATAGGCTTGAGTGTATGGGTTTTGAGCCATAATTTTATCAAGTTCTATAAAAACAATGGGTAAGCATTTTTTTATTTCTTGATGCTGCATACGTTGGTCAGCAGCTTCCATTGTATCTAGGACATATAGCTGCGCAAATTTACTTTGCTCTCCTTCCTCTGGATGTAAATGAGAAGTACGATGGTAAATTTGTCCTTGTACTTTAAAGCAGTAAGGGCCATGTCCTGGCACATTAGCAGTTAATGTTGCACCCATAGATGCAAAGTATATAGCACTATTATATGATCTTATGTTTGTTTTGAAATTTTGGTAGTTGGGGAAAGTAGGCTTAGTCATAATGCTTTGTAAATATGTTGGGAATTGTTGTCTTTCTGAAAGTCTTACCTTGCCTTTTTGACAGCAACTAACAAACTCACCATCTCTGGGTCTTTCCCGTTTGAAATGATGAGCCCCACAAAAGTGACAGACAATATTCATATCACCACAATTATGAACCTCTACTGCTAAAGATTTAAGTAAAGGACAATTGTGAGAACATACCGTATTGGTCCGAATATAAGCCGCACCTTTTTTCTGATTATTGAGTTTGCGAGTTACGAGTGCGGCTTATATAAGCGACCGTAAAAAAAAATCACTGCCGATTTGCGAGCTTGCGAGTTACATGTGCGGCTTCTATTCTCGAACATAAAATGAATGCCGATTTGCGCGATTGCGAGTTAAGGGTGCCGATTTGCGTGCTTGAGACTGCGGTATTGTAGCAATTGAATAGCGATTTACGGTTTTAGTGATTCTAACATTCTGTAAGGCCTGTAACCTGCAAAAAAAGTTTCAGTACTAATTAGAAAGCTTGTTTCTTGCAATGGCTGATCACTTGGAGAGTCTTTTTCTCTCCAATGTTAAGGGTGCGGCTTATATTTGAGTACTATCTTTTTTCTATTTTTTCCCCTTGAATTTTACAGGTACAATATGAGTCTCTAAATCATTGTTAGAAATCTTATCTGATTGTTCAGCAACATTTTCTAAATGCTTTTGTTTTTTAGTTGCCTTCTTAGGGCTGGATTTTAGTTTGTCAGCTGATAGTCTTTTGCTTGCAAGTCTTTCGGGTTCTTTTTTTCGTCGAATTTCCTTCTGCTCCGGCGTCTGATGCTCTGCCCATGTTTTTTGACGTTCTCTAGTTTGACATATTTTCTTTTCCTGTTTCTTGTCACTAACTGCCATATTAATCTGTAAATAAAAATATAATATTTTTTTTTCTATTTATTGTAAAAAGAAAATTTAACAGCATATTTTTTTTTCTACTATCCTGTTTTGTGTGCATCACTGTTTCCATTATGAGGTTAGCAACATAGGGCCTCATTCAATGTCAATGTTTGTAATTGCATAAAGATGTATATAAGCAGTGAGTATATATTTTGTCTTTTAGTTTTCAGCTAGTGAAGAGCTTATTTTTGGATAGAAGTTCATTTAGTACAAAGTTAAATAAATATGCTATGTGCTTATAAAAATCTCTATTCAATTGGTCGATTTGCAATTGAATGAGAGTGTTAGTTAGGTTGCAGTGTATTTTGTGAAAGTGGCACATGAAAGATGATAGTTCCTTCTATTTTCCATGAGGCTCATTCAATTGAGATTTTGTCAATTGAATAGGGCTCTATATAAGCACAGAGCATATTTTTTTATAGAAGTTTTTAGTTATTGAAGACCTTGCTTTTGGATAGACGTTCAGTAATTAAAATGTTTTTTCCAGAAATTATGTTCTGTACTTATATAGAGGCCTATTTAATTGGACAAATTGCAATATAATGAGGCCCCATGTGTTTTATATAAAAAACATTGCGCTACTGTTGTCATTACGTGTTTAGGGTATGGAGTTGGGCTTAAACGTTTGTGCAGGAAAAAGCGTATATATCTTTAAAGTGTGTGTATGTTAACCTTTTTTTTTTATCATTTTGTGTACAACATAGATGGCATTAGGTTTTTTGTTGTTGTTGTTGTTGCTCTCCTGTTTTGCATGTGGCAATGTTGTTATTTGTGTTTCCGGTTATGGGGTTAGACTTATATTGTTAGTTAGGTTGCTGTACGTTTGCAGAAAGTCAACCAAAAAATAGGTTAGGTCCTTCTATTTGAAATGTGTAAATATCAATATTTTATTTTTTGTTTAACAGGTAATACTATACCTCTTTGCTTGAAATCTGTTGTGTGGAAATTGCTGTAGCGATGCATAGAGTCTTCAGGCAGTGTCTGTTGAGACAGAAAGAGAGAGATGCAAATGTTGCATTAAAATGTAAGTAATTCTTTTTTTTAATAAGAGCATGTAAAACAGGATCTATATTTTGAATTAGTATCTATTGATTGAGGTTTAGGTTATGGTGTTAGGAATAAAGATTGGTGCATATTTAAGAGGATAGCTGGTTGGATGTGTTATGTTGTAAGAAAATGTGTTGTAGTATCTTGTTTTGTGTGCAGAACTGTTGGCATTAGGGGTTTAGGTTGTGGGTTTGGTCTTATAGGTTAGGGCACACCAAACACCATTAATTTTTTAATTTTGTATGAGTTACCAATATTTCTTGTACTATGCTGTTTTTTGTACACCAGTGTTGTAATTATAAATTTAGGTTATTGGTTAGACTTAGAGGTTGGTGCAGAGAAAACCGAATGCGTTCTTCCATTTTGTATGTGTTTTGAATGTTTGTTGTACTATCCGGGTTTTGTGTACACCATTGTTAACCTGATATGTTGAGGTTCTGGTGTTGGCCTTATAGGTTAGGGCACATTAAACATATTTTGTAATTGTATTTTGGATCTTGTAACAATATTTTTTGTACTATCCTATTTTGTGTACACCAGTGTTGTCATTAGAGGTTTAGGTTCTGGGTTTATGCTTATAGTTTAGGGCACAGAAAACAGGCTTTATTCTTCAATGTTGTTTGTGTTAATAATATTTTTTTACTATCCTGTTTTGTGTACACCAGTGTTGTGATTATAGGTTTAGGTTGTGGCTTTCGGCTTATAGGTTAAGGCACATAAAACAGGATTTATTGTTCAATTGTGTTACCAATATTTGTGATACTATCCTGTTTTGTGTATGCCAGTGTTGTCATTAGAGGTTTAGGTTTTGGGTTTAGGCTTATAGGTAAGGGCACACAAAACAGGATTAATTCTGAAATTTTCTATGTGTTAACAATATTTGTTGTACTACCCTGTTTTGTGTACACCACAGTTGTCATTAGAGTTTTAGGTTGTGGGTTTAGGCTTATAGGTTAAAGCACAGAAAACAGGATTTATTGTTAAATTTTGTATGTGTTACCAATATTTGATGTACTATCCTGTTTTGTGTACACCACTGTTGAAATTAGAGGTTTAGGTTCTGGTTTTAGGCTTATAGGTTAGGGCACAGAAAACAGGATTTAGTCTTAAATTTTGTATGTGTTACCAATATATTTTGTAGTATCCTGCTTTATGTAAGCCTCTTTTGGGATTAGAAGTTTAGGTTATGGGTTAGGTTATGGGTTAGGCTTAGAGGTTGGTGCAAAAAAAACAGGATTCATTGTTCTATTTTATATGTGTTAACAACATTTGTTGGAGTATCCTGTTTTGTGTGCAGCATTATTGTTAGTAGGGGCTTATGATTTTTTTTAGTTTTTCATTTTGACATTGGCGCACAGCAAACAGGATAGGTGTTTCTTTTTTTTTACTTGTTATACTATACCTTGGTTGAATTGTTAGTTGTGTATAAATGACAGAGGGTACCCTGCTGCCAATGTTCTTGCGACAGTCTTCAGGCAGTATCTGTTGAAAAAGAGAAAGAGAAATGTTTTTATTGTGTAACTTTTTTGTTATTTTTTTTAACAGCATCTTTTTTTTGTGAATGAAATGTATTTTTGTAAAGTACCGTTGTTCTTTCTTTGGTGCGAGTGAAATTGTGCAGATTTCACAGTGCATGTGAAACAGTGTAGTGCTGCAAATTATTCAGTGACGCTGTTGAGGCAGAGTCTGTTTGAAATGTGAATAAAAGGGAAATATTCAAATTCAGCATATATATGTGTGTATATTTTTTTGGTAAAAGGCAACTTTTTTTTTTTTTAAATAGATAAGAAAAAAATCTATGTTACTTTTTTTTTTTTTTATTGAGATTATTTTAGGGCACATAGGCATATATGTGTGTTCGAAATCTTATGATACAGGAATACGGTTGTTGTTGGCAATATTTGCAATTAAACCTTTTTTTTATGGAATTATTAATTAACTAAATGTATTATAGCTTACCTCTTTGTTGTAATTTGCAGATTGTAAACTTCTAAAGTGATAATGAAGTTGTTTCAGAAGTAACGCCACCAGTGAAATGTCCAGTCACACTGTTCATCACCTGAGAAGAAATGTAGAAATTTCTGGAAAGTGTGCAGTATTTATAGACTTGGAGGTGAAGTAGAAACCGTTAGAACGCAATACACATGCTCTATTTGCGTTCCAAACGTCAATTTGCGCTCCATCCGCCATTTTGCGGATAGTAGTTATTTGTTGCATGTGAAATGGTGGCGAGTTTGTGTGAAGTACGTCCCGCATAATGTGTGTTACGTGCCGGATGATGTGTTCTCGAGTGTTGTTTCAGTTTTGCGAGTACGTTTTGTAATTTTACGTCCTTAGCCTTGTTTGGGGTTTTTTCGTCTGCCATTTTTCTGTCGCTTAGGGGATTATCGAGTGTTTAAACTTTGGAAATGTTAGTGAAATCGAGGTGTAACCTGACTTCCAGATGTCCTGGGTGTCCCCCCTTGCTGTGGGTAATGTTTGTTTTTTTTGTGTTTATTTTTTGTGTTTTGAGGATTTTCCGCTGTGCACGGTTTGTCCGTTAAGATCGTATTTTTGCAAGTCCGTAATGGTTTTACGGGTTTTAGTTTTTTGTTGTGAGGCCGCAATTTTATTTTTTTCCTAAGTTCCGCAGTTCGTATTTTTTTGTGTTAGTCCATAGTTTGTCATTGGGTGTTTTGTTTTCAAACTCCCGCGTGTGTGGGCGTTTGTAAGCTGTTGTGAGGAGTCGTAGAGCCTCCACCTCCGCAAATGCGGCCCCTCTCTTCGCGAGGGTCTGTATTTGCGATCCAAAAGTCGTAGGGGGTCGTAGGGATCTCCATCAGGGCAAGGAGCACATTTGGCGCTCCTTGCCAGCAACTGCGGCCCTTGCTTCGCGAGGGCCGCAGTTGCAGCGGGCTATGTGAGCCCGCAAGTGTTAGCAACAACCCGCATGCTGACAAACTATATATGTGATTCATATATATTTATATATATTGTGACAAACCACTTCTTTTACAGGTAGGATTGTCACCGATCTTGCAGTAACCACAGCCTTCTAGGGTATACAAAGTCCAGGACACCTTCAGCTCAGTTTTCCTTTTTTATTCAGTTTGAAAGCAGGTACTTTAAATAATAACAAAACAAACAAAATCCCTTGCTCTTACTTGAGCTCTTACTAGACAGTACTTGCTATCTGCAATTGGGTGGCTTTCCCACTTACCAATTTCCCAAACAAAAGCAATGTCTTTGCAATAAGCGCAGCCTCTCCTAGCTGTCTTTTCCTCTCCCCCTTGGAGCAGGCTGCTCTCTTCTTTTAAAGGCCTGTCTGCTAATTGAGTAGCTACAGGTGAGTGCCAATTAGCTAACTCTTAAAAACCAGATCCAAGCTGTGGTCTGTTATACAGCAACTAGTGCTGTTGGAGCATTGGCCCCCCCCTGCTCTCCAAATACTCCGCCCCAGGGACCCATACCATGTTTTGCAGAGCATCAGCTATGCATATTGCAAACTGTAACATCTCTCCCTGGGGCATTTAACTGAGAAATCCTCTGGTTGCTGTCTAGCAAATCAGGTCTGATGTATCTCCCATCAACCACTATTCCACCTTTATGCTCACATATCCTCCCCCCCAGCTCATACCCAAGGGTTTGAGCGACCATGGAAATCAGGGAGTGTACCCTCGAAAGCCCATCAGCATTACCTTGTTGCAGACCAGCCCTGTGTTCCACAGTGAAATTAAAAGATTGCAAACTCAAAAACCGTCTGGTTACTCTGGAGTTACTTTCCCTGTTCTGATACATCCACGTCAGAGGAGCATGGTCCGTTATCAATCGAAACCTTCTGCCTAGTAGGTAGTATTTAAGAGAGTCTAATGCCCACTTAATAGCAAGACACTCTTTTTCAACAATAGAGTAGTTCTTCTCATGTGGGTTTAACTTTCTGCTCAAAAAGAAAACAGGGTGTTCTTCACCCTGGTATTCCTGTGAAAGAACAGCCCCCAAGCCCACATCAGAAGCATCTGTCTGAACTATAAAATCCCTGGAAAAATCTGGGGTCACTAAGACAGGATGGCTACAGATAGCTTCCTTCAGACTCTTAAAAGCCTTTTCTGCCTCAGGGCACCATTTAACTATGACTGGGGATTTTGCTTTAATAAGGTCTGTCAGGGGTGCAGCAATGGTAGCAAAATCTGGAATGAACCGCCTATAATATCCAATTAAACCCAAAAATGCCTTTACTTGTTTCTTTGTAATAGGCTGTGGCCATTTTTGTATGGCTTCTACTTTGGCTTCCTGTGGTTTAACCAAACCCCTCCCAATAGAATAACCTAAGTACTTAGCTTCCTCTAAACCAATCGTACACTTGGAAGGATTGGCAGTTAAGCCTGCTGAGCGGATAGCATCAAGTACCGCTTGAACTTTAGGGAGGTGGGATTCCCAGTCTGCACTGTGGATGACGACATCATCCAAGTATGCTGCAGCATAACGAACATGAGGTTTAAGAATTCTGTCCATCATTCGTTGGAATGTGGCAGGTGCCCCATGTAACCCAAATGGCAATACAGTGTACTGAAACAGGCCACTGGGTGTTGAAAAGGCTGTCTTTTCTTTGGCTCTTTCAGTGAGCGGGACCTGCCAGTAACCCTTTGTTAAATCCAAGGTTGTTAGATAACGAGCTTTGCCCAGTCTTTCTATTAACTCATCAACTCTTGGCATTGGGTAAGCATCAAATTTTGAGAGGGCGTTTAACTTGCGGTAGTCATTGCAGAACCTCCATGTGCCATCAGGTTTTGGCACCAATACAATAGGACTACTCCAGTTACTCTGGGATTCTTCAATGACTCCAAGTTTTAACATGCTCTCAACCTCTAAGTTTATAACCTCCCTCCGGGCCTCAGGAATTCTATAGGGTTTGAGGTTAACTCTTTTCCCTGGTTCGGTTATTATGTCATGTTTAATCACTTTAGTCTTTCCTGGAACTATCGAGAAAACATCCCTATTTCTTCTGATGAAATCTCTGACCTCTTGCTTTTGATGGACAGACAGAGTCTTAGATACGTTCACATCTGGCTCTACTATAGGAGGTTCTGAAGGTTTTAAAGCAACCAGGACCTCCCTGTCCTTCCATGGCTTTAACAGATTTATATGATACAACTGTTCAGGCTTTCTTCTTCCTGGTTGTCTGACTTTATAATTGACATCACTCACTTTCTCTATTATTTCATAGGGTCCATGCCAAGTCGCAAGGAACTTATTCTCCACAGTAGGGACCAGAACCAATACCCTGTCTCCCGGTTGGAACACTCTGACTCTAGCATTACGGTTATAGCTGTTTTTCTGAGCCTGCTGGACTTCCAGCATGTGTTCCCTGACAATAGGCATGATGGTGGCCATTCTATCCTGCATTTGAGCTATATGCTCAATTACACTCCTGTGAGGAGTAGTCTCCTGTTCCCAGGTCTCCTTAGCAATATCCAATATTCCCCTGGGATGTCTTCCATATAATAATTCAAAAGGAGAGAAGCCCGTGGAGGCCTGTGGAACTTCCCTAATGGAAAACAGTAGATATGGCAATAAAAAATCCCAATTTCTTCCATCTGCATCAATTACCTTGCGTAGCATACTCTTAAGGGTTTTGTTGAACCTCTCTACTAAACCATCAGTCTGTGGGTGATATACTGAGGTCTTAAGATGTTTAACCTGCAAGAGCCTGCACAACTCTTTTGTGACTCTGGACATGAACGGGGTCCCCTGGTCTGTCAGTATTTCTTTAGGGATACCCACCCTACTGAACATCAACATAAGTTCCTTAGCTATTAGCTTTGCAGAGGTATTACGCAAGGGAATGGCCTCAGGATAGCGAGTTGCATAGTCCAAGATGACTAATATATATTGGTGTCCCCTAGCGGACTTTACCAGTGGCCCCACTAAGTCCATAGCGATCCTTTCAAAAGGCACGTCAATTATGGGTAAGGGTACAAGTGGACTACGAAAAGTCTTGAAAGGAGCCCTGTACTGGCACTCAGGACATGAGGAGCAATAGTTTGTAATAGCAGCAAACACTCCAGGCCAGTAAAACCGTCTAAGGACTCTCTCTCTAGTTTTTCCGACTCCCAAGTGTCCCCCTAATATGTGGCTGTGAGCCAACTTTAGCACTATATTCTGGTAAGTCTGAGGAACCAACAGCTGCCTAATGATGTCTGAATCCTTTTTTTCTACACGGTAAATTAGGTCATTTTGTACTTCAAAATAGGGGAACGGCAGTGCTCCTCCTGGCTGATTAACAACCCCGTTTACAACTTTAATATCATTTCTAGCTGTCACTAAAGTGGGATCTTCCCACTGAGCGCTTTTAAAGTTACCTGGACTAATTCCAATATCAATTAAGTCCTTATCCTTGTCTGCATTATTAGTAGGCTCCTCACTAGTTTGAGCTGGGTTATCTCCTATTAATACTGGTTTAGGGCAGTATTTTTTCTTTTTCCTTATTTTTCCGTCACAGTGGTCAAAACCCAAGTCAATATCGGAAAAAGGGAACACATTATCCTCGACAGACTGACTCATTTCTGATAAATTTTGATCTGTCTTTTGTAAAGCTGCCCATAATTTTAGAAAATGAGGAAAGTCTCTACCGATCACTACCTCATGGGCTAATCTAGGTACTACACCCACTCGGTACTTTAAATTCCCATACTGGGTTCCAATATTTACTTCCGCAGTGGGATATTCCTTTTTATCACCATGAACACAGATAATGCCTATTTTCTGTCCATGATCAGGTTTTACCCAAGGTATTATAGACTCTGCTACCAACGTAACCATACTACCTGAATCAAGTAATGCTTTAGACATTTTTCCATTCACAGTTACACAGCATTTATGAGCGTTATTATCATAGTCATTGTTAACAATACCATAACAACTGAGCAAAAATGAACGTGTTCCCTCATTTTTGCCCATATTGCATTCCATAGGTTCATCCTTAAATGGACAGTCTTTGGCCATATGACCATCCTCTTTGCACTTGAAACATTTGACAGTACAGTCTGACCACCAATTAGTTCCGTTCCCAGGCCTATTAGACCTGGATGCCCCCCTTAAACCTTGAACAGTCTTACCCGGTCTTGCAGAATCTTGGGGCTTAGGATTGCGAGGGTTTGCCTGTGAAGTAGGACATAGCAGTTCTCCTGCAGCCGCATATCTTTCCACCAAGGCAATCAGTTGGTCAGCTGTATGGGGGTCACTTTGGCTGACCCAGCGACGCAGGGAAGCTGGTAAACCACGCAAAAACCGGTCCATTACTAAGGTTTCCACAATGTGGCTAGCTGAATGGATTTCAGGTTGTAACCATTTCCGTGCAAGGTGTATGAGGTCAAACATTTGGGAACGTGCGGCTTTGTCTGAAGAATATGACCATGAGTGGAACCTTTGGGCACGTACTGCAGAGGTTACACCCAGTCGTGCCAAGATTTCAGCTTTCAATTTGCTGTAGATACTTGCATCGGCTGGTTCTAGGTCATAATATGCCTTCTGCGGCTCTCCACTTAGGAACGGTGCCAGTATGCTTGCCCACTCACCAGCCGGCCATCCGTCCCTCTCAGCAGTGCGCTCAAATGCCAGAAGGTACGCCTCAACATCATCTGATGCGGTCATTTTCTGAAGATAGTGGCTCGCCCGAATCACCTTTGGCCCCTGGTATCTTCCATCAGGGTCTCCATTCAGTTTTCCAGAGATCGCTTGGATTACCTGTTGTAGTCCCTGGGTGACTTTTTGCTGCTCCTCACGGGCTACTTTAAACATCTCCGCTTGTGTCACAACAAGCTGTTTCACCAAGGACTCAGTGCCCTCCATTTGTGTTTTGGCCAGGACTTTAGCACACTCTGCCTGGGCCAGCACCAGTTGCTGCAGGGCTGCACTGTTTTCTGCAGCTCTCCTGTTAGTCTCCTGTTGCACAGAGGAGGATTGGATCAGAGCCTTGATAACATCCTCCATGTTGAGCTTTAAATGACTTCTACCCTCAGGCTTACGTGGATGCCCGCATTCTCCACCATATGTGACAAACCACTTCTTTTACAGGTAGGATTGTCACCGATCTTGCAGTAACCACAGCCTTCTAGGGTATACAAAGTCCAGGACACCTTCAGCTCAGTTTTCCTTTTTTATTCAGTTTGAAAGCAGGTACTTTAAATAATAACAAAACAAACAAAATCCCTTGCTCTTACTTGAGCTCTTACTAGACAGTACTTGCTATCTGCAATTGGGTGGCTTTCCCACTTACCAATTTCCCAAACAAAAGCAATGTCTTTGCAATAAGCGCAGCCTCTCCTAGCTGTCTTTTCCTCTCCCCCTTGGAGCAGGCTGCTCTCTTCTTTTAAAGGCCTGTCTGCTAATTGAGTAGCTACAGGTGAGTGCCAATTAGCTAACTCTTAAAAACCAGATCCAAGCTGTGGTCTGTTATACAGCAACTAGTGCTGTTGGAGCATTGGCCCCCCCCTGCTCTCCAAATACTCCGCCCCAGGGACCCATACCATGTTTTGCAGAGCATCAGCTATGCATATTGCAAACT
Organism: Discoglossus pictus; assembly: GCA_027410445.1. Lineage (NCBI taxonomy): Eukaryota > Metazoa > Chordata > Amphibia > Anura > Alytidae > Discoglossus > Discoglossus pictus. The sequence continues at coordinate 136,953,893 of CM050167.1, read as the reverse complement.
GTAACATCTCTCCCTGGGGCATTTAACTGAGAAATCCTCTGGTTGCTGTCTAGCAAATCAGGTCTGATGTATCTCCCATCAACCACTATTCCACCTTTATGCTCACAATATATATACATATATATATATATATATATATATATATATGTATAAAAATATATATATGAAGAGTGAGGGAGCCTGTGTCCAATAATCAGAAAAATCAGAGTATTGCAGTATATATTGATACCTTTTTTATTGGACAAAAAAAATCATAGAAATGATGAGCTTTCGAGAACAACACTGCTCTTTTTCAAGTCACATGCAATACTGAAAATAGGTAAGCAGTGAGAGAGAAAAATTCACGAATAATGTTATGTTTAGCTCTGTCCTCCAACCCAAATGTTTGTTTGCCACGTTCAACTCTTTCCTCCGCCTATAACTACCTCCCGTCCCTTCCTGTCTCACAGCTAGCCATTTTAAGCATAAAATAATTAAAAACATTCTCAACTTATTCTCCACTCATTATGACTTACACACCCCATCCTCTCAACAAACTGAGAACACTTAGCCTTCTCCCTTTCCCATTCCCACAGCCACTATGCACTCCTTTGACCTTGTAACCGAGGATGAAGTTTCCAGCATTCTATCAACCTCTCGTCTTACTACCTGTCCTCTGGATCCTATTCCATCTCAGCTTACTGGTACATTTCCATCCTCTCTAAAACATGCCATAATTACACCCATTCTTAAGGATCCCTCATCTGATTCTGCATTTATCGCCCTATCTCTCTACTTCCACTGGTTCAAAACTACTTGAGCAACTCCTCTACAATCGCTTTACTCAATTTATTTCTGACACCTTCCACTGCACTGAGACAGCTCTCACAAGAGTCAATAATGACTTGCTCACTGCCAAGTCAAAGGGTCACTTTTCTATTCTACTTCTTCTGGATCTCTCTGCTGCATTTGATACAGTTGACCACCCTCTTCTAATCCAAATCCTCTGCTCCCTCGGCATCCGAGACACTGCTCACTTGTGGTTCATATCATACCTCCAAGATCAAACATTTAGTGTCTCCTTCTCTGGCACCTCTTCTTCTCCTCACCCTCTGACTGTTGGTGTTCCCCAAGGATAAGTCCTAGGCCCCCTCCTATTCTCCATCTATACATCCTCACCCTAATACAATCTTTTGGATTTCAGTATCATCTATATGAAGATGACACTCAAATCTACTTCTCAGCACCAGATCTATCCACCTAGCTTCAAACTCATGTTTCCAACTGCCTCTCAAGTATATCCTCCTGGATATCCACCAACCACCTTAAACTCAACATGTCCAAGACCAAACTCCTAATCTTCCCACCCTCTACTTCAGCTTCAATTCCTCACATCTCTCTCGTTGTCGACAATGTCATCATCACTCCCTCCTCCAAAGCCTGTTGTCTTGGGGTTCTACTGGACCCTGCATTCTTTTATTCCTCACATACAGTCACTAACAAAATCCTGCCTTCGTCAGCTAAAAAACATTTCTAAAATATGTCACTACCTCACACAAGGTACAACTAAAATTTGAATACATTCTCTCATCATATCTCCTCTTGACTACTGCAACTCACTTGTTGCTGGCCTCCCTATCACGACCCACTCTCTGGCTGGGGTCTGCTGACTTGATTTGGGTTACTCTGGACCTTGGAGCCGTTTTGATTACAGAAACACCATGTCTCAGGCCTTGGTTTAGACTGAGCAATATTGACAGTAAGTCTGACGAATCTTACTGCAAGCATATGTCCCCGGGTAAATAATACATCTACACACCACGTCTTGATGAAAATTATGAACCAAGTTTTATTTTAGAACAGCATATTTAAAACCTTGCACAACACATTATAGGGAGTGGCTACCTTTAGTCAAACCCTCATCCCCCTCTCTCTGGCCAATAGGATAACCTCTACAGTAACCTAATTACCTCTGTCCAATGTAGTAGAGGGAGGCTATGGGAACCACCAGACCCCTCCCCTGGGCCAACCCCAGGCGTGGCAACCAAGCTCATTCTGACCCAGGCGGTCCCAGGGGAAACTTCCTGTTTGCTCCTAGGCCCCCCCATTGTTATCTAGGTGCCTGGCTGTCTGGCAAATCTCTTTGTTTAGGTTCTGGCGACACCCTGTGAGGTTTATCTTGTTTACTCTAAAGACCATATGGCCAACTCCTGACTGAGAGTTTATACAATGGGGGAGGGTTGACTAATTAAAACATAACTATCACTCCCCAATACAATATACAATATAACACTAACATATTATCCCCCATAACACAATATACAGATGGTGGCGATTGGTATATAACAGTCCAGTCCCAATATAGGCCACTGCTGCCAGTCTCAAGATGGCCCCAGCATAGTTCACGCCAAATCCAATATGGCCCCTGGGTGATTCATGACAACACCTCCCCAAGCGTGGCAGGAAACATCCCTGATTTTTCCAGCTACGCTGATCAGTCATGAATGTGCTGGTTTGGCCCTCTGTATGCTATGCCAGTTCTTGTTTGTCCCAAGGTGCAGAGTAAAAACCTCCCCCAGCCCTTGGCCTTGCTCCCACTGTATAGAGCAAATTGCTCTTCCCATTCACACCCACCCAAATAGTCCAGGGTACCTCCCCAACAATCTGGTATCCCAGAGTACAACAGGTGGGCCACAGTTTCTGTCCCATAGCAACTCTGTTCCACCCAGCCAGTCCCCACCGATGGGCTGGGATCTCTAATACAGTCTCTGGGCCTATGGGATCGCAAAGGGACAGCTCCTCTTGGCTTCCTTCCTCTGGTCCAGCTGTTTCCGTTGCTGCTTGGGGAGCTACGCTGCTCCCACCCAAGCTGTGCTTCCACTCCTCCATTGCCCGGGGTTGAGCAACTTTATCCCAGTCCTTTCTGTTGAACTGGGTCTTTGGAGTGGTGTCTGTTCCAGTGGGCCCCTGGACAATGGTTATCCAGGGTATCTCCCCACTTGGTACACCCTCTGTCATGGTGCCACTCTGCACCCATAATGCTTTTGCCAAAGCTGGCATGCTTGCTGCCCTGGCCTGGCTCTTTGTGCCCCTGGCACTCTCTTGCTGTGGGAGGCCAGGTTCCCTGTAGCCAGAAACCAATTCTTTTCCCTCCCCACAGTCTCTTAAACAACCCTCCTGGGCTCTGTGCTTCACTAGCACCTCTGGGGACAACTCCCCTGGACTGTCAGGGTACAGACAGTGGTTATCTGATGCAGGCTGGGGAATCTCATCATTCCCACCCAGCCTGGCCTCTAAGGCTCCCTTCCCACCGTCCATCACATTATAATCCAGAGCCTCTGGCTCCATTAACAGTTCTGGCCAACACACTTTGCCTAGAACTTCTGAGGGCAGACTTAACTTATCTGGCCCTAGCTTGTGAGCAGTTCCCACTTCCTCTGGGATTAACTCTCTTGGGGTATCAGGGGGCAGACATGGATTATCTGACCCCACCCAGGGAACATTCCACTGGGTCTCTGGCTCTTGGGGCTGGTGACTAGGCCCTGACACAGTTACTGCATGTTCTAGGGGCAAACATTCTCCATCCCCAGGAGTTGGCAAAGGAACAGTGTTTACCCCTTCCCACTCCTCACTTTGTTTACAGTCTAGAAATGCCTCTCCCCAGTTCCAGTGAGCATACTCACTCTGGTACATACCGTCTGAGTTGTAAGGGTCTGGTGAGCCGTCCTCCCATCCGGATGGGCCAAAATACTTCTTGGGTATCGCATCCCACAATTGAACATATTCAGCCTCCAGTTGCTGCTCTTGCCGAACCAGGGGTTCTAGCAAAGGAGCCTCCGGGAACCATGGTTCCAGTCCCAGACCCCGGCAGCGTTCAACAAACAAGTTATTATGTCTCCTTGCAGTTCCCATGCCACATTCCGGATCACCATTCAGAATCTCCTCAACCCCATATTGTAGATCCAAACGAAAATAGAGATCCTTTCTCCGGCCACCAAAGGACTCTACCCTGGCAAGATACTGTTCCTCCAAGTCCATCTCTTTCTCTACCAGTTCCTCCAACCAGCTTGCCAGCTCATGGCCATGCCATAATTGCAGGAATGCCATCCATTGATTTAGCAGGACGCTTCCTCTGTAGTCCTCTTGGATAAATCCGTCAATGCTTTCTTTATCATCCTGGGACTGTTTAAAATTCTGATTTGCCAGTTTGACTCTTACTGGCATCTCTGCAGGGTTGACCCCAAGCCTTTGCTGAGCTTGGACACTCACCCCTGTACGTTCTTCCTGTATTTGCTGCTTTATTAGGTTCAGTCCTTTAATTGCCTCTTCCAGCGTTATCTGCCCGGGGCAAAACTCTCTGGCTATACTGAACCTGCGTCTTGCCTCCTTGGAAATGTCCTCATACTGCTGCTCCATTTTCTGGTCCTTCTCAGAGTACCCCACCACTGTGCCACCAATTATCACGACCCACTCTCTGGCTGGGGTCTGCTGACTTGATTTGGGTTACTCTGGACCTTGGAGCCGTTTTGATTACAGAAACACCATGTCTCAGGCCTTGGTTTAGACTGAGCAATATTGACAGTAAGTCTGACGAATCTTACTGCAAGCATATGTCCCCGGGTAAATAATACATCTACACACCACGTCTTGATGAAAATTATGAACCAAGTTTTATTTTAGAACAGCATATTTAAAACCTTGCACAACACATTATAGGGAGTGGCTACCTTTAGTCAAACCCTCATCCCCCTCTCTCTGGCCAATAGGATAACCTCTACAGTAACCTAATTACCTCTGTCCAATGTAGTAGAGGGAGGCTATGGGAACCACCAGACCCCTCCCCTGGGCCAACCCCAGGCGTGGCAACCAAGCTCATTCTGACCCAGGCGGTCCCAGGGGAAACTTCCTGTTTGCTCCTAGGCCCCCCCATTGTTATCTAGGTGCCTGGCTGTCTGGCAAATCTCTTTGTTTAGGTTCTGGCGACACCCTGTGAGGTTTATCTTGTTTACTCTAAAGACCATATGGCCAACTCCTGACTGAGAGTTTATACAATGGGGGAGGGTTGACTAATTAAAACATAACTATCACTCCCCAATACAATATACAATATAACACTAACATATTATCCCCCATAACACAATATACAGATGGTGGCGATTGGTATATAACAGTCCAGTCCCAATATAGGCCACTGCTGCCAGTCTCAAGATGGCCCCAGCATAGTTCACGCCAAATCCAATATGGCCCCTGGGTGATTCATGACACTCCCCATCACCTGTCTGTCCGCACTTTAATCCATAATGAATGCCTCCGCTAGACTCATCTACTGTACTCAACGCTCAGTGTCTGCTGCACCTCTCAGTCAGTCATTCCACTGGCTTCCTGTACCCTCCAGTATAAAATGTAAAATCATGACCCTAACGTACAAAGCCCTCAACAATGGTGCACCCCCTTATATCTCTGCTCTCATCTCCAAAAACTCCTCCACCCAACCTCTGTTCTGCTAACGGCCTTCTTGTTTCTATCACTCTTATCACCTCCTCTCATTCCCGCCTTCAGGATTTTTGTCATGCTGCCCCTACTTTCTGGAACTCCTTGCCTCGCTCCACTAGACTATCTCCCTATATCAAGTCTCGAGTTTTCAATCTCACAAGGTGCTTTGGGGAAAGCACTTTAGACATTAGATTCTAAGCTCAAAGACAGGGCCACCCATCCTTTGCAATGTGTTAATACTACTATTGTGTTTGCCTTGATCATAACCAATGTATAGCACTACGGAATATGTTGGCGCGTTATAAATAAACAACAATAATAATAATGTTCAGTCAAGTGTGCATAAGGTTTTAGATAAGTAAAAACCAGAGTAATTAATAGGACCTTAAATACCTATCTATTGCTATATAATATTAATCATGCACAGATTTCTTCATACCTTTTGTATAATGATTTCAGGAAAGTTTGGTGAGCAGTATGCTTTGCTGTTGTACTTCTCCATAGTAAAACAATTCACTGCCACTTCAGTTAGTATTATTGGTGAGCAACACTGCCATATTTTTTTCTGAAAGTGAAAAGGGCAATGTTTCACTAATTAATTGTGGGAGAGTAAAATAAGATAATCATATGCATGAAGCATAAATGTTTCTTTTACTGTGTGACAGTCACTTATTATCCACTCAGCCAAACATGACCTAAGCAAGGCCCAGTTGGTATGTGCATATAAGAATTTATACCCCATCGCCTCTTGAATATAAAAATTAGACACAGACTATTTCTTGGGAGAAAACTGGCAACAGCGTTTATTGGTAAACACAACATGATGTAATAACCATAACGATAAATAAATAAACATAACCCAGAGGGAAAGAGCCTGGACAGAGACAGTACACCCTACGCCCTGAAGCCTCATCCAGGGCCTACCGTGTTGAAACATCCGTACCACCGTAGAGTAGGATCCCCCCCCCCCCCCCCATTTTACCACTGTCCCGGCAACTCATCACCCGCCGCTGTGACAATATAAACAGACTTTGCTACCATATAATATAAACTTCAATGATATATCCACAACACCGAAAACTTCAGACAATAAACAAAATATTTCACCACTTGCTATTATTCATCCGTATTTTTTTTATTTTTTTATTTTATTTATTTGTTCATTTTTTTAAACAGTACAACATGTACATCACGTTAACAACAATACTTTAGGGATGGGGGGGCATCTGCTCCCATGGCTAGCTGGGGGCAAATTGGAGGAAACTGGTGCCAAATGCCTATAATGGCTCCACCTCCCCCAGCTAGCCACCTCCTGCCCCTACCAGGTCCTGCCCGGTCAAATGGTCCCTCCCTCCAACCCCAGGCAAGCCTGAGGTGGCCTACAGGCCCTTCAGGAAACACTATAAATATACAGTATATTACTTGCATTATAGCAAGATATGTATGCCCTGAGTGTGGCTCAGTGTGTCAGGATGTATTTTATGCAATTGCACATATTTTTTTTATGCGTCAATAATAATGGTCATGTGTATATCTGGATACTTGTCACAATGAGTATTGGGATAGGCTGTGTAACTCTGGCATATTTCAGTTTGTATATTGTATTTCAGTTTGCTGTTGCCATTTAATTATTACTGTCATGCCCAGGGCCTGACTGGACTGTTGGGGACTGGCAAGACTTACCCTGTTTATTAATATGGTTATGCATTTTGTTGCTTATGGTTTTAAAATGACATCTGTATTGCATGTATTATGATTATGTTAAAGTGTGGATATGGGTAATGACATACCACCAGAGAACCATGTTTAGCTGTGGGTAAGGGGATCATTTGAGTATCAAGTGTGCTTCTGTCCCTGATGATCATGAATAAGCACTGGGCCAGGGAGCTTACACTTCATAAAAGTAAGCTCATACAATGTTGCTAGCTTGTGCTGACTCACCCAGTCCCATCTGAACAAACACAAAGATTAAATGGACAGGGGCCTTAGGAAGATAAGCAGGTCACATAGGCAGATAGCTTGAGTGTTTACAGACCTTGTTTATTTGAAGTACTACAAGAATGTCAGAACATATAATCATTCACTCACCAGGATACACAAGGGCCTGACATCATGAGATGTACAGGGTCTCCCTGCGAACCAGGGGCATGTTACTGCCAATATGTCCCCTTCTATATATGTTGATAGTCTCAATAAAGGTGAGGCAGTTTTTGGATTGACATAATCAAAGTGTGAGTGTCATTCTGTGAATGAATCCTAATATTCTAAGGGATTGTATGTTGTATCCAGTGGTGGAGAATAGTCACAGTTGGTGGCTATTGTGTTCCTGATATCCTGGTCTGCTGAAGCAAGCTGCTGGGGTGTGTTACTTGGTGCTGGTCCATCGTCTGCTATCAGAGGTGCTAAAGGACCGCATGATTCTGGCATGTAGTTTTGAACCAGTGTGCCTTCCATCAACTTGATGGATGTTGACGTGTCAGGTGTGAAATCTCTGAGAACAAACACTCTGCAACGATTGTTGGAAGAACACAAGCTGGTGGCGGTAGCATGATGTTCTGGGAAATGTTTTCTTTGCATTGTCTATCCATTATCTATTATCTATCCATACTTGCAGATCAAGCACACCCATGAATGTGGTCTGTCTTCCCTGGAGCAAATGGGATCTTCCAGAAGGACAATGCAACATGTCATATGGCCAGAATTGTCCAGGAGTGGTTGGAGGCGCACGGCAAAGACTTCCAAGTACTTCCCTGGCCCCCAAATTCCACAGACTTGAATCTCATCAAACACCTGTGGGATCACCTCAATCACCATGTTCTCAGTATGGATCCTCTACAACGCACTAGCTGTCAGATGCACTACAGTCTGCATGGCTTCACATACCCTTGCCAACCTTCCAGGATCTTATTGACCCACAACCACATCATCTAACTGCTGTCAGTCCTGCACACAGTGATTATTCTGGATATTAGCTGTCCTGTAATTGTATTAGTGACAATATATATTGGTTTCTGATACACGTGTGAATAAATGCTATGTGCAGTAGAAAATTTATCATCTTTAAGTAAGCAAGTTTTGACAGAGTGGTTGGTAAATATATATCTACTTAAATATAATAATTCACCCATAACCAGCTACTGAACGGTTACTATCTTCCTTGTATAAAGGTGTGTGCTCTGTTCTTTTTTCCTTAGTTTTTTCCACAGGTAGCTGTCAGTAAACACTCGCATTTTGCTTCACAAAAGTTCATGCAAATATTTATTTAAAGCAGCCAGTTTTCCATTGTACAGTTATTTTTACGTTTTCATTCATTTTCTTGTTCAAAAACAAAGTACTTGAAAAACTGTCAAGGAAAAAGTAGAGCTAAGGGGCAGATAAATGAAAAGCATCAGAATGACTCATCCATAAGGAAGTCCCACTGGACTAAATGCGGACCCCCCATTTTTGGATGCAATATTTGCTGTGCTCTGTAGATGTCAGCTCATGGTGCATACGCCTGCGCCTGCTCATAGCACTGTTTGCGCCAGGGCATAGCACTATTTTCATGCGTTACAGTTTCTGAGTTTTCTCAAGCAGTACATAATACACAGGAGGCTTCCACACGTTTTCCAGTATTACTTAAAATCTATTGCCAATATACAAATCATATAAATCAAAACAAAATAAAGAAATTAATAGGTCTAACTAATAGGTCTAATTCTTTAAAAGCATTACCTTTACCTGGAACGGATGTTGGTTACCTCACTAACACGTTTCCATTCTACTAACTGTGAAAGGAGCCAAAACCTAAACAATAAATTGTCCTTTATGTAAATTTTACTGGACTGTATTCCTCATAGGTCTAGACTATCTTCTCTTCCAGAACGGGTTTGCTTAACCGGTTCACGCTTCTGTCTCTGTGTCTTTGTCTCCACTTTTTCTCTTTGTGTCTTTTCTGCTTGCAGCTCCTCTTAGAAAACTCTAATCGTAAGTTACTGGAGCCCGTAAGTGAGGCCGTAAGTTAATTTGCTATTCAATTGATGTCATTTTGCGGGCTCCAAATGGTTTTATGGGTTACGGCCTTGAAAACCTTGCAGTTGTTAAACCCAGAACTTAAAGCCTCCTGCTGCCTTTGATCTTTCCCGTCTGCAAGAGTTACGATCGCAAAAAAAGGAAATTCCTATTCAATTGCTACAATTCCCCAAGCCCGAAAATGTTTTCACACCCTTAAACGGAAAATGTAGGTGAAAATCCTCAGTGTACTAGAGAGAACCCGCAAGGGGGTTTAACCCCTGTCCACAGCACAGTAAATGCAAATAATAAATCAATACTGCACTGTAAAGGATGGAGAAAGCGATGAAAGAGAATAAAATTTATTGCACAATAGTCTCCAGCTCGCAAATCAGCAATAAAAAATCATATTTTTTTGTGTGTCATTTCAGGGTTAAATCGATCTCAGGAATACAATTAATACACAGCCCATATGGACTAGAACAGTGTTGGCATTCATTTTTATTATTTTGTATTTTGAGGTTTTGCGAGTCCCATCGCATATCGAACCCCCAAACCTAATTGATTGACATGTAACCTTCATGTTTTACTGCCGTAATGATGGTGGTCTAATTTTCTATTGACGGTTTCGAAATGGGTGGTTACAGCCTTGCTTAATTGATCATGTTTCAGCCCTGAACTGCTATGCACGAGTGCATGGTTTACGACTTCGGCGTTTGGCTCGTAACTTGCGGGCTTGTTCAATTGAATAGCACCAGAATCGGAGATGAACAAAAGCCAGCGGCATGGCCACAAACATATGGCCTGTATCCCGTGAGATGCAGGCTTACAATTGTATCAGGCTCTATGTCTATAAATTCTCTGCTCGCAAATTCTCTCTTTCACTGTCTTTCTGTTAACTTTTAGCAACAGTCCTTAAACACAGCAGCTTAGGCCCCAAACAAGCTTTTGTAAAACTTTCTCCACTTTTTTTTCTCTGTTTCTCTGTTTTGGCCTGTTGCTGCAGGCCAAATCAAAAACGTTTAGGCTCCTCAAAGCCTGCACACACTGCTAGGCTGGCAGTGCCTAATTGGGGGACCCACCCATTTTTCTTTGTGCGTCTTTTAAAAGCTGTGCTCACCTGAAGCTTCAATTAAACTCTTGATCACTGCTTCAGGAGTTAACTCTTTCTCTTTTAAACTCAGAATCTACACCGATCTCTGGGGGTACACTGTCGACCCCCCACCTTAGCTCAGCAACATGAGGCTTAGCGACTTGGCCGTAAATGCTGTACATGGCAGCTCTGAGAAGCAATCGGCTAAAGCATTCTGGTCAGAGGGTTTCTTCTGTAACTCTTGTGATATACTAGTGATTATGGCCTCCTGATTCATTAGCGCACTGTGCAGCTTTTGTGCCTCAACTTGTACTTTGATATCTCTGCCCTTATTCTCTACTTTGAGCTTTGCGATATCCTGCTTCACACTGCTGAGGACACTCTCCATCTTATGAAGTTTGCCTTCTTTCTCTCTCGTCAACACCTCCACATCACTCAGTTGCTCCTTCAACACAACCAAATAAAGGTCGGTGTATGGTTCATATAGCAGCTGACTCTGCTACTAATATGTGTAACTCTTGGTCAAACTGACACTTTGAGCTTGTTGGACTCCCTTCTTTAGCAGAGTCCCCAACTCTCCCTCTTTAGGTGCATCATCATCAACATCATTTTCATTATCTTCATTATAGGACAATGCCTTCTCAGGCTGTTTCTCTTCCCACATTTCATCACTATTTACTTCACAGTCGTGCAAACTGTCCTGAGCCTGTGGTTTGTGAGCACAGATAACCTGGCTCTTTCTTTTCCAGATGTTCCAATAAGCTGACTGATAATTCTCACAAAACTGTTTTAGCTTCATACAACCAACCTGCTTCTGTTCTGATACATTTTCCTGCTTTCTATGGATATCTTGTAGCATGTTCAGCCAAAGAATCTCCTCTGTCTTTTTCATCATGTCCTCCCTAAATAACTTTGACTGCTCAGCCATACTTTCTTCCTCCTCCTGTCTCTCCTGTACAAGCTTTTTCACTATGATTCACATATGAGCTTCCTGTAGAAATGGATCTGCATTCAATGCAGCATTTTATGTACACAGATCCTGGAGGTCAGTTTCAGTCTCTTCTGGAAAGCATCCTCTGAGCCCAAGCATCCTCTGAGCCCAACTGTGCCTCCATATCAGAGAGATCATCCATCCTCTGCGATTGTGGAGTATGTAACTGCAGCTCCTTCTATCATAGGTGCTTCCCTTTGCTTCAGGGTTTCTCCTATCTCTCATGGCTGAGAGGAGGGATTGGAGATCTAGTGAGATACACGATTAGTGAGGAGTTCTCACTTCTTTTGTTTACCATTGTGCTGCAGCTCCTGCACAACTGTCTCTTTCATCTTATACTTGGGAGGACTCTCCCTTTGCTCTCGGATAGACATCCTTTAGGGCACCTTGTGGCACCCAAACACATACTTCCTCCTCCACTTAAGAATGTAATTTGGCATCATCCTTCATATTAGTAGCGCATTGCCTGTCTTCCATTTTAGGCTTTTTTAGTCCCATTGGGTTATAGTGCATCTTTACTTCTTGTTGTATTTGTTATCCCTCTTACCTCTCCTTGTCCAATGAGCTTTGCATTTTGGCAGCCTAAGACAGAAAGCTGTTGGTATTCTTCACAAGTTTAATGAGACTCATGTCCATGCTCTTTCACCCCACTTGTATGTTCTTTTAGGGACGGTGATTCCTCTTTCACCATCTCAATCTCCAGATTCTCATATTCCCCATCATTCTATTTGTGAAGCAATCCAGTTTCCTGATCAAATGCGGGACTTTCTTCTTTTGAAGAACATTGGATGTGATCATCAGTTTGATCTTCCCTTTCTCTGGGGCAGAGATCTTTGTCAGGCATTTTCTTTTTCCAGTATCATTCTCCACCTCTGGAGTATACAGCAGGGACCAGTGACTGGGTCTGTCCAGGTTTCTTATGGAAGCCTCTCCATTGCTCTCACCCATAAGGTTTCTGAATTGCACTGGGTTCTAATCTTCCCTAGTATCTTCCCCAGTATCTTCCCCAGTACCAACAACCTTCATATTGAGAGTGCTTTTGCACCCAGTGATTGACAACATGTTGCCCTTTACTTTTTTACTTTTATCACAAATTCAGTCACTTTAATATTATAATTTTGCTACCGTGGCAAAGGCTCTGCCAACAAAGGTTCCTTTCACAATCCCTTGACAGGTTAGAGATAAGCATGCCTCTTCTTGGGATCCCATACACCATCACAGTCATTTTTTTTCCAGAACACAGGAAGGTCGCTGTCTTGAATACGGAAGCTCCTTTATGTCTAATAGTTTTTATTTGTTATAACAATACAGGTTCTTCCTGTCCAAAGTACAATCTTTGCAGCCTGTTATGTCTGTTAACTCCAACTCTGTTAAGATTTTCTTCTTTTAGATCATAATTTGTTGCCTTTTCTTTATCCAAAACACAAAAGGCTTTCTGAGCTTTACCACATAAGTAAGGGCCAAGGACTGTGGCCAAGTGCTTGTAAGGCCAAGCTTCCCTAGTTGGAAATCTCTCAAACTTCATGAGTTATGTTTCTACATCACCATTACTTGCCATTTTCCTTACGAAGAGTTTAGGATTCATGATTCCTTTTGTCTCTGTATTCACACAGACTCTGTCCCCTCTCTGGCTTGCAGTGGCCTGTCTGATATAGGCCTGTTATGCTGCCTGGTACTGAGCTACTTCGGTAGCCAGTTATTTGTTCCATTCCTCCTGCTGCTTATTGATTTCTTGCTGTGCCTCTGTAGCCATCAATAAGACCTTTACTGCTTACTGGGGCCGCAGTGGAAGCCTACGAAAAATACACAAATCAGGCCGACTCCAGTTGTGTCCCTCGTTGGTGACGCCACATGGCGGGCTAACAGGAAAGCTGATACTCGAGATTTACTTGCAATTCTGTTGCTAATATGTATATACTCTCTGACTAACTTCACTTCAATTGTAACTGTTCAAGTGCTCAGCACCAACTAATTAATTGTAAAAGCGTTGGAATATGCCCGAATTAGAGGAAATACAAAGTATATTATGATTGAGTAAATATTATTTTGGTATTGTATAGCTACACACGTAGATGTGACAATCAGTTTGGATGATGGATAGATAAATATGATATATGACATGTAAACTGATGGATAGATAAATATGATATATGACATGTAAACTTTGTATATTCAAGATTGCAACTTGGCAAATGTTGGGGATACTATCTGCAATGCATATGTATATCTAATATATATTTTACATAGATCCAGCTATTGGCAAAACATTAGATGATTATTGAATTCTGTGAAATGTATATATACAAAGTAATCAAATGATGTTTGGATCTATCTATCTATCTATCTATATATATATATATATATATATATATATATATATATATATATATATTTGAATTTGTTGGTCAATACAACATTATTTTGATACTCTATATACACAGATAATTTTTAGTGCATTTCAGACCTTTTGATCCATTATAGTTTTTTTATGCATGTGTGATAAGATCAGGGGCATTTATGATCTTTGCCTATAAGTATGCACATGCTGTGAATTATTTTCTTTATGCATGTCTGATAATATCAGGGGCATTTATGATCTTTGCCTATAAGTATGCACATGTTATGATCTATATCTAAAAGATATACGTATGGATTTTTAACACTGAAGGCTGTTAATTCATTAATAATAAGAACATTTTTTGTTTGTTTGTTTTATTATTATTTTTTAATTAAACTTTATTCAGGTCAGTCTGCCAACAAACATCAGGTAGACAATAATACAATGGCAAATTGTGATATTAGATTTTTTTTTTGATATAACATTTTACAGAAACATATTACTGCTTATACAAGAATCATATGTAATTTCCTGTGATCACTTTGTATGGTATGACCACTGTATCTTGCCTATGCATTCTCTTTTTTAATCAACACGCACAGTCTGCCTCCTCCATTTTCTAACATTTTCCTCCATGTGTAATATATGTCTCATTTCACATAAACTTTATTACTTTTATTATAATTTCTAGCTTAGTGTCTTGCTTTAACATACTAAATAGAGTTGTCTTAACAGAGCTTTCCCTCTTTGTAAATCTCTCTAAACTTTTCATGTACCGATTAAGGTTTAGTAAACACTGTGACCTCTTACCACAGTTGGTGGTACTATCTTCAGGATCCTAAGAACATTTGTTTTTAATGTAGGTAAAAGGTGACTCATCTTAGTGTTTTGCCTGTGAGGTCTATTAAAATGTTCTATGTATAGATGGCCAATACCAATTCACTGCTTACCTATACATTTGGTGTGATTACAATATTAGAGTAGCACAGTTAGATATTTAAAAGTAAGGGGGCAAGTAGTAGGTCCCAGTCCAAACTCTGCTACAATCTAAGAAGAGGGACTTATTTTGGATTGTTGACTTGAGTTCTCCTACTTACTGATGCATAAGAATACTATATATCATTTTGCTTTATTACATAGTCATTCAATTTCAATTTAGTCACATGAAAATTATTATATTATTGTGTTTATATATGGAATTGGAATTGAGTGTTCTTGATTATTACTTTTTCAGCGAGAACCACAAGATATTCAATATCATATATTTTTTAATCGTCATTTTATTTTTTTAAATCTGTATATTTTTAAAGGATGTTGAATAAAAGTTTTCTGATTCTGTCGTCCATGTCCAACTCATTAGATTGTGGCTTATCTTATTGTGGTTTGCTTACTCCCACTAGCTTGTCTTTTTTATTTTCTCTTTATATGCTCTCTCAGCTTGCAACATTTCAAAAACAGCTCTTCTTTCAGAGTCTTGTGACCAGCATGTTTAAACACTTTTGTTTTCTCTGATCTATGTCTCTACAGTCCAAATTAAAACAGCCTTCACTGCTGGCTGTAACTTTTAGGCTCCTCAAAGCCTGCACACACTACTAGGCCGGCAGTGCCTAATTGGGGGTCACACCCATCTCTCTGTGTGTCCTTTAAAAGCAGCTCACCTGCAACTTCAATTAAACTCTTGATCAATGCTTCAGGAGTTAACACTTTCTTCCTGGAGAGAAATCATCAAACTCTGAATCTACACTGACCTCTGGGGGCACACTGTCACGATATATAGATGAATAATCTGAGTATTGCAGTATATAATTATACCTATTTTATTGGACAAACATATTTGTTGAAAAGACAAGCTTTCCATAGATGCATCTCTCATTGCGCAGCAATACTGAATAAAAGAAATGTAAAAAAAAAAAAAAAGCATAGCATAGTAATCGGTCAGAGATAAAAGTGGGACATAGAGAAGCATCATAAATAATGCGTTGATAGGTCAAGTAAATTTGTCTATAGACCAGGTTTTAGATAAGGAAACAGGAGAGCAATAACTATGGTCACATGCAAGTTTTAATGTTGAGATAGAAATCCCCAGTCAATATTAGGTCAGGTATGTTTTGTATTACAAAATATAATCATCTTCATTTCAAAGTTTTCCTTTCCTGGATGCGTTTGAAATTTCCTCCGAATATTTCGATTTTGAGGTTTTTTTTAATGGAACGATTAATTTATTCAATATTGCTTCTGATTTGATAAAGAAGGGTGCAGGTCTCAAAATCTTGTCTTTTCAATGAATATGCATGTCCCAAAAAAAAAAGGCATCATTACACACTGCAAATTTTTCATGAACTTTTAACTTTGCGTTGATTTGATGTTGATTTGTATTTTAGGAGGGATTGGGGGGCTGAACTATTTGCCAATTTTCATGAAATTCTGTCCAGCCAAAAGAAGTTGATTTCTGTTGAATATTGGAGTGATAAAAAAATAGCTTTCCCCACCCATAGGAAGTTTTGCACACTTGTAGGGAAAAAAAAAAAAAATGACTGAACATATTAGTTTTAAATCTGGCAATATAATTGTATATTATCTGTCTCGTCTCACATGATTATTATTATATCCCTAAAATGACTTAAGCTATCTAAAAGTTTTAAAGTTTTTAGATAGCTTAAGTCATTTTAGGGATATAATAATAATCATGTGAGACGAGACAGATAATATACAAATATTAATGGTTTGTGTATGGTCGTCAGACGTTTGCAAGAGATGGAGGTCTCTCACTTTTTCTAATTTTAACATGGAAATATAATCCACAAAAAAAAAAGAGGTATATAGCAATAATATGTCTTTATTTCAAGATTAGAAGCTTGAGCATATGGTGCTAATCTGGCAATGTACTGTCTTATAAAAATAAAACAGTAGTACATAAATGCTGCACCCTTTCCAATGCATTTTGTAGGGTCAAACACATTTATGGAATTTAAGGCAGCCTGGTTAATTTAGCCTGAGGATAGCCTTATTTCAAACTGCACACATCTGATGATTAATTTGCATGTAAAATGTATATATCTGTGTTAAACAAAATATACACATTCATTAGAGAGCAGTTGCCACCATTCAATTTTGGGAAAACAAAATATGTTTGTTTAATTCAACAACAAGTTTCACTGGTATAAAAATGAATATTACTTCATACATACAAGAACACAATTCCTTTTTCACAATATGATCATTTCTTTAATAGCACTGCTATTTGTTATTTTTAAATGTTCTTGGTAGTCAACCATACTTTTCATAAATAACTTGAGTTTTTAATTAAAAAAAGAATACACTGTTATATGAATGCGTTTCTACAGACCTTCAAAAGGTGTTGGGTTATGTGTAAGCATGTATGCTGATTTGTCAGTTGTTTAAAAAATGTAAAAGTTGTTTTATAGTTTCTTTTGATTTTAAATATTATAATAATACATTGATAAGGACTAGTTGTATCATTTCTTATATTAGAAGTAAAGAAAATGAGTTAATTAAAAAGATTTTAATTATAGTTGCAGCTAATATGCTTACATCATCAAAGAATCAAATACAGATATAAAATTGTGTTTCATATGGTATATATATTTAGTGCATTCTCTCTAGTGGTGGTTTCAAAACCTCTTGCCAAAGCTCAGCAGTCAGGCCAAGATTTAGGTTTAGCACAGTGTCAATATAAGTGAGAATATTAATATTCAGTGTGCTGTGGAACCTGTATTTGTTTAATTTGTATTTATACAGTGTTAAACCTAGCTCATATTGTATCTGGGGGGCCTTCAGGAGAGGGCTGTGAATTACTGTTCTATAGGTTGATATCATGTTTTTTCTACATTTTATGAGATATAACTAAAAGTTATTTCAACTTATGAGTTGAGTATTATAAGCTTTTTATTATATAGGCTTTTTTTTTTGTTGAAAGAAAAAAAAAAAGATATACATGAAATATTGGTAATTTCCTATAAACACAAATCTATATTGTCCTGTAAAATTGGCGTTATATGTGATCATTCTAATTCCATCTTGTTAACCTACAATGAGTGTTGCTTTTGAAAAATAGACTTACATCCTCTCAAAAGCTTGTCACTCCAAATAAAAGATGTGTCCACCAAAAAAGGTGTCAGTTGCAGACTGCAATCATTCTATTTTTATATTACTGGACATTTAGAGCCATTACAGTCTCTTCAGCTAATATAAATATGTGTTCCGGACACTGCATACAGCCGCTGAACATGTGCTTATGCTTCTTGGTAACAGCAGAAATTATAGCATTGGTATTTTTTCTCCGACTTGGGTGTTGCCGTCATTATAAATATAGGTAATTATAGCTGACAAAGTAAAATAGTTCAAGAAGAGACTTCTTTGTGACGAAATAAATGAAAACAATTAGATGTACACAGATACAATACAGGAGATAAGGAATGGTTGGGAGAATGCAATCATGCCCTTTATTAAAACAGTGGTTCACAATTTAGGTCTTCAAATGATATGAGGGCCTTGGTGGACCACTTGATTATTGCTAAAGACCATGGTGGACATCTTAGTGATTTGTCTACCTGCTGCAAAGTTATATGCTATAATCTCTTACAGCTGATGCACATATAAAGGATGAAACTTGTATCGGCTCACTTTTGCACAACTTATCTTTGCAGTTTTATTCACTTTCTTCATTTTGTTTCACATTTTGGAATCATACTCTATTATACAGAGAGACATATATACAATACAGGGAGAACCATTGGAAGAAGATAATTAGGTTCTGCAAAGTTTATACACTAATATATAATAGAACACATATAAACATAATAATAATAATTATAGTATTTATTGAGTGCCAACATATTATGTCATACTTTGCATTACATGTTACAATGAATACGTAATATACCTTTAGAATGTAAGTCTGCAAGTTTTCAATCTTGCACAGTTCATTGGAGAAAGTGCTATGGACACTGGATTTTAAGCTCAATGACAGTGCCTTCAATCTGTAATGTGTTAATATTGTTTTGCCTTGATCATAACTTATGTATAGCGCTACTGAATATGTTGGCGTGTTACAAATAAACGCTAATAATAATACAAATATGACATACAGAAACATGTACAAACAGAGATGAGTACCCTGCTCCCATTAGTACATATGGCTGTTCTTTCTATTTCTCTTGTGTACTTTCTTCCTTACTGAATATTTCATCCAGAGTTAACTCTTGTTCAAATTTGGGGAAAGGATATTTGTAACGAATGTATCTGCATCCCATTACATTTTCCATGGTGACCACCAAGGGAGACCCTGCTGTCTCTTCATCTGTTTGCTTCTCTCCAGTGCTTTCTACGTGGTCATCGGGTGAAGATCGAAGAGAATCAAGGCTATTAAGTCTTTCCAGTTTGGTGATAAACTCTGCTACTCTGCTTTGGAGTTCTGAGGGACAGGAGGCGACAGAGCTTCTACGTGCAAACCTAGTACAGAGGATTTAAGTCAGTGATGAGTAACCTGTATGAAGGGCCTCATGTGCGCCTCCTGAGTCTTTAAACTGCTTTTTTTAGTTCACCCAAAGCAAAGGAATTAATTTGTAGGAGTACAGCTGGTTATTATTTGCTGGGTGTCCCATGGGAAGTGCCTGGGCTGCTTGTTGCCCACCACTGAACTAAGTATTATTAGTATTATTACAGCAACACTATCGTTAAAAAAAAGTCAGCCTGTCTAGAAGCAATGGGATATAAAAGCTGTGATTTTTATACAGAGCTATTTCTAGATAATCTGGTGCACAGGGCAAAACAAATTAAAATGCACCTCTGAACTCCTTAGTTTTAACACATATACTGAATTAAAAGACAGCATGTTAAATATAAATACACAATTACTTATATAGCCAATTGCCTACATATTGCCACAAACATATACAGCCTTATTACATTGTGATTTGGCCAATTGAATAGAACTCTATATAAGCACACAGCATATTTTTTACAGAAGTTTTTAGTTATTGAAGACTTTGCTTTTGGATAGAAGCTCGCTAACTAAAAACTTCTATAAAAAAAATATATGCTATGTGCTGATATAGGGCCCTATTCAATTGGCCAAATCGCAATTTAATAAGGCGGATATATAGTACACAGGTTCACACCACCACAGCCTAATTTCTACCTCTTCCAATAGAAGCATAGTGTTAATATGGGAGACACATTTCTCGCTAAAAGTTTTAAACCAAAATAAGATAGTGATTTACCTATATCCCTTGTTTGCGCCTTCTTGTGCTCTCCCCTGGGACTGGCAGTATTCTGGGAGGGACAGGCGTCTACGTGAGAGGTAACGCTCTGGCAGGTCAGAGGGAAGCTCCATCTCCAGACTCTCCAGAGAGGGGGTCACATCTCCACCAGAAACAAAGAGCAAAACAATAATCAAAATTTATATCAAAAAGAGTCGGCACTGATGTTACATATTTGCTAGACTAGAATTAGAACAACAGGTCTTAAGCATTACATGTTTTATCTTTGTATAGCAGTGAGTGTTTAATCCCTGTACAAACTGTTTTTGCAACTATGTCAGGTCCTCAATCAGAAAACATTTGAGACAGTGATGCATTAACACACTTTAGGAGTTTTTGAAGGACCAATGTGGTTAAATGTTCTGTATGTGTTTTTGAATAAATAAACATGATAAATGTTATTTTAAACAAAGTAGATAAGTGCAACCTTTACATTTTGAAACTTTTAGATCTCTACACCTTTACTGTGAGTTTCCATTTTGTTTTATTCTGCTGTTCTCTTCTTAGTCGAATGATTTCTTGTAAACTAATGAATGTCCATTTACTCCTGTTGAGAGCAATAACAGTTATTGTTGCTACATTCCCATTGTTCAGATATAAGCTTCATGTGCATTCAGGGTCTCTTCCCACTTTAACATTTTGGTTTCTGATGGGGAACTTTCTAGACTCCACAGCAGCATATTTGCATATTAAAGGCAATATATTAAAGGCTGTATTATTTTTTCACATTGTAAAAAAACATGTTACTTATTTTCCCAAGGGTAAATTTAAGTTTTTTTTTTTTTAAAGTGGCTCTTTAAAATAAGTTTTCTTAATCATTGAACCACAAATGTTTTATGCAAATAACAACTTTTTTCACTGCTACTGCACATACAGCAGGTGCATAGAAGGGTGGGGCCTCTGCTCTTTGCACTCCTCTTAAATTAGGATTATTAGAGGAAGGAAGAGGATTGATTTATAGAAAGGTGATCTGATCACCCTATGAGCAATCAGATCAACTACCCAGTGGCGGATCTAGAGAATGGATGGCCCTGGTGCAAAGATTGTTTACCCCGTCACTTGAGGAGATATTGTAAAAATGTTTTTGCTCTGAACCACCCTGTACAAACTTTCTTAGGGAGGGGCACTAAGACCTCTTCCTATAACAGCACCCCTCCCCAAGACCCTTTCCCATTGATGCTCCCCTCAAGACCCCTTTCTATAGCTGGCTCTTCTTCCTATAGCTGTTCCACCTCCCTTATCTCCTACCTGCGCAAAGCTCCTCAGCCTGCATCACAGCTCCAGGACATGCTTGCTTCACTTTCTGGTGACATCCTCTACGGGGTCCTCTTCCTACACTAATTATATATATATATATATATATATATATATATATATATATATATATATATATATATATATACACACACACGCATACATATACACACACACACGTACTATTTCTACATAGCTCTACTCCTCTTCGCATCCATCCCTATGTAGAACTGAGTCCTTCTGAGCATCCATCCGCTCTCAGCAACCATCTCCACACGGCACATACCTCACATAGTTCCATTCATATCTCCTTTTTTTATCCTTAAAAAAAAATGTACACAGCACTGGGCTCCCGAAAAGAGGTACCTGGCAGCTCCGCCCCTGCCACTACCTATATATATATATATATATATATATATATATATATATATATATATATATATATATATAAAATTATTGATCTCTGTGAGGTGTATAGAGATGTGTAAGGGGCCCCCAACAGTGTTGTGCACCGGGGTCCCCCATTCACTAGATCTTAAATGCATAATAGCAAGTCTGTGACTGTAGTATTCCTTTTAAAAATACATTGTTACAATAAGCCCTTAAAGGACTCCCACCCAATGAAAAAAAATTGCCTGAGCACAATTAAGAAGGATAAGAATCATACATCTGGTTTTTAATTAGATTTTTTTTCTTGGATGCCCCTGCAGGACCCTGGAGAGATCCATTCTACATTAGTGGAAGTTGTATAGGAGATGGGAGTTTACTTTACTAGAGAGCTGTGGTTCAATACTTTGATGGAAGGAGTCTCCTATGTTTACAAAGCTCTCTGTTCCCTCCTTTCCCTCTCCTCTCTTTGCTGATACTCAAAATAAATACCATCATGATCGAGCTCTGAGGAAATGTAACTAACACAAAATGGATTCCTGCAATCATAATCAGAGTCTTGTAAAAATGAATTTCCCCAAAAATCTTTTATGTCCATGCTTTGCACAGCTGCTAATATTGTTAAAATTGATACCTACTTAACAATCAAGTGTCTTATTTAACGAACTGCAGTTCCCTTTAATCACTAATAGTAAAAATAGTATGTTGCATAGGCATACAGCAAAAGGGAAGTGTGTGATCGCTGCTTGCTTCACTCCTGCCATACACTGTGCACATGATAAAAAAGAGGATGTGGGCCCATATATTTTTGTTATTCACTCTGTGCACATACCCTCTTCTTCTTTAATGTCAGATTTTTGGGTCAGTATTTTTAAAGAATACTTAAAAATAAATATATAAAAACTATAACTGACATGTGGTTGATTATGAATCTTATTTTAATACACCACTCTGAGTGTAACTTTTCTCTTCTTTTATTTTTTTATTATTTATATGTGATGAACTTGTCATTAATCAAAGAGTTGCAAAGAACTGATAAACTAGAATTCACTGTTCCTGAAGAAAAAAAAAATGTTTACAGATGACATATGGGTAAAATAGTTACTGTAGAGGGAGTGAACTTTGAGAACAGACAATTCACAAAATTATATTACACATAGATTATAAATCATCTAGTGTTAATCTGCATTCCCAACAACAAATTCAACCATTACCATTTGTGAACATAAAAAGTGTTGTTGGAACCATAGGACACAAAATTGGTTTGTTTGAAAAGCAGCAACGTCTATTTGGTACTAAAAAACAAATATGGTACAAAACCATTCCTCAGAATCACAAAATGGGTCTGGGCCTAAATCCCTCCAAGCATACCTTATTAACACCATTTCAAGACCCTCTCAAAGACACTGTAAAGCTTGGCACATGTAGAAACTTTCTGGGGTAATTTTCACATGGAACTGCTTTACACAGAGAATGGAACCCAATAATTCCACAGAATACAGTACACTGGTCCCAATAGCTGCATAGCACAAAAATATCAGCCAGTTTTATGTTACCTGTGGGTATATAGATGATAGCAGACTTAGAATTTTAGGTCTAACCTTTCCGGATTTGCCTGAACTTCTTCCATATTTCCTTGCGTTCCATGTTCACTGCAGCCAATTGCCTGAAAGAAGCTCTCTCAATGTGGCCCAAGCTTTGTACTAACATTTCATCTGCTATCTTGTTTAGGCCCCTGGCTCTCTCCATACAGGGTGTGAGACCCAGTTCTGTGCTCTTGTGTTTAGTGGACATGATGTAGGTAATCTGTTCTGGAAACGTGTTGGAGAAGCACATCCCAAACTTATATAAACCTTCTCCAATCTTATCTCAACATAGACCCATGTTTAAATAGTGTTATCACTTCATATGCATTTCAAGTCTAGTCTTGTTCATGGTTATCTGATCACACATAGACAAATAAACACCACAAAGAATTATCATAGATATGCACACCCCATATTCATCATGTATCTTTCTACTTTTTCATGTGAAATGTCTGAACTTTTGTGTAGAATGTTTATTCTTTAACAGACTAGAACAGGAGGCCTGAGTTAAAGTGAAGCCATAGTTACTACATACACCTTTCAACAACATAGTAACCACAAATTAACCTGCTTACATACTAAGACTTCATTAGATCAACATGTTACTTGTTAAATGCAACCTCTTAATCAAATTATAATATGACAGGTGCATAAGCCAACACATTAAAACATGTTTTAGTGTTTAATAAAGAATAACTGAACATCTAAAATTAAACTGTGTTCCGCTACAGTGTCTATTTGTACAAAATTGCAGGAATTTCTGAAAATATGTATTGTAGAAATGCATGCAATATAAACAAAGTAATTATATATAGTACAGTGTGTACAATGACCTACCTTAATAATGTCTTGCAGACACAATTTAAAGATCATGTATTATTCCACTGTGTTACAAGTAGTCATGAGAACCCTTAAGGTTTGGCCCAAAACACAAGGGGCCACATTCAATTGGCCGAATTTGAGATCCGGGAGCCATAAGTAAGTGTGGTTGCAGGCAAATTTGCTATTCAATTGGCTACTTTTTGCGGGCTCCGATCGGGTTACGGGCTTGAAAATATTGCGTCTGTCAGACTTGTAACTCATAGCCTTCAGAAGCCTTTGATCTGTCACTTTCGTAAGGCTAAAAACGCAAATCGCTATACAATTGCTCGATTACCCCAAGCTCGCAAACGTATCCACACTCGTAAACCGCAAATGGAGGAGGAAATCCTACATGTGCTAGAGAGGACCCTGAAAGGGGTTAAACACATATTCATAGCACTGTAAATACAAGTAAATGATCAAACTTGCACTGTAAATAACGGGGAAAGGGATGAAAGACACTAGAATTAATTGCACAACAGTCTCAAGCTCGCAAAATCGGCAGGAAATAAACTTATTTTATGTGTCATTTTGGGGTTAAACGATCTTGGGTATCAATGAGTTAATACATATCAGGCCACCCATATGGACTAGAACGGTATTGGCATTCATTTTCATAATTCTTTATTTTGTATGTTCTGCGAGTCTGATTGTAAACTGGACCCCCTGACAGGTAACCTCAATGATTTACTACCGTAATTCGAACAGTCTCGTTTCCTATTGGCTGTTTTAAAATGGGAGGTTACGGGCTTGCTTATTTGATCATGTTCCCGCCCTCATCTGCTCTGAAACAGTGCATAGGTTACGGTTTTGGCTGCAAGGCCGCAACTTGCGAGCTTAAGCAATTGAATAAATATATAAAAAAAAAAATAAAAAAAAAAAAAAAACACTTTTAGCCCATCAAGTTCAACCTTTGAAAAATCTCCTCTGATCTGCAATATGCAGATTAGTTGTTAATTGATGCAGAGGAAAGCAAACAAAAAACCCCAGTGAAACTTTGCCAATTGTCTCAAAATGGAAAAAATTAATTCCTTCCTGACCCCAGATACTGGCGATCGGATTCCTCCCTGGATCAATAATCCCTCTCTAATTAACCAGGATAACTCTGAATGACCTTTTTATTTTAAAATATATCCAATCCCTTTTTAAAGTTATCTATCGAATCCGCTGTCACCACCTCCCTTGGTAGAGAATTCCACAGATCAATCACCTTTACTGTGAAGAACCCTTTTCTTTCTTTAAGGTGGAATCTTTTTAGTTCTAACCTCAAAGGATGTCCTCTTGTCAGTTGAAAACCTCTTAACACAAAAAGCTCCCTTGACAATTCTTTATACTGACCATGGATGTATTTATATAGGGTAATCATATCCCCCCTTAGACACCTTTTTTTCTAAAGAAAATAATATAATTTGGTTAGTCTTTCTTCATAACTTC
Organism: Discoglossus pictus; assembly: GCA_027410445.1. NCBI lineage: Eukaryota > Metazoa > Chordata > Amphibia > Anura > Alytidae > Discoglossus > Discoglossus pictus. Next base: position 136,928,206 of record CM050167.1, on the reverse strand, counting down.
CCCATTCCCCTTATTAGTTTTGTTGCCATCCTCTGTCCTTTTTACGAATTGGTGCCCAAAATTGTACTCCAAATTCCAAATGAGGGCATACTAGGGATTTGTATAGTGGGAGAATTATATTTGCCTCCCTTGCTTCTATACCCTTCTTAATACCTGCAAATAGTTTATTTGCCTTTGCAGCTGTTGCTTGGCATTGAGAACTGCTATGTAGGGGGTTGTCCACAAGCACTCCCAAATACCTTTCAATATCAGATACCACTAGATTTGCTTCATTATGTTTATAGATTGCATGGTTACTTTTCCTTCCCAGATGCATAACTTTAGATTTATTCGTATTTAATCTCATCTGCCATTTAATTGCCCATTTCTCTAATGCATGCAAATACCTTTGGATGGAAAGCACATCATTTTCTGATTTAATTACCTTGCACAACTTCATGTCATCAGCAAAAATGGAGACACTACTTTCTAATCCTACTTCTAAGCCATCAATAAATATGTTAAAAAGGAGAGGACCTAATACTGAGCTCTGAGGAACCCCACTTAACACATTTGTCCAATCCCAGTATGTTCCATTTACAACAACCCTTTGTTTCCGGTCTTTTAGCCAGCTCTCAATCCATGTGCATATATTTACTGCAATTCCTGTATCCCTTAATTTGCACAATAGTCTCCCATGTGGCACTGTATTAAAGGCCTTTGCAAAATCTAAAAAGACTACATCCACTGAGTTGCCTTGATGTAATCTTGCTAATGCTCTACTGTTGTAGTATCTAACAGCTGTACAACTATATAAGCCCAGAATCTTATTGAAAAAGTCAATAGCATTTCCTTCCTACAAGAGACTAAAGGTAAACATCTTTTTAGCAGATATAATAAGATAAATGAGGACAATTAAACATGAGCATCTGCAAATGCTTTTTAGTTAGTGAAAAGATTATAACTGCTCTTTTTCTGAAGACATTGATACTCAGATATAACATACAGAGGAGTCGAGTTTGAGAATATGGATAAGGGATTAGTGAGAGGTTAATGCAGAGACTTTTACTATAGAATTAAAAAGGTATTAATGATTAAAATTCATCTGCAAAAACATGACTTCTATCATCCATTGTAGTTAAAGTTCAGGAAAACACACGGCACAGAAATAGCACTGGTCTGTGTTTTTACTAATCTTCTGATGGCAAGAGATATATGCGATTGCTAAATCCAAATTCTCCTTGATCTCTCTGCAGCATTTGACATATTAGACCATGGAATATTAATACATTAGCTGAAGACTGGGTGGCTCTGTCCGACAGGTTAAGATATTTTTTCCCTGGACAGTCACTGAGGGTTTCTTCATGTGTTTACTCCTTTAAACACATTAATTTGTCATGTGGAATTCCATACTGCTCTACTTTATCTCCAGCTGTAGTTTTGCTACCACTGGGAGAGATGAGAAAATAGGCCTCAACTACCACTCTTATGCCAATGACAAATCATAGTTTTTCATCTTAAGAACATATAAAATATAATACACTTGATACCCCCAGATGCCTCCCTCTTTTGGTCCATTAATTTAGGAACTGCAACAACCACAACTGGGATACTGCAGCTGCCTTTATCTAGGACTACCAAATAAAGCTCTACATCGATTACAGTTGGTACAGAATGCTGCCACAAGGTTATAACCGAACCAACCGTGTTCCTGCCACATACCACCTTCCCTAATACTGCATTGGCTTCACATGAAACACATATTTCAAACTTCTGCGCTGACATACAAAGCTCTACCTGATGAAAGCCCCAACTATCTGAAGGAGCTCCTCATTCATTATGTTTTAGCTCCTTCTCTCAGATCTGCAACTGAAAACCTATTAAACATCCCAAAAATCTCTACATAAAAATCAGGATCCAGAGCTTTCATGTCTGCAGCAGCAAGAGTCTAAAACTCTCTACCACTCTCAATAAGAAAGACTCCTAATTTGTTCATTTAAAAAAAAAAAAAAAAAAAAAGACTGAAACCATGTTCTTTACCCAGGTCTTCCAACAATTTACAGCGCTCTCTTTTTTCAAATTGTCTCTACTAAGAGCTTTGAGCCTTCTGGGAGAAAAGTGCTATGTAAATGACTTACTATTAATATTATTGCAGTATACCTAGATTCATCTACACATTACACCCTTTTTAGAATGGATGGGTCAATAAGGACTGTCTTTTTTTTCTGTGTGCCGATAGTAAGCCAGGATGTGGCTGAATGACTTTCCACACTGGCCCATGTTGAATTGAATGTCTAAACAATCAACAAGGCACAGACAATAAGTGAGATTTTACAGGGCTAAGAGTAGCGTCATTCTGTTTGGGCAAATTAAGACAGAGATATCATCCCCAGTTTATTCATCATGGTGCCAATGATTCTGCTATAAAGATGATTTACAATAAATCTCCGGTCCAATTTCTGACTTCCCTTTAGAATGGAAGCAGTGCATAATGGGAATAACAAAGGTAGCCAACATTTTATGTCGTGTGGGAGATGGGGAAATTCTTGGAAAATTTTGCAAAGGTTTGGGAACAAACTAATGATGTGTCCGTTGCTTGGAAAAAAAATTGACACATGGGGGACTTTGCCAAGGGATATAGGGAATACAGGATACATTTTTATTTAATACAGTGTTTTGCAAAAGTATCATTTCATTTACAGAACATGCCCACAACTTTGAAGATGTTTTTTTTTATATTTAATGTGAAGCGAACAACAAATAGGACAAAATAATAGAAAAAGTCAATGTGCATAACTATCACCCCCCTAAAGTCAATACTTTGTAGAGCCACCTTTTGCGGCAATCACAGCTCCAAGTCGCTTTGCATAAGTCTCTATGAGCTTGCCACATCTTACCACTGGGATATTTGACCATTCCTCCTTGCAAAACTGCTCCAGCTCCTTCAAGTTGGATGGTGTGCGCTTGTGAACAGTAATCTTTAAGTCTGACCACAGATTTTCTATTGAATTGAGGTCTGGGCTTTGGTCTGGGCTTTGACTAGGCAATTCCAAACACATTTACTTGTCTCCCCTTAAACCACTCAAGTGTTGCTTTAGCAGTGTGTTTGTGGTCATTGTCCTGCTGAAAGGTGAACCTCAATCCTAGCCTCAAATTACGCACAGAGTGGTACAGGTTTTGCTCAAGAATATCCCTGTGTTATGCACCATCCATCTTTCCCTCAACTCTGACCAGTTTTCCAGTCCCGGCTGCTGAAAAACATCCCCACAGCATGATGTTGCCACCACCATGTTTCACTGGGTTTGCTCCAGACATAGCGTTTTCTTTGATGACCGAAAAGTTCATTTTTAGTCTCATCAGACCAGAGCACCATCTTACATACATTTTGGGAGTCTCCCACATGCCTTTTCCCAAACTCAAAATGTGCCATTTTGTTTTTTGCTGAAAGTAATGGCTTTCTTCTGGCCACTCTGCCATGAAGCCCAACTCTATGGAGTGTACGGCTTATTGTCGTCCTATGCACAGATATTTCAGTCTCTGCTGTGGAACTCTGCAGCTCCTCCAGGGTTACCTTAGGTCTCTGTGCTGCCTCTCTGATTAATGCCCTCCTTGCCCGGTCCGTGAATTTTGGTGGGCGGCAATCTCTTAGTTTGCTGTTGTGCCACGTTCTTTCCATTTGGTTATGATAGATTTGATGGTGCTCCTGGGGATCATCAAAGAATTAGATATAGTTATTTTTATAACTTAACCCTGTGACACTTAGATTGCACACAGGTGGACATAATTCCCTTATTTATGTGACTTCCGAATGTAATTGGTTGCACCAAAGCTTTTTATGGGCTTCATAACAAAGAGGGACGAATACATACACACATGCCAATTTTCTGTTTTCTATTTCTAAAAATTAGTTTTATGTACATATTTTTCTCACTTCACCAAATTAGACCATTGTGTTCTGATCCATCACATAAAATTCAAATTAACAAAACATTGAACTTAAGGCTGTAATGTAACAAAATAGGTAAAAAAATCAAGGGGGGGTGAATACTTTTGCAGGGCACTGTATGTCAAGAAGGAGTGACAAGCCTTCTTAAAGGCCTCCCCATAATGACCTAAACCTTGGACAAACAGTGAAAAATATGTGAAAATGTAGGTTTATCCATATTTGAGCATTCCAGGCCTTAAAAGGGTACCAATCTCACCTGTGTTGAAATATATTATATCATGTTTCACTGTGGACTGAGTTTAAAACTACAATGTAGATCTAGTACTGTTGGTGTGTCTGCCTATTTCTACCTATTATTCTTATTACCACTAATGCACAAGCTAATATTGATCTTGTCTGTACTATATAACTTCATATTTTATTAGCCAAAATCCATCCACAGTCCAAACCAGCCTCTTTACAATTCAAAAATATGTCAACATAGCACTTACAACTATGCAACATAAGACTCATCCATTGCATCAAGTGATTGACTTATAAGAACATAATTATACTGTAGGATTGTGAAAGTGCTGGCTTGGACGGAGTTACAAATTCATTGGTGTTATATTGATAATTCCACCTGCTTCACTGGCACTAACAGGCCAGTGAGTGACATCACATTATATGCCTGCTTAATTAACGTCTTGAAGTGGTTTTTATAATGCATTTGCTCCTCCTCTAATAAAAATGAAAAATGTTGCAACACCCAAATGACTCATTAGGTTTTGTGGATTGCACTGCTACAACGACATTAACTTACTATAACATTTCTGCTGCACACATATTTTCCATATGCTGTCTACTTCTGACTCTTTATATTAGTTTGCACATGAGCCCTCACTAACATGCTTCATCTGCACTCTCCACATGAATTCCTCTGCAAATCCAGTAAGTAAAACTAATACATAATAGCCTAGGTTCATTGAAGTGTAAAAGTTGTCAAGGTAACAGAAGCAAGGGTCTTGCTTAAAAGGTCCACTGTGTGTGCGTGGGGGGCATAAGTATTTTGAGCAAAACTATAAATACTAGCTCCAGTTAACTCTATTTAAATATATTTTGATTGGTATTCTATCATTCCTCTGAATAAGCACACTTTTAAACATATTTTGATGAGTTAACCCACCACTTGGTGCAACATAGGGAGTTCTCCGCCATTCTTGAGCGAACACAAACCTCCCCTGGCTAGCCTGCAGCACCACCATTCCCCCTGCCTAGAGGTTTTGCCCTGCTGTTCGAATACAGTCACAAGCACCCATTACCGAAACAGCTGTAGTACAACAACACAATGAAGCTAGACCAGGAATGGAAGAACCTAAATGTATCTCTTTATCTGTGCTTACGCCTCAACATCACTGCCAAGGAAGACCTGCTCTAGTTGCATGCCGCTGAGTTGTGGCAACTCTGTACAGGGACGCTAGAAAGGGAGCGACACAACAGTCAAACCTGTAGACAGGAGAGGGACTGGCAGTGCCACCAGTACACCAGGAAGCAGCAATGAGACGGATATGCCATTGAGTAAAAGGCCTGCTCAAGTAACTAACGCAAATAGTGCGTCACAACCTCTGTAAAGCTAACAACTTTTTTTTTTTTCTAAAAGCACTGTTATGCCTTACTTTCTAAGGCAAAGTTTCCCTGCCTAACTTATTTAAGATTATACCATACCACTTCCCTATGTTGAGGCGCTGCTTCATTGACAGTAGTTGTATCATTGGCTTAGAAATTGACAGTGAGATTTCTTTATTATTTACAAATTTACTATTTTCCTTTTTATAACTAGCACGAAATGATCTGCCTTCCTGTAAACACATTAACCTCTTGTTTCACTACACTCAAAGAGACTACACTCGTATCTCGTTATACTCAGAGTAACACTACCACTGTGTGGCTACGCTGGGACATTACAGATTTCCAATAATATACTCGATTGCTAAATGGATACCATACCTACACAATTTACAATCATAAATCCTTGAAATACATACTAGCCCTACTGAGTCACCCTGTTGACATTTAGTGACTAAAACAGAACATGCAATCAGTCTGGTTACAAAGGTGTTCCCATTTCTATTTCCGGGAACAATGTATTTACAAATCTAGCTTAACCAACACAATTGTTTTAGTCAGTATACAGAGTGATACTATTATGCAATTTCTGTATCACTTGCAGGATGTCCAAAATACAGTTTTCATGCTCATAACAGATGTTTTCTTTATTTTCAATGAAGTGTTGTGGGTCCAGTCCTGGCACATTTGGTTTATTTTAGTATGGTGTTTTAGAACTATTACGCTACGCTGCCAGCCATCCTAATGTCAATTATGGCTGACTTTCACACCTTTCCCACATACGCATACTTGCGATCCCTATCCCTGACTACCATTTGGGAACTGGGACCATTCAGTAATCTTGATTTCATATCTCTTGCACTGGGTCACATTTCCTGCAAATAATATTTTAAACAGCCTAACCTGAAAGAATAATTCTGGAGCTTGTATATATGGGTTGACCTTTCTGTTGAAATGTTACATTTCACAATGGGACCTAAAGGCCAAGTTAGCAAGCCATAGAAAAAGGGCTGAAACCTAATTGTGAACACAACCCACAAACAAGCTCTTCAGCATCAGGTAGGCTCCACTCTCCAACAGATATAGGACAAAAGGTTGCTTTAGTACTTATGCCACTGCTAGATCAAAAATAATTTATAGAAGTCCATTGACAACATATTGTAATTACATAAGTTATTGCCTTGTAGATTGGAGCCCTAGATTAAAAAAAGGAAAGACAGAGTTGTTAATTTTGAAGATTTAGAGAACAGAAGCAGATCCCATAATCTAAGATTTATTGACCTACCAGAAGCCTGCAATGGTCATGACCTTTGATCATTTGTCACTACCACTTTACTTATTCTACCCTTTCCAGGTAAAGCAGATACCAGATTTGTAGGGGAAAGAATCCAAAGGATGGGACAGTCTTAAGAGGGTACCAGTAGGAGACTCCACCCAGAATTCTAGATCTGTTAAGCATTGTATGAGAAAGGAATTCGCTACACGATGTACCCAGCAAAATTAAAGATTGTTTAGAAAGAATGACATCACAATCTGTAACTCCAAAGATGCGCAAATCTTCATTGTGTCACTCCAACATTCAAAATTCCACATTCTGGAAGCGGGACAGCTTTTTTGTAACTCCGCAATAACCTATTAATCAAGAGACATAGTTCTATAGCCGTCAGTTAAGGGAAATTATACATATAGTCTGCTGCTTCTTTGATTGGCTTACAGAACCTGTCCTAGGCTAGTAAGACATGGTTGAGAGACTTGGAAGGTAAATGCCCAAAGGCAAAACTTTCTATAAACTCTACAGTGTAGCCTATGATTTTATGCTTTTAGCCTCTGCAGATGCACTGAGTGGGCAGTTGGGAGGGAAGGGATGTCAGGAGATTGTGCATTGTTTTATTAGAATTATAATGTTCTTGAATGTTATAGTGAGTTTGTTTTCACTTTTCAACTATCAAATTTGTAATATATTTGTTCTCTGTTTTTTTTTTTAGTTTGTGCTATTCCTGAACATGTGACTCATTCCTGCTGTAATCAGTGCTACCTTATTCAGGTTGTGGCTCTCTCTCTTGCAAGGAGAGGTTTTTTCCACTCTATACTAACATGCACCATGATTATAACTTGCTATAGTCCTATGACATATGCTCTCTGGCACTGTCATGAGCAATCAAAAATGAATACAGGAAGCATTCAACAGTTAACTAAGATTAATTTGTCAATGCACAGTGTAAACAATAGAATAGAATCCTACAAAATCTTGGGCCAACTAGTCTCAACTCCCATGAAAATTATTCAATGATATACTTTTGAAAAGTCAACATACTCCCCTTTTTTTTTTTTTAATTGGCAAGGTAGAGATCTCTTCCAAGTTTGCTCATACCAGCCATTATCTATGCTTAACCTGGTTTCCAAGCTTGTTACATAAATAATGGCCAATCTATTAAATCCACTACTTACAATGGGACTTCAAGCAGGCAGTCAGCCACACTTCTAAAGAATGCCATCACCACGCTGTTAAAAGCAAGAGACTTTGCCAACAATTACAACAAAATCATTAATTTAGATGCAGAGAAGGCATTTGACAATGTAGAATGGAACTTTCTGGAAATCAGTGTCTGTAAACAGACCATCAGCATTACCTTTCCCAAATTGCATCACCACTATATACCATAAACCATTTGCAATGGTAATAATGAACTCTTAAAAAAATCAGATTTAGAAATATTCATATGCACAAGGCAGGTCTGTCCCCTATACCCCTTCCTATTTTAGTCCTTTAATTCTCTACATAGACTCATAAATGACCTCAACGTTTGTAGTTCAAGAACAAGGCCTTTCAAAGGTAAACAGTAGCATTTACACTTGTAATGCCACAAACTTGATACAACATATCCTGAGGCACCTGGAGGAATTCAACTCTGTGTCTGGTAACAAAGTCAGTCTACAAAAAACGGAGATGCTCCTATTTTTTGATAATGTCTTCACTGCATACTCCATTTTAAGTATTCAAATATCATCAATGTAGATTATTCAAATAAATAACTCAAATTTACACCACTTATGAATAACATTTTTAGGGGCATCTTCTGAAAAAGGCTACCAGTTTCTGTTACAGAAAGAATTTTGTTAATGTGGTACGGTTTTCAAGACTCATTTACCACTTGTGAATGCTCCCATTATTTATTCTGAACACATTGTTTTCCCATTTTAGTGAGATCCATGAGGTTTCAAGTATTTACTTGGAGGGCAAACAGCCCAAATTGTCATTATTGTAACAACCAAAAAACAAGGCTGGTTTTAATCAAATCTAAAGCTATTTAATTTAGCCAGTACAGCTAGGAACACTTGCAATTGAATCAACAAAGCAAATGTGTAAATATTTTGTCATGACACAAACTACCTGACTTCCAGGAGGCCTCCAACCTCAACCCCCTGACTTTTTTCTATTTTTTTTTTTAATATGATCATCAGAGATCATCATAATATTCCCCTCCGAGTACATTTTACATTATGCAAAATTAAATATTTCCTCCATACTATAGACTATTCTTTAGGTAAATCAAACTCAAATTGGCTTATCAGAATCTGCCATAAGGCCCCACTCACAAATGGTATTATATGTTTTTTTATATAATACATTTAATTCAGACATTGCAATACACAATGTTAAATATGTCAACACTTGGGAAACAGACCTAAATGTCACCCAGGAAACCTGGCAAGAATCATGGCAGAAGCTTACCAGAGGCTCACTCAATAGCAGCATTCTGGAGGCTTCTATAAAAGTCCTTCACAGTATATATATGACCCATGGCATAATCCACAAATGGAAGCTTTCCCCTAGACCCAATTTGCTTCAGGGACTGCCCAGAGACAAGATCCTTCCTACATATTTGGTGGACCTGCCCTCCGGCAGTCCATTTATGGAGGAAAGTTCTCAAAAGCCTCTGATATCTTTAACTCACAGCTATATCCACAAGCAGAAGTCTGCTCGTTAGGACACAATAGCTCATTGCTTTCTATGTCCCAAAACAAACTTCTTCAATACCTAATGTTGGCAACAAACAGCCATATTGCCAAACAATGGAAAACCTGCACCCCTAGCCTACAGCTGGTTAAATTATATTTCGATAAATGAAAGGATCACACACAGCATAGAAGACTCTTTCCCTACATTCATGCCAATCTGGAGCCCCTGGCTATACTCAACCCACATAATTTCCCATCATAATCTCAAATCCCTTGCAACACTCTAGCTAACTCTAAAGAACCACTGAAGGAGGGGAAGGGGGGCAGTGGCTGGCCCGAAGGGGATGGATGTAGAGGAGTTCGGCCTACCCCAAACTAGCAACATAAAGGAATACAATGACAGGAGACTATCTTAGTGTTAACCCACTTCCCTTTTTTACCTAAATTATTCTTATTTACCTAAATTGTTTTTGTCTTCTAGTTTAACGTTTAGCTCTGGTAATGTGTATAAAAATAAAAAACCTATTAGTGATGTTAGGTCTGTGGTTTTCACAATACCCCAACAGGGATTAACCAAGAATTAAAACAAAATTTAACTGTGTAACGGCCTATCTAAAATGTAATATTAGCTTTGTAACGATAAACAAGTACATGGTTTGTAAAGATGCCCTATCTATATTTTGATATCATCACTTATAGTTGACTAACAGTTGTCAATGTTCGTAACGTTTGCGGTGTTAGTTGCAGGCAAGCCAGCGGTGCAGTCGAACTTCACGAGGCTCGCAGTACTGAGGCCAAAGGCGCTCATTGAAGCCAGTGGGGCAATACCTAGACGAGGCTCGCCAGCAGTGCAGCACTTGCCATCATACCTGGTTCCCGCCAGTGGAGGGCTCGCGATGAGCGCCAGAGGCGCTCATCGCAAAGACCCCCGGGCTCGCAACACCTTTGGCCCAACCATGTACCTGGAAACGACCCTGCCAGCAGCGCAGCACTCACCTCCTCTGCATCTCCCGTCCTCAACTACTTTCTGGACCAAGCCGCGCATTGCACCGGCGGAATGCGTGGCTTGATCCAGAAAGTAGTTCCTATCCGAGGATGGGAGACAGAGGAGGCGAGTATGGCGCTACTGGCAGGATTCCATCCAGGTACAAGACAGAGGGGGGGGGGGGGAAGGAGACAAGGGAGGGAGAAGAGAAGGGGAGAATGGCGACAAAGGAGGGACAGGAGGTGAAACGGAGACACGGAGGGGGAAGGGGAGGAGGTGAATTGGAGACATGGAAAAAGGGAGAGCTGGAGGGATAGGGAGAAATGAGGTACAGGAGAGGGAAAGGGGGGGAAAGGAGTCACAGGAGAGGGGAAGAAAGAAGACACAGGGGAGAGAGGGGGAAGGAGTCACAGGGGAGAGAAAGGTGGGGAAAATTATTCCCGTCATTTTTTCGGGCAATGTGTGGCAAACAGCATTGCCTGCCTTACAATTTAACTCCCGTCATTTTTGACAGGCAAGTAGCTAGTTTATTATATTATATTTACATGCTTTGTCGCAATCTAATAACATTTATTGAAACAAATTCCCCAGACTTGAACCCCATTGAGCACCTATGGGACCACCTCGGTCGCTATGTCCACCATATGGATCCACTCTTCAGCAGCTGTCGGATGCACTGAAGTCTGCAGGGCTCCAGATACCCTTGGCAACCTGCTAGCATCCTAATAACTTACTACCACAACGTCTGGCTGCTGTACGTGCTGCACACGGCGGGTATTCAGCATATTAGCTGGGGGTCATAATAATGTGACTTGTATACATAGAACAGTGACGGTGATGCTACACTGTAACATCACAGAGCGGACCTGAAACTAATTCATGGGGTGGCATCATCAAGAGATTTTCACACTGGAGATGGGGGGGGGGGGGGGGGGGGGGGGGGGTTCTGGTAAGTCAGGGGTACAGAGGCGGGTCAGGAAGGGGGGACAGTGGCAAAGGTTAGGGGGGAAAGCGGCTCAGAGGGGGGACAGGGACAATCCCACTGTCATTTATGGATATTTTCAAATTATATATATATATATATATATATATATATATATATATATATATATATATATATATATATATATATATTTTTTTTTTTTTTTTTTTTTTAATTACTGCTGGAGACACTGATTAATTAATCTCAATGAAGCATACAATGAATAAATGATGTAAACGTGATAATAAAAAATGGTTGCATTCCTGCGTTGTTAATAAAGTTAATCGAATTGACTTCCGGTCGCTCTTTTGTGTTGTCATGGAGCTGGAACGCACTAGCCATTTCCGTGTGCTTGTAGAAAGATGGCGGCGCCCAAGGGGCATGCGTTGGTTCACCGGGTGTTGGCAGAATGTTCAGTGACAAAAGCCCGAGCCTGCGAGCTGGTGCTGCCACACGGACCAGTGAACACCCCGGTGTTTATGCCCGTGGGGACTCAGGGCACAATGAAAGGGGTGACATCGGATCAGCTGCGTGGGCTGGGATGTCAGATCTGTCTGGGGAACACGTATCACCTGGGGATGAGGCCGGTGAGCACCATCATGCACTATACGGTTATGGACTGTAGGTGATAGCTATGTGTGGATGTAAAAGGATCTGGAAAGCGGGCGAGCATACAGTTTGTAGATAAACGACCTTTATGCAGGCTGTATTCTGGTTTAAGGAAGTTACTTAACACCAAATATATTAAAATAAAATTCTGAAATGTTTTAATTGAATAGGCATTTTCCTTTACTTCATTTTTATAAAGTAGCTCTGGATTTGTCATACTATGCTTGTCATGTCTTGGAGCCTATGTCAAATTAGCTTGTGAAGTAGTACCCATTCAAAAATTGTCTGTGCCTATCCTGTTTGTGTGCGCCGCTCTCTGGGAACGCGATCTAGTGTAACCACTTACCGGGCGTAGTAGCTCATTTATAAAACACTAGATGGTGACGTATGCCTTTGGTGCGCAACAACGGGACACAAAAAGTCAGGATAGGACCAATTGGCTCCCATTATATTAATCCCGTTCCTGAATAACCAAAACATTTAATTGTTTCATATTTTAATGGATCTCATACTCCTACTCCATGTTCTGTGTTTTTTGGGTGGAAATTCTCTTGTGAGGGATCTGATTTTCAAGATTCGTGTTCAATTTTACATCACACAATGAGAGTTCAGTTATTATACAATAATAAAAAAAAAAGTTATTTTGGAGCAAATCCTTTTCAGATTTTGATACATGAAAGTAATGATATCTCTTCGCCTTTTAGGGTCCTGAAATCATGAAGAAAGTGAATGGCCTGCATGGTTTTATGAACTGGGATAGAAATCTACTAACTGTAAGTCACGTGGGGGCCGTACTGTTTTTTGACCAACTGATTACAGATGATCAGGGTAGGCCTGGAAACGGATTGATATCTTTAATATAAATAGGCCCGTTATTTTAGATTATCTGAACCGGTACAGACAAGGTGATCTCCCGACTATAGACTCGAACAATGCTGTGTGTTCAGTACATTTTGATAAACTGATTTCAAGCTTCATTAACATGTTCAGCTGATTCTGCCAATATACCCGAACTGTTTCTTTTTCTTACTTTAGGACAGTGGTGGCTTCCAGATGGTGTCATTAGTAGAGTTGTCTGAGGTGACAGAAGAGGGAGTGCATTTTAAGTCTCCATATGATGGCAAAGAGATCCTGTTAACCCCCGGAGAGAAAAGTCTATTGAAATACAGAATGCTCTTGGTAATTGCCTTTTCCTTGACTTAAAATTCCCCCTCTTATAAATGGGTTCCTGCTTACATAGATCACATCATTTTCTTTTTGACAACTGCAAGCACTGTATGCATCAAACAAAAACGGCAATATGATGTTGTGCATTTTGGTGCTTTCTTCTTTCTACTTGACACACACGTATGCATATCTGGATTTTCTGCTATTTCCTATAATAAGTATCACATATATAGTTGTGAGCGTACGGGCTGTTGCTCACGCTTGCGGGCTCGCGCAGCGAGCTGCGTCCCTCGCATAGCGAGGGCTGAGGGCAAGGGCCTCAGTTGCTGGGATGGAGCGCCAAAGGCGCTCCATGCCTGCAACCGAGGCCCTCGCGAAGTGAGGGCTGCGGGCAAGGGCCTCAGTTACTGGGATGGAACGCCGAAGGCGCTCCATGCCAGCAACCGAGGCCCTTGCAAAGCGAGGGCTGCGGGCAAGGGCCTCAGTTGCTGGGATGGAGGCCCTCCTCCCCTCCAGGCTCGTGTTTCCAGGCCTTTCACAGCAAATACAAGTAGTGCCCGGCTGGTGACACATGATGCAAGCTGAACGCTCAGCACCTTGCGGGACAACAGAGGCCTCTCCTTCGCCAGCATGCCCTCCGCGGCTGCCCTGATGTCTTGGCTCACATGGCAGGTATCACACACCGGGCGGCCAGCACAGGCACACACCGACTCCCAGCGGGCCCGCACCCCGCAAGCAGAAGCTAGCCGAACACCAAGAGAGGAAGGAGATCGGGTCAGGACAGGGCAGCGGCCTTACGCTTTACGGCTCTCAATGATTTACGTCAATAATGAACTCAGGCCGAAGATGTCAGCCCTACAGAATGTGTAATGATAGAGACACGTTTAGCACACATTACGACCTCGCAAAAATCGCCCGCAACCCCTAGTGAACATGAAAAAATGTGAAACACCATAAATTCACACAACACATACATTAAAAAGCTTACATACAGCCAAGAGGGAGCATCCCAGGACCTACAAAGCAACTTACACCTGCTTTTTAACTCATAATAAAAGAGTTTTAGACACTAAAAAATTCTCTAAGCGAAGAGGAAAAAATGGACCGCCGAACCCCAAAACGAAAACGAGGCTACAGTACTCTAAACCGAAAACCACCACAAGAAACACGCAAAAACACCTAACGGATATTACGCTAAGACGCATACCAATCACATTACCGCCATTTTACGCTATTGCAGAAGACACAACTACGCTAACGGTTTCGTCTCGCGCACGCACACTATTACACTGCACACGTTCAGCACGCTTACACAGCAGCTCCACACCACTAATGCTGCCAGCAATATCAGATACAGAGTGCAGCTCTTCAACACAATGCTTCAAAAATTGGTAAAGTATATAATTTATTAATGTATTAGATATTTCATTATTACACACCAAACAGCATTAGCTACATTACAATTTCATTGCCGTCCTTTTTTGACGGGCAATTCGCTAGTTTTTTATAGTCCTGGTAGTGGGAACAAGTTGGCATAAGGAGAATATCTATAGAATGAATGAGCTGACCGTTAGTAGGAAAGAGGTGTCTATGGGTGTGTGTGTGTGTGTTTGTGTGTAAGTAAGCAATTCCTCTATAAGAGAACACTTTTTTTTCTAGGCTCTTGTGCTCCAATAAGTCTACAAGCACCACATTTGTATATTTTCTAAAGGCATAAAAACAGTTTTGTATGAGAAATGTCTGTATATTACCCAATTCATGTTCCCACAAATTCACTAAGATTGGAATATATATAAAGTCAGAAGCACTTAAGGATTTGCACTAACCAGGGGTCCAACA